>CM031237.1:103245794-104518294 GCA_018340775.1 Taxus wallichiana var. yunnanensis
ATACCATCTATTGATTCTCTCTCAGTTCCTCTTTCCACCCTTCTAATCGTGTCAAACACACCATCCTCTTCTTCCACATCATTTGAATAATCTTGGACAAAACCTCAACTTACAACAACTTCAAATAACCCTCTCATCTCATCTATAGATGCCTCCACAAAAACCAACCTTCGTTGGACATCACCATGAAAACACTAATCTTTCCACCTATATCAACTATGACACAACCTTTAGACCCTCTAACTGAAATTAGTATCATCCCTTCCAAGAATGCTCCTTCGCCATCCAAATCTAATATCTTTGGTCCAATTCCACAACAATATCTTGTGTTTCCCCAAAATAAGATAGAAATTTCTCCAACAAATACCAAATATACATCATCTATTTTGGGGAAACATCAATCTCCATCTAAGGCATCATAATCACTCCACCAACGAAAATCAAAACATCTAGCATTCCCTTGAGATTCGAATCAAAATTGTGGAATGACATGATGCAATCCTCCAAGACAGTTCATATAACCACATACCAAGTAATTTCATCAAGATCTAAGTCAAAGGATTCCTAAGAAAATACATATAGTAATGTATCAATTGAATCATATGTGGAAACCCTTCAACACTTATTACAATTTTTTACATTACGCTTCCACTTGTCAAGGCATTTAACCCAAGTAGTAAGAAGCCATCATGGTTTGATCCCCACCTCAGTTGTGCCTACCATTATAGCCTAGGTTATAGCACTGAGTGTTGTAAGGCTTTCCAAACTATCATTTATGATCTCATTGAAAGAGATGATCTTTTTAGGATTGTCCCTCTATCTTTTTATCCGCAACTAATTCCATGTCTATCAAAGTCTCTAAGTATTCTCCTCCATCCTCCATTAACATCTCTCCTTCGTATGTTATTACTCATACAGAAGGTCCTCCCTTATTCATCAACATTGTTTTCATATGATCCCCAACTCATCTACCTAATCCAAATCTAAGGTTATCATCATCCAATCTCTTTCACCTATCCACATCTAATTTTCTTACAATGATATAATCTCTTTCGCTGGGAGTATCCTCCCCTCATCCTTAAGCATATCACCTCATTAACACATTTCATATTTAAACAACTCTCCTTTCACATTGGGAGAATTTAATCCTTCACATTGTTTTATCTACCTCATCCAAATACATCCAATCTAAACTAACCATGTTCAAATATTCATCTCATTTGAAGCCCACTTTTGTGGCCATATGTGTCTATCCCATAAGGGACCATTTAATTTAATCGTAATACCACCTTTATGGCCATGTTTATCTCTTCATTAAGAGGCCATATTTCTATCTTTTTCATTAAATTCCACCTTTTGGCCATGATTGTGTCATCAAATTCCTCCTTTGAGACCATGTTTGTCCTTCCAATAAGGACCATATTTTTTACCAAAATTCCACCATGATTGTGTGCCTCTTAAGCCCACCCTTTTCACCATCTATTTGTCTCGTTAGGGATGCATATTTTTTCTTCCTGAAAGGGTGGCACCTAGTTTTACCTTCACTCATACTCACAAAGTTAATATCTTATCTCGGATGTAGCGTTAATCAAGGAGTTGGTGGGGAAAATTTTCTCCCAACTGGATTAGACCATATATTATCACACATAAGTATGGGTCTAGGGCTTATCACTTGGCTTCCCTTGATGGTAAACTAGAGATCAAACCCTTAATGCATTGCACTTACGGCCATTCTATTGTTGGAACATGCACCCATGAGCATAGTCCTATCTTTAGACTATGTCTCCATTAGCCCCTTCCATCTATCATGGTAATTATGTGGTCTACCATCATTGCTTTTCTATGACCTTGAATATGATTACCATGTCTCTAGTCATAGCATATTTATTATGGATAAGTTCTCCCATTTGGTGAGAACCCCATAATCATTACATCCATCACCTTCTCATTCTCCTATTGCAGCCATGCAAAGGGTCCAGGGGTGTCTCTTGTACATTCATTATCCCCTCCTAAGTGGTCTACTTAGCTATTCCCAGCTCTCCCCCATATAAAGCTAAAATTCATGCATGCAAAAAGAAATCAAAGTTATCCAAAAAGACTAATCCCTAAAGGACAACTATCCATACAAAAAAAAAAAAAAAATAAAAGCATGCAAATCAAATTCAAAAGAAACATCATAAGAAATAGACTAATCCCTTGAAGGATGGCTATCATATATTTTATTCTTGCCATCCATATTATGTATATAATAGACCATACCCTCGAAGGATGGCTACTCTTTTATTATGGAATCCAGGAAGCTTCCCGCATTGATCAACTTTTTTCTATTATTGTTATTTCCCTTTCCCAGAGCTGGGGCATAGACTTAAGGAACACCACCTTTGGAGAACCTTCTTCCCACATACAAGTTACATCTCAAATCCCTAGTCATGTCAATATTAGGTTTATGAGAATATTTCATCCATATTTCCCTCATGGTCTTTTGGTATAACTAAAAATCATTGGTTATGTGTTAACACCTGTTATTGGCTGCAAGTGTAATGCCTTGAGTGGTACCTTATTTTTGTTTACCTCCTATCTGGTTCAAAGCATGGTTTTCTTACATGACCCTTGTTACAGTCTTGTGACACTCATCTCTTCAAAGTCATCTATTATCATAATCACATTTCATATCACAAAATATGCATCTATATTTTTACTCTTAAGGATGTCCCCTATTAACATCATCCATAACTCCATTAAATATGTTACTATTTCTACATACTCTCTTTAATACACTATCTGGTTTGGGAATTCTACTTGATCTCCATTGCAGTTTTTGAATTCTACTTGAGAATATCTCTCAAGTATCATTCATTATCCAGCAGCTTCCCATCTCCCACCATGACCAATGTGACCTTTCTCCATCCATCCACTCGCATCGTCCTTATCTTCTCTCTAATCATCCACCCATTACCCTTCTCATCACTCTTATTTTTTCTATCATCTAGCATAGACATCATATTCTTCACCATCACATGACTTTCATCCCTAGCTTGGCACGTCCACGTAACTCCCCACGTAGCATGGAAATCCTACTCGAAGTAGACCTGTCATTCGGGACAAGGTCTCATTCGTAATCGCATCTGTTGACCATTCCTTCCTCCTAGTCTCCTTTTTCAACCCAATTTTTTCCTAAACTTCACCCCATCTCATTCTTCACTGCTCTTCTCACCCACTTTATCCTTCTCTATTGTTTCTTCAATACTTCACCCATCCTCCACCAAGCAATTATTTTTGTGTTTTTCTCTTAATATCCTTTTACTGGCATCTATTTTATCATTTCATTTCTATTTCATTCTTATTTCAGCTTGAAAATATTACTTAACCACCCATTTTACACAAACTTCTTAATCACGATACATCTCTTTCCTAAGATCATGCCGTTGTAGAAACTCCACCATTTTCTATTCCATTGAACACTAGAAACGTCTTCCCACTCCATAAATTTTGTTTAACGCTCTAGCATCATCACTCACACAACATAGGCATCCTAATTAAGAATTCCCTTACACTCTCCATCCTACACCGCATACATTCCTCCATCCACTCATATCACACTCCTTTGTTTCCTTGTTATCACCTCCTTTCATCTCTTGTTCCATTTTGGTATACACCGCTCAGTCTTTTCATCATTCTTCTTCTTCTTTGGCTTGGCGATCCTACTTAACCATTCTTATGGCATGGCGATCTTACTTAAGAGTCTCTCTTAAGAATGATTTTTCTCCTTTCCTTTCCCCTTTGCTCCACCTTCCCACCATCCACATTTTCTCTTCATTCCCCATAAACACATCCTCTTCCCTCATCTTTCTTACTTGCAAAAAATATCTCAGACTTTCTCGAATATCATCTCCATCATCCCTCATTTTGAAATATAACTTAACCAATTCATACAATTTATTACTATGTCTCATTCCTTCATCTTTACTTCCTTCATCTTCATCCACATCCTCATCCATTACATCCTCTCCTCATCATCATCTCCACACCAATCATTATCCCTCCTTTCTTTACTCTTTCCAAAGTACTCCCACATATCTACCACCATACTTACTTGTCATTATCATTATTCATCTCCTAACATTATGTCATCATCATCTTCCATTTTCACGCTAATAATTATCAGTGGACTTCTCCTAAAATTCATTTATCCCCATTCTACACCTCCTCCATTTTCTCTTCCTTCCTTTTTTCTTTTGTGCCCTCTGATCATTATCAGAGGATTTCTCCTAACATCCCTCCATTGGCATTGCCTTTCCATCTTCCCTTCACCTTCTTCAATATCTCTATTGTCTTCATCATATACTGCCTTTGCATCATTTTCTCTATTGTCCTCTCCTCCTTTCTACCCCTGGTTTTCTTTCACTTCCTCTGTATCATCTTCATCCCCTCTTCTCCTTGCACTTTCATCTTACTTCTCCATTGATAACTTGACTCACCAACGTTGTCCCATATTTTTAATCATCCCACCATCCACATGCATTTCCATGTGTTCTATTTCATATTCTTTACCTGGGTCTTACCCCTAACACTTGGATTCAATTCCCTTCCTATTTCAGCTCTATCATCTCTTCTTTCCCTCTTATTTCCACTTCCCCATTACTGAACTTATTTCTCTACCACCCCTATCTTATTCCATCTCTATACATCAGTTTATTTTCCATTCTTTCATCTCCTCTGCAGTCTCCTAGCTCCTCATTGTTCCTTTCTTTCTCTTTTCTATTCTACTTCCTCTCCCATCTTCTTTAACTTCTTCATCTCCTTCATCTTTCCATCCTTCTATTCCTATTCATCTCTCCTATCATCCTTCTCTAATATTCTTCACCTCTTCTCCTTCTCATCTCTGTCATCTCTTTCATGATCCATTCTTTCTCTCCTTTGTTTTTTTATCTCCATCTCCCTTTCACCCTCTCTTCTATCATTTTCTTGTCTTCTTCTTCTTTTTCCTTCATCATTTATTTCTTCCACCATCTCTCCTCTTTATTATATATGTTGCTTCTTTACTATGGTACATCTTTGTACATTCACCATCTCCTCTAATCTCCTTTCCCTTCTCATCTCATCTTCTTCTTGTTTAATCTTCCTCCTTCCCTTCTTCTCATCTTGTTCTCTTTCTCTATTTTCTTTTTCTCCAGGTCCATCACACCTTCCCTATTTCTTTCCCCTTATATTTTCCCACTACCTTCTTATTAACTATCATTCTCTCTCTTTTGTGCTTTCATCTATCTTCTCACCTCTCTTATCGTCCTTCTCTACTATTTTCTTCCTCTCCTCCACCACGTCCACTCTACTCCAACCATGTCCGCTTTCTCTTATCTCTATCATCTATCATCTACATCCTTCATCCCATCTTCCTGGGACATTTTTGTCTTGGAGGATACCATAACGGCCATCACCTATCTGATCTTATTCTCTTCCACGAATGTTTGTTCCACTTTTTTAGCAAAAGTAGCTTAATGCATTTTCCCATTTGTCAAAGAAGTAGGACTTCTTTCCTTTTTCTTCGCCCCATTATTCATTTTCCTTCAACTACAAACCTTTCTTAAGAAACATCTATTCAACATCCTATTTAACACCCTCTTGGGGAATTTTATCCAATCTGTTCTTCATATCCACATTCGTGGCCATACTCATTCCCCTTGGGATATTTTATTTCAACATCCATCTCCCATTATGTCATCTTCATGTCCTATGTTGGGGCACCTTTTCATCCTTGTACTTGTCGATGCATATAACTCACTTTTTTTCCTTCTTGTGCCATGTGTTGGGAATCATTATTTTCATCCTCATCCCTTTTGCGGACACATGATTTTTCACTCAATTCCTCACAGACAAAGGATTTTGCATACCTTTCGCATTCATTTGCACATATTTTGATGTTTTCTTATGACCCATTGGTCATCATGGTTTACATCCATACTACAGTGGTCTTCACCCACTCACTGATTTGTAAAGTGTTTTCATCTATCTCTATTGAGACCACAATTTTCCTCTACCAAAGTGATATTTGAGTCACCGCCATATTTTTCATAGATATTGTGATCCTTTTTCACCTTTGGCATCTTAATTTTGGTCATATTTTTTTCATCATCATCCCTTTTGCAGGACGCATGATTTTTTGCTCGATTCCTCGCAGACAAAGGATTTTGCATAACTTTCTTATTCAGTTGCTCATATTTTGATGTTTTCCTATGACCCATTGGTCATCATGGTTTACATCCATATTGTAGTGGTCTTCATCCACTCACTGGTCTTAGAACAATGTCATTTGTCTCTATTGAGATCACAATTGTCCTCTACCGATGTGATATTGGAGTCACCGCCATATTTTTCATAGATATTGTGATCCTTTTTTACCTTGGGCATCTTGCCTTTGGTCATGTTTTTATTCATCCCCATCCCTTTTACATCTAACCCTTTTTATTTTTTTTTGTCTTGCTATCGCAAATCACTCAACAAAAATGGGAAAATGTAGACACCAATTTTTGGTATAAGACCCTCCGTCATCTCACATTCATTCAAATCTCACTCTCACTTTTCTTTTTCTTAAATTTAAATAAATCTCATCCATTTATTCACCCAAATTTAATTAATTATTAAATGGGCTCCATATAAACCCATTTAATAATTGAATTTTGGCATCTCTCACAAATTATTCAATTCATGGGCAATAATACACCCATCCAACACTCCACTCTTAATTTCAAGAATGGAATCTATTATCTCACCTACCCATTCAAATCATGCTCCCCACTTCACCTAATAAGTCAAATTGTGAGCCCCGCTGAATCACATCACCTCTTTTAATCAAGGTTACTTTACCCAACCATGATTATCTTTTAACCCATAGTCTAACCTCACCATTAGGCTATAAATATGGGCTTTCCCGTCAGAAGGTTAAGTTAGAAAATCTAGGAAAATGTTGTTTTGAATTTAAAGCTTCTTATTTATCTTAATATCCTCATGATGTCCTTGTAACGATACTATAATCCCCACAATACTTTGCTTATGATTTTTGGTTCACGTAGCGTGGTTCATGTTTCACATTGTGTTTGGTTCAGATCAAGTAGCATCATCTACATACTAGTAGTGTCAAGTTCCTTTGTTCATCAGCTTGCATGTTATCTATTTATCTTGTATTTTATCATTATTATTTATCACACGGGGGTTGACAGCCACCGAGGAAATTAATGCTTCTCAGATATGCTTTGTCAGGAAGCCCCCGCATAAAATCTAAATAATATTTCTTTAGTGTCTGTGAGCTACGGTGTTTCTTTGAGATCACGGCAAGGAGTTCAGCATCGACTTTGTGCCCGTATCGTCCATCACCATCTCCAAGGTACTAAGCCCTTTCATACTCGACTTTGTTTTGTATTTTTTGATTTCTCGTACACTAATTTGGACAGGAAGCAAGAAACTTTGATCAACACCAAGTTTCAACATGTTCCCTATTCCTAATTCCCCAAGATATTCAAAGAAATTTTATTTTCTTAGAAAAAATTTGTATGTCTTTAGAATTTTTTTTTTTTCAATTTAAGATGGTTAATTTTTTGTTTTAATAAGTATTTGTTTTAATTTTTTTCATTTTTTCAAGTTTGTAGCTAAGGGAAATTTCAGGTCCAAATTATAAAGTACAATAATATGACTATAACAAGATAGAAAACATGGCAAACATGATTGTTAAATGCATAAAATAGATAATTTAACCTAAAAATAGCATTAAAATTGCATTTTTATGATCCAATACATAGAAACAATCTTATTCTATATTATATTTAACATATTCTTTTAAAACACATATATACATATCAAATTTACATATTTCTTTAACTTATTACCACAATTCAATGCTTTTTCTAACATAAACATGTATTTTGCAAGTTATACATAACAAATTAACAAAATATATCCATTTATTCATTTATCAAGTAAAGTAGAAGAGTTAACTTCTTTCTATTAGCATTATACATATATTTATAGAGCTTTTATAGATGTTTATAGAGATTTTACAGAGAGGAAACTTATTTGAGATAGAAATCAAGAATTCTAATACCAAATTCCAATGCAGAGACACAGGAAATAGACACCAGACTATGGCCACACTATGAGAGGATCTGTGTTATACACCCCGTGTATGTTCACCTTGCCCTAGCTAGGACCATATAAGGTTGAACTTTGTACCCCCGGTTAGGACACCGTTGATGCCCTCTCTCTTTCCCACCTCCGTTTGTACCTACTCAACCTTGGAATTTACTTCCACATACTCAATTTACAAAATCTTTACAAAATTTTGTGTTGATATTCTCTTTTCGTAATCAACAACACAATTCAAATTGTTCTCTCTCGTAATAATTTACATGCCTTTTATAAGAATTCATTGTGAGCTTGTGAACAATCACAATGGTTTCACACCCTTTCATAAATAAATTAAGCATTTTTAATTGTTTCTCGGGATATTCATTACAATATATTTGTTATAAACTTGTATTTAACAAATCTACCAATCTTTAAATGTTTTTTAAAGCTTAGGGGATTTACTCACATAACATTTCTCCCCCTTGAATCATCTATTGTCCTCGTGAGTTACAAATCTTTCTCGAAAATCACATATCAAAACACAAGTCATTAGTTAAACAATTCAGATATTGTTCCTTCAGGAAATCTTCTCTTTCCCATGTAGCACTTTCAATATCACAAAAAGTCCATTTTACTTTAACTTCTTTAATTTCTCTATTTCTAAGATTCTTATTCCTTCTTTCCAAAATCATTTTAGGTTCAATTTTAAATTCACATGTAGGCTCAATAACTATGTTCTTCCAATCAATAACATGATTAGCATCATAAACATATTTCTTTAACAAGCTTACATGAAACACATTATGAATTCTAGACAATTCAGGAGGTAAAGCAAGTCTATAAGCAAGATTTCCTATTCTTTCTAGAATTTCAAATGGTCCACAATAGCAAGGAGCTAACTTAGCATATTTTCCTAATTTCAAAGAACTCTTCTTAGGTTTAACTCTAAGAAATACTTGATCACCTATTGCAAATTCTCTAACAGTTATTTTGAATTAGCCCAATGTTTATACCTATCTTGGGCAACTTTCATGTTTTTTTTTTGCTTTATTTATAATTTCTTCCATTTATTTCAAATTATCATTGGCATACTATCCAATCATATCCATTCCCTTCTTATCCCTATCATTTCCTTCCCTAAAAGTCATAAAAATCTAAAAAATAGCCTAAAACTCATAAAAAAAAAAAAAAAGGTTAAAACATCATAAAATTATCGAAATATCAAATAAATCCACAAGAAACATCTATTTTGTTTTTGTGTGTTTTTTTCTTATTTTTTTAATATATTGTTGCATCGATATCTATTTGATGATAGGAGAAAAATTATATATTTTATTATTTTTTAATCTTTCCAATGATAAGTGGACAATGGAATATTGAAATCATGTCATCAAGGTCTTTCCATATCATGGTGAATTCTTCTCTACACCACATCAATAAGGTCACTAATGATGAAAATAGTGGGTAATTTTTTTAGTATGGAAGAAAAACTTCCTCTTAACAATTATCCTATAAATCAATCTATTTATCTATCAACCTATTAATATGTCAATAATCCTATCAATCAAGCAATCAATCAATCAACATATCAATCAATATATCTATCTATCAATCTCAAGTATCTATCTAAATAAAATGGGGAATATATTCTATAAAACACAATAATATATATTTCTAATATCATCTCATGTTCTTCTATTAATATTTCATCGTGTGATTATATATATTTGGTATCGATGGTGGTAGTACTAGTGCCCTTATCTCCTTTTGTGTACATTAGTGCTTAGGGATTCCCTTTTCATTTATTTAGGTGGTGTATAATCCATCTCGACACTATTAGTAGTCATGTGTTTCCGTCCATTAGTTTATTTTTCATACAATCCTCACTCCCTTTCTCGGGTCCTCATAGTAGCTAATAAAAATCTCCTCCTCTAGTCATTTTTACAATTTCAATGTTGTTTTAATTCCCTTATTCAATCTTTGTATTTCTCTAGAAACTATCTAATCTTGTTTCCTATGCACATTACCTCCACACACCATCCACAAGAAGTATGGAAAGTGTTTATGCTCTCATGGGTAGAGTTCAATACCCCAATCTAAAAACAACATATTGGTTTTAAATGGTGATGAGAAGTTGTATGGACCTCTTAGATCACACATGAACTATTAATACTCTTTTAGACACGAGTTTTTAAAACAAAAAAATCTAAGAGGTAGCACCCTTACACCACACATATATGATTCATCAATTTTTTTCAACAAATGATGTGATCCTCTCTCCACGATTAATTTATTCCTAAGTTTCCCATCCTATCTAACAAAAAACCATATATCAATGTATATAAATGGTGGGGAAACTCATAAAAGAACATTGAGTATAAAGGGTTATCAATATTTTCTTGACCCGCTTTCTTAGGCTTCAACCTACAAAACTTAGATGCTTACGTATATAGTCTTATTCTTATTCATCTAACCAATTCTAGCTAAGTTTGGTTATATATCTCATACATATTTCATTCCATAATGAACATGGTCCCAATAACATAAATCAACCTATAAAAATAAACTACTTTGTGACAAGTGTCACACACATATGCTCTACCTTGGAATTTTTCCTTGCCTTGTTTTCCTCCAAAATTTCTCTCGAATCTGTTGTTTTTCCAAAAGAGTACAAGTGTCTCAATCATGTGTATTTGGGATCTATGATTCATCCCCAAAACATGCAGCTTGTCAATCAATATAAGTGGAGGAAATGTGTCCCTTATAATTATGACACCATATAACCCTTGAAAAATTGTCCCTTACTTGATCTACATGTTGGAACAAATTTTGAAATTTCAAGGAGGTCAAAATTTGAGGACAACTTGTTTTGGTCTACCTAACCTTTTGATTATTTTAATTGACTAACAAGGGGATTTCTAGGTGTTATTCTATTCATTTTTATCCACCACATCAAATATCTCATAAGGATTTGTTGATCTTAGGGGGAATTGATGCACCAATAGTGTTTTCATGAATATATGTGTCTTAAAATTTCATTTTATTTGAATTATTTCATATTTGATTGATTTTTTGATTGCTCATGTATTTTTAGATTATAGTAAAATACGCTTAATCTATTGCATTATTATTTATCTATCCTTACCTTACAATTATCCCATTGGTCTTTACAACCTACTAATCATTACAAACCATTTTTACAACCCTAGTATAATTATTTATACCTTGTTTGTAATCTCATATTATCAATCTATAATCAAGATTCTAGTAAGACATCACCACCTATCCTAGAGTTATGATTTGGAACCCTATATCCTAGATAAGATGTATACTATTTTAGATCCACAATATTATCACCTTAAAAAATTGTATATGGTCTTAGAATGGTCCCCTAATTATCCTAATCTATATTATCAAGAAGAGAAAGAGGATATTCTATTAGACTATTCTTATCTTGCATACATTGTGGTGAACTTGATGTGAATATTACTCCATCATTTGAGTGAGTCGTATCCATGTTTACCTTCTTTATAGTTATTTTCACATCAACTTATTTACATTCTATTGAACCTGATGTAGATATTATCACACCCTTTGAATCATTCTTCTTCATATTACAAATATACATATTAACCTTTAAAAATATTCATTAAAATATATTTCTAAAACTTTGTTATTCCTCCCTAAATCCTCTTATCATAAAGCATCTCTATGACTTTAAAATCAAGTAAAAAAATTTGAATCCAAAAACATCAATTGGAGTTGGTCTAAACCCATATCCTTTAATATAGATTGCAACATGTTTAACACCTCTTCCAAAAATTACCCAAATTACAAAAAAAGAGGAATACTATAACTCAACTCAATAATATTAAGGAGGAAGAATTTGAGAAAGAAGATCCCAAAGTGGAATACATCTACACCAAATATATTCCCAATATGTAATACTTCATTTAATGATTTCATCTATTTTCCATACAACCTCCTCAAGTTATCTAAGAATGCATGGAGGAAAATTGATCCTCTTTATACTCTAAAAATGATCCTTCTCAACCCATAAGTGCTATGAAAATACACCTTCCCAATCTAATCCACAAAATCCTTTTTATAATGATCCAACTTAACTTATGTTGTGGTTTCACAAAATTAAATCTTAGGCATAAGACTGATATCAAATTGATATAGCACTAATAAGCAAGATCTATCAACAAAAGACAAACAAGTGTAAGAAATAGTGAGATGGGAATGACTTAGCTTGTATCTAGAGATCTAGGTTGATCCTGAGCTAGAAACTTAGTGGAATAGGTTGGATTTGGACCGAGAGTGCTTTATCTAGAAAATTAGAACCTAAAAATCCTATAGACACAACCTCCCAAATGTGGACAAGACATCCCATGTGCTAATGTATAAATTAGGCACTAGTGTCTTGGAAAATACTCTGCTTAGGATCTTTTCAGGGTTTGACAATGTATTCTTCCTTTCACTCTTTATCACTTTAACTTTATTGTAGGGTTTCACTATCACACCTGAACCTACAAAATAACCCCTAGCTACTTTCACAAGGCTTAAGAAAACATTAGATGAAATAAATAATGCATATTATTGAGTCAGACTGACCTCGACAATCACCCCAATGTGATTACCACTAATCATTGTACTACATTTGGACTCTATGTAGTTCTAGTGTGTGTGATAGAATATTATCCCTTAAATATAGGTTTCCCTTGTGTCAATTTCACCAAGATAGCAGGATACAACTAATTTTCCTCAAGATGGATGTGTGAGATGGAATTAAAAATTACCCTCCTATGTAGTGAATGATGCATCCCAAATGCAATCCTTGAATATTGCTCTCGCCCAAGTAGTAAATAGGAAGTAATAGCCCAAATCTCCCAGCCCCTAACAATAGTGAATAATTCATGTATATATATAATTCATTTGTTTTAATTTCATCATTATCAACCAAAAATTCCAACCCAAAGTGATAACAAAGGTTTCCAAAAGATAACACAGAATGTGGCATTTAAAATTTGAGAAAATGACTTAAAAGGACAAAAGCACCCAAAGGGGATAGTAGTGCCTGGGTGCTCATGTCCCTAATGGGTGGTATTGTTTGGGATGCTCAAAGGATAGAATGGAAAATATAGAGATAATTCATTTTTGTCTAATTTCCAAAAGAAATGGATAAGAGTATAAAAAGAATAAAACAATATAAGAAAAAAACAAGTGTTGTTAATGTATTTTTTTGCTTAGGAACCATTTATATAATGGCATACTTAGAGGTGTGATGTAAGTAGTAATTGTGTGAATTTAAGTCTACATTTTCCCCATTTTTTCTGGTGAATGAATATTCAATAAAGCATATAGCAGACAGAAGAGAATACCTTGTGGAGAGCCAAAGGAGTCAGTAAATGATAAGCGTGTCAAATGAGAATAGTAATTGATATCATGTTGAATGGTGATTGTAGAATTTTATGTGTAATATAAGAGAGGATAAGGATCATAGGGGGTGACCTTATGTACATAGTAGAAATGATGCATGTGTTTGTTTCTTGGATATTACCTTTAATCGAGCGTCTTGTTCTTGAGATTGTTATGTGTTCCATTTGTGCATTTCCATTTTTTTAGAGTAAGGTTGGACCCATAAAATAAGATAATTGTAGTCAATTCTATGATAAATGAAATTAAAATTTAACTTATAAAATATGAGAATAGAAATGTTTATTGAAAATCAAGGGAATCAAAGATAGAATACACCGAATGTCATAAGAGAAGATATAGATTTGTTCATGTACATTTTTATCTTAGATATGGTTAGAATAATACTAAAGATTTAGGCATCATGTAGCCAAGGGAAGAGTATTTGGGAAATCTATAGGATTTTCCTCCAACCGTTAACGCTTCCTCACATATGCGTTTCACCACATATGGTCACAAACCCAATAGAAATTGGTCATAGATGACACATTTTTCCAAGCATATCATTTTCCTGTATGTTCCCTAGGTGTCATTCCTTATTTGATCCCAAGAAAACAAATAATTAGTTCCCTTACCTAAAGTATGTAACGTGACGTTGATTTTGTTCTTATTATACCTTATAGTAACCTATAACTAAGTATTTACAACTATATTTTGGAGAAACTTGTCACTGGAAACATATTGATCTTGTATTGTACCTATTTCTACCCCGGTGTAGGACTACCCATGTGGGACACTAACACTCACCATTTTTATCTAATCTAGGGATTTTTTCATGTATTGATATTGATGTCGATTACTTATGTTTTCTAACAAGTCTATTAAAGCATACCAAGTGAAGAAATTAAGCTCCACGACTCAACATACACATGGAAAAATATACCACGAAATGGCCTATAGTACCAAGGGTAGTATGTCCTAGGTGGAGACTTGTCCATATGAGGTGGACTATGAGACCGATGTATCCATCATGAGCAAAAATTAGAAGTCACATGTGAAGGAAATATATGTGCATGTATAATAGTAATAGTAGGGATAGTAAGAGCTCTAGATTCAAATGGATTATGTGCAAAATTGATGCAAGAGCATCATAGGTACTTAGGTGTTTAGAGGGTCTAGGTGTGTTGTCAAGGGTATTTTACCTCCTCCATAAATATGCATTTAATAATTGTAATAAGAGGTTAATATACCTGGTAAAAGGATAAAATGTCTAAATAAGGTGGATATATGCTAAATGAAGCCATATGAGTCATGTAAATGTGTATAACAAGTTGGTAAGCATGTGTTAGGTTGAATTACAATGTTGGGATTTGTTTCCAAGTTTGAAAATATTATGGAGACAAATTTAGTGTTAGTTGCACTAGAATATGGACTTTTGTTTTTAGTGCTAGTGCTAATTAAGCTAAAACACCCATATAATGGAGAATTCATGTGGAATAAAGAAAAGAGAATAATGTAAAAAATGCTTAAGCATTAATGGAATGAGAATGATTGAGGTTTGCAAGATTGGATCTCTATTTTACATGTTGAATGCATTATGTATATGACTATGTATGTCTCTACTTCCTAGTCGATAGCGTGAGCTTAACGGTGAAAACCGAAAGCATTTCATGGATATGTGAAGGTTTGATTACGATGGAAGAAAATAAAAAAGGAACAAATATTTTTCTTATCCCATGAAATTACTTTTGTATGCTAGTAGACTCATTTATCTTGTGAAAATTTGAGGATATGATTGTATTTATGGACTATATAAGTATGCCAAGTTTCAAATTTCCAGCCACATGTGTGAGAAAGATATGAGGATACAAAGGTCTGTAGACTATCTCAGAGTGCAAGAAGAAGAAATTCAATTACATGCATAGGAAACTAGAAGAATGAAGGCATACAATTGAACCTAGAGCATAAGGAGATCATATCTCGGGTGATCCTATTCACATTTGTTGGAGGTAATATTTTCAGACCTCAATGTCACAATAAAACAAGAGAAATAGGCCTAATTATCCTATGAAAAAGGCTTAGAATCTCCATTCTTGTACAAAGGACCAAGTGAAACTTTTTAGGTATGTTGAAAACACAATCACGGGCATTTGAATCATTTTTTTAAGATTCCATGTTTAGTTCTAGGTATCTAAGCACTTATCCCTTAGGAGGGCTAGTAGCCCCACAAGGCTAATCATGACATTTATGTTATTTGGGAAGATTCAATTAAGAAGTGGTGGTCTAATCACCCTATGCATGGTGGAATAAGAGATCTCAAATCAATTTAAGGTGATAAAAAATATGGAGGGGATATTTGAGTATGATGGAGCTATAAATAAGCCTCATTAGGTTATAGCAAACTAGTAGTGGGTTAGTGTGCATGGAGATACAACTAGAAGTTAATAGGAAAAGGGAGTAAGAGGGATCATGAGCATCAAGAAGAGAGTGAGGTTATATGAATGTAGGGAATGTGATAGATCTCTTGTTAGAGCATAGTCTATAAACCTTGTTGATTGATCATTGGAGTTGCTTGTAGACAATATTGTTCAAAGGGGAGTGGAGATAGATATGAATATATATGAGTGTTATAGGTTTTTATTAGATCCTCGAGTAAGGGTGGGATCTTAATCTCATAAATGAGTGTAGGCATTCAATTTTAAAGAACCAATAAATAAGAGGGAAAGCTAAGACATGATTTGAGGGACAATTTGTAACTAAAAAAATAGAGATAATTTGGATTAGATCCTCTACACCACAAATCCTTGGGGCCTTCATGAGAATATATAGAAGTAGGTACACTAGTGATAGAGGTATTTGCAGGTAGTAGTAATAGGAGCCAATGACAAAGGAGTCCATGGTGGGATGCATTGAATAGTGATAAGGTGACTCGATGCAAAAAAATTAGGGCATAAATGAAATATGAATGGTATGGATTTAGCATTCCTAAGTCAAGAGAGTCCTAAGACCATGTCATTATGTAAAAATTAGTTCGAAATATATTAGTCAAGAAAGGAGGAACTAGTATCGATTAAGGCTAACCGACATCGGTTGCCTATGCGTGACTTCTATAATTAAGTTATGGGGATTATATCTATCTTTAGTTGTAAATTGAATCTAATGGTTGTAACTGCATAGCTAAAGTTCCCTAAGATTTTAGATGCATATATGAGCATAAATATATGGTTAGAAGAGTGAGAATTCATTGATAATTAAGAGAAGTTTCCTTTAGAGAGAAAAAGGATAAATTTGTAGAGAAGAAAGTACAAGAAATCTAAGAAGGTGTGGAAGATTGCAAATCTTCATTGTATTTCCTTTGTGATAATAAATTGGTTGTTTCTTGGTGGACCTAGCCCACACTGGTTGAACCATGTTAAATATTTTATATTATTCTTCTTGCTTATATGCTTAGATCTAATTAATATATCTGTACAACCGGTGTGCTAACCCCAACAACTGGTATTAAAGCTTCTTTGTTTGAGGGTTGTGTGTGTTGACATATTTACTCACAGAGGGATTTTTGATTGAGTGGGAGAAAAGCAATGGAGAAGAAGGAAAATTTAGAGTAGAGAAATTTGATGGTTGTGACTATATATTATGGAAGATGTAGGTGGAGGATTATCTGTATCAGAAAGATTTATACTTATCATTGGATGAGAAGGCAAGACTTGCAAAGATGACTGATGAAGAATGGAAAATTCTTGATAGAAAGGCTCTGGGATCTATAATATTGATCCTGACAACATCTGTGGCTTCAAATATTACCGAAGTAGGATCTATAGTAGAGTTGATGAAATCTTTAGCAAATCTATATGAAAAACCTAGTGCTTCAAATAAAGTTTATTTGATGAAAAAATTGTTTAATTTAAAGATGCAAGAAGGTGGATCTGCATCAAGTCATTTGAATGATTTCAGTCTATTGTAAATCAATTAAAATCAGTTAGTATTCCATTTGAGGATGAAGTGAAATCAATTTTATTATTATGCTCTTTGCCAAATAGTTGGGATAACTTGGTAATGGTTATTAGTAATACAATGTCTACTACTAATGTTTTAAAGTTTGATGATGTGGTTAGTATAATCCTAAATGAAGAAATACACAGGAAAAGTATAGGAGAATCATCATCTAGGAATGCTTTGAATGTAGAAATTAGGGAAGGTATAAGGAGAGATCCAAGAGAAATAATAATGGGAAATCAAAGTCTAAGAATGGCAGATCTAAATCTAGAGGTAGAGGAATAACCTACTGGAATTATGGAAAGAAAGGACATGCAAAGAAGGATTGCTAGTTCAAGGAAAATAAAGAGAATGTACTAGAGAAAGGTAAAGAGGAAAATGTTGCTACAAAAGAGGTAAGACAAGATGCCCTAATTCTTTCCTTAGAAAATAAAATTGATTTGTGGGTTTTAGATTCAGGATCTTCTTTCCATGTAAACCCTAATAAGGGTTATTTTAGAAAAAAATTCCAGGTAATTTTGGGCATGTTTATCTAAGAGATGATGAACCATGAAATATTACTGGTAAAGGTGAAGTTCATCTTAAATTACATAATGGAAACACATGGATATTGAAAGATGTGAGGCATGTTCTAAGCCTCAAAAGAAATCTAATTTTTGTAGGACAATTGTGTGAAACTGGTTGCATGGTTACACTCACAGCCAAATCTTGGAAAGTTACCAAGGGATCTCTTATTGTAGAAAGAGGCAAGAAGGTAGGATCATTGTATTTATCTACATGTATTATTGATTCCTTTTCTATTCTATCTACTTCAAATTCAGATACAAGCATGTGGCACAATCGGCTAGGCCATATGAGTGAAAAGGGAATGTAGATCTTAAAGGCAAAGGGTAAGTTATTAGATCTGAAATGTGTAGATCTTGATTTTTGTGAGCATTGTATTTTTGGAAAGCAAAAGAGAGTGAGATTTATCAAAGTTGGGGCAACAAAGAAGAAGCATAAATTGGAGCTTGTACACTCAGATGTGTGGGGACCATCCCAGGTAGCTTCTCATGGAGGATCCCAATACTATGTTACTTTCATTAATGATGCCACAAGAAAGGTATGGGTTTATTGTATTAACATGTAAATATGATATTTTGAAACTTTTAAAAGATGGAAATCCCTTGTTGAAAATGAATCAAATTCAAAGTTAAAATTCCTTAGATCTGACAATGGTGGTGAGTACTACAACAAGGCTTTCAATGATTATTGTTTAATAAATGGAATACATAGAGAAAGGACAGTTCCTAGAACACCACAGAGAATGGTGTTGCAGAGAGAATGAATAGGAAAATCATAGAACATGCTAGAAGCATGAGGATACATGTTGGATTTCCCTTACATTTTTGGGTGGAAGTAGTAGACACGATGGTTTATTTAATTAATCGTGGACCTTCAAGTGCACTGGATGGTGGAATACTAGAAGAAGCTTGGAATGGAAAAGAGGTAGATATTTATTTTCTTAGATTATTTGGCTCAGAAGATTTTGTGCATATTGATAAGGAAAATAGAAAGAAATTAGATGCAAAATCCAAAAGATGTACTTTCATTGGTTATGGCTCTGGTGATTTCGGATTCCAGTTTTGGGATTTATAAGGTTCTAAGATAATTAGGAGTCATGACATTGATTGGAATGAAAAGAGAATGTACAAGGATCAAGTTTTGGTACCTAAAGGTGAATTGGTGGAGAATTTTGTGGATGAAAATGAACTCTTAGATTTAAAATTAACACCTATAAGTTTACACTTGTAATTGGTATCGTTTACCCTTGTCCGACATTGGTCCCTGTACTCGACGTCGATTACAAAAGAGAAAAACTGATGTCGGTTAGCCAAATTGGCATCGGTAGAAGGTGACCGGTATCAATCACTATTAGAAGTAGATACAAATCTACAGGATGAGTAGATTGAGCCTCGCACCCCAAATCTCAATGAGAAGGTCACAAAGGGTAAGTAGACCTCCAAAAATATTTTCACCTTCCTTGTCTTATTTATTATTTGACTGATAGTGGTGAACCAAAAATATTTAAAGGAGTAATGCAGGTAAATTCCACAAGTAATAATAAGCATGGCATGAATACTCAGAGCAAAACCAGACATGGAATTTTGTTAAGTTTCCAGCATGTAAAAGAGAATTGCAAAATAAGTGGGTTTACAAGATCAAGGAAGAAGAGGATGGACATAAGAGATATAAGGCAAGGCTTGTAGTAAAGGGATTTACACAAAAATCAGGTATTGACTTTAGTGAAATCTTTTCTCCTGTTGTTAAGATAACTTCTATTCATATTGTATTGATTTTAGTTGTAGTAGAGGATTTGCATTTAGAGCAACTTGATGTCAAGATGGAATTTCTTCATGGTGATTTAGAGGAAGAGATTTACATGAATCAATTGCTTGGGTATGAAGTCAAGGGTAAGGAGAAATTTGTGTTCAGATTGAAAAAGAGCCTATATGGGCTCAAGCAAGCTCTAAGGCAATGGTATATGAGATTTGATAGTTTCATGCATGAGCATGATTATTTGAGATGTGAATCTGACCATTGTGTTTATTTAAAGATGATTAGAAATGGAAGCTATATTATTTTGTTATTTTATGTGGGTGATATGATTATTATAGGATCTAGTATGCAGGACATTTGTGAGCTTAAAGAGAATATATCTCACACATTTGCAATGAAGGATTTGGGAGCTGCAAAGAGAATCCTTGCCATGAAAATTCACAGAGACATGAAGAAAAGGAAGTTGTATTTATCTCAAGAGAATTATATCAATAAGGTGTTGGAAAGGTTTAATTTGCAAAATTCAAAACCTGTAAGTACACCTATGGTTGGACACTTCAAATTGAGAAAAGATCAATGTCCTACATCACATGAGGAGGTTGAGTACATGGCACGAGTTTTGTATGCTTTAGCAGTTGGGAGTTTGATGTATGTTATGGTTTGTACCAGACCAAACATTACACAAGCAAAGTGGAGTTATGAGCAGATTTATGGCTAATCTAGGTAAAGAGCATTGGAAAGTAGTCCAATGGATTCTTAGGTATTTGAGAGGGACATCCCTGTATGTAGTTATGTTATGGAGGGTTAGATACTTCTTTATGTGGCTATGTGGATTCAGACATGGCTAGTGATTTGGATGACAAGAGGAGCACCACTGGATATGTTTTCATAGTAGGTGGCATGACAATTAGTTATATTTCTAGATTGTAGAAGGTTGTGGCCATGTCTACTACAGAGGTGAGTATGTTGCAGCTATAGAAGCTAGCAAGGAGATGATATGGATGAGAAGGTTCATGGAAGATTTGGGAAAGGAGCAAGAGGATTGTAGATTTTACATGGTGATATTCAAATGTAATTCATTTGACAAAGAACTCAACATTTCATTCTAGAATAAAACACATTCAGTTGAGGTATCACTTCATATGGAAAGTATTAGAGGATGGGAAGCTGAAGTTAGAGAAAATTCATACAAAGGAGAACCCTACAGATATGCTAATGAAGCCATTGGCAAAGGAGAAGTTGGAGCTACACTCCACTTCTATTGGTCTTCGAGTTTGAGACTTGAGGAGGGAGAAACATGCCAAGGAAAGGATTAGAGGATGGAGTTATATGGTACAGTGCAAAAATTTATCTCCAAGTGGGAGATTGTTGAGTTGTGGAGCTTAATTGCTTCACTTGGCATAATTTTACAGACTTCATTGGAAAACATAATAACCAAAGTGATGGTTGATGAACCAACATCAGTCACCTAGAGACCAGTATCGATCGGCCAAGCAAAGGAGGAATCGGTATCGGTTAAGGCTAATCGGAATCGGTTTCTGTGTGTGACTACTATAATTAAGTTATGGGAATTAGATCTATCTTTAGTTGTAAAGTGAATATAATGGTTGTAATTGCATAGCTAAAGTGCCCTAATATTTTAGATGCATATATAATCATAAATTTAAGGTTAGAAGAGTGAGAATTCATTGAGAATTAAGAGAAGTTTCCTTTAGAGAGAAAAAGAGAAATTTGTAGAGAAAAAAGTACAGGACATCCAAGAAGGTGTGGAAGATTACAAATCTTCATTATATTTCCTCTATGATAATAAATTGGTTGTTTTTTGGTGGATATATCCCACATGGGTGAACCATGATAAATCTTGTGTATTATTCTTTTTTATTTCCATATTGATTTCTTATATGCTTAGATCAAATTAATATATTTGTATAACGGGTGTGTGGTAACCCCAACAGTGTATTCCCCCTTGTCCATATATTATTTGATCATAATCATATGCATACCTCCTTCACACTAGTGAATAGTGGTCCCTCGCATCCTATCACCATTGGATAGATTATTGTGGCATTCATACTTGGTAGAATATTCTTCCCCCTTTGCTACCCAATGACACACTTTTGTTCTAGGTTCAAACATGATTGTTGTGCACACGTGTACCTACATGGAACTCACCTTGCACACATGTACTAGGGGTACCCTTTCTTCCTCTCTCGCTCATCATAGTATTTTATTCAAATATTTTTCAAAAATTCAAAAATACTATCTTCGATCTTGATTGGATGTATCCTTGCTTGCTTATATTACTCTATATTACACATTGTTTATCATGTTGCTTGGATTCATAGTATGCTCTATCATTTTCCCATACACACATACCCATTCACATATTACTTTTGAGGTGAATAAAAATCACTTACATGTTTCTACATGATGTATGATGTTTTAGAATGTTCTCTACTATTTCCATTGAGGCTCCCGGGGAATCTACCATTTCTATTTTATCTATATTCAAGTTCTATTAGTGAAAAATATACTAGTTTAGTTCCTAGTTTAATTTGTATACATTGTGGCATATTATCTATTTTTCTAACATGCTAGAAGGTGTTTCATATGTAGCATTTATCTTGTAGGCATACTTCTAACCATGGTTATCTTATTTATGTGTATCTTTTCTATGCTTGTGTATTGATTTTCATTATTTGTGGGATATGCACTATGTTTGATTGCATGTTTTCTTCTATCACCTTGAAGGTTCCAAGTGTCTTGTGATATCCTGAGTGGTGTCCCATGTTTTCAACCAACTACTCACTATGTCTTTTTCCATGTTACTATGTGCTTTGACTAGTTTCTATTACATCATACCATGTTTGTTTATGACTAACACTTTTGGCTAGCCTTTTCCATTATTTTTCATACGTCATAGTTGTTACCATGCTTATTCCACATCCCCCCTATAGGAGTTCTATTTCAGATGTGCACATCAGCTTCATTTTTCCTCATTTGGGATTTACTCACCTTGGTTTATCTCACGCACCCCAAGCAAGTGGGGAAAATTATCAAGTGACTATTTCACTCTCTCAAAGAATTCATAGACCGAGTAAAGGGAATGGTACGTAAAAAAATTAGGATAAACAAGAGCCAATAAATAGGATGAAAATCAAAATTGGGCCAAAATCATGGCATAGAAAGGATCTCCCAACATATAAAGGAGCGGTAGGCGTTAGTTTCACACCTAGGTGGTCCTGTCCTAGGGACAAAAATAGGTACATTACATAAACAAATTCAATTGTTCTAGACACATATTGAGGTTTAAATGATTTTTAAGCTACAAGATTGATTAGATCACCATGAGACATACATCTAATGTACATGACACTTCATCCATTTGTAATATTTTACTAAGAGGAAGAATTTATCTAATTTTCATGAAGATCTCTCATTGGAAATGGTAGGAAATGGTAAAACAAGTTTTGGTTACATTATGAGTTTTTGAATTGTATTTAGGATGATAAATGAGTTTTATGATTCTAGGAGAAAAAACCATCCAAGTTTCATGGACTTGATTCATCTAAAATGTATTGAGGAGGAGATGAATTTATCCAAATTTGATATAATTCTCTTGTGGCAATCAACGAGAAATGGAAAAATGGGTTCTGGGTATGACTTAGCCAATTTTAATTAGAATTGTGATTGTAAGCTATGAAAAATCATAGTAACGAAAGACAAACAAATAATTTTCAAACCTTCTAGTAACCTTTCCAATTCAAACCTCAATAAGGGTCTCATTGTGAAACCTCGCAAATGAATGTAGATGCTCTTGAATACTCTCCAAACTTTGAATGTAATCGCTACCAACACAATGAATTCAGCATATTTGTTATACTTCATATTTAAGAGGATTTGTAAGGAAGGTAAGCCTACAATTTATAGAGAGGTATAGTTAAATTTGGTTATACATAGATGAATGAATATGCTAACAATTGCATTGTGGGAAGTTTCAATAGTTCCAAGGGTAGTAAATGAATTAATTACAAAAAGTTCCACTCGGAAAGGTGGTTGTTTGTGTAATTTAGTTTCCCCCACCTTTCTAGCATTCTAGAAGTGTAGTTAACTAGGATAAGGATAGGGAGTCCAAGTGGATTCTAAGTAGATTTTGATCAAGTGGAAGATGACTAGGATGTGCACACACTTAATTAATTAATTATTTAATTAATAAATAATAATTAACTTAGCTAAAGGGGTACTAAGGATACATGGGATTAATTTAATTAATCCAAAGGGTACAATGTGTATTAATTAATTAATTTAATCAATTAATCACAAATGGGTGAATAACATGGTGTACTAGGATAACACTGGGAATAAGTGGAAACATGAGTGTAATTTTGGGGTGTCTACATTTTTCCCCTCTTTAAAGTGCTATTGTAAAGTAATAGTGCTTTAAAGATAGTAGACACATGTAGATCGAATAGTGAGAAAAATTTTGAAGCATTGAGATGCCCTATCAAGTAAAATGGTAGAGGAATGCCCCCTCAAGTGGGTGGATGATGCAGCAAGGCAGCAGACAACTGTTTGATAGGAAGGAAAACAAGGGAGTAGAACAAGAATGGGAAAGGATTGTGTTCATAGAATGAGTGTAATTTGGAGAGTAATTTTTAGAGAAACCTAACTTTTTATGTTACACAATCGAGTTGTCACCATGATTATAAAAGAATCAAGATGGTTAACCCAGATGCACATAAATAAACACACACAACAAATGAAAGATAAAAATGAAAAAAACCCAATCTACAAAGTAGGTGCTAATATCATGGTTATAAAGGAACCAAGATGTGATCACACTACTTGTAAGTGGTCCAAAAAGAGTAAACATCAACAATGAAACACAAAGTTGAAAAAGAAGACAATCAACCATGCCCCTAATGTGTGCCACAATGATGATTAAGTAGATACAAATGCTCCCAAGTGGGAATAGGATCAGACTGGAAGAGTGGAGTTAAAGTGACTCCTTATGAAACTCTTGCTAAATTTGTTGTGCAAATGATCAAAGTTGAAATTTCCCTAGGTGAAGTTATATCACAAAGGAAAAACAATTTTGTGACTTTCCCCAAGCAAAGTTAGCATATCATGTAAAGGGAAGAAAGTGATAGTTGTAATATTAGCATGAGCACTAGGGTAATAGATAAAATTATGACATTTATCAAGATTGTATTAAGATGTTGAATGATTCACTTTAAGGGTTTTCCAATTGTAGGATTTCTATGACAAGTGAATGTTTGTTCAAAAATTTTATGATGATTTTTTTTTTTTTTGGATTTTTGAAATATTTGATGATTTTTGGCAAGTTTTGAAATAAAAATATAAAAAAAGGAAGAAATTCCATGGATTAAATAAACCATGAGGAAAACAAAACACTTACAAATGAAAAAAGATATAAAATAAGTAATAGAAAGAAACCCAATATGAACAAGAAGGAACCACACCAAAGTTATATGTGAACTAGGATGCAAATAAATTTCTTGTAATTGGTCCATGAGTGCATTCCAAATACACAGAGTACTAGTTATTTGAACTATCAAACATAAGAAACTAAGCTAAGAATATACAATACAAAATTCCATATGTACAAATGTTAAACAAGCAAACAAGCTAGTGAACAAAAACACACTAATGTAAAAATTCTAATAAATAAGTGAATATATACAGATGTCAAGTTTCCCCAAGAGAAATCCAAAGCCAAGTGATGTCCCTATGCAAAGTTACATTGCAAAGAGTGGCTTGATTGATTGGAAAAGATGATTGGGAACAATCAAATGAAGAAAACGATGAACAAAATTACACAGCTTATGAGTGTTTGGTTTTTATTTTAAAGTATTTTTGAAACATGTATTTTTTTGTATTTTTGAACAATTTTATATTGTTTTTGGAGTTTTGAACAATTTTATATTGTTTTTGAAGTTTTGTGAAACGTTTTTTGAATTTTTTGGTCTTTTTGGAATTTTGAACCACACGCCAAAGAAGAGGGAAAGGAAATTCCCAAGTCAAAACCAACATACTACATATGAAGGAAGTGAATGAAAGCATAATGGAAGGTGAACAATAGTGGTAGACAATGGGCATGAAAACCTAACAAGGAAACATGTGACACATGACAAGGTGAAAAGTTACAAGCGGGAAACAAAGTGAAATGATGAAACAGGTGGATGCACTAATATGCCCCCAACATAAGGGTTACTCTTCAGAGACTCAAGAGTATAAATTCTTCAGATGAATGACATTCATAGGATCTTTCAACTCTTTTCCATCCTTGATAGATAATTTGTATGCACCAGATCTAAATTTAGTAGTTATAACATAAGGACCCAACCAATTAGGCTCAAATTTGCCCTATTTTTCTCATGGTTTAGTTTTGTTCTTTTGATTTTCCTTTAGGACCAAATCATCGATTTCAAACTATCAAGGTTTGATCTTGTGATTATAATTACGGTGTAGTCTATTATGATATACCTGCATATGGTCTAAGGCATGAAGTCATCTCTCATCCAGTAATTCTAGCTTTGCAAGGCGTGCAACACGGTAATCCTCTTCATGAATGAGATGTTAGAGGGAGACATGAAGTGAAGGTAGTTCAATTTGATAGGTAATATGGCTTCAAAGCCATATACTAGGGAAAAGGAGTAGCTCCTATAGGTGTATGAAAGGAAGTGTGGTAGGCCCAAAGGGTGGGATATAACTGTGTATGCCAATTACGTCCATGTTTATTGACTTCATATTCCATAATGGACTTGATAGTCTTGTTTGATGCTTCAAATTTGTCGTTACATTATGGATAATAAGGTGTAGCCCATTTTAGGTAGATATTATATTTCTTAGCTAGGGCTTTGAGATCCTTATTTTTGAAAGAACCACCATTTTCAGTGACAATAGCAGTGGGGATGCCAAAATGTCAAATAATATAATTAAAGATGAATTTAGAAATATTGCACCCAGTAACATTAGTAAGAGGCATAGCCTCAACCCACTTGGTGAAATACTCAGTGGCAATTATAATAAATGTGTGGCCATCAGAAGATGTGGGCTTTATTTTTCCAATTAAATTGAGTCCCCATTTTGAGAAAGGCCAAGCTAAAGTAATGGGTTGTAAGGATTCAGATGGTGCATGAATGAGATTATTGTGTTTTTGGAAAGCCTGACATTTCTTCACAAAGTTGCATGCATCTTCCTCCATTGTGGGTCAATAGTATCCAATGCATAAAATATTCTTTACAAGTACCATTCCACTGGTATGG
Source organism: Taxus wallichiana var. yunnanensis (assembly GCA_018340775.1). Lineage (NCBI taxonomy): Eukaryota > Viridiplantae > Streptophyta > Pinopsida > Cupressales > Taxaceae > Taxus > Taxus wallichiana. The sequence goes on from CM031237.1 coordinate 103,272,932, forward strand.
GTACCACAAATACTCGAATGTACCTCTCTGAGTGTCCGATTAACTTCATCATAATTGAGACATCTTAGAGAGCCCCATCATATCCTCTTCGATACAAGGTGTCATCAAGAATGGCATAGTGCAAAGCACGTTGTGTTAAGGCTCTTATTAGCTAAATTAAAATTAGGAGGATAGGTTTTAGTTTGAATGAAGGTATATATATCGTGGTACCAGGGATGATTGGGACCAACAATCTCACAAACCATGGTGGACTCTGGAAATTCATATGTAGGGCACCAAAATATGTTCAACAAGGAACTCGTTGTGAGTTTGATTAGTGTCAAATGAAATAAGGGAGGTGATAGTTTCCATGGCATCCGCTGCTTTATTTTGTATACGAGGAACTTTTTCAAAATTGATAATCCAGAAATACCCTCTAAGGCTATCAACCATTCTTTTATAAGGTAAGATATTTTCATCTTTTACTTGATATTCTCTGTTAACTTGATTAATGACTAGAAGAGAATCACCAAGAACTGTCAATTCTTGCAGGTGCCATGAGATAGAAAACCCTAATCCTGCTATCAATGCTTCATACTCTACTATGTTATTTTTGCAAGGGAATTTGATACGATAATATTTAGGTATGAGGTCTCCATTTGGTGTACGCAAGACAATTCCTACTCCAAAACCATGGATGTTGTAAGATCCATCAAAGAATAATGTCCATAAGGGTGTTTCTTCTATGTACAATAGGTCTTCATCTAGAAATTCAAAATTTAATGGTTGTGATTCTGGTAGTGGTGTTACGGCCAATTGATCTACCTAATCTTGACCTTTGATAGCTTTTTGATTGACAATTTTACTGTAAAATTCACTAAGTAGCGCAATCCAGCTAAACATTCGTCTTGTTATGACTAGTCTGAAAGTAGGTACTTAAGAGGATAAACCATTGAAATTATCTTGGTGGTATGATTTAGGAGATAGTGTCACATCTTTCCAAAAGTATAAGCAACCGCTAAACAATCCTTTTCAACCTGTGAGTACTTGGTCTCATGTTCAAGGAGAGTTCTGCTCAAGTAATACATAGCTTGTTCCTGACCCTTATCATTATGTGTTTCACCAATAATGCCCCAATGGCATGTTCTATTGCAGATGTATACAACAACATAGGCTTATCTTGTATATGTGGCATGATTACCGACAGAGATGCTAGGTATTCTTTTAATTTTTCAAAGGCGTCTTGATATTCTTATGTCCATTTGAATTGGACATCTTTTTTAAGCAATTGGTTGAAATGATGGAACTTATTTGCCAATTGAGAGATGAAGTGACGAATAGATTGTATTTTTCCTTATAGGCCCCTTAGTTTTCAAAGGTTATGAGGAGGTGGCATATCTATTATAGCTTTGACCTTGGTAGGGTCCACTTTAATTCCTCTTCATGAGACAATGAATCCCAGAAGTTTCCCTGAAGTGACACCAAAGACACATTTTTTGGATTAAGGAGAACCTTGTATTCCCTTAACCACTCAAATATACACCTAAGAACTATTGGATGATCCACCCTAGTCTTTGATTTAGCAATAATATCATCGACATAATCTTCCATTATGTCATGAAGAAGGTCATGGAAAATAACAATCATGACACGTTGATAAGTTGCACCAACATTTTTAAGGCCAAAAGGCATGACCTTGTAACAAAATATCCCCCATGGGGTTATAAAAGATTGTTTTATGTTGGTCTTCTTCAACAATTTGAATTTGGTTATACCTAGAAAACCATCCATAAGGGATAACATCTCATGGCCCATAGTAGAATCAACAATCATGTCAATATTAGGCAAAGGGAAGTCATCCTTGGGACATGCCTTATTAATGTCATGGAAATCATACAAATACAGATTTTGGGGGTCTTCTTCATAACTAGTACCATATTAGATATCCACTCTGAGTAGTCAATGCACCGTATGAATCCTGCATCCAATAATTTTTGTAGTTTGGCCTTAACAAGCAATGCAACCTTGGGATGCATTTTACGTAGTTTTTGCTTGACATGTTTAGCATATGGGTGCACCATAAGGTGATGAACCACAAGAGAAGGATCAAGACCAAGAATATCTTTGGAACACCAAGTGAATGCATCCTAAAACTCGGTTAGAATTGTTGTGAAGGCCTTGATTTTAGTTTCTGATAAATCGTCACCTAGTTATAACAATTTTGGTTGGTCTTCAGTTCCAATTTTAATGGTTGTCGTCTCTTCTACCAACAACTTAGAAGTGTAATTATATTAAAAATGATTTGGAGGCTTGTGTATATTATCAGATATTTTTGGATTTGAATATCCTCTCTCTAGTTCCTCTGAAAAGGTTTTCACTAGGAGATGTGTCCTTTTCTTTCTTTTTCTTTTTCATTTTTTCTTCTCGTATAATGCCTCATAAAGGTTTTCACTATGTGAGATATAATTTTTTTTTTTCTATGTTTAATTTATTTTTCTTTAGGACTAGATATTGTAAGTTCTTCACCGAAGTAGGTGGTAGCATCAAGGTTTATATCGAAACCCTTCTTGTGATCCGACAAGGGAAAAGGGTCCCGAGCCCCGAGGAACTCCTAGATGGCCTCATCATTTTGAAAGAGATCCATGGAAATATGAAATTGTTGGTCCTGATCAATGAGGGAAGGATAAACAACATCAAGGGTTCAAATGGATAAGTATTTGAGGAAAAGTGTAGTTTCAATTAGGTCTTCAAAGAGGTTATGTGTGGAACCGGTCTCAATTTCAAAATTGTGTCCTCATCGTTGGATAATAAATCAAAGACTATAGGCTTCTTCTCATATGTCTCATATCCTAGACCATATGTGTAAAGATTAGAATTTATATTCATAGGTTCAAGAACACCATGCCCTTATGGGCCAAGACCTCTTCCTTTCTAGTTGATTTTTTTCATCATTTTATAACCCTTGGTGTAATCAAGTGGATTCGTAGCATTCAACCATCATGTTGAGATATGGCCAAGATTCATCGAGATTGGAATATGTTCATCTTCTAGATATCCATATCATCTCCAAAGAGTGTTTCTAAGATAGTAAGTTAGAGGTTCTTGTAAATGAGGAGCGTTAGGATGCCCATAATTGTGAGGCAATAATGGGATTTTGCCAACAAGAAATGTATTTTCAAGTGTGTACTTTCCTAAGCCTTTATGAGAGAATGTAACTTCAAGTGACACTTTAGATGTAGATGATTCGTAGGAAGGCATAAATGAGTGAGGAATATCCTCATGTGATGCTTTAGATGTAGATTCTTTAGAAGAAGATGCGGAAGTATGAGGGTGCAATATTACATCAGGATCAATACGGTTGGTAACAATAGGAGTTGCACTAGATCCAGTTGTGTTATCAGTAGATGGAAAATAATTTTCCTTTTTGTACCTTGCTTCAAAAAAATTACAGTATTCAAAGGGGTTAGTATCGCCACGCAAGGTGAACTCTTTGTCGTTATGTGGAAAATTTATGCATTGATGGAAGGTGGAAGGTATTGTGTGCATTGCATGTATCCAAGGTCTACCTAAAAGAAGGTTATATGACATTTCTACATCAACTACATGACATACAAAGTGTCAAGGAGTTATGGGCCTACTTATATGGGAAGAGTGATAGTACCACAAGACTAGCGCTCAATATTATCATAACCATGAATGATAATGATATTAGCATCTAAGTAATCTATTTTATCACCAAGGAAGTGAATCATTTTTATATAACAGATGTTAAGAGCCACTCTATTTTGATAAGAACTCTCTTGGCTTTATGATCGGTAATGTAGGCTTCAATGTACAAGGATTTATTGTTAATCAAATTTGGGTTCAACATATCTTGAGGGACAAAATATAGGATAGGAGTTTCAGGTGTAAGGTTTATGATCATAGCCTGAAACTGTTAAACATTGAGAGTATGAGGAACACATGATTCATTTAGAGCACGAGTGAGAATATCCTGAAAGCTAGGTGACTCTTTTAACAGTTCCATTAGAGAAATATGTGTGTTGGCATGGTTGTTAATTGTTTGATGAAGTCATATTGACCTAGAGTGGAAGATTTGGCATTAGAATTTGACTTTTGATTTGAAGGAGCTATTGGTTTAGATATTTGAGGTTCTGCAAAAGATGTAGAAGGTTTGTTTTCTCACAGAACCCATATCTTCCGTTGGTGTGTGGTCATAGCATTACTCAAAGGTTTGAATTTAATGGTCACCATTGTAGATGGTACTTCCTTAATAAATGAGATAATTGAACTAAAATCAACATTATTGGTAGAGGGACCTTTGTCAGCATTTTTATCATTCACGCCTTGTTTGGGAAATGGGTTTGAGAACACCTTAAGATTTTCGTTGGGTGTTTTATTTGGTGATGGTTCTTCAACAGTGATATCTCCACTATCAATGAGGTCTTGGATAAAGTGACGTAAGTGAAAGCATCGATCAGTTGGGTGACCGTCAATGTGATGAAAATCACAATAAGTATCAACTTTATACCAAGTAGGCTTGGGTTCTCCCTCAACCCAAGGTCTGGTGATATGATAGGTAACCATGTTTCCATTAACGATTTGTTGAAGGAAACTTGATAGAGGTTATCCCAAAGGAGTGAAATGAAATCATTTAGAATCAAGAGAGGAGGAAACCTCTTTTCTAGAAACAACAAGAGGTTTTTACCATTTTTTGGTATTTTTTGAGTGTTTTGGATGTTGTGGACATTGTGATTGTCTGTAATACCATCATTTACCATATTACAATTTTGGTTAACATGTTTATATTTTTCTGGTGAGAGCTATTAGGATGGTTACTATGTTGCCCATTGTCTTTTGAATGAGGTTTAATCAAACCTTTTGCGACAAGGGATTTTTCAATATGTGATCCTTTCTCAATAACTTCTTCAAAAGTATTAAGGCAATGTATTTGCATGTGAAAGGATATCTCATTGTTGAGATTAGGTACAAAGATGCTCACAAGATGCTTCTCAAGCATGGAGCATGGGAAATGGCTAGAAATCCCATGCCATCTTTGTAGGAATTGTGCAAAGGTTTCATTTGTTCATTTTTGGCATTACACAAGTCCATCATTGTAATTTTAGAGTCTAGGTTGAATGAGAAATGTTTGACAAACTTCTCTGAGAGGTCCATGAAATTTTGTATAGATCCCTTGGGGAGGTGTAGAACCAGTCCAAGGCTTGTCCTCCCAGAATTTGTGGAAAGAGACACATTAAGAAGACATCACTATAGGCCACCTCTTGGCAAGCCATATAAAACTCCTTGATATGCTCTCTAGGATCATTCTTTCCCTTGTATTTGTCAAATTTGGGTGTCTCAAAATATTTGGGAAAAGGGACACACAAAATGTCCTTATCGAAGGGGTAAGGACACAATTCTTCAAAGTTAAATTATTTGTGTTGATGTTTCATACCTAAGATGGTGTCCTTCATCATTTTCCATTCTTGGGCAAAAGATGAGTTGTTCTGTAATAATGATCAGGAACCATCACTCGTATATTTGTTGTTGTCTTTGGTGTGCGTGGTATGACTCTTAAATGAATAATCACTAGATTTATTTGGTGCCTCATTGTCATGGGATTCATTGGTGACTTTAGAATTTAAGATAGCAAGTTGTTTATCCATGTCATTAATTTGATTCATGAGGGCTTGAGCAGGATTTGTGGCAGAATCAGTTAATTTTCCTTTGTTCCTTTTGTCATATTTTTCTTTGTTTGATTCATTGCCTTTGATGTTTTTCAAGGTGGACTTGTTTCAATCATCATTATTCGTGTGACTAGGGCATGCCTCATCATCATTTTTTGTTGAAATGAAAGGTTCACCCTTGTTAGGTGGTGGTTTGCCAAGTAATGTTTGTAGACTAGCTTCATCGAAATCAGAGGGTAATTTTGCTCCCATCTTAAGGAGACGAAGAAAAAAATTGGTATTTATTCATTCCGATCATCCTCGAGATTTTTTCATTATCACTATAAAAATTTCCAAAAGGATTTAGATTCGTTTGCCCCTTCCAAAAGGACTATAATCTCGTGTCGTGTTCTGTCATTTTTAAAAGAGGGGGAGAAAAAGAGAGATGCGAAAGATAAATCAACCCATAGAAAAGTGAATGTGATGATGGAAGAGAGGTGTGTGATTAAGTTTGATAATAACTTGTCCCTTAACAAAGTGAATGCTAATATGGGAAATAGGTTTGGAATATATGAGTGATGCAACCCTTAACAAAGTGAATGTCAAGATGGAAGCGTGTGAAAGTGTTTGATAAACTCAACCCTTAACAAAGTGAATGCCAAGATGGAAGAGTGACATGATGTGATGAAGGTTCTCATCCTCTAATAAAGTGAATGCTAGAATGGAGGAGGGTTATAGTGACAAATGTCCGAATGTGTTCAACCTCTAACAATGTGAATGCTAGAGTGAAGAAGCAAGGATAGATTGATTGCAAATGCACTCTACCACCTAGCAAAAGTGAATGCTAAATGGGAAGAGGGTATGAAAAAGGATTCAAATCGTATGTGATGTGCTCAACCCTTAACAATAATTAGTTAAGAAGGAAGAGGCTAATGAAGGGATAAGACTCAAATATTGATAGTGTAAATGTTGGAAAGAAGATATGATGAAGTGTCTAGAATGCAAAAAAATATGTTGTCAAGTTAGAGACGTGAAGAAAGAAAATGTATACAGTTTAACAATGATTTTGTCAAACTAAAGGATGCAAGAGGAGAATGAAGATAAAATGTGATGAAATTGAGTTGTGACAAAGTGGAACACAACACCGTTAAGATGTGAGTCATAAGATGAAAGTGCTTAAGTGAGGACGTGGATATCCAAAACTCAATACTTGATGTCGAAAAGGAGATGAAAACTTAAACGTTGGGAAATACAATCCAAATGTTTAAGTGTTGAATGAAATGGGAGATGAACTCAAAAGGAGGTGAATATGAAAGATAGAAGAATTTGATAATCGTGAAAGGGGAAGAATCAAATAAGTGAATAAAAACTCCAAATGAATGAAAGAAGATCAAATGGAGAAGGAAATAAGGATGAAAAATATTGAAATAATGAAAAAGAGATGAAAGTTCCAAAAAGGGAAATTTGAGAGTAAAATGAAGGTTAGTGAATGACTGATGATGAGAAGAAAAGAAGATGAGAACAGATGAAATGAGGATGAAAGTAGAATCCAAACAAGGATAGTTTGGAAAATGACAAAAAAGATAAGAAAAGTGAAATATGGATCCCAAACAAGGAGTATTTGGGAAAAGTGAGTGTGGAACACTACTACAAAAAGAAAGAAAAACAAAAGAAGAAAATAGAAAAAGAAGGCCACTTTGTTTGACAATGTTTGGCTTCTTGGGTGGCTCTCTCAACTAGGTTTAGAAAAATATATCTTAGCGAGCGCAATGCTATTACTAGCTAATGAATTTACTTTACCCCCTTTGAAACCCTGAGCAAAGATCTTGCTCAGAATGAATCGCATTGGGGTTGCCACTAAGGATATTCGTGACTCTAACTCATAAGGCTTTACTAGTCAGGTAGGATAAAAAGGTTCTCGTTTCGTCCACTAGTTCCCTCAAGGTGTGGACTACTTTGGGGTTCCTAGAACCACCCCCTTTGTTATAGCTTAAGGATTATGCCAAGGGGTTATGTTCTAGTTAAGAAGTTGAGTCGTAGCTCTTAACCAAACCTACAAATACAATGTTTTGAATGTGGTATTTTTTTATCTTTTGATTTAAATGTGGTTTGATTATACTCCTTTGGAAACCTACAGTTAGTAGTTTTTGAATGTTTTATCCACCTTGTGTGAGAGCAGGTCCTATAAATAATGATTAGAAAGTTTTTCGAAATGAGGTAAAAAAACAAAAAACAACGAAGCAAACCCACATTTCGATTTCCAAGATCACTTTAAAAGCACGAGGAAAGAGCATATGTGTGGGTTGGACTTTGAGTTAAGTGAAACATTAATTCCCCAAAAATAAGAAGAAACGACCACGTTTCTGATTCCCAAGATCACTTAGAAAGCACGAGGGAAGAGCATACGCATGATCATGTCACACTTAGTCTCACAAAAACAAATAAAATGATAAAGGAAAAGTATGCAAAAAATGATAAAATTGGTGAAACGCCAATAACCCTATGTGGGAAAATTTGATGATTAGAAATGAAAATAAGGTGAATTGAAAATGCTTAAAATCCCTACAAGAGAAAGTAACACAATTATTCCATTAGAACAAAAATAACAAAATAATTAAAATAAAAGAGCACCTAATCATGTAGTTAAAAGTCCAAAATGAGTTAATTAAAGTTAGGACTAACTAACAAAACAAACTATAAACTATAAGAAATAAAATAAGTTAATTAAACAAAATTAATTAAAAAACAAAATTAAACAAACTAATGAAACAAATGACAAATTAAAAAAGGAATAAATTAGGTGTTTTAACTAAAATTAATTAACTAAAAGAATAAACTAAGTTAAAGAAAATGAATCTAAACTTAACTTTAAGTGTGGTTCTAACCTAACTTTAAGCTTTAAAAACAAAACAAAACCTAAAAATAATAATTCATTATTGAATGTGCAAGGTAAAGTGGTGGAGGGTCTCACCTTTGAGTGGGAAACAAGGAAATGGCTCGAGGGATGGGTGGTTAGTGGGGCATGGCTAGGAGCTGGGGCTAGTAGAGGGGGAGGGCTCGGGCCATCCCGGGGTAGGGAAGGGTGAGGAAGGGAGTGAGAATGTTGGAGAGGGCCGAGTAGTCCGGGGTCGGGTCTGTGGGTCGCGAAAATGGGGAACATGGAATAGGGTTGGGATGTGTGGTGATAGATCGGGAGATGGCTCGGTGAGCTGAACTCGTCGAGTAGGGGTCGGGGTAGGGGGAGATTGGTAGTGGGGGAGAGCTTGATCGGGTGGGTAGTTATGGATGGGGGGGGGGAGTGGAGCGATCGAGGGCTCAAGGTAGTGAGGATGAGAAATGGGGACAGGATGAGCGATCTGGTTGGGGTTGTCTCGTGGGGTAGGGAGGGAACGATGATAAGGAATGAGGCTTGGGGAAGGTTTTAGGGGTTTGTTCTATGGGAGTTAGGTATTTAGGATGGGGACGGGGAAGGGGAAGGGGAAGAGGGAAGAGAAGGGGAAGGGAAAGGGGCTTGACCTAGATAGTCGAGCCAAAGGGAGGTGGGAATGGGGTAGAGTGTGGGGATGGGGTGGATCTAGGATTTGGGGGTTTACTATTGGTGAAAATTTTGTTTTTTTAGTGTTTATATATATTTTGTATGTGTATTTTTTTTAAATGCAATCTAACATGTGCTCTTCTATGTGTAGGTGTATATGTTTTGTGTGTCAGAGAAGATAACAGTTGAGAAAATGGATCAAAACATGAAAAACAATGTGTGCAAATGTGATAGAAGGATTAGAAAGCAAAACCCATTACAAATATAAAACTTGTAAATGTGCAAAACTAGTAATATGCAAACAAAATGTTAGCAATAACACACAAAGTAAACTAGCAACAGTAAAGATGTTTTTGTTTTTTTGTATGTGAGGTGGTATAGGTACAATTGTGTTTTTTCGTATGTGAGGTGGTACAAGTACAATTGTGTTGTTACTTCTAAACCTACACAACAACAATGTTGTTACTTCCAAACCTACACAACAATAAAAGCACTCCAAAACAAAGTTAGACAAACAAAATGAAACAAAAATGAAAGAGGAGGGGTGTGAGTCCCACCGGGCATGCCAAAATGTAAGCTATGAAAAATCACAGTAATGAAAGACAAACAAATAATTTGTAAACCTTCCAGTAACCTTTCCAATGTAAACCTCAATAAGGGTCTCCTGTGAAACCTTGCAAATGAATGTCAAAAATGAATGTGGATGCTCTTGAATACTCTCCAAACTTTGAATGCAATTGCTACCAACACAATGAATTCAACAGAGTTTTGTACTTTAGATTCAAGAGGATTTGTAAGGAAGGTAAGCCTGCAATTTATAGAGGTAGAAGTAGTTAAAGTTGGTTATACACAGATGAATGAATATGCTAAAAATAGTATTGTGGGAAGTTACAATAGTGTTGGGGGCAGTAAATGAATTAATTGAAAAAATTTGCATCTGTATTTGTAAGGAAGGTAAGTCTGTAATTTATGGAGGCATAAGTAGTTATAGTTGGTTATACACAGATGAATGAATATGCTAAAAATAGCATTATGTGAAGTTGCAATAGTGTCGGGGCAATAAATGAATTAATTGCAAAAAGCTACATCTGGAAAGGTGGTTGTACATGCAATTTAATTGCCCCACCTTTCTAGGATTCTAGAAGTGCAGTTAACTAGGATAAGGATAAAGAGTCCAAGTGGAGTCTAAGTGGAGTTTGATCAAGTGGTAGATGACTAGGATGTGCACACAATTAATTAATTATTTAATTAATAAATAATAATTAACTTAGCTAAAGGGGTACTAAGGATACATGGGATTAATTTAATTAATCCAAAGGGTACAATGTGTATTAATTTAATTAATTTAATCAATTAATCATAAATGGGTGAACAACAAGATGTACTAGGATAACACTAGGAACAAGTGGAAACATGAGTGTAATTTTGTGGTATCTATAGGGATTAAATATTGATTAGATCACTTTGGGACAAAAAATCATCCAAATGACATGTGACTAGATTTTTTGAAATGTGTTGTTGATAGGAATAGGTAATGCAATTTTTGTGTAGATCTCTTGTGGGTATTTGTGAGAAATTGCAAAACAAGCTCTCGCTACAAAGTGAGTGTTTTAATGGAGTTTGCAAACAAATCTTGACCAAATTACATGGAATGAATCCCTCTACTCTATTATGTGAGTAATAGATCAATAGAAAGGTTTTTTTGAGGATAACTCACATGGGAAAGGTTTCATGGAGATTGTCTTTGGTGTTTACAAGATATGAGCACTTAGATTTTTTTAAGAACTATGGAAAAAAAATATTTTATAGCTGAAAATTTCAAATGGAAAGATTAAAAATACCAATTCATTATATTCCTTGAGTCTTAGATCATATTAAAGGAGTTTTCTAGAGGGTACGCATGTAAAATATCAAAGGATTTGGCCCATGGAAGCTCAAGATATGATTTTTACAAAATTAGGGCATCAACAACTTTACATGGAGGAATAGAAGGAAGAAATAAAGTTCACGGAGAAAATGGATTTGAAATTTTGGTATAAAATGGAGTTAAAATGATTGGAAAGTTTCTTTAAGTGATTTTACTTTGATTTTTGGAGGGAAAACATAATTTTGAAATGGATGAGGAACTCCAAAGATCTTGGCGCATTTTTGGTCTTCATGAGGAACTCCAAGGTTCTTGGGTGAATTTTTGGACTCCAAGTGGAACCTCTAAGGTTATCAAGAAGATTTTTGACCTTCATAAGGAGCCTCCAAGGTTCATGGTGGATTCTTGAACGCCAAGTGGAACTTTAAGTCATACTAATGAAAAATTAGGACACGAGAACCAATAAAGTGCATGTTAATGGGAAAATAGAAGGTGGAAGTCACTTAAGTGACAAAAGTGTAAACCCAATAGAAAAATTAAATTTGAAACAACTTAAGTGACCAAAAAGTGAAAAATTGACATAAAATAGAATTTGGAACCACCAAATTGCAAAAGCACACTTTTGGTTCCCGTAAGGAACCAAAGTGAAAAAGTGCAACCCCAAACAAAAAATTAGAACCCAAAACTTTTAAAAGGCATATTTTTTTAGTTCAATAAGAAACCATGGTGCATTTTGAGCCTCAAATTGGAACCAAGTAGTTCTAAAAGCACATTTTAGGGTGAAAGGAGGAACAAAAGTTCCAAAAATGCATTTGAGGGCCTAAACAAGAACTCGAAAAGTGGAATCTTCATTCCTCGAGTAAGAGAATAACTTCCAAGGTTGTATAATATATGAATTTGACTGGAAAAAATATAATAAATCCATTCCAACAATTCCAAAGAGCTTAAATTTATAGACACAAAATCACGGACTTGGGTACATTTCTAGGTCCTAAAAGCATACTTGCATTCATATGACTCCTAAGAGAGAAAACTAGTAATTAAAAGCTATCTTTGGCCTCTTTGCTTTATTTCTTGGCTTATTTCTAGTCTTTCACACCCTACAACTCAGCAAATGCTTTACTTTTTTATCTTTTGTGGCTTCCAGAAACCAGCGCCTTTACAAGACACTAGCGCCCAAGCGTCCCCTTAACCCCCTAAGTGCCCCCGACCCTTTTCTATCTTACTCACTTCTTTTAAGTCTCTTTTAACTTTTGGCATCTTATTTTCTTATGGTTCGACCTTCCAATTTTCAATTACAAAATTCAACCAAGTGATTCATATGAATACAAATATATGTGACCAAAATAAAGGACCAAGCTCTAAGCATATTATCTAGCACCTAAGTTTGCATCTAAAGGCACCTAAATCACTTCAAGGCATCTATTTCGCATTCATTACAAGGGATAAGGGACTACATTTTCTACATACATGCATAGGAGGGGGAAGTTCATTATCCCATCCACACATCTATTTACATTGGCACATATAGTTATTAAGTGTGCTTGCACAAGGGATTCCTAGTGCACGATTCTTTCACACATGCATAAGAACTACATGGAGTTTGAGATTTACTGCAGCGCTTGGTTGTAAGTTCACTTAATCGATTAATCATCAAGGTCAGTCTAAATCCCCATATTGCATCTTTTATTTTTGGGATTTTATGTAGTTTGAGGGTTTTACAGGTTACAAGTGACTTCTATGATCAAGGTGTGACATAAAGGTGACCAACAATGACTATTAGCAATAATCTTGCAACACCGAAAAAAATCAAGTTTTGAGCCCCTGCGTAATCACAGGCACCCAAAAGGAAAATCTAGTTCCTAGGAGCCCCTGACCTAGTCCATCCACCCTGGTCCAGCCTTATTTTAAAATTCCAAAAATTTATGTGAAATATTGTGATAATATGTCCTTCACGTTCATCAATTTTCCAGTCCAAATCAATTCCTGAATCACACATAAATTAGCTAATTCCTTCACTCTCTCTCTCTCTTACACTTAGGGTTTCATATTTTATTTAGTTTACTACTTGTTTCAAATATGTACTTTAGTGTTTTATTTATCATACGTGACTCTGCAAAATTAGGGTTCAACAATAAATCTATTTTTGTTAAATCATTTGGTAAACTCGTATTTAAACACTCTTAGATCATTACTTCCTCTTGATTTCATTATCCTAGGATCCTCTCACCATGGATATTTCAATCTATGTCCTTTTTGCAAGCTAATGTTGAATGTAAGGCTAAAATCAACTCTCTTCTGGATAATAATGACATTCCTTCTAATAATCCTTTGGATCATTTATATCAATTATTTGTAGATGTGTTTTCTCAACACCTTACTTTCCCATCTGATGTAGTTATTTCTCTTTCTATTTATGACAATGATCCTCCTCTTTATATTTAGGCTTGCATCTATAACATAGGCATTAGGTGAGTACTAGTTGATAATGGATCTGAGCTCAATCTTTGTAATCTCACATTTATTCAATAGCTTGGCCTTTCCTCATCTCATGTCATTCCAACATCCATTTCTATTCATAGCTATGATTCTTCTACATACCCATGCATGGGAACTATCACCTTACCTCTAATAGTCAGTCCTAAAACCATTCCTACGGTATTCTTTGTTATCGATGCCAAACTCCAATAAAATTTCTTACTTGGTAGGCCATGGATTCCCGTTATGCATGTAGTACCTTTTACAGTTCATTAGTGTGATAAATTCCTATATGATGGCTACGCATATACCATTATTGTTAATCATGACATGTTCGAGATATTGCAACTTTTATCCATCACTACTCTCCCTACTCCATTCCTCTATCACAATTTGATCATCCTCATAATCCTCCTACATACCTAAATGATGAATATCAACTCACAATACCTCCTACCCCTACCAGTAAAATGATTTTCTCTAGGGATCCTTTTTTGCATTAGAAACCCTATCATATGCTTCATCTCTCCAAGAAAAAACTATGTCGAATCTCTTCCTTTCACATGCACTCTTTTCATGCATGTCTCTTATTGGCCTCACATTTCATTTTATCACATTTTCTCTGACACTATTTGTACACATGATGGCTTAGCCTGGATTGGCTTCACACTTGATCATCTCCACCTACTACCTCATTCTCCTCATTGTTATCATGGATGTGTCTTTTTCACTTCTTCTTATGGCCTTTGTGTCTTTCATTTGATAGAATTTATTTCATGTGCTCCTTGTTCCTCTCCACTTAAACTCAGGTAACTTCTTGGCTTGATTACATTGGTGGTACTTTAGATCCTAATCACACTAGTATCATGTTTCGTATGCCTTTAAGTTGCATTTCTATTTGACATGATTCATTTCTTGGCTATGCTAAAAATATCACTTAAAGGTATGCACATGGTTGTCTACAACCACCTTTCACTAATGAATAATATGCAATGGGATTGTATAATTTACAATGCAATGATTCTTTATATGATCAACCTCATATATAATTTCTTACCAATTGTCTTATCCATCTTTGTTTTACTTTTACCATGACATTGAAAATCTTCTAGATGATATTTCTAGATTTTATACACTTAATACACTCGAGGGCATCATGTTGACTTCCTCCCCCTTCTACCATCATTAGGTATTTATCATTCTTACTCTTATGCTCCATGTTTCATACTTCCTATTGTTAAGCATCATCACACAAATTGATACAAATATTGTATCATCATTACTATATGATGCACTCTTGTGCTAAAGCTCACACTTGACTATTGAGTGAATACTACATCCATGAACCTCACACACTACACATTTTAAGCTCTACACTTCACGATATATATTTATAAGCATTCCATTATCATACATTATACTACCCTATGACGCACTCTAGCTCCACGGTTCATACTCAACTACTGAGGGTCTCAATCTAAAATGAACCTCACCTTCTTTTGTATTTCATGCTATGTGCTTCATGATCTATCTTTCTAGCATATATTTTTAAACCATTTCTTGATGACTCACTATTGTTCTATGGTTCATTTTTTATTTTTGAGGGGTATTTTATAAATTAAACTCATTTCATACACATCTCATCCACATCCATTTGGGGACATGTTGATCCTATCACATTCATATTGCATATCACTCCATCTCACTCATACATGGATCTTGCATATCTTGTTTGCACTTACTCTTGCTTTCTTATATTAGTTGCATATTGCACTTTTCTTACTATGTTAGTCAGATATTCCAGTATGTCATTATATTTTCTATATACACATGTGAGTTCACTTGTTCTCTAGTTGTGAATGTAGACTTCTTACAGATCCTTACACGCTGCAATGATGCTTGGCATTTGTTGTCATGCAAATGTGCAACAGGGAAATTGACAATTTCTAAGCATGACAACAATACCACTGTACCAAAAATTTCATGTTTTATCATTCCGAGGCACCCCGGGTCTACCCAATTAGTCCAATAACCTTCCAATTGGTGTTAATTCATTCCCTAGGTGATTTTGGAAAGTAAAATCAACCCCCTAGGTGATTTTAGGAATTTAATGAAAAATGCAAATTTCGTGTAGTTATGGGAAGGGCTATCACTAGCCTTCTTAGACTGGAACAACCCCATGGAGAAGAATAGAAAAGATGAACCAGACATGGAGGTGAATAAAATACATAGAAAAATCATGGATTTTATTTAGGAATATTCACAAAGGATCCAGATAATTTGGGACAATTTCACTAAAATCGTGGTTCACAAGGCCTAGGCGGTAAGACACGGGACAAAACAAATGATAAGCTTATGAAGGTGATTCCAAGAGATCTAAATGGAATTAGGATAAAATAGAAACATCAAAGGAAAGGAAATTCCAAGCCCCTGTGTGTTTGTGGGATCTCAAAGCCTTCACCTTTGGATCACCGCACACATGTCATTGCTAAGCGTGCCATGAAAATTGATGTCCCTCATGTCCCTTTGAGGTGAGGGACATCGACATGAAAAAATGTGCCCAACCCCTAAGGAGACTCTTGGTCACCCATGTGACCTCTTCAAGAGTTAATTTCAGCCCCCAGGTGCTTCTAAGCCTTCATTCTCAATCTGTCATATCAAGTGCCACATGTCATCACTGGCACATCATGAAAATTTGTCCCTTATGTCCCTTTGAGGTGAGTTACATCATACCTAAGAAAATTTGCCCCACCCTTGCTGTGTAATTTTAAAATGTTTGAAATCTGGCGCTTAGTTATTTCCCTTGTTTCTCCTTCATGACTTCACACCGCGTCATGGCTCTGACACCCAATCCTCCTTTACCGATCCAAACCAACTCTTTCATGGCCACCAAATCCTCCACTCCACAAAAATATATAGGTTTTATAGGAATGATTGATCAAAATATTTGAAGAAGAAGAACAAAGAGAAAACAAATATTTTTTTCCAAATAACCCCAAGGTCACCCAATCAAAAATCTTCATATCCATCGAGGCACTTGCTATTAATAGTAAGTCACACTCAAAAATGCCGATTTTGGAACAATGGGACTTAGACGGATGATCATTCAAAGTCAATACCATCATTCAGGATCATCTATGGGCATTACTCATAGGGAATTTAAGACTCATCTCGGGAATTCAATAGTGTTTTTCAACACTCACTAGATGGTTTAGGTCATAGGTATATCATATGCAAGGTCGAATTGCAATCATCGAGAGAACAATTCATTCAACTCAACAAGTCTCTGTGAGCCAAGATGAAGGAAATTATCATGGTAGAAAGAGTTTAAAGATGTAGAGTTCACTACAGTGGAAAACCTCATTGGGTCATCTAGAAGGAGATGTGGACTTCATCAAAGGCATATTTTTGTCATCGTATTTGTCCCCCTTCTTCTTCCTTCTCTCTCTCCTCTCTTCTCTCCCCCTACTTTCTCTCTCCTCCATGTTCTAATTCTTCGTTGGGGTGAACTTTTTAGATGTCCTTTAATGAAATTAAAAAAGAAAATTTATGCTTCTAATGTAAAAGTCACCTTTATGTTATAAAAAGGGACTTAATATTATCCTAGGAAGTTGAAAAGTTTTAAGTTATGCGAGAACATATGAAAAACCATAGGGGGTAGATGATGAGTCATATCTCATTCTATAAATTGTAAATCCATTCCCATTTTAAAGGGTTGGTGATTGATTTTGTAAACTCAAGAGTGCATTGAGAGAACAAAAGAGATAGCCAAATTCTTCCATTCCCTCATTCTCAAATTTCCTCCATTTCTCCACTATGTACAACTTTGGTTTGAGCAATCAATACAAGAAGAAGTAGTTTATATCTTTCTTTGACTAAGGGATTTCTTAATACTTTGTGCTCATTAAATTCTATTTGGTCTTATTGCTACTTGCATAGTTGTTTCCTCTTAATTTAGTGCATGTGATGAAACTTCTAACTAGTGTGTGCAGGAATCTAATTTTCTACCTACAACATTAGTTATCCTACCTCTTTTCTCACTCCCCTTTCCCACTCTTCAAACAAAGTATTCCCTAGCAAGATATTGCTAGCTTTTCCATAGGGTTAGTGGAGTGCCTCTATTGGATCCCCGACCGTAAAGCCACCGAGAAAAACCCACCTTTTACTCGGGCATGCATATAAGATAGCTACACCGGTTAAGTAGAGGGACTTAGACTCCCAGAGTTTTGGAAAGAAATCCACCAATTTTTCCCCAAAAATTTTTCTTGCCAATAGTTTTTGGTGCCCACCGTGGGGTAGATTTAGTGGCATCTACACCCAAAACACGACCGTAAGGTCTAAAAAAATTTAAAACAAAAAAAAGAGTTCATGAAAATCCATTGCTAAAGGATACACTGTCAATTTCTTCATGTGACATTTCATATTCCACATTTTCCTTTCGTATTCCCATTGCAATAATTTCCAAAAGTTGGTTGAAAGGAGATACTCCAGGTTGAATAGATCAAGAGGAATTATCGATCCTACTTTCGAGGATTTGAAAAATCAGCAAGGAAAATTTAGAGACATGGCCTACTATTTTTATCAAACATTATCACCATCCGGGTTTCAAGCAACTCACTTGGAAATCCTATCCAAACTCTGTTGATACCCCCCCTTCAAATTCTCCCATTTTTCAACCACCTTTGAACATTGAGTTCCCAGAGGAAGAATAATTTGAAGAATAATCCATAGAAGCAAGAGTTGAAGCAGAAGTAGAAACGACAATGGAAGATGAAGTAGAAAGACCCCAACCCATTGTTCCATGGGGAAGAAATACATGCCCGCTTTCTCTTGAACCCCCTCTTCATGATCTACCAATAGGTTCCTGCAAGAAATTTCCAAAGTTCAAAGGACACACATATTCTGAAGAACACATCGATGCATTCACGACATCATGCAAAATTCTTGATGTCCAATATGAAGATGTCACTGTAAGACTATTCGTGGAGTCCCTTGAAAAAGCGGTGGAATGGTTCTTCCTCTTGCCTACCCGATCTATCACTTGCTGGAATGACATAAAAAGGAAGTTTGAGGAAATATTTAGATTCACTGAGGACTATCAAGATCTCCTTGTTTGATTGGCATAAATGAAGAAAGGAGAAAATAAAACTATGAGAGACTTCATGGCTTGTTTGATCGGTTTCTCCATATGATACCGAAAGAGGATTCACCATTAGAGAACAACATCAAGAGATTATTTATTAGTGATCAATCACCAGAGGTGGAATTTTTCCTACAAAGAGTTCAACGAAAGGATATTTTAGAAGCACAAATATTGGCCATTAAACTTGATGATGATCTCATTCTATCTAGAAAGATTAAGAATCCCTCAAAGGGTAAATCTCAACTTCTTGGAGATGAGAGAACCAATCCATCACTGTAAAATTGGCAAATGAGATGGCATATTTCAAGAGGAAATTCTTTGAATGAGTATCTTCTCAAAGAAACAACACAAATCAAATTGCAAGAACACTCGAAGGCTTTCCTTGGAGGCCCCACTGTGGAAACAAATTGCAGGATTTGGGAAAGTGAAGCGAGATCTTTAGCAAGAAAGTGAAGGTGATGATCTCCTAGAAGATGATGAGTTTGAGAATGATACACAAATCATATTCTATAAGTATTCTAGAGGTGATGAAGATGATGAAGAATATGTACCCAGTGTCTCATTGTGGTATTCACTGTTCTCGTCCGAGAAAGGAGCATCTTCTTCCACTATTGTAAAGAAAAGAAAACTGAATATCCTCCTATGATGACTCTAAAAATAAATAATCAGTTGAGGATATCATTCCCATCCTCCATGGAGTCCATATTTTTGAATCTTAATCATGTAGCAAGTAAGAAGGCTCTCACAATTCCAAGTAAGTCTTTTGATGCCTCTTCTATTTCTAAATCTCAATTTTCTCCTGTAAACTCTAGCACTTCAAAATTTCTTAATGTACCATTCAAAATACCCTCCATTCCCCAAGCATCAAACCCTTCTTCCAAACCTACCCCAACTCCAAAATCAGTCCCTTCATTTCCCTTATCCACATATGCTCCCTTTGACTTCATAGAATATGAGAACAGAGCCAAGGTGCAAATTACTGAAACTGAATATCTAATATATACATGAGAGGTTTGTTTACATCAGAGTGGTAGAACAATTTGAGAGGTTTTTTCAATACATCATGCTTTGATTTGAGTGCATCCAAGACTGATAAGGTTGAACCTTTCTATGTCTCCCTTCTCATTAGAGAATATGTATTGAACAACTACATAATATATTCTGGTGCCTCTGAAAATGTAATACCTATAAAGGTTGCCAAGGCTCTCAAACTCACCATGAATCCACCTGGTGGCTCTTATTACTCCCTAGAGTTAAAAGAGGTCCCACTTGTAGGGAAGGTAAAATATACATAGGTGGCTCTCACCAAATTTCCAAACAAGAAAGTTTCAACGATGATTTTGGTAGCAGACATTCCAGATTCATTTGGAATGTTACTAATTCAAAGCTTCTGCCGAGACTTGGGAGGGAAAATTTAGATGAATTGGTCTTCTACAACCATACCGGTGAAGGGAGACATGGAAAAATTGTTTCTAGAGAAGAAGATGAGGTACACAAAGTGTGAAATTTTGTAAGTCCAGAACCAAGATCTTGTACTAAGATACAGGAGGATGAATCACTTTGTGACAACCGAGGAGGAAGAGGATATTCCCATCTTGATAGGGCAGACATGCCTTCCTAAAGAGGCATGGACCTTGAAGAAGGATTGAGGATATTTGGGTTACAAGAGGGCAGCCCCGAATTGTCAAATGATGCAAACCATGAAGAAGAAGAAATGGTTCTTGATGATTTTCAAACAAAAAAATCAGCTTATGTGCTTATTCATGATGAAGAGATATTCTCATTCCCATTCGAAGATGAGGACTCCCTTGATCATGTCACCTAGGAAGAGACAAAACCATTCTAAAATGAGCCCTTGAACAGTGGGAAAAAACCATCTATACAAGAGATGCTAAGAGCCACAGAAGAAATAGAATACCCTGAGCTCAGTCTTGAACTCCTGATGCAATCCATGAATCTGCAAGACAAGTGTGGATCTGACTTGAAATCCTTAAACAATGTGAATCTTGGCCATGTTGAAATAAAGTAAGAGGATAAATATGATGCACCTCCTGAGCTAATGGTTGATAGATACAAAAATGAAATGGAGTTATTTTCATTCCCATTTGGAGATGAAGATGATCTCAACCATGCCATTCATGGAGGAACAAGACCAACTTATGATGATCCCATGAAAGTTTTGAAAGAATTGTCTCAGACAAGAACTGTTTAGAGTCGTGGAAGAAACTAAAGACCCTGAGCTAAGTCTCAAACTCATGATACAAGCCATGAATCTACAAGACAAGCATGAATCTAATTTAGAAGCCTCAATCAGTGTGAAGGTTGGTCAAGTTGAAACAAAACACGATGAGAAATATGATACCCCTCCTGAGCCAATGGTTAATGGATGCAATGATGAAATTGAGGTATTTTCTTTCCCATTTGAAGAGGAAGACTCTTTCCATGATGAAGAAATTGAAGAAAGGATTTTTTTGGCCTTTGAAGATGAAGCTCCTTTTGATAAAGGAGTGATAGAATGCATCAATTCCCAAAATGATGAAGTAATCCCTCTCGATAGTTGCCTTGAGTTACAAAATAAAGATTCTTCAAAGATGTACAAAGATGAGTTGCATGAAGTAACAAAGGAGATATTTTTGTAAGAACTATTTCATGCAAAGAGGAAATGCGGAATACCCCGAGCTGATTCTTAATCTCTTAACTTATGTAATAGCCATACAAGACAAGCATGAGTTTTCCTCTAATCCTCCTATCAGTACTCAAACACCTCATAGTGGAGTAGAGATAAAGGATGAATCTAAGGTTTCTCATGGAGAATATGTCAACGAGCATAGATCCGGGAAAGAAAGGAACTCAAAATATTCAATAAATTTAAATGAAATCAGCTTTGGGGTAGAGATGAGATGCTCAATGAAGAATTGGCTATGTGGATAAACATGGAAGGCAACTGGCACTATGAAACTGATTTCAAAGAGTGTGAAGGAAATGAAATTTCTAAGCAAATGCCTAAGCATCAAGAAGCTCATGTAGACTCACTCCTACCAAGTACATAGACAATCATGGAAGCACTTGGCTTTCATAAACAGTTAAGGAAAGGAGGCTACTTTCTAGAACTAGTCAATGGCTTTGTAGAATAGCATCGCTCAGTGTTTCCCACTCACGGGTAACTTTTGAGGAATGAAAAGTTCTTTAGTGAAAGCTGGTTGTCTCCTGAATTTTACCATAGGTGATTGTTAGGTGTGTTTCCCTTTCTTTCAAGTGTGTTTCCTTTTTTGTTGTGTTTTTGTGTTTTGTTTTCAGTGTGTATGTGTTTCCTTCTTCATTATCTTTCTCTCTTGTAAATTGTACATGACTTCGCAGGGCCCAATGGATAAGGCGTTGGTCAATGGATTATATGGTTTAAAGTTGAAATTTGAGATTCTCCATGTCATGTCTTCATTGTGTTCAGCCCATGCCATGTCCCCAAGCTACAACCATATGTTGTCGTGTAAATGTGAAACAAGGAAATTGACAATTTCTAAGCATGAAAATGATACCCCTATACCAAAATTTTACGTTATCTTTCCAAGCCAACCCGGGTCTATCCATTATATCTAGTGACCTCAAAATCAGTGTTAATTCATTCCCCTAGGTGATTTAGGAAATTCAAATCAACCCCTGTAGGTGATTTTAGGAGTTCATTGAAAAATGCAAACTTCGGGCAGTTATGGGAAGGGTTATCATTGGCCTTCCTAGGACTGGAGAAACCCCATGGAGTAGAACATAAAATTAAAACCAGATACGAAGGTGAATAAAATTCCTATGAACATCATGGATTTGATTTAGGAAGATTCAAGAAGGATCTAGAGAAGTTGGGATAGTTTCACTAAAATCAAGGTTCATAGGCCTAGGCAATGCACAGGCCAAAACAGTTGCTAAGCTTCTGAAGTTGATTCTATGAGCTCTAGATGGAGTTAGGAGAAAAATGAAAAATCATAGGAAAGGGAATTCCAATCCCTACAATATGGTGAAATTATTTTTTCACAAAACTTTGGCGCAATGGGTCTACAAGTAGTTTTTCTCATGCACAGGTGGAGTACCAAATAAAAATCCACTTTTTTCAGGATCAAATGGAGGAATCAAGACTCGAGATCCCTACCATTATATTTTAAGGACATTTTAAGTCAATATCATATAATATTTCATCAAAAATGTCCATCGGGAGCTCAAGTTATTGTCGTTTCAAGTTGTCCTCTTGGAGTGAGTTTGGGAATTAGTCAAATTTTAGAAGGAAAAGTGTCAGCTCCAAGATTCTAGTGCAATTTTGTGTCCCTCACATCCCTTAAGGTCAGGGACATCAAGGTTAGAAAAATTCTCCTAGCCCCCATAATCCCTTTGGACCCTCATGCAACCTCCAGGATCACCAGTTCAACCCCCTAGGTGCTTGTGAGAGCTCAAAGCCTTCACCGTTGGATCGCTGCCACATGTTATTGCTTGACGCACCATATAAATTGATGTCCATTTGAGGTGAGGGACATTAGACATTAAAAAATTTACACATACCCTAAGGAGACTCCTAGTCACCCATGTGACCTCTTCAAGAGCAAATTTCTAGCCCTCAGGTGCTTGCCAAGCCTTCATTCTCAACCGTCATATCAAGTGCCACATGTCATCACCTAGCGTGCCATATAAATTGATGTCCCTCATGTCCCTTTGAGGTGAGGGACATCAGACCTAAAAAAATGTGCCCCACCCTTGTTTTGCAATTTTAAAATGTTTGAAATCTAACACTTAGCCGTTATTTCCCCCATTTCTCCTTCACAGCTTCACACCCCACCATGGCTCTGTTCATGCTTGTCCAGACACCCACTCCTCCATTATTGATCCAAACCAAATATTTCATGGCCACCAAATCCTCCACTCCATGAAAATACATAGGTTTTATAGGAAGGATTGATCAAAAGAGTTGAAGAAACGAAGAATGAAGAGAAAATGAATTTTTTCCAGATAACCATGAAGTCACCCAATCGAAAAATCTTCATATCTTGAAAAATACAAGTCGGATTGAGATGTTATCTTTTACAGACTTTCTCATTTTTCAATACGATCAAGATGCAAAAATGGGAGGTTGAATGGTGCCCTAAAACATTTGTTCCAACAAAATTCCATTTCGTGCCCTAGCTCATATTCGTTGGATTTCCCATCAATTTGGTAGTCGGATCGAGCTAAAAACTTGCACACAAACTCCAAATGAAAAACCTATCACAATGGAGTTTATTTTTTCACGATTAAAGACAAAAACCAGACCTACAAATTTCAAGCTCCATTAATGGCTGTCATGGCAGCTCCGTGCTCGAAGCCACTACCAAGTGAAATTTTTAATTTTATTTCCAAGCATTCTAGTGAGCGAAATCATGTGAAATTTGGAGGACATGACCGCGAAAATGAGCCGAGTCCGAAAAAAAAAAATGTTCTATCACAAACCAAGAAGTGGAAGTCCACTTTCTAAAAATAGTATTTTTCTTATACATACTTTGTTATGTTTGGGAAGCCACCAAGAATAAGGTTATTATTGAAAATCACCAGAAGCCAAAATGATTTTCCAAAGAAGAAATAGTGAAAATGACCACTTACTAAAAATAGTAATCCCCTATATGGGTATTTACTAAAAATAGTAAGTCACCCCAAGAAGTGGTCAAGGTGAAGGTAGTGTGCGCAGGAGCAAATGATGGAGTTCATCACATCACATCATGATGGTCAAGAAGAGGAAAAAATCACCTCTTACCAAAATAGTAAGTCTCCCATCTGGGAACTTTCTATTAATAGTAAGTCACACTCAAAGGGTAGTTTTGGCACAATGGGACATAGAGGGATAATCATTCAGTCAATACCATCATTCAGGATCATCTATGGGCATTTCTCATAAGGAATTCAAGACTCATCTTAGGGAATTCAACAGTGTCTTTTGACACTCACTAGATGGTTTGGGTCACAGGTATATCATACATAGGGTTGGAATTACGGTCATCGGTAGAACAATTCATTTAACTTGACAAGTGTCTATGAGCCAAGATGAAGGAATTTCTCAAGGTATAAAGAGTTTGGAGATGCAGATTTCACTACATTGGAACACCTCATGGGGTCATCTAGAAGGAGATGTGGACTTCATCGAAGGTATATTTTTTGTCATCAGTGTTTCTTCACCCTTCTTTTTCCTTTTCTCTCTCCTCTCTTTCTCATCCTACTTTCTCTCTCCCCCATGTTCTAATTCTTCATTAGGGGTGCACTTTTTAGAATTCCTTTAATGAAATTAAAAAATAAACTCTATGCTTCTAATGTAAAGTCACCTTTATGTTATAAAAAGGGACTTAATATTCTCCTAGCAAGTTGAAAAGTTTTAAGTTACGCGAGGACATATGAAAAGACATTGGGGGGTAGATGATGAGTCATCTCTCATTTTATAAATTGTAAAGCCATTCCCATTTCAAAGGGTTGGTGATTGATTTTGTAAACTCAAGAGTACATTGAGAGAACAAAGGAGATAGCCAAATTCTTCCATTCCCCTCATTCTCAAATTTCCTCCATTTCTCCACTATGTACAACTTTGGTTTGAGCAATCAATACAAGAAGAAGGATTTTATAGCTTTCTTTAACTGAGGGATTTTTTTGATACTTTTTGCTCATCAAATTCTATTTGGTCTTATTGCTACTTGCAGAGTTGTTTCCTCTTAATTTAGTGCATGTGATGAAACTTCTAACTAGTGTGTGCAAGAATCTAATTTTCTACCTACAACATTAGTTCTCCTACCTCTTTTCTCACTCCTCTTTCCCGCTCTTTAGACAAATTATTCCCTAGCAAGAGATTGCTAACTTTTCCACAAGGTCAGTGGAGTGCCCCTATTGGATCCTCTATCATAAGGCAAGTAGGAAAATTGACCTTTTACTCACACATGCATATATCGTAGTTACACCGGTTAATTAGAGGGGCTTAGACTCCCAAAGCGTTGGCAAGAAATCCACCAATTTGTCTCCAAAAAAATTCTCGCCAACAACATTATACCTCTTACCAATCTCACCAAGCTTCCCGGGAGTATCTACTTTCTCACATTACAAGTGTTATTGTTTCATTATGTACTACTTCTACTTCTTAGCACACTACTTTCCATTGATCTATACATGCTTTGACATACTCTTTATCTTTCTAACATGCTAATGGGTGCTTCATGTGTAGTATTTTCTTTGTAGGACTATTTTCCACCATGGTTTTCTATTACACTTTGTTTGAAAGTGTTTGTCATTGTATGTTATTTTTTGTGGGCTATGCGCTTTGTCTTGTATGGACATTGTATTCTTTTGGATGTGTCATCCCCGATTACCTTATAACATTATGAGTTATGTCCCATGTATGAAACCCACTTTTTGTAGTCCATCTTGTATGCACCTTTACTTATTAAATTAATTCTCTATGACATGTTTAATATATTTTTATACTAAGCATTTAGCCACTTTGTTTGCATGTGCCTTGGTTTCTACCATGTAAATTCCATCCCCTTATAGGGACATATTTCATATCAGCAACAGTCCTCTCCTTTTGGCCACATTCTCCTAGTGATGTTGCATGCACCCAACACAAGGGGGCATATATTGTGTGAGTCAAGTAACCCCATACAATAGCTAGAGCTACACCATAGGCTACTGAGTTTTAGAAACGGCCCATAATCTTACTTGGGTCCTTAGTTCAACATAGACTCCGGTGCCTTGATAAAAACACTAGCACCTAGGCACACTTGACCTCTCTTGGGTGCCTATGTCATGAGGGTAAATACAACTACTTTCTCATATCATGATAGTTCATTGAATTTCATATAGTAGTTTTCATAGTACAAGCACAATCCTCTAGCAATCAGAATGCATTCTATCTCCATTACTTAGAAAAAATATAGTAGAACTTGGAACAACACAAATCACACCATCTGTAGTGGTGTAAAATTAGGAATAATTCATGGAAGGAGAGTAACACTAGACCTCTCTCCCCAACACTCTTCTGTTGTGGTGTGAGATCACCCAAAAAACTCACACTTGGTGTGAGATCTCCCAAAAAACTCATTCTTGGCGTGAGATCACCCAAAAACACGCTCTTAGCATGAGATCGCACAAAAAAACTCACTCTTCTAAATAATTTTCAAGATATTTTCTATCCTTTTACACTCATGATCATCAAGTGTACACTTTCATTTTACTTCTTTTACACGCGTTTACATACTTTTGACATAGTTTTCATAATACATGATTTTGATTACTCTTTCATTCTTATTTTGTAGGTTTGTCTTTAATACACAACAAGAAGCGTCCCTACATCAAGAACAATATCAATCACAAAAATATGTACAATAAATTACAACACAATACGATAGGGTTCACTTAAAGACCCCCTCCAAAAAATAATTATATGATGGGTGGTGAATCTCTAAAATTGACTTTCAAAAAAGGAGAATATCCAAAAATATGATTTTTACAAACTTGGATGGTTGTCTCAGGAATAAATACTAACAACAACTACATAGAAACCATGTGGATGCATGTAAACACTTGGTTGCAAAGGTGCATGAATGCATAAGGAATTGGATGTTCGTACATGAAACCATGTGGATGCATGCAAACACCAGTTGCATATGTAACCAAGAAACTACATGCAACCTCCCGAGTTGCATATACAATCGAGCGTCTACATGTAACCACACAGTTACATATACAACCAGAAACTATAGGAAACCTCCCGAGTTTCATATGCAACCAGCATCTCCATGTAACTTCATGGTTGTATGTATGTGTGGGTGTCAATGCTTACATATGGATTTGCAATTAAATCTTGAAAAATACAAACTAAATATCTAACCAAAACTTTACCAATTCGAATGGAGGTAATGATCTGGAATAATGAAGAAAAAAGTGAGATTAATTTTCTAACCAGTTTGCTTCAAACCTCCATTTTGTACGCTTAATCCTTGAAATTTAAGTGAAGAAAAGTAAGGGTTTAAAGTAGAATGGTTAACCTTAATCTTATAATCAATTCATCCACACTTGAATGATCCGACCGTCAATGCTTCCACACCTTCACAATCCAACTATCAACGCCTCATACATACCCTTGTATTGAGACGACTACATACACAAATTCCCAATTGTCCATACAGTCTAGTGTATGTGCATGCATCCTCCCAATTGCATAGTCATGACTCTTTTAAAAACATACCCCCTTTAAAACCCTAACCTTGGTTCCTAACCCTAGTAAATAATTTTTACCTACACCTTAATTATTGTCACGTGGTTGAGTTCCATATCCACATGTATGAGTTACATAACCATGCATCATTCAAATGTAATAATGGTTGAATTCATGCTATGTAACCGATGCATTGGGGCGATTATATGTATATATATGAAATTTATTATAAACACTAGGCGAGCCGACCCACCAAACTAACTTGCACCCAAAAATTTTAGGTGAAATGTTGCTCTAGATGACTCTTAAAAATCACCAAATCTAAATTTCAAAAATGTAAATATTCATGAATTAGCAAAGAATCACCACTAAAATTTTCCATGATGTTAATACCCTTCACACTTGGGGTCACTTCCTCTTTCTTAGTTTCCACGCTTCATTTTGCATTCACTTCACACTTTCACTTGTCTCTTTGACATGTTATCGCCATCACATTCTACATGGTTATCAGGTATGCATCTCTTATATACTTTATGTTATCAAGTATTCACTCAAAAACATAAAGTGGGGGTAAATGTAGACACAAAATCACACACTTTGGTACATTTCTAGGTCTTAAAAGCATACTTGCATTCATATGATTCCTAAGAGAGAAAACTAGTAATTGAAAGCTATCTTTGGCCTCTTTGATTTGTTTCTTGGCTTCTTTCTGATCTTTCACACCCTACAACTCAGCCAATGCTTTTATTTTTTTATTTTGTGGCTTTAGACACTAGAGCATAAACAAGACGTTAGTGCTTAGGCACCCCCATCCCCTCTTGGTGCCCCTAAACCTTTTCTACCTTTACTCACTTCTTTTGGGTCTCTTTTATCTTTTGGGCATATTATTTTCTTATGGGGCGGCCTTCCAGTTGTCAATTATGAAATTTAACCAAGGAAATCATATAAATACAATGTTATGTGACCAAAATAAAGTACTAATCTCTAAGCATACTATTTATCACCTATGCTTGCATCTAAAGTCACCTAAAGCACTTTAAGGCATCTATTTGGCATCCATTACAAGCGATAATGGACTATATTTTCTCGTATACACGCATAAGAGGGGAAATTCAAGTATTCCATCCACACATCTATTTAAATTGGTACATCTAGCTATCACATACTATCAAGTTCGCTTTCACAAAGACTTCTTAGGGCATAATTCTTTCACATGAACAAAAACTACATGGAGTCTAAGTTGTAGTGTAGCTCTCGGTCATAAGTTTACTCAATCGAGTGACCTCCGAGGTCAGTTTGACTCCCCATATTGCATCCTTTTTTGGGATTTGATGTAGTTTGAGGGTTTTACATGTCAACATCTCTTTGCGGGTTATAGTTAACTTCTATGATCAAGATGTAGCATACAAATGACCAACAATGATAATCTTGTGACACCAAAAAAATCAAGTTCCAAGCCCCTACACAATCATAGGTACCCGAAAAAGCCGTAACGCCTAGGCACCCTTGACCCATTCCAGGCACTATATTCTTGCCTTATCCGATAGTTATAGAATTTACTATGCATAGTTGTGATAGTTTTCCTTCTTGTTCATCAGTTTTCCATCAAGATCAATTCGAGAATCACATGTAAATCAGCTAAGTCCTTCACTCTCTCTCTTGCACTTAGGGTTTCATATTTTATTTAGCTTACTACTTGTGTCAAGTCTATACTTAAGTTTTTTATTTATCATATGTGAATCTGCAATATTAGGGTTAAAAATAAATCTATTTTTGTTAAATCAAAAGTGACTTAATTTTGATTTTTGAGAAAACAACCCAAAAGTGACTGACGTGGGCACAATGGGGCAACAGGTGGTTTTTTACCATAGAAAAAATTACAATGACCAAAACAAAAACTAGTTTTGGGAACATGTGAATAACTCCATAAGACATATTTTTACTACTATATAGGTCTCAAGATCCACCCAAAGCTCCTAAAACCTTTCATGCAAATTTACACTCCAATAATGTTAAGGCCTTACAGTTCATGAAAGGGTTCCACTTATAATGTCTTGAATATTATACCCTGAAATCTTTCCATTAACTATGATATGGGTTCCTAAAACTAAATAAGGCTCCTGAATCCCCTTGCACAAGATGACTCTTCTCTAATGATCAAAAATACCTTTTCCTCAAAAATACTAGAAATGAATGTGTTCCCAAGACTAGTGCAATGCTTCCAAAATCTTCCCTAAATCATACTTTCATGAAGTAGACTCATACACCATTCCAATGACTATAATGTGGGATTTTGAGACCATCTAGACTTCTTGAACCCTTTCACTCAAGTTGGTACTTGCAAAGAGACCATTTTGACATTTTTATCAACTTTCTTGAAAAATGGAAAATTTTCCATAGTTTTGTCAAGTAAAATTCCTAAACATTTTACATGATAGTAATATAGATATTACATGTTAGGTGGAGAACTACGTGTAGTTTGAGGTCTTTTTGATTAATACTAACATAGGTAGTGCATGGATTATAGTTTAACCCAAGCACTAACCTTTTTGCAGCAGGTCTCCTACCCATGCTTAGGATTTGAGTTTGGTTTAGCAAATTTCATATTTTGGGGGTTGTGTGACATTTAGTGTTTGACAATGACACACATTTCCAAACCACTAAAGGGAACATAAATTTTCAAAACCTCATTTCATGCAGCTCCAAGATCATACAAGTACTAGGTAATTTATTATTTAAACCTACATTAAATGTCTAAGTCAATTTAATTAGATGTATGAGAGATTAAGATTCATTTATTAATCTAACAAGGATGATAAAATATAGACAATAAATCATATTTAACTCATATCAAATAACAAATATTATAACACACCACTTAACCTAACATGCAATTGAAAAAGTATAAAACAAAGGTATAAAGACATTATCTTGCCACTATTTGTTTTTAGAAAGATTCGAGACTATGAAACATAGAAACTAGGATAAGTGAACCTAATTTAGCTTCACAAAATATGTCATAACTATAAATCTACCTAGATCAAAATTGTACAACATAGTCAGGTCCACACTTTATTGTCTAGGACCTTTTGTATGGTCTTGGACTTTCTTTGAGACCTATTCCTGCAACATTTCGAGTTTCTCACCTTCACGTATTTGTTTTTTGTTTCCATACCCTAGTTATCGCACATGCAACAAAACTCTCTATATGAACTAATCATCATCTCAAACCCTATCCATAGATGAATATTCCTACAAAATTAACATTAGAATGTTTTTGGGCACCGTTCGTGCACCACTAGCATTGGCACTACTCCAAAGAGGCCTCAAACCGCATTTCATTCTCCACCTAACATGTTATATCTATTTGGATCAAATACATTTAGCACTTTCTTTGGCCATGTTTGCTTTCACTTGGATATTTCTAAAATACTTAGAGAGAGGATGTTTGGATACTTATAGGTGATAGATATGGTTATTTTGACCTAGTTTGTAGCTTCGGACATGGTGTAGGTGTTTCTCTAATGACTGTAGATGTGTAATTCCAAGATTTAGGGATCTTTAGATGTTTTTTGCAAGTGTATGAACCGAGTGATTTAGTGCAATGCCTTAGGATTTCTAGGTTATCAAATGAGGTAGTGTTTAATTTCTTATATATGGTTTTGTAGATGATTTATCTAATAAATGCCTACCCAAAATAATTATAACACACATATTCATGTGTTTTACTTGTGCTTGGAGATTTTTATTGATGAACTTTGTTGAAGGATTGGGGTGATCTGTCATCACCAAGGCACTATGATAATTCCTCACCAGAACTCCTCGTGCTTTATGATTATTTACAAATGCATAGCCTTTAGTTTGGTGGATGTAATCTGGAAACAAAACAACAAACATAAAAGAATACCATCGACTATGATAAGACGAAATGATGACAAATCTGAAATATCAAAGTAAATTATAATATTAACATGAAATTGTTACAATCTCACCCATGAGATACTTTAAGTGTTATTGACTTCACTTGCCTTCCAAGATACTATGGGAGAAACTTTACAATTACACCTCTTAATGGCTTCTTCAACACACCTTTAAGCGATGGCTTCCTTTACACACTTCATACAATATTTCTCACTACTTCCTTCTATGCTAAATGAGGGGTGGCCTCTTTATTTATAGAACTTCCAGGCTTATCCATCTTATCTCTAAGATAGGATAAGAAATCCTCTCTGACGAATCATATTCCATACCTTAACTCTTATCTACGTACATGTAAGCTTATCTCTTAAGATAAGATAAACCTTATCATTTCACATGGGTTCCACATTTTTAGACTTTTTACAAATAAAATACACAAAATATTTATGACCTCACTCCTTGTCCTTATTACCAATATAATAGATAATTCCTAATCTATGTAGACCCTACTTGCCTACTTACCCCAACTTTGACATTTTAACATTTGGATAACGACAAATATTTACTTTTTACAAACATTCCTTAGATTTTTATTGATCTACATTATTGGCGCGTCGATGTCATTATCTTCTATGACGCTACTACTAATTATACTTAACAACATCTTATTCCTAATACATACATTAATGAAATAGAAATTACGGAGGATTTTAGTGTCACAGATCAGTCACCAATCAAGACGAGGAGAAACCAAGGTGTAAGGTTTATATGACCCAACATGGAAATGTGCAAGAGAAAAAGAAGAAAGAGGTACAAATGCACCCATAAAAAGGAATAAGACCCTCGTATCAAAGCTATTCAACTACTATGATATATTACCCTTATAATGTTATAGGGGAGGAAAACTTTCTTGTGAAGATATTAGCTACTTGGTTGTCTTCCATAACCACATGGATCACACTATTTTAGACAGATCTAGACCCAATTTTGTAAATAGAAATATACATTACCAAAGATAATAGGTGCCACCAAACTCTCCCCATATGTCGAATAGCTAAGTATAACTAAAACAAACACTGAAATATGTTGAAAATGTGCTAACAATGTTGAACTAGGAAGGATACCCATGCCCCAGTATTCCTAAAACTCATTACTTTTAAAATAAGGTATGAATGATTTCATGTCTCTTGTACTAATCTAGACTATGAAAACTTGTAAAAAAATTAAAATGTTGACATATATTGTTAAAATTTCCCCGATTATAAATGTGTGGAGGTTAGGACCATACCGTATTGTCTTGACTAAAGTGTGTATAGTTTTGAACATGTGTTAATTTTGCAAAAATATGTGTTATTACATTTCTAGGTTCCTATCTTATGTTTGTACTGTGTCTTCCTAGAATTTTGTATGTGTTTACTTTAAAAGAATGATAACCAGATCGTACCAAGCCAAGAACATAGATGTTAATCAAACACCATGATCAATAAGATGAAAGCAATTCACCGAATAACTTTACATAAACCTTTGCAAAAAAAATGAGCAGCAATATTATGAGAATGGGCCTTGCTTATATCGAGAAAGGAATAACAATCTAAGAAACCAAGTTCATATATCAAGTCATAAATCAAGGAAATAACTAGTCATCAAAGAACTAGTCAAGACCATAGATTTATGAGAGAACTATACATCAAGGATCTAGTCAATATCATAGATCAAGGAAAGAATTATACCTAACAACTAGATAATATCCCCCTAATATCTAAATAAATAAAAATAAATATCCACACACATAAGTGGGTGAGGATAAATACAATAAAGGTAAATAAAGTACCTAGGTGAACATGATCTAAGGTAAATACCTACTCTAACATATTTAAAGTGTAAAATATAATCGATAGATTCCCCCTCTTTTGAGGCATGTGTGAAAACCATGTTTGAGCATGTTGCTCAAAATAAATAGGTGTATAGTATTAAATAATATATCCGAGAATATGTGTAGAGTGTTGAAGATGTGGCCACCTTAGAGATCATGTAGCTGAAAAGGAAAGGTGTTTGCACATGGTGGAAACCATGGCAAGAAACAAAATCAATGCTAATGAAAAGAAATGATAGTATTAATGAAAGAAACTAGTAGAAATGATGCATGTAGAAAAACACAAACAATATCAATGTAGTCAATATAGAAACAATTTCATACAAGAGAATACAAAAGCATTTTTGGGCCTACAAACATGGGACACCCACAAAGTGTTACAAGATAATCAAATCAGGTATGCCTACAAATAAGAGCAAGAAAATATAAATAAGATAGGTATAATGCCACAAAAATGGGACACCCACAAGTGTCACAACACACAATCAAGGAACATAAGCATCAAGAAAGGAGGAAAATCACATAGTAACACATACACAAGCATGTATACATGAAATCAATATGTCAAAACCGTGATAATGTGATGTAGTAAAAATATCGATGAGGTATATGGAACAAGATATGTCAATGCGAACAAGACACATGTTAGTCTTGTTAGTCTCAAAAACAACAAGTACGCACTATAGATAATTAATCATGAATGAGGAAGTGTAAATGAGATATAATAGAACAATATCACTTATATGATGTGGAGGGATTGCCCCCAAATGGGGAAAATGTAAGGAGACGTGCGTGATCCTATAAGCATGTAGCAATTTTTGTGTCCTGCATCAAATTCAATATACCAAGTGGATGCATGTGTGTAAATAGATAAATACATGTGTAAAGTGAAGTTCCAACAACTCAAGTAAAATGCACAAGTCCTGATTTTATACTTTTACAAATATTTGAATGTTTTTACTATCACACTACATAGCTATGTATAAACATTATGACTAATAATAGATGTAATTAATGAAAACCTCCTAGTGAGGTGAAGGGGCTTCCATAAAAGATGAAGGTTCATGTGTCATTAAATATTTTTATGTTAAAGGGACTGTGGTAATGACATGTTTCAAATAAGTTTTAATAGATGTAGCACTAGGATGCACGAAGCAATGTTGATGTGGTGGACTGGAGGAATGAGTTTGAAAACCACTAGGAGGGTATTGTGAAGCTATTGGGGTATCATATGTACTAGAGGACTAATGTAAAAATATAGAGGAGTGAGCATGATGAGAAACAAATGTTGGGGTAGCAACCCTGCGAAGAGGCCTAGGGTCATGAGATGTTAAGTTTGGATCTGAAGCCTTATTAAGAGATTTAATAGGATCAACACCAAGAGAGGGATGTGTGTGAAATAGGAGGTTTAGGAGCATTAGTAAATTTGAAACTAGTGCAATATTATTGGCCTAGGGAGTAACATGGAAGTTCTAGAGACATTGTGCACAATAAAATAATTATCTATAAGGATAATGAGAGGATGGACTACGAGAAGGTGTGGTAGACACACTAGGAGGATAAGCCTTAAAATTAATACCTCTAATGCTGATAACTTGTTGATTTTGTATGAACTTAACATATTGATTTATGAATGAGGGAATAGTCTTACTAGTAGTAACCAAGGGAGACTTGACCACAAGTCACCAGTAACCGAGATTAGATGCAACCAAAAATAGGATTGATATAGTGGTAGGCCCAAAAATGATAGGTAGAGTAATGTAGTAGTAGTGAGGATTGGCATCAAATATAATATTGTGTGTAGGAATACCAAGGATTGCAACAGCATGAGAGAACAAACATTGTCTCAATCATGTTGATCAACCAAAACCCTCGTACTAATTTGTGATTAATAGAAATAGGAATAGACAATGTATCAAAAATAAATGTAGCATCAATATCATAATTACTAAAGGTGATGACTGGAGTAGAAAATAGTGTATGATTAACCATGTCAATCATTATATCCAAGGAGTGATCATAGGAAGGTGGTGGAGGCACCACATGATAAGCATTATGCTCATCCATAGAAGACTTTGCAATTTCATGCTTAGGAAGTGGATCATTGAAGATTTATAACTTAGCATTATAATTTATTTTCTTGGAATCTTCCATGGGATCATCTCATTAAATAGTTTGAGAGTCAATAAGATCTTGGATAACATGGTGAAGCTTGAGAAAGCTATCAATAAAGTGCTCGATGCATCAATGATAATCATAATGAGCGTTAGAATTAAAAAAATGCTTGTTGTATACTCATATCAACCTCAAACATTAGAGGGAGAGATATGAGATTGTACTTAAAATTTTGTTTTCACACAACGTGAGGAGGACTTCGCAAGCAATCCAATTAACAATGCACAAGTTATGATTGTGTCTTAACATGTTGTGAGATGGCATTAATGGTGTCTTTAGAAATAGTTTTGACATCATTGGACTTTCTCTTGAATGGGGGTTTGTTTGAAAACTTAACAGTAGATGTAGGAGGAGAGCTAGCAACATACTTGATATGTTGAAATGTAACAAATCCTCCTCATTCTCCTTCAAGTTATGATAGAGATGGTTGAAAGATCGAAACTTATCAAACATGACCAAATCTTGCAAAGGAGTTAATAATATTTGAGTAAATAGATATTGTAATTATTATCAACTAATAAATTATTCGTCAGTGAACAAGGTCTTATAACGTAACACATAAGCATTAATAGGTTCAGTGGATCCTTGTCATATGTGAGCCAAGAGTGTGTAAAAAAATCCTCAATATTCATTGAGAATTGTGCAAAGAAGAGATTTTCTAAAGTAGTAAATATGTGCATAAAATGAGTGGGAAGAGTGTAAAACCATTATAGTAAAAAATCCTTAAGACTTTGAGAAAAAATATTTGTAAACAAGATTCCATTATAATCATAATCAAAGCAAGAAAATTGAAATGAGGGAAGACGCTTAGCAGATCTCCTTTGCCATCATAGATAGGAATTTAGGAACAACAAATCCAATAGGTATAATGTAATAAAGCACCTAGGGTGCAAGGGGATTGTGAAGTAAATTTGTGGAATCCGATGTTAGAAGAAGTAGATGCACCTTGTTACAATTGTAAGATTTGTGCTTATAAAGCATGAACAAGGGATTTAAGAGCTTGTGTGCTAGAAGAAGATATATATGAGCCATGAGGAATAGATATGAGATGTGTGGTGACAATTGTAGTAGCACGAATAAGCATGGAAATTTTGAAATTGATAAGTGAGGTGTACCCAAAGGGGTAGGTACCAAAATGTGGGAACAATATCCACATTTGAGGTAAGTGATAAGGAGTCAATCTTGAGTTGGTGTCATGTGGAATATAGGAGGATATAGATACTATATGGGTTTTCATGTAAGAATTGATTAAACTATTAGGCATCCTCATTAACAATACCTTGATCATACTAGTTAGGATGAAAATTTTAGCATTGTGTTTCACTATGATCAACAATGATAGTAAAGGAAGCATTAGCGAATAGATCATGTTTTGGATTAGCAACATGAGGATGAAGTGAAACGTAATAAGTGGAACATTCTATAAGAGTAGCATTTACAATTACTAGGAAAGATTCAATGTGAAGTCGTGTCACTGTTGAGATGTAATGGGTTAATTATCATGGTCATTATTAGTAAGGGTGGTTCTACTATCATCACAAGACAAAGCAACATGTGGATGTGTTGGCTATATTTTTTGCATAGCATCAAACCTAGGTAGTCATGAGATAAATCTCCCTCATTTAACCGGTGAGGCTCCCGTGTCAGATTTGTCAATAAAAATGTGTTATTATCTATCAGGGGTTTTACTTTAACCACTTAGTTCATGAACCATAACTAAGAAGTTTTGCAACAAGTAAGCAGCTGTTCAAGAAAGGAAGTATTTTATAGAAGAAGGAAGTAAAGGAAATACAGAGAAGAAATGGGGAAGATGTGCATCCCAATTAGTAGATAGCAGAGCTAATTGCATGCACATAGAAGAAACTTAATAGATATGAACACACAAAATTATAAAACAAAGGCAGCTCTAGATCCAGATCTAAAATAACACAAAGTTTATCAAGAGATCTAAGATTAAAAGTAAGAAACACAATACACCATGACACAAAGTTCTCCAAAACCTGCTCCTTTGTATTCCTTTGCTCCAAGTTGATCTCGGGGTTCAAAGACAAAGTCTAGAACACAAGATTACGCTTAAATTTTGATCGATTAACCCAAAGGTTCTTCCTCTACTTATAGAATGTAGAGGGACAATTACAAGTTGGAAGCTTTAATTGAATCGGCACATGTGGAAGTCGAGGAAAGAAACAACTCGGTAATATCCTTTCTCGGAATTCCTCTTGCATGACATGTATGATTTGCAACCTGAAAATAGAACCTTCTATTTTGCACATGCCACCTATCTCCAAGTAGTTAACTTCTTCAAGTAATGGCTTTCAAACCAATCACTTAAGTTATATAATTTAATTGATCGCTCAATTACTTTGTCGGAGGAAAGAAGAAAGAAGAGGAAAGTTGCAGTCTTGTCCTTTTTCATGTCCACATGCAGCTGATTCTTTTGCCTTTGATTCTCACCACTGGAACTGGAATGGAAAAAATAGAATTGGAAACAACAAGCAAGATGGATCTGGAAACAAGCAAGCTAGATCTGGAAGTGACTGGAAGTAGCTAGATTTTTCCTTTACCTTGTCTTCTCTTTTATCCTTGAAGCTTTTGTAGTTCTTCTCCAGTACATGCATCAATGCAATGTTTGTCGTAGATAACTCATCATCCTTATTTTTAATTGCATATGAGCAATTAAAAATTCTGGAAAGCACTCCGGATGAATGAAAATTCAATGAAGGCTTCAACTAGAAGATGGGAGCATTTACACAAGATCTTGGAAGGAATTTTCCATGCACTGACTTCTTCACGGGCTGCATTTGAAACAAGAGGATGAAGCCTTTGTGCCGGAAGCTTTTGCAACTATGAGATCTGGATCTGGATGCATATGGATTTGCATCGCATTTGCATCTACATCTAGATATGGATCTACACCTACATAACAAACTCTGGCAACTAGGCTGTGGATGGAAAAGCTGCAGCTTGAATAATTCCACTGCATGAGTGAAGTCTTTCCGCACGCATGAATGAAGTCTTTCCTACTACTGGATCTGTCTAATTCAATTCAAGCAAGAGGTTTTGAGCCTAGATCTCGTGTCTCCAATATCTGCAAATTTAGAAGTGATGCATGACTCCATTGTGATTTTTTTCATCTTTCTTCACCATAGCTTTGTCTATCTTTGTCTCGAACATCTTATTTGACTGGAATTCTTCAAAAGCAAAAGTGCGAGATCTACATAATCCTTCAAATTGAGGAAATATTCAATGTATTGGACATTGATATAAGTAAATTTTCTTTTGAAAAACACCTATAATGAATTCCTTAGCACCTGTAACACTTATGTAAACAATTATGCAGACAAAGATCAACCTCCTTCAAAGCATGCGCCAAATTTGGAAGCTTTTAGCCTTGTTGCCACCTTGCCTGAGTAAAATCCTTCTTCAAATGCCTTGTTTCCACCTTGCCTGAGCAAAATCCTTCTTCAAATGGGGGCGCACTTTTCCTCTTGGCTGCAATTCTTTACCTGTGAATTAAATAATTCATTCATATGGTTGCCCATGCTTATATAACACTCACAATTCTATAATTAATAATTGCCCTAACAATTAAAGGCAATTAATTAATTAAAAATCAAGCTCTTCTCTTTTAAATATAGCATGTTTAAGGATAGCCATCCAATCAATTAAATTAATTCAATTTAATCATCCACACTTCACTTCACTTAAGCTTCACAAAGGTGCCTTGACCATAGCCAATTGAAAATAGAATTTAATATAATCATTTAATACTTTAAAAAGTATTAATTCCTTCTCAAAAGGGGCTGCATTAAATAAATTAAATTTATTTAATTTTAGAATTCTATTTTTAAATGATTTATTCCCCTTTGCTTTTGTTGACTTTTCCACAAGCCTGGGTGCCAAAATTGGGTGAATAAATATTAACAAATATTTATTTAATGCATTATTATTCACCCAAGGTGGGTCGCACTTTTTGGAATAATAGAATTCTATTTTTAAGAATTTATGACAATGGGAATTTTTACCCTGCAAGGCAGGCACTAAAATCCCATGATCCACTTAAGTGATTTGACTTTGACAATGGGATTATTTACCTTGCAAGGCAGGCACTAAAATCCGATGATTTCACTTAAGTCACTTTCCTTTTATTTTATCATGGGAATTTTTACCCTGCAAAGCAAGCAATAAATTCCCACCTGCCTGCAACCTCTAACTTTCCCACTGCAGCTTAAGTGAATTTTATATCATGGGAAAAAGTACCCTAGGCAGAACAAAATTCCCACCTTGCCTATGCCTTTTATTTTTCCCATTGCAGCTTAAATCCTTTGTTTTCCAAAAATGCACCCAACCCTGCAGGGGCTTTTCTGTGCACGACTTCACTTTTTCCCAATGATCCAAACCTCCGATGGTGACTTCCTCCAGGCATAATGTGTATATGTTCTTGATTGCTCCGGCCAAGAATCGAAGCTTACCAAAGTAAAGGAATTGTTCTAGAGAAATTTCACAGAAAACGAAACAGGACAACACAAAAACATGAAAAAATGCCAAAAGTCACAAATAAAGCCCAGAACTTATTCTTTGTTAAAACCCTTATGGTACATAGGAATAATGACATGTTCGATCATAACAGAGTTAAAACGGAGCGCAAATAGCCTCATACGGGGCTCAAAATAATTAAATACAAATTTCCGCAGACAAATCCCGACGACAGAATATAACAATTTTGGGCATCTAGGTATTTGGCGAAAAAGGCTAATATGGCTCTTTGGGAATATCCTGACACAATACAAGAACTTTTAGGCAATAAAAACACAAAACAACCCATTATTTTAAAAGTATGAAATTTTTTCGAATAGGGTAGTCATAGATTTCAGGATGAAATCTGGGTACACCAGATGAATAGGAGTAGGGACAATTTCTATATTATTATCACATGTTGAATTGAGGGGGGTTAGTACAAGATTTAATCTAATGGAATAACTCGAGAAGTAAATATTTCTAAAATAAGTGGGGATCAATATTGGAAGGAATCGGTGTAGTTGTAGTAAATGCATCAAGGTTAACATACTACCTATGATCCAAGTAAAGAATAGAGGAAAAGGGACCGCTTGAAGGAGGTTTTATGATAAACAAAAGAAAGCACAAGCTTACAAAGAGAATTATATACTTAGTTGGGAACCCTAAATCAAGAAGGGTTTGAAAATTAGCGAGCCTAATACACAAGGAGTGGGTTCTAAATTATGTTAAGGGTTCAATAAAAATCGAGTTCACAAAAACATTATCCCTAAATTAAATTTATAGGTTAATTTAATTAGGTGTATGAGAGATTAAGAATTATGTAATAATCTAACAAGGATGATACAATATAGACATTAAATTAGATTTACAACTTAGATCGAGATAAGAAAAATTGCAACACATGTTGTCACCCTCAAAATTCCCCTCTTTGTGAAAGACAAAATTTGAAAATTTTGTTGAGTTGATCCCATTTAGAAGTGTTTTAAGTAAAGTAAGAAGCTTGGAAAGATTATTTTTTTAAATCACTCTTTGAAGTATTTTTAGTGTTGTGCTGGTAAATTAGATATTTTTGTCCCTCATGTCCCAAGTACTGTCAAGCCCGGTTCCTCGACTTAACACTTTCTCCGCAATACTATGCTTGTGCGTATTTTTTGGATTATTTCGTTCCGCATGTTCCAAGTGCCCTTTAGCCTTTTGTTCACCAATTTTCCGTCTTTCCCACACTACTTCACTCATCGGCTTTCACGGGTTTGCACATATTTCATGTCCCCGCATCCCATAGGCCATATGTGCTCTCTAGACCCACTTTTCCCACATCGTCCGAATCGCCTCCACGTGTTCCTCACATCCCAATGTCCCATGGACCATCTGTGCTCTCTGGACCGTTTTCTCCACACTCTTCTTGGATCGGGTATTTTGGCTTTGACGCCCCACGGCCGTCCGGCCTAAGTTTTTCTACTTTTTCCTTTTTGAGTCGGTGCGAGGACTATTAATTGCACTTTTATGATTTTCTCTCTCCTCATGGATATTTAAAGGGGATGACCGTTCATTCATTTTTCACCTTGCCTGCTTATTTCTCCTCGCTTGTATTTATGCAAAATTAAGTTGTTGC
Organism: Taxus wallichiana var. yunnanensis; assembly: GCA_018340775.1. NCBI lineage: Eukaryota > Viridiplantae > Streptophyta > Pinopsida > Cupressales > Taxaceae > Taxus > Taxus wallichiana. The sequence continues at coordinate 103,314,892 of CM031237.1, forward strand.
CGCTCGCGTTTGTGCTTCCATATCTTCTCTTGCAGGGATTATTTTGAGACTATGTTTTCACTCTGTTGAAATATTTTCCCTCCTACCTCTATCATGATGAAAATGCAATATCAAGGGCATGAACACCTCTCTTCCTTGGAAACCTCTGTACCTGAAATTGGTGACAGTGAAGCTCGACATCTAGATCTTGATGATTTCTAGAATAGATTGGGATGCAACAGCCCTACCCCATTGCTCATATGATCAAAGATAGCGGGATTACATTTGTTGCAGGCTTTCCTATTTCTGTGCAATGTGCGGATATTGTGCTCACGTGTGGTGCTCATTTCAGTCATGAATCAAAAGAAATTATTGATGTTCATGGTGAAGTGGTTGCACGCTTGGATTCTAAGGCCATCAGTACTACCCTATACATTCCAAAGAGTGGAAGGAGACAACACCCTCTCCCAAGCACAAGTGATGAAGCCATAAATTGGCCATATATTACTATAATTTTGTTCTTCCAACTTACCTTCGAAGTGGATTTAAATGTAATCTAGGAACTTATAGTTTTCTTAAGATAGAATATAGGATATACATCTTGTTCATTCTTTATAAATATTTTGTTATCTATTTTGTTGACTAATCCTATTGATTATTTGGGAAAAGATGCAAAGTCTTGTGTATACTGAGTCATAAAGGAAAGATAATGCTAATATTGGGAAAAGTAGAATTCATCATGGATAGTACATTTAAAATCAAATCTTATTTCATATTCAGATTCCTCTCAAAAAATTATGCAAGATATGAGGTCGCATGCAAAATTTATAGTTGTTTTAAGTTAGATGCGGAACTCGCAGAGTTAGTTCCAAAACTCACAGAGTTAGTTCCGAACTCACAAGTTTAGTTCTGAACTCACAAATTTAGTTCTAGAACTTATATCAATTGAATTAAATTTAGTTCCAAAAGTTTCAATTCGTGGACAAATCATATTTAGTTCCGGAACTTGCAAATTTAGTTCCGAACTTGCATAAAAGGAATGACAACTTTTGTTAGGAACTTGCATGAATGACAGTTTTGAGGATTGTGAAAACTCAAAATTCCAATGGAAAATCGAGAGATTTTTTTTTCATAAAAATGTGTTTAACAAAAACCTCATTCATATTTGCTACATATTTTACCAATGAAGAGAGATCTAACTTTTAGTGAGCTGCAGTCCAAGGAAAAGTGTATCAGACAAGCACTAAAAGTTCCATAAACAGAAATAGAAAAGTAAAATGAAAACTATGAGAGAGGTTTTTGTTCATAGAAATGTGTTTAACAAAAACCTCATTCAAATTTTTACAGGTTTTACCAATGAAGAGAGATCTAACTTTTAGTGAGATGCAGTTCGAGGAAATGTCTATCAGACGAGCACTAAAAATTCCATAAATGTGAAAGCAGAAAATTGAAATGGAAAATATGAGAGAGGTTTTTGTTCATAGTAATATATTTAACAAAAAAATCATTCATATTTTCTATAGGTTTTACCAATCATGAGAAATATAACTTTTAGTGAGTTGTCCGAGGAAAAAGCATATTAAACAAGCGTCAAAATTTTCACAATAAAAAACAACAAAGTCAAATGGAAAATTTGGGAAAGGTATTTGGTCAAAATCATTTTTGAGGAAAATCCTCCTTCCAATAATGTAGGAGAATAAAATCATTGTGATTCTTGTTGCCAAAAAGCAAGGAGAAGATTTGGGAGCAAATCTTCCTAAAATAAGCGAGATAAAATTTGACTTCAATAATATATATCTCTCCATATTTTGTGGAGATGGAGATCTTAGTTGTTAGGATTGGAATAAAGATAAGAGTATATTGTATTTCCTAACATAAGGATTTGGTTGGATGCATGAATTATAAATGCAACCTTCCACACTAAGATATGTAATTCTTTTCCTCAAGTAATCAAGATCTGTTCTTTCTTTCCAATCTTTGGAAGTAAAGTTTTTCTGCAAGTTTTGAATTAAAAGTATGAATTAAATCCTCTTCCAAGGAATTATCTGGCCACTCATTCCAAGTAAGATGGATTAATGTGTTAATGTTTATTTCTTTATTTCTACAGTTTTCCTTTTATTGTAAATTTCAATTTTTTTTATGTTATGTAATTTATTTTGTGAACTCGCAAGTGTCCTTTCCTCTTTCCTTTAATTTCAATTCAAAATTTCAATTTATGCAAGTGTTCCTTTATTTATGCAAGTGTGCCTTTCAATTCATACAAATGTTTTTCTTTCATGCAAACTTTATTTCTGCAAGTGTGCCTTTATTTCGCAAGTGTATCTTTCAATTCATGCAAGTGTGTTTCTTTTATGCGAGACTTTATTTCGTAAGTGTGCCTTTTAATTTCTACAAGTGTGATTTATTTTGTGTAATCTTGGTTTGTATTTAAAGGAGTTACTTTCTAGGATCTTCTTCTCTTAATGCATACAAACCTTCGGACACCAACCCGGATTGACATTATTAATGGTGAGGATTGACGACCCTCATCAACAAGCATTATTCGATCATGGAAGCGAGAAATAAAAATATAGGGTGGAAAAATCTTAGTTGAAGAACCCTAAAAAGGGGGCATCCCAAATTTCAAAAAAATTGTTTAGGGTTGACTTCAAAGAAGAGCTCTCAGACATTATCACCCTACTTGCTAGAATCATGGGGATGCCTTCTACAAATGAATTTTGCTATTGGATGTGTCCTTTCATCAACATCATTTGTGAGGGTAAACAAAATTTGAATTGGAGCGAGATCATTTGTGAGAATTTGACAAAGTAGCTGGGAATGTTCATAGAACCCGAACATTCTATATGACCTCCTACCTCATGTACACCCTGGTAGCCTCCAGGGAATGGCTTGGCTTCACTTTTGTTGTAGACAAGAAAGATGCCCCCATATATGAATATTGCCCTCAATTCACCCTCAAAGTCAGACAACCATAATTTTAGGAGGGTTAATGATGCATTCACCATGTACATTGTAAGACTTCTGGAGGGTGACACTGCTAGGAGATTTTCTAAAGAAGCCAAGACTTTGATATCTAAATATGGAAGCTTCTTCACTCAATTCAAAAAGTTCTCATATATCAGGTTGGCTTGTTTGAGGGAGCACCCTAAAGCTACCCATGTTTTGCAATGATAAAATGGCTCTAGTCAAGCTTTGTAGGCAGTTGGATAAACTTCACCAAACCTACAGAGATAAGAAGATTTATGGCATTCATTTCCCTATCTCCTAGGAAATTATACATGCAAGACAGCCTTGGATGCACAGAATATTGATAGGACCATTGCTCCTCTCACCATTCATTTCTTCAAATCCAGAACTTGTTTTGACATCAAGGGATATATTTCAAGAACCTCATAATAGTTTACTATCATCGTCCCAACACTAAAGATTATTGGGCTGACTGTGCAAGATGATTTTGAGGCAAGAAGAAGATATTTTGGTAGATTCTCTCTTCAACAAGTCATAGACTTCAACCTCTATAAAGTGCCTGAAGGGCTCAAAGATGATGATGAATATTTGTAGTCTATTGAATATGAAAGGTCTATTCAACACACCCCTCTAGAAACCATTGATTGGTTTGTGAAAGAGAAAGATGATTTGAAGGAGGTAATTAACCCTGTCATTATAAGAACCAAACTTTGGTTTGATAGGAAGATGCAAATCTTCAAGACAAACAAGGTCAAGTCCTCTTCACGAGAAAATTCCTCTCCTAGGAAGGAGGAGCATACACCCAGCATGGAAGCTCTTAAAAATCTACCCCTTCCTCTTTGGTAAAGGTGCCTGAACAGTCTACTCCATCTTCTTCAACGAAGGTATATCTAAAGAAAGGTAAGGCCATTAAACAAGAACCAGTTGAAGAAGAATTTCTCATGGAGCAGCTTGAAGTCCCTATTGGGCTAGAAAATATTATTGTTCTGAGTGAAGATGATAGTGAAGAGATGAAGGGAAAAGAGACAACCCCTGTCATTGCTGTTGAGATTGAAAATGAAGAACAAATGATTGAACCTCTCGGTTTGGTTGATACTCCTTCCAAAGATCTCTCTAAAATTGTGCCAACTTCTCCACTAGAGACATCAGCAGTACAAACACTAAGTGCAATGAGTTCACTTGCACTTGGACCTATTGCCCATGCTTCTTCTTCTTCTTCCTTTGTTTGGGTTTAACCTTTTGTTGATAATAAGAAAAGGAAATCCTCTTCTTAGGTGATAGTTCCCAATTTTGATGTTGTGGTAGCTCTACTCGGTACTACTCCTCCTCCAAGCAAAAAAGCAAAGACCACCTCAAGGCTGGTGATAGATTCAAAGGGTCAGTAGTTCATGGAGATAGCTAAGCCTAAGGTGGATAAGGAGGAGAAAGATCTTTTGGTTTCTAACTTGGATCTTATAAGAGTTCCACTGGGAGAATCCACACCTAAAAGTGAGGTCCACAACCTCAGAGAAACCGTAACCAGAGTCATTGAACGAGTGGAGAAGGGAAAGCAAACTATGGAGCAATTGGAAGAACATAACCAAGTTCTTTCCAACTTCATAAAATCATTATTGGCAAAAGATGAAGTCTTGGATCCAACTCCATTGGCCGCTCTTCCACCTCCCATAGTTCTCAACAAATATGAAGTTCAGACTATCAAGGACATTCACAAATATACCACCTATGGGAAATCCATTAAAGCATTGATGGATGATATGACAGTAGCTAGACTGAACTTCATTGGGGAGGCCTTCAAATCATATGAGAAGGTGTCCAATTTGTAGTTGAAGTTCACTGTAGCAATCAATGGCTTGAACAAAGAATTAAAGCTCTGGTGTGGATGTATTCAAGATCTTTGTTTGATGGGCCAGACAGATGAGAAAATCTTATTGGCTAGTAAAGTGTTCAATGAAGCCAAGAACAACTTGTCAAGAACATGGATTTTCAGCGTTGAATGGAAGATTAAGGTTCTGGAAGAAGCACTAGGGGAAATGAACAATATGTGGCAAAAAAGGAGAAGCTTTCAAGGCTTGTGTTTTGTTTGCCTTCAAAGATGTTCACTGTCAAATTCTAGAATGAAGATACAGGTGTTCCTTTTTCCATTCAGGAGATCAAGGCTCAGTTTAATGCCTTCGTCAAAGAAGATCTTTTCAAATAAAATTCAATGACAAGGAAAAGATGAAGGATGTTTGCTCTCTCCAGTCAGCCATCACCAAAGCCAACAAAGAATTTCTAGAGAATACAGAATTTGATAAGGATATGGAGAAGTGTCTTGGCACATGGACTCATGCCACTTCCAACACTACCATTCCAAAATGCATGGAGATAGTTGAGGCGTTGAAGAGGTTCAGGCATTGAATTCTTAAGTCAGTTGGCACCTCTAGGCCTCAGTCAGATGTTTCTACTTCGGGGTCTTAAGACACTTATTTTATTTTAAGGTTGTGAAACCTTTGATGTAATTTTAATTAAAGACTTTCTATTGATGTATTTCTTAATTAGTCTTTAATATTTTGATTAAAATAAGTTGTAACCGAATGTAACTATTTTGTAAGCTATATAATGGGCTCTCCATGCCATTGTTAAGGGTGGAAACTCTGATACTTTTGAAGTGTAAATAGAATTGAAAGCAATCAATACAAAAGAATTTTCCTCTTGTCTCTATCTTCATCTATTATCCTTTCTTGCTCATCTAAAATTTATGGATCATTAATCTTTTATGTTAAGAAACTTTGTGTTCTTATGGATGTGATTTCTAGAACTTTGTGTCTATGGAATAATATCTTATGATTGAATGTGAATGATTATGTTTTGTATCACCTCTCTCAAAGTATGTATAAGGTTATATTCTACTATCTATATCTCCTGAAAGTATTGTTATATTCTACTCTTCTCGTTTCTTAGTTCTTCTATTCTTTTGTATTGATAATCTAGTTTCGTATAAAAACATTTCAAGATATCAGAGGTCCTCATTAATATGAAATTTGTACATTTGTATGTAAGCTTTGTTGTTTGCTTTCAATAAGGGAACCTCTCCCATAAAGAGGAGGGACTTTTTGTCCCCGACTATGGATCACTATAAAAGTGCTAAATAAAAACCAACCATTTTTGGCAACTAAAGGATTACATTTATAACATATTCCTTTTAAATTAAAATTTCAAGATCATTTTACGGTCTGGCAACTCTATGGTATACACGTGGGAAGAAAGCTCAGGGTAGAAGATTCCCATTTTCAAATTCTAGAGCAACAACACTTCCCTTTACTTCAGCAGAAGGAACAGAATAACTCGTTTTGCGATCACACCTCCTATTAAAGATAGGGTTCCTCAAGAACAACTCAGTCCTAACCTCTTGTGATCTAGAACTTGGTGCTGGAGTTACATGATTCCCCTATAGTCAATCTTCCCAAGGATGGCCACACATTTGCCTTGGGGGCTTGGAGTTGGGCCTCTTGCTCTTCCTCATCCATTACATGAGTTACCTAGGGGCAATAGGAAAAGTTTTCCTAGATTCTGAGGTGACGGGAAAGTGCACCCAGATGAACACATTGCAGCCTTCATTGTTTCATGTGGGATTCTTGGGGTTGAACATGAAGACGTCTCTGTCAAGATTTTCATGGAAACATTGTAGGACAATGTTGCTGATTGGTTTTATCATCTTCTTGTTGGGTCGATTACTAATTGGACCACCATGACAACTCAGTTTGAGCAACGTTTCAAACCTATTGAAGATGTGCATGCTCTTTTAGCTCAAATATCTCATATCAAGAAGGAACCATACGATCCTATGAGAGATTTCGTGGCCAAATTCAACAAGCTAATTCATAAAATTCCACAAAACACCCATCATGTAGATCAAATTTAGAAGTGCTTCTTCCTCAATGCCAGTTACCTAAAGTAAGTTATGCATTAAGGAGAGCTAACCTAGCACTCCAGAGGCTAATCAATGATTGGTTATCAGCATTGAGGATGATCTGATCATGTCTAGAAAATTGAAAAGAGAACCCTCCAAGTCTAAAGCATCTTTTTCTTCCTCCCCGGGAGCCAACTCTGATCAGTTAGTGCAGAAATTGGCAAATGATCTCATTGCTATCAAGAAACAATTGGCTCAACATACTCCTTACCAAGATATTCCAAGAAAGAATTTTTAGCCTAGGAACCATTACCCTCTTCTCAGACTAGATTGGCTATTGAAGGCCCACCCATCAAGGTTCCGGTCAATGCAACTTGTGAAGTTCAAGAACCCGATGATGGGGAGGTTAATGAAGACTATGAAGAACTAGAAGAAGAGATTGATGAAGAACAGGAGGAGCTTGGTGAATCTCAAGTTCATTTCCTCACTACTGAAGGTATTGATGATGAAGATGAATATGATGAAGTAGTGGCAGATATGAATAGTGAGTCATATGTTGTTATGACTCGGGAGAAAATGAAAAGAAAAGAAAAAGTGATGCAACCTGCTAAAAAATCCAAGGAATTTCCTATAACTATTCCAGTAGTTGTGAGAAGAGGAGCCCCTATTCCCACCACCTCCACACAAAAGGTAAGTAATGATAATTCTTCTCCTTCTACCTCTGCTTCCAAAACTTCTTGTCCTTTAACTCCTAAACCTGATAAATCAAAATTTTCTCCTACTAGTAATGATGCCCCATCCACCTCCGGGTCTTTTGATATCATTGACCACCTTAAGAAGACAAAGATATGAATTTCAAAGGTAGAATTTTATCAGACTCATTAAGGATAATTTTAGCGAGAAAATATTTGTAATATAGTGAATATTCTATTTTTTAAAATTTGAAAAGGTGAATTTTCTAGCACGGGTTAGTGACCATTAGCCTAAAAATTACAGGTTTAATTTTTTTAGAGTTCGGCTTACCGCCTACCCATGAAACTATCCCCTATATAATCCTATATAATTCACCAGGTAGAACACTACTAGATCACTCATACCACCTGGGGGCATATGTATTATCAATTATAGTAAATGCGCGACAAGAGGGTGGAGGTTGTAGATGCTCGAAAAAGAGTTTTTGACGTGTGACAGGGAGAGTTTGTTGACGCATGACAGGGAGAGTTTGTTGATGCATGACAGGAGTGCGGAGGAAGTAGATGCACGACAGAGATTTTTTTGATGTGTGACACGAAGATTTTTTTACATGACCAGATGGTAGAGGCTGCTGATGTGGATAAAGCACCCTCACTAACGCACGTCAACAAGGTGGTTGACACGTGTCGGGCCGAGGTTCATTGACACACGTCAACCACCTTGTTGACATGCAACATTAAATATCTCTCACACGTATGTAGCCTTCTGTCCCACCACTTAAAAATTAGAAAAAAATTTCTATCAGACCCCCAAAAATTTCCTTCCCGTGAAACCGGTTCCAAGGATATTCACCAGGTATTTTCCACCTCCGATTTCTAAGAGGTCTCTTAAAATGAACCCCGAGACTCATCTAAATGGTTTTGCTAAAGTAGTAAAGTTTTTCAATTCCAAGTCCAAAACTTCACCCAATAATTCTAAAGGTATTTTACCCACCCCCCTCTGGAAAAACCAAGTCTTGTAGCTGCAAGAAGTTATTTCACCTAATGAGAAAATTAAACCATTCTATGTAACACTTCTCATAGCTGGCCATAAACTCAGTAATTATGTTATTGACTCAGAGCATCAAATAATGTAATTCCTGTAAAAGTAGCTCATGCTTTGGGCCTGACTCTAACACGTAATTTTGGTTCTTGCTACTCCATGGAGAGTAGAGAAGTACCTTTGGTTGGAAGGATTAAAGATGCACAAGTATCCTTCGTTACTTTTCTAGAGAAAAGGGTCAAATCCACTATTCTAGTAGCTTATCTTCCTCCCTCATATGGTATGTTGTTGAGTAGAAATTTCTATAGGGAGGTATGATGTGAAATTCAGATGGATTGGTGCACACTTTAATCCCGGTCAATGGAAAAATGAAAAATTCATACTAGAAAGACAAACTAAGTACATTGTGCAAAATACTGATGATCCAAAAGCACAAATACTCTATGAAGATATAGGGCATGGTAACTATATGATCATGTCACAAGTTGAGGAAAAACTTCCTAAGGGAGTGATTCATGATCCCAATGGCATTTGGACTCGGAATTTGATGGAAGTTGTTCTTCAGCTGGTTCGGGAGCTGGCGTGGTGCTAATCTCTCCAGAAGGGAAGATTCATCCTTTTTCATTTAAGCTTTACTTTGAAAATACAAACAACATAGCTGAATATGAGGCTCTCATCCTTGGATTGAACATGGAAAAAGAAATGGGAGTGAAGAATCTTTGTGCTCATGGTGATGCAAAGTTAATTGTGAAACAGGTCGGGGATCTTTTTCAAGTAAAGAATAAGAGGTTGAAACATTATAGAAATCTTGTTCTGGGATTCCATTGAATTTCTTAATGCTTTCTCCATTGATGTTGTGCAAGATAAAATAACACTAGAGATGATTCTTTAGTTATCTCGGATCTTTGTTGATTCCTCACCTAGATTTCTCTCAAGAGAAATTTTCCATTGAGATGATCCATAGGCCTAGTGTGTCAGATAATGCATGCAACTGGAAAGTTTTCAATGATGATCAACACTTTCTCTCTTTCTTGGAGCTTAAGGATAACTTTGATCAATTATATTTTGAAGGAAGTGAGACTTGGCCTAGAGAGTATGTACCCTCTAATGAAGAAGATATCAAGGAAGAAATGGATCAAGATGGTTGTATTAAGTTGAAGGGTAACAAGATACCTAAAGGGCTAGTGAGTCTAGAAGATTTGTTTGATAAACATGATAGGTATATCAGATCCAAAGCTCCTCAAGGGGCTCATCAATCTACTGAGTATGAGAAGATCAACATTGGAAGTAACAATGAACCCAAAATGGTGAATATTGGGAAATGTTGCACTCAAGAAGAAAGGAAGAAAGAAACAAACTTATTAAGAAATTATGTCGATGTTCTTTCTTACTCATATGATGATCTCAAATCCTTTCAACCAAAAGAAATGCAACACTATATTCCTCTGAGACCTGGGATCAAACATTTCAAGAAGAAGCAAAGGAAATACAATCCTAAGATTGTTGATACCATTTTTCAAGAGATCCAGAAATTACTTGAAAGCAAAGATTATTTTTCCTATACATCATTCAACATGGATTGCCAACATTGTACCAGTAAGAAAAAAGAATGGTGAGATTCATATCTGTGTGGATTTCAGGAATTTAAATCAAGCTTCTCTCAAAGACAACTATCCCCTCCCCATGATGGATCAAGTTTTGCAGGCAGTCATAGGCTCTGAGATGTTTTCCATGCTGGATGGATTTTCTAGATACAATCAGGTGGAAGTCAGCACCCCAGATCAACACAAGACTGCTTTTACTACTCCTTGGGGAACCTTCACCTACAAGAGAATGCCATTTGGCCTTATCAATGTTGGTGCCACTTTTCAAAGAGAAATGGACTTAGCCTTTGGTAGTCTAAAGGGAAAATGCATTGTTGTATACCTTGATGATTTGATTGTTTTCTCTAGAGTAAAATAGATCATTTTCAACATCTTGAAATGGTCCTTCAAAAATGTAGAGAGCATGGAGTATCTCTTAATCCTAAGAATTTTATCTTTTGTGTTACTGAAGGTAAGCTGCTAGGGCATATTTTTTCCAAAGAAGGAATTAAGATAGATCCAGAAAGAGTTTAGGAAATTCAACATATTCCTCTTCCCACAAGCAAAAAAGGTGTTCACTCTTTCTTTGGTAAGATAAATTTCTTAAGGAGGTTCATTCCAGATTTTGCAGAATTGACTATGAGTATCGCTCACATGATGAAAGGAAAGAAAACCTTTGGTTGGACTTCCAAGGGAAAGAATCATTTGAAGGAATCAAGAAATCCATTGCTAAAACTCCCATCTTAGCATGTCCTGATTTCAGCAAGGATTTTATTATCTATTGCTATGCCACAGATAGTACCTTGGCTGCTATACTAACTCTAGAAAAATTATGAGGATCATGAACTTCTGATTTCCTTCATGAGCTATGTTTTGAAATCCCATGAATTGAAGTATACTTTGATGGAGAAACATGCTTTTTCAATGGTCAAAGTTGTCAAACTATTTCGTTTTTATATCCTCAATTCCCACTTTGTTGTATTTGTTTCGATACGACTATTAAGTCTATTCTTACATAGTAGGAGTTTGGAACTAATAGGGGCAATTGGGTAGTGAAATTTCAAGAGTATGACCTTGATATTAAGCCAACAAATTTAGTCCAGGGTAAAGGCTTATGTGAACTTATTGTAAAAGGAGCTGATGAGGAATTGTCCATAAAAGTAGTTGAGATTCCTGTTGTCCTCTTTCTCAGTTCAACAGATGAGTGGTATGTTGATATTGCACATTTTCTTACTTATGGAGAATGTCCATCTCACTTGAGTTCCAAGGAAAAGAGAGCCATTAAGCTAAGGTCTGCACGCATGTATGTATTGTGGGAAAATGTTTTATTCAAGTGAGGCATTGATGGAAGATTCCTTAAGTGTGTGGACAAAGAGCAACAAAAAAGTTGTTTTCAGCTTTTCATGATCAAGCTTGTGGGGGAATTTCTCTTCTATTGTCACTGCCCACAAAATTCTTCGTGTAGGGTACTATTGGCCTACGTTGTTTTGAGATGCATCAAAATGGGTAGGAAGTGTGAAGCCTGTCAGAATTTTGTTGGGAGACCCAAATTGGTTGCTTTACCGCTTAAACCAGTAATAATTGATGAGCCTTTTCAATAATGGGGATTGGATTTCATTGGAACACTCAACCCACATTCTAGTGCTGGACATACTCACGTGCTAACTGCTATAGATTACTTCACCAAGTGGGTAGAGGCTATTCCAGTCAAAAGTACTACTTCTGAGGTGGTATGTAATTTCATCAAAGAAAACATCTTGATAAGGTTTGGAATACCAAACAAAATTGTGACTAACAACGCTTCTAATTTTTCTTCTTCTGAGATGATGGATTTTTTCTATGGCTATGGAATTTCCCTTGCTCATTCTTCAGATTATTACCCTCAAGGAAATGGACAAGCAAAATCCACAAATAAGAATTTGGTAGCCATTGTTCGAATCTTGTCAATGACTCTCAAAGGAATTGGCATAAGAAGCTCTATGATGCTCTCTGGGAAGATAGAATTACACCCAAAAGAGAAATTGGAATGTCTCCATTTCAAGTGGTGTATGGTGTTGAAGCTCAACTTCCAGTAATAGTGGAATTACCAGCCTTGCACTTAATGAAGGCTATTGAAGATTCAAGTTTCATCAGTTCCTTGGACAAAAGGATCATGTATCTCTAGAAGTTGGATGAAGATAGGATACAGGTCTTTGATAAAATCTCATCTCATCAACTGAAGGTGAAAGCTTTTTTTGATAAGAAGGCTAGACCCAAATATTTTCAAGTAGGAGACACTTTTCTTGCTATGGGACAAAAGACATGAACCTCGTGGGAGCCATGGTAAGTTTGATTCTCTTTAACTTAGTCCTTTCAAAATCAGACACTTTGTTGGAGAAAATTCTTTCTACTTGGATTATATGGATGGATCTCCTCTCCCACTTCCTTATAGTGGGCAATATTTGAAGTTATTCAAGTCTTAGGTGATTATGCGGCATTCTTCGTATATCGTGTATAGTGTTTGGTTTTTGGTCTTTCCCTTTTGGTTTGTTTCTCTATCCCTTCCATGTGTTGTCCTTTGTATTTCTTTTCCCTTTGACTCTATTTTCCCAATGGATAAGGCACTGGTCTGCTTTCCCAGTTTTTCTTGAATTCTTGTCTTGCTTCGTTCCTTTGTTCAAGTCAAGTCACCCCCAGAAAGAGCCAGTTGTTTTCACCCTCAAAATTCCCCTATTTGTGAAAGACAAAATTTGAATATTTTGAGTTGATCCCCTTTAGAAGTGTTTAAGTAAAGTAAGAAGCTTGGAAAGATAAAAAATTTTTTTAAATCACTCTTTGAAGTCTTTTTAGTGTTGTGCAAGTAAATCGAGATATTTTTGTCCCTCATGTCCCAAGTACTATCGGGCCTCAATTGCTCAACTTACCACTTTCTCCGCAATACTATGCTTGTGCGGATTTTTGGATAATTTCGTTCCACATGTCCCAAGTGCACCTAGCCTTTTGTTCATGGATTCACCATCTTTCCCACACTACTTTGCTCATCGGCTTTCTCAGGTTTGTGTGTCTTTCATGTCCCCGCGTCTCATGGACCATATGTGCTCTCTGGACCTGCTTTTCCCGCATCGCTCGAATTGGCTCCACGTGTCCCTTACATGTCAATGTCCCATGGACCATCTATGCTCTCTAGACCCACTTTCTCCGCACTCTTCTTGGATCAAGTATTTTGGCTTTGTGCGTCCCAACGTCCCACGGGCCGTCTGGGCTAAGTTTTTCCACTTTTTCCACTTTTTCCTTTTTGAGTCAGTGTGAGGACTATTAATTGTGCTTTTATGATTTTCTCTCTCCTCATAGCTATTTAAAGGGGATGACCATTCATTCATTTTTCACCTTTCTACTTATTTCTCCTCACTTGTATTTATGCAAAATTAAGTTTTTCCCGCCCACATTGTGCTTTCATATCTTCTCTTAAGGGATTATTTTGAGAATGTGTTTTCACTCCGTTGAAATATTTTCCCTCCTACCTCTATCATGATGAAAATGCAATATCAAGGGCACGAACACCTCTCTTCCTTGGAAACCTTTGTACCTAAAATTGGTGACAACAAAGCTTGACATCTAGATCTTGATGATTTCTGGAATAGATTGGGATGTGACAACCCTACCCCCATTGCTCAGATGATCAAAGATAGCGGGATTGCATTTGTTGCAGGCTTTCCTATTTCTATGCAATGTGTGGATACTATGCTCGCGTGTGGTGCTCATTTTAGTCCTGAGTCAAAAGAAATTATTGATGTTCATGGTGAAGTGGTTGCATGCTTGGATTATGAGGCCATCAGTACTACCCTACGCATTCCAGTAGTGGAAGGAGCCAACACCCTCACCCTCACCTAAGCACAAGCACAAGTATTGTTCGATCATGACAATGAGAAATACAAAGCTAGGGTGGCCAAATCTTGGTTGAAGAACCCTAAAAAGGGGGCATCCCGACTTTCAAAAACATTGTTTAGGGTTGAATTTAAAGAAGATCTCTCAGACATTATCACCCTACTTGCTAGAATCATGGGGATGCCTTCTACAAATGAATTTCACTATTGGATGTGTCCTTTCATCAACATCATTTGTGAGGGTAAACAAAATTTGAATTGGAGCAAGATCATTTGTGAGAATTTGACAGAGCGGTTGGGAATGTTCATAGAACCCAAACATTCTATATGACCTCCTATCTCATGTACACCCTGGCAGCCTCTAGGAATGTCTTGGCTTCACTTTTTTTTTTTTAGACAAGAAAGATGCCCCCATATATGAATACTACCCTCAGTTCACCCTCAAAGTCAGCAACCATAATTTCAGGAGGGTTAATGATGCATTCACCATGTACATTGTAAGACTTATGGAGGGTGACACTGCCAAGAGATTTTTTGAAGAAGCCAAGACTTTGATATCTAAATATGGAAGCTTCTTCACTTAATTCAGAAAGTTCTCATATATCAGGTTGGCTTGTTTCGAGGGAGCACCCCTAAAGCTACCCATGTTCTGCAATGATAAAATGGATCTGGTCGAGCTTTGCAAGTAGTTGGATAAACTTCACCGAACTCTGTAGAGATAAGAAGATTTATGGCATTCATTTCCCTATCTCCCTAGGAAATTATATATGCAAGATAACCTTGGTGTTGGACCACGATTGTCGTTAGACCAAAACCTATAGGTGTTAGTCTCCGATACAATCACCAAAGTTAGGATCTATGAGAGGAAGTTAGTTCATGCCACAAAATTCACAGGGAGCACTGGACACACATGCCAACATTTTCACCCTCGGCGTTACCCAAGTGATTTTCAAACTCGATATTTTGTCACTTTGATACCATTTTTTGGACCATGATTGTTGTTAGATCAAAACCTATAAGTGTTAGTCTCTCGATACAATCGCAAGAGTTAGGAACTATGAGAGGCGGTTATTCCATGTTATGAAATTCATGGGGAGCATTGGACACACATGCCAACACTTGATGCATAGAATATTGATAGGACCATTGCTCCTCTCACTATTCATTTCTTCAAATCTAGAACTTGTTTTGACATCAAGGGCTATATTGCCGAGAACCTCAAAATAGTTTACTATCATTGTCCCAACACTGAAGATTACTGGGCTGATTGTGCAGATGATTTTGAGGCAAGAAGAAGATATTTCGGCAGATTCTCTCTTCAACAAGTCATAGACTTCAACCTCTATAAAGTTCTTGAAGGGATTGAAGATGATGATGAATATTTGTAGTCTATTGAATATGAAAGGTCTATTCAACACACCCCTCTAGAAACCATTGATTGGTTTGTGAAAGAGAAAGATGATTTGAAGGAGGTAATTAACCATGTCATTGTAAGAACCAAACTCTGGTTTGATAGGAAGATGCAAATATTTAAGATGAACAAGGCCAAGTCCTCTTCACGAGAAACTTCCTCTCTAGGAAGGAGGAGCATACACCAGCATGGAAGCACCTAAACAATCTACCCCTTCCTCTTTGGTAAAGGTTCCTGAACAGTCTACTCCATCTTCTTCAACGAAGGTATATCTAAAGAAAGGTAAGGCCATTAAACAAGAACCAATTGAAGAAGAAGTTCTCATGGAGCAGCCTGAAGTCCCTATTGGGCCAGAAAATATTATTTTTCTGAGTGAAGATGATAGTGAAGAGATGAAGGGAAAAGAGGAAACCCCTTGTCATTGTTGCTGAGATTGAAAATGAATAACAAATGACTGAACCTCTCGGTTTGGTTGATACTCCTTCCAAATATCTCTTTGAAATTGTGCCAACTTCTCCACTAGAGACATCAACAATACAAACACTAAGTGTAATGAGTTCACTTGCACTTGGACCTATTGCCCCTAATTCTTCTTCTTCTTCCTTTGTTTGGGTTCAACCTTTTGTTGATAATAAGAAAAGGAAATCCTCTTCTCAGGTGATAGTTCCCAATTTTGATGTTGTGGCAGCTCTACTCGGCACTACTCCTCCTCCAAAGAAAGAAAGCAAAGACCACCTCAAGGCTGGTGATAGATTCAAAGGGTCAGCAGTTCATGGAGATAGCTAAGCCTAAGGTGGATAAGGAGGAGAAAGATCTTTGGTTTTTGACTTGGAGCTTATAAGAGTTCCACTGGGAGAATCCACACCTGAAAGTGAGGTCCACAACCTCAGAGAAACCATAACCAAAGTCATTGAATGAGTGGAGAAGGGCAAGTAAACTATGGAGCAATTGGAAGAACATAACCAAGTTATTTCCAACTTCATAAAATCATTATTGGCAAAAGATGAAGTCTTGGATCCAACTCCATTGGCCGCTCTTCCACCTCCCATAGTTCTCAACAAAGATGAAGTTCATACTATCAAGGACATTCACAAATATACCACCTATGGGAAATCCATTAAAGCATTGATGGATGATATGACAATAGCTGGACTGAACTTCATTGGGGAGGCCTTCAAATCATATGAGAAGGTGTCCAATTTGTAGCTGAAGTTCACTGCAGCAATCAATGGCTTGGACAAAGAATTAAAGTTGTTCGCTAGATTTTTGCATAGCTAAAAACCTAGGTAGTCATGAGATAAATCTCCCTCATTTACCGATGAGGCTCCCGTGTAATATTTTTCAGTTAAATATGCTAGTATCTATTTGTGGGTATTACTTTAACCATGCAACTCATGAACCATAGTTGTATAGTTTTGCAGCAAGTAAGCAGCTTGTTAAAGAAAGGAAATATTTGATGAAGAAGAAAATAGCAGAAAACAAGAAAGAAAGAGGGAAGATGTGCAACCCAATCAATAGATTACAAAGTTGATTGCATGCACATAGATAGAACAGATAGATATTAACATACAAAATTATAAGTGAAGGGAACTTTCAGATCTAGATCTATAATAAGCAAAGTTTATGAATAGATCTAAGACAAAAATTTAGAAACAAAATGCATCGTTGACACAAAGTTCTCCAGAAATATGTTCCTTTTTATTCATTTGCTTCAAATAGCTATCAAGGGTTTCAGCACAAAGTGTGGAACACAAGAATTTTGCTTACAAATTTTGATTCTTTAACCCATAGGTTCTTCCTCTACTTATAACATGTAGAGGGGAAATTACAAATAGGAAGCCTTTAGTGAACTGGCACATGTGGAAGTCGGAAAGGAAACAACTGGCAATCTCCCTCCTGGAATTCCTCTTTGCATGACATGCATGATTTACAACTGAAGATAGAACCTTCTATTTTGCATGTATGCCACCTATTTCCAAGTAATTGACTTCTTCAAGTAATGGCTTTTAAACCGATCACTTAAGTTTTATAATTTAATTGATCGCTCAATTACTTTGTTAGAGGAAATAAGAGAAAGAAGAAGAACAAGGAAAGATGCAATTTTTTTCTTTTTACATATTTTACATGCGATTGATTCTTTTACCTTTGATTCTCACCAAACTGGATCTAGAAGCGGATGACTGTGATTTTGTTTATGGGTGTTTCCTTTGAATTTTCTTCCCTCTTATCCTTGAAGCTTTTGTAGTTCTTCTCCAGTACATGCATCAGTGCAATGTTTTTCGTAAATAACTCATCATTTTTATTTTTAATTGCATATGAGCAATTAAAAATTGAAAAAGCACTACGGGTGAATGTAAATTCAATGAAAACTTCAACTAGAAGATTGGGAGTTCATGCACGAGATCTGGAAGGAATTCTCCATGCATTGACTTCTACACAGGCTGCATCAGAAACAAGAGGATGAATTTTTTGTCGGAAGCCTTTGTAATTATGAGATCGGATCTCACTGGATATGGGCCTATTGATTTCAACAAATCAAAGCTATGCATGATTCCAGCAGAGCCTACCCTTTCATCTAGCTTTGTCATGGTTTGGAGCAACCTTTGTCGAGCAACTCTTTTTCTTTTAATTATGTCAGAATTCTTTACAATTGGTGTAGCTCTGGAAATTTCTTAAGATTTGAAGGACATATTCAATGTACCTGACATTGATTGCACTCTCTTTCACTTATATGAGCACCTGTAATGAATACCTGCAATTAATTCAAACAAAGACGGATTCGAGCATGAACACTTGATTTTTATCACAAAAATCTGCATATTAAGCCCACTACCTGAAAATTTGAGGCTTTGCTTACATGCATAGTGATGAGGGTTGTCAATCCTCACCATTAATAATGTCTATCCATGGATGGTTTCTGATGGTTGTATGCATTAAGAGAAGAATATCTTGAACAACAACTCCTTTAAACACAAACCAAACTTGCATAAAATAAAAGCACACATCCAAAATTTAAATGCACACTTACATAAATGTAAAACATGAAATCACACTTATAGAAATGTAAACACACTTGCATAAAGGAAATCACACTTCACACTTGCAGGAATAAAACACACTTGCATAAATTGAAATTGTTGAATGGGAAATAAGCAAAATTAAATGAAACACCTGCAGGTTTACAACAGACTGAATTTTCACAATACGAAGATAAAAACAATACAACAAAATGAATTAAAGACAAATGAATAAACATAAACATAAATACAAAGATCCATCTTCCTTGGAATGAGTGGCCAGCTCATTCCTTGGAAGAGGATTTAAATCATACTTCTGAGATCTTAAAACTACAGAATATTTGAGAGGAAAGAACAAATCTTTATTTCTTGGGAGAAAAGCATTACATATCTAAGTGTGGAAGGTTACATTTATAATTTATGCATCCAACCAAATCCTTATTTTAGAAAATACAATCTGATCTTATCTTTATTCCAATCCTAACAACTAAGATCTCCATCTCCACAAAATATGGAGAGAGATATATTATTGAAGTCAAAGTCTTATCTCACTTATTTTAGGAAGATTTTCTCCCAAATCTTCTCCTTGCTTTTTTTCGGTAACAAGAATTATAATTATTTTATTCCTCTACATTATTAGAAAAAGGATTTCCCTCAAAATATGATTTTTACCAAATACCTTTCTCAGATTTTCCATTTGACTTTGTTGTTTTTTATTGTGGAATTTTTGACGCTTGTCTGATACGTTTTTTCCTTGGACTGCAGTTCACTAAAAGTTAGATTTATCTTCATTGGTAAAACTGTTGCAAATCTGAATGAGTTTTTTTTAAACACATTGCTATGAACAAAAACCTCTCTCATATTTTCTGTTTGATTTTTTTTTTCTGTTTATGGGACTTTTAGCGCTATCATCGATATACTTTTCATCGAAATGCAAATCACTAAAAGTTAGATATCTCTTCATTAGTGAAACCTATAGAAAATCTGAATGAGGTTTTTGTTAAACACATTTTTATGAACAAAAACCTCTCTTATATTTTCCATTTGAATTTTTTGTTTCAGTTTATGAAACTTTTAGTGCTCGTCTGATACACTTTTCCTCGATGACTGCACTCACTAAAAGTTAGATCCCTCTTTATTGGTAATACATGTAGCAACTCTAAATGAGGTTTTTTTAAACACATTGCTATGAAAAAACACCTCTCTCATATTTTCCATTGGATTCTCTGATCTTTCACAATTCCTCAAAAACTGTCAAAATCTGCTTAGTTTCGGAACTAAGCTTGCGAGTTCGAAACTAATTCTGCGAGTTCTGAAACTAATTCTGCGAGTTCCGGAACTAAGCCTGCGAGTTACGGAACTAAGTCTGCAAGTTCTAGAACTAAGCCAGCGAATTTAAAACAGCTATAAATTTTACATACGATCTCGGATTGAGATGATTCTTTTTTTGAACTTACATAATTTTTTGAGAAGAATCTGAATATGAAATCATATTTGAGTTTAGATATACTATCCATGATCAATTCTAATTTTCTCAATATTAGCATTATCTTTCCTTTATGGCCTACATACATAAAACATTACATCTTTTCCCAAATAATCAATAGGATTAGTCAACAAAATAGATAACAAAATATTTCTAAAGAATGAACAAGATATATATCCTATATTCTATCTTAAGAAAACTATAAGTTCCTAGATTACATTTAAATCCACTTTCAAAGGTAACCTGGAAGGAAAAATAACGATAATTTATGGCCAATTTATGGCCTCATCACATAGCAAGCATAAATATTTTTAACTTCACCGGGCACTCATACCAACATGCGAGATAATTAACTGAGGCTTAAATCAAGCTCCTCCAACCCTAGGCACCAAAATTTGAAGCTTCCTTGGCAGTGGAAAGTAAACTTCAATGCAAAAATTCTCCTTCCTTGGGTGCCAAAACTATCCGAGCTGCAATCATTTACAAAAATAATTAATTATACCTTCACTTATGGCAGCCCATGCTTATAAAACCTTCAACATTCTATTTTTAATAATTGCCCCTCCTATTCCTGGTAATTAATTAATTAAACAATGATGTTCATTCCTCCAACTTGGGCACCCAAATTTGCATGCTCATGGCTGCCATTAAATAAATTAATTTAATTTATTTTTAGCCCTCTACTTTCACTTAACATCATGCTTTGACCTCATGCGCCAAAATTAGGAATTAAATCCATTAATAAATACTTCAAAAAGTATTATTTCTCCTCCAAATGAGTCGCACTTTTTAGCAGGCTTGGGGGCTGCATTAAATAAATTAAATTTATTTATTTTTAGCCTTCTTCTTCCAGTCTTCCTTGACTTCTATTCATGCGTTGACTTTTCCTCATCCTTGGGCGCCAAAATTAGGAATAAAAACAATTAATAAATGCAATTAAAATTATTCTTTAATGCCCAAAGGGGTCACACTTTTTAACATGGCTGATTTCTATATTTAAAAAGTCAATTTTGAAGGGATTATTCACCCTGCACTGTAGCTCCAAAAATCCCTTCATCCACTTAAGTTGTTTGACTTCCATAATGGGATTTTTACCCTGCAAGGCAGGTAAGAAATTCCCATCAATGCCTTAAGTGATTTTTCTTTATTTCATAATGGGAATTTTCACCCTGTAAGGTAGGTAAGAAATTCCCACCTGCCTGTTGCCTCTAATTTTCCCATCATAACTTAAGTGACTTTGCCTTCATGGGAAAAAGTACCCTGCAAGGCAGGTACAAAAATCCCACCTGCCTGTTGCGACCAAAAATCCCACTGCAGCTTAAATCCATCCATTCCCAAAAATGTGACTTGCCCAGAAGAGGCTTTTTGTGCATGACTTCATCTTTTAAAGAGACGTAGACTTCCTAAATCTGATTCCTTCTGGCATGGCGGTCGTAGATGATCTCCAGATACTCCAAGCAAGAAAACAAACTGTACCGACAAAGGAATTGACCTAGGGAAATTTCACAGAGAAAAACACAAACACAAAAATAAAAATAAAAAACGTTGCCAGAAGTCATGACAAAGCCCAAGATCCATTCCTGGTGAAAAACCTACTGGTATATGTGAATATTGACATGTAAAACTTCAACAGGGCTAAAACTAGAGCACAATTTACTTCAAACGGGGCTCTAAATAATTAAATAGAATTTTCCCTTGCAGATAAAACTTGACGCAGGAGGATAAAATTATTTTGGGCATCTAGGTATTTGTTAAAATTGGCTCCTATGATACACTAGGAATATCCTAACATAATACGAGACATCTTCGGCAATAAAAACATAAAAAGACCCGTTATTTTAAAAAGAACAAAATTTTACCTCATGGTGAAATCTGGGACACCAGTTGGCTCCATCTGTGGAAATCTTTACCTCTTCCAAAATGAAAGGAGTGAAGATGAGATCCCAGCATCTCTGGTTTCATGTCTTGTCCATTGGGCTCAAGGTCAGGAAAACAAAAACAACACAAAACAAAAAGAAAAGGAAAGAAAACAACAAAGTTTTATTTATATACATACAGGTTTTACCCTATTTTTTTATGTCCGAAAAGCTTCAGATGCTGCCCGTTGAAAGGCAGTGGTAACTCAATTCCATCCCAATAGGAAAGGAAGAAAGTGTCCATTCCGGCATCTCTTTTGATCATGAAGGGCCCTTTCAGAGTGAATCAGATTTGACGTGCATGCCCTTCGGTTCATGTCTCTTGTCCCACCAGAGTACCCAGTCTCCAATCTCGAACTTCCTTTCTTTAGCCTTCTTGTCAAATACCTTGGGCAAGTCCTTATCAACTTCATCTGGTGGTGGATCATCCTTTTTTCTCTCTGTGGTGGATAAGTCTGCATCAACTTGCTCCATTCCTAGATTTATTTTCTACATTTCTGATGATTCACCATCACCATGTTCTTTGTTCTTATTCAGGTACCGATCATGCTTGTCGAAAGTTTTCACTAAGGAAACTAAACCCTTAGGGATTTTGTTACCTTTTGGTTGGACTATTCCACTATTGTCATCATAACCTAGATCATCTTTTCCTGTGACTATTTGTCTTGGTGGTGATTTACTCCCTTCAACATGTACACATGCAGATGTTTGTTTGTCATCATTTAAATTCTACCACTATTCAACATTATCAAGGACTTTGGGGCGGTAGACCATCTCCACTTTATAGTTTCCTTATCTGAATATAGACGGTGGTCTATCCAGATTCAATAAGGCGGATTGTCATGGACTGCCAAGGAATCTGCCTTGGAATTTTGATTGGTTGGAATAAAGTTGATAGAGAAGGATACAAAATTGAATGTGGCAGAAAGTAATCTATCTCGTAATGCTTCAGCTCATATCTTTTGACTTGATTTTTCCTCGAACTTGCTTTACTAGAATTTCAGCATCTCCTAAGGATTTGATGAGTCTTACTCCATTCTTTTTAGCTTACTCCATTCCTAGAAGCAATGCTTCATACTCCGCCATATGATTGGTGTTCTCGAACATCAGCTTGTGGGAGTATGGGAATATCTCATGATCTGGAGATATTAGTGGAACGCCAGCTCGATCCAAAAGAACCGTAGTTTCCTTTAAACTCCAAATTCCAAACATTTTCAGCTCCTTTTAGTTCTAGCTCTGGTTGAAGTTCTAGTTTTGGTACATTTTTATCCATTTCCAAGAAATAGACCCCACGGTTAGATTCCTGAAAAATAATTTGAGATCTAGGATCCTCATATTTTGTCACCGTGTACTTGGATTTCTTTTTCAGCTCTAGCTTCTGATTAATTTATTTGATAGGAATATGAGCACAAGACCAATCCATCTTTACTTCTCCTCCCAGATCTTTGCAGAAGTTTCTTCTCAGCAACATACCATAGGAGACAGGAATATATGCAACTAGAATTTTCATCTTTAATCTTTTGTCGGAAAATCTTCGCAATGACTTGTACATCTTTGATTTGTCTCGATTAAAGGGACTTGTCTCTCCATGGAATAACACTTTTTATGTCCTTCATCAAGGTAAGCCTAAGAGCATCTCGTAACTTTATCTCGGCATGAAATTGTCATAAGCACCCGAATCTAGAATGTAATTTCTTAACTTGAAACCATCAAGCAATAAGGAGACATAGAAAGGTTTTACTCTTTCAGAAGATAATGAGGGTTTAACAACTACAGTGTTGTTCTGGGGAGGAGTATCCTTGGGTTTAGGCAAAAATCATTTTGATGTATTGGATTGTCCTGGTGATTGCACATATTTAACTAGCCTATTTAACTTCTCAGGAAAAGCTCTCAGGTATTCAGCTTCTGATATTTGAATCCTAGTTTTCTTTACATGATCAACAATGTCGAACAAAGGTATAGATTCAGATACCCGAGCTGCTTTTTGCGGTTGAGATGAAGAACTTACATTCTTATTTCTGGGAGCTAAGGAAGAAGGTAAAGGGCTGCCCCTTCTTTGTTCATCAATTAATGCCTCATCTTGATGAGTTTTTGATCTTGTAAATATTGCATATGTATGACCATGATCATCTTCATGAAGCTTCTCATCGTCATGTTCAGATTTGTAGTTCATGTAATTAATGTTGGAGTCGCCAGCAAGACCTACAAAATCATCATTCTCGAGCTGATCAGTGTCATCTTCCTGGTCTTCTTCATTCATCTCCACGTTGTTTCTGGGAGCAGCTTCAATTGCTAATCTTTGGGAACCAACAATGTAGTTCCGATTGTTGAAATTCGGAGCAGGGGCAGTGTTGTTGCCTTGAGCCATTTGAGCCATCTGTTTCTTCATTTGCATCATCTCATTTGTTAATTTTTGCAATAGTGAATCGGATGTAGTAGTAGAAGATGAACTTTCAGCTCTAGAAGTGTTGCTCTTTATTTTTCCAACCATGATGAGGTCATCTTCAATTTCAATTTGTAATGTTTTGGGTTGTTGACAAGTCGGCAGGACGTGCTCTTAGAGTTGATAGCTTACTTCATAAAGTAAGGTATTAATGAAGAAAACTTTTGATTCTCATCATTCAGAGAAGTAGAAGCCGGACTTTTGTACAATAATCTTTGAAATTTTGCAATAAAATCTTGCATGTTCTCATATGGCTCCTTCTTCAATTGATTCACTTGAGTTATCAAGGTGTTGGAATCTTCACTGGTTTAAATATTTTCAAGAACACATCCCACATAGTATCCCAGTTGGTTATGGTGCTAGGAGCTAGCCGATAGAACCATTCTCCAGCCAAGTCATGCAGAGTCTCTATGAAGAGTCTAACAGATACATCTTCATGTTCAACTACAAGGACTCCACAGGATATGAAAAATGCAGTCAAGTGGTCATCTATATTTTGTTTGCCATCTCCAAATAATTTTGGAAAATTATTTCTTGTCCCTTTAGGTAGATCATGCATAGGAGGAATCATATTCAGAGGTCCAAAGGCTGCACCCCATGGAACAGTGTTGCAGGTGGGTTCCAGTTCAACATGATGAATGGGGCACGTCTTCTCCGAGAGTAGACTTGATGAATAATTCCACTACCGGATTATATCAAAACAATTCGGATCCGGATGAGTTTTCACTTTTATTCCTAGTGAGAGACTAGATATGGCTTCTAACTTGAGGAGGATGATTTAAATTGAATTGTTCCCGCAATTTGAAGAAATGATTAGTCCTTCCTTGTGCCTTCACAAATCGGTTGAATGGACGTTCAGCCAGGTTGAAAGTTGAATGGGAAAAAACTCGCGTGTAGACACCAAAATTTGGTCACACTCCCCTTGGTCCCTCTTCAAATAATCACATTAAACACACTCACCTAACCATGGCCCCTTTCACCATATTCTAATATTAATTTAATTAAGTTAATTAAATTAATTCATGATCTCATAATATTTATTATTTAAATATCCTAATTGAGATAATTCTCACACCACCACCTCACCTAGCCACCTCACCTTAGATCTATTCTTAGTATGTTGTCATAACTAACTAAGACCTACCTAAACCCTAAAAATCAAAGCCTACATTCCCTCTAACCACATTCCCGCCCATTAGAAAGGAAGTTTCCATTCTAATCCGCGGAGGAAAACGAACAAGATCCAGGAAATCAAGTGGATATGCCCAATTTAGTAAACCTAGGAAATCCCGCCCTAACCAACGTCGGTCATCCTAAACCACCACCGGTCAACCCGGAACCGTCGTCGATTACCATTTATTCCCAAAACAACCTTATTTTGAGGTTGGCACATTTCGAGAGCAAGAGACAAAACTAGAGTTGCATGCAAGCAGAACTAGCATTCGTACACGCATTAGAGCATTCACATCCAAAGCATCAAAAGCAATCACAGAGCCATTTACATTCACGGAAGCATTAGGGAAGCACCATCACCACACCAAACTCCATCCATCTGATCAACTGCCATTGCCATCCAGCCATCAAGCTCATACAACAGTAAGTGTTTTATTAACCAACATTCATCTACTTTCATTTTAGTAGGCCCTGTTACCTCTGTTATCAGTTTCTACTTGCATTCCCATTCTCCCATCATTCACCTTCATGCAAACTTGATCATTCCTTCACCCACACCATTAAATTTCCCATACCTAACTTTTAAAGATCTTTGAGTACATCCAAGATCTCCATAGACCTTGTCATTGCCCTCTCCATTTCCATTTAGCCTCAGATTTGTCCTCACACCGAGATTTTAATAATTTTCCTCTACCTCGACCATACCGACGCCGGTTACCCACAACCATCACCGGTTCACTTAAACCAACATCAGTCTCTATGTTTAACCCTCAGACTAAGAACAGAGCCTAAAATCCCCACCAAATACCCCAAGAAAGCCCAAAAACAAGACCCAGACCAGTTCCAACACTCTGATAGTGACCTTGACCTTCAAATTCAATCATAGCCTAGCTTGTTGTGAATGAATTTGCTTATTGTAGTCGAATGAGATACCTAAATCATTTTAACTACAGTAGGATTTCATTTGTTGTTAACATTGAATTGTTTTAAACATTGGATTGACAACCTTCTAGGGAGTATTACACTTCCCGAATCTAGCATACGCTAGAGTACCACCGCATATACTATTTAACTTTTGTTTAGTGGTCTTGTTTTCTATTTCAGGTAGTTCCTCCTAGCCAAAAGGGAGCTCTCACAGTCATCTTTGGATCAAGAAGTCATACGCGCGTAAAAACCTTCAACCAGCTTTAACAGGTATTCCTCCTAACCTATTTACCCTTATCTATTTTGTCAATATTCAAATAAATGCTCTAAGAATTAGGTGAAACACTCGATCCGCAAGAGATAAGCTTTGATTTGCAAAGATAGTTTTTCCCCAGCGGATTCACCAAAAACTGTTGGCTAGATTTTCTATATAGTTTAAAACCTAGGTAGTCATGAGATAAATATCCCTCATTTACCAATGAGGCTCCAGTGTAATATTTGTCGATTAAATATGCTAGTATATATTTTTGGGTATTACTTTTACCATGCAGCTCATGAACCATAGTTGTATAGTTTTACAACAAGTAAGCAGTTGTTAAAGAAAGGAAATATCTGATGAAGAAGAAAATAGCATAAAATAGGAAAGGAGGGAAGATGTGTGACCCAATCAATAGATTACAAAGTTGATTACATACACATAGATAGAACAGATAGATATTAACATACAGAATTATAAGCAAAGGGAACTTTCAAATCTAGATCTAGAATAACGCAAATTTTATGAATAGATCTAAGACAAAAAGTTAGAAACAAAATGCACCGTTGACACAAAGTTCTCCGGAAATATGCTCCTTTCTATTCCTCTGCTTCAAATAGCTATCAAGGGTTTCAGCACAAAGTCTGGAACACAAGAATGTTGCTTACAAATTCTAATTCTTTAACCTGTAGGTTCTTCCTCTACTTATAGCATGTAGAGGGGAAATTACAAATAGGAAGCCTTTAGTGAACTGGCACATGTGGAAGTCGGAAAGGAAACAACTGGCAATCTCCCTCCTCGAATTCCTCTTTGCATGACATGCATGATTTACAACTGAAGATAGAACCTTCTATTTTACATGTATGCCACCTATTTCCAAGTAATTGACTTCTTCAAGTAATGGCTTTTAAACCGATCACTTAAGTTTTATAATTTAATTGATCGCTCAATTACTTTGTCGGAGGAAATAAGAGAAAGAAGAAGAAAGAGGAAAGTTGTAGTCTTGTTCTTTTTCATATTCTGCATGCAGTTGATTCTTTTGCCTTTGATTCTCACCAAACTGGATCTAGAAGAGGGTGACTGTGATTTTGCTTACGGGTGTTGCCTTTGACTTGTCTTCCCTATTATCCTTGAATCTTTTGTAGTTCTCTAGTACATGCATCAGTGTAATGTTTGTCATAAATAACTCATCATTTTTATTTTTAATTGCATATGAGCAATTAAAAATTCTGGAAAGCACTCGGTGAAATGTAAATTCAATTAAGACTTCAATCGGAAGATTGGGAGCACATGCACAAGATCCTGGAAGGAATTCTCCATGCACTGACTTCTACATGGGCTACGTCGAGAAACAAGAGGGTGAATTTTTGCCAAAAGCCTTTGCAATTATGAGATCCGGATCTCGGCCTAGATATGGGCCTATTGGCTTCAAAGCAAATTTGGAAGCTATGCATGATTCACAGAGCCTACCCTTTCATTCCGATTTTCCATGGTGGAGCAATATATGTCGAGCAACTCTTTTCCTTTTAATTATGTCAAAATTTTTGCAATTGGTGCAAATATGACAATTTCTTCAAATTCGGAGGACATATTCAATGTACCTGACATTGATTTGCACTCTCTTTCACTTATATGAGCACTTGTAATGAATACCTGCAATTAATTCAGACAAAGATAGATTCCAGAGCATGAACACTTGATTTTTATCACAAAAATCTGCATATTAACCATGTTGCCCTAAAATTTGAGGCTTTGCTTGCATGCATAGCAAGCATAAATATTTTTAACTTCACGGGCACTCATACTAACATGCAAATAATAAATAAATTAAATTAAATTCACACTTTTAGCATGCTTGGGGCTGCATTAATTAAATTAAATTTATTTATTTTTAGCCTTTTTCTTCTGTCTTCCTTGACTTCTATTCATGTGTTGACTTTTCCTCATCCTTGGGCACCAAAATTAGGAATAAAAACAATTAATAAATGTAATTAAAGTTATTCTTTAATGCCCAAAGGGGTCACACTTTTTGACATGGCTGATTTCTATATTTAAAAAGTCAATTTTGATGGGATTATTCACCCTGCACTGCAGCTCCAAAAATCCCTTCATCCACTTAAGCTATTTGACTTCCATAATGGGATTTTTTACCCTACAAGGCAAGTAAGAAATTCCCATCAATGCCTTAAGTGATTTTTCTTTATTTCATAATGGGAATTTTCACCCTGCAAGGCAGGTAAGAAATTCCCGCCTGCCTGTTACCTCTAATTTTCCCATCATAACTTAAGTGACTTTGCCTTCATGGGAAAAAGTACCCTGCAAGGTAGGTACAAAATCCCACCTGCCTCTCTTGCGACCAAAAATCCCACTGCAACTTAAATCCATCCATTCCCAAAATGTGACTTGCCCAGTAAGACACTATTTTGTGCATGACTTCATCTTTTAAAGAGAAGCTAACTTCCGAAGTTGATTCCTTACGGCATGGTGGTGTAGATGATCTCCAGATACTCCAGGAAAGAAAATAGACTATCTTGCGAAGGAATTGGCTTAGGGAATTTCTGAGAGAAAAACACGCAAAAAAAAAAATGAAAACGTTATCGAAGTCATAGACAAAGCCCAAGATCCATTCTGGTGAAAACCCCTTTTGGTATATGTGAATATTGACATGTGAAACTTCAAAAGGGCTAAAACCTGAAGCACAATTTACTTCAAACAAGGCTCTAAATAATTAAATAGAATCTTCCCGCAGACAAAATTTGACGTAGGGATAAAAGCGATTTTGGGCATCGGGTATTTGTCGAAATTGGGTCGTATGATACACTGGGAATATCCTAACATAATATAGACATCTTCTCGCAATAAAAACATAAAAATACTCATTATTTTAAAAAGAGTGAAATGTTTTCAAATGGGTAGTCCCTGCATTTAAGGGTGAAATTTGGGGACACCAAAAGCTCCGTGTATGGATGTATTCAAGATCTTCATTTGATGGGCCAGACAGATGAGAAAATCTTGTTGGCCAGTAAAGTGTTCGATGAAGCCAAGAACAACTTGTCAAGAACATGGATTTTCAGCGTTGAATGGAAGATTAAGGTTTTGGAAGAAGCACTAGGGGAAATGAACAATATGTGGCAAAAAGGAGAAGCTTTCAAGGCTTGTGTTTTGTCTGCCTTCAAAGATGTTCACTGTCAAATTCGAATGAAGCTACAGGTGTTCCTTTTTCCATTCAAGAGATCAAGGCTCAGTTTAATGCCTTCGTCAAAGAAGATCTGTTCAAAGAAGAGTCAATGACCAAGGAAAAGATGAAGGATGTCTGCTCTCTCCAAGGCCACCATCACCGAAGCCAACAAAGAATTTCTGGAGAATACAAAATTTGATAAGGATATGGAGAAGTGTCTTGGCACATGGACTCATGCCACTTCCAACACTACCATTCCAAAATGCATGGAGATAGTTAAGGCGTTGAAGAGGTTCATGCATCAAATTCTTAAGTCAATTGGTACCTCTAGGCCTCATTCGGATGTTTCTACTTCTGGGGTCTTGAGACACTTCTTTAATTTTAAGGTTGTGAAACCTTTGATGTAATTTTAATTAAAGACTTTCTATTGACATATTTCTTAATTAGTCTTTAATATTTTGATTAAAATAAGTTGTAACCGAATGTAACTGTTTTGTAAGTTATATAATGGGCTCTCCATGCCATTTTTAAGGGCGAAACTCTAATACTTTTGAAGTGTAAATAGAATTGAAAGCAATCAATATAGAAGAATTTTCCTCTTGTCTCTATCTTCATCTGTTATCCTTTCTTGCTAATCTGAAATCTGTGGATCATTAATCTTTTATGTTAAGAAACTTTGTGTTCTTATGGATGTGATTTCTAGAACTTTGTGTCTATGGAATAATATATTATGATTGAATGTGAATGATTTTATTCTGTATCACCCTTTCTCAGTATGTATAAGGTTATATTCTTCTATCTATATCTCTTGAAAGTACTGTTATATTCTACTCTTCTTGTTTCTTAGTTCTATTCTTTTGTATTGATAATCTAGTTTCATATAAAAACATTTCAAGATATCAGAGGTCCTCATTAATATGAAAGTTGTACATTTGTATGTAAGCTTTGTTGTTTTCTTTCAATAAGGGAACCTCTCCCATAAAGAGGAGGGACTTGTTGTCCCCTAATTGTGGATCACTAAAAGTGCTAAATAAAAAACCAACAACACACCACTTAAGCTAATATGCAATTGAAAAGTACAAAACAAAGGTATAGAGGCACTTAACTTGCCACATTTTATTTATGGAAAGATTTGAGACTGTGAAACATAAAAGCCGGGAAAAATCCTAACCGAGATTTATAAAGTAGGTTAGAATTGTAAATATGCCAAGGTCAAGACTATACAACACAGTTAGGATCATATCATATGGTCTAGTACCTTATGTATGGTCTTGTACCTACTCTAAGATATCTTTTGTAACTTTATGGGTTGTTCATCTTTCTAGATTTGTTCATTGTTTTCAAACCCTAGTTGTCTCACATGTAGCAAAACTATATGTGAATTGATCATCATCACAAATCCTAGTCATGGATGAAAAGTCCTACAAAATAAACATTAAAAGGGTTGGGAAACCCCGCTCACCGTAGACATTAGCACTACTCTAAAGAGGAATCAAACTACGCGTCGTGATATCTAGATAGATCAATAAAATATGGCACTTGCTTTGGCCATGTTTGTTTTGATCTAGTTCTTGTTAAAACACTTGGAGAGAGGATGTTTGAATGCTTATAGATGAGAGATGTGGATTTTTTGACCTAGTTTATAGCTTCATAATGGATATGAGTGATGCCCTAATGACTCGTATACATGTGTAATTTCAATATTTAGGAGCTTTGGATGCCTTTTGCAAGTGTATGAAGTGAGTGTTCTATTGTATTTCCTTAGGAGTTCCATGTTAGAAAATGAGGTAGTGTTTACTTGCTTATATAGGATTTCGTACATGATTTATCTAAGAAAGGTCAACCCATGATTATTATAAGACCCAATGAAATATTTGAAATTGGAATTACAATCGGAAGACATGTAGGTCCAGGATCATACAAAGAGATAATGACCATATGGTACAACTCGACTAGACACGACACCCCCTAACATGAGTAGGGAACATGTTGGATGAGTTTTGGGAACCGGTAAACTAATGTATTTTCATATATTCTATTCATTGAATTCTCGGGATTTCTTGACATGTCGGTGTGTAGAGATAAAAAAATTGAACATTAGACCTCGAAAATTGCTAAGCGAGAATGGAGAAGTTGTGTTTATCATAAGACTTCATAGTTAAATCAAGGGTTGTCAAAGTGAAATTTTCCAAATTTGAGTGTCTACATTTACTAGTTGCGGTTTCAAAAATGAAGCAACTTCAATTTTAGTACTCTAATTTGTCTAATCAATGCACCCACATTTCTCATGTATCACTTTGTATAGCTAATTACATATCTCCTCTTGTGTATGTGAATTTGTAGCATATTCTAACCACTAGTTGGAAGTATTAATGTGTTATTATATATTGCATGGTTAATGTCGGAGTTAATTAATCAAAGTAACCCTCTATAACAAAATTTGGCATTCTTTTTATTGGTTTACATTCCATATAACATAAATCTAATAAAATCAAAAAGGGTGTAAACAATATTATATGTATGTAGTGCATGTGTGTGTGCTTGTGTGTGTGTGTGTGTGTGTGTGTGTGTGTGTGTGTGTGTGTGTGTGTGTGTGTGTGTGTGTGTGTGTGTGTGTGTGTTTGTGTGCATGTTGTGTGTCATTATGTTTGCGTTTTTGTGCATATTTGTGATTATTTTATGAGCTTTATGAAAATGTAAGAAAAATCAAGTGTTTTTGAAAATTGCAGTCTAGGGAGTTAATTTAATAACCAAAATAACTCTATCAAAAGAGATCATAGAATAATGAAAATTGAATTATAACTCGCATTGTTTTTATCCCCAAATTTTTGAAATAATCAAAAAAATGCAATAGTTTGTGAGGTATGTGAAATTCTTTAAAGTAGTGTTTGCACCCAAAAAAAAATTCAAAAGAAGTAAAAAAACAAAATGGGTGAATGGTGATCAATGATGCATTGGAAGAAAGCACCCCTACTATGATATAATGTAATAATATTAAGAAAGGCCATACTAGGAATGGAGAGACTAAGTTTATGCTTTCAAAAATATTATGAAAATAATCAAAATGCATGTAACGGATCCCATAAGCAACATACTCTATAAAGAATGAATTGGAAATAATATTATATGTGTATATATATACACATCCAATACGTTCGATAAGAAAACAATGGGGTTGACATGTCTCAAATAATATAAGTAAAATAACTTATTTGCAAAGAATGGCTAAGAGGATCAAGAAAAAATAAAATAAAGAAGAGAATTGTTAGAAGGCCCAAGTCAATATTACACAAGTTAGAATCCGCAATAACTATTGAAAAAGTTAGTTGAATGCAACATGATCTCTTTACCTCAAGTAAGGGAATTATATCATTCAATACCTTTCCTATAAATTATTATCCAAATGCATTTTGTTATTACCATAGAGTCCAAGGACATTCATGAAATATGTGTATTATGTTAGAAACATAAGATTCAAGATATCATTGAGAGAAACCAAACTCTAATGGAAGGAGAAAACAATAATTATTTCAATCGATATTAGCTCTCCATGACAACATTGGAAAAATTCAAAATCCTCTTCTAAGTAAAAGCTAAGAATAAGAGAATACTATAAATGCCCATGTGATTGGTGATAAAATCAAAAGTTGTAACAAATTCGCAATAAAATATAGATCTCATCCATTAGATGTTTATTATTTGTACAATCTAATAAACCAGTTTTTAAAAAATCCTCGATCCAAATTATGTTTAATGATTTTGAAATTATGATTGACATTCATAAAATAGTCCCTTTCTCATTAAAGAATTCATAAATGATAGAAAATAACAAATGGTAATGGTTCAAGTTGGAGTTTGTGCATAAATGACTTCCATTGTGGCCTTATATTTTGTAAAGGAGATTTAGGCTATAAAAATGAAGGGATATGATGGAATAAAAATATCATATCTTTAGGGTGCATCATCTTGCATATCCAAGTATATCCAAATAAATTTTAAAGTTTATTTTACAAAAGTATCAGAAAGTGAAAATCAAAACCTAATTTTCAAAGTAAAAATAATGAGTAAATATATAAATCCATTCCAAAGAGAGTGTACACAATCTCACATCCAATGAAAATATCTTTAAATTGAAATGGTACTAACAATCAACAGGGTATGAAAATAATATTTCTACATGGAATAACATAGATAAGGATGACCTTCTAAAGGATGGTCTTGTATTTATCATGGTGATTCTTTGACAACTCAAATATTTATTCTTTTTGTATATTGTATTTAGAATTTTCTATTTGTTAGATATGTTGATTATAGATTTATGTTTGTTTATTACTAATTTTCTTATCTAATGTTTCCAATTTCTTTATAATTTGATTTATATAAAAATTCATTTAATTCATCTTACTCTATTTTCTTTTTTTTCCATTTTCCTTCATAATCTTGGTATATGTCATAATTTTTTTGATGCATTATTTTTTAATATGGTTTGATGTAATTTAATTTTACTTTATCTATTCTACCCTTATGTGATTTCTTCACTCGTCCATGTTGATTTCAGCTTTTATCATATTTGTTCCTCGATTCCTTTTCAAATGTGTTTTATCATAAGGTCAACATCACAAATATTTTAAGATGTAATTATTCATAAATTTTCAATGTTTTTCTTGTATTATGTTGTGTTATGATATGTAAAGATTGTTTTTCTATGAGTGAGTTTCTTGTTCCATTTATCTATTATTATTTATCTCTAGTGTTTTATGAATGGTTTCCTCTTTGTGATTGCATTAAGGCACACATACTTTTATATTCATGTCACACACATGCATATATATACAAACATAAGATCCCTTATTTTACATATATGGCATCGATATGATTGGAAAGATAAGTGCAAAATCTTCAATAGGTTGTAGGATCATTATTGCAAATTCATTGTGGCATGGGGAAATCTCATTGTCCACTTGGGTATGGGTGCATAGTATTTTACACCTTGGAAGAAAATCCTATAATCACCACAAAAAAAATAGTTGTTACATTTCATGTTGCCACCCTATTTCATGCTTATACTGGGAAATGTGTGGTATATCTTTATTCCTAGATATATTGTTCTTCCCTTTGATTTTATATATCACGTTAAAGAAGATGCCATTGATAACACTTTAGCTATCATGCAATATTGTCACAACTCAAGACATTTGTTATTGCAATGATACATTTTTTTAATGATGTTTATGTGTGTGACATGAATATAAATTGTGTTCCTATGATCTAACATTAAAAATAATTTTACTCGATGTTATGATTCATAATTAAATTATAAATTTTCATTATATGTGTCTTTGTTATTTGTGATCCTTATCATGTCTATCATGTTTATATGCTATGATATATATGACTCGCATCATGTTCATTCATGTTTTCTATGATTCACACTTACTCTATCATGTTGCTTATGTGCCTAATGTGTCTACCATTATACTTATGTGCATAGTTTGATTTCTATAATCTTATCATGATTTACATTATCATACGCTTAAGTGTCTTCCAATGCATGATTTACATGTTCATTATATTTAGATTTATGATATGGTGTCTAGTGCATGACGTGTCTTAGATGTTCCTTATCATGTTTACTCTAGTTGAGTGCATGGTGTGTTCTACATAATCCTTATACTATTTTTGTATTTCCATATATTTATCATGCATCCACTTTGTCATTACACCTCCACTATGTAATTGTAATCCATACCATTCAAATAGTTAGGAAAATACCTTGTTACTTATGATCTTCATCGCTACATCTTTATGGACTTGTGACTCTATTATAGTTGATCCAATGATTTATGTGTTATAATTTCTTTATATTGATCCCACACATGGGGAAATATCTAAATGCATGTTCTCACATGCTACATCTTTGGGTACTATGTTATCAAATGATATGATATGATGATTATATCATTAATTGGTCTATATCTTGAGCCATCATCAAGAAAAATATACTAATTCAAATGTTCATATCATTAATGCCTTACACGGTAAAAAAATATTTTCTTAAGAAACAAGTCTCTCCATGCTTTGTGCACTCCATTCAAGTCTCTAGAGGGTAAATTATATTCTATTTTTATTTTTATTTTTCTTTCGATGTTTATCATGTCTTAACATGCCTAAATTATTCATGATGCAATGGGTTTGAGTACTACCATCCTTGAATGAATTCAAGATTCGACTTCAATCCTTAATGCTCAATGACCCAATGAATCAAATTTTATCCATAATGTGGAGATATGTCACCTACATATATGCAAGGTGTGAACTCTACTCCATGTTTTATCTTTTTTATGGTATGACAAACCCGTGGAAATTTCGCTAGAGACCAGGGACAAAGGAGATATCTAGTTGCAAATAATTTCCATATCTAGAATTTATTTATTTTCCACTTTGCAAGATCTAATACATATCATTTTTAGTTCAAGAAGCTCAAATTAACAATATCATTTTTGGTATCATGTTTTTTATGTTCTACTTTGAAATGCACACACCCTACATCACCTACTTTATACACAAAGTACACATCTCAAAGTGGGGTAAAATGTAGTATTATAGCACACACGCACGCACCCACACACGCACGCACACACACACACACACACACACACACACACACACGCACACACACACACACACACACACACACACACACACACGCACGATGGGGCCCTTGAACTAGATCTTAAGATTCGCCGCGCACACACACGAAATCCCTATATACACGAACTCAATGGAATGCGATGCGAGGCACATCTTTATCTTAAGATAGAATCCCTATATAGAATCATGGATCGATGCGAGGCACATAAGGAAGCCTACTCGGGATCTAATAAGGCGACCACCCCTCTATCCACTCCCCCTCTCTATTTTAACCCACCTCCCTGGTAGAGGGGATCCGTGCATTGATACGGGAGTATGCCTTGGGGTTGTTGTTTAGTTATGAGCATGCTAGACTATATATATATATATAACTAATTTGGTTCAAATTGATCAATATTGATATTTTGGTTAACTTTTGAATCCTAATACCATTTTTAGCTCCCAAAGATAATCTTGACATGATATTTTTGGACATATGGTCCTATTTCTAGGACCATTTTGTATAGTCTTAGAGTCTTTCTAAGACCATTTTGTATAGCCCTAGCAACCTATTAGATCCATTCAATAGAATCCTCGTAGTTGCTTTCTCCCTCCCCCTTTAGTTTGATGGGCCCATTTGACTCTTTTCTCATTTCCTATGTCTAGTTGTTAGAAGTCGACAAACATGCTAATATTCCCAAATTCCGATTCAAATTCAAAGTCATATATAAATAACCAAGCTTTGTATTTCAAGTCATCATCAATTACACATCTAGTATTGAGCATATTCTTGATACATGAGAGGCATATTGTTTTGTTCCAAGGTTCTCAACGTGTCCATTATTCTAGTATGCAAGGTTTGACTATTAGAGGGCTAGTTAGTAGACACTAGTCATTCAAACCCTAATGCAAGGCCCCACACTACCCTTGGTTTGTTTTCCTTTACCCTCTAGGTCAAAAAGCTTATTGCAATAACATAAGAGTTGCAATGTACAAATTGAGGACATGAAAATGAGGAGTAAAATCATATGATAATACGGGCATGTTAGATTTCATTTTACAATCACTTTAGTCTTAGAATTAATCTTTCTACACTTGGAAACTTTTCCCGGTCATATGCAAATTTCATGGTGAAATCACTAACATTATTGGGTACATGTTTCTAAGTTCAAATTTCAACGACAAATATTCTACAAAATTCTACATAAGATATGTCATTTTTATCCCTATGTATTTCTTGTATATCAATTCCATTTGTTATTTAAGCATTATTACTATATTTTACATGTATAGTAACTCCCATAGAAACTCCCCTATAATAGAGTATCTCCCATAGAAACTCCCCTATAATAGAGTTTCTCCCTTAGAAACTTCCCTTAGATCAATAGTCCATATAAGCTATCCAAAGTACAAAGGAACTAGTGATAACTATTGTTAAAAGTCCCCATAATGTAGGAAACTAAAAACTTGATTCCATTAAATAAAACAACAAATTATGATAAATATATTAAAAATATCTATCAATGTATCCTTCTCAACTAGGGGTGCAATTGCTAGAAATTAGTTTTTAAAGTAATTATTACATGTGTCTATAATTTATATATTTTATATAATAATATACACTAATCACTAGTACCATGTCCTTACGAAAAAAATTTCAAGGACAATTTTAGTGTATTTAAAAACATCTCAAAAGCCGCCTCAATTGATCATGGAGGTTTTTGAGGAAGTTTTTATAGCTAAACACACACATCGAAGTTCTTTGGGGAGGTTTTTCATGTGGTATGTTCATAAATATTTGAGCCACGATGTGTCCATCAACATTTTTAATGTATCAAGTCTTTGGTAAAAGAGTTGGGGGCATCGTAATTAATCAAGGTCCCATGAAATATCCATGGGAAAACACTCTAATTGATAATTTAGATGTGGTAAATGTGTGTGGGAAGTAATATTATTTTTTCAAAAATAAAAATGCTAGAGAAAGATGCAAATGATAGATAATAGAAGTTTTAAAGCAATAAACTATATTAAACTCAACATTTTGTACACATACTCTTGAGGGGATTTATAGTTGTCTATCTTCCGTCAGCTATGTCTATTTATGATATATGATGTTAATTATTCATCTAGATATCTATACAATGTGTTTAAGTCAAAATGCTAAAAACTATTATGGAAGTTGAAACAATTGAACTTCCACGTATATTGTTTCATGTTTGGCCTTTCTAAATTAATGTAGAAATGTTATCAACACTCAATAATATTGCATTTCTTGAGTAGACCTTAGTGGTTTGGCATGTAGGTCTCTAGAATAGAAGGTACCATGTAAAATATTCCCACACTATATTGTACCACTATAGATCCATGTGCAGCCCCTAGTGGAGATGTATTGATCTTGGCGATGCTATGAAATTTTAGTGGTTCGAGAGTACCAATGAGTATAGAACGTGAACTAGTTCTATAAAGAGCTATGATATTGGTCTTGGCGACCTCACTTGAAGCTCATATCATGTTAGTTACTCAACTAGCATAAATAGTTACATTATCCCTTTTTTCTTTAGTGTTTTCCCCTTTATTATCACCCACCATACTAAATAGACTAGCATTCCAACCAAGGCCACCTCCAACCAAAGTATTTTGTCTATTTTACCCAAAGATTAAATTTCCCTTGTTGAGCAATATAACTCTCATGCATAATCTCACAAGCAAAACCACCCTATTTGCAAGCATTTAGTGACACCCCATCTAGTACAAGTCGGTGTTTTACCTAGGCATTGAGTTCCCTAGTTGTTGGGCATTACCACCCTTAAGCACGATCTCACAAGCAAGACCACCATATTTGCAAGCATTTAATGACTATGGATAACACCCTCAAAGCATTGAGTGAACAATATAAATGCATGTGGTATTCATAGTCCCCAGTTGGATCTTACAATTGCTAATGTGAAGAGATGTATTATATTTATGTCAAATCTTCAACATAAACAAATTATACGCATTGATACAATTGATACAGTCCTCTTTGGTGAATTGATTATGCACATAATGGAAGATAATAGAGCTTTGCCTTTAACATTACCATCCCACCCCTAAAACAAAATATTTTGGTCAAGCTATAATGGGTGTCCATCCTTAAACAATCAATAGTGTATCTCAATCTTGGGCACTTCACACATTGCCATCCTAATTGGAAGCTACTCTTCGCAAGAGAGTCCCATGGACTAGGTTTTGGGAACCCCTTTAATTAATTAGCTTTTCCAAGAAACAAGCACATGAAAGAGATGATACACTCGCCACATTGTCATTTCATTCATGTCTTTGCCTATAAGTTTATAACCACAATATACTATGAATCTAAACATGGTTGTGTATACATAACAATCATAGCACTCGCATAACCACGTTATTGACTATTGTGGCATGTTCCTACATTCTATCAACAATGTTTGTAGCAACATTATCCTCTATAAATGCTAAATATGATTTATTTTAAGAAATTATGACAAGAGAACTGGAAATCTTCCTCAAATATTACATCGACAAAAATTGGGCCCTCTCAAACACCTCTACACCACATCCCCGTCCGAAAAGTGGACAATGTAATTCTCAACTTATTTATTGTTTAAAAGTTGGCCTTTATATGGTTGTTAAGAAGTTTAACATCAAATTTCAAGATATTCATGAAAATTTATCAACCTAACTAGAAAAAAACATGTCGAAAGGGACCAAACTTTCTTCCATTCCCAACATTATTAAGAGCATTGGTTATTGAGTCTTATGTCTTTAGATCAAAAGAATCTTTTTCCAACATTGTTCATAGCACTAATATTTGAGACTTGTATCTTGGATCAAAAGGTTCAAAAAAAATCTACTTTGCACACCTTCACACAAGCGTGTTGTTATGCAACATTGTTATTCGATTGTTTGAGACCCCTCCAAGCCTCAAAGCAATCAATGAGATAATAATAAAGTTACAACTACAAATTAATGTTGAAAGTGGATTTTTTTAATTATACAATATTTTAATAAAGCAATAGTATAAGATCAAAAAAATGTAGTTCTCAAACCAAATTCTAAATTAGAAACTAGCAATAGCCAAATTCTAAAGAAAGTTTTCAATTAAAAATTCTAATGATTATTTTAGAAGCGATATTTAAATTAAAAGAAAACTTGAAAGAAAAAAATAGTAATGTCATATCGCCACATTTTGTATAGGTGCTATTTTAGAAGGTGCACTTTTATTCAAGATTGAGATAAGACTATGAAATGTA
This sequence comes from Taxus wallichiana var. yunnanensis, assembly GCA_018340775.1. Lineage (NCBI taxonomy): Eukaryota > Viridiplantae > Streptophyta > Pinopsida > Cupressales > Taxaceae > Taxus > Taxus wallichiana. The sequence continues at coordinate 103,355,612 of CM031237.1, forward strand.
TTAACTCCACCCTATATAGATGGTGTGCATGAGGGCCCACCAGTGGATGCATCATTGTTCATTAACTAGAGGGTTCTACATGTATCATATAAAATTGAAATGTATTAGTTCTGTCCTATATAGATAGATGGTGTGCATCAAGGGCCCACCAATGGATGCATCATTGTTCATTAACTAGAGAGTTCTACATGTATCATATCTTATCTTATAGATAGGGGCTATTTATTATGCTTCCTTATGATTCCGCCTTGTTTGGTATAGGTACATATACCAATTCCGTTTCTCACTACGCTGTGATATAGAGATATGATCCTACCCTATATTTCTATATCTTCTCATTCCAGCCCCACCTCCCTCCACACACAAATCTAGATAGGGTGTGGTCCCATATGTAGATAGGAGAGAGCACAATCTCCCATCCAAAAATCATATACATAGACAGAGGGGCTACACCCCCACTCCACCCGCATCCATATAGACTAGATAAATAGGCCGATGGGAGCCCGATATGTGATATGGATATGGCAATGAGAGAGGATTTTATACGTAGGGGCAAAATGTTTAAAATTATTTAATCGTAATTTAAAATAAAGATTTGAACTCCTTGAAAGGACTAATCAAAGAAAGTATACTTTAAACAAACTCCAAATTTTGGAGAATTCAGTTTATTGGACAGGTATGAACCCCATTGAAGGACTAATCAAAGAAAGTATACTTACAAAATAATGCTTTTGAAAATTAATTTTTTCCATGACAAAAGCGAATATGTTTTACACTACTAATGAGACATGATGAGTTGGGAATGCTACGTTGCCACCATTATAAATAAGTTTGGATAATTGTTGGGATTATGTCCTTGCATTCAAACAATTCAGATATATTTGGCATTACAATTAAAGAGATTATACATTAAAATATAAAGATCAAATTAAAGTCTTTCGTTTCCAGCCAATAAATAACATCAACATATTGTCGTAGGATAGTTTTCAAGCCACTTTTAAGGGGTGTTAGTTTCTCACCAATAAAAACCGTAAGATGGTGACATGTACTTTTGAGTTGTAACCCTTGTTTCAAAATTTAATATAAAAAGTTCCCTTTGTAAATGAGAAAGTGATTTCAAAAATTTAATATTTTTGAGGGGTGATTCATAAATTGTGCTTCTAGGACAGGTTTGAACCCCTACAAGGGCGAGGAATGGTGCAATTTTAATCATTGTTGCCTTCCATGATAAATTATACCTTAGTATCATTGGGATTTGTTTTTCATAATAACTTCTCCTAAGAGCCTTTCAGATTACAAGAATGATCAGGCCAACTAAATTGACTTAAAGAAGTTTGAAAACAGGGAAAACAAATTTTAATTGAGCTGAAATATGAAAATATGCAGAGACCCGACATTACTCCATGAATACCCAAGTACCTATGAAATAGGTAACCAAGGCCTTTAGGGACAAATAAGATGACCAATATTTCATAAGCATGTTTGACAGTGAACGATGTTCAATCTCTTGAGGGATCAAGCAGAAAATATGTTTATGAACAATCCGTGATGCTATAAATTACATAAAAACCTAGTTCAATATGTCCAGCCAAAAAAGCAAAATTTTAAAATCTACCTAGAGGGGAAAATGAAGATTCTAATGACCACACCATGATCTCAGTGGCATCAAAATGTACAACTTGTAACTAAAGAATCATCAGTAGGACTAAATTTTCATATGGTTTTGCCTTCGGACTCTATCCTTAGTACACCGAGAAAAAGAATCCTGATGACCTTCAGCTGAATAATGACCAACATCAAGGCCGCTCAAACCCCTCTAGGGTACGAGATTTGGAGAATTCCCTTTCCTGAATCAATTGCTCTCATTCCCAAGATGTGTTATCCTCAAATTGATACAAAAGTTTTATGATAGCAGTTGTACAAGGATTGAGCATCAATTTGCAAGACTCAATGCCCTCCTAAATTGCAATGCTTGACAAACCCTTACTTTCCCTTAGCTCACTGGATTTTGGAGAGAGACATTTCTCTTTCAGGAAACAAAAATTTAAGAGTCGAGTCTAACAAATACCCTCATACAATTAGAAACGAAAATTAAATTGAGAACAATTATCCATGAAAATAACCAGGAGAGAATAAACAGATAATTGAGTAAAACAAACATTAAATAGAAAAACAATAAACAGCAGTCCAGAATTTTGCAAATAATATGATGGAAAAATGTCATGAAATTGAAAATTAATAGGATCATCTCCACAATCTATATGAAATTTTCCTGCGTGGCACATGTTTTATATTTACACTCTATTCTCTATATCAAAGCATTTCAATATGCTTTGCCGTCTACATTCTATTTTAGTTTTTAAATATCCTACCTAACATATGAATTGTCCCACAAATATGATCAAAACATATGTCCAACTTTCGTTCTTACTCTGAATTTCCAGTTCAGATGGTTGATTAGATCAAAAGAAAACTAACCAATGAAGCATCGTGTGGATAGGAATTGCGAAATTGAATATCCAACTTCACCAGAATGTGTAAAGGATATTTTCACATTATCAGCCAAAACAAATTGCTGCAAAGAACGCAATTAAAATTCCACTTTTTCCATTTCCAGCATCTCCACTTGAATCCAAAATCTGTACAGCAATACAACTGGAAAATCGCTACTGTGTTCTTTTTTTTTATTCTCTGGGTAGAGCAGCTTTTATAGAACGCAGTTCTTTTGTCATTGTGCATGCCTTCACATATCACTGGCAACGAATGAATCTGGCATGAATATTGTATCACATAAACATGCCGACTTGAATATTTCACCCTGAATAACTTGAATTTGATAAGATGTTTGATCTTGTACAAGATAAAAGCACAAATGTATATAATTGCTAACAGTGAAGTATGAACCAGAGAAGCAGTTTGGTCCTTGTTTCTGTAATAAGCAAGCACCAGTGGAAATGAATAAAAAGTAAAAAGAAATGCCAACTCAAGGTTGGCTGTTGCACTCACCTTCATTTGCATACATATATACCTTCATATTTTTTCATAAATCCATGCTCAAACACTTGAATGTTCTCAATTTTATACACTCGTAGAGACATTCCCAGAGCTAGCTGTAACACCTTCCGAGTATCTTACAGAAACTGACCCCACTTCTACCAAATTTATAGATCCACCATTTTCAACTGCCTCCCCTTTTGTGAATCATCATTTTCCTGAATATTTCGTATAGCTCTTTTTGCATATATTGTGAAGCCAATTGCAGTACCAACAGCTATGAAAAAGCAAATTACATTATATATAATCTCCACAGGAGTCATATGGCGATTTTGTATTTAACATCTGCCAATGTCTTTACTAGGCGGCCACTGCAAACCATAATAGAATTTCATTAAGGAAAACGGGTCTCAAAGTAAAAAAACAAATGAACAGTATTGAAAAAATGATAAAAAGGTATAATTGACTCCTTCCCCATAATACAATCCCCTTGGGAAGATTTTCTATTGGACATAGATCCTACAATGCAATGAGGTGGTGGAGATTCAGGAACCATATCTATTGATGCTGTGAAGTAAATGCTATCAGCAACATGCTCAACCGGCTACATAATCACAGAAATACAAAGGTTGTGTCTATTTTTGGGTCAGTAAAGGTAAATATATTATGGAGCTAATGCCCCAAGAGTAAACTTAACTTGAACATCTGCAACGTGTCCGTATGGCAGATATGCCTATGTTTACAAAATTAACAAAACTGCATATTAAAAGAAGTATGGATCTTACTGAAATGAGTTGAATTATGGTTAAACTTACATAACAAACCTAAACACTGTATTTTCACTGTAATAATGGCCAAACTATTCAAAATATATAAAAAATCATCAACATTACTGCTTGGTGGGAGGTTTTGTACTTTCTCTTACGTTGCTGGATCTCTACGGCAATGTTCTTCACCTTTAATTCATGAGAGACCTCCACTTCTATAGGTACATTCAGTAGATTCAACTCGCTGGTATGTGTTAAACGTTGGGGAGAAACTACACAGGAGAGAGGGAAATGGAAAGAGCGGAAGCTGTGCTCCATTGTGTACACAAATAGTTCTTCTAAGTTCATTGAAGTCTTCTGCAGACAGAAAGGACGCAAGACTTTGGAGGAGGATGTCAAAAAGGCTGAGAAAACTAGCAATGGAGGATGAAGAGGCTTCGGTATAAGAAGCAGAGCTAGAGATAGAGGAGAACCAACATAAGGGTACTAGTATTCATTAGAGTGCTCCGTATATATAAGAGCTCATAAAGCCCAAGATTCCCTCTAAACATTGGAATGGAAGCAGAGCAATGGTGGCTCACGAAGAACCCCACACGGAAGTGATTGAAACTAAAACAGGAGAGAGTTTGATAATACAAAGATTTTTAGTGAACATATGTAAAGAGTCCAAAATTTGATCAGTCAAGGAGAAGCGTCTGCAGAACCCATAGCAAGTGTCAAGGCAAGGTATGCAAAGTCAATATTGACAGTGGATCTTCAAATAACTTGGCAAGTAAAGAGATAACACTTAAGTTGTAGCTTGCTTGGTGGCATTGGTGCTGAACAATTTGCTATTTTCGTATGTGTAAGCCTTACATTTGATGGCTGAAAATCAGATCTTGACTTTTGATAAAGTCAATTCCTATTTTGTTACAAAAGGAACGAAGACAAAACCAGACACTTGAGTCCAGTTTTGAACAATCAGACAGTGCACTGACTGCTCAATCAAAGGGGAAGTAGAAATGACACTTTGATGAATCTTCTAGAAGTCGGATAAAATTCTATTGTTGTCATAAGGTTGGGCATCTCAAAAAGGATTGCCAGAAGTGACAATATGATCTTTCCTAACAGAACAAAAGGCAGTGAGATGAGGTAAATATGGCAATAGTTGTGGATGAACAAGATTTTGAGGGAAGAGGATGCTCTCTATTTTCTTACAATGTCATTGCTCGAATGATAGTGCTACTATTTATTGGATCATTGGCTCCAATGCATCCAAACATTTTTCACGTTGAAGGGATTGGTATGTATCATTTACTGCAATTGCAAATTGTTCTGATTCGGTTGTCATAGCTAATGGAGAGTCGCCTACAATAGAGGGGATAGGAGATGTACACATTGTTGTGAATAATGCTAAAAACTATTAGTATGGAATGTTAGGTATGTTCCTAGCTTGCCTAATAATATCTAATATGTTTATCAATTAACAGAGAATCCCAATATTGTTGTAAATTTCTCTAGGGAGAAGTGTCTTGTGTTAGATGTGAAATAGGGATGGGTGATTGCCTAGGCATTGGGCAAGGTGGCCAATATAGGCTAGTTGACTCTGCTATAGTCAACTTAAAAGCACATGGAGGGAGACTCCATTCAGGATGTGTTGGAGGATGTCATTCCTTATAGGCTCATTGACCCTATTTCAATGAATTTACATTCACTAATTGTGGAGGGAATATCCACTATGTAGAATGTGCAGGACGCTTAAATGCCTTGGGAGGCTGAACTCCCTCATTCGTACGCACAGTTAATTGTAGAGGGAAACTCCACTATCCAGTATGCATTGGCAGCACATGTTGAGATGGCAGAACATGCCACACAATCACAGGTACTAGCTTGAAAGACAGTGCAGCATGGACACTTTTCTCATCTTGTTATAAAAGGTTTTTCGCAACAAGGGGGATAGATGAGCAATAGGAGGAAACAATTATTTCCCTATCACTTCAATAATGGCAATTTCTCTTGTTGTAGAGTTGGTTGTTACTCCTGCAAAAATGGTCACTCAGTTGCTTCTCTCCATAACAATTCAGTTTGGTTGGAGGGTATCTCAAAGTGTGTTGCCTAAAGGTGATCATCTAGATTGTAGATTTATCGAGTCCCTGCACAGACTCAAACAGGCTCCACAAGCCTAGTACACTCTATTCAATCAACATCTCCAAGAATTTGATTTCCAAACTCTGGAGATTGGGCTGAACTTCTCAGCCAATGATGATTCATTCCTGGTCAATGAGTCACTCAACAAACACTTGGTGGACAACCTGCTATATCCTATATCCACACATTTGGATCTTTGTTTGGTTGTCGGCTGTCTTTTTCAGTCTCTGTCTACACCGCAGCTTCTAAATTGGACTGCGGCATAACATCAGAGGACTGCAACTTTCTAAGTATTATCTTAGAACAGCTTATAGAGTTAATGATGAAACTTTTGGTTTTTGTATTTGTAAAATTTTGGGACAAACATGTCTCCAGTTAAGTCATTAAGGGAGGTATATGTTCTTAATATATTAATTATCTCTACAAACTACTAGCTATGTATTAACTAATGTTCGATTGTAACCTCCTCAATCATTTTGTAATTATCTCTTGCAAAATTAAATGATGGACACACAATCCACCAAGTCTATATTATGGTTTCTCTTCTTTCTTTGTTCACATCTTCTAATACTTTACAGACTCACGGTCAGGTTGATTTTGCACAATCAGCACCGTTTTCACTTTTCTTTTATGAGGGCATCAAGTCCCCCATTATCATTTTTCTTACACAGCTCGAATCGCTTTACTTGTACACTCACACTTAACTGGAAATAGTGCTTCAAATTAAACTGTGGAAATAGCATTTCCAACAATGCACAACCGTGTATTTTAGTTCCTTTTAGGTTTTCGTTTTATATTTGTAATATTTTAAAAGTTTTTTAAATTTATTTTTTCTTCAAAAAAATTAAAAGAGATTATATTTGAAATAAGTCGAACTTAACACAGTTTATCCAAAAACCAGATTTCAATCTCATGGACTGGAACATAACTCTAAGTCAAACTTTACCGAACAAGTTCAAAATCCAATTAAAGAACAGTATGAACCGAATTTTCACCATATTCATATGAATATGGTAATTTTGGTTTAAGAACACTCCCTTATACCATCCCGCTTGATTATCTTTTGCATTTTTAGCTTTCAAGAAGCTCTCTCTCAATCATTGTTGTCTTGTCTCTCAGATTTATCTTAGTTACGTTTAGAGATTTAGAGTGTTAGATTTTGGCGATTCATTATTTATCGGTGTAATAGATCAGTTGATTAACTTTTGGCTAGCACATTTTTACGTTCTCTAGGTTTCTTCGGACCTAATTTAGTCTTCCATTCATAAGCCTATCAAGACCTAACCTAGGCCTTTATATACCCAACCCACACTCTTATCAAGCCTACTAGATTGATTGATAATTTTCCCAACTAGCACCTTTTGACACTACTAGGTTATCCCAAACCTAATTTAATCTTCCCTTTATAAGACTATCCAAACCCAACCAAAACCTTTATTTCACCCATTTTTACCCTCTACTTTTTAAGCCTACTACTACTAGGTTATCCCAGACCTAATTTAATCTTCCCTTTATAAGACTATCCAAACCCAACCAAAACCTTTATTTCACCCATTTTTACCCTCTACTTTTAAGCCTACTAGTTCGGTTGATTAATTTTCCGGACTCAACCTAGCCATCTTCCCCATACCTATTCTAGCATCCACTTATTATCTCTCATAGACTATCCAAACCTATCCTAGCACCCTCTTATGAGCTCTCTTCTCAAAAAAATTTATGCCTACTTATCGACTCACTTGAGTATGCTTCTTTGTTAACGTTTCCTTGTAGTCTTATATCATTAGGGTTCATAAGTAGATTTGCACCTTCCACTATTGAGACAAGTGGCGGCATGCATTCACTTTCGCGGAAAGGTAAGTTTGAGGCAAGTATATTTCATTTGGTTGCATTCATATTTTAGTCATACTCATTACTTCATTTATAGTCATTTGCTTTGATTTTGTTGTTGCATGTTTCTTTCCCCACAACCATCTTGAGCTTAGTTATACTATTGTGATACGCGATGATGTTCAATTGGGCCATATGCATATACCTTATTTTTCACTCTTACTAATAATTTCTCTTTGCAAGTTGTTTGCATGTCTTAAGAGGTGTCCCTAGGAGTGGGGTTGGGCTAGTTAGTAGTATCTAGTAAGAGTCATCATGCATGTCATCGCCCTACCTTTCCCTAACATGCCTTTTTACTACCTTCCTTACTACCCTCTTTACAACCTCCTCACCATCTCCTTCCAACCACTTGATACCCTTAGTATTATCACCTTCACACCTACTTACAACACCTTCAAATCCCCTTTAGATCACCTTCATACATGCCTCCATCTATTAGGTTTTGCCTCCATGCTCTATCCTTTACTTACCTTTATGCCGACTATTTTTGGAGAGTTTATGCCATCTACCAAGCCCTTTTTAAATCGATGGCATCAACCATGGTCAATATTATCACTATGAAATGTCCCCGTATAAAATATTCCAAATATCCTATGAATTTTACTTATTTCTTCTCATGGACATTTTGTCAAACAATTGGCATGCAATCTGCCCTCTAGCACATTTCGTCGAATACTTTGTAAACAACCAAACAAACACGCTTGAACACTTGAAATTTGTAAATCACACACAAATACCAAACTGAAATATTTTGTATATTTTTTTTTAAAACAACAAAACTTTATATTAGATGGAAATCAATACATACGTATTTAGCTATGCCAAGCCTAACAACTGTTAGTCCAAGCTTGAGCATTATACAAAAGTAAAGACGAAGAGATAATCATAATGAGGTATCAAGATTAAGAATATTTATGATGTCTTCTTGGAGCTTATTTGACCACCATGAAGGAGGCAAACCATAGCATAGAAGATCCCTATTATCCACAAACTTGCTTAGCCAAGCCATCAGCAACTTTATTCCTTTCACATGGGATTTGACTGAATTGAACTTCTTGAAATTTCTCCTGTAATGTTTTTATCTTCCAAACTTCTTTAGCAATTCACCAGCTGGGAGAAGAGCCAATATTATCTTCAGACAAGAACTTCATAATGATTTGTGAGTCCGCTTCAATAAGAATTTTCTGCCATCCAACTTTTAAGGCCTCTTGCATGCCCTTATAAACCACTTTCACCTCCGCATAATTATTGGTGGTAATACCCAGATTCATAGCAAAAATGAACTACACATCACCTTCCTTGTTCCTACCAATTCCTCCCATAGTCGCTCTTCTTGGATTTCCTCTAGAAGCCCCATTTGTATTCATATTTTCAAAGCCTAAAGAAGGGCTTTTGTTTGACTTTATCATACAATTTTCTTATTAATATGAAAACGGGGCATAGAAGCATCCCTAGGATCAAGAGATAAGTGATTGTGTATATGCTCTCATTCCTTAGAAAGAGTATGAGGCAAAGATATTTAGTATTTTAGACTTTCAACTATATTGATTTTAGTTTTTTCCCAGACATAAGATCCATCTTTGCTAATTTGCTGGAATATTTTACTATTTCTTTCTTTCTAAATGAATCCCAAACCACCTTCCTTTTTTGGCTGGCACAAAGTTTCCCATTTAACTAAGGACCATTTTTTCTTATCTTGAACTCCGCTCCATAAGAATTTCTGGCAAATAGAATCCACCTGTTTCAAGATAGTTCCAGGAATATTTAACACAGAGGCAACATATATCGGCATAGCTTGAAGGACAAATTTGATCAGTGTCATCCTTCCTCCTGAAGAGAGCCATTTATTAGTCCATCTTTGTAATTTTAATTCAAATTTGTTGATTAGCCAATGCCAATCCTTTAACTTTTTTGAGGCTAAAGGGATACGCAATTATTGTAAAGCAAACACTCCCTTCTTAAAATGGAAGATATTCAGAATTTGCTCCTCTTCTAGAATTGGGAAAGAAGAAAATACTGGATTTTCCTTGCTTGATTAACTAACCAGTAGCTACCAAAAATGTTTGAAGAACTTTATGGATCTGTTTAGCTTCCAGAGAGGTTGCTCTTCCAATCATCAACAAATTGGAGACAAGATATTGGCTGAATATTTTTAGCCAGCTATATTCCATGAATTTTTTTTCCTGACAGCATTATCGACAAGCCTCCCCATGCATTTCGCCAAAATAATGAATAAGAAGGGAGATAGGCGACCTCCTTGTCGAATGCCTCTGGTAGCTCCAAAAACATCTGAATGAGAGCCATTAACTAAAACAGCAAAGGAGACAGAAGAGATACAGGCTTGTATCCATTGAATCCGTTCTATAAAAAAACCAAATTGGGCCATAACTCTAAACAGGGAATCCCAATCCACTCTGTCATATGCTTTGGATAAATCCAGTCTAATAAACATTGTTGGGTTTCTCTGAATATCCATAGAGTGCAATATTTCCTGAGCTAGCACAATCTCATCATGAATATGGCGTCCAGGACAAATCCACCTTGCTCAGGAGAAATAATCTTATGAAGAAGGGTTTTAGTCTTTCACTATGACTTTTGTGATAATTTTATACAAGACATTACATAAGGCTATAGGTCGGAAACCAGAGATATCCTCCACTTCATTAGCTTTAGGAATGAGAGGAATGAGAGCAATGAAAGTCTTATTTATCTCTTTAAGCATAGTTTTAGCTGTCCTTACTTCCTCCACCACTTGTAGCAAGTCCCCTTTAATAATATCCCAAAAGGCCTAGAAAAATTCAATCAAGAACCATCCGGACATAGAGTTTTGCCTCTCTTCATATTGAAGACAATACCTTGGAGCTCTTCTTCCGTAACCGATTGAGTCAACTTTTCATTATCCTATGAAGAAATATTGTTAGGTAGTATGTTCAGAAATTGTTGTTGTGAATCCATATCCAGACGTTGAGCGGTGTGTTAGTGTAGGATATTCATTTTCCTTGTATTTGTTTATTTACTTGGAGCTTTCCTACACTCATGGGATATGCTTGCTTAGGTGTACCAGTTATGTTGAGTTAGCTTACTAGTTGTGTGGAGTCAACTCTACTTATAGTATCAATTAGTGAGAGTTATTACCCATTAATCTAGGAGGAGGTTGCACATTCACCTCCTATATGTACATCTCTTTCATCATTCTATTTCATGGAATATGGAGCATATGGAGCATTGAGTTGATTTGGAGCCATTTGTGCCTTGTGAGTCTTGATCATATTGCATCTTATTGTTAGTTATTTCAATTTCTGCAATTGCTCATGCATTCATTTTTCATCATAGATCCAAAAACTCTATTATGGTATCAGAGCGATTCTAGTGATACATTTTATTTTTATTTGAAAAAATAGTCACCCATTATATTGATAAAAATATTGGATTACATACTCTATCATGCCAAGCATGGAAGCTATTAGCCATATCTCTAGCACTATAAACAAAAAGAACAATAAGAATAATCATTGAGAAGAGTCAAGGTTTATGATTTTCCTGATTTCTTCTTGTATCTTTGTTGACCACCATAGGGGAGGTAACCCATAGACAGATGATGTCCTTGTTGTCAAGTGCCCAATTAGCCAATCCATCAAAGCAACCTTATTACTCTGTCTAGGAATGTGGGTGAACTGAATCTCCTGAACCTTTGCTGAAGTTTTCAAATTTCACACACTTCCTTGGCAATTCTCCACTGTGGCGGATTACCATTACAAGAATCCCTCAATAAGTTCATCATGATTCTGGAATCCGATTGGACTTTGATCTTTTTCCATCCAACTTTAATACCCTCTTGTATTCCTCTATGGATAGCTCTAATTTCAGCCATGTTATTTGTGGAAATACCCAAGTTTTCAGCAAGAAGAAACTGGACCTCTCCATCTCTGTAACGTCCTATTACTCGCATGACTGCTTTGCTAGGATTGCCCCTAGAAGCTCCATCAGTATGAATTACCCCATCAAAATTTGTACCATCCCGAACTAGGTTAGACTAAACATCTATCTTTTTCCTTTTCCTGTGGAAACATGGCATAGTGGCTCCCGAGGATCCAAAGATAGTTGTTGGAAGATATGCTGCCATTCTTGAGTCGGTTGTTCAGGTATAGAAACCTTATGTTTAAGGCTCTCACTCAAGTTGCTTTTAATTTTTCCCAAACAAATAAAACTTCTCTTGCTAGTTTGGTGAAATATTCTATAATTTCTCTCTTTCCACGTGTGATCCATAGGGATCCAAAATAACTCTACTTCATCAGAAACAAGTCAAGACAAAAAAAAAACAATGAAACGGAAGTTTTGTCTTTTAAGTAACAGACCGCCGCCGCCCGCACAGTAATCGCCGCCCGCCTGTGGCGGGCATGGCGCCGGTCCGGCCATTATGGATAGAAAACTAAATTCAAACGAATGACCTCTAAATTTGAAAGGATGTTCGCTTTTTCTTCTCCTTCATGACCTTTCCCATTCTCCAGTGCACGGGAGGACATGAGAAAGGCTATAAATACATGATTGTAGAAGTGTAGAAGATCATCAAAGCATGGGAGCAAGTGAGCAAGAAGTCTTAGTGCTGGAAATTGTATTTTTGTAGAAGAAAGGAGTGTTGTGACAGAGCAAGCAAGTAACTAGAAGGAAGTGTTGAGATATTATCTACTTCTCTTTCTTACTTATTGTAAATTTTGTACTGTTGATTTGAATTGGCCAATAGAAGTGGGAAGAAAGAGCAATTGCCCTTCCCGACTAGTTTTTCCTCCATTGGAGGTTTTCCAGGATAAAATTGTTGGTGTTATGAGCTTATATTCTTTCCTTTACTATAATTGTTGATTCTAAGCACAATAGTATTTCATTCACTAGTTATCTCTGTTATTTTCTAATAGAAAGTAAACAACAGCGATTAAATTGTGATTTTGTGAATAATTCCAAAGTTGAAGAGTTTACAGATCATTTTGGTATCAAAGCTAACAAGTATCCAGGACTGTGGTATTTCATTCTTGAATTTGTATGACAGTGACAAGATCTAAAGGCAAAAAGTTTTACCTTGCGATCCGGAGATTTCTACAAAGAAGTGGAAACAGAGAATTTGGGGAGAAATGGAGGAAGAGAACTTGGTCCGTAGGATCAAGATGCTAGAGACCATGATGGATAGGATGTTTAGAAGGCAAGAGGAACTTGCAGATTTGCAGAAGACAGCTTCCGTCAAGCAAGACTCCATGGACTCGGTGGTTCGAGGCTTAGCCGAAAAGTTTGGTATAGGCAAGAGTCACCATGAGGAAGATTATGGGGAAGAGCATGAAGAAGAGACTTCTAACACAAGAGAAAAGGTAAAATCTGAACATACTCCTTTTAAAGTTGAGACTAAAGTCGAAATCAAAAGCTTTGAAGGACAAGTAGATGCAAAATTACTTGATAAATGGTTGAAACAGTTAGAAGTCTACTTTAGCGTCCATAATGTCACTGAGGCACAAAGGATCACCTTTGCACGTCTCAAAATGGAGGGACATGCTCTAGTTTGGTGGGAAACTCATCTAACTACTTGTGAAAAGAAGAAACGTCCTATTGTGAAATCTTGGCAAGAATTTAAGGAATTACTTAGAGCTAACTTCTATCCTATTGGCCATAAAACTGACCAAATGATTAAATGGCAGTATTTTAGACAAGGCAAGTGGTCAAAGTGTGCAAGACTATACTACGGAGTTTCGGAGGCAAGCCATGTTGTTGAACATGGATTTGGAGGATGAGGATATTCTGACCAAATACTTGGGAGGACTTCACACTCACCTTCGAAGAAAAGTCATCTCCACAAAGCCCAAGGATCTCAATGAAGCATGTGTACAAGCATACTACATAGATGATGAGAAAAAGCAAGGAGAAGTAGAGCGAGGGTAAAAGCAGTCAACAAATCAGCAGAAAAAGGATTATGGGCAAACAAGTAACAAGAGTAAGTGGAAAGGGAAAGGTAAACAAGCTGCCACTACTTTAAATACTTGTAAAGATCCCAAGAATTTTTGCAAGAATTGTGATATTAATGGTCATACTGACGCTACATGTTGGAAGTTGCATCCGGAGTTACATCCGAAGAACCGAACCAAGGACTCCAAGAAGTCCATGACAGCTGTAAAGACGAAGGGGAGGTGGAAATCGAAGATGACTCTGATGTAGACAAAAGGCTTGGATGCACGGCCACCAACATGGACAGCGAAGAGGAGATGAGTAGACTATTCCAGATCAAAATCCAGATCAAGAGGACTAAGGTAAATGCTTTGGTTGATACCGGTTCTCAATCTAACTTGATTTCTGAGGTAGTTGTAAAGAAGCTTGGTCTTGAGACTTACAAGCATCCGCACCCATATCCTTTGGGTTGGGTGAAGAAGGGTGTTGAAATTCAAGTAACAAGAAGATGTAAGGTCAAGTTTGGGATAAATTCCCAATATATAGATGTTTTTGAAGCTGACGTTATTCCACTTGATGCTTTTGATGTGGTATTCGGGAGTCCTTACTTGTATGTTAGGGATGCTATCTTTATGAGAAGGGAAAACCGGTACAGATGGGTCAAGGATGGGATCAACTACAACATCCGGGCACACCAAACAGTAAGACACAAAGTTACTATGGTAAGTGCTAACCAAGCAAAACGGCTTATTTAGGCAAATCATAATCAATTTTGTTTACTTTTGTTAAAGGATAAACAAGATGGGGTAGAAGTTTCAGAGATTTCTAACCAAGGAAAACAAGATTTGGATAGTATTATTCAGTCTTTTTAGGAAGTATTTCAGGCTCCTAGTGGATTACCACCAAAACGGGAAGTAGAGCATGAGATTCAGTTGTTGCCAGAGTCACCTCTACCGAACATCGGGTTGTATAGGCAATCCTTGCTTGAGAGTACTAAAGTAAAGAAACAACTCCAAGAACTAATAGACCAAGGGGTAATACGTCCGAGCACCTCACCATGCGGTTTGCCTATTGTGATGGTGCCAAAGAAGGATGGTTCTTGGAGAATGTGCATCGACTACCGCGCTTTGAACAAGATCACCATAAAGAACCGATATCCACTTCCCGCATAGATGATCTCTTGGACCAGCTTCAAGCATGCCAAATTTTTCACGAAGTTGAATCTCAAGTCAAGTTATCACCAAGTCAGGATGAAGGAGGATATATGGAAGACTACCTTCAAAACAAAACAGGGTTTGTATGAATGGTTAGTACTTCCTTTTGGATTATGCAATGCACCCGCTACATTTATGAGATTGATGAATGATGTATTGCGGGATTTCATAGATTCATGTGTCATTGTATACCTAGATGATATCTTGATTTTTAGTGCCACATGGGAAGAACATCTAACGCATTTGCAACAAGTCTTGCAAGTTCTCAGGGAGAAACAACTGCTTTGTAATATGAAGAAATGTGAATTTGCCAAACAGTCACTTGTCTATCTTGGGCACGTGGTTGGAGGAGGAGAGCTACGAGTGGATCCAAAGAAGGTGGAAGCCATCACAAATTGGCCAACACCAACAGGAGCCACAGAGACTAGAAGTTTTGTGGGAGCAATACAAAGTACATGTGGAAATTCATTTTGGGTTTCTCGGCGATTGTAGCACCTCTACACACAGAGGGCATAAAGAGTAAAGGTTTTGGTGGGTTAAGGAACAAGACAAATCTTTTGAGTTATTGAAATACAAGATTAGTCATACTCCAGTATTTGCTCTTCCTAGTTTGCAGTAACCTTTTGAAGTAGAGACAGATGCCAGTGATTATGCTATGGGCGCAGTGTTGCTTCAAGGAGGTAAACCCGTATGTTATCATTCTGAAACCTTCACTTCAGCAGTTAAAGGATATTCAGTATATGATAAAGAAATGTATGCACTAGTTCAAGCAATTAAAAAATGGAAACATTATTTGTTGGGTAAAGAAACTATTGTGCACACTGACCACAAACCTCTCCAATATTTGCAAGCACAGTCTAAATTGCAGCAAGCAAGGCACTACAAATGGATGGGGTTTCTTCAAAGCAGTTCCATCTAGTGATCAAATACAAGAAAGGTAGTACAAATTTGGTGGCAGACATGTTGTCTAGGCCACCCACACAGAAAAGTTCTCTGTTTGGCCACTATCTCTTAGATCAAGCCCTTCATGAAGGAAGCTTACGAAGAAGCATATGCCCAAGACAAAGACTTTGGGGTAACATTTCAGAAGTTGCAGTCCCAAGGGGCTGAAAAGACGGGGATTGAAGACTGTTATCTCAAGGACGGGCTGCTCTACCGATGGGGGAAACTTTGTGTGCCTAAAGAAGAAAGACTTTTATTGATGAGGGAAGCACATACCTCGAAAGTAGTGGGACATTTCGGTGTTGGTAAGACCCTAGCCCACTTGCAAAGGTATGTATATTGGCCCAACATGCAAGAAGAAGTATCAAAATTTATTCGTGGATGTAAACTTTGTTGTACTAACAAGCCTAAAACTAGGAAGGAAGGTTTGTATATGCCTTTACCAGTACCTACTCGTCCGTGGGAGGACATCTCTATGGATTTTGTAGGAGGATTACCTATGTCTAAACATGGCCATGACTATCTCTATGTTGTTGTGGATAGATTCAGTAAAATGTGTATTCTTATGGCATGTAAAAAGACAATAAAAGCACATGAGGCAGCAGATCTTTTCTTTGCTAATGTATGGGTGCATTTTGGTTTGCCAAAGTCTATTGTCTCTGACAAGGATTCCAGGTTCTTGGGGAAGTTTTGGACTACTTTGTGGGACAAGATGGATACCAGGTTACAGAGGAGCACAACTTTCCATCCACAGACAGATGGACAAACAGAGGTGGTAAACAGGACTTTGGTACAGTTGATCAGAGGGTATAACAGTAAGTACCCAAGGACTTGGGACGAGTCCTTAGCCTACATTCAGCATTCCTATAACCAGCAAGACACACATCCACTATGAAGTCACCATTTGAAGCATGTTTGGGATATCTACCTACAAATCCAGCTGGACATAACAATTGGACAGCAGGATGAGGAGGATACACGAGACACAGAGGTGACTAGAGCCAACAAGTTCATTGAGAGGATCCGGCAAAATCCATCTCAAGGTCAAAGAACAACTAGAAAAATCTCAAGCAAAGTACAAAGCTAGGCACGATCAACATAGGAGGGAACACAAGCTTCATGTTGGAGACAAAGTTTGGCTTTACTTGAGCAAGGAGAGACTACAAGGTCAAGCACGGAAGCTCAAGCCACTACGATATGGACCCTTCACCATATTGGAGCAAGTTGGGGAAAATGCTTTTCGACTTGATTTGCCATCATTCATGAGGATGTACTCTGTAGTAAACTGCGAGAACTTGCACCTATATGAGCCATCCATGCTGGATGAAGATAAAGAACTACGATTGCTACCTTCCATCGAGGATTGTGTCTGGACTCACGAGGCGGGTGGAGGAGGCATGTAGTGCTACAGCAGAAGGTCAGTGAGACAAGAAGAGGTCCGCAAGAGTCTTGGCAGATGGACTGAAAGGAAAGACACCAAGGCAGGCCCGTGGTACTCGAAGGAGCAAGCGAGGGAATTGTTCCCTCATATACTCCCCACTAAGCTTTTGTGGACCAAAAGCCTCCTAAGAAGGGGAGTGTGATCCATAGGGATCCGAAATAACTCTACTTCATCGAAACAGTCAAGACAAAGAAGAAAAACAATGAAACGAAGGTTTCGTCCTTTAGTAACAGACCGCCAATGTGGCCTGGCGGTCCTAGAACCACCGGTCCGCCCAAGGCGGCGGTCTTGGCCATTACTTTGAGAAAACTAAATTCAAACGCAAATAGCCCTCGAATTTGAAAGGATGTTCGCTTTCTCTTCTCCTTCATGACCTTTCCCATTCTCCAGTGCACGGGAGGACATGAGAAAGGCTATAAATACATGATTATAGAAGTGTAGAAGATCATTAAAGCATGGGAGCAAGTGAGCAAGAAGTCTTAGTGCTGGAAATTGTATTTTTTGTAAAAGAAATGAGTGTTGGACAAAGCAAGCAAGTAATTGGAAGGAAGTGTTGAGATATTATCTACTTCTCTTTCTTACTTATTGTAAATTTTGTACCTGTTGATTTGAATTGGCCAATAGAAGTGGGAAGAAAGAGCAATTGCCCTTCCCGACTGGTTTTTCCTCCATTGGAGGTTTTCCAGGATAAAATTGTTGGTGTTATGAGCTTATATTCTTTCCTTTACTACAATTGTTGATTCTAAGCACAATAGTATTTCATTCACTAGCTATCTCTGTTATTTTCTAATAGAAAGTAAACAACAGCGATTAAATTGTGATTTTGTGAATAATTCCAAAGTTGAAGAGTTTACAGATCAACGTGTTCCAAAGGAGTAATGAAATACCACTCCACACGGCTGGAAACAAATTTTGACCTATGGGAATTGCTTTCTTCCAAGTTTCATTTATCTGTGCCAGGGAACCCAAACTATTCCATTGCAAATTTAAACAACCGAGCCAAATGTGTCCATAGAACAGAAACCCATGGGCATTGGAAGAGAAGATGATCCAAAGTTTCCTCATCTTGAAAACAAAGAACACATCTAAAAGGTCCTTTGAATCCTTTTTTGAGCCTATCTCCAGTTAACAATCTTCTATGAATGATAAGCCAAAGAAAGAAACTTACCTTAGACCATATCTGTGGCTGCCATATACATTGAAACAAGGATTTTGGGGATGATTACAACTTGTAATGAGGGATACATATCCAGAAGCCACATCATATTTCCTTGAAGAGTTTACCTCCCCACCCAATTTCATAAAGTTCGGCTTAAAAAAGAATAGGTCCATCTGCCAAAGTCTTGGTCAACAAGTGCATATTTTCCTGCTCTATCCTTACTGGCCAATCCATAAGAGGTTTCCATTGTGTTTCCATACCCCAAGGCTGAGAAGAAGTCTGAATATAATGATTTATCTTGATCCATCCTTTCTCATGCATTACTGAGTTATTGAATACTTCATTTGTGAAACTAACAGTTCATGTGCAAATACATCAGACTCCGTCTTGGTTTAGTAAGTTTGTGAGTTTTGGTGTTTACAAATTGATAAGTTGAAGGTTTACAAATTCAGGGGTTCCAAAATCACTAAACATGCGTCATGTAAAGCAACTGAAAAAAATTGTGGGGACCTTTCTAGGAGTTTTTCAGTTAAGTAGCTATTTGTGGCTAAATTTGGTGGGTTCGCTACATTTAGTGGACTGTTTGGTGGATCTGACAAGTTTAGTAGAGGATTTGTCCCCGTGGAACTCATCTGTGCACAATGTGTTTTCTCGGCCTGGATCTTGCCTTCGTGGTGGGTCTCTTCAACTTAGCAGTGGCTCCACACTCACCTAGAGGATTTCCTGTCATCTTTCCAAATCTTTGAGAAGGGGGAAGGTCTTCAAGGCATTTACCCTCGTCATTGGTTGTCAACTTGTGGCCGATCTGAATCAAGTCGCAAGCTTTTGGTGAGATATGTTGGCTCTGCTCAACTCATTGGTGTGGCCTTATCTGCGTATCTAGGCCCTAGATCTGTGTAGATCGGTATAAGATCATCACTGCTCAATTTTTTCCAATGGCTTGGCATTTAGTCACATCCAGTCTGTGCTCTACCAAAACCTGATAAAATTGACACCATTCAGATCTCATATATGTGTTAATGGTCCAAGCAACTCCTTGCATCTCCTGGACATTGGCCTCATTTTCTTGCTGTGTCACTCAGATCAGCTCGCTCCTGGACTGTGGAACAATGGCAAGCTCGTGGCAACTACCTTTGAATCAGTTCTGCGTTATGCCTTTGCTCTAGGTTTCGGGTTGATCAATTTCTTGCACTGGTTGTGCCCTGGCACAACTCGTTGGTGTTTTGTCTCAATCCGATTATTGCCTTTACTGTGAAACTCTCATCTCGGCTCCATTACAACTCAGACGTCTGAACGGAAATCATAATGGGGTTTGATCATTGTTCGGTCTTCCCTTGGTCTTCACCTCTGCCCTGACGACCCTGCCCTGTTCAGATTCCAACACAAACTCGGCATAGTCTTTCTTCATCCTCTTCCCACGAGCACTGAGGTGTGCACAGTCGGCTTCAACACCAAGCTTGGCGGGCTTAAGGAGACCCCTCTATTTTAATGTGTGGCAGCACAGTCCCTTCAAACCGACTCTCTTCCAGCTGACCCATAGTGCCCAAACTTGCTTGGTTTTCTCGCTTCCAACACTAGTCACGTTGACCTGTCAACATGGTCAAGTTAGAAATCCCATTGATTTTGCTTTGCATGGTATTGTAAAGGGAGGGTTAAAACGATTTTAGTTGTTAGTTATGTGCAATAATAGGCTTGGTAACCTAAGTATGGTGCTTGGAGTTGATGTAAATGTGGGGGCTCTTTTTATTGTTTTTGTATAAAAACAACATTATTGGCATTGTAAAAGCACTATTATTGTTTTGTTTGTTTTTAAACCTTGTATCTTCGCCCGACAAAGACGAAGGGTGAGGCCCGGGTTGGCAGGAGGCCAATTCCCCTCACAAGCTAAACCATTGTGTTCTTCATTCTTTGTTGGTTCCAACGAGTATACGCATGACCCCCTTTCCCCTCATTTCGGCATTTTTTAATCAGTTTGCAAATTTTAATTAAATAAGCCATTAGTTGAAGAAACGTTTTTGCTATAACTTTTGACTAGTAGCTCGGATTTGAGTGTCGCTTTGGTCAAAAGTGCATGTTTTCTCGCACTCTTCGTGATGGTTATATTTATTTTTGTAAACACACTACTTTATAAAGTGTCACTTTTGGGGGAGGGGGTGGTTCTTGCAATGGATGATGAAGAAGACGATAATCACTTGGTTCATTTTCTGGAGATCTATTTTGAAGACCGGGGAATGGAGCCCAATTTCAAGTTAGGAGACCAAACCCCCCCATTATGACTTATTTTTTTGCATTTCTTCTTTCTGCAATAAGCACATTTAGTGCATGTATTTCTCTTAACAAAAATTTGTACATGCACCGTAAATGGGTATCTAAAGGGGTGCACTATTGCTGGAACCCATATGGAGGATCACCGCTCTTTGAGCATGGCATGTTCACACAACTTCTCCATTCCTCTGCAGTGCCGACTTTGTCCTCTGTTTTTTTGTGCTCACTTGGCTAACCGATGGTTTTAAAACGATATTGGACATATTTGTTCGCTAAGACTGCAAGTTACGCTTTATCGAGGGCAATCTTTGGAGCAAGTTCTACTTGTTGGAGATTCTTTATCAATTCCTTATCCAATCTTGGATTCCTATTGAGTTGTCTTATTTATTCCCATTTCATCTTTTTATGTACTTGGGTACCTAACATGGCCTTATTTCTAGGACCCAATTCTTCTATCTACATCAGCAACTTCATCATCTTTAGGGGGGGCCTTCTAGCCTCTTCACTTCTTCACTTCTTCGTTTCTCTCTTTTGGGGGGTGTTTTTCCCACTAGGTTTTCTCCTTTTCTCCACTTTATGAGAGATTTGCATTATACGTGGGTACCTCATCAAGCCTTGTTGTCGGGACCCACTTTCCTTTTTCACTACCCACCTAAGTTGTGTTTATGGGGGGTGTTAGTGTAGGATATTCATTTTCCTTGTATTTGTTTATTTACTTGGAGCTTTCCCACACTCATGGGATATGCTTGCTTAGTTGTAAGGAAGGGAATTGAGTCTTATATGACTAAATTTTAAGTTCCGATATATAACCCTAAATAACACCAAACTATTTCCAAATAGAAAATACATTGTTGTGTTAAATTATAGAGCATTATATAGTATATAATGCAGTTATGTAGTTGTTCGGTCAATGGCTTCAACCAATCTATAACCACCTCTTCACATATAAATAAACCTCTCTGTCTGCCTGTCATTTAGAAAGTGCAGTTTGATTTCTCTCTATTCTTTCTTCTCTTTGCATATGCTAACATTGGTATCAAAGCGTCCAAGGTTGCAGTTCGAGGAAGCCTCCAAGAGGCACGAACTAGAAATTCGAGGAAGCCCTAACAAGGCACGAATTTGGTAAAACATGGGTATTTGGAGAAAAATACCAGACGCTAGGGCAAAGAAGGAAGAAATTCCTCCATTCGAGGCCCAGAAGACGTGGTACGAGGGCATAAAGTCGTGAAAGAAAACATGAGGCAGTCGATCTTTTTTGCACAAATCGTGACCTAGTTCGTGGCTGTAAGTGCCTGAAATCGTGGGGCAGAAAAGAGATGCAAAGTCGCAAATAATCAAGTCGCAAATCCACAGTCATGAGGGCAGAATCGTGGACGAAACCCCAAGGAAAGACGAGGGCAAAGATTTTCATATTTTTGCTGCAGTCGTGATTTCAGCAGTCACCATTGAAATCGTTTAAAGCCAGCAGAAGCACATTCGTGTGTAAGAAAAACACAGTTACCAGGAGGAAAAATGTGAGAGCAGAGGAGACAACGAATGCCAAAGTCGTGGTTCGAAGGTGAAGGCATAAGCAAAGTCGTCAAGGATTAATATTGTTTGGGCAGAATAATATTTTTCAGCAATAAAGGTATTCATTCGATTTGGAGTAAATAATTTTTAATATTATTTGCTGGAAAAAGTAATATTATTTTATTAAGTGTGGGCAAAATTTTATTTTATTATCTCCGTTATTTTGGAATAATAAAATGGCAAATATTTCACACTTGACTTTGCAGAGACAAATTAACGGGCACTAATTTTAATGTATGTAGCCATAAGATTTTAACGCTTGTGGAGTTTTGTGATTGTGATAAAATAATCATGGGTAGTGAAAGTCGACCAGCGACGAACTTTGCGGATTATGACAAACGTCATAAGGAAGTGTTATTGCTTCTCAAGTTGTCGGTGTCGGATGATATGATACCAGAAGTGTGGAATGCCACTGTAGCAAGCAAATTATGGGACTAGTCGAGGGATAAATATCGACATTAAAAGAGTCGGGATTTATACCTAAAGAATATGTTGTTTTCCGTAAAATTACAAGGTGGATCGTTATCTCGATCACCTACTTCGGATGAAAGATCTCCGAGACCGCTTAGTTATCTTCCATCAACAAAAAGGTGGACGACGATGATATGGTGGCTCTGGTTCTGAACAGCTTACCTTCTTTGTATGAGTTATTTGTGGAGGCACTCCATTTAATGGCTCAAAGTCACTCACGTTTGACAAGGTGAGTTCCTACCATTGTTGCAAAAGGAGCGAGAGAAAATTCAGCAGAATCTAATTATGACCATCGAGAGAGTGCTATTATCACTCACCAAAGGGAAAGTGGAGACATCAATCTGGTGAGTATTCCACTCGGTGATCGGGTCACATGCTATTACTGTCACAAGGTTGGGCACCTTAAGAAGGATTGTTGAAAAGGAAGTATGATCTTTCGCAATAGAACAAAAGCCATGTGATGAGGAACATGTGGCAGCAGTTGTAGAAGAATGGGATTCAAATGACGAGCATGTTCTTTATTGTCTTACGACATCATGCTCGCATGACAGTGGTACCGATTGGGATATTCATTGATCAAAGTGCGCCCGCACACTTTTCATGTCACGTAGACCGGTATGTTTCATTTACTACAAATATTTTTTTGAATCAGTAGTACTAGTTGATGGAGAATCACTTGCAGTAGAAGGGATAGGAGATATATGCATTGTATTGAATAATGCTCATAAATTGTTGGTATGGAATGTTAGATATGTGCCTTCTTTACAAAAGAATCTTCTATCTATTTGTCAATTAACTGAAAATCCCAATATTTTTGTGGATTTTGTGGGAAGAAGTGTGTTGTCTCTAATGTGAAATAGAGATGGATAATTGCCCTTGGTATTGGGGAAGGTGGTCAGTATCGGCTTGTTGATCCGGCTACGATCAACATGAATGCACGTGTGGAGGACAGCTCCACCATACAGGATGTGCAGGAGGTTGCAATGCCTTGGGAGGAAGCCATTCCTCACAAATTTGTTGACTTGGATACAATCAACCTACATGCACCTATTGTGGAGGGAGTATCCACAATACCACATGTGCGGGAAGCGGACATGCCTTGGGAGGATGGATTTCCTCATTCTGAAGAATAGTTTGTTGTGGATGGAGACTCCACTATTCCAAATGCATTGACGGTGCATGGTGAGATGGCATGCCCAGCCACTCACTCAGAGGTACTTGCTCGAAGGACAGTAGAGCATGAACAATTTGCTCATTGTGTTGTGAACGATCTTTCCCAACAGAGGGATAGATGAGCAAATAGATGAGAAGAAAGAGGAGTTGGTTCTCACTCCTACTACTGCGGAGATGGTTATTTCTCCCCACTGAGACGGATGAGACGGAGATGGTTATTTCTCCTACTATTGCGGAGTTGGTTCTAACTCCCACTGCACAGATGGTCACATTTCTCTTATTGAGAAAGTTTGATGAGCACCACATGGTGTTGTAAGGACATGATCGAGTTGACTTCAATCGATTGCAGGATAATTGAGTCTTTGTATAGACTCCAAAGCAGCTACACAAGCCCGGAACAGATTTTTCAATCCACTCTCTCGAGGTTCGATTTCAACACTGGAAATGGGGCTGACACTCTCTACCATTGGTGATTCATCATTGGTCAATAAATCACGTAACAAAGAACCAGTGGACCACTTGCCATATCCTTTGTTCATGGGACCAGATTTTTGTTTTGCGGTTCTTCATTCGACAACTACAACACAATCATGGACTGATGATTTTGAAGTACAACCTATGGCACAATCTGTAGATGTAATGACTAAACATGTGGGCTTTAGGAAATTTGTAAAATTTCGGGACAAACTTGGTATTGTTTCCAGTTTAGTCATTAAGAGGGGGTGTTAAAATATAGAGCATTATATAGTATATAATGCAGTTATGTAGTTGTTCGGTTGGTAACTGTTCAACCAATCTGTAACCACCTCTTCACATATAAATAAACCTCTGCCTGTGTCATTTGAGCAGTGCAGTTTGCCTTCTCTGTAATCTTTCTTCTCTTTGCATATGCTAACATGTTGTAACTTGTAAGTGATAGATGCTTAATGAAAGGAGTAATAGAAAGCCCACTTGGCCCATACTGTACTGAAGGGAGGTAAAGAAGCAGTATTAATTGGCAACAAAGTTCCATGATATTCCATTCTCACTTTATTAACTGACATAAAATAATAGACACGATACAAGAGATGCCTCAAGGTACTTTATTGCAAGCTATACAATCATTAGAAATACTACACTGCTTTAAAAGCAACTACAATTAATCAACTTTCTATCTGAAGAAGAGCAATAAAATGTTAACGAATATCAATAGAGTCTCATCTGCCTTGGATTTATAAAACATAAACTAGGTTACAACAAAGCACTCACATTTATATGAGAGTCGTCATAGTAAACAAAAACAATTATAACCCGTGTCCTCTAATGATCAGTCTAAGAAGAGAAGAACATCTGGAGAAGTGGGAGACCGCCAGAAAATTCCATAACAAACCATCACCACAGAATAAAGAGTAGAGAAAAGCAGCTCTGGAAAGCATGTGTTCCAAGAAGAAAGTCTAATTACCAAAGTTCTACATGGAAGGCCTAGACTTGAATTCAGAGCATTAGATTATTTTTCTATGAATCAGACTACATGCCATAGACACTGAATACATTCATGAAAATGTATTTTCTGAATGCAGTTCCACACCAGTTTCATCTTCTCGGTGATGTTCCAGGCTTCCTAAATTTTAAAAGGCCAGAGCTAGACCAACAAATCAAAACTGATCCTCAATATCAGTCTTGACTGTACCAGACCATATTTCAAAAGTTACAGGAAAATATATTTATTGCATATAAATAATTCAGAATTAACAGAATAACAGTCGGTCAAACAAAAAAGTTTAAATTTTCAACTAGAATTAGTTGTATGGAGTGGTATCTCACTACTTCTCTGGAATACGTGGAAAGAGCGAAATTATAGAATATTTCAACAAACTAGCAGAGAAGTTATATATGTTTGGGAAAAAATAAAGAGTAATTTGACAGAGAGCCTCAAACATAAGGTTTCGCTACCAGCTCAACCCTCTCAAGAATGGGAGCATATCTACAAACAGCTTTCTCTGGATCCTAAGAACACCACCATGCCTCCTTTTCACAATAGAAAGAGAGTAGGGACTGAAACTCAAGTGGAAGATGGGATGACTTATGATGGGCTGCTAAATACAGATGGTGCTTCCAGGGGTAATCCTGGAAGAACAGCAATGGGAGGGATTGGCCGTAATAGAGAAGGAGAAATCCACTTCCTCTTTGCTGAAAATTTGGGAATTTCTACTAATAATGTGGCAGAAATCAAAGCCATCCGTCGAGGAATACAGGAAGCTATTAAAATAGGATGGCGGAAGATCAAGATCCAATCGGACTCCAGAATCATGATGAACTTATTGAGTAATTCTAATAATGGATATCCTCCTCAGTGGCGAATTGCCAAGGAGGTTTGTGAAATACGAAATCTACAGCAGAAAGTCCAAGAAATTCAGTTTACCTACATCCCCAGACAAAAGAACAAGGTTGCTGACGGACTGGCAAATTGGGCTCTTGACAACAATGATATCCTTTGCTATGGGTTACCTCCTTTATGGTGGTCTACTAAGATTCAAGAAGAAATCAGGAAAATCATAAACCTTGACTCTTTTCAATGAATGTTCATCTTGCTATTTTTGTTTATAAGGCTAGAGATATGGCTAATAGCTTCCATGCTTGGCATGGTAGAGTATGTAATTCAAGATTCATATCAATATAATGGTTGACTATTTTCTTTTAAAAACAAAAAGGAATTTAGCCACTATTTATAAGCAAATAGAAATATACGCTAGCAAATAACAGCAAATAATTTCTCACCTATATATGGCAATTAAGGCTTCTGGAGCCATTCCAGCAGCTGACCCAGATATATATGGACCATACTTGACATTTGTGGCAACAACAGCATAATTGAAAATATTGTACGGAAATGGCGATACTCTCACAAGTGTAATAATCCGAAACTGATGAAACCAGCTTCCTTCTCCTGCTAGCCTTATCACAGCAGCTTTTTTTGGGCCATCTTTTCAGCCATCTCTGAATCAGAAAATGTTAGAATATGTCAGACTATCTTTGCATGAAAATAGGCCATTTGAATATACTAAAGAGAACACTAAATTCATAGAAGGAAGTACAAATTGAAGGTTCGAATCTATACATTTATTTGATTCCAAATAGTGACCCAATGAAGTAAGGCAATGACATGCCTATTGTGGTTCCTGCCATTATTATCAGAAATCCAAGGGCATAACCAAAAATCATCCCTGCCAGCCACATAGAAGGTCCTGAGGGTATCAAGAAAATAGGAAATATGGCCATAGAGGCAATCAGAAGAAATGCGAGAACAGGCCGTTTAAAGGTTGATGCCTCCCATTTCATAAGTGGTATGACAACCTAGCAAAATCCAATGAAACAACATTTCTCAGAAGAATAAAAAATTTGAAGGTGGAAAATTTGCAGGAAGTGCACATCATAACATTTTCATAAGCTACACATGCACAAACATGGCAGCTAGATTATATTAAAATGAGAGGGACCACAAATCTACAACATTGTATTTCTTATATGGAATAGAGCAACAAATTGTTCAACCATATTTAAGCCAGCAAGATGAATGTTTTAGCCAAACTGCCCCACCTCTCTAAAATATCATAGTGATGAACGAAACTGGAATGAAAGTATTTACATATTTAGCTTAGTGTGCCATAATGGCACAAAGCATCTGTGTTGCCGCATTCGCGAACTTCAAGGAAAAAAATCAAAATTTGCCGAATTTTAATAAAGTGCATTGAAAATCGCGATTTAATTCGCATTTTTTTTCCTTTTGGCACTTTTGGAAAGGGTCCGGGAAGATGTAGCAGCAAAAACTTGCATGTGCCATAACTTCCATTCTGTGGCTCCGTTTAGGTGTCGTTTTCTCTAAAAGTGCATATTTTCTCGAGCTCTACGCATTGATGGCAATATTTTTCTTATTTTCATAAAATCCATTTTTGCACCTTTTTGGACCAAGCAACTTCTTGCAATCTTCTGAAAGAATCATGAGCTTTGATCGCCTGTAGACAGATTAGTAATTAAAAATACTGGATAGCTTTCCAAAACTCACCGAGTATTCTCCCGTGCTCGGACTAATCGTCCCACCTGCCAGCTTGGTCGCAACCTGCGAGCACATGTTTTTTGAAGTTTTTGCTTTCAATCACATTATTGTAATAGCTACTTATGAAATCAATGAAATGTGATATTATCTCTCTTTTGAAATGTGAATTTATCTTTTGTTTTTATATATTTAATAAAAATGTATATTTCTCATAGTCGAATTTAATCACGAATTTAATCGCTGATTTTTTTACCAACGAATTTTTCACGAATTTAATCATCGGCGAATTTGAACACGAATTCGAATGCAGCAACTTAGCACAGCATCATGCAACACCTTCCTTGGTTTAACATGGTCTTGTCAATCGATAATAGCTTTGTTCTAGACTACCCAGCAAAGGATACTCGAAGATTTTAAGCAGTCTATCCACGGGAACACCTAAGCCTTCTTGGCCAACTTGTCTACAACATCATGCAAATTTTACTTTGAAAATTTAATTAGAGAGCTTGTACTAATAATATGCTTAGACAAGTGGGACATACTGTTAGTGCATCAAACATCATCTTTGGTAGAACTGGTATTTGGTGATGGCTTTATTTTGGACTTAACTGCAAACTCAAGCCACTCTTCAAATTCCACTGAAAAACAGGACGTTGAGAACAGAAATCTAGTATTAATGTTTTGCATCAGTTTAAATGTAATATTCCTTTTTAATAAAAAAACACAGCAGATCTGAAATTGCCTGAAACCCTTATGTAGAAAATTAAAGAAATTGATTTCTTCACTCTAAACCCTTGCAAACAAATTAACAATTCTTCCAAAGCACTTGTGATCATTTT
Source organism: Taxus wallichiana var. yunnanensis (assembly GCA_018340775.1). NCBI lineage: Eukaryota > Viridiplantae > Streptophyta > Pinopsida > Cupressales > Taxaceae > Taxus > Taxus wallichiana. The sequence goes on from CM031237.1 coordinate 103,384,415, forward strand.
TAGAACCAAATCCTCCTTTTATTTCAGATGAAAACACAGATCTGAATTTTATTTAATTTATTTTCAGGCTGGAAATGACAGCAACTTCAGCCAATGATTTCAATGCAAAAACAACACATAAAATGCAAACTGATGTTCAAACCCGGAATTACAAATCTGATAGAAGCTGGATCAAGTGCCGGAACCCAGAGAAGAGCTCCCAATGGAGCTGTAGCTGTCCCCAAGGGTGATGTCAGCCTTCAATGAGCCTCCCAAAAGGCTCCCAAATGCTGGAAATGCCTGCAACACTCTCTCAAGTCGATGCCCTTGCTGGAATTTGTCCTTTCTCTGCTCAAATGTGAAAGAAATGAGGGTTTCCGTCCTCATATCTGAATACTAATGAGGGGTTTCGTCCTCAATAGCTTGCTCTCAAGGGGTTTCATCCTTAACAGCTGAAAAGAAGCAAGAATGCTCTCTCATATAAGAAAATAGTAAATCAAGATGATTACAAATGAACCCCTGATCTTCTTTTATACTTTTTCTGGGCACACTACTCCATGTGGGTCGCTCCATGTGGTAGGTGCACTTTATTAAATTAAAGTGACCACCTTTATGTCTTAGTTTATCATTACAATTTCCCCATTCTAATGAATTGTTATAACTTATAGTTGTTTTTTACAAATGTTACAAGGCTTAATAAAACAACTAAAAATATAATGATAAAGTAATTCCCTTGCAGTTCCCTTTAAGCCTCTCGGAAGTCAACTAGGGTAAAAAAGGTCTCATGGTGAGCTTGTGTTAAAGAGGGGACATTACACAAGTGGGACATGTTGTCGGTGCATCAAACATCATCTTTGGTAGAACTAGTATTTGGTGATGGCTTTATTTTGGACTTAACAGCAAACACAAGCCACTCTTCAAACTCCACTGAAAAACAGGATGTTGGGAAGGCAAATCTAAGATAAATGTTTTGCATCAATTTAAAAGGATCAGTTACCAACATCTTGTCAATCGCCATGCTAGCAGGTATGTTTATTTCACCTCTTACCACATACAATTTTGCAAGCATAATCAATCAATATAACATTTTCCTCTGCTGTGAACTAGTAGTAACAAGAGCCGCAGAACAGCAAGTTCCTGCATCAGGGTTGGGAGATGTGCTAGTTGTGGGATTGTTTTAAAAGTTTTCTATAATTTTTGCATTAGCTGCTTTATATTGTTAAGAATAACCACATTCAAATTTTTCTAGAAAGTAGAATGTACCAATACTTAATGTATAAAATTTGCACATACGGTATGCTGACATCCAAAGACTGCTAGAAAATAGAATGCACCTATGTAATGATTTTGAATGCATAAAATATGTATATACTGTAAGTACCCAATTTAAATGTTGCACATAATGTAAATACCCATATTAAAATTCAAATAGAAGACAAAACAAAAAATTAAATTATGCATCAAATATATAATTCTTTGGAAAAACATAGAGTGATCCAGAATGCATAAAATATGCATCTAATTTTGATTATGCATGAAGATTGCATAAACAAATACCCACAATCATATTATGCTTGAAAATATTGCAGCAATATAGGTGGCATTTTGAAATACATAATATGCTAGATTTTTCAGGTGCAATAAAAACAAACCACCACGCTTTTACAAGTTGAACATGCCTATCTAAAGATAAAAGTTTGCTATTAAATGGAATAGCTGAAATAAATCAGTTAAAAGATTTATCTGGTGACTATGTTCAAGACACACCCAACCTGTCAACTGATACACCAATTCCAGTAAATTTTGAAGATATTGAAAGATTGCCAATAATGGATCAATTCTAGCATGTCGCACCTAGCCTAAAGGTGGGAAGAAAAACAAAAACTGGCATAATCTGAATCCTAGATATCAAAATCATCATTAGAGTTTCATAAGGAGGTCGAAATTGCAGCAGCACATGATGAGACCAAGTGTAGCAAGTATTGCAAATAGATGTAGGATATCACAATACTGCAAAGCAGAGGACCCCCAATACAGCCATTAGTGACTCATTGATGTCCATGTATATTGTTGTAGTATCTTGACTCCTTAGAAACCATGGGCAACAATAAGTTGAGATTAGAAAATTATTGTTTTGGGGAGTATCGAATTGTTTTAATAATGGCTGATCACATGTGGGAGCACAATTGTGAGAAAGAAAAAGGCATGTATGATCATATTTTACGGTATATGGATGATCCCAAGTGACGTGATGTGAGTCATGACCACCCATGTGAGAAAATGGCCATTGCCATAAGATGAGATTTTGTAATGATATTGGGGATTTTGTTCAAAGTTGGATTAAAATATTGTGGATGTAGCAGTGTAAGGCTTACATCTCTTTCCATCCGATTCAGACAACCATGGCAATCAACTAGGATGTAGCCAAAAACTGGCATAATCTGAATCCTAGATATCAAAATCATCATTAGAGTTTCATGGGGAGGTCGAAATTGCAGCAGCACATGATGAGACCGAGTGTAGCAAGTATTGCAAATAGATGTAGGATATCACAATACTCACAAACAGAGGACCCCCAATACAGCCATTAGTGACTCATTGATGTCCATGTATATTGTTGTAGTATCTTGACTCCTTAGAAACCATGGGCAACAATAAGTTGAGATTAGAAAATTATTGTTTTGGGGGAGTATCAGAATTGTTTTAATAATGGCTGATCACATGGGGGAGCACAATTGTGAGAAAGAAAAAGGCATGTGATCATATTTTACGGTATATGGATGATCCCAAGTGACGTGGTGTGAGTCATGACCACCCATGTGAGAAAATGGCCATTGCCATAAGATGAGATTTTGGAATGATATTGGGGATTTTGTTCAAGTTGGATTAAAATATTGTGGATGTAGCAGGTAAGGCTTACATCTCTTTCCATCTGATTCAGACAACCATGGCAATCAACTAGGATGTAGCCATTGCTTTTTTGTGGAAGACTTGCACATTTCTGACACAACCAGTGAGATTGTCTAGAAATTAATCCAAGCCTAGCTTTTCAAACAACAATATAGTGTCAGACATAGATCCATCTATAGTCATATAGAATCTTTTCAATGGAAAGAAAAATAAAGCCAATAATTTATTACTTATTACAAGATTTGTAGTCCACCATTGACAAGGCCTCCATTATACAGATGTATTCTAATCAGTGAAAATTTTAAGCAGATTGATGATTTTCAAAATATTAGAAAACCAGAAAGCATCAACAAACCCAGCATGAAGCCCTCAAATCAAGCTAGGTCTATGTAGTTGCCCAAATTATTTTTGTTATAACTATGATGTTGCTGACATCATTTATTTTGCAAGCCTCATCAGTGAAGATGATCAAAGCAGTTGCTAATTAAACCTTTTTTATTTTTTCCCTACTATTTTTTGAGAATGGTATTCAATGTAATGATGGTCGTTTCAATATATTTTGCAGGCAAGTCTTATTTTCATAAAGCTTATTAACTTTTGAATAGACATGACAGCTGAAATATGTCACTTCCAAATTTCTAAAATGTCATTTCTTATATTTTATATATGTAGTTAGTTTCTTTTTTTTTTTTTTTTTAGATGTGTCTCCTCGTAAATCTAAATAATAAATGCATCACTTTAAAGTTATTAAATATGATACCACATGTCATGTTCTCAAAATTTGTTTAAAAAAATTAGAATTATGTATTGGAATAAGGCCTTTAAATAGTCATAATAAAACCACCAATATAAAGATAGATAAATGATTTATTGTATAATTATAATATTACAAATTTGCATATCCAACATTTAGACATTATAATTATTGACTCGAGGAAAATAATCTTGAAAAATGATTAGTTAGAAATTGTTGAACTAATAAACTTGGGTGAAAGGTATAGTAATCTACGGTAGGAACTAATAACTTACACAAGAATGATTGAGTTTAAATTTCCTTGCAGACTTGAGCTTGAGGTGATGGCCTTTCGGCAAGAGCATATCATTCCACGTGGTTGAACCATTCAATATGAAATATAAATGCAATGTGTAATGTAAGCGGTTAAGTAACCATCCTGAAATATAAATTACTAGCCACTTGGAAATCACCTGGCACACATCTACCAAACATCAAGCAAGTTTCATTATTCTTCCCTACTATGAGAGCATACACCGAGAGTGGCACCCAAGTAGGTTTGAAGCACTCCAAACGAAGTCCAAGCATTCAAAGCCTAGTCAAAGCGAGCCTTATCAAGTATCAAATGGACAAATTCTAGTTGCACACATTGTCAAAAGAGCACAATTGCACTTCCATATAGGTGAGAGAACTACATTTGGGTTTGAGCTCCACATGGGGCAATGTAGACAGTGCATGTGTGCCACAACCCAAAAATCCCTTAATCCTATTCCCCTCATTTAATGCTAATTCGAGTGCTTGTATAGAAAAACTAGGGTTTGCTATTACAAGAACTTTTGCACATATTTGGAGTGGTTGAAATAAAAAAGGGTAGAGCAAACTAAGACAAAGACACACAACTAAAATGGAGGCACAAAGAGCACAGGAAAATTCCATGCAATAGGACAACTCCATCACTGCTCGATTTTGCCCATTCTTGTCAATTAGAGATCCAATTCTAAGACAAACCATCTACATTTTTATTCTTTCTTGTTTCTCCCAATTTCAAGTCCAAATCGATCGCCAAAGTACGAGAAAAGCTAAGTGTGCTATCTTTTTGTGATTTTACTATATTTAGTGTGTGCCCTAATTAATCAAACAACTTAATTATTTATTGTATGTTTAGATTTGTATATTGAATGTTAATTTAATAAACTGAATATACATACATTCTATATTTCAATCCTAATTAGGGTTTTACAGTTATTCTAAAGCCCTCTTCAATTTTAGGCTTAAATCAACTTCATTGGGAGGGAAAACACCTTTATAGGGTGCCTCAAGGTCAAGAGTGCACCACCATAATGGGTTGCTAAGAAACGACATCAATATACTACATTGGTAAAGGTGGTCAATCCCACTTGCTTGTAAATCCCTTATTATGATCAGCCCTCATAAAGCCCTTTGTATGATCCTCAAACTACTGCAATGTGTGGAACACATGGCTACCATACAAAAGAATAATGCATATTGTTGTGCAAGCCAATACCATGCAAGATCATTAAATAATATTTTTCATCCTTTAAACAGCAATGGGCAGAGAACATGTAATGTCCCTTTCTAGGACTGAACTGAAAAGCAATGAAATAACACAAACCCAAACCAAAAATATTCTAAATTTTATATCAGCCAACTAAAAATAGAACAAGAGTGAACAGCAGTCTCATTTTTATAACAACAGCAAGGAAAAAGCATTACTTTATCAATATATCACCATTCACATCCAGATTTTTGTTTTGCAGTTCTTCTCCATTCGACAACCGCAACACAATCATGGACTGTTGATTTTGAAGTACAACCTATGGCACAGTCTGTAAATGTAATGACTAAACATATGGGCTTTAGGAAATTTGTAAAATTTCGGGACAAACTTGGTATTGTTTCCAGTTTAGTCATTAAGAGGGGGTGTTAAAATATAGAGCATTATATAGCATGTAATGCAGTTATGTAGTTGTTCGGTTGGTAACTGTTCAACCAATCTGTAACCACCTCTTCACATATAAATAAACCTCTGCCTGTGACATTTGAGCAGTGCAATTTGCCTTCTCTGAATTCTTTCTTCTCTTTGCATATGCTAACATTGGTATCAGAGTGATTTGCCCGAGGAAGCCCTTGAAGGGTATGGGAGATTGACACAGAATTCGAGGAAGCCCTAACAGGGCACGAATTGGAGGGAGGTTAGGGCATTTGAGGGAAAGAAAACTGATCTTTGAGTTGCTGCTTCGACAACAAAGACTTTTATTCCTGTTTGTTGTTATCCTGTTCGTTTAGGAGAACTGTGGGCAGTTCGAAGCAGTTTGAAGGCAACTGACAGTCGAGACCTGTCTTTTGGAGGGAAAAAGACACATGAACCAGTCCACAGTCGATGACGGTAAAGTTGTGGCAGAGAAAAACCGAGGGCACAAAGTCGCAGAAGGCAGAATCGTGGGTTCCTGGAACTGTCGTGTGAAGAGGTGGTTACAGATTGGTTGGTTAAGCGATTACCAACCAAACAACTACATAAATGTGTTACATGTTATATAATGCTCTATATTTTAACACCCCTCTTAATGACTACATTGGAAACAATACTAAACACAACTAGAAATTAAATAACTAACAGCTGAAATATAGTTCACATTAAGGGATAGAAATGATGATTCCAAACCCCAAAAATACTAAAATGTAGATTCTAGGCTTATAAAAACAAGGACCAAGAATATCAACTCAAAATACTAAAATGCGCCCTAGAAAGCACCGAATTACTCCTCAACCCAAGTCATCACCCTAAAAGAGGGTGCAAAATAAATGTAGAAACCTTCTTAGCTTTTTCTCCTTCAATCCCTAGCTGAAAAACCAGTAAGATCACTTTTTGAAGCTCTTAAAACCACCAATTGGAGATTTTTCGTGCTCCCCAATTTGAACAAGGAAGGGCTTCGTCCTTCTTGTGTGCCACACCAAAGGATGTCCGCCCTCTAGTGGAATGGAATAGAGCAATCAGCCCCAAAACCAAGTAATGTAAAATTATAATAAAGATACATGCCCAAAATGCATAGTTACCTAAGACGCCTGGGATGGCGGGACATCGGGACGTAGGGACGGGGTTTCGTGACGACAAAAAAATCTGAAAATTTGGAGATGGCAGGGGGATGGCAAAGGGACGGCTAATAAAAAACATATAAAATATATATAATTTATTAATTTTACAAATATAACATGAATAATTCAATAAACCAAGACTTAAAATTGAAAGTTTGAAGATTGAAACCATTAATGATTAATCCAATTATTCATCACATAACAGTGGGTAGTGTCTCTGCCATAACAGTCTCGATCCCAACCTCCTTGGCAATGGCATTTGTTGTACCCCAGTTGTCTCCAGTGACCACAATACTCTTTATGTTCATTGACTTCAAAATGGACACTACATCTTGCGCCTCTGGCTTAACTGGGTCCGATATTTCAACTATGCCAACCAACACTCCATCAAAAGATACCAAAATTCCTGTTCGAGCCATCTCTTCAGCCTCCTTCAAAATTTCATAAGCATCTTCAGAAATAGTGATTTCAGAATCTAACATCAGCTTTGTGTTTCCTACAAGAATAGTCTTGTTCTGCACTAAAGCTCTGACACCATGACCGGTTATTGAAACAAAATCTTGTACTTCGGGCAGCCAGCTTAAGTCTGAACTTGCTGGTCTAAATTTGTTAGCATACTCAACCACAGCCTTGGCCAAAGGATGCTCACTGTTTGCCTAGAACACAATGCAATATTCAGTTAGGGCATGTTGTTTTTTATTAGAATGTATTAAAAGTTTAAAAAAATATTTTAAAAAGTATTAAAAACTGAAAATTGTTGTGTTTTAACGTTGGAAATGCAACAATATTGTTGGGGACGCCACGACATTCCCAATTGTCTTTTGTACCGAGACGCCCTCGGTGCGTTCCCTATTTGTGGGGACGCCCCCGGGATGTTTTTTTTGGAAATTAGGGCTGCGGGGAAACGCCCCGTCCCCGTCCCCTTATATATCTTCTTGGTGGCACCAAACCCCATGAGGGAGTTTCCCCATGACCGACCTCATAATGATGTTGCTTTTCTTTTTTGTCTTTGGCTTTTTACTCCTCCAACCCAGCCGACCTAGCTTATGAGAGAAACCATGAAAGAAAAGGTAAATGCTCACAAAAAAACTAAAAACATAAACAAATACTTCCCTTGTTCACCTTCTTCCGGCCCATGGGAAGTGGAATGGGCTAGAAGTCTTCAAAATGAATTAGTTCAAAAAAAGCGTACATTACAATACCACGATCCTCTCGACCTTGTAATGTCCCCAAATGGACAAATTCTGACCCTAAATGGAACAACAGTAAATCTAATCTAAAAATAGCAAAGTACAAAACATATGTCTGACAAAATACTGCAGATCTAAATTTTATATGAAAAATGCGACTTGCCTAGAAGATTGGAAGCATTCAAAAATGAAGTAAAATCATTGTATTCTTTACCAAAATTGATCAGCTATTTTTAATTAAGCAATAACTTTAGAAAAATACCAGATTTGGATCAAATAGGGCTGGAATTTTATTTATAAAAACTACAAAATGAGAATTACAGACTAAGCTGGAAATAGACTTTCCTCAGCCCAAAACACATGCAAATCAACTGATCTGGGCTCCTAAAAATATGATTATGGAACAGCAAATCAGATTTGTTCCCAACAAGCCTTAGATCACCCTAAAATATCTCCAAGGTAGCTCGTTCCACTATAGGAAAGATGGAAATGAAGAGCAGAAATCAGTAAAAGCTCCTCCTTCAAACCCTCGTTGAATCAATACAAAACTGCAACTCTAACCTTCAACAACCACTTTGGTCTTCAATGGAAAACACAAGGGAAAAAGAGTTTTCGTTCTCTTTCCTTTCCAAGGCTAAAGAGGGTTTTCGACCTCTAAAGCAGAACTACAAAGGGTTTTCATCCTTTGAAGATGAAATGGAAAGCATGCAAGCTATTCCAAAAATTATGAGATGTAAAAGATGTCTTCTACATGCATGGCGACCTCTTTTTATAATTTGCTTTGGCCCATTAGCCACCCAAAACAACCAATCAACTCACTTTACCCACATAATATTTTCCCGTGCCTATTTTTTTCTACACATGGGTCGCATTTTTCCTCTTAGGAAAATAAAAATATAAAGCACTTTTTCTCTTTTCTTTTTTATTTCGTCATTAATAAATTAACGTAAGTGCTTATAATTATAATTTATGATGCACTTTATAATTTAATTTATTGTGACTTAGTTTCTCTTTTTCTCATTCCTTAGCCATCGGGAAACAATGAATGGGCTAAGGGTCTTCAATCGCTGCTTTAGAGAAGGGGATACTATAATCCTCCCTTCCCAAATTGTTTGCCCTCAAGCAATTGAGCTCATATACCCAAGTGTCACGTGCAAGAGATAAAAATATTGTAGTTCTCCAAGAGTCTCAATCTTGTACTTGTCAAATGAGAGAGCTCTGGCCAAAATACATAATTCTCATGATGCTCATACGCATGAATTTTGATCAAGGGTTCCACCACATACTCCATTTTGCAAACTTGATCCTCTAACTTATCATGTTTCTCATGGGGAAAATAAATCTGATATGCAGCAGCAATAAATATGACATTATATCATTCCTTCCATTCCTTAGAATGTCATCAAGTTCTTCACTCCTTTTGGCCTTCATGATATCTTGGCTTTTATATCCATTCCTTTGCCTTACCTTGTTGCCCAAAAGTTGTTATCCCTTGCTCACTATTTGAAGCTGTCATTGGTTGTCCAAGGGAGTCCTTTTGCTGCCCAAAAGATGTTGTTTGTTGCTGTCCAAAGTGCAGTTTTTGTCTTTAGGGATTGAACTTTCCAAGTCCAATGACTTCTTAACAACTCCTTGTAGAGATGGAGGACTGAAGGCTTTGACTAGGCCTTTTAGTGGCTCCGCTAGACCTTCAATAAACAACAACACAAGTCTTCTTTCACTAATATCCGGTACCATCATTACAAGCCTTTGAAAATCAGAAATATACTTATCCAAAGATCCTTCTTGCTTGAGTTGGGCTAATTCTCCGCAATGAATCTTCAGATCTATCTTATCAAATCTCTCTATCAAACATTGATTGAATTCTTCAAGAGTGGTGATAGAACCATGCCCTTGTGTGATCATTCCATGGTACCACCATTCATGTGCAACTCCCTCTAAATGCAAAGTTGCAAATTTAAGGGCTTCTTCTTCATACATGGGATTCAATGACAAATATGTATCTAGCTTTTGTAACCATGCTCTAGTTGAACACTTATCTGAACCATCATAAGAAGGAAGAGTTACCTTACCCAACCTTTGTTGTATGTCTCTTTTTGGTTGCTCTTGTTGAACTCTTCGATTCCTTCCGGGCTTTTGCTATTCTTCACTTGACAATAGTCTCGATGGATAACATCTCTCTTACTCTGTCAGAATCGAGGGTTGCATACTCTTCACCCCATGCCTCTATATCATTTATAACTTGGAATTTCTTCCTTAATTGGTTGTTCCTCTTTTTGGAGAAACTTGGCTCTGAAAATCTGATGTGGAGGCTTGGTGGATGTCCTAACTGGTCCAATTGAGCTTCCTTCACCATTGTTGGTTGCTCCTTGATTTGTAGATATGTTGTGCCCTTGTAGAACCTTAGCCAAATCTCTAATGGAACCAGTCAATGCATCACGCATTTCCCTTTGAGACTCTCTAATAGACTACTGTAATTCTCTTTGACTCCTTGTAATGACCTCATGCATGTAGCTTAGCTCATCATTAGGAGGAGCTCTTTGATCCCGCTCATCCATCGTTCCTTTCCTTGGGAGTTGAATCCCTTCTTTGATAAACTATACAAATTTTTCCATGTTGCATGCAAATCTGCTATTTTTCTTTTTCCTTCACAGACTAGGAGAATACACTGCGCTCCGATACCACCGTGATGTCCTCAAATGGAAAAATTATGCCCCTAAACGGAACAGCATTAAATCTGATCTAAAAATAACAAAGTACATAACATATGAAAAATGCGACTTGCCTAGAAGATTGGAAGCATTCAAAACTGAAGTAAAATCACTGTATTCTTTACCAAAACTGATCAGCTATTTTTATTTAAGCAATAACTTAAGAAAAATACCAGATTTGGATCAAATAGGGCTGGAATTTTATTTATAAAAACCTACAAAATGAGAATTACAGACTTAGCTGGAAATAGACTTTCCTCAGCCCAAAACACATGCAAATCAGCTGATCTTGGCTCCTAAAAATCTGATTATGGAACAACAAATCAGATTTGGTCCCAACAAGCCCTAGATCACCCTGAAATGTCTCCAAGGTAGGTTGCTCCACTATAGGAAAGCTGGAAATGAAGAGCAGAAATCAGCAACAAGCTCTTCCTTCAAACCCTCATTGAATCAATACAAAACTGCAACTCTAACCTTCAACAATTGTTGGTCTTCAATGGAAAACACAAGGGAAGAAGAGTTTTCATTCTCCTTCCAAGGCTAAAGAGGTTTTCGTCCTCTAAAGCAAAACTACAAAGGGTTTTCGTCCTTTGAAGTTGAAATGGAAAGCATGCAAGCTTACCAATATTCAAAAATTATGAGATGTAAAAGATGTCTTCTACATGCATGGCGACCTCTTTTTATAATTTGTTTTGGCCCATTAGCCACCCAAAACAACCAATCAGCTCACTTTACCCACATTTAATATTTTCCCTTGCTTATTTTCTTCTCCACATGGGTCGCATTTTTCCTCTAGGGAAATAAAAATATAAAGTACTTTTTCCCTTTTTTTTTTTTATTTTGTCATTAATAAATTAACTTAAGTGCTTATAATAAAATTTTATGATGCACTTTATAATTAATTTATTATGACTTAGTTTCCCTTTTTCTCATTCCTTAGCCGGGAAACAATGAATGGGCTAAGGGTCTTCGACAGCTGCTTTCGAGAAGGGGATATTACAGACCCACACATCAAAAAGTGTAGTTGAGCAGTTTCACTCAAATGATTAGGTGTAGGTGCACTAAATAAATCAATGTCATAGTTTTTCTCGACTTGGGACCTACTGATCCAAACAAGCAAGTTGAGGGAACAAATCATGATCAACTGAATCCAATATGTGACTTACAAGGAAAAACATGAAGAAGCTTGGGGTCAAGAGTAATTCCGTCATCTCCGAGACTATTATACATGAAATTATTGCATGAGATGATGTTTTTTTCCATCGTTTTAAACATGAACAATGATCTAGTGAACGAAGCAAAGAAACTTGTTTAGTGAGGAATGCATGCTCCCAGCCTAAAACCAACTTTGTTTGTAAGTATGATGTAAACCAAGCTGTTGCAAGAGGAGGAAAATACAATCAGCCATGTTCCAGGCAAGTTTATTGCAAAGAATTTTATTGTGAAAGACATGCGGCTATTGAAAAGGCCTTTAGACTGTCAACTAGTCCTCACATTCAGCCAGCATCCACTTGCAGGCAGTAAATTAGTCGTCACCAAAATTAAACGAAAGTGCAAGGTGAATGTGCTGGTACCAGTGCTCGTTGAGGGACTAAAAATGATTCATTGAAAGTAAAAACTCCATCATATACCCAACACTTCTGAAGCAATGAAATTTCTATGCTATTTGCAGGAGTTGACCTACCTGATTTACATCTTAAACATGAACAAGCAGTGGCAGTGGCTCACTAATATGCCTTAAAAGTACTGAATGACAAACTTGAATTTGAATTAGCATATATATTACATCAGGAGGAAGAAACAAACAAGTTATTCCAATAAAAAGTAGGCTCGCCTCCTACAGATGATCCGTTATGCAAATTTATCCTTGGAGCTGCCGTTTGTGATGCAATGCATACGGACGAAAAACACGTTGTTTGACGAAATTGTTAGAACACTTAGCTAATATTGTAAGTTGTTAGGATATTCTATAAAGCCATAATCTTGACTATTTGTTAGGTTTGCTTGAGCTTAATTAAGCTTGTTAGTTGTTGGTGATATCTTCCTATTTTGTAGGAGGTCCTTTGCCTATTTAATAGGCCACCACAAATGTCTTTATTCACTGCTTACATAGTAATCTTATATGGTATCAGAGCCTGCAAAGAGAGCCTGTGTAGAAGGAGATCTTGTGAGGGAGGAAGCATTGTGAAATGGCATACCCTGTATGAAGATCTTCCCGGCATTTGCATAAACTCTTTTGCTGCTCTGTGATGCTGTAGTGCAGCCTGGACGACCGTGGGTGCACTTGTAAGTATGACAGCTGGAGGACAAGAGAAAGGTTCAAGTGCCTGTGGCGCTATGACAAGCATTGTCTGAGGAGAGGCAAAAGAATGCTGGTGGAAAGCATTTAGAACCTCGCGTAATCAGCAAGTGGCAAAAGCATTGGAAGGAGAAGAGGCATATCTGGAGAGAGCGTCCAATTGAAGAGAGAAGTGTGATCTTATTTTTGGCTGAAGGAGCGAAACAAAAACAGCAGAAGAATAGCATATCCTTGGATTAAACTGTTCCTCAAAGGGCTCGAGGGCATGAGAATTCCTGAGGAGTGTGGCTATCAAAAGAATCTCGGAAGCAGGGAAGGAGGGAGGGTATTTGCCTTAACAGAATGGGGTCCTCCTGACTGCAATGACTGCAGCTTATAAAATAGAATGGTGTTTCTTGTATTATGGCTAAGGTGGATTATTAGTATTAAATGTCTGCAGCCTATTCTCTTTTTCCAAAACTAAACATATTCTCATGGAGATTATTGAGGACTCCTGGAGAGTTTTCAGGGAAGATTGTGAAGACACCAAACACTCTTCAAATAACTATGATAATTGAGAATCATCACAAAACCAGAAATGCTTTCAAGAAATTTAGTTGTACAAAATGAATTGGAGTGCATAAACGTGGTTTCTTTGAGGAAGATACCTATATGCCTTGGCCCAATCAATTGTTGCACACACATCAATGGAACATTGAAAATGGGTTAGCCTTCAAGTATAGATATACATGAGGCTTATGAAGTAAATGATGACAAAGTAGCTATTTTGCTTGACACTGATGAAATTCTGAAGTAGGATGCTTCAAAGGAAGAGGAAAGTTCAGATTGTAATTGGATGTATTCTCAATTCCCTTCGACCATTTTTTTGGTTATTTGTGGACAACAATATAATTTCTTTCTTTCTTCTTTCTGAGCAAGCTGAAAGACCTTCGTTGTACCCACATGAATAGGTGCACAAATACTGCAAACTTTGGAGAAGATTAATCAGTGATAGAAAACATGAAATACAACATGAAGCCAAAAGCCTTTCATATGTTCAACAATGTCCAGGTAATTGGAGATGCTAACATGGGGTCCGTTAGCACAGAGAGACGGCCTCAAGAGCCCTCGCAAAGTGATGTGAATGACCACTTGAAGGTGTCCATAATAATTGCTGCTGCTGCATTTTTGGGTACAATAATATGCCCCAAATTGGTGCTTGAATGTGCAAAGCAGTATGATATGGAGACCCACACCACTTAAACAGTTACTGGACAAAATGGCCAAACCTCGGCGCAGCATTCAAAGTGATGCTGGAAATTCCTGAACCAGTTGCCTCCATGAGCAAGGAAGAAGCACCTGAGAGTCAAGACCTTTAATTCCATGATGAGAATAACCTGTGGTTTATCAGTAAGAAGTGGACCATTCAACCAAAGCAGAATTATTCTAAAATTGAATTCGCAAAGAGAGCTGAATTCAAAGAGAAATACAAACAGGTGATTCTACTCCTGACCAGAATCACTAGAGAACCTGATGCTACTGGCTTTCGGCCAAGGATGTTCCTTTTGTTCAACAGATTTCAATAGAGTGGAAATGTTTCAGATAGCCGGACATCATTACTGACGCAATCTGCCAGCAATTGATCAAGTCACTCACGCCCAAGTATCACATCTGATCTCCTACTCAGTGTGTGCATTCCTACATTTATCAATATGAAATTTGCTTTTGGTAATAAACATCTGATAAAGAAAAATGCTATCTGAGATTCTATTGCGACAATTTTGAGAAGGATTCATGATGATCAATGATGGGTTCATCCATTAAGCCATCTCCAAATTGCATGATGACCCTGATTTTCGCATTTCAAAGGATGGCATGCAGGCAATCAAATATTGGGCTTATTCGTTCATTCAAAATGAATTGTATTCTTACATCCACACCTATTGTTTGATGGAAAGTCATACCAATTTCCTTTGAGATTCATTCATCAGCTTGCTGACTCAAAAAATGTCCATGTTTAAGAGATACATGATCAAGTAATATGGTATAGAGTCGGTCACCGCATATTCAATGTCTATCCATTTTATCATCCATCAGACATTAGGATAATCTTACATTCGACTACTCAGAGGGATCACAAGAGTAACATCTATGATGCTTAACAGAAAGTTTGCCATTGATTTTTTTCGTTCTTTTGTGATCAACGACTTTGTTCATTTTCTTTTTTTTCTCCATTCCCCTCTTAAGATAAAAGATCTAGTTGTTTCCTACAATTGACTCACAATATCATAATAACACTGACATAAATGATGAAGCTTAAATCGTATCAGAAAAGTCAACGACCCTTTAAAATCAAAATTTTGCTTATCATGAATTAGTGCCATCTTTGTGTGTAACAGCTTGAATGAATTAAAAAAATTATGCTTTGCCCTGTGCTTGTATGCTATTTGACTATCAAAGGTGTTGGTTATTTTTCTTCTCTTCCTGGTATCCCTCCGCTTAAGATATTTCAAAACTAAATAAAGACAATTTGCTCTACAGTTCCAGCATTTTCTCAACAATAAATAACAAGAAGCAAGGAACTCAATGTGTGTATAAATAACATGAAACAAGGAACTCCATGTGTGTATATATAATGTGTAGCAAGGAACTCCATGTGTGTATAAATAACATGAAGCAAGAAACTCAATGTGTGTATAAATAACACAAAGCAAGGAACTCCATGTGTGACAGTATACATAATATAGGTAGAAAAGATGAGCGCAATGACAATGTTTTGAAAAGATGAGACATACCTTCTCTACAAGGACTGGAATTCCCCATATAACAAAGACAGCAAGAAATGCTAGCAGAATAATACATAAT
This sequence comes from Taxus wallichiana var. yunnanensis, assembly GCA_018340775.1. Taxonomy (NCBI): domain Eukaryota; kingdom Viridiplantae; phylum Streptophyta; class Pinopsida; order Cupressales; family Taxaceae; genus Taxus; species Taxus wallichiana. The sequence continues at coordinate 103,400,195 of CM031237.1, forward strand.
GAGATGATCTTGGTCCACCACCATATTGAAACATACTTGGATTTTTCCACAGGCTGCGTTATCTCAAACTCGTCAAACTCTGGTTCTGATAACCCCAACCTCACATAATTTGTAGTTGCTTCTTGCCTTTGCTGCTCAGCATTGACAACACCACCATCCCTCATCAAATCATGAGGAGAATTGGACATAATCTTATAGTCGCTACTGCAAGAATGTCTCTTGTTTCTATGGTCTTCAGAACGCCTTGACTGCAAAATTTCTGTAATAGTCCTGACTCCTGAGAATGGATACAGAAAACAAGAAACTCAGGCGAAATAATTTTAAAAATTGTGGTAGGGAAGCAAACTTAGGTACCATTCCCATCCTTTGGGGTTAAGAGCATGCACATGCAAAAATAAATGCTATTGTTTGAAATATTCAACTTAGAACTTGTGTGACAAGAACTACATACTACAATGACCAACACTGACAACTTTATTGGAAATGTTTACAAGATAGACAATCATATTGAAGCTGTTTAAAAGAACAAATGTGATAGTAGAGGCTATAGTGAAGCTTTTCTTGTTTAAAATAAAATAGATTTCCATGTTATATTAAGATATTTGTTAAAATTATTTATTCAAACAACACAACAAAATGTAGAGAAGGTGAACTGATCGGTGCAATTATGAACAGTTTAAACCTCAATTCTATGTAAGGTAAATCAGAGAGTAGATAAGCAATACCAGTAAGCATGTATTGAAATTTAAAACAAATTTAAAGCAATCAAAACAAGATATTAGTTTTAATAATATATAAAGTACATACACACATGTAAACATATATACTAGCAATTGCACATGAGTTGCAAACTACGCGGAGAGGATAACAATGTTAAGTTTGTTGAAGTTGTAATTTGCCATGAAATGTATGTTATCTTGAATTGGTTTAAGTTTGTGTGAATGTCCATACACTGCTGCAAAGCTCTTATTTTGCCACAGCCTGCGAGTATGTTGGCAAAGGTCCATAAAACGATATCACATTCTATCATTTGGTCAAACACTTACCGTCCATCTACTAAAGCTACAGATCGCTGGGAAAGTGCAAGTCAGCAGAAACACATTCTCTGGCAATCAGCTCCTCGCAATAGGATGCCTCTAGCATATTTATAGTTTCTTGAATTTCCTTCACAAGTATTGATGCATTACTTATCAACCATAATCTGTAGGGTGATCATATATATTGTTAAGTGTGGATCGGTAAAAGGGCTATATAAGATTAAATCATGGGTCATATGTATTACATTGTCATAGGCTGTTTTTATAACAAGGCAAATAGTACACATGGGATCCTTCTCATATCACAGGAACAAACCAAATCCTCAAATAGCCCAGTTGTAGCAAACTAACACGAAGCTAATAATATCCAAAATCAAACAATATCTAATATATCTAACACCCCTTAATGACTAAATCTGATATAATCTAAATAATTATTTAGTCATTACTTGAATAATATGATCCTATGTGGAACTTAGGGCTCAAAGAGCCTCATCAAGTCCAGACATGAACTTAATAAATGTCCAACCCTGCTGCTAATGCAACAAATATCATCAAGTGTCCTTATGAATGTCATTCCATCCCACCAGAGTACATTAGTAACTAGCTGCTGCAACCACCAAGTAAACTAGAAGTAAACTCTTGCTAATCTTGAGGTTTGGTTTCTATGATGAGGACTTTTTTTAGTTTTTTTCTGCTGCAATTTGAGATACTCTTCATTGTTTTTCTATTACATTCTGCCCTCAAACAATCTTGGCATATTTTTCCTTCTCTTAGACGTCTCTATTGCCCATCCACTTTTCTTCGGTCTATATTTTTTTTGCTTGCACATTTCAAGCATCCCAAAAATAATAATTTCAAGTGTTTTCTGCCTATCATGAATTTGGTTTTTAGCTGTGCATATTGCTGCCTGGTCAAAAACACCCCTCTGCTTGCAAACTGCTCTACTGCAACAACACCTTTTGCCACTCAAAAGCCTCTGATGATCCTGCAATTAGCATTTCTTTTCTTCTCATAGCACTAAGATTTTCTTTTTTAGGCTTGGCATATTAATTAAGCTTTTCATGGCACTAAGCATTTCTTTTTCTTCCAACCTATTCAAAAGTCTTTTATTACAAGAGGCATTGCATGTTTTTTTGTTTTCCCTTTGTTAGGCTTTAATTTCGATTTTATTTAAAAACAAAACTTGAAAAGTTTATTGAAACAGGGGTTTGTTTGTTTTTATAAAGTTCCTTTTCCTAAAAGTAAGAAAAACTCTTTTTGTTTTCAATTTGTGGATGTGTGTTTTTCGTCTTATATGTATTTTTAAAAATTGATATTCACATCCACGAAAAAGTTTTATTTGGAGTTTTTTTAAATATTGTTGAGAAGTCATAAGTTGGTTTTAGTATATAGTTTTTATTGAGTTGATTTTAAATTATTATTTTTTAATAGGGAGATAACCCTATAACCGAGCATGCACCAAAACATGTACATCTATTTTCACCAAAGGTTGTTGACAAAAGGACCAATAGTTGTTAACTTTTTGGTTAATGACACTTTTTAAGAGTTAATTAGAATGTGACACATAGGGCACTCAGTCATCGGTCCCTCTTTCAAATGCTTTATATAGATTTTTTTCATATTAAATCAATTCAAAAACTACTTTTCCCTCCAAATAAACACGGAAACAAAAATGTTGATATGGCACAATCATACGCTACACGATGATATAATTTTTTTACACTACCGACATACCTACATATATCTATGTGCCCCTAAAGTTAGGTGCACGGTTATAGGCCCTCTCCCCTACGTGACCAGTTTTTTTTTAATTTTAATCGAGTTTTTTTAATTTTAATCGAGTCTTTTTTAATTTTAATTGAGTCTTTTTGAGTAACTTATTATCATTTATAGCTTCTTTTCTTTAGTAAAAGATTAATCGTTGTTTTCAGCAATTTTGTTCTATGGCTTTTATATTTGCATTGATTTTTATTTTGATAGGCATTCTACAATGGCGGTTGTGGGTGGTGTTCGACTATAATGTTTGTGAGTTGTTAACAATTAATTTCTGACATTAAATTCTACGTTTATTTGACCGCCACATGGCAATTTCAATCTTAAATTTGATGTCCATTTGACCGTAATTTAGAAAAATTTATTTTTGCTTGGAAAACTCAATCAAATGATAATATTTTGCCCATACGATGGAGTTTGGAGCCCTTTTTTCTCTCGAAATATGAACAATGATGCGGCTAGATTGATGCCATTTGTTAACAATCAATGGGAAATTCAAGGAGAAGGTAATGGATTTATTTATCAATATTATCTGCGAAAATCCCAAGATAAAGGCCTTAAGATTGATATCTCTCGAATTTTTCATATAAAAGTATTTAAGATAGTTGTACTAATAGCTATCAAAATATAAGGCAACAACTTACATTAAAGGATAATGAGATTGTTGCTCTTATCTCATCAAAATAAGATTATGTATACATTGCAAAACTTGCATAGTGATATTAAAATTGCATCTTTATAGTCTCTAACGTTGATACATATTTGATTTAGATTTTTTGTTCTAATAAAAATGTATCTCTTTACAAAATCACTTTCTTAACCCTAGTGTTAAAAAAATGAAATTCAAGGGTTATAATGGAGATTGTCTTGGTAAAAATGGTATTGTTGAACCTCTTTCTTCTAAAATAACTTCTAGTTTTGAAGCGTTTGATTTTGCTGAAGCTAAACTTAGTATGAAGCCATATAGTCTTCATCATAAGACATTGCACCGAAATACTTCTGAATTTATAAGAATCAATATAAGGTTTCTTTTAGTAATACTTTGGCTAAAAAGGCTGACTTATGAACATTGTAATAGAGATAAGCATGATATTGCTGATCGTTAGAAATTGCATACTTGTAAAGTTTGTGATAAAACAAATCATGACTCTTCTTAATGTTGGCAAACAAATATTTCTACTCAACCCTAGGTTAGACAAATTTGGATCCCTAATAATTTGGTGCCTTCAATGAAAAATGGTTACAATCTTTAGATATATCTTCAATTGGGAAACAAAAACTTTTTTTTTGAAAGGCTGAACTTTCTTCTTTCTCATTTCCATGGATAGAATTTGCATTAGCATGATTTTTTTCATGACTCAAAACATATTTTGTAACTCCTAATCGTTTGAGCATATGATTAATGCTTTAAATAGGATTTATTTTCCTTATGCCTTTTGGTTCATCTAAACCTTTTTAGCATAAATACATATTTATTTGTCACTTTGATGTGTGTTGCTCTATTTGGAGTTTCTTTGGATTCTTAAAGTAAGTTACTAAAATTTATGAGTAAATGTTTATAAGCTATTAAACAAAAAAAAATGGAGTTATTTTATTAGAGAATAACTTTTTGCGAGATCACATATCACCACCCACCCTTAGTGTGATTCTTAAATATTTTAAAGATTTGATATGCATATCATATAATATCTCTTTGTTTTAACAAATTTCATTTTGATGATGCATTTTCCCAAAAACTACAAATATTTTGTCATTGTCTATTTGATCCCGATGCTTCTTCTCATATGTAACTCTCTTTGAGGCTTTATCAATAAAAAATTCAAATTATCAAATAGATATATGTGTGTGTGTCGTGGCATATTTGTTTTGCTCAGCGCAAGATTGGTGTAAGCGTTTGGGTTTTCCAAGCTATAGTGGATCTTTACCATAATCTTCCTTATGTTATTTTTTGGTTCCAAGGAGGATTGACCTTATTTTCCAAAGAGGAATTATGAGGGATCACCAATGATTTCACAGCCAAATTTGTAGGATTATTGAAGACAACTTTGTTCTTCTTTCTTTTCTCAAAACACTGTAATAGTAAGTATGTTCCTCCTAAAGGAACTTGTCATCAAGGAAGAGTATTAAGTAATGGCACCTCCCTTCAATGTTTTAGGTTGTTCTCATTTTTAGTAACCCCCAAATAACACTTAAGGGGGTGTCTTGGAGATTAGTCTTTATTTAGGTATATTAATATTCTAAAGATGTGTACTATTTATTCCCATGTGAATTTTGATACACGTAATCTAGGGAATATGAGGCGGCATGTAACATGAATGCACTACTTTTGTACAACTAGGATATTTCTCATGAGGAATTTGGAGTTACATTCCAAAACGTAACTCTTTTGCCACTTTGCACCCACTTTCGCCTCATTACATGGGAAATACAAACTTTAGGCACACATTTGGAAGGTTGATAAGGCAATCATTGGAGTTTCTATTTTCTCTTTCCTAATAGTCTCTTTCTCTACGACTTCTTTTAGATCTTTTCTAAGGCTTCTTCTAGTGCTTCTACAAATTTCTTTATCCTCTTTATCACACGCCATTTGGAAGAAGCTTTCATATATATTGTGCCATCTAGTTATTGTTTTGGAGAAACTCTCGTAACGCATGGGGTCTTCTTCCATTGTACTAGTTTGTCCACTTAACAAATCTTGTGTCTCAACACTTTCGTGGTACAGCTTTCAAGTGACTATTGATTTTATTGCATATTTCACTTGGGATTCATTGTTTTAGTAGTTGATTTTAGAATTCTCTATTTCAATCAGCCAAGGTTTTCACAAGATATTTAGGTCCTACCAAGCTAATCCATGTTTAACGTAAAGTTTTCTAGTAATTAGCCCTGATCAAGGGTTTTTCTACGAAAAATTCAGGTTAAGCAGAAAATCTTCAAAATATTTCACACTTAATTGCACATTTTTTAAAATAATCAGATTTTAATATTTACTAATGACTTATCCAGATAAATCATGATTAAAATGGGGTTTTCTCTACATAGCTTAATTTTGCCTAACTTTCTTAGAATAATACATGCTTAATGCAAAAATTTCCACCTAATCAGCTTTAACCAAGGGTTTTCCTGTGGCTCAATCAGATTAAACAGAGTTTATTCAGACATCTTAAACTTAATCGCACATTCTCTAGACAATTTGGATTATCTGTGAATAATTTAGATCCTTCCAAGCTTCATTAGGATAAGTAACATTTCTCATGTTGATAAACTTTTCAAGGTTTTTCTACAGAAAAATCAGGTCAGTGAGATGCTCTTCTAATAATTCAAACTTAATCAAGTATACTCTAGATAATTCAAATTTTGTCAAGGGTTTCTTCACATTATTCATGGTTACGGAAAGAGTTTCTCTTGATAATTTAGATTTTGGCATTCTACCAAGCTATTTCATACTTATGATATTCTAGCTAATTACCCTTGACCAAGGGTTTTTCAGATATAATTTGAAGTGTGTTTCTTGAGACAATTTAAGCTTGATTGTACATTCTTTCAATAACTCAAGTTTTACCGATGGTTTATTTGGAGATTTCATGGTTAAACTAAGGCTTTTCTGCATAATTTAGATTTTGTCAAACTTTCTTTGAATAATAACATTTATCATGTCGATTACATTGATTGTTTTTCTGCAACAAAATCAGGTTCAACTAAGTTTCATCAAACAACTTGTTGGTATCCAAATTGATTCTCCTGCGAGGGTGAGCAACATCACGAAACTGGTAGGATGCTTAGAGACAGACAAATCATGATATAAGTCGTTTTGTAGCCGAGGAGGGGATTCAGCTGACTCTTTGTTACTCAAGCATTGGAGAAATGGATAGCACCTTACTAAGGGTTTGATCTACCCTCACTACTTTAGGTTGTTCCTTCAACCAAGGTGAGAGGACCCATTCTGTAACCCATGTTGGTGAAGGATATCAAGAGATCCTTCTTTGCACAATTTTCATGAAAACCTTGAGAAAATATGATCAATACAACACAATCTAACTCTCACGAGTTGTCACACTAGAGAGTGGAGATGTTTCTTAGACAAGGTTCGGGTTACTAAAGACAATAATTGAAACCTGATTGTCTCTGCATATTTTGGCAGTGAAATTTGTTAAATCTTTGTGGATACACAGTACAAACATGGGTAGTTCATGTAGGATTTATCATTTGAGAAGTTTTTGGTGGGAAGTTAAGCAAGATAAAGTTGATTATACCAGATATTTGAGAGCCTTTACAAATATTGGAAAACTCACAGACAAAATGCTTCAAAATAGCCAAAATATTCCTTCAACCAGAAGGTGTGTATCAATGGAGGCCTAGAGATGCACGATTTCATACACTCTTCAAGAATTCAACACAAAGGCTCGTGTTAAAGACTCAATTAAACATTGGAAATCCCTGATTAATCACGCCTAAGATACACTCATAGGCTAACAAACAATCTTTGTCAACATAGTGGAAGTAAAATGATTTTAAATTGTTTATTTCATTACAAGATGAAAGCTCTTCTCATAATGAAATTGCAAATGCCATAATACTACCATGTGGATAAGATCTTGTGTGATTCAGAGGATTTCAACATAAGATTGCAACAGAACACGAAAAACTATTTGAAAACATTCTGAAATAAAAGCAAACACAATTATGCTCATGATCAACACAAATTCATTCAAGGTTCACTAGATTCATCAGCAGGGGAAAGTTTCTTCAACAATCTCAGAGCTTGTCAATGGTTGTACACTTGCAACCATCTTGACATGACTAAATCTACAAACACAGGGAAATAAACAGGTTTCTCATACGGTCTCTCGGAAAATGGTTTTCTCAAACTTTCTCAGAAAAATTAACCCCCTTATGCAAGAGTATTCTCATTGCATTTATACAATTTCACTCGCTCACTCATCCCAAATTTTCCCCAAAAGTCTAAATCTTCAAGAGAATATTCCTCTTTACAACATATCGTTTAATCATGTTTATTCCCTTGAAAATATCTTACTTTTTGTTGCTAGGTGGATAAATCATGAACTGATCACGTTTCTCAGTTCCTCAACTATGATCGGGATGCCATGTCATAACTTTTGATAGTCTTTTTAATCATTCTTTTATTTTGTCGTGCAAGAAATCCCCTTTTAATAATTCTTAGGTGGCTCCATATGGCTTGATTTGACAAGCAATCCTTTTCACCTTTGAGAATACACCTTGAGGAATAGATACTTGCATTCGTGCCTCTCAGAAATGAGTGTCCTCGCATGGATTATACCACATATCTGTGTTGTGAGTCCGAGTCGGCCAAGTGTAAAGAGGAGCCAGCAGAAGCCTCCACATGTCTCCTTGGCGCAACTACAAAGGTGAAGTCCAGAGGCAAGTTCCCAAACGAGCGTGGGCCATTCACGTGTTCAAAACCCGAGAGAATCGGTGCATCGGTCGTTGAAAAGTCCGAGCATGGGAAAGTCCAACGGAAGCTTCCACGTGTCTGTTCGGCGCAACTTCAAAGATGAAGTCTAGAGGCGGGACCTCAAACAAGCGCAGGCTCTCCACGTGCCCTAGGCCCAAGAAAGTTGCCTCGGCCATTGAAAAAGTCTCAATATAAAAGAGAAGCCGCAGAAACCTCCGCTTTATGCACCTAGGAAAAGATGTTATGATGTATATGTATTGATGGAGATGCCGACATGTGGCACACATCCCCTTATCTTATTATATCATTCATTTATGATTTATTATGCTTAGGAGGTCGGCCTCAGTATTGGCCATAGGTTAGAATGGTATATATAGGGGTTAGAAGGTTATAGTTAATCATCATATTGAGTATTGGAGTGTTATTGTATGGTTTGGAGGTTACCCCCTCAAAGTGGTAATGGAGGTTGCCCCCTCAAAGTGGCAAAGCTATTATATGAGCATATTGTCATCATTTATCTATATTTTGGTGTTCTCTCATGTTATTATGTTGTATATGTTCTGATTTATACAAGTAATATCCTTACAAGTGGTATCAGAGCAGCGATTTCAGCCAAAATTAGGGCAAAAACCCTAATTTTTTGTTTCAAATATATTTTGAAGAGGGTTAGGGTAAAAACCCTAATTTTTTGTTTTGAATATATCTTGAAGAGGGTATCGAATTTTTCCCAATTTTTGCATCATAATTTGGAAACACTCAAAGTCAGAATATCTAAAAATTTCAGCTCCATTGGATTTGTTTTGCGGATGTTATTGGTGTTTTAGGTTTTTTCATAAATTCGCTTTTCAGGAAGCAAATTGTGGTATTTTTTAGCAAAATTTATATTTTCGGAAAGCTCTTGAAATTTCAGTTAGGGTTTGTTCTTTGTGTTTTTATCCATCTACCAAAATATTTTCAGAATTCCTAAACCCTAATCATGATCACGGGGATAACAAATTTTTATGGAAATGGTGAGATGGATGCTAAAGAATGGTGGATAAAATTTAAGAATATATATTTCTCATATTTCATGACAAGGAATAGGTTTTCACATTATCTTGGTGGTCCTGCATGGATTTGGTTTTCTGAGTTAAAAAATGACAGGAAGGATTGGTCTTGGGAGGAAATGGAACAACTTTTTATGGATAGATGGGACCACAAAGAGGAAGAAGAGTCAAAGGAAGATGATGGGGAAGAATATATTGAAGAATCAAGAGAGAAAGAATATGAAGAGGAAGGTGAAGAAGATTCAAGGGAAGATGATGGTGCAACATATATTGAAGAATCAAACGAAGAAGAAGTTGAAGAAGACTATGAAGAAGAGGAAGAAAAACAAGATATTGATGCAGAAGAAGATATTATAGCTCCCAAGAAGGAAGATACAATATTTTAGTTTCATGGATGCATTCAAAGGAATAAGATAATTGTTTCCATAAACCCTAACAGCAAGTATAACTTCATCAACAAGGATATGGCTCAACATCTACATATTCAAGAAAGTAATATCAAAGAAGCTCAAGTGAATGGTAAGAAAATTCAAGTTTTGAAGATTTAAAACTTACTATGGACAAATATACTTTACATTCAGATTTTTTGCCTTATATATGGATGGTTTGGATATTGTTCTTGGGTATCCTTAGTTAGAGACATTGGGGACAATTAATATTAATATGAAAAATAAGTTTATGAAGATTTGGTACAAAAAGAAGAAGGGCACTTTACGGGATATCGGGCTTAATGGAAATCAAAGAAAAGTCAATATAGACCATGAGGATGATGTAGAATATGGAAAAGAAGGGAATAAGGATGATTCAAAAGAGGAACATGAAGAAAAAGAAGGAAATGATGCTTCATCTACTCAAGAGAAAAAGAAAATATCAAATGCAAAGGTGGAAGAAGAAAAGAAAGTTCGAAACTAGGTTGATAAGGTTGAGGATACTACAACTGCAGCATATGGAAATCCACGTCAACATGAGAGAAAAAAATCATGGAGATATCCCAGGGCACATCATATTTCCAACCAATATAGATATACAGGTAATTGGAGGAATAATCACTTTATTTATACAGGGGATCAATGGAGCAACAATTATGAAGCATGGAATCCTTATTATGGTTATCCTTATTATGGTTATACATGGAATCCTTATTATGGTTATGCATTGAATCCTTATGTTGGTTATGCATGGAATCCAAGGATGATAAACTATGGTCACGAATGGAATCAGAGTAGCGCAACGGAATATGGATATTAGTTCAGATATGTATCATCTACCAGGATCACATATGGATGGATGATCGATCATGGCACAAAGTGTGTAAAAATTTACAACACACTCATTACATGGTTTCTTCTTATGTTTGGGGACGAAACATGTCAAGGAGGGAAGGAATGTTATGCACCTAGGGAAAGGATGTTATGATGTATATGTATTGATGGAGATGCCGACATGTGGCACACATCCCCTTATCTTATTATATCATTCATTTATGATTTATTATGCTTAGGAGGTCGGCCTCAATATTGGCCATAAGTTAGAATGGTATATATAGGGGTTAGAAGGTTGTAGTTAATCATCATATTGAGTATTGGAGTGTTATTGTATGGTTTGGAGGTTACCCCCTCGAAGTGGTAATGGAGGTTGCCCCCTCGAAGTGGCAAAGCTATTATATGAGCATATTGTCATCATTTATCTATATTTTGGTGTTCTCTCATGTTATTCTCGCTATATATGTTACGATTTATACAAGTAAGGTGTCTCTTCGACGTACTTTTGATATGGTGCCCAAAAGCGGAGACCCCAAACAAGCACGGGCTCTCCACGTGTCTCGGCCCGAAAAAGTTATTGAAAAAGTTTAAGAACCAGCGGAAGGTGCCACATGCCTAGGGTCCAAGAAAGTTGCATCGGACGCTTGAAAGTATGGGAAGATCCAGCGGAAACCTCCACGTGTCTCTTGGCGCTCTTTCAAAAGTAAAATTCAAAGGCGGAGTCTCAAACAAGCGCGGGCCCTCCACGTGTCACAAGCCTAAGAAAGTTGCCTCGGCCGTTGAGAAGTCTCAGTATAAAGAGGAGCCAGCGAAGCCTCCACGTGTCTCCTTGGCGCAACTCCAAAGGTAAGACCCAGAGGCGGGACCTCAAACGAGCACATGCTCTCCACGTGTCTATGGTCTAACAAAGTTGCACCGGCCGTTGAAAAGTTTGAGTGTGGGGCAGAACCAGTGAAACCTCCACGTGTCTCTTTGGCGCTCTTTCAAAAGTAAAATTCAGGGGCAGGTCCCCAAACAGGCGCGGGCCCTCCACGTGGAAAAGATCTTAGTTTGAGGCGGGCCTGGGGGGCTTTTGCATTTTATGCCACTCAGAAGAAATTTCTAAAATACCTCGGTGACCCACCCTTCCGTCTTTGATGTAGACTCAACACGTGGCTTTATCTGGGCACTTGCAGGTCACGCTTCACTTTTATACCTTACTCCTTTTTTCAAAACAAGGCTAAAAGTTCCAAAGTCCTCCGTGACCCGCCTCCCGCTTTTAACTTTAAAAATGGCCATGTGTCCATCTTCGGGGTCAAAGTAAGAAATTTGCTTCACCACTTCATATTGTTGAATAGCCAATTAGAAATTATCGGGCCACAGGACCAATTTGGCATTTTTTACAATTGTGACAAAAGTGACAAGTTCACCAAATAGACCCATCGTGTCGCGTCAATCTAGAAAAGACCAAGTATCCACGGATGTTGGGATAGGATTTACAGAGGAGACACAATCGTGGAAGATGCCCAACAACAAAAAATTTCCCCGCAGAGAGAAGACTGTAAATAATACCAAGACTCAATGTGATCCATGACCCAAGGAAAAGACTGACAACGGCATCTAAATGAAGGAGAAAGTTTTCACGCATCCATACAGGGAGACAGAAAATACTTCTAACTAAGGCGAACTGGAAATTTTAAATGACAAAGGGGCGAGATTACAATTGAGCACCAACACAACTCAAACTCAATCATGCATTTTCCATATATTTCAGATTTTGCTGAGTTTCTTCACATAATTCATGGTTGAACCAGGTTTTCTCTGGATTATTCGAGCTCGGGCGAGATAAGTCATGCCTAACGTAAAGGATTTGTATCTAGTTAACCCGATCAAGGGTTTTCTAAGGAGAAAGCGAGTTAAACGGAATTCTTCCAAACACTTCAAGTTTAATCATGCATTCTATAGATAAATTAGGTTTTACCAAGAGTTTCATCAAAAAATTCATGCTTAAAAAGGGTCTTCTCGCATAATTTGCTTTCTATTATTCTTCCAAACTTTCTTAGAAGGATGCATATGTTTAATGCACTTTTCTCTACCTAATTAACTTTAACCAAGGGTTTTCCTGTAGCTTAATCGGGTTAAGTAGATTTTCTTCGCACATTTCAAACTTAATCACAAGTTCTTTACATGATTAGAGTTTTCTCTAGATAATTTAGATTCGTCCAAGCTTCCTTAGGATCAGTACTATTATCGGGTTAATTACCTCTTTAAGGTTTTCCACAAACAAAATCGGAGTTAATCGATTTTCTTCGGATAGTTCAAGCTTAATCAAACATTCTCGAGATAAATCAAATTTTAATGAGGGTTTCCTCACATAATTCATGGTAGAACCAGGTTTTCCTCTGGATTATTGAGCTCGGACAAGATACGTCATGCCCAACGTAAAGGATTTGTATCTAGTTGACCCTAATCAAGGATTTTTCGAGGAGAAATCACGTTAAAGCGGAATTCTTCCGGACACTTCAAGTTTAATCGTGCATTCTATAGATAAAATTGGTTTTACCAAGAATTTCATCGAGAAAATTTATGCTTAAAAAGGGTCTTCTCTGCATAATTTGTTTTCTATTATTCTTCCAAACTTTCTTAAAAGGATGCATGTTTGATGCAATTTCTCTACCTAATTAACTTTAACCAAGGGTTTTCCTACAACTTAATCGGGTTAAACAGAGTTTCCTCGCACATTTCAAGCTTAGTCACAAGTTCCATGATTAGGGTTTTCTTTAGATAATTTAGATTCATCCAAGCTTCCTTAGATTAGTACTATTATTAGGTTAATTACCTCTTTAAGGTTTTTCCACAAGACAAAATCGGGGTAATCAGATTTTCTTGAGATAATTCAAGCTTAATCAAACATTGTCGAGATAAATCAAATTTTTCTTGAGGGTTTCTTCACATAATTCAAGGTTAAGCATGGGTTTTCTCTAGATGATTTAGGTTTTGAAAAGCCATTTCATGCTTAATGTGAATGTATTCTAGCTTAATAGCCTTGCACGTGGGTTTTCGGTAGCAACATCGAGGTTTAAGTGTGTTTCTTGATACAAATCAAGCTTAATCGCACATTCTCTAAATAATTCAAGTTTCATCGAGGTTTTCTTGAGAGAACTCATGGTTAAAATAATATTTTCAATACATAATTTAGATCTGTGAGACTTTCTAAAAACTACATTTATCGCATTAATTAATACAAGTTCTTCTGCAAAAAAATCAGTATAAACAGAGCTTCTTGAGACAATTCAAGGTTGGTCACGTGTTTGTTGGCTAGATTTTATGCATAGCTTAAAACCTAGGCAATCATGAGATAAATCTCCCTCATTTAACAATGAGGCTCCCGTGTAAGATGTTTATCAATTTGGTAAGGATGAATCCTAATAACTATCTTCAAGGGTTTTACTTTAATTCCCATGACTCATGAACCACGGTTGGGCAATTTTTGCAAGTAAGCGATTGTGAAAGAAAATTTTGGAGAAAGGGGAAATAATAGAATTTAGGAAAGAAGAAAGGAAGATGTGCCAAATCGACCAATAGTTATCAAAGTTGGTCTCATCCACACAAATTAAATAAACAGAGAAAAATCACAACATTCAACAATGAGGGAAGGAAATAACTTCTAACCTAGATCTGAGATAACACAAAGTTTATCTAAAACCTTTAAAAAGAAGCAACCAGCAAATCATTGTAGACACAAAGTTCTCCAGAAGTCCACCTTTTATTCAATCCCCAAGCTTTCACATCAATCACATCAAGGGTTCCAGCACAAAGTCTGAAGACTCGAGAATGCTCAAATTACAAAAGCTCTTGCTAAACAAGTTCTGCTAAAACAAATTGTGATTCTTTAACCCATAGGCTCTTCCTCTATTTATAGTGCATAGAGGGCAATTACAAATAGGAAGCTTTCAATGAATTTCCGCATGTGGAAGTCGTAAAGGAAGCAGGTTAGCGATATTTCCCTAGAATTCGTCTTTGCATGACATGCATGCCTTACAACTGAAAAGAGAACCTTCTATTTTGCATGTCTGCCACCTATTTCCAAGTAATTGACTTCTTCCAGTAACTTGAAGTAACAGCTTTTAAGCCAATCACTTAAGTTTTACAATTTAATTGATTACTCAATTACTTTATCAGAGAAAATAAGAGAAAGAAGAAGAAAGAGGACAAGAAATTAGAAGAAAGTTGTTGAAACACTCTCAGTCTTGTTCTTCTTCCATACTCTGCGTGTTGATTCAACCTGTATTGCACCTCTGCCTTATTCATTTTGGCAATGAATGATATCTCTGTCTGGAACTTGAGAAGCTCTTTCTCCCATATGGTGTTGACTCTTTGCCTTTGATTCTCACCAAACTAGATCTGGGAGTAGCCGACCGTGATTTCCTTGCGAGTGTTGCCTTTGACTGTCTTCTCCTCTTATCCTTGAAGCTTTTGCAGTTCTTCTCAAGTATGTGCACCAGTGCAATGTTTGTCGTAAACAATTCAGACAAAACTCATTACCCTTCATCGTGCTGAATCAACTTTAAATCGAGATCTTTTTTTATTTCTACCAGAAGCCTTTGCAATTATGAGAGCTGGATCTATTTGTGCAGAAACTGCAATTGCTCCTCCTGATTCTGAAGATATATTCAATGTATCAGACATCGACTTTGTTTTCTTCTCACCAATATGGGCACAAGTGGAGTATTCCTACAAATAATTCAGACAAACATGGAGTCCATGGCATGAATGTCCAATTTCTTCACCAAAATTTGATTATAAAGTCTGTTGCCCTCTATTTTTAGACTTTGCTTGCATGCCAAGCAAGCTAAAAATATTATTTTATTCACCTATGCACTCACATCAACATGCAGATAGCCAAAATAATAAAAAGAAATTTTTTCCAAACTTATGCGCCAAAATTGGATGCTTCCCGACAATTAAAAATATTTTTAATGCTTACTGATCTTTGCCTTTGGCATGACACTTGCCCAGGGCAGCATGCTCCACACAAAAGAAATAATTGCCTCTCACTTATGGCATCCACTTCTTATATAGGCAACTGCATGCTAATTTTACCAATTGCTTCTTATTTTTAGCAATTTCTAATAATACATTGTGCTTTTTCTCCTCCTTTGAACGCCCAAGTTTGCCTAATTTTAGCTTGCTTTTAACATGCTTTTCTTTGCAACTCTTTCCGCTATTTTTAGCAAGCTTTTTTGTCTTATTTTTATCATACCTTTTTGCTTTGACTTTCTCCCTATCTTTGGCGCCAACACTTGCTAAAAATAATAAAAAGAAATTACTTTTTAGCATGAAATTATGCCAAAGTGGGTCGCATTTTTTGGCTAATATTTGTGTGAAAAACATGAAGGAAAGGCAGCATTAAAATTCAACCTGTCGGGCAGCTCTAATTTTCACACTTTTCACTTAAGTGTTGACGTTAAATTCCAACCTGTCAAGCAGCCCCAAAAAGTGTGACTTGCATAAGTGAATTGGCTAACATTTGTGTGAAAAACATGAAGGAAGGGCAGCGTTAAAATTCAACCTGCCAGGCAGCTCTAAATTTCACACTTTTCACTTAAACTTGGCGTTAAATTTCAACCTGGAAGGCAACTTTAAAAAGTGTGACTTGCATGGGCTCTTTCACTTAAACTTTTGCGTGAAAAATCACAAGTCACGGCAGCGTTAAATTTGGACCTGCAAGGCAACTTTAATCTCCACAATTTGCACTTTTATGTTTTGGTCTAAGAAGCATTCTTTTTCCATTTTTGGATTTTCGGTGAAGTCTAAGTAGAGAATAAAATTTTCCATTTTTGGAAAGGGTCCAGGAAGATGTAGCAGCAAAAACTTGCAAGTGCCATAACTTTCACTCCGTGGCTCCGTTTTAGGTGTTGTTTTTTCTAAAAGTGCATATTTTCTCGAGCTTTACACAGTGATGGGGGTATTTTTCTTATTTTCATATAATCCATTATTGCACTTTTTTGGACCAAGCAACCTCTTGTAATCTCCTGAAGGAATCCTAAGCAAATCAGCACAAGTCAAAAAGACCAAAATTTTAAAGGGGTATCCCAAGATTCCCGAGTGAAATTTTTGGGTACATTAGTGTTCTTAGATATTTCAGGTTTTGTTGAGGGCTTCTTCACATAATTCGTGGCTAAACTAGTGTTTTCTCTAGATGATTCATGCTCGCCACATAATGTAAAGCTTCTATACCTTATCATCCCCGATCAAGGGTTTTTAATGAAAAAATCAGGTTACACAACATTTCTTCAGAATTCTTTAGAAAGAAACAAAAAAAATATACTAATGCGCATGAATGACCAAAAACGGGTCAATGGGACTTAGGAATGCATCCAATTACACTAGAAGCTTAACCATCAATTCTCTAGGTAATTTAGGTTTGCACTATGTTTTTTCAAACAATTCATGGTTAACCGTGGTTTTCCCTACATAATTTGAATTCTGCCAAACTTTTTCAGTATAAAATTTAGTCATGTTAACTGTTTGAAGTTTATCCTACAGCAAAATCAGATTAAGTAAAGTTTCGTCAGACCATTCGAGTTTGATCATGCATAATCCGGAGATTTTAGCTTTCACTGAGTGTTTCTTCACATAAGTCAAGGTTAAACTTGGTTTTCCTCTAGATGATTCGAGGCTCGAGAAGGTAATTCAAGTTTAATATACATTTTTGTAGCTAATTAGCCTGATCAAGGGGTTTCTATGGGAAAATCAAATTAAGCAATATTTCTTGAGACAATCCAAATTCAGTCACACATTCTCTAGTTAATTCAATCTTTACCAATGGTTTCTCCACATAATGCATGCCAAACGTTTGTTTTTAGAGAAACTATGGTACGGCACTAGAATGTTTATAGAAAAGTAATGCTACTAAGACAACTGCAGAAAGTATAGGATACCACCTATGTTCCACCAAGTTTCCGGGATGGGGACGGCAAGGGGGGGGGGACATGTTTCCGGGACGGATTTTTTTGGAGGCCTTTTTTTAGGGGACGGCAGGGGACGGCTATTAAAAAATAAGGGAAAATATAGGAAATTTCAAATATTCATATGATAACATTGATAAAGCATTCATCACACATATTATAGAACCTTAATACATAAAATTGGAGCTGAATTGAGATTTCACATAAGATTCAAGTTTCAATTACAATAATAATTACAATGAAATGCCCAAGGGCTGCAAGTTTCAAGTACTCACTACAATATCTCTGAAACATAGAAAAAGTATATAGTACACAACACCTGCACAAAAACAATTCAAATGCAATCATATGCATCATCAAGCATACAATTAGCAAATGCATTGTCACACTTTTGAGCAGGCATATTGGAGCGGTCATGATAATAGGGTTTTTCAGAAATGAGTAAATAACCTGCTGTTTTTTTCAGCAAAACATATTACTTTATGCTCTGTTCATACACCTTTGCTGCACAACACAACATTGAACTGAATAACACACTCTTTTTCACCAAAACATTTTACTCTATGTTTTGTAGTCTCACACACCTTTCACAACATTGAGTCAAAAACAATCTTTTTTGGAAAACATATTAGTATTACTCTATGCTCTATTCGTACACCCTGTGTTGCATAGCACAACATTGAACTAATACCACAATGTTTTTCACCAAAACACATTACTCTACATTATGTATTCATACACAATTAAAAGAATTGGGTAAAATACGTGTTTTTCATAAAAAATATTACTCAATGCTTACACCCTCGCTACACAACAAACCATTAAACATAATACCACAATTTGTTTATCACCAAAACATATTACTATGAGCAATACAAAATTATTAAATGAATTCATTGTAGAATATTGCTCTCTTGCCTTCTTCTCACTGTTGTTCTCTTTTTTTCTCTCTGTTGTTTTCTTTCTTTGTCTTCTCCTTCACAAGATGGGAAATGACAAAAACGAGCTTCTTTTTTTGTTTTAGTTGTAAGAGAGGTTATTTTAGGTATAGGTTAGTTAGGAATGAGTGTGGGGGGGCCCCGTCCTTTTTTAAAATTAACTGTGTTTTTTTTTTAAATTAACTTTACATTTGTTGGGACGTAGGGGACGCCCAAACGTCCCCGGTACGGTCAAGGACTTGTAGAAGTCCCTTGGCCATAGTGGGGACGTCTGGATGCCCCCTGCCGTCCCCTGCTCCAATTTTGACTTCCCGGGGATGTCCCCTATTTTTTTAGCATATTGGGAACGGGTAGGGGACATTTCCTACCCGTCCTCGAGTTTCGAAAAGTCCCAATATGGGGACAAACCTAAAAAAGGTGGGGACGAGTCCCCGTGGAACATAGGATACCACATGTATACACAAGAATGATAGTAATAATGGCTTCTCATTAACAAAGGGTAGAACTCAAAGCACAATTAATGCACTACAAGGAGGACTGATAGAAGCACCTGTACCCCTTTAGGAAACCAATATTTAATCTCAAGAAGTAACAGTTTGTGGTTGACACAACTATACAACCAAACAAGCAAGCCGTTGCTATTGGATGGCAATAAGAACAACATTAATTACAATTATTTATAATGGCGGTCTAGAACATTCTCTAGATAATTCAAGTTTTACCAAAGATTTCTCCATATAATGCATGCTTAAACTAGGTTTTTTCAGATTAATTTAAACTGTGCCAAACTTTCTTAGAACAATTCATGTTAATGCAAACATTTTCTAGCCAATTAACTTTAACAAATAGTTTCCTGTCACTCAATCAGGTTAAACATAGTTACTTGGACAATTCAAACTTAATCAAGCATTCTCTACAAAATTCACATTCGGATGTGGGTCTCTTCACATAATGCAAGTTTAAAATAGTGTTTTCTTTAAATAATTTAGGTTCTGCCAGCATAAATCATGTTTGAGGTAAAGTTTTTCTATCTAATTAGCCTTAACCAATGGTTTCGTATGGAAAGATCAGGTTTAATAGAGTTACTTTAGACAATTCAAGCTTCATCACGCATTGTGAAATGTCCCTTTCTCTAAAATAACTAATTGAAGACCCTTAGCCCAATTTTGTTTTCCAACGGCTAAGGGAGGAACAAAAGGGAAACGTGTCATAATAAATTATTCATAAAGTGCGTCATAAAATATTATTATAAGCATTTTATTAATTTATTAATGATGATGAAAAAAGAAAAAGAAAAAGAAAAAGAAAAGAAAAGAAAATTGACAAAATAAAATTAGAAAAAGAAGTCACTTTATTTATTTTATTTTCCCCAAGGAAAATGTGACCCATGTTGAGGAGGAAAAAAGGTAAAAGAAAATATTAAATGCAGGAAAGAAATTTGATTGGTGGTTGTGGGTGGCAAAAAGGCCAAAATTTGTTATAAAAGCAAGTCGACTTGCAAGGGAAGGATATCTTTTTGCATTTTGACAAATTCTGATTTTTGGTAGAGCTTGTATGCTTTCCATAAAAACTCCAAAGGACGAAAACCTTTGAAGTTGGCTTTAGAGGACGAAAACCCTCTTTAAGCTTAGAGAGAAGAACGAAAACTCTTCTTTTGAGAGGGAGTTCTATTCAGGAGCTTCCATTGGTGTTCAAAGATATATTTCAGCAGTATTTGAAGACAAGATTTGCAGATTTGGGCTAGGGTTTGAAGGAGGATAATTGTTGTTGTGATTCCCCTTTAATTTCCAGCTTGTTCATGGTGGAGCGACCCATATAGAGAGCTGTTTGGAGTGTTTTAGAGTTGTTTTGGATCAGATCTGTATTGTTGTTCCAACATCAGATTTTTAGACATCAGATCAGCCACTTGGTGAAATTTTTGGGCCATGGAATTTCTATTTTTCAGTTGTGTCTGAGGACTATCATCTGCAAATTTTTATTAAATAAATTTCAGCCTTCAATTGACCGAATCTGGTATTTTTCTCATTGATCTTGCATATTAAAATTTGTTGATTTGTTTGGTTGAAGAATTCAGTGGTTTTACTTCAGTTTTGAAGGGTTTTCATTCCTATACCAAGTCGCATTTTCCTATATAATATTCAGATCTGCATTTTATATTTTTGTATATCTCCTATAAATTGCTATTTTGGTTGGGATTTGTGGATAATCCGTTTGGGGTCAGAAATATGTCCATTGGGGACATTACATATTGCCTAGATATTTTAGGTTTTTCCGAGGATTTCTCTACATAATTCGTGGCTAAACCAGGGTTTTATTTGATAAATTTATATTCTGGCAATTCTTAAAGCAATTAAATTTTGATGTGAACATTTTCTAGCCAATTAAGTTTAAAAAAGGGTTCCCTGCCACTCAATCAGGTCAAACAGAAATTCTTCAGGCTATTCCAGCTCAATCAAGCATTCTCTACAAAATTCACGTTCAGCTGAGGGTTTCTTCACATAATTCATGGTTAAACTGGGATTTTCTCTGACTAATTTGGGTTCTGCCAACGTACTTCATGGTTAATGTAAAATCTTTCTACATAATTAGCCTTAACCAATGGTTTCTGAGCAGAATAATCAGATTTAAGAGAGTTTCTTCAGACAATTCAAGCATAATCATGCACTCTCAAGATAATTAGGGTTTTTCTGAGGGGTTTTCCATATGATGCGTGCTTAAACTAGGGTTTTCTTCAATTAATTTAACCTCTCCCAAAATTTCTTAGAACAATTCATTCCTAATCCAAACTTTTTCTAGCCAACTAACTTCAAACAAGAGTTTCCATACCACTCCGTCAGGTTAAATTGTTTTCTTCACACAATTAAAGCATAATCAAGCATTCTCTACAAAATTCATGTTCAACCAAGGATTTCTTCACATAATCCATGCTTAAAGTAGGGATTTCTCTTAATTATTTGGGTTCTGCCAGCATATTTCATGCTTATTTTCTAGCCAATTAATTTAACCTCTGCCAAACGTTCTTCAAACAATTCATTCTTAATCCAAACGTTCTTGAACAATTCATTCTTAATCCAAACATTTTCTAGCCAATTAACTTTAGCCAAGAGAATTTCCCTACTCCTCAATCAGGTTGAACAGATTTTCTTCGCATAACTCAAGCTTAATCAAGAATTCTTTACAAAATTCACATTCAACCGAGGGTCTCTTCACATAATCCATGCTCAAAATATGGTTTCTCTAAATAATTTAGGTTCTGCCAGCAAAATTTATGTTTGTTTTCTAGCCAATTAACTTTTATTAAGAGTTCCCCTGCCACTCAATCAGATTAAACGGAGTTTCTTAGGAAAATTCAAACATAATCAAGCATTCTCTACAAAATGTACGTTCTACTCGGGGTTTCATCACATAATCCATGTTAAAACTAGGGTTTCAATACAGTCAAACAGAGATTGTTCACCTAATTCAGGCATTCTGTACAAAATTCACGTTCGACCGAGGTTTTTCACATAATCCATTCTAAAAGTAGGATTTTCTCTGGCTAATTTAGGTTCTGCCAAAAATGATTCCCGGTTAATATAGCCTATTTGTATCTAGTCTGCTTCAGCCGAATGCTTTCATGAAACTCGATTAGGTTAAATAAATTTTATTTACGCTAAGGGTTTGTTTATGTCTGGAACTCAGATAAAAACCAGCGGCTTCCTGATTTTTTTTAAAAATCATTTAAATCCCTGAATCTGATAAACAAATAAAAGACAGAGAAAGGAAAAAATTAAAATACATTAAAAATGCAGATCATCAGTGTAATTACCTGGGGAAAGTAATTTGGCTGCTGTTTCTTCCTAATTAATCTGCAGAATCCGCCATTTCTGGTGCCAAAATGAAGCTGTAAAAGCCAAATTTATCTTATGCTCTCACGGTTGGAAATTAAAATTATCTGCAAATTCTTTGAAGAGTTCTTAATGAACAAAGAGAAGCCTGATAATCTTATTGTTCAAATGTTTGGTTGAAAGAGTAATGGAGAGGCAATGTCAAATACCGTAGAAACTTCCGATCTGAGGGTGATGTGGACGTATGACGTGGCTGCGGGCATCCGCGCTTTTTGCCGTCTCAAAGTCGATCAACGTTGAGTACAGCTCGTTTTATTGTAATTTATGTAGCAGTTGCTGCCGGGCGTTGCAAGCGGTGAAAGTCAGATTTTCTTTTAATAAATGCAGTGATACAGAAGCAAAATCTGATTTTTTTTTTTTATTTCATTTCAGAAATCAACCAGCAGAAGGGTAAATTATACTAGCAATTGCACAGTGCCACAGGGGTTGCAAATTAGGCCAGGGAAACACAAATATTTATATATTTATTTTGGGACAGAAGAAAATAATGTTGTCAAAAAAAAATTGTTTGGAAAATAATGTCTGATTTTGACACTTTTCAGCAAAGGCAACTTCAAATATGGAGATGGACAGCGGAAACAATCTCAAAATGATTTTTGGAGTAACATAATATTTGCAACCTTACTTCCCAAGTAGGATATGTGGATTGTTTTGTAGATTTTTTTACAACTCTAAAAATTATCATTCAATCAATAGATTAATTTCACATTGATTGATTGTCTTAATTTGTAACATATGGCCCTCTTACTAATAAAATGATTGATTTTTTGATTCCGGGAGCACTATGTGTGCTATCCATTGCTCAAGGTCCCTCAGGTCCTCATACGAATGAAGATTTTACCTTTCGACAATCACAAGCAATCTTCTAATATAATAAGCAATGCAATTAAATAAAAACAAATGATTGCCATAAATATAGAATTTTTAAAAGATAAATTAATATGTTTAATATGAAATTACACCCCAAATAATTCTTTACCTTCTCAATATTTTGGTCAGCTTGATGTCAGCGGTAGAAGTTCTTTCTCAAATTAAACATGTTGGTTTCAATCAGAATTTTCTCTTAATTTTTTTAAAAATAGAGCAAGGAGCCTAGTGTTGAATCGTTGATGACTTCCTCACCACCTCTTGCCGCACACGAACATTGATACGTATGTATTTGGTGTGTCGACAAAATTGACACTACAAGAGCGGATGAGTTAATGATGGGAACAAACATTGTTTGCAAAAGACATGTCAATGAGGATGAAAACTAGAAGAAATCCAAACTATATAATACATATGGCGTAAATATTGAGAAATAGAGATATATTACTTAAAACATAAATAATGAAGACTAAAAGAAGGGAAAAAGAATGGTATGAGAACACCTCACAAATAAATTTAAGTTTGGAAAAAAACTTTTTAGGATTAATTGTTAGATTAGTGATTATTAAGTATTATCAAATAAAAAATTATATTGTTATAACAAAAAAGTCAAGGTAGGAGAAAGATCGAGTCATTTGGGTTGGTTTCACTATTTGATAAGTATTCTCTCTATATAAATTAGTATGGTTGAAATGTTGACTAACTAATGGGTTATAACATTTTTGGGCGGTATTTTTTTATTCGTTGGTCAACTCAACTTCTTAACATATGTGAAGTTTAGGTAGAGCGACCCAGGAGCATATCTAATGTTTGCATTGTATACAATATTTGTATTGTTTTCAATAGTTACTTGAGTAACATCTAAAATATTTTTACAAATTAAATTGGAAGACTCAATCGCAAAAACTTAAATGAATACTTTAAAGATAGAGACCAACATTACAATGTCAATAAGCGAAGACCCTAAAAATAAAATAAAAATAATCAACTTGAATAAATTAACTTATAAACATAAATCAAAATAAACGAATAATTTTGTATATATTAAACTTTGTTAAATATTACTTAGTCTATTAGTGAAATTGTTTAATTCACATAAAATCTACTAACAAAATGATTTTGACTAAAATCGTAATTACATGATTTTAACGGCATAAATACAATCTACCATTATTTAACTAAACGTGATCAGTGATTTAAATATGGAAGTACTCAACTCCATAATTAGTATATGTTTCTTTCAAAAACACAAATAAAAACTTTGTTTATTCTGTGCTAAATTTTTTAAAATATAGGTAGGTAATGTTGTTTGTTCTATGCAAACTTTTTAGTTTTTCCACTTTTAATTACAATATGGTATTACACCATTCAAACACGTAATAGTTTGTGGTTGACTACATATTTTGAAAGAGCTCCAATGCATTTTTATGTTTTTGCCTGGTCCAAGGAAAGATACTTTGAAAGATGCATGACAACAAGGGATGTAGATGGATTTATGTTCAACGGCCGCCCTATAAAAACTTTGAATTGAAGTTGTTTTGTATTATTAATATTTTTGAAATAAGGCGGGCGGATATGCATACCTCAAGATTTGTTCGCAAATTTGAGAGCACCTCCGAGCAGTAAAAGTATAGGCCAAGTAACAAGTTAAAAATGTATAATATTATAAATGCATGAGCGCTTAATACAAAATGTAGACATTCACTAAAGTTTTGTCCCTGGGTAACAACAAGAAAAGACATAACATAATCATTTGTCTTGTCATCTTAACCATGCCTTCCCACGTGTAGCTCTTGAGAACAACATTTTCAAGGGCTCACACCACCTATATTTATTTCGTTTGTCTTATATAAATTTATTTCGTGTTTATTAATTTAAAGGGTTCATTGAATATTTAGTGACTCGGTATTTTGAAGAGTGAGGCTCTAATACTAGCAATCGCACGTGAGTTGTGCGATGTTAACACCGAAAGTGAATTACAAGAAAGTAATATGATATTTCTCGTTGAAAAGGAAAATAGGAGGAGGTAATGGAAACATAAGTAATGGAAAAGATCTGGATTGGACAAAAAGTGGTGAAGTTTGAAAGGGGATGGATGATGTGGATTAATAGGGGAGTGTTAAGGATAAGGAGGTAGACATGATTCTTCTTGTATGTGTAAGTGTAGAATAGTTGCAAGGACATTACGGCATAACGGTTGAATGAAAAGGTGGTGAAATCTGAAGAGCGGATAAGGAGGGAACTCTTGATATAGTTGTGAATGAAAAGTCATGTATTTCCATGCCCAATAGTGGATCTCTGCAAAGTAAGACCATGATATTTTAAGATCGAAAATTCCCAAGCCATTTTAAGTCGTGATTGCTTGCAGTTACCTCTGTAAATATGGTTTCTTAATCGATAACCAATCTTTATCTTAGACAACATTATCAAATGCAAAAAGTAAAGCACCCAAATATTTTACTTCATATTCATGTTTTTACTTGTAGTTTCTATTCTTTAAGGGAGGATTGTGGGAAGAGTAATTATCTATTAAGTTAGGCCTAGTTCCAAGCCCATATGCATAGCCTTATACATCATTACTTTTTTAACAGTTTCTTCCCTTTTATTTCTTTTTAGAATTTTTGATTGCTTTATGATGCTCCCCGGTTGTTGTTGCATTTTATTTTTACCCTTCTCCAATAGTATGCCACCTTCATAGAATTGCCAAAAGACTTCATTTTCTATCTCTTCAATTTCACTTTTTGGATTTCCTTTGCCCGTTTGCATCTAGGATGATTGAAATGAAGCCCATGATATCATGATGAAAAAATGTACGTCGAACAAAGACCAACAATGAGTATGGGAAATGTTAAGGGGCACAATTGCTAAGGAAGAGGTGTATCAAACATACATAAAATATTTTGTATTGATTGTTCACTCATGAATGTAAATTTTACACCTTTAAATGGATTCATCTCATAAAAATCTATAACACTTGAAGAAAGTGGGCCTTATCATGTAAATGTCTATATATTGATCATGTTCGATCATGAATGAAGAGTTAAGTTTTTAAACACTTTGAGTCATTTGCTTCCACAGAATTTATCAAAGGATTGATCCAAATTAAATCTAAATATATGCTAGTTTTTTACGAGGCTTGTTTATTGTGGCCTTATTATATCTTGTTCGACACCTAGCCTGCCTCGCTTGTTGCTCTAATGACTTGACTATACGTTATGACACATCACAACATGACACACCGATTATTACAAGGGCCCCCACACTATTCACAACCCAATACTGATGCTCGTAATCTAAATCTCCTTAAACCACACATTGTTTTGTTAATGGAGAGTTTCCTTGGTGCAATATATTTAGATTTAATTTGGATCAATAATTTAGGCTCGGGTTGCTTGGGCATTGTGACAATAAGCACTCTGTTTTCCATGGAACTTTTCACCTCCTCGACCTTGGCATTCTTCGGTAGCCTAAATTGCTAGAGGAATCTTACACGTGAGGGCTCTACATGGTGATATTTCTCGTTCTTGTGCTCCTCTTCTTTGTTGCATCCTCCGCTTATCTGAAGAATCGATCATCTTCCACTTCTATTTACACCTCCTCTTTCTTTAACCTTGTAAAATCGAGCATATATTTCATTACAATCAAGTTCTCCAAACAAAACTGAAAAATAAATGAGTGGATTTGAAGATCATACCTAAAATTGTAAAATACCTAGAAGGTTGGCTTTGAAAAAATGAGCTTAGGGAGTTTCCGTCTAGTCAATCTATGTATTAGCAACAACAATTGTAGCCCTTGCAAAATCTATTGAGGATGGGGCTGCTAAAATAGAGGAATCAAAAACCTGAAAAGTATCACACACATCCAGTTAAAATGGGTCAAAAACAGAGCATTTGGATCTCCTACCAAAGAAGCTGGAATGATCAACATTTTGAAACCCACAAATTTAATGAAACACTTTGTCTGAGTATAGGGAAGCAAGCTTCGTAGGACTCTATGAAAAAACTATACAACTATTTCAGTACCTTCATGCATTCCCATTGTAGTGAAAGCGAGAACTATTGAATTTTTGTATGTAGGTGATCTTGTGTAACATATATTCAAATTAACGGTGTGCACACATAAAAGTATGTGTTGGCATACAATTATTTTTTCAGTTGTGGTGTCTTATTTCCCCATGATGACACTAAGAAGAGGAATGTTAAGTTTTATTAACGCTCACATTATATTGTGTTGAGTTATAAAATAAATAGCGTGTGAGGCCATATATTTGTTATATATAATTATTTGGGGATATTTATTTTTGTTAGAATAAGAGTGTTCAAATTTTGAAAAATCTACTTAATTTGGAGTAAGCTATTATAGGAAATATTTTATTGTATTGTTGTAATTGGCCTCCTTTTCTAGGCCTAGCTGACTCAATGTGATTGGCATTCTGAGTGTGCTTTCTTACACCCAACTTTTGTACATGCACTATTGTATATCACCTATTTTTATTAATAAAAGTGCACTTTTTCAAAAAAAAAAAAAAATTAGGACTCTTGAATTTTAGGATATCCTCTTCCAATATATACGTTAGCATCTATCATTGAATATTAACCAAAAAGTGATTTAATCTTGGGTTTATTGTTAAAATTATGAACCAACTTATTGAGAAAAAGATATTTCCACCAGACACTCCAAGAGTGAAATTCAAGCAATTAAGGAATGTGAAAAGTTGTAAATGAGGTAGGAATTTGTGAGAAGATACAATAATGCCCTAATGGAGCAGTAGATTCCAGTTTACTTCATGCATTCCTTTGTAATTTAGTGTTGATTTTTGTTTCTATTATTATTTGTTTCATAGGATTCAATTTGGCGTATAGAGAGAACTAACCAAACAACATACAAAGTGTTCAAGTGATATTCCAATTTGGTGATAGACTCTAATTCTTATCCAATTTCTTCAGTCATTTACCAGATTCGTAAAGAAGTTTGCTAATATTTTCACAATTGCGCCATAGACCGGTCATGACATCCTCAGCGGTAGATCCATACCTCCATCCCACCTGCAATATGTCAACAATATAAAAAAATTACTTTAAATTTTTATTTTATCTCAATTGACTATATTTGTAGTCATTTCCACAAGAAGTACAAAGTAGCAATTATATAGGGGTAATTTTTATCTACATTTTTTTAATTGAAAAGCACACTTTTATTGATAGAAACAGGGTAATTACAATGTTGCTCATATAAAAGATGGGTGGAATAGATTACATCCCAGAATGCCAATAACGGCCAGCTAGCAAGGCCTCGAGAAAAAGGCCAACTAAACCAAACATTGACATTGGTATAGCAGTAGAAGTAGGTAGTCCAATAGGGTCCTAAGAATAAGAGAATTTAGCAGCAAAACCCAAAAATTGAGGGTAATGTTTAGAAATCCATCATGATCTTAAAGAGGGTACTCTCTAGAAATCCATCATGACCTTGAATAA
The DNA here is from genome assembly GCA_018340775.1 of Taxus wallichiana var. yunnanensis. Classification (NCBI taxonomy): domain Eukaryota; kingdom Viridiplantae; phylum Streptophyta; class Pinopsida; order Cupressales; family Taxaceae; genus Taxus; species Taxus wallichiana. The sequence continues at coordinate 103,428,863 of CM031237.1, forward strand.
TGAACTTAGCATTCGTCAGCCTTTGATATAGATGTGGAATTAACTCAAAATCATAGATTTGAAGATAAAACTTAACCACGGGTTTTTCTGAAGCATTTGTAAAACTTTAAGAACCATTGTACCTAATGAAAGCATTAATTTTCAACCTAGGCATGCAAGGTGTCTTCTTTTAAATGTATTTCATTAAGTCCTATAGATGTCAGCGAATTTAATATACAAAGCAGAACAAGCAATATTCTTTTAGGGATATAGCCAAAGAAGAAATTTCAAGCAATCTACCTCTTTTCCCCAGGCAGTGTTGGCTTTATAGCTACAATTAGCAACCATAAAGTTGGCCTCTATAGCTAGTGAAGGAGAGGAAGGCTTATGGCATCCGTTGTCTCTCATAATGGATTGAGCAGATTGTACAAGGGCAGAAAACTCCCCAAATGCACTTCTTATAACCTCATATTGAAGCTCTGTTTAAATAAAAATAAAAGAACAAACACATTTGTATAGGATTTATACCGAATCCAGTTACCCTAAGGATCGGTCAAGGTAGCTCACCAAAACAGTGGAAATAAATTTCTTTGCATGTTATCCAATTAAACTTTGACAAAAGAACCGCAATACCATTTGCTCCTTGAAGAAGCGCAAATTTTTCACTGGATATTGCTTGGAATATCTCCATATACTGTTTCCATTGATTCCAAGACATTTTTCATTACTATTGTATTTATCTGTAGGTGGTGATGGTGGTACTCCATATAATCCTTTTCTTTTGTGGAAACAACATGTTCCAAAATAGATGGGGTCTTGGATTCCATTTGTTCCTTTAGCGACGGTGTACAAATATTGGAAAAAAAACCCATAATCCCTTGCCACTCAACATTAACACCATATTGTAATTTGCCCAAATAGACTTATTACATAATTAAAACCACTTACAGTGAAGAATGTTGTACGCTGATTTCCGAAGGGATCATACTCAAGGACCCCATAAAATATTTGTGGAAATTGTATAAAACCACATTCTCTTTCGGAAAGACAATCCATATGGCTAAATAGAAGTCTACCCCCAACATACTTTGCCATCAATAATTTCATACGTACGAACAAGAGCAGCAGCTATACCAAGGTTAATGTTTTATACTCACAGAATAGAAATATCCATTCAAAAACATTCTACTAATAAATAAAGGATAAGTAAAACTACAATTACTACCATAACTTTCATAGCACCAGCTTTATAATGATGATTGGCCTTGGGGATTTTTTCTCTTGCAACATATATAAGGTGTGGTAGATCATCACCCACTTTTCTTTCATGAATAACCTATTCATTTACATAAGAAACCCATGAGAAAGTGTTGAGGTTAAGATTCACACCGCATTAAAAAGATAGTTGTACACCACATTACAGAAATTTGAAGAAGAACAAACAACTTTTCAAACATGCATTTTTTTAGCTTTCCCATATTTTGTTATCACCCTTCAGATAGGCTGCACCATTGTAGACACGCCTTTCGGCGTAATTAAATAAAAGCCTAATAGATAGGCTGCACCAATATTAAATTTGAGAGACATCTAGCGATAATGTTTTCACCAAAATTGTGTATTTCTTCAAATATTGGTGTCTTATTTAGTAGTGACCTAGAAGACAGATAAGCCAATTGTTCTATATTTATTTACAAAACATATCCTTTGAAACATGAACAGAGATGCCGATAATAACAATCTACTGCCTAAAAGAATGCCCCACTCTTTAGAAGAAGAGAGGAAAAAAACAATCAATAATTATATTTTTCCAGTTTTACAAAATTAATGTTTCCTTGTTTTCTTGCATGGAATTACTTGATTGAGGGTAAAAGGAAACAAATGATCGAGAATGATGTTTCTCATGTTCCATGTATCGTTGCAGCTCTGCTTCAATTCTCCATAAATGGAAGCTACCATCTTCTACACCATTTCCTCTCCCATGAACGCATTATTTCTCTGTGAAAAAACAAGGAGACGGATGACATAATGAAAACGACGATAAGATGGTGTGAAGTTTAAAATAAAAAGGATATTAATTTTAAAACTAATCTACTTCGGTCGTACAATGGAATTATTGTAAGAGTATGAAATAAAAGCAGAACACACTTGCAACAGTTTGTTTGGTTCATATGTATGCGAATCACAGTACTTGAGGAGTCGTTCCGAGAAGGTGGGAAACCATGAGCTTCTTCATCAAATGATGATCACTTCCATAATCAGGCAAGGCCACCATTGTGTTGTCCAGAGACATCACCTACAATGTCGTTGTCAGCTTCTTTGCTGTAATGGATGAATGGTGCTCCGTCATGGCAAGCAACCCACATTCACATTTTTCATGAAATAATTAGATCTGATACAATGAATCCCAAGACTAGGGGAAAGGATAAAGTAATAATAAGAACAATTACCCATGATCATGAGTTTACTTGTTTGGCATATTTGGCTGAATTCAAAACAAGAGCAGCATAAGAAAGGCTAATGCAGACAGAGTAGATTGGATCGTAGCTTTTGGACCACTAGTAAAATGTTCTATGGGGTACGTTATCCTTGTGCTTTGAAAGAAAATCTTTGAAGTTTCTTCAACTTACTCTTTGAAAAAAGGATCAATCTCAATATGTTAGCATGAAAGTTCAGAATCTTAGACACCGTTCACTAATTCAAAATGATGAAATAAGCACTAAAAAAAATAGAGTAGTGAGTATACAAAGCACAACACAACATCATAAAAAAAATTGCAACATTTATATATTAAAGATCTCTGAGATATATGGAATATTGTATATGGTTTTGTATGTAGTAAACAGGAAAAAGAAAATTTAAAGCGAAAGAAAGAAAGGAGACTGAAACGGAAGGACGAGAAGATGGAGAGTTATATGAAACTTTATAAATATGGAACAGCTCGCACAATGACAAGATGATCTTCACTAGCCTTTATGCTTCACTTTGAATATAGAAGATCGTTCACAAGTCTATTCATGTGCATTCTCTTGAAGTAAATGTATAACAATATTTCTTGTGTTCTAAATTAGTCTATATATTCACAAATGTTCAATGTTATGGTTAGTTCTCAGTAGTACTCTGTTTTGAATATGGTTTCCTACAAGAACATAATTTCTGTATATGTATTTTCCTGCGAATAATGATTGAAATGAACTAGACTACAACCTTAGCATTCCCTGAAGTGTTTCCAGGGACAGTTGCTACCAACTATCAACTACTTGGCAAAGATGCACTTCGAGAAAACTCAAGTTCTGTTCTCAAAAACATTGCAGCCTTTTATCCATGACAAATGGAAAATTCCTATAAGTAGACCAATCATGGTTTTGTAAATTTTTCTATCCATGTGAGAAATCTTATAGGAATATTCGTCCTTTAAGATAAATGTCAATTTCAAACAAAGAAATGATTAATTTAGTTGCCACTAATCATATAGCACGATTGCCTAAGGTATAGCCCAAAAGTCTACAAAACATGCAAGGAAGACACATGCTAGACAATATTAACGTAAATAGGAAAACCTTGCAATGTGCTAAACATTTAGGTCAAAAAGCCTTGTTCCTCGATACTGATTTGTACAAACGTTATGATTATTTCCAATGGCATTTCAACCTAAACATGTGAAGATGGGTTTATCTTGTTAAAATAAGATGCATTTGGAGATTCCGTATGCTTTTAGCAACAAAAAATTGGTAAGCTATGTAGTCCCAGGGCCTTGACCAAGCCGCTTCATGTTCAACATTCCAGAAGCTATCGTTTAGCATAGATTACTCTAAGGTGTCTGCTAAGCAGCCATGGCTGAAGGTAAAATATTCAATTATTTTTCTCATAACTACAATCATAATAACATTGTTTCCCTTGGATCAAGGAAAAATGAAAATGACTTTGACCAAGCTGCTTAATCTTCAGCATTCCATAAGCTATCATTTAGCATATATTCCTCTAGGTGTCTGCTAAGCAGTCATGGCTGAAGGTAAAATTTTCAACTATTTTGCTCATAACTACAATCATAATATCTTTGTTTCCCTTGAATCAAGGAAAAATGAAAATGGCTAGAGAATACATACATATATGTGTGTGGTCCCTGTGTGCACCCCAAAACAACCTGTTTCAAATGCCATATGTCACCACACAAATACAGTCCAATGATGATTCAAACCTCATAAAATGTTCATTGGAACAATAAAACATCTTGAATGAATCTCCATTTTGTATCTCTTTTATTTGCCTTCTCTTTTGCAATTTTGGATTTTTCAGTCTCTTTATTGCTATTTCACTTTTCTTGTTGTGTTGTATTCTGCTTTTGAAACCCCAGTTTCCCTTGCAAAATTTCCATATTGTTAGATACCGTCATGTTACATATTTTTGGTCATTGACACCTCAGTTTGGATGTTTGGCGTCCCCTCTTCTCAGGTCACGGTTTTGTCATCTTTTTCATCCTTTATGTCGTAATAGGTATTATGCTTCTCAATTTCTCCAAGTATTTTTGCCAAATTGTGGGTTTGCATGCTCTTCACATTCCCTTTTGGTCCTAAATCATTCCAAGTTACAGAGCTGGAAGTATAGTATTGGAAAATAGCCAATTAAAAGTCTAGAATAGCATATATTTTATTACAAGATGTCACCATCCTCCTATTTCTTACAAAGCATATGCAAAACTTATAATGCAAAACAAACAACATTTGCAGCAGAATTAATAGCATTAGTTAAGAGTATACAGCTCAGCATTTGGAACTTATATAGAATTTGGTATGGAACTCAATAGAAATCAGAGCTCCTTACCTTGACAGAGGCTCCACCAATGCAACTATCTGATTTATCACTCAGTGTTTGGGGAACAACAGTACTTGAACCTGAACTTGTGCCACGTGCGCTTGATCCACTACTGCTGTCTGAAGATACAGAACCCTGGTGTTCTTCAACACTGTGCCTAACTGGTGTTCCAGCCGAACTTCCCTCCATATTATCAGAAACAGGGGCACTCATTTCATTATTTTTACCGGAAGTGTCAAGACGCTCCATCATACGGGCTACACCTGCAATCCCAGCACTAACTTCACGTTGAACTTCTCGGCCAAGTTCGGCTACTGCATTATTACGTGCAAACAACTTCTCCCTAAAGCCTCGTGTACTCCTTGATATCGATTCCTTGTACCTGTAAAATTACCAAACATCCCTCAAGCCTAAGAATGCCCCAAAGAAGGGCAAAACAAAAGCCCTCAGTCCTACACAATACACCTAGAGAGGAAAAACGAACCTGGAAGAAACAACAGAAAATCGAGATTTGAGTGACTCAGAAAAGGACTGAACCTCAGAGGACCGTGCCCTCTGTTGACTTTCAGGAGAGCGTTGTCCTGGGGCATTCCTGAATCGAAGTTGTTGCAGGGCAAACCAAATCGGCACAGTGAGAAGAAGATCACTCATTCCAAATCACATATGGCAAAGATAAATGCAAAGTGCAAGCATCTTTAGCAATATTCTACACAGTGGCCTCAGCTCAATGATATAAAAGAAACATTAAAGAAAAAAATGCAGGAGCATGCACTTTGGTGCTTAGAATACAATGTCAAGTAACTTCAAAGTCAATTCCAACAACTTCATGAGGAAACTTATGTACCTTGGGGGAAAGGATTCACTTCTGGTGTCAAGAGATTGGGCTGTAACATTGGTATTCCCATTTGTTCGTGAACTCATTTGCCCAGGTGGAGATGGCAAAGGCCCATGATGTACCTGTCCATCCCTTACAACAGGTATAACTGGTGTACCAGAATCAACAGCACTAATTGCTGGAACAGTTCCACTCGTTTCCACGTTATTAGGAGAGGCAGGTGGTGGAGAATGAGTAGAAAACACCAAAAATTGTGGATGACCTTGGCCAGATGATCTATGCCGTAAATTCTCCCTTCTGCTGAAATGGCCTCTGCCCATTGCAGCAGCTGCTAAATGCTGCATTAGCCTTTCCTCAAAATCAGAGTCGTCTGTGTAAGACGGAACCTGCAATAATGACAAATTCTCATAGTTACCGCTAACTACAATCCCACATTAAACATCGGAGACCGGCTTAATCTAATATTCCTCTCTTGCTCCACTGCTGCAAGCAACTCTTGGCTGCAATGGCAATAGTGAGTAATTAATGTCTGAAAAAAAAATCTAAGAAATGTCACAGATCTCAAGAGACCTGCAATAACTGAATCGGTTAAATTATCATTTCTCTTGAAAGCTCAAAATCAAAAGAATCGGCAGCATAAAAATAAAAAATTTAACAACAGAGAATATGACATGTGAATTTTTTTTAGCATAGCATATCCAAACTTCGATCCCAGCATAAAGTGAAAGAGAATTGAGTTTACCACATTGGCCTAAAAACACGAAAGAAACAAAGAGAACAGAATTTACTAAATATAGCCCTAAAAAGGATAAGGAAATTTGTATACATGCCTTGCAGGATCCTTCAAACTCAAGATCCGCCAACACATAGGGCATTCCTTGCTTCTTTGAGACCTGTTAAAACGACCTGAATTTTTACCTAAAATGAAAAGAATTTTTGCTAGAGTTTATAATCAATGAGGAAAACAATGTTTTAGAAGAAATTCACCATTCAAGTATGCACTGCAGATGGTACTCATGTTTGCAGCTGGTAACCTGTAACAACTCCACCAGATCCAGGGTCAATTTACCCAATAAAAATTTGCATTTTGGTAGAAAATTATGAAACGAATTCCGAGACCCGTCTGATCCATTCTCCTCCTCTTGAAGTGCAGATGCAGATGAAATTCCTTCCTTCTCTGAGAAAAAGTCCATGAGATTCTGTAATCTCTGGTCCTTAATATCAGAATAATCCAGATCAATGAGATTAAGCTTCCCTGTAGCCCATCCCTGAACTTGACGCCGCTCATGCTCATTTTCCTTCAAAATTTGCTTTTCTGAAAGCTCAATCTCTATCAAATTGTCCTCTTCAGAAGTTGAATCAGAAGCATCTGCTTTAAACAGCCCAAATAGATTCTCATCCCCATATTCTTCTTCTCTCCAATCCATAGGTCGATCTTTTTCATCTCCATCTGCTTGGATTGAAGCATTTGGATCATCATCTTCATCCGTCATTAAAAGAGGATCGAGATCACCAAACAGGGGACCCAAACTACCAAAGGAAGAAGCCTCTGTTCGCGCATTTCCCAACGTATCTATCTACTCCCCCGTCGTGATGTCTCCTCCGTAACCCTACTTCCTGTCACACTGAGCATGGGAAACCATTTCACAGCAGGGGCGACCATACATTTTCTGCCCTTTGAATGACTTGTTTCTTACCTGTACCTTACTCCAGCGAACATCTCATATCCAACGCCCAAAAATCATCCGTGCTTCGTCGACAAATCAATCGTGGACGTTGCTATCTCTATCGCGCAGACCCCCCCGGGTTTTCTCCATTGTAGACACGCCTTTCGGCGTAATAAAGTGAGCGTCATCAATCAATTTTTAGAGTAGCATGTAAATGCCACATTTTATATAATGCGAGTAGGATCAAACCCACAACTTAAGCCCCCTAAAGTGATGACTAAAATCAAGTGAGCCCAATCCTATGTAGCTTATTCTTACTCACCTCCTACATGCAGAGTACTAAAAGAGCGAGATACACTTGTAGAAATTTGTTCTTCCCTTTATTATCTTGTGCCCCTTAATTGATTGGATGCCCCTCTTGGTTTGACAGTGATATCCTGGTGGCCTTCTCAATGCCTCAAAGGGTCCCGCACTGCTGCTCGTGTCCTAGATGTTCTCCTTAGCTTTCTCCTGAAGCCCTAGTCAACCGCGTCACTATCCTCTTTTTTGTCTTCTTAGCATAACTTAGCCTCACCCACCTTTTCAATTGCTAAAGTCATAAAACTAATGATGATATCATTTGATATCAAAGACTCAATGTAGGCAAACTTACCCAGATAGACATAAGTCTTGCGGAGCATATGGTAATCATAATCAACTTTGTCCGCATCAAATATGAGCCTCGCGCGTCGAGAATCTGACAGAGGCCTAGAAATAGCGCACCGTGAATGCATAGGGGATCTTACACCAAGGGCTCCATTGACCGGCCTTCATGTGAAATCTTCCCAATGCGGTAGCAAGGCTTTGGAATACGCAAACCCTACCTCCTACCAACCATTACAGTGCAAGTCTTTTAGTATGTGTCACTCATGTTCAAAGGCCTCAGGCAGTCTTCAATACCACATCTCCATCTTGTTCTTATAGGCGTCGCCCGTGGCTCCATCACATGTATATTTCTCAAACCTCTCGGCCAAAGACATCTTTTACAGCGAATGCTTGCCACATCTTGTCCTTGGGGCCATCTCGCTACCCCAAATGTGCAAATATAATTAACATAAGGATCACACCCTAACTAATTTTGTCTCCTTTGTGTGCTTCCTCAATAATACCTTCTGTTATAAACGCAACAAGGTTGTAAACAGTACCTTCCGCCATCTTCTTCGCAATATGGAGCCATTTCTTATTCACCTAGCCCCATCTCTCCTAGCCATTGAACTTTGTTAAAATGTGCGTTGTAATCTTAACAATGTGGTTGGCTACCTTGGATATGTGCATCGTGTGCCCTTCTTTCTGATAAGCCATCTCCACAACAGTGGCTTCCACACCTACTTCATCGTCTAAGTCACTGGCAATCTTTGTGCCCGAGCTTCTCAACCCTGTAAGTCTCCCGATCAAAGGCGCGGTGATGCGCACTCGTCGTCCCCGCAAAGTAGAAAAATCCTCATGGACTCTTGACATCAACCACTGGTAAAGCCTTTTTGGTTTGCCAAAGTATGGCAACTCATAGATCTGCAAGACTCGACTTTCTCCAAAGTCTTTTGTCCTTCATCATCGTATATGGGTTTGGCGTCCTATGCGTAAGTTGGTATTTTCACCAATTCCTTGTCTATCTAATCATTATTCGCAGATTAAGTGGTGGTCAGTAATCACTTACCTTACTCTTACGAACATGGGAATTCCATACATGCCCCATGATGACACCCTCGGGATATTGCATCTCAGAAAATCTTTCCTCTAATGCATCTTCGACCTCTACCTCTAGTTCGTTCCTCTTCTTGCCCCTTGTGGTTGCTCCAGTGCTCGTTTTGGTGCCATGTCTTACTACAACTTATCCTTGCGCTTTTTTTGCCTTCTACTTCCTCTGTAACCTCGAACTCGTGTGCCCTAGCTACAGTTTCATTTTCTTAAACCCTAACTCCTTGAACCCAATACTCCGCACGCCTTCCACTCGCTCAAACACTTTTGAATGGAGCTCCACTACAACCGTGACCAAATTCAATTGGTTCAATGTTCTTCTGTCTGCTCTCACTTCGCGCTCGTTTCGCTCTTTACTTCGCTCTTCTAAGGATTGAAAAATCAAACATGCAAGGTAAGAATGAAATCGCATACACCCCTTTTATATATTTTTCCAATTTTTTTGCATTAAATGTTCCTCACCTACCACCGTACTCCAACTTTAATTACATTTTTTCACTTTTTCCTCACTTTTCGTTGCTTTCTTCGCACCCTAGTCGTAACCTTCCGACATTCCTACTACTTCTCGCATTACTGCACCTCCTCGCGCACGCCTCCATATGCCAAAGTACATAATCCTTTGTGCCTCATGCCAAGTATTCAATTATGTTGTTGCCTACCTCACGTTACATTGCACGATCCTTTTCTCACAAGTGGTCTTTATCTGAGAAAATTCCTTATTATCACCATCCTTCTCATTTCTCACGGAATATTTTTCCTCTTTCCCATACTCGCACCCTATGCAACCAAAACACCATATCAATGCGTGCATATCTCTTATCCTCTTCAGCTCGCATACAAGTACCAATAAGGTATCATTTCCTTGTACTTTGCACTGGTTCACCCCACACAAAAAGTATGTGCGGTCCTCTGTGCATGAACTAAATAAATAGTAATCAACTTCCTGCACGCATGCACGCTTATTACAACAAAACAAGGGAAAGCAAAATAACAAAGCATAACAACGATGAAAGGAAATGCATGAAAGGGAAATCTAATCTAAGTGGCAATACTACCTTATTACAAACACCAAGAAGACTTGTTTATAGTAGAGCTTCAACCTAATCCCATTGAAGTAATCGGGCAACATAGTGACATCTAGCACCTGCAACCGACATACTCATGATTCAAGTATCTTGGTTACTACAAAAGGTCCCAACCAATGCACTGTAATTTTCCCATGTGGCACGTAAACTTGGATTCATAGAGAAGGACCATCTTTCCAACCAGAAACATCTTGTTCTTGGTGTGCCTATCAAGTCATGTTTTATGTCTAGGCTTCTCGTCTTCGACTCCAACGTGCGATGGCACGCCTCTCATCTAACCGCATCAAATTTTTAATGTGTTTTTCCATAGTTTGCTCATCGCCGAGTCCTCTTGTGTGCACGGTATGCAAGGATGGCAACATGAATTCAAAGGGTAGTATTGCCTCCGCACCAAACACCAATTAAAAGGGTGTCGCATTATTCAACCTTTTATAAGTGGTCTTGTAAGCCCAGAGTACAGCTGACACTTTGTCATCCCAATCTTTCCTTCCAACATCACATAGTTTTGTCAATGTCTATCCCAAAATCTTGTTGAAATCCTTTGCAAAGAGTATCATTAGCTTGTGGTGATAAGGATTAGTTTTATGGTGTGCCACCATAAACTATGCTAATAGAATTATGATTGTCTCATTAAGGAAATGAGTTCCTCTATCACTTATCAAGCTTAATGGGCAGCCATACCTGCTAATAATGTTTTCTCATAAAAATTACTGATGTAGTTATAGTACAGTCCTTTCAGTAAGCGCCGCCCGCCCACCTTATAAGATAGTCTATACAAGTTATAATGTAGCATACGCGATCCTATGCGCGGGTGGTGAAATAGGACCTACAAAGTCAATAGCTCATTTCTCAAATGACTTCGTGCTTGCAATAGGTCGAAGTGGCATCTAATCTCTATGTCCAGTAACTAGTGAAATTGAACCAACAAATTCTATCGACCGTTTCTCAAAAGGCTCAGGCTTGCTTATAGGTCGTAACAACATTTCATCTCAATTTCCTATTTTCCCTATTCATTCACAATGATCACGTGATTTGACAAAGGCCTTAGTATCTTTGTAAAGTGTATGTTGGCTATATTTTCTACACATATGAAAAACCTAGCAAAGTCATGAGATAAATCTCCCTCGATTCGGTGAAGCTCTCGTGTAAGATTTTGTCAATTAAATTTCCTAATATCTATTTGTTGGTTTTACTTTAACTATGTAGCTCATGAACCATAGCTAGACAATTTTGCAGCAAGTAAGCAGCTGTAAGAGAAAGGAAATATTTGTAGAAGAGGAAAATAATAGGAAACGGGAAGAAAGGAGAGAAGATGTGCAACCCAATCAATAGTTTACAAAGTTGATCATATGCACATAGATTAAAACAAATAGATCATGAAATATAGAATTCAAAGTAAAAGAAAGTTTCAAATCTAGATCTAGAATAACACAAAGTTTATGAATAGATCTAGAAAGAAATAAGAAACAAAATGCACCGTTGACACAAAGTTCTCGGAAATCTGCCTCCTTTCTATTCCTCCGCTTTCAAAAAGTTATCAAGGGTTTCAGCTCAAAGTCTGGAACACAAGAATGCTGCTTACAAATTCTGATGCTTTAACCCGTAGGCTCTTCCTCTATTTATAATGTATAGAGGACAATTACAAATATGAAGTTATAATTGAACTGGCATATGTAGAAGTTGTAAAGGAAACAACTGGCAATCTTCCTCCTCGAATTCCTCTTTCGCATGACATGCATGATTTATAATTGAAAATACAAACTTCTATTTTGCATGTATGCCACCTATTTCCAAGTAATTAACTTCTTCAAGTAATGGTTTTTAAACCGATCACTTAAGTTTTATAATTTAATTGATCGCTCAATTACTTTGTTTCGGAGGAAATAAGAGAAAGAAGAAGAAAAAGGAAAATAAATTAGAAGAAAGTTGCAACACTTCTAGTCTTGTTCTTTTTCCATATTCTGCATGTAGTTGACTCTTTTGCCTTTGATTCTCACCAAACTGGATCTAGAAGCAGCTGACTATGATTTGCTTGCAGGTATTGCGTCTGACTTGTCTTCCCTCTTATCCTTGAAGCTTTTGCAGTTCTTCTCTAGTACATGCACCAATGCAATGTTTATCGTAAACAATTTAGACAAAACTCATAATTTTTATTTTTAATTGCATATGAGCAATTTTAAATTATGGAAAGCACTCTAGGTGAATGAAAATACAATTAAATTCAATGAAGGCTTCAACTAGAAGATTGGGAGCACATGCACAAGATCTTGGAAGGAATTTTCCATGCACTGACTTCTACATGGGCTGCGTTAGAAACAAGAGCATGAATTTTTGTCGTAAGCCTTTACAATTATGAGATATGGATCTATCAATTAAATTGGTGATAATTTTCAGTGGCCTATGTCCAGTATCATTGGCTTCATCAAATCTGGAAGTTAGGCATGATTCTGCTAATCCTTTTCTTTCATCATGTTTCATCATGGATGGAACAATCTTTATCTCGAGCTCTTTTTCTTTTAATTTGCAGCCGGAATCCCTTACAATTGAATCAATTTGTGCAAATCGGCAATTTCTTCAAATTCAAAGATATATTCAATTTATCCGACACTTTCGATTTAAGCACTTGCGATGAATACCTACAATTTATTCAGACAAAGATGGAGTCCAGAGCATGAATACTTGATTTTTATCACCAAAATCTACATATAAAGTCTGTTGCCCTAAAATTTGAGGTTTTGCTTGCATGCAAAGCAAGAAAAATATTATTTAATTCACCAAAGCACTTATACCAACATGCAGATAATTTTCATAGCAAAAATCAAGCCATTCTAACCCTTGGCACCAAAACTAGAAGCTTCCCGACAGTGGAAAATAAACTTTAATGCAAAATCCTCCTTTTGGCGCCAAAACATGTCAGGTTGCAATCCTTAGCAAAAAGAATTAATTGCTTCTTTATTATGATAGCCCATGCTTATATAATCCTCAACATACTATTTTTAATAATTGCCCTTCCTATTTATGGCAATTTAATTAATAAACAATCATGTTTATTCACCCAAATTGGGCGCCCAATTATGCATGTTGTTGGTTGCTTTTAAATAAATTTATTTTATTTATTTTTAGCATGCATCCTTGACTTCTCCTTAGCTCTTCCACTTGCATTGACTTTCCTTCTATTTATGGCGCCAAAATTGGGTGAATAAACCATTAATAAATATTATTAAATGCATTGTTATTCACCCAAGGTGGGTCGCATTTTTTAGCAAGGGTAATTTCCAAAAATAGGAAGTCAACTTTGATGGGAATTTCTACCCTACACTGCAGCTCCAAAAATCTCTTCTTTCACTTAAGTTGTTTGACTTTCATAATGAGAATTTTTACCCTGCAAGGTAGGTAAGAAATTCTCGCTGGTGCTTTAAGTGATTTTCTTTTATAATGAGAATTTTTACCCTACAAGGCAGGTAAGAAATTCTCATTTGTCTATCACCTCTAATATTCCCATTACAACTTAAGTGACTTTGACTTCATGGGAAAAAGTACCCTGCAAGGTAGGTAAGAAATTCTCACCTGCCTACCATTACCAAAATTCCCATTACAGCTTAGATCTATTTATTCCAAAAAGTGTCACTTACCTAGGAGAGGCTTTTTGTGCTTGACTTCATCTTTTTTTTATCAGAAGTTTACTTTCTGAGGTTGATTCCTTCTACTACAGCAGTTGTAAATGATCTCCAGATGTTCCAAGAAATTAAACAGACTATACAGAACAAAGAATGGACCTAGGGAATTAAACAAAAAGATTACGGGGAAAACCAGAGAAAAATGCAAAAGAAATAAATAAAAATGAAAATGTTGCGAGAAGTCAGACAAAGCTCTGAATTCATTCCTGGTGAAAACCCCATTGAGATGTGTGAATATTGGCATGTAAAACTTAAATAGGATTCAAATGGAGCACAATTTACTTTAAACGAGACATTATTTATTTAATAAATAATTAAATAAAAATTTCCCGCAGACAAAACTTGGCGGAGGGATAAAATGAGTTTCGACATCGGGTATTTTTCGAAATTGGCTCATATGATTCCTCGGGAATACCTTAACGTAATACATAGATCTTCTAAGCAATAAAAACACAAAAAGACCATTATTTTAAAAAATGATTTTTTTAATATGGGGTAGTCTAAGATTTCAGGTGAAACTGGGATACCAATTGCTCTGTCTGTGGACATCTTTGCCTCTCTATCAAGATGACAAGAGTAAAGATGAGATCCTAAAGATCTCGGGTGTTTTTTGTCTTGTCCTTTGGGCTTGGGGTCGGGAAAACAAAAACAACACATCTTTGAAAAACAAAGAAAAAAACAGACAAAATTTTATTTATATACAAACAGGTTTTACCTCGTATCTAGTCCCTCAATAGCTTCAAATGTTGCCCATTGAAAGGTAGTGGTAACTCAATTCCATCCTAGTAAGGCAAGGAAGAAAGTGTCCATTCCGGCAGCTCTCTTTTGATCACCAAGGGCCCTTTCCAGAGTGAATCATATTTGTCATGCACGCCTTCTGTTCATGTCTCATGTCCCACCAGAGTACCCAATATCTAATCTCGAACTTCCTTCTCTCGGCCTTCTTGTCAAATACTTTGGGCAAGTCCTCATCAAATTCATCATGTGGTGGATCATCCTTTCTTCTCTCTCGTGGTAAATAAGGCTTCATCGCCTTCCTCTGTACCCATATTTACCTGTTGCATTCCCGAGCATGAACTATCACCATATTCTTTGTGTTTCTTCAAGTGCATCGATAATGCTTTTTAAAGTATCCAATAAGGAAACTAAACCCTTAAGGATTTTGTTACATTTTGGCTGGATTATTCCACTATTGTCATCATAACTGGATCGGTTTTTCTCGTGATTGCTTTTTCATGGTGGTGATTTACTCCCTTCAACATACAATCAAAGTTGTCTTCTTCCGCATATGCAGATGTTTGTTTGTCGTCATTGAAATTCTGCCATTGTTCAACACTATCAGGGACTTTGGGGCGGTAGACCATCTCCACTTTATAATTTCCTTGTCTAAATATGGACGGTGGTCTATCCAGATTCAATAGTGTAGCCATGATCACTAATGATTCGCCTTGGAATTCTAATTTATTGGAATGAAGTCGATAGAGAACGCTGTAAAATCCAATGTGGCAGAAAGCACTTTATCTCTGTAATGTTTCAGCTCATCTCTTTTGACTTGATTTTTCCCTCGAACTTGCTTTACTAGAAGTTCAACATCTCCTTGGGCTTTGAGGAGTCTTACTCCTTTCTTTCTAGCTTGTTCCATTCCTAATAACAAGGCTTCATACTCCATCGTATTGTTGGTGTTCTCGAACATTAGCTTGTGGGAGTATGGGAATATCTCATGATCTGGAGATATTAGTAGAACGTCGACTCCTGATCCAAAAGAACAACAAGTGCCTTTAAACTCCAGAGTCCAAACTTTTTCTTCTTATTTTGTTGGTCTAGTTGAAGTTCGCTCTAAAATGCCTTTATCCATTTCTAAGAAATAGACCCCATGGTCGATTCCGAAAAAAATATGAGATCTAGGATCCTCAGATTTTGTAACCCAAGATTGGACTTCTTTTCCGGCTCTAACTTTTGATTAATCCTCTTGATAGGAATATGGGCATATGACCAATCCATCTTTACTTCTCCTCCCAGCTCTTTCTTTGAAGTTTCGCTAGCAACATCCCACAAGAGATAGGAATATCTACAACTAAGATTGTCATCTCTAATCTTTTGTCAAGAAAAGTTGCCATAACAACTTGTGCATATTTGATTTGTCCAATTAAAGGGACTTGTCTCTCCATGGAATAACACTTTTTATGGTCTTTGTTAAGGTAAGCCCAAGAGTATCTCGCAAACTTTAGCTTGGCATGACATTATCGTAAGCACCTGAATCTAAAATGCAGTTGATTAACTTGAAACCATTAAGCAATAAGGAGACATAGAAAGGTTCGACTCTTTCAAAAGATAATAAGGGTTTAACAACTCGTATGCTATTCTTTTCTAGGGAGGAGTATCCTTGGGTTTAGGCAAAAAAAGTCCTTTTGATGTATTGGATTGTCCTTGTGATTGCATATACATATTTGACTAGCCTATTTAATCGCTTCAGAGAGGCTCTCAAGTATTTAGCTTCGACATTTGAACTCTAGTTTTCTTGGCATGATCAATAATGTCAAAAGAAGGTATAGATTCGTATATATGAACTTCTTTATGTGGTTAAGATGAAGAACTCACACTCTTATTTCTGGGAGCTAAGGAAGAAGGTAAAGGGTTGCCCCTTCTTTGTTCATCGCCTAATGCCTCACTGACGAGTTTGTGATTGTGTAAACCTTTCGCATATGCATGACCATGATCGTCTTCAAGAAGATCCTCATAGTCATGTTCGATTTGTAGTTTAGGTAATTAATGTTGGAGTTACCAAAGATGACCTACAAAATCATCGTTCTCAAGCCGATCAACGCCAACTTCTGGTCTTCTTCATTCATTTCCATGTTGTTTCTGGGAGCAGCTTCAATTGCTAATCTTTAGGAACCAACAATGCGGTTCCGGTTGTTGTTGAAATTTGAGCAAGGGCAGTGTTGTTTCCCTGAGCCATTTGTTTCTTCATCTATGACATCTCATTTGCTAACTTTTGCAATAGTGAATCGAAAGTAGTAGCAGAGGATGAAATTTCAGCTCTAGAAGTGCTCTCTTTATTTTTCCAAAGCCATGATGAGATCATATTCAATTTCAATTTGCCATGTTTTGGGTTGTTAACAAGTTAGTAGGTGTGTGCTCTTCGCAGTTGATAGCTTACTTCAGGAAGTAAATAATTGATGAAGAATACCTTTTGATTCTCATCATTTAGAGAAATAGAAGTTGGAATTTTGTAAAGTAATCTTTGGAATTTTGCAATAAAATCATGCATGTGCTCATGTGGCTCCTTCTTCAACTGAGTCAGTTGAGTTATCAATGTATCTTGGAATCTTCACCTAGTTTGAATATTTTCAGAATGCATCTTGAATCAGCCTTGATTGGTTACGGTTCAAGAGCTAGCCAAGAGAACCATTCTCTAGCCAAGTCACGCGCGAGAGTCTCTATGAAAATCTGGACAAACACATCTTCATGTTCTACGGCGAGCACTCCACATGATATAAAGAACGCAACCAAGTGATCATTTGGTTTCGCTTTCCGTCTCCAAAAAAATTTGGAAAATTATTTCTCGTCCCTTTTGGTAGATCATGCATAAGAGGAGTCGATTCAGAGGTCCAAAGGCTATACCCCATGAGATAGGTGCTACAAGAGCAAGTCGTTGATTCGCATCATCATGAAAGGAGTGCGTCTTCTTTGAGAATAGACTTGGTGAATAATCCTAAATTGCTTTGGATTGTCTGCTGGACACGATCCGGATCTAGAGGAGTTTGCACTCACCTTCCTCGCGAAAGACTAGATCTGCAGATTCTAACTTGAGGAGGATGATTGAAATTGAATTGCTCCTACAATCTATAAAAATAGTCGATCCTTCCTTGATCTCTGCTAGACCGCGTGAATGAACGTTCTATCAAAGTTGAGCTTATAATAAATAGGGGACTGGTAAGAGAAAAATTTGGTCTCGCTAATTTGTGTTGTCCCAAGTAAAGTTGCCAAAATCTGTTGGATAAATTTTCGCACAACTAAAAACCTAGCGATCATGAGATAAATCTCCCTCATTTACCGGTGAGGCTCCTGTGTAAGATTTTGTCAATTAAATTTCCTAATATCTATTTGTTGGTTTTACTTTAACTATGTAGCTCATGAACCATAGCTAGAGCAGTTTTGCAAGCCAAGTAAGAAGTAAGTAAGCAATCGTAAGAGAAAAGAAATATTTTGAGAAGAGGAAAATAATAGGAAAGAGGAAGAAAGGAGAGAAGATGTGCAACCCAATCAATAGTTTACGTAGTTGATCGCATGCATAGATTAAAACAAATAGATCATGAAATACATAATTCAAAGCAAATGAAGGTTTTAGATCTAGATCTAAAATAACACAAAGTTTATGAATAGATCTAGAAAGAAATAAGAAACAAAATGCACAGATTGACATAAAGTTCTACGGAAATCTGCCTCCTTTATATTCCTCCGCTTCGAAAAAACTATCAAGGGTTTCAGCTCAAAGTCCTGGAACACGAGAATCTTTCAATTAGAAATTCTTATGCTTTAACCCGTAGGCTCTTCCTCTATTTATAGTGTATAGAGGACAATTAGAAATAGGAGGTTATAACTGAGCCGACACGTGTGGAAGTAAAGGAAACAACTAGCAATCTCCCTCCTTGAATTCCTCTTTCGCATGACATGCATGATTTATAACTGAAAATAGAACCTTTTATTTTACATGTATGCCACCTATTTCAAGTAATTGACTTCTTCAAGTAATGACTTTTAAACCGATCACTTAAGTTTTATAATTTAATTGATAGCTCAATTACTTTGTCAGAGAAAATAAGAGAAAGAATAAGAAAGAAGAAAATAAATTAGAAGAAAGCTGCAACACTTCCAGTCTTGTTCTTTTTCCATATTCTGCATGTAGTTGACTCTTTTGCCTTTGATTCTCACCAAACTAGATCTGGAAGCAGTTGATTGTGATTTTCTTGCGAGTATTGCTTCTGACTTGTCTTCCCTCTTATCCTTGAAGCTTTTGCAGTTCTTCTCCAGTACATGCACCAATGCAATGTTTGTCGTAAACAATTCATTAAAAACTCATCATTTTTTTTGAAATTGTGTATGAGCAATTTTAAATTATGGAAAGCACTCTAGGTGAATGCAAATACAAGTAAATTCAATGAAAGCTTCAACTGGAAGATTGGGAGCACATGCACAAGATCCTGGAAAGAATTTTCCATGCACTGACTTCTACATGGGCTGCGTTAGAAACAAGAGGATGAATTTTTGCCGAAAGCCTTTGCAATTATGAGATATGGATCTGTCAATTAAATCGGTGATAGCTTTAGGGCCTATGTCTGTATCATTGACTTTAGCAAATCTGGAAGCTATGTATGATTATGTTGATCCTTTTTTCATCATGCTTCATCATGCATTTGGAACAATCTTTGTCTCGAGCTCTTTTTCTTTTAATTTCATTGGAATCCTCTTGCAATTGAATCAATTTGTGCAAATCTAGCAATTTCTTCAGATTCAGAAGATATATTCAATGTATCTGACATTGATTTGAACACCTATGATGAATACCTACAATTTATTCAGATAAAGATGGAGTCCAGTGGCATCAATACTTGATTTTTATCACCGAAATTTACATATAAAGTTTGTTGCCCTTAAATTTGAGGTTTTGCTTGCATGCAAAGCAAACAAAAATATTATTTAATTCACCGAGCACTTATACCAACATGCAGATAATTGTCATAGCAAAATCAAGCCATTCTAACCCTAGGCGCCAAAACCGGAAGCTTCCGTGCAATGGAAAATAAACTTTAATGCAAAATCCTCCTTTTGGCACCAAAACTTATCTGGCTGCAATCCTTAGCAAAAAAAAATAATTGCTTCTTTATTATGGCAGCCCATGCTTATATAATCCTCAAAGCATACTATTTTTAATAATTGCCCTTCTTATTTATGGAAATTTAATTAATAAATAATCATGTTTATTCACTCAAATTGGGCACCCAATTATGCATGTTGTTGGTTACTTTTAAATAAATTTATTTTATTTATTTTTAACATGCATCCTTGACTTCTCCTTAGCTCTTCCACTTGCATTGACTTTCCTTCTATTTATGGCACCAAAATTGGGTGAATAAACCATTAATAAATATTATTAAATGCATTGTTATTCATCCAAGGTGGGTCGATTTTTAAGCAAGGGTAATTTTAAAAATAGGAAGTCAAATTTGATGGGAATTTATACCCTGACCGGAGCTCCAAAATCTCTTCTTTCGCTTAAGTTGTTTCGACTTTCATAATGAGAATTTTTACCCGCAAGGTAAGGCAATTAAGAAGTTCCCATTGATGCTTTAAGTGATTTTCTTTTATAATGGGAATTTTTACCTGCAAGGTGTAAGAAATTCTCGCTTGTTTCGCCACTACCAAAATTCTCATTACAGCTTAGATCTATTTATTCCAAAAAGTGTGACTTGCCTAAGAGAGGCTTTTTGTGCTTGACTTCATCTTTTTTATCAAAAGTTTGCTTTATGAGGTTGATTCCTTCTGGTGCAGTGGCCGTAAATGATCTCCAGATGTTCCAGGAAATTAAACAAACTATACAGAACAAAGAATGGACCTAGGGGAATTAAATAGAAAGATTACGGGGAAAATCGGAGAAAAACGCAAAAGAAATAAATAAATACGAAAAATGTTGCTAGAAGTCACAGACAAAGCTTTGAATTCATTCCTGGTGAAAACCCCATTGAGATGTGTGAATACTGGCATGCAAAAATTCAATAGGATTCAACCGGAGCACAATTTACTTAAACGAGGTATTATTTATTTAATAAATAATTAAATAAAACTTTCCTTGCAGACAAAACCTCGAGAGGGATAAAATGAGTTTTAACATCTGGGTATTTTTCGAAATTGGCTCATATGATTCACTGGGAATATCTTAATGTAATAGAGACATCTTCTGGCAATAAAAACACAAAAAGACCCGTTATTTAAAAAAATGATTTTTTTAATATGGGGTAGTCTCGATTTTGTGGTGAAATATGGGGATACCAAGTGTCTCCCACCATAATCCAAAGAAGTAATATATTGTGTTATGTAGCTTTGTTTGCATAATGGCCTCTAAAGAATACCACAATGTGCTTCTTCCATGATGGTTTTGCGCTCATGCTCAAAAACACACATGCACGAGAGATATGTGCTTCTTCCATCTTGTATAGGTCATCTCCACTAGTTGGTAGGGTGTTGTATGAATGGTTAGTTGCTTCTTTTCTAATGTTTTCATCCTTGTAGGGGCCATATTTGTGTGCAAGAATATTGTAATATATTTTAAATAAGATGGTGCGCACTATAACCTAAATAATCGAGCATCCGACATAGTTTATTTTATTCTTTGCATGTCCTCGCCATAGTTGATCCATGACAAACGATCTCGGTCCCAAATTTCTTTTTCTAGGATTAACTATAACGGAAAACTCAAATTCCTGGAATAAAAGGATCCAACAGCAGATGTGCCCTTGCAAAACTGGATTGTTAACTAGATATTTAAGTGTTATGTGATCAGTGTAAAAGATAAATAGTGTTACTAGTAGATATTGTATAAACTTGTGAAGGTCGTACATCATCGATGACAACTCTTTATGCTCGTGGTTGTGTAATTTTTCTCATCCGACATCAATTTCCTACTTACAAAATAGATAGGATTGTCTACATTATCTTCCCCTGGCTGGGCCAATACTTCACCAATTGTAGTTCTGAAGCATCTACATGAACATGGAATGGTCTATTCCAAGAAGGGAAGCGTAATATGGGCGCGGTGGTGAGCGTATCCTTTAAAGTCTCAAATGTTTGTTGTTGTGTGTTACCCCAACTAAATTTTCATTTTGCCTTCAGCAACTCTTCTAATGGCGCAATAATCTTGGCATACCGCTTAATTACTTTCCAATAATAACCAATATGTCCAAGGAATCCACAGACTTCATTTTGATTCGTTTGTTCTTCCAACCCTAAGATGAATGTGATTAGTTTTCTCTTCCAACCCTAAGATGGAAATTGAAACAAATTTTGTTCTTTTCAAATTCAATCATGTAATCCCTCCATGGGTGTTCCTTATCTACTTTCCTTATGCAATCCCTAGCTCTATGTCTAAAGACATGACATGAAAAGAAAATTCCATGAAACTTACCAGGGAATCTCCTTACATTTGGTTGTTTGATGATCTTTGTGTGTCCTTTAAATGAGACATGATTTGACTTTCCCTTCAACTCTTTTTGCTTTGTTTGTTCAAGTTCCTCTCTTAGTGTCTTCAACTTAGCATTTATTCTATCACATTCTTCATCCTTGGCTCTGATGGCAGCTTTACATGGTTCATGACTAGATTCATGCTCCAATTCACATTGGGTTTCTTCATGTTTAAAAACCAGACCTAATTTGTCATTTGAGTGTCTTTGATTACGTTTAGGTCTTTAATCGGGCTTGAGCAATCTCATACTTCTTCTTTAGCACCGTATCAACTTGACCACCCATGTTTTTTCCTCGAGGACCTTCTCTTAAGTTGTTAAATTTATATGAAGAGAACCTTGTTCTGATACCAATTGTTAGAAATTCTAGGCACTGAGAGGGGGTGAATTAGTACTTGTTAAAATTTTGTGAAATTTATAATGATTTAACTAACCAGACTTAACTATGTTAACCATGAGAGACATGAGCATCCAACCATAAGAGAGAAAGAGAAACAAACCCACATAAACACATGAGTAGACACAATTTAATGTGGGAAACCCATCAAGGACAAAACCCATTGGAACCGTAAAACTAGCTTAGACAAGTATCCTATAAGGTTAAAATGGTTTCAACATGTGGTGAGCACCGACTCACCTTGAAGTACCCATTCCAAATCTATGTCAAACACCCACTTAATCGCCGTTCATAAGCACCTACTTACTAGGAAGCTCACTCATAATACTAGTGAGATATAACTTAGGCTTTGAACATACATAATTGGTTTTGATCACCTTCACCACTTTGTTTCTTTCATCAACATGATGTGATCATTATTTCACTCACCTTCATTCTTCGCTCCTCTTCTTAATTTTCATGCCTTCAATACACTAACACCCTTCTTATTTTTAAAACTATTAGAATTTGAGGATTCTAATAAATAAAAATTTAATCAACTTACATATTATATAATGTTACAATAAATATTTAAATAAATATTACATCATAAAATAAGTAAATAAAGAAATAATTACATGAAATAAATAACACAAGTGACACAATATTTATAGTAGAAAACCCCAATAGGGTAAAAACCACTTTGAAAATAACCTTTCACTTCAGAGAACTTATTTTAAATCCAGTAAGATCACCTCCTCCTTACAACCCTATTTACCAAGGGTAAAACCAAATCACTTGATTTACACACCTTGACATATTTCTCGATTATATCAAATGAGGACCTAAAGTCCTTTTTATATAAGGTGATTTGGTATGTCTCTCGACCCACCTTTCAACCGAAACGGTTGACACATACACCTAGGTTTATAATATTTAATATTAGAAATATAATTATTTCATGATATTAAATATTTAACCTAAAGTATATACCTAGGTTAGCATATTTAATAATAGAAATATAAATATTTCATATTATTAAATATTAACCTATATATTAGTGATGGACCCATATACATTAAGGGTTGTCCAGACCACTTAATCATTATGTTCCAACACTCCCCCTTAATGTTAAGTGGGATGACATAACATATGCCAATAGATTATCTACTTGTGGTATAGTATAAGATTTATAATCCTTAAACCATAAATGTTTTAGGCTAGCATATCGGTTGAAGGAATTATAACAACTTCATCATACTCAATTTACCTTTTGTACAAAAGGATTTGGAGTCCCAAAGATCATCCCATAATCAGTGGCTAAGTATGATTTTTGAGTTTTACATGTTTTCACAGGTTGTCATAAGAGGTTACTGAACCCAAACATATAGGATCCTTTTACAACCAAGGACCTCCTTAACAATATGTCAGATCGATGTTTACCAATAAACTCAACAACACTAAAGAGTTTATCGAAGACCGCCTTTAAGATCTTTCTACACTTCTTTCTAAAAAAGAAGTCGAGGAGGTAGACATGCTCAAAGGTATTTTACAAATACCGAAGGTGTTTTTACAAAAACCAAGTTCCATTAGGAGGTGACATTGTCGTGCGCACTCCCCCTCAATGGAAACTCGACAATACAAGCTTTTCATGAAAGTGACAAAACTTTGCAGCACTCGGGGACTTTTTGAAGATTTCAACAACTCCGCTCTTTAGTCAACACAAACTTGAAATTTATCTCATCATTTAACACCTTCTCATGGGTGAAGCGTATATTTATCTCAATGTGTTTCGTTATCGATGTTGAACCGGATTCTTAATCAAGAGTAATACAACTTTGGCCACCACATAGAAGAGGAATACTTCCTTTAACTTCCATGTGTATCTCTACCAACAACCATTGCAACCACATGGCTTCTTTACTTCTTCCATTGTACTTCTCTGCCTCAGTAGAATAAATAGAGATTGTTGATTACATTTGTTGTTCCAAGTAATGGTTCCTACACCAAAAAAACTTGAACACATATCCAATATATTTTATAACACAACATCAATATGGTTAGAATCACAAAATCCATATAAGATAGCATTTTCATTCTTAGTATAATACAACCCATAATTGATTGTTACTTTAATATATCTAAAAATTATTTTTGCAAGATTCTAATGATCTCTAAAAAAGGTTCATAAACCTTGAAGTAATTCATATTGTATAGGAAATATTTGATCTAGTTATAGTTAGATAAATCAAATTATCAACTAACACCGTATATAAAATAGGATCAACCTTTTTCATATGCAGATTTAGGATCAATATTTATTCCAACTTCCATTAAGTAGAAAATGGTTTACAATCAATCATAAGAATTTTTTTCAATACAATGGTTGCATATTGTGTTTTGAAAAATAATAATAGAATGAAATACAATCATACAAAGAACATGATGTGAGAGACCTAACTCATTCATTTCAAATTGCTTCAATTTCTCTTTAATCCTATGAATTAAATTAGAATTGTCACCAGTCATAAGCAAATCATCAACATATATACATATAATGATAATATGTGAGCCTTATTGCTTAATGAATATATCATTGTTAGAAGAACAATTAACAAAACCTAACAGTTTAAAGAAGGAAACGATTTTCGTATACCAAGCTCTAAGAGCTTGTTTTAAACCATACAAAGATTTTTCAACTTACAAACATTGTTTTCTTTACCGTTTCTTCAAATCCTTTAGGTTGAAACATGTAAATTTCTTCTTTTAAATCACAATTCAAAGAAGTATTTTTCTTATCCGTTTGGTGGATTTCCCACCCAAATGAGCGACAAGTGTAAATAAGGCCATAACAAGATTACTCATTTTAGCTACATGGGCAAATGTCTCAACATAATCAATACGAGGTTTCCGAGTGAAACATCTAGCAACAAGTCTAGCTTTATATTTTTAATACTATCATCAACATTATATTTTACTTTGTATATCCACCTAGACTCTATAATACTTTGCGACTCGGGTTCATACAAGATAATTAATGCATGGTGCATATGATGGCTTCGGTCATTTTCCTAAGGTTAATAGGATTTGAAATTTCTAACATAGATTGAACCCAATTTAATTTCTTATCTAGGAAGATGAGAGTTTTAGAAACATCTATAAAGATCAAAACATCATCATAACCATTTACTAAATCAATCAAAACCATCATTTAGAAGCATTTAATGAAGTAACTCAAGAGAGAGAAGAAGACAACACATGTAAACCTTTCGCTAGATTATATCTATACATTTCATATAAGCTTCAATAATTAATATGTCATAACCTTTCATGTCATAGTTTTGAATTATTCAAACTTTGAGATATAAAACAAGATGCGTAAGAGAAATCATCAAAAATATACGAGACCATTTCTTTGAATTTCTTCATCTATTATACTCTCATTACTATTCTTGATATGCCAAATAACCTTTATGCATGGATTCTAGTTGTGTCCATACCTTTTTTCGATGTTCGATATTACCAATGTGTAGAAGGTACTCACCGTTCACATTGCGCAAAATCATAGAAAGTAAAGAGCCTCACGCATTCATTTTACAAAGCATTCGACGATTGATGGGAGCAACCTAAGATCCAAAAATAATCATCAGAGTTTCCTCACCATAAATTTTATTTTAACCCAAATGTTTTAGTTGGTTTCATTCAAGATTTGGGTTTTATCAAGACAAAAATAATTTGGACATCATTATTTTTCTAAACCTCGTAAAACACACCCCATTATAATATACAATGTACCATAGAGTTAGATACATATTTATCGATAATAAAAACAACACTTTTAATTGAATTAGATCTAAATTTTATAGATCTAAAGAAACTATTTGATCATAATTAATTTTGTTACTACAATGCATATTAATTAACCTCTCATGATCAAAATAATAACCCTCAATATAAAGGGCTTTGCATTATACCCCCATTTATATAAAAAAATATTTCCACCATATAGAAGTGAAGAAGAGGTCCCTAAGAATGCATAACAACTTAAAATTTCTAAAAAAATTTAATGTAGACAAAATTCGGCCAACTTAAATTTGACGTTTAAATGACCGTCATAATGGCTTATGTTTGGTCTACCTGTGACGGTCATTTAATCATCAAATTTAATGAAGCCAAATTTTTTTGTGTATTTCTAGAATGTGAAATTCTAGAATTTATTCTTCTCGTATAATATTAGGAGGTTATATTTTAATACATTATAATAACCTATTATAATTTATAATGTAAAAATATATGCACTTTAAGAAAAAAATGGTCGCCACACGTGCCCATTCTACACGTGGAAACCAATGAGCCCTATTCGTCCTGTGCAAACCCTAAATGGGGCATGGATTCTGTCCATTTCCATGGCGGCGACAACGACGGCGACCTCAGTGCACGATCCAAAGAATGTACATCGAAACTTTGAGACAACTGCGGTTGGAGGTGGCATGGTGGCTTTGGGGATGAGGACTCGGCCCGTCCGGATCAATCTTGCTTTCAATACTCGGTTCAATTATTACTTCTTCTGAGGATGGCAACACATTCACCGGTTAGGCTCCCTCTATTCTTGACGGGACTGGCCATGGCGCACCTATTCACGGCCCCACTGTAACCTCGTTCAAAGATGCATTAAGGGGCAAGGATTCTCCTATGAAGCCTACAGATTGTACCCCATGCATTACATTTGGGGAGGAGGTCATTTCAACTGAAAATTATTATAAGGAACATGCTCTTATCTACAGATTCAGAGGACTTTGGCCGAGCCTTCCTGATCTACATGCATGGATCTCCAAGCACTGGACTCCATTGATCAGCTGGGAGGTTAGACTTATACCCATGTGCTAAAGGTATTTTCATAGTAACTTTTTCTTCAATAGCTGACAAAAACTCCATTGCTTCCAAGCTTTGGGTTTGCCAATCTAAGCACCTGGTCATTAAATCTGGTTCCCCTCTTTTAACCCGCTCACTGAGTCTTTTTCATGCAAACCTGTTTGGATCCGATTACCCCATTTACCCCTCCAATTCTGGAGTGGTGAATGTTTGAAATCTATTGGAAACACCTTGGGAACTACACTTTCTATAGATTCTCAAACATCTGATTATACCCATACTACCTACGCTTGGATCTTGGTGGAACTAGACACGGCTAAAAACCTTCCCGCAACCATTGATCTCGAGTGCAAAACATAACTTGGCACAACCTTTAGATTACGAAACACCAACATGAGAAACACGGTGATGGAAAGATGCCCTCCGGAACCAATGATCAAATGTCACTTAGCTGGCCAAAGGGCTTGAAATTTGGAGAAAAATTTTGGCCCATAAAAAGAAATTCAAAATATTTAAAATTGTTTGAAACGGCTTAGCATTTTAGTAAAAATGTCATATGAAGGAAAAAGAAAATGTCACTTAGCTAGTTGAGAATTTGGAGGGGCGAGGCAAGATGACATTTAATGTTTTAAAAAGAACATGGCTTTGGCAGACGGCTTTGGTAGACCGGTATCGAGATATAATGACATTATGTGAACAAAAAGATCATATTAATTTGTGTAAAGATTTTTATTGAAATCCTTCGGGATTTGTATTATCTCGATTCCGCTTGACTTTGGTTTTGTATTGAATACTCCTCAGGTGCTCCGAGCAGTGTTCTCATCCATCTAAATTTCAAATTGCAGTCCTCCTTTGACACATCGTGCCACCACATTTAATACCCCACCATTTTTGTTTTGGCTCATTGAATTTGCTATGTCTCAGTCTAACTCACCTCACCAACTCCGATTGACATCCATCGGCATTGAACTGTATTCGGTAGACTGTAGTGGTTGTAAATCATGGGTAAAATATGTTTTAGAAATTTATTTAGTAGTTTTAACGTATCAAAAATTCAGAATGGAGTAATAATAGCCATGGGGAGAGCAAATTGCAGTTCTGCAGTAATCAATGTGGAGCTCGAGCCTCCGAGCCGTCCTGTAGGTCAGCATGACTGTCATGACAGACTCACACAGCTGTGCTTCTGAGTCCCACGACTCTAGTCTCCTACTCTCCACTCACACGGTCACACCGTCCACAGGTGAAGCACTGAAGGTCCACATAAACATTAACTCAAATTGTATCCAATGTGCAAATGAA
The DNA here is from genome assembly GCA_018340775.1 of Taxus wallichiana var. yunnanensis. NCBI lineage: Eukaryota > Viridiplantae > Streptophyta > Pinopsida > Cupressales > Taxaceae > Taxus > Taxus wallichiana. The sequence continues at coordinate 103,457,433 of CM031237.1, forward strand.
TAAAAAATGTTTTTAATTGGAGATTCAGCGCAGACTGTATTGAATGCCATTGCCAATAGAGGAGTCTAGAATCTAGATGCTCACGAAACTGGCAAACTGTAGCCTGCTGCCATATTGTGCGTGGTACATAAAAAAAATAGATGATTGATAGGGCACCTCAATGAAAATTGTTAAAAAAACTGTGGATTATTAATTTGACACTTGTTTCACAAAAATATGGGAAAGACTCCAACTATACATTAATTTGATTTGAGTTGAAGACAATAATACATGCAGCTACACATTAAAAATCTCATTTGGATTGTGGAGAGGGCCAGTACGTTGTATGAGTTTGTAAGGAAAATAAGTATTTCATCATTTTCAGATTTCTATTCAGCGCTGAGGGGCAGACTGGTTCATACAAATTAAGGTACAGAATCAAAGGGACCAGTTGGGGTATTGCTTTCATCTTGCTTCAGACATTGAAACAGGTACACTTGTGAGTCACCTTATACTGAAAAATAGAATAAACTCTGCACAGTTTATATTTTCATTACTAAAAGTATTGATTAAACACTTCTCCATCTTAAAATTAAATATTATTGTAGTTATTGAATGATTTTTAAGTTTTGTATTCTATGATTGATGAAAGTAAAAATTCAGGAGTATGCTATTGCATTTAACATTCAATTGCACTTTTGGAAAACAAATAAGTGGCATAATTATTTGCCACTTCAAAATTGTCTTTGCTTTAACATCTCTGCAAGAGGTTTTTATTGTTGTTTTTATTTTTGTGAAAGAAGTTTTTTTTTTTTTTTTTATTATAAGCTCTACTCAAGTGTGCTTTACATAATATATTGTCTGAAAATGGACAGAAAACTTATTTAGTGTTGAACATTGAACTTTGAGGGAGTGGATGTTTTAACGAGGAGTAGTTCACCAAGCGTGAAGAGGTAAGGAATCCATGACCCTTTGTTAGTGCAATCTTATATTTGAGATTTTAGTGTTGCATGATTATACAAATTACTCTAAATTATTTTCTTAAATATTCTCTAATCTCTAATTCTAAATTGTCAAAATAATACACAAAAATTCATGTGAAAACACTATTTTGATATTTTTATAATTATTTCATTGGAATAGGTGACAAGTGTCGTGTAAGTTGTTTGAGAAAATGGCTTCCATTGGTCGTCCAAAGAAGGATAAAAATAATTGTCACTTGTTGATGCATTTGGCATCTCTCGGCATTCTAGTCAACCATGTGATTCTCAAAATGAAGAATTTGATATTCTTGCACAAGAAGAACACGAGTTAGATGGAGCATAATTTGTGGAAGAGGAACATACATCAAAGAAACCTAAAAGGACATTCAAGGCCAAATGGAAAACAAGATTTCCATGGGCTTATGCTATAAAATACTGCAATGGTGTAGAAAGGATAAAATGTTCTTGGTGTGTCAAATATAAGAGAGATACTCCATTTGCTAAAGATGGAAGCACCACCCTTCAAGTTAGTGGCCTTCTTACCCATGCAGAATCAGATCCTCATAAATTTTCATCACAACGTTTGGAGGGAGAAAATAAACAAAGTAACATTCCAATCACTAAACACATAGAACTAATGGTAGATGTTGAGAAGGAGAGAATCATATCAGTGATGGAAAATATGTATTTTGTTGCCATACATGATTTATCTTTGGAGCTCTATAAGCCGATTTGTGACTTGAACAAGTATAAAGGAACTCCACACATGCCTCTCACAGATGAATATTTTGCATATACAAATACAACATCTGGAAAAGAGTTTTTACAAGCTGCTTAAGGAGGTTTATTGGAAAAAGTTGAAAGATGAGATATTTCATAGTCCATTTTACTCTATTTTAGTTGATGAAAGCATTGATTGTACTATGGAACAACATTTGATTGTTTATATTACATACTTGACAAATGGAGGCAGAGGTCAATGTGTAACAAAATTTATACGACTCCTTGAAATAAAGGATGGAACAACTCAAGCTATGTATGATGCCATGATCACTCTTTTGACAGAGATGAATTTATCCTTAATGAAGTTAGTTGGATTTGGATCTGATGGGGCATCTGCCATGAGGGGAATTCGTGAAGGTTTGTCCACAAAGCTTCGTCGAGATGCTCCTCATTTATTAGATATTCATTGCATAGCTCATCGAGAAGCATTAGCAACAAATGATGCTTCATCTTATTTTCCAGAGTTGCAGTTTATTGATAAATTTGCAAATAAAATATATTCATGGCTTGGAAAATCTGCTAAAAGACATGGAGCATTGAGAGAGTTGATGGAGTCATTTCAAATCAACAGGTTGGAAGTGTTACAAATTCATCAAATTAGGTGGCTTTCTAGAGGAAAGGTCATGGAAAGACTTGTCAAACTCATGCCTGCTTTGTTGAAAGAATGGGAATTAGAGGAGAAAAACATGTATGATTTGGCAACAATATTTCAGGTACAATTTTGCATCCATTTACTTGCAGATGTGCTTATTGAGTTAAATAAGTTGAATAAAAATTTCAAGAGGATCATATTGACATTACTTCCATTGGGACTACATTAGATATCACAATTGACATGCTTCGTAGGAGATTTCAAAGAGGCATATTTGGGGCAGTACTCTACATACATCATCTTTTCTAACCAGGGCACAAGGAGGATCTCTTGAGTTTGTAGATGGAACAGGTACATTACATGTACATGCATTGAGATTTGAGAGCTTGCCTAAGTCACAAAGATCAGGGACACTAGATGATTGCATTGAATTGGGGAAAAGCTTTATAATTAAGGTAATTGATTCTCTTGATACAAGATTCACAGATTTACCTATATTTAATGTTGCTAAATTTTTAGTCCTCGTAATTACTACGAGGAGACAGAAGATAGAGATCGTCAAACAAAAAGATGGTTAACATGTTTATGTGACAAATTTAGTGTTGGAAACTCACCTATTGTGGACAGTGTTAAATGTTTGGGTGAGATGGATGAATTTATTTGTACTATTTATAGATCATATCCAAAAAAACATATGTTTGGAGCATGGGATCTATGTGGCGGTGAACCTGAATGGTTTGAAGGGTTTCCATGTTTGATGCAACTATGGCAAGCTATTCTTGTAATTCAAAGCAAGCACAAATTATATGTGGAAGAGGTTTTCAAAGTTAAATAGGATAAAGAATGATGATAGATCCAGGCTTTCTTTGAGCACATTGGATATGCTAATGTTTCTATCTCTTTGTGCACCTCATGCTCTAAATGAGGTAGATTGGGATGCTATTTATGATGCATGGAAGAATAAAAAAACTCGAAAACCGCTTCCATTAGACAAATAGATGGTGAGTTTTTGGAAGTTCTTTCTATAAAATATGTTCTTTATTGTTTTTTATTTATAAAAAAAATTCTTTGGAAGTTTAGATAAGTGTTTTCAATATTTTACTACTAATTTAATAAGATTTTTTTTCAAAATAATTGATGAATACTTGTCAAGAACATTTGACTTGGTCTAAATGTTGATCAATGTGTCTTGTAATGACTTATATCTCATTTTGTGTTTCAGGTATTTTCTTTTTTGAAGGGAGCCTAAAAAATGTGTTGGTGATATGTTTTGCTTACATTGAGGTGAACACGAGAAACATTTCTATTTAGATCACATAAATTTTTTGGTAGTTTGATATTTTTCTTGATACTATTTATTAGATGAAACATGAATTATTTTTATACAACTAATTATTTTTTCTCTTATATTTAACAAATTAAATTTGAGTAAAAGAACCTTGTGTTGTCATTAATTTTTAGGTTCATTATGTGTGTTAAAAATTTTGTTTGTCACTTTGTAATTCCAATGTCAATTAGAGAGTTTAATTTTAAATTTTTTATTGGATCTCGCAATATAACTTATTCATACATTATTTATGAAATGGAATTTATTACATTTTAAGGGGAGACACTCTTATTAGATATGATACATTGACATTTTTAATTTGTAAAATCACCCATCTAAAAAAATGAAATCTCTCTTTGTAAAAAGTGTTCAATTTTTTACGACATGTGTGATTGCTTTACTATTTTCATATGAAGTGTAAAATGATTATACTACTTTTCATAGTTGAAGGGTTGGTCCAATATTTACCCTTCACAATGAAATTGGGACTAGCCCTTCAAATTTGATCACCGCCTGAACACTTGGTTTTCGGTGCAAAAGAGGACCTAGAATCAAATTCAAATGCAGAGGTTGAATCTGATTTAGTCCCTGAAACCCCTTTATCAGAAAATCCTATTGCCGACAGCAAGGAAAATGCAACAAATTTATCTCATTTAGTTGTTGACAGCAAGGAAAAATTATCTCAAGAAAACAATGATGTTGTTTCAGTTGGAATTATTGCAACTATGGAAAATACTCCTTTTTCTAACCCTCCATTCATGGAGGCATCATCAGGTTGGGTAACTATCCGTAAAAAGAAAAATTTTATTTTAAAGAATGCCACTTCTCCGCCTCGATGATTTGTTTCTCTTTTGTTGTTCGGCTATTCTACATTGTCCCTTGTCTTTGCCGAACAATGGTTTTGGATCTGTAGTGGTGCTATTGCAGATCAAGTTGTTGTTTTTCACCTATTTTTTTCTTTGAATTGATGCCTTGGGTGTTGGTACTTTTCTAAGCAGACTGTTTTTTTCTTTGTTGGGCTTCCATGATTCAATCTTGGCTTTTGAGCCTTCTTGTACAAGGGTATAGTCCCTTTCAAAAAACTATTTACCAATAATAATAAAAAGGTATATAGTTTATAGAATGTAAAAAAACAACATATATTTCATAAAAATTATAAACTATAGTATTTTTTAATAAAAATACATAACCCTTATTAAAGGGGTTTAAAGGACATAGACAGTTAAAAGAATTTTACCATGTGCAAGTAGATTTATGAGAGTATAGATTAACTCCGCATATTTTACGAGGGGACAAGTAATTTCACCCGACCAATGAAATAAATTGAAATCCCTATTTTCATGAATCTTGTCTCCTCCCTTCATTTAGTCTTAATTTTACCCTCGCACACATTTAAAACTATGGAAATATTGCAAAATATTTTATATAATTCCCACATTTATACATGAGATATTATCTTATTTTATTCTCCACTCTCACTCTTATATAAAAGAAAACATTTAAACATGTTTATTTATATAGTTTTTACAAACTATAAGATATAAATGAGTGAGGCCGCCTTACATGGATAATATAAATGGTTAGGGACACATGTTAGGTTTATGTTTGAATATTTAGTTTGAAAAACTATAAAATTATAGTTATTTTGTGTTATATATATATATATATATATATATATATATATATATATATATATATATATATATATATATATATATATATATAGAAAGGACCCTATTTAAAGGGAGCCTGATAACTATAGATGACTCCTTAATAAAAATATGTAAGAAATTTTTTTAACCAGATATTGCATTATTTTACCCCATTCCATGGGTCTTTAACCTGAGCCTATTCTCGAGAAATATTGTCTAGACCTTGTGATTTGAATTTTTACATGTTTACTAGGCTGCACATACATTACAAACTATACAATAATTAATAAAATATTTCTTAAACATTTTAACCTTTACATATGATATTCATGCCCAGGTAAACAACTTATTCCAGAGCCCTTTCACCAAGGGTTTCAAGATGGGGGATCCACCGCAATTTTCTTGCAAATACCAATTCTTCACAAAACAATAAATAAAATATAAAACATTTGATCTTAATTTATTTAATTTACCTCACTCATTACCATGTTAGAATTTGATGATTCTAATAAATACAGATTTAATCAACTTACATATTATATAATGTTACAATAAATATTTATATAAAAATTACATCATAACATAAGTAAATAAAGAAATAATTACATGAAATAAATAACACAGTGACACAATATTTATAGTGAAAAACCCCAATATGGTAAAAACCACTTTGAAAATAACCTTTCACTTCAAAGAACTTATTTTATATCCAAGAAGATCACCTCCTCCTTACAACCCTATTTACCAAGGCTAAAATCAAATCACTTGATTTGCACACCTTTGATATATTTCCGAATATATCAAACGAGGACCTAAAGTCCTTTTTATATAAGGTGATCGGGTATGTCTCTCGACTCCACCTTTTCAACCTAAACGGTTGACACATACACCTAGGTTTATAATATTTAATATTAGAAATATAATTATTTCATGATATTAAATATTTAACTTAAAGTATATATCAGAGTTAGCATATTTAAAAACAGAAATATAAATATTTCATATTATTAAATATTAACCTATATACTAGTGATGGACCCATATACATTAAAGGTTGGTCGAGACCACTTAATCACTATGTTCTAACAAAAACAAGCACTTAGGTCTGCAGATCCTTTCAACAACATTTACATGTTAAAAAACAAGCTTATGTAAAAGTACATGACTCCTTGAGATGACCCTTGACCTTTCACTTACAAATATGTTTCAACTAACTCACTATTCACACGTACAAAGGAGATGGTTTGTCTTTAGACTATCTCTTCGAGGTATGTTTGTTGTTGTGTGTTACCCCAACTAAATTTTCATTTTGCCTTCAAAGAACTCTTCTAATGGCGCAATAATCTTGGCATACCGCTTAATTACTTTCCAATAATAACCAATATGTCCAAGGAATCCACAGACTTCATTTTGATTCGTTTGTTCTTCCAACCCTAAGATGAATGTGATTAGTTTTCTCTTCCAACCCTAAGATGGAAATTGAAACAAATTTTGTTCTTTTCAAATTCAATCATGTAATCCCTCCATGGGTGTTCCTTATCTACTTTCCTTATGCAATCCCTAGCTCTATGTCCAAATACATGACATGAAAAGAAAATTCCATGAAACTTACCAGGGAATCTCCTTACATTTGGTTGTTTGATGATCTTTGTGTGTCCTTTAAATGAGACATGATTTGACTTTCCTTCAACTCTTTTTGCTTTGTTTGTTCAAGTTCCTCTCTTAGTGTCTTCAACTTAGCATTTATTCTATCACATTCTTCATCCTTGGCTCGATGGCACTTTACATGGTTCATGACTAGATTCATGCTCCAATTCACATTGGGTTTCTTCATGTTTAAAACCGAGACCTAATTTGTCATTTGAGTGTCTTTGATTACGTTTAGGTCTTTAATCGGGCTTGAGCAATCTCATACTTCTTCTTTAAGACCGTATCAACTTGACCACCCATGTTTTTCCTCGAGGACCTTCTCTTAAGTTGTTAAATTTATATGAAGAGAACCTTGTTCGATACCAATTGTTAGAAATTCTAGGCACTGAGAGGGGGTGAATTAGTACTTGTTAAAATTTTGTGAAATTTATAATGATTTAACTAACCTGGACTTAACTATGTTAACCATGAGAGACATGAGCATCCAACCATAAGAGAGAAAGAGAAACAAACCCACATAAACACATGAGTAGACACAATTTAATGTGGGAAACCCATCAAGGGACAAAAACCCATTGGAACCAGAAAACTAGCTTAGACAAGTATCCTATAAGGTTAAAATGGTTTCAACATGTGGTGAGCACCCACTCACCTTGAAGTACCCATTCCAAATCTATGTCAAACACCCACTTAACTGTCGTTCTATAAGCACCTACTTACTAGGAAGCTCACTCATAATACTAGTGAGATATAACTTAGGCTTTGAACATACATAATTGGTTTTGATCACCTTCACCACTTTGTTTCTTTCATCAACATGATGTGATCATTGTTTCAGCTCACCTTCTTTCTTCTCTCCTCTTCTTAATTTTCATGCCTTCAATACACTAACACCCTTCTTATTTTTAAAACTCTGTTAGAATTTGAGGATTCTAATAAATAAAAATTTAATCAACTTACATATTATATAATGTTACAATAAATATTTAAATAAATATTACATCATAACATAAGTAAATAAATAAATAATTACATGAAATAAATAACACAAGTGACACAATATTTATAGTGGAAAACCCCATTAGGGTAAAACCACTTTGAAAATAACCTTTCACTTCAGAGAACTTATTTTAAATCCAAAGAAGATCACCTCCTCCTTACAACCCTATTTACCAAGGGTAAAACCAAATCACTTGATTTACACACCTTTGACATATTTCTCGATTATATCAAATGAGGACCTAAAGTCCTTTTTATATAAGGTGATTTGGTATGTCTCTCGACTCCACCTTTCAATAAACGGTTGACACATACACCTAGGTTTATAATATTTAATATTAGAAATATAATTATTTCATGATATTAAATATTTAACCTAAAGTATATACCTAGGTTAGCATATTTAATAATAGAAATATAAATGTTTCATATTATTAAATATTAACCTATATATTAGTGATGGACCCATATACATTAAGGGTTGTCATTCGACCACTTAATCATTATGTTCCAACACTCCCCCTTAATGTTAAGTGGGATGACATAACATATGCCAATAGATTATCTACTTGTGGTATAGTATAAGATTTATAATCCTTAAACCATAAATGTTTTAGGCTAGCATATCGGTTGAAGGAATTATAACAACTTCATCATACTCAATTTACCTTTTTGTACAAAAGGATTTGGAGTCCCAAAGATCATCCCATAATCGGTGGCTAAGTATGATTTTGAGTTTTACATGTTTTCACGAGGTTGTCATAAGAGGTTACTGAACCCAAACATATAGGATCCTTTTACAACCAAGGACCTCCTTAACAATATGTTGTACTGGATGTTTACCAATAAACTCAACAACACTAAAGAGTTTACTGAAGACCGCCTTTAAGATCTTTCTACACTTCTTTCTAAAAAAGAAGTCGAGGAGGTAGACATGCTCAAAGGTATTTTACAAATACCGAAGGTGTTTTTACAAAAACCAAGTTCCATTAGGAGGTGACATTGTCGTGCGCACTCCCCCTCAATGGAAACTCTGACAATACAAGCTTTTCATGAAAGTGACAAAACTTTGCAGCACTCAGGGACTTTTTGAAGATTTCAACAACCTGCTCTTTAGTCAACACAAACTTGAAATTTATCTCATCATTTAACACCTTCTCATGGGTGAAGCGTATATTTATCTCAATGTGTTTCGTTATCTGATGTTGAACTGGATTCTTAATCGAGAGTAATACAACTCTGACCACCACATAGAAGAAGAATACTTCCTTTAACTTCCATGTGTATCTCTACCAACAAACCATTGCAACCACATGGCTTCTTTACTTCTTCCATTGTTCTTGTCGCCTCAAGTAGAATAAATAGAGATTGTTGATTACATTTGTTGTTCCAAGTAATGGTTCCTACACCAAAAAAACTTGAACACATATCCAATATATTTTATAACACAACATCAATATGGTTAGAATCACAAAATCCATATAAGATAGCATTTTCATTCTTAGTATAATGCAACCCATAATTGATTGTTCCTTTAATATATCTAAAAATTATTTTTGCAAGATTCTAATGATCTCTAAAAAAGGTTCATAAACCTTGAAGTAATTCCTATTGTATAGGAAATATTTGATCTAGTTATAGTTAGATAAATCAAACTATCAACTAACAACGTATATAAAATAGGATCAACCTTTTCATATGCAGATTTAGGATCAATATTTATTCCAACTTCCATTGAAGTAGAAAATGGTTTACAATCAATCATAAGAATTTTTTTCAATACAATGGTTGCATATTGTGTTTTGAAAAATAATAATAGAATGAAATACAATCATACAAAGAACATGATGTGAGAGACCTAACTCATTCATTTCAAAGTATTGCTTCAATTTCTCTTTAATCCTATGAATTAAATTAGAATTGTCACCAATCATAAGCAAATCATCAACATATATACATATAATGATAATATGTGAGCCTTATTGCTTGATGAATATATCATTGTTAGAAGAACAATTAACAAAACCTAACAGTTTAAAGAAGGAAACAATTTTCGTATACCAAGCTCTAAGAGCTTGTTTTAAACCATACAAAGATTTTTCAGCTTACAAACATTGTTTTCTTTACCAGCTTCTTCAAATCCTTTATGTTGAAACATGTAAAATTCTTCTTTTAAATCACAATTCAAAGAAGTATTTTTCTTATCCGTTTGGTGGATTTCCCACCCAAATTGAGCGACAAGTGCAAATAAGGCCATAATAAGTACTCATTTTAGCTACATGGGCAAATGTCTCAACATAATCAATACGAGGTTTCGAGTGAAACATCTAGCAACAAGTCTAGCTTTATATTTTTAATACTATCATCAACATTATATTTTACTTTGTATATCCACCTAGACTCTATAATACTTTACGACTCGGGTTCATACAAGATAATTAATGCATGGTGCATATGATGGCTTCTGGTCATTTTCCTAAGGTTAATAGGATTTGAAATTTCTAACATAGATTGAACCCAATTTAATTTCTTATCTAGGAAGATGAGAGTTTTAGAAACATCTATAGCATCAAAACATCATCATAACCATTTACTAAATCAGAATCAAAACCATCATTTAGAAGCATTTAATGAAGTAACTTCAAGAGAAGAAGACAACACATGTAAACCTTTCACTAGATTATATCTATACATTTCATATAAGCTTCAATAATTAATATGTCATAACCTTTCATGTCATAGTTTTGAATTATTCAAACTTTGAGATATAAAACAAGATGCAGAAGAGAAATCATCAAAAATATACAGACCATTTCTTTGAATTTCTTCAGCTATTATACTCTCATTACTATCCTTGATATACCAAATATCCTTCATGCATGGATTCTAGTTGTGTCCATACCTTTTTCGATGTTCGATATTACCAATGTGTAGAAGGTACTCATCGTTCACATTGCGCAAAATCATAGTAAAGAGCCTCACGCATTCATTTTACAAGCATTGACGATGATGGGAGCAACCTCAGATCCAAAAATAATCATCCAGAGTTTCCTCACCATAAATTTTATTTTGACCCAAATGTTTTAGTTGGTTTCATTCAAGATTTGGGTTTTATCAAGACAGAAATAGCTGGACATCATTATTTTTCTAAACCTGTAAAACACACCCCATTATAATATACAATGTACCATAGAGTTAGATACATATTTATCGATAATAAAAACAACACTTTTAATAGAATCAGATCTAAATTTTATAGATCTAAAGAAACTATTTGATCATAATTAATTTTGTTACTACAATGCATATTAATTAACCTCTCATGATCAAAATAATAACCCTCAATATAAAGGGCTTTGCATTATACCCCAGATTTATATAAAAAAATATTTCCGACCATATAGAAGTGAAGAAGAGGTCCCTAAGAATGCATAACAACTTAAAATTTCTAAAAAAAATTTAATGTAGACAAAATTCCGGCCAACTTAAATTTGACGTTTAAATGACCGTCATAATGGCTTATGTTTGGTCTACTGTGACGGTCATTTAATCGTCAAATTTAATGAAGCCAAAACTTTTTGTGTATTTCTAGAATGTGAAATTCTAGAATTTATTCTTCTGTATAATATTAGGGAGGTTATATTTTAATACATTATAATAACCTATTATAATTTATAATGTAAAAATATATGCACTTTAAGAAAAAAATGGTCGCCACGCGTGCCCATTCTACATAGAAACCAGCGAGCCCTATTCGTCCCTGCACAAACCCTAAATGGGGCATTGATTCTGTCCATTTCCATGGCGGCGACAACGACGACGACCTCCGGGCACGATCCAGAATGTACATCAGGAAACTTTGAGACAACCTGCAGTTGGAGGTGGCATGGCTTTGGGGGATGAGGACTCGGCCCTGTCCTGGATCAATCTTGCTTTCAATACTCGGTTCAATTATTACTTCTTCTGAGGATGGCAGCACATTCATCGGTTAGGCTCCCTCTATTCTTGACGGCTCGCCATGGCGCACCTATTCACGGCCCCACTGTAACCTCGTTCAAAGATGCATTAAGGGGCAAGGATTCTCCTATGAAGCCTGCAGATTGTACCCCATGCATTACATTTGGGGAGGAGGTCATTTCAACTGAAAATTATTATAAGGAACATGCTCTCATCTGCAGATTCGGAGGACTTTGGCCGAGCCTTCCTGATCTACACGCATGGATCTCCAAGCACTGGACTCCATTGATCGCTGGGAGGTTAGACTTATACCCGTGTGCTAAAGGTATTTTCATAGTAACTTTTTCTTCAATAGCTGACAAAAACTCCATTGCTTCCAAGCTTTGGGTTTGCCAATCTAAGCACCTGGTCATTAAATCCTGGTTCCCCTCTTTTAACCCGCTCACTGAGTCTTTTTCATGCAAACCTGTTTGGATCCGATTACCCCATTTACCCCTCCAATTCTGGAGTGGTGAATGTTTGAAATCTATTGGAAACACCTTGGGAACTACACTTTCTATAGATTCTCAAACATCTGATTATACCCATACTACCTACGCTCGGATCTTGGTGGAACTAGACACGGCTAAAAACCTTCCTGCAACCATTGATCTCAGAGTGCAAAACAGAACTTGGCCACAACCTTTAGATTACGAAGGTCTTCCATTCCGATGCAGAAGATGTTTTTGTTTAGGTCACACCTCTACTAATTGTGGGATGGCAAAACACCAACATGAGAAACACAGCTGGTGGAAAGATGCCCTCCCGAACCAATGATCAAACCGATCCCGGGCAGAGTCGCCAAAGGGCTTCTAACCCGTCAGAAAAGTGCAGAAAAATTTTGGCCCGTAAAAAGAAATTCAAAATATAAAAATTGTTTGACAATGTCGAAGCTTAGCATTTTAGTAAAAATGTCATATGAAGGGAAAAATTTGAAAATGTCACTTAGCTAGTTGAGAATTTGGAGGGGGGCAGCAAGATGACATTTAATGTTTTAAGTAGCTTGAACATGGCTTTGGTAGACGGCTTTGGTAGACTGGTAGTGGCCCGAGAGTCGACAATGACACCATTGACAAAGAACAGCTTGCAGTTGCATCATATTAATTATGTGTTGTAAAGATTTGTATTGAAATCCCCTTCGGGATTTGTATTATCTGATTCCGCTTGACTTTGGTTTTGTATTGAATACTCCTCCAGGCTCCGAGCAGTGTTCTCATCCATCTAAATTTCAAATTGCAGTCCTCCTTTGACACATCGTGCCACCACATTTAATACCCCACCATTTTTGTTTTGGCTCATTGAATTTGCTATGTCTCAGTCTAACTCACCTCACCAACTCCATCGACGCTGACAGCTGTATCTGGTAGACTGTAGTGGTTGTAAATCATGGGTAAAATATGTTTTAGAAATTTATTTAGTAGTTTTAACGTATCAAAAATTCAGAATGGAGTAATAGCCATAGGGGGAGAGCAAATTGCAGACTGCAGTAATCAATGTGAGCTCCGAGCCTCCGAGCCGTCCTGTAGGCTGTAGCCTGTCATGACAGACTTGTCACCTGTGCTTCTTGAGTCCCACGACTCTAGTCTCCTACTCTCCACCTCACACGGTCACACCGTCCACAGTTGAAGCCTGAAGGTCCACATAAACATTAACTCAAACTGTATCCAATGTGCAAATGAATAAAAAAAAATTAATTGGAGATTCAGCGCAGAATGTATTGAATGTCATTGCCAATAGAGGAGTCTAGAATCTAGATTCTCACGAAACTGGCAAACTGTTACCTATAGCATGCTGCCATATTGTGTGTGGTACATAAAAAAAATAGATGATTGACAGGGCACCTCAATGAAAATTGTTAAAAAAACTGTGGATTATTAATTTGACAATTGTTTCACAAAAATATGGGGCAGACTCCAACTATACATTAATTTGATTTGAGTTGAAGACAATAATACATGCAGCTACACATTAAAAATCTCATTTGGATTGTGGAGAGGGCCAGTACGTTGTATGAGTTTGTAAGGAAAATAAGTATTTCATCATTTTCAGATTTCTATTCAACGCTCGAGGGGCGATCTGGTTCATACAAATTAAGGTACAAAATCAAAGGGACCAGTTGGGGTATTGCTTTCATCTTGCATCAGACATTGAAACAAGTACACTTGTGAGTCAGCTTATACTGAAAAATAGAATAAACTCTACACAATTTATATTTTCATTACTGAAAGTATTGATTAAACACTTTTCCATCTTAAAATTAAATATTCTTGTAGCTATTGAATGATTTTTAAGTTTTGTATTCTATGATTGATGAAAGTAAAAATTTAGGAGTATGCTATTGCATTTAACATTTTTCAATTGCACTTTTGGAGAACAAATAAGTGGCATAATTATTTGCCACTTCAAAATTGTCTTTGCTTTAACATCTCTGCAAGAGGTTTTTATTGTTGTTTTTATTTTTGTGAAAGAAGTTTATTTTTTTTTTTTTTATTATAAGCCCTACTCAACTGTGCTTTCATAATATATTGTCTGAAAATGGACAGAAAACTTATTTGGTGTTGAACATTGAACTTTGAGGGAGTGGATGCTTTAACGAGGAGTAGTTCACCAAGCGTGAAGAGGTAAGGAATCCATGACCCTTTGTTAGTGCAATCTTATATTTGAGATTTTAGTGTTGCATGATTATACAAATTATTCTAAATTATTTTCTTAAATATTCTCTAATCTCTAATTCTAAATTTTCAAAATAATACACAAAAATTCATGTGAAAACACTATTTTGATATTTTTATAATTATTTCATTGGAATAGGTGACAAGTGTCGTGTAAGTTGTTTGAGAAAATGGCTTCCATTGGTCGTCCAAAGAAGGATAAAAAAAATTGTCACTTGCTGATGCATTTGGCATCTCTCGGCATTCTAGTCAACCATGTGATTCTCAAAATGAAGAATTTGATATTCTTGCACAAGAAGAGCACGAGTTAGATGGAGCAGAATTTGGGGAAGAGGAACACCCATCAAAGAAACCTAAAAGGACATTCAAGGCCAAATGGAAAACAAGATTTCCATGGGCTTATGCTATAAAAGACTGCAATGGTGTAGAAAGGATAAAATGTTCTTGGTGTGTCAAATATAAGAGAGATACTCCATTTGCTAAAGATGGAAGCACCACCCTTTAAGTTAGTGGCCTTCTTACCCATGCAGAATCAGATCCTCATAAATTTTCATCACAACGTTTGGAGGGAGAAAATAAACAAAGTAACATTCCAATCACTAAACACATAGAACTAATGGTAGATGCTGAGAAGGAGAGAATCATATCAGTAATGGAAAATATGTATTTTGTTGCCATACATGATTTATCTTTGAAGCTCTATAAGCCGATTTCTAACTCGAACAAGTATAAAGGAACTCCACACATGCCTCTCACAAATCAATATTTTGCATATACAAATACAACATCTGGAAAAGAGTTTTTACAAGATGCTAAGGAGGTTTATTGGAAAAAGTTGAAAGATGATATATTTCATAGTCCATTTTATTCTATTTTAGTTGATGAAAGCATTGATTGTACTATGGAACAACATTTGATTGTTTATATTACATACTTGACAAATGGAGGAAGAGGTCAATGTGTAACAAAATTTATACGACTCCTTGAAATAAAGGATGGAACATTTTCAAGCTATGTATGATGCCATGATCACTCTTTTGACAGAGATGAATTTATCCTTAATGACGTTAGTTGGATTTGGATCCGATGGGGCATCTCCGCCATGAGGAGAATTCATGAAGGTTTGTCCACAAAGCTTCATCGAGATGCTCCTCATTTATTAGATATTCATTGCATAGCTCATCGAGAAGCATTAGCAACAAATGATGCTTCATCTTATTTTCCAGAGTTGTAGTTTATTGATAAATTTGCAAATAAAATATATTCATGGCTTGGAAAATCTGCTAAAAGACATGGAGCATTGAGAGAGTTGATGGAGTCATTTCAAATCAACAGGTTGGAAGTGTTACAAATTCATCAAATTAGGTGGCTTTCTAGAGGAAAGGTCATGGAAAGACTTGTCAAACTCATGCCTACTTTGTTGAAAGAATGGGAATTAGAGGAGAAAAAAATGTATGATTTGGCAACAATATTTTGTGTACAATTTTGCATCCATTTACTTGCGCAGATGTGCTTATTGAGTTAAATAAGTGAATAAAAATTTCAAGAGGATCATATTGATATTACTTCCATTGGGACTACATTAGATATCACAGTTGACATGCTTCGTAGGAGATTTCAAAGAGGCATATTTGGGACAGGTACTCTACATACATCATCTTTTCTAACCAAGGCACAAGGAGGATCTCTTGAGTTTGCAGATGGAACAGGTACATTAAATGTACATGCATTGAGATTTGAGAGCTTGCCTAAGTCACAAAGATCAGGGACACTAGATGATTGCATTGAATTGGGGAAAAGCTTTATAATTAAGGTAATTGATTCTCTTGATACAAGATTCACAGATTTACCTATATTTAATGTTGCTAAATTTTTCAGTCCTCGTAATTACTACGAGGAGACAGAAGATAGAGATCGTCAAACAAAAAGATGGCTAACATGTTTATGTGACAAATTTAGTGTTGGAAACTCACCTATTGTGGACAGTGTTAAATGTTTGGGTGAGATGGATGAATTTATTTGTACTATTTATAGATCATATCCAAAAAACATATGTTTGGAGCATGGGATCTATGTGGCGGTGAACCTGAATGGTTTGAAGGGTTTCCATGTTTGATGAAACTATGGCAAGCTATTCTTGTAATTCCAGCAAGCACAGCCGTATGTGAAAGAGGTTTTTCAAAGTTAAATAGGATAAAGAATGATGATAGATCCAGGCTTTCTTTGAGCACATTGGATATGCTAATGTTTCTATCTCTTTGTGCACCTCATGCTCTAAATGAGGTAGATTGGGATGCTATTTATGATGCATGGAAGAATAAAAAAACTTGAAAACCGCTTCCATTAGACAAATAGATGGTGAGTTTTTGGAAGTTCTTTCTATAAAATATGTTCTTTATTGTTTTTTATTTATAAAAAAAATTCTTTGGAAGTTTAGATAAGTGTTTTCAATATTTTACTACTAATTTAATAAGATTTTTTTCAAAATAATTGATGAATACTTTGTCAAGAACATTTGACTTGGTCTAAATGTTGATCAATGTGTCTTGTAATGACTTATATCTCATTTTGTGTTTCGTATTTTCTTTTTTGAAGGAGCTTAAAATGTGTTGGTGATATGTTTTGCTTACATGAGGTGAACACGAGAAACATTTCTATTTAGATCACAATTTTTTGGTAGTTTGATATTTTTCTCGATACTATTTATTAGATGAAACATGAATTATTTTTATACAACTAATTATTTTTTCTCTTATATTTAACAAATTAAATTTGAGTAAAAGAACCTTGTGTTGTCATTAATTTTTAGGTTCATTATGTGTGTTAAAAATTTTGTTTGTCACTTTGTAATTCCAATGTCAATTAGAGAGTTTAATTTTAATTTTTTATTGGATCTCGTAATATAACTTATTCATACATTATTTATGAAATGGAATTTATTACATTTTAAGGGGAGACACTCTTATTAGATATGATACATCGACATTTTTAATTTGTAAAATCACCCATCTAAAAAATGAAATCTCTCTTTGTAAAAAGTGTTCGATTTTTTACGACACGTGTGATTGCTTTACTATTTTCATAAAATGAAGTGTAAAATGATTACCCTTCACAATGAAATTGGCTTCATAGTTGAAGGGTTGTCCAATATTTACCCTTCACAATGAAATTGGGACACTAGCCCTTCAAATTTGATCACCGCCTTAACACTTGGTTTTCGGTGCAAAAGAGGACCTAGAATCAAATTCAAATGCAGAGGCTGAATCTGATTTAGTCCCTGAAACCCCTTTATCAGAAAATCCTATTGCCGACAGCAAGGAAAATGCAACAAATTTATCTCATTTAGTTGTTGACAACAAGGAAAAATTATCTCAAGAAAACAATGATGTTGTTTCAGTTGGAATTATTGCAACTATGGAAAATACTCCTTTTCTAACCCTCCATTCATGGAGGCATCATCAGGTTGGGTAACTGTCCGTAAAAAGAAAAAGTTTATTTTAAAGAATGCCACTTCTCCGCCTCGATGATTTGTCTCTCTTTTGTTGTTCGGCTGTTCTACATTGTCCCTTGTCTTTGCCGAACAATGGTTTTTGGATCTGCCATGGTGCTGCGGTGCTGTTGCAGACTGGTTGTTGTTTTTCAGCTATTTTTTTGAATTGATCGATTTGAGTGTTGGTACTTTTCTAAAGCAGTTCGCTTTTGTTGGGCTTCCATGATTCAATCTTGGCTTTTGAGCCTTCCTATACAAGGGTATAGTCCCTTTCAAAAAACTATTTACCAATAATAATAAAAAGGTATATAGTTTATAGAATGTAAAAAAACAACATATATTTCATAAAAATTATAAACTATAGTATTTTTTTAATAAAAAAATACATAACCCTTATTAAAGGGGTTTAAAGGACATAGACCAGGTTAAAAGAATTTTACCATGTGCAAGTAGATTTATGAGAGTATAGATTAACTTGCATATTTTACAGAGGGGACAAGTAATTTCACCCGACCAATGAAATAAATTGAAATCCCTATTTTCATGAACCTTGTCTCCTCCCTTCATTTACTCTTAATTTTACCCCGCACACATTTAAAACTATGGAAATATTGCAAAATATTTTATATAATTCCCACATTTATACATGAGATATTATCTTATTTTATTCTCCACTCTCACTCTTATATAAAAGAAAACATTTAAACATGTTTATTTATATAGTTTTTACAAACTATAAGATATAAATGAGTGAGGCCGCCCCTTACATGGATAATATAAATGGTTAGGGACACATGTTAGGTTTATGTTTGAATATTTAGTTTGAAAAACTATAAAATTATAGTTATTTTGTGTTATATATATATATATATATATATATATATATATATATATATATATATATATATATATATATATATATATAGAAAGGACCCTATTTAAAGGGAGCTTGACAACTATAGATGACTCCTTAATAAAAATATGTAAGAAATTTTTTTAACCAGGATATTGCATTATTTTACCCCATTCCATGGGTCTTTAACCCGAGCCTATTCTCGAGAAATATTGTCTAGACCTTGTGATTTGAATTTTTACATGTTTACGACCTGCACATACATTACAAACTATACAATAATTAATAAAATATTTCTTAAACATTTTAACCTTTACATATGATATTCATGCCCAGGTAAACAACTTATTCCAGAGCCCCTTTCACCAAGGGTTTCGAAGATGGGGGATCCACCGCAATTTTCTTGCAAATACCAATTCTTCACAAAACAATAAATAAAATATAAAACATTTGATCTTAATTTATTTAATTTACCTCACTCTGTTACCATGTTAGAATTTGATGATTCTAATAAATACAGATTTAATCAACTTACATATTATATAATGTTACAATAAATATTTATATAAAAATTACATCATAACATAAGTAAATAAAGAAATAATTACATGAAATAAATAACACAGTGACACAATATTTATAGTGAAAAACCCCAATATGGTAAAAACCACTTTGAAAATAACCTTTCACTTCAAAGAACTTATTTTATATCCAAAGAAGATCACCTCCTCCTTACAACCCTATTTACCAAGGCTAAAATCAAATCACTTGATTTGCACACCTTTGATATATTTCCGAATATATCAAACGAGGACCTAAAGTCCTTTTTATATAAGGTGATCGTGTATGTCTCTCGACTCCACCTTTTCAACCTAAACGGTTGACACATACACCTAGGTTTATAATATTTAATATTAGAAATATAATTATTTCATGATATTAAATATTTAACTTAAAGTATATATCAGTTAGCATATTTAAAAACAGAAATATAAATATTTCATATTATTAAATATTAACCTATATACTAGTGATGGACCCATATACATTAAAGGTTGGTCGGACCACTTAATCACTATGTTCTAACAAAAACAAGCACTTAGGTCTGCATCCTTTCAACAACATTTACATGTTAAAAAAAACAAGCTTATGTAAAAGTACATGACTCCTTGAGATGACCCTTGACCTTTCAGTTACAAATATGTTTCAACTAACTCACTATTCACACGTCAAAGGAGATGGTTTGTCTTCTACAGACTATCTCTTCAGGTATTGATAGTTCTCGAATTTTTGATTTCATGGCAAGGAGAATGAAAAGACCTTTAAAAAGTCAAGGTTTGTCAAATTTGAACAACCTGGGTGAAAGATATAGCCACGCGAGTCCTGGGGAGACATGGGGAACTCGGGTTCCAAATCAGTATGCATAGTTCGCAATAATGTTTGTATTCTCCTTTATAACCTTTATATTATATTCCTTTGATAATCAGACAACTCAGGGTTTTGGGGAACTGGAGGTACGATGGAACTGGGGCCATTTACTCTTAGTTCTTCCTCACCCCTTACATCCCACACTATACTCCTTTTGCTTTGTGTTGCGGCCTACAGTGGCTTGCGGTGAACTATTCTTCCCATGTAATCGGTTCCACGTCCCCGAGGTTATCCCAACGACTTACCTATCTATAATACACTTTGTTTTGTTCATCAAGCCGTCTATTAAAGCGGGGAACTCGTGCCTCCCGGAAGCTGCCGCCTCGATGCTTCGCTCTCTGCAACCTTGTTTCGGCCGTATTGCCCTACTTCCACAATGCACTTGATTCTTACACCCACCCAACTCCTTTGTATTTCCACTTGAACCAAGTGCGGAGAACTTCACTGCAAGGAACCATTCCGCCCAAACCCGGTTCCTTTGACTTGTCTTCTGTTAGGAAAAATATATCATTAGTGTGAACAATATTTAATTATGTGTTGAAATGAGTTGTTAGTAACAACTCATAGAAATCTAGAAGTGAGAATAAGTCTCTTAGAGAGATAAGTGGGATTGTGTGTGAGTTGTACATGATAAGATTTGACTCCTAATCAATAGGATCAAGCTACTTGTATAAAGGCTTATCAAATATTGAATAAAATTGTCTTGAGTTATTTTCTTATATGTTTGTGTCTCTGTGTTTTCTATTCTCTGCATATTTTTTTCTAGTTAATTATCATCATCTGGTATCAGAATGATTAATTTCTAGGGCCATGTATTCTTCTTAGTGCATTGTTTAAATCCCATTAGGTAGTTTGTTCACATTTTTAATGTTTCAATGACGAATGTGGAGGTTTACAATCTTGTACCGTGCACGAAATTTATACCAATGGCAGCGTAGAGGGATCCCGACTGTACACACCCTCAAATGGAGAGCATGTCCCTTGATCTGCGTATACCCTCAAACGACGAGCACAGATCTCATAGTGGTTAGGCATTAAAGTCGGTTGAAGATCCCACAAATAATCGATGTGATGTGATAATCTAACCCTCATGCATGTGATGTGATAATTTGACCTCGCACGGCCTCGAAGCTTCCAACACATCACCTCTGACTTTGACCTGTGCTTTTTGTTTAATGTGAGCCTATGCATTATTCGAATGGATTAATAATCTAAGGTATTATGTAATTTGATATTCACTTGATAGTCATTTCTATATATTTCAATGTTTTTTATTTATACTATAGAAATATCCATGTAAAATTTAAAAGTAATTTTTTCTTATTACTTTTTAAATATATAGTGTAAATCGGGAGCAATATCGGTTGAAACCGACTCCCCTAAGAGTGCATTTTCGGTCGAAACCGACGCTCTAAGGTATAATGGACATTCCACTAGACAAATTCAATGGATTGAACTTTCACACCTGGAAAGTCAAAATCCAAATGCAATTAATGCATAAGAATCTATGGAGGATTATATCAGGAGATGAATCAAAACCCACAGACAACTCGCAAAACTAATAGAGTGGGAAACAAGGGATGATAAGGAAAAAGCAATAATAGGACTTGCCCTATCAGATACTGAGCTACACTATGTGGATCTGGAAAAATCCTCAAAAACAATTTGGGAACTACTCGGCAAAACATTTGGCTCAAATGCAGTCAATGCTAAATTTTCACTAAAATTGCAACTATTCAAACTCAAGATGAATGAAAATGTGATAATGTCAAGCCACATTAATGAACTAAGATCACTCATAAGGAAACTTGTAGAAGTAAAAGTGTAATAGAAGATGAAGATGCTAAAGCCATACTTCTAAACAGTCTTCATCCTAAGTCATGTGATGTTTTGTTCACTCTTAGACAAATGCCCACACAATCACTTGAAGACATGATATCTGCACTTCTAAGTGAAGAGAAAAGAACAAAAGAAGATGTAAAAGAAGAAACTACTTTGTTTGTTAAAAAGAGATACAAGAATTTTCCTAAAAACAAAGAAGACCCTGAATGCTTCTATTGCAAGAAAAAAGGACACACATATACATATTGCAGAATTCAAGCTAAAGATCTACTCAATGGAAATCTTAAACCAAATGAAGCAAATGTTGTTGTGGAAGAAGAATCAGAATATGAAGAAGAACCAGCACTAGAAGAACCTGACTACAATTCCGATGAATTTCTATTCTAAATAAAGATCTCGGAGGTTGGAGGCAAGGAGGAGGAGGCTAATCAACATCTCTTGTTAGTCACCAACAAAGAGACTGCTTCAAATGTATTGGTAACCTCCTTTATTTCAATTGTGTGTTTGTTTTCTGCTATAATAAGAATAAAAGTAATATTCCTATTCATATTTTTAATAATATCCTCCTATGTGAAAAATGATGAGGGTCAGTGATAGTATTGCATATCATGATGTGGTTGTAGGTAAACCATCTGTAAAACCTTCATACATGGTTTGTGGTAAACCATATGTAAAAACCACCATTCTTGGTTGTTGGTTAGCCATATGTAAAACCATCGTTCTAGGTTTGTGATTATCCTTTGAAAATCACCAGTATCATGAAAGTAGATGCAAGTACAGGATCTAGGTTTTCCCCATGTTCACACTAAGGGGGTGATTGTTAGGAAAAATATATTATTAGTGTGAACAATATTTAATTATGTGTTGAAATGAGTTGTTAGTAACAACTCATAGAGATCTAGAAGTGAGAATAAGTCTCTTAGAGAGATAAGTGGGATTGTGTGTGAGTTGTACATGATAAGCTTTGACTCCTAATCAATAGGATCAAGCTACTTGTATAAAGGCTTATCAAATATTGAATAAAATTGTCTCAAGTTATTTTCTTATATGTTTGTGTCTCCTGTGTTTTCTATTCTCTGCATATTTTGTTCAGTTAATTATCATCATCTTCATCCCACAAAACATTATGGACTCCCACTCCCTTTGTACTACGGACCAAACACTCCCGCGAATAACCTTTGTTCCCGAGGAACTCATTCTACCTGCACTCTTTGTGCCCACACCACACTCATGTCCTGTAATACACCTGGGCCCTTTGATCTACGTCTCCAAGACCCATGCAGGGAACTTTGGATCCTAGGGAACTGTTCCACCGCACACCAAAAGTCCACAATACACTAGAAAAGCCTATTTTCTCAAACAACTTTCTCATACAACTTTGTGATCAATGAAGTACATCATGAACTATCTAAGACACCAGAGGTTTCTTCATGAATCACTTTACATACACCTATACGTGCAAACTTTATTAAAACATGTCCTTTTCAGTAAGGTATAATGAGACCTAAAAATGCACACATGGATTTTCATGACTTATGGGAAGTGCTTAACATGTACAAATCATCAAATGCACTTGCTTACTAGCCTTATCTATACTAAAATGCACTAGAATGGCTACCTTCATGCCTTATAAGCACGACTATTGACCTAATACTCCTTCCACTCATGTTATTTCTTCTCATATTGCTCAAACAATGATTTGTCTGTTTTGCCTTGATCCATTTCTCATGTTCCCACACCTACATACTTGAATCTGGTACTAAAATTTGGCCTAAAGCTACCTAATACTTCATGAGTTGACCATGGAGACTAGCTATAGACTTGTTAACACCTGATACTCACTTGCATACCACCTTGGGAGAACTCACCACACACCTTACTTGCTTGACCATGCACTTGGCTTATGCTTGCACACCATGAATTCATGATTTGACATGACTTGACACTTCATGTAACTACCTGACACATTTTGGATACTTTGACATCAATCTATAACTTGACATTGTCAAGAAATTGACATCAATGACAACCTGATGACACATTTCCCAACAAACTCCCCTTTGTCATTGATGGCAACCACCTAGAAACATTGATGGCAACCAAACAAGACAAACACCTAAAAGACTCTTTTTCTCATGTTTCTTGGTTCAATCTCCCCTTTGACATCTATGGAAAAGTTTACTTAACATGAAACAATGACAACCAAGGACAACAATGCATGAGAAAGACAAACTTACTTGTTTACAAGCTCCCCCTATGACTGTTTTTTCTCTTTTCTTGGCTCCTACCAACAACATATGAGGTATGTATACCTGGTGTGAACAATTACATGCTTCCCCTAAGATTATACTCCTCTTACTTGTCCTCACTTTGGCCATTCATCATGCTTCAAGCTTGTGCCTCTCAAGAAATTATGTTAAAGACTGCAAATTCTTCCTTCTTTCTCTAATTCCTTACTTGTTGGGCTTTGTACCTGATGTGAGAAGAGCATTTTATCCTATATCAAGCTCCCCTCAGGCTTGAATTACCTCATTTGGATGCAAATTTCATGTTTGGCTAGTTATCTTTGTCTAAGCTCTCATCTCCTTGTAATGTCCAACTTGGCCTCAAAGGATGATATTGTCCCTAAAGTACCTTTTTCAAAGTGCATATCCGACAAACTTCATCATTCTCTAAGGTTCCATATTCCTCATGAAACTACTTCTCTTCACTTCCCCTTGTTGTTACGTTAGTAGACATGACCAATACTGCCTTTTAGATGACTTGAGCATCTTTTACTTTTGAGAATGAGTTATTGTCAACTCCCCTTATCCTAAAGACTTCGACACACATGTACACTATCATTTATATCTTCATGGAGCATTTAAACTATGCACTTATCTCCCTTGAATGCTTCATTTTACACATATAGCTCTCTTATGACTCCTGCTAGCATTCTTCACGGTCTTAAGAGACATATGGCTATACATTTCCCTTACTTTACAAAGATATCAAAGAAATATAACCTGTCTTCTTCATATTCGTAGGACAATGATAATTGATACCCAACAAGTCTTACAAAGTGACAAGGTGTAGAAACATAGAGATATACTTGTTTTTAAGAGCCACATCAAACTCTTTCAGCCTTTAAAAACTTCTTACATTCCTTAATGGCATCAATGCAACACCAAAAACATTTGTCCATTCAAGTCACACATCAATCGAGGCCATGAAGTCATAATTCACCTTATCTCAAGTTACTACTCGGGATGTGCATATATTAATCTAGTTAATCTTGATGGTCCTAGTTCATACCTAAAAGGCCTTATATAAATTTAAAGTGCATTTACAAAATCTTGCACCGAAAATTGAGTCTCGAGTCATGTTTTTCATAAGATAACTTTTGAATCCTTGATGAAGTATATCTTTACTTCACTATATAGACCACGAAGATCATTAACATAAATCACTCACTATGCACCGACAAGATTGATGGACATACAATACATGCATACCATAGATTCATGATTCAAGAGATCTTGACAAGCCCTCAAACCTTTATACCTTGATCAATTCACTCACAAGACACACACTATGTTTTGACCTCTCATTATGATTTTTTGGATGCATTAATATAGTTACTTTGACACATGCTACTCACAAATTGTTGGTAAGTGTTCTTTACCTCTGCACACCTTACTCACAAACATTTTATGACATCCCACTGAGATAGAGATATTTTGATTGTGGTAGATCTCAAAGAGTCTTGTAGAATTGCCATTTCCTTTCGCACTCTGATTTAAGCATTATTGGACGTTTAACTTCCAATCGGGATACTCACATATTCATATTCGGTGACTTAGGGCATGGAATACAATCAAATGCATATTCATAGACTCTTTAGTATTCTATGCGAGCTACACATTAGATGAAACCCTTGAATGACTAATGTTATCGCCAAATCGCCGCACCCTCTAAATGGCCTCGAAAGTGAACATGACATTCGTGTGATTGGGTAACATGGGATCACCTCTCAAGATGTGGGACTTGGGCTTGAGGTGAACCTCCGAGAAGGCCGACTTCCTCTTCCTAAACTAAACACAACACTACTTCTAATGCAATAAAACAACTAACTAGACCTATGCTAACATTTTCATGGGATTAAGGGAGAGAGATTTGCAAGAAATAAAACCTATACTAGAAGTGGTGATGCACCAAGAAAGGGTGTTGCTAGACAATTTTTTGGTTTTCCAGTGAAGGAAGATGAAAATGAGAAGGATGAAAAAGCACCACAACTCAACCACATACAAAGCTTCACTCCCAGATAAGCACAAAACTCCCAAAACCTGCAATGGAAACTTGAAGTTGCATAATATACCTACATACATGAGAAAGACACAATGAAGTAGCTAGAATGATGAAAGGACCAATAATTAGTCACAAAACACAATTTTATTACTTCAATCACGTGCACAATACATCATTACATGAGGAAGAGGCAAAGTTTTCCATTACAATGTTGGAAAAGAGGCTTGAAAGTCCCCATAATCCACAAAACTTGTAGAAAGAGAGAGGAATCTAGAAAAGATGTCCAACCCTTGAAATGGGTTTCTCATTTACATTTATAGAAGAAATGTGAGAGAAGAGAGGAGAAGTCATAAATTCCTCCCTAAAATGAAGGTACATGATGGTCAATATTAATTACAGAATTGGTTGAACCACTTAAGAAAATTCCATCATGTCTCATTAATGAAGGATCTAGTACTTATCTACTCATTTAATTAAAATAATATTTTAAATAAAATATCATTTTATTAAAATATTTTAGTAAAAATATTAATTTAATCATATTTTTAAAAATATCAATTTAATAATATTTCCCTTGAAAGAAGGGCCAACTTGGTGGTTGGTTTCGCCGCCAACTCACCGAGTTGGTCGTCGAGCTCCTCGCATTAGAACAAAGCGAGAGCTTGCTTACATGTTCCACCGACCCCGAGCAACTCCAACTCGTGCAACTCTCGACAATCTATTGAGCCCATCGAGTCTTTCCTCACCAAGTCCTTCGCGAGCTCTCTCCTGAAATCATTTCGTGTTGTGGACCGTGTCTCGGGCTTATGCAGAGCTCACGCAACTCATCTTGTGTTTTCCACGAGCTCCTCGCCAATAGCTTGTCGTCACCGACATCCCATTACCGAGTCCATCCATCGCATCGACCGAACTTACTCGGTCTCAACTCGGTCCACTGAGCTCCATGTTGAATTGGGTTGATAGCACTCTCACGCTACGAGTCATTACCATCTATAACCCGTTCAAACTCATCGCCTCCGCTTTACAAGCTCGCTCTAAACATTTATGCCGAGCTCCAACCGAGCTACCCATCTCATGGCTCAAATCCACGAACTTCAAGATTTAAGGCCTTATTTATCTATGGCTAAGATTTACTTACCCCTTCATGAGCTCATCAAACTCCTCTCTCGATGTCATGCATGTTTCGAGTGAGCTGATCTACGAGCTTAACTCCAACCTCAAGGGGGTTCATTAGCTAGGAAATATCCTAGAACGTGGGTTCATATTGAGGTAATTAAAATTAATAAAATTAAAGACAATATACCGGTAGACATGAGGGGGTGAAAGGGTTTAATTTATTAATGTTTTGAATCAGGTATTGGGGGTAGTTTAGAGAGGTGGGCCAAAGGAAAGGGAGGTTTAATTTTAATATAAAACTCAAACATTTAAACCCTAGTTTTTAAAAGTAAATACCTTAAAATTACAAAAAGAGTGTGGTCATAAAATAAATTATAATTAATAAAGAAATCTAGATTCTTAACCAAGAAATAATAAGATGGTAGAAAACTAGGATTGAGTATGCTTTTCAACACGAATAATATTATTTCACCATCTTAATTATTTGAATAAATATTGATAAATGATTAAAGCTTAACATATATAAGGTGATTTTTAATAGGTCTTCAATGGATTCAAAGTATCTTTCGAGAGGAAATACATATTAAAAAAAAAAGAGTGAGAAATTTAATATATTTTTGTCTAATATATTAGGGTAGAAATAAAATGGGGTAAATAAAATTGTAATTGAAAAATGGGTAAGTAAGGTAAATGGAAAAAAGGGGGTATTTTCATTCTAATAATATAACATGAGGGGTATTATCAATTGAATAATTAGAGGTAAAAACTAGAATTAAGGGTGTTCTTTAATACCCTTCGAACACACTTGTTATACCATACTTTTACTAAGTGAACCCCCATGTTCAACCTCTTCCTAGCGAGCTCGGTTGACATCCCAAACTATATTTCACCCTGAGGTCTTCGTGCCTTAAAAGAAAAACCAATGAGTTTCTCATTGACTCGACGCTATGAATGAATGCTCGGTCTTGGTCGCCTCATCATCTTACTTGCCGAATTCAAAGCCACGTTCTCGGCTCGTCTCGAGAACTCCATGTTCACAACACATGTGTAACTCGGTTCCTCGAGCCAACCACCGCCTTCATGATCAAGCTCATCAAATTTGTTATCTTCTCGGTCCCGACACCCCTATTCTTATCTCGATGATTTGAACGAGTCCACCATCTACGTTAACTCAACAACTCTCTTTTCACGAGCTCATTATTTCTTTTGGCTCGTTACTCCTATGTGTTTCTCAACTATCTCCCACATGTGGCTGAGCTCGTATCCTTTGTTGCCTTCATTCGACCTTTCAACGAGTAGCCTATCTGGACTTCCATGCATGACGGCCACTCCCAACTCACATCGTTTTCCCCGAGTCGCTCGCTATGTTCGATGACTCCATCGAGCTTCAACAATCTGAATCGCTCTCAACCTCCACGCCGAGCTCAACTAGGAACTCCTGAATCCTCCCTTCTCTAAAACCAATCGAACATCTTGGTCATATCCACTCGAGTTCTTCCATAGTTCCACAAGGCCATGCGAACATCCCGATTCTTCACACAGAGCTCGATGTCGAACGCTCGCCACTGCTGTGAGCTCTTTTTACCTTCGCGTTGTGAGCTCGACTCGAATAGACCACCCCGTGCCATGTTCACTGATGAGCTCTCCATCACTCAATGATCCAAGTTCCTCACAACTTGAAAACGTGTCTCGGCCGTCCGAGCCTCTTATGAGCTCATCACTCCAAACGAGTTGATATTTCATCATTTCTTTCTCACGGAGGCACACAAGAAGCCCGAAATGCCTCGCTCCTTATGAAGAATTTGTTAAGTCTCGCAACCCGTGTCAAGATTACTCGCCAAACGAGATACACCCTGGTTCCATTTCATCGTACCCTTGCTAAGCCCAAGTGAGATTCCTCCAAAACCAACCTCTCGTTCCCATCTTCTCTAATAACGGTGATGAATTCTGCATAGGCCAAATTTTATTCGCATTTGACTCGGAAGCTAACCGTCATCCTATAAACTCGGTGACCAATTCGGTCATATGTCATGTTAGTTACCTTGATCCCGCCAATATCCCCTCTTCTACTGCCGACCATATTGGCCTCCCCCTCACAACTCACTTCAATGTGCTCTGACTCACCGATAACTAGGCCATAGACTCGGACTCCTAATGGCACGTTTCCTTGGTGGAATTTCTCCCTCGCTCGCCACCGTTATTATTCCTACTTGACAATGCTTGCCTAAATCTCCCACATCTTGGCAATGCGAGTCTCGAAAACCCCCGACGTGGAACCTTTTCTTGGTTTTCCATCACCGAAACCCCATGCGATCCAACACTCCATGACCCTCACAAAATGGCTCGGTCGGAAAATTCTACGGGTCCCACCGAAATGGGCTCAACTCTCCAATGTCAACTCGACCCCCGCGTTGAATGCTCATCCTAGTTATCCGAGCTCGCTTCTACACGTGACTCCAAGACTTGTGAGTTGATCCCACTGTGCATTCCGACCGAGCCGAGATACAACTCTATGAGAGGACTTGCTTGACTTCTCCTAGATGAGCTAACACTCCATACGAGCTCACCAATTTTTTGAACCTTCTAATCCGTTATGTCAATCACGAGCTCAATATAGATCCATTTCTCATTTCCACCCAATCTCACTTATAGTCGGACGATGCATTCACGGTGCTAAGTGACTTGGCCTTAACTCTTTGACCATCGTCCTGTGAAATCCACTTGGTTTGGTATTCGCTAGCTCATCCCTCTAGGCATATCTTGAGCTAAAAACTAGAGTACTCTCAACTTCGATAGCCTATCCCAATGTCCATGAACTCAACACGTCAATGTGACCTAGCCTCTGTCAAACATATCGCTGACTCTCTTGGATCGCTTCGTCCTAAGCGACTCATTAACGAAACCGAGCCATATTTTTCGTGAGCTCATCACTTGATCCCAAACTCAACATCGACTCATACCAGCTGGCTCGACATTGAATTTGATGACTCCCTGCTTGTCGACTTGGTGAAGTAGCCCGACCACCCACCGAGCTTATGCTTTTCTCACCATGTTCCTCATGCTCGTTGTGTCGAGCCCATATGAGCTCGGCATACAGATCTCCACGCTAGTTTCCCAACAAGCTTTGAGCTCTATCCCCTCTATGCAACTATCGAACCATCATTGAAATGATCAAGGCCAATCATTTGAGTCATTAAATTGACTTGACCCGAGTTATTCTCCAGTTCCTGCGATGAATCCATAAGCTCATTGTTTCATGGTTAACATCCACTTTGATGATCGAGCCACCATGTATCTGCCTCGAGAATTCTACATCAAGCTCGCTGTGTTCTTAATCTTGCCAAAATGCAAAGATTTTCCAACTCAAAACCAAAGTTACCGTTATCTTTACTGGGCTCCTACATTGTGCTCATGCCGAGCTTTCACCATTCAAGCTCCATACCAAATCGATCAACTAGTGCATTGGCTTCCAACGTTCAATCTGAGCTCCAGTATTTGAATGTCGAGTTCACTCTTCAAGCCATCTCTCATAGGCACCCGAGCTACCACCTATGTCATTCTAGCGACCTCTTTCACGTGGCAACATAGCTCAGCCTTCTGAGTTCTCTCCACAAATCCGTGAGCTCAGATCTCCCGATCACGAACATCCTTAATCCTTTCGATGAGCCACACTGAGCTCGATGTGCATGCTCATGTAACAACTCCATAGGAATCACTTTGCTTCGTGCGAATGTTAGCTCAGCTATGTCTAGTCCTTCATATTGACTCAGTCTCAATATCATTTATGCTTCTTATTAAATCACAGATCGAGTTTCCAGGTATATAATGCTCAACTCGACAATCAACTGGCCGAGCAGCTCGAACCTCCACCATCTTATACAAATTTCAACCTTCTGCATTAAACCTTGGATTTTCTAGGACTTCCTCTCGAACTTGGGATTAATGTAAACACAAAAGACCCCTAAACATGAATTTGATCAAATTGACCGTTTTTACCTGTAGACCCCATTTATCCATTTTTGTTCGGCGACAAAACATGGATAAAAACTACATAGATCTGAGAGGCATCCATTTTGTATGACCGTATTTATCCAATTACTCTTCATCTTTGATCAATCATCATAGGACTTAGTACAAATGCAAACTTCATATCCATAATGTATCTTGACTGGTATAGGTTCTAAACCCTTTTAGAAGCTTCATACATGTATGACACGATAATGACAGTCTTGACACAAATCTTGACTCATTTTGACCAACTTTGAGCAAACTCATGAGACTCTTCATGCAAGTTATTCATGAATTCTATGCAATGCGACTCTTTGATGTCCATCATGTCTTTTGGAAAGTTTCTACAACCTATATTCAACAAGAACATACTTTTGACACTTGCTTGTAACCATATAGTGTGACATCATACACCTTGAATGAGGCTTCATAGACTGAGTTTGGAGAATTTGATTTGTTTTCT
The DNA here is from genome assembly GCA_018340775.1 of Taxus wallichiana var. yunnanensis. Taxonomy (NCBI): domain Eukaryota; kingdom Viridiplantae; phylum Streptophyta; class Pinopsida; order Cupressales; family Taxaceae; genus Taxus; species Taxus wallichiana. The sequence goes on from CM031237.1 coordinate 103,489,553, forward strand.
CAAGAACATCATGAAGATGAACTTTAAAATCTTGACCAGATTGCCCACAAAATGAGGACTCCAGTTAACAGCAATTGATGGGAACTTTCTTGTAAATACATACTTTAGATTGTTCATACAACATCATCATGAAGAGAGATTGATTTACAGGTAGGTAGACTATTAAGGAGCAGACCTTGCTTCTTTCAACTGAAATATTCCTTCTAGAAGCCTAGAGAAGGCACTTCACCATGTGAGGTTACTTCAAAATAGAATATAGTCATCAAAACAATATGATGACTCCATTCCTTCCCTTAAGCTCTTTCCATTCTTCTTGGGTGTACTCCTTGGTGTGACAATCTCATCACCTAAGCTCTCACTTTTTGATTCACTGTCTGATAAAATTTCATATTGCATTTTATATATCTTCTCTAGTATAGTTTGAGGTAGTAATTCTTCATTACTTGCACTAAAATTACCTTCCTTCTTCTCAGACTTACCATTTCCTCCTAATGCCTTGCTTGAGCTTGTCTCTTCATTTGTTAGTTCTGATTCTTTCTTGGCTGGTTCTATAGGAGTGTGCTTGATTTCATCCTTTCTCTTGTATATGAGCTTCCTCTTATGAAATGGTGTCTTGCAAAGTTTCCAACTCTGTTGCACTTGTAGCACACAAGTTGATGCTTGTCTCTAGGTGTTTCCTTGATCCAATCTTGCTCCATAGGCTCTTCAAGACAACACTTGGCTATGTGACCATTCTCATGGTTATTGAAACAAATTATGTTCTTTTCAAATTCAGTCCTGCAATCCCTCTATGGGTGTTCCTTGTCTACTTTCCTTATGCAATCCCTAGCTCTATATCTAAAGACATGACATGAAAATCAAATTCCATGAAACTTACCAGGCAATCTCCTTGCATTTGGATGCTTGATGATATTTGTGTGTCCTTTAAATGAGATGTGATTTGACTTTCCCTTCAACTCTTTTTGATTTTCTTGTTCAAGTTCCTCTCTTAGTGTCTTCAACTCAACAGTTTAGTCTATCACATTCTTCATCATTGGATTTGATGGTAGTTTGACATGGTTCATGACTAGATTCATGCTCTAATTCACACTGAGTTTCTTCATTTTAAAAATCAGACCTGATATGTCATTAGGGTGTCTTTGATTGCTTGAAATTTCCTTGGTTCTTAGATATGTCATCAATTTATCCTTAACTTGTTCTAGCTCATCCTTTGAAGTCTTCAATTCTTCCTCAAGTTTGACTAATGTCTTTTGTTTGACACTTAGATATTTTGACATCTTACTGACAATTAATTCCACCTCTTTGAGTTCTTCAAGATGATTTTCTTCCATGAGCTTAATTTCAACCTTTAGGTATTTAATCAGGGCTTGAGAAATCTCATACTTCTTCTTCAACATTGTATCAACTTGACCACCCATTCTTGTGCCTTGAGGACCTTCTCTTAAGATGTTAAACTTGTACAAAGAGAACCTTTCTTTGATACCAATTGTTAGACATTCTAGGTCCGAGAGGGGGTGAATCAATGCTTGTTAAAATTTTGTGTAATTTATAATGATTTAATTAACCAAACTTAATTATGTAAACCATGAGATACATGAACATCCACCCATGTGAGAGAAAGAGCATCAAACCCACATAAACACATGAAGAGACAAAATTTAATGTGGGAGACCCTTTGAGGGACAAAACCCACCTGGAACTAGAGAATTAGCTTGGAAAATTGTCTTATAAAGTTACAATGGTTTCAATTGTTAGGATAAACCATATTAGTCGACATTGTTAGTAGGTTAATTACATGAATAATTAGTAAAAGTCATTGTGTGGGTGAGTTGTTAGTAATAATAACCCATGTAATTTGTTTAGTATATTATTATATGTGAATAATGGTTGTTATAACCACACACATATATTAGTCTTGAGAGATAATAGGTTAGTTCCTAGTTTATAGGAGATGCTTTCATATTTATATGTAACTCATATTTGGAGAATATTGAATTGAATTTTTGATTGACCTTATGCTCTTGTTGAATATGGGTTAACACCCACATTTGGTATCAGAGCTGGTTTTGAAAGGGGCCTCTCTGGTTTTTTCACTCCACCCATGCCTTTGTTTGTTAGGTAGACTTAGAGAACAATTGAACAAATACCATGGACCTTGCAGTGAACTGTTACCTTTTTCCATGTTCATCCATTTGTTGTAGATCCAAAACGTTCAAGCACTTTGAATATGCAAAGTGGACCTCGTGCAAACCCCATTGCTGGTTCGTTCACCCTTCTTGCACTCTGTCGGCGGTGTAGCAAAGCTGACCTCGTGTGAACCCGTTTGGTAGGCATCGTTGATTTGCATCATCTTTTTCCTCTCATCCTGTTCGCTCTATACACAAATTTTCATTCCATTTTGTTCATTGTTTGCATTCCAAAATTAAAAAAATGTTCCGAACAAGGTTCATTTTAAGAGACCTCTTGGAAATCAGAGGTGCAAAATACCTGACAAATATCCCCGAAACCGGTTTCACTGAAAGGCAAATTTTTTGGGGTTTGTGTGCAAATGTTTCACCTGACATAAATGTTGCAGAGATGCGCTGACAGCCGCAGACGCGCAACAAGTTTGTTGTCGCACGGCAACAAATCTTCACACATGTCTCACCTCCACCCTCTTGTCGCGTGTCAACAAAATCTCCTCATGCGTCAACTAACTCTCCTTGTCGCGCGTCAGTGGAACTTTCTTGTTGTGCGTCTGAGAACAATACTTGTCGCCCAACTGTAAATTTGATGAATATCTATAAAACTACACTTTGTGTACTGGCCTCTGTTGCTTCACAAGTTTACTGTACTTGATAATAGATATGCCCCCAGGTGGTATGAGTGAAGTAGAAGTGTTCTACCTGGCGAATAATCTAGGATTATATAGGGGATATTTTTCAAGGGTAGGCGAAGCCGACCCCTAAAAAAATTAAACTATAATTTTTAGGCGAACAGGTCACTGACCCGTACTAGAAAAATCTCGTTTTCAAAATTTTCAAAAATGGAATATTTGCTATATTACGAATATTCGCCACTAAAATTATCCCTTGTTCCGAATTATTTTTAGGGTGAAACAACAGCATGCAGATTGAGTTTTGTATTCAAAATTCAAATTCATTTTGGTCTGCACTATTGTTGGGCAAAATATCTAAGCCTATCGATCCATAAGGAAATCCATCATTTCCTCCCGTTCATATTATGATTACAACACACCCCTTGGTGACAGTTTTAGTTTGATATATCCCCTCTCCTATCGACATTGCAATCAACAATCGGAAGATCTTGGCACTATCAGTCATTTCAATCCCTTAACAAATCGATCTCTATCTCAGAAAGATTGGAAATATCAGATCTATTACATTGGCTCGACCTTGTTATAAGAGTTATCAACAAGCATACTCCAATCGAGCACAATTCAGATCAATTCACCCTTTCCTCCAATAGATCGGCATCAAAATTTTGTTGGCATCAGTTATATGAGATTCATTCCCTGAACGTATTACCAGATACATGATTTTAAGACGTAGGTCGTCGATGCTTGTTGCAACAATTTTTATGGTCTTGCAATCATCTAGGATCTCGGAAGAAAAAATCCTTGCAATGTTTGCTTTGTCGAGCTTTATTATTGAGTAAGAGGAATTGAAAGATCTAGGAATCTATATAAAATGGATATACAAACCTTTGAGGCAATTGAAGAAATCATCCACGGTAGCAGATGATATACTTAGGGCTCTGGTGAACCTGCCATCTATGAATGTTTCCAAGCTTTACAGTTTTGCATAATCAACTTTAGCAACTTCGAGTAGGAATGGAGAAATTCTCTCTCTTATATCCATTGTGGAGGTCGAATATTTAGTGGGCATTCTGATGGGACATTGAAGGTGTGGTATGGAAGAAAAAGGATACTACAAATAATTAAAGAAGTTTGATAACATACTAGGTCAATCACTTGTATATATTTTTCGTCATCAACCTGCAGCATTAAAAGTACCTCTCTCGCAAAGCATTGTAATCTCCATCATAGGCGGTGGAAAGCTTAATCTAATCACTATTTTCACTCACCCTCGTGGCATTCTAAAAACAAACTTCTAGAAGGGGAGTGTATATATATTTTTATTAAAATTGGAAAAATATATTTTAAAATAATAGGAATAGATTTTTTTTTTTTTGAAACGAGCGAAGATATATTTTCAAAAATTATGTAATTGGATGGTACGGAAAATGTTCCTCACCCCATGTTAGCACTAAGGGGGAATGTTAGGAAAAACCATATTAGTGCTAACATTGTTAGTAGGTTAATTACGGGAGTAATTTGTAAAATTTATTGTGTGGGTGAGTTGTTAGTAATAACAACCCATGTAAGTTGTTTAGTATATTGTTATACGTGAATACTGGTTTTTATAACCACACACATATATTAGTCTTGAGAGATAATATGTTTGTTCCTAGTTTATAGGAGATGCTTTCATATTTATATGTAACTCATATTGAATTGAATTTTTGATTGAGATTATGCTCTTGTTGAATATGGGGTAGCTCCAAATCTATGCCAAGCACCCACTTGACTGTTGTTTTGTAAGCACCTACTTACGAGGAAGCTCACTCCTAAAACTACTGAGCTACAACTCAGGCTTTGAACATACAAAATTGGTTTTGATCACATTCACCATGTTGTTGCTTTCATCAACATGATGTGATCACTGTTTCAGCTCACCTTCTTTCTTCTCTCCTCTTCTTAATTTTCATGCCTTCAATACACTAACACCCTTATTATTTTCAAAACAAACACTCGATTGTGCATCCTTTCAACAACATTTACATGCTAAAAATAAGTTGATATAAAACTACATAACTCCTTGAGATGACCCTTGACCTTTCACTTACAAAGACATTTCAACTGACTCACTATTCATATGTATAAAGGAGATGGTTTATCTTCTAGACTATATCTTCAGGTATTTCGAGTTCTATAACTTTTCATATTTCATGGCAAGGAGAACGAAAATACCTTTCCAAAAAGTTCAACTTTGTCAAATTTGGACAACCTGGGTGAAAGATATAGCCATGCGGGTTTGGAGGAGACGTGGGGAACTCGAGTTCCAAATCTGCACGCACAACCCGCAATAATGTTGATATTCCACTTTATAACCTTTATATTTTATTCCTTTGATAATTGGACAACTCGGTGTTTCGAGGAACCGGAGGAACTATGGGCCCGGGGCCATTTACTCTTGGTTCTTCCACACCCATTACATCCCGCACTATGCTCCTTTTTTTTTGTGTTACGCATGCCTATAGTGGCTTGTGGTGAACTAGTCTTCTCGTGGAGGAACCGGTTCCACGTCCCCGAGGTTCTCTCAACGCCTTACCTATCCGCAATAAAAATTGCTTTGTTCATCGGGCCATCCATTAATGTGGGGAACTCGTGCCTCCTAAGAACTATTCCGTCTGATGCTTCATTCTCCACGACCTTGTTTCGCCCGTATTTCCCTACTTCTACAATGCACTTGATTCTTCTATTCACCCAACTCCTTTGTATTGTGGCTCGAACCTAAGTGCGGAGAACTCCGGCCCGCAAGGAACCGTCTCGCCTAAACTTGGTTCCTCCGAATTTTCTTCGTCCGCAAAACACTACGAGACTCCCCACTCCTTCGTACTTGTCGGGCATCCATTAATGCGGGAACTCATGCCTCCCAGAACCATTCTATCTCGATGTTTCATTCTCTGCACCTTGTTCGCTCACATTGCCTCACTTCCGCAATGCACTTGATTATTCCACTCACCCAACTCATTTTTATTGCGGCTCGAACCAAAGTCGAAGAACTTCAGCCCGAAAGGAACCGTTACACCTAAACTGGTTCCTCCGACTTATCTTCTATCCGCAGAACACTACTGGACTCCCCACTCCTTTGTACTATGGACTAAAAACTCCTGCGGGGAGCATTTCTTCCTGGGAACTCATTCTTCCCACACTCTTTGTGCCCACATCACACTCCCGACCTGCAATACATTGGCCCCTTTGACTGCAGGCTCCAAGACCCATGCAAGGAACTTTGGTTCTGAGGAACCTGTTCCATCCGCACACAAAAAGTCCACAATACACTAGAAAATATTGGTTTCTCAAAAACTTTCTCATACAACTCTGTGTGTTAAGTTGTGGAGCCAAATAGCTTCACAAATGACATGCATCTCAATTTTGTTGGTTTCTACAAGAACCAACATTAGCTAGGTAATCAACGTCGTGGACTAGATTGAACCGACATTGGTTTGGTAACCGGTGTTGGTTATTTGTGTGATCATACTTTTATGTTTAACGCGGATTAAATTCGACCCTTTGTTATAAAGGTGATCGGAGGGTTGTAAATGCATAGCTAAGTTGCCCTAAAGATTGTATATGTTTATAAGCTATAAAACTATGGTTAGAAGGTAAGATTTGATTATTATTATAAGAAGGTTTTCTTGGAAAAATATTAGAGAAGATTGTGAGGAAAAAATACTGTACATCCGTGAGAGGTACGGAAGATTGAAAATATTCATTGTATTTCCTCTGTGAAGAAAGAATAATAGATTGGTTGTTTCTTTGTGGACGTATCCCACATTGAGTGAACCACGTTATATCTTGCGTTACTCATTCTCCTCTTGTTTATTTTTCTTCTGGTTTAATTTCCATGTTTATTGCTTGCATGCTTAAATTGAATATATATCTATACAACATTGGTGTGGTTAAACCCCAACAACTGGTATCAGAGCTTTGTTTGAGGGTTTTGTGTGTTGACAAATTTACTCACAAAGGATTTATGATTGAGTGGGAGTACAACAATGGCGGTAGATATCAAATACGAAGTGGATAAATTTGTTGACCGTAATTATCAATTATGGAAGATGTAGGTGGAAGATTATCTATATCAGAAAGATTTATATTTACCGTTGGATGTGAATGCGAAGCCTATAAAAATGATTGATGAAGAATGGAAGATTCTCGATGAGAAAGACTCTAGGATCTATAAGATTGAGTTTGACAACATCTGTAGCTTCGAATATTACTGAATCAGTAACCACAATAGAGTTGATGAAATCTTTAGCTAATTTATATGAAAAACCAAGTGTTTGAAATAAAGTTTATTTAATGAAGAATTTATTTAATTGAAAAATGCAAGAAGGTGGATCTGTATCAAGTCACTTGAATGATTTTTGTTCCATTGTAAATCAATTAAAATCGGTTAATATTTTGTTTGATGATGAAGTGAAAGCACTTTTATTCTTATGTTCTTTTCCAGATAGTTGGGATAACTTGGTAATGGTTGTTAGTAATACAACATCTACTAATAATATTTTGAAGTTTGATGATGTGGTTAGTATAATCCTGAATGAAGAAATACACAGGAAAAGTACATGAGAGTCATCATCTGGAAATGATTTGAATGTAGAAAGTAGGGGAAGGAAAAATGAGAGATCCAAGAGCAAGAATAATGGGAGATCAAAGTCAAAGATGGGCAGATCCAAATCCAAAGGTAGAGGAATAACTTGTTGGAATTGTGGAAAGAAAGGACATGTAAAGAAGGATTGTTGGTTCAAGGAAAACAAAGAGAATCTACTAGATAAAGGTAAAGAGGCAAATTTTGTACAATTGAGGTAATGCAAGATGCCCTTATTCTCTCCTTGGATAATAAAATAGAATCTTGGGTTTTAGATTCAAGAGCTTCTTTCCATGCTACCCCTAATAAGGGTTATTTCAGAAATTATGTCCAGGGTAATTTTGGGCATGTTTATTTAGGAGATGATGAACCATGCAATATTACTGGTAAAGGGGAAGTTCATCTAAAATTACAAAATGGAAATACATGGGTATTGAAAGATGTGAGGCATGTGCCAAGCCTCAAGAGAAATCTAATTTCTGCAGGACAACTAGGTGAAGTTGGTTGCATGGTTACATTCACAACCGACTCTTGGAAAGTTACCAAGGGAGCTCTTGTTGTGGCAAGAGGCAAGAAGGTAGGAACATTGTATTTGTCTACATGTATTACTGATTCCTTTTCTATTCTATCTACTTTAGATTCAGATGCAAGCATGTGGCATAATCGCATTAGGCCATATGAGTAAAAAGGGAATGCAAATATTAAAGGCAAAGGGTAAGTTATCAGATTTGAAACATTTAGATCTTGATTTCTGTGAGCATTGCATATTTGGAAAGTAAAAGAAAGTGAGATTTCTTAAAGTTGGGGCAACAAGAAGGAGCAAAAATTAGAGCTTGTGCACTTAGATGTGTGGGGACCAGCCTGTAGCTTCTCATGGAGGATCCCAATATTATGTGACTTTCATTGATGATGCCACAAGAAAGGTATGGGTTTATTGTATAAAGCGTAAATCTGATGTTTTTGAGACTTTTAAAAGATGGAAAGCCCTTGTGGAAAATGAAACTAGTTTAAATTTAAAATGCCTTAGATCTGACAATGGTGGTGAGTACTGCAACAAGACTTTCAATGATTACTGTTCAGTGAATGGAATACGCAGAGAAAAAATATTCCTAGAACACCACAGGAGAATGGTGCGGTTGAAAGAATGAACATAACTATCATGGAACATAAGAAACATGAGATTACATATTGGATTACCCTTACAGTTTTGGGCACAGAAGCAGTAGACACGACAATATATTTTATCAACCGTGGGCCTTCAAGTGCACTGAATGATGGAATACCAGAAGAAACTTAGGACTGGAAAAGAGGTAGATATTTCTTTTCTTAGAGTATTTGGTTTAGAAGCTTTTGTGTATGTTGATAAATAAAATAGGAAAAAGTTGGATGCTAAATCCAAGAGATGCACTTTTATTGGTTATGGCTTTGGTGATTTCGGATTTTGTTTTTGGGATTTAGATGATGCTAAGATTATTAGGAGTCGTGATATTGAGTGGAATGAAAAGAGAATGTACAGGGATCAAATTTTGATGCCTAAGGATGAACTAGTTGACAAGTTTGTGGAAGAAAATACATTTTCGGATTTAAAACAGAACTACAGGAACCGTGTCGGTTAGAGCAACCAAGGTGTCGGCCAAGATCAGGGATCGACGTCGATCGATAATGAAGCGGATGACCGGTGTTGGTCCCTACAAGAGGTTGATACAAATATGCAACACACAGAATGAGCCTCAAACACCCCATTTATGTGAGAAGGTCACAATGGGTAAGTAGACCTCCAAAAATATTTTCACCTTCCTTATTTTATCTATTATTGATTGATAGTGGTGAGCCCGAAAGTTTTGAAGAAGTAATGCAGGAGGATACCCACATGAAGTGGGAGCATGGCATGGATGAGGAGATGGAATCCTTGGAACAGAATTAGACATGAGATTTAGTTAAGTTGTCAGTAGGTAAGAGAACATTGCAGAACAAATGGGTTTATAAGATCAAGGTGGAAAAAGGTGGACAAAAAGATACAAGGCAAGACTTGTGGTAAAAGGGTTTGCACAAAAACCATGTATTGATTTTGGTGAGATTTTTTCTCCATTAGTAACAATGACTTCGATTCGTACTATTTTGAGTTTAGTTACAGTAGAAAATTTTCACTTAGAACAACTTCATGTTAAGATGGCTTTCCTTCACGGTGATTTGGAGGAAGAGATATATATGCAACAGCTGCTTGGTTATGAAGTCAAGGGTAAGGAGAAACTTGTGTGCAGGTTGAAAAAGAGCTTGTATGGGTTCAAGCAAGATCCAATGCAATTATATATGAGGTTTGACAATTTTATACATGAGCATAGTTATATGAGATGAGAATCTGATCATTGTGTTTATTTCAAGAAGCTTGAAAATGGAAGCTATATTATTTTGTTACTGTGTGTAGATGATATGCTTATTGCAGGATCTAGTATGTAAGACATTGCTGAACTTAAAAAAAAGTTAGCTCATACATTTACAATGAAGGATTTATGAGCTATAAAGAAAATCCTTGACATGCAAATTCATAGAGAAAGAAGAACATGAAATTGTATGTCTCTAGGAAGATTATATCAATAAGGTGTTAGAAAGGTTTAAAATGCAGAATTCAAAACCAAGTAAGTACACATATGGCTGGACACTTTAAATTAAGAAAATATCAGTGTCCTACATCACATGAGGAGGTCGAGTACATGGCATGGGTTCCATATGCTTCAGTTGGAAGCCTTATGTATGCAATGGTTTGTACCAGACTAGACATTGCACAGCAAAGTGGGAGTTGTGAGAATATTTATGGCCAATCTAGTTAAGAGCATTGGAAAGCAATCCAATGGATACAGATATTTGAGAGGGACATCTAGCATGCATTTATGCTATGGAGGGTCAGATACTTCTTTATGTGGCTATGTTGATTCAGATATGGATGGAGATTTGGATGGTAGGAGAAGCACCACTGGATATGTATTCATAGTAGGTGGCACGATAGTTAGTTGGATTTCGAGATTGCAGAAGGTTGTGGCCTTGTCTACTATAGAGGCCAAATATGTTGTAGCTATAGAGGCTAGCAAAGAGATGATATGGATGAGCAGGTTCATGGAAGAGTTGGGAAACAAGTAAGAGGATTGCAGATTGTAAAGTGATAGTCAAAGTGTGATTTATCTGGCAAAGAACTTAGCATTTCATTCAAGAACGAAACACATTCAGTTGAGATATCACTTGAAAGAATAGGTGTTGGAGGACGGGAAGTTGAAACTAAAGAAAATTCATACAAGAGAGAACCCTGTAGATATGCTAACAAAGCCATTGAAACAAGAGAAGTTAGAGCTTCACTCAATTTCTATTGGTCTTCAAGCTTGATACTTGAAGAGGAAGAAACAAACCAAGGAAAGGATCCAAGGATGGAGTTGTACGGTATAATGCAACAATTTATCTCCAAGTGGGAGATTGTTAAGTCGTGGAGCTAAATAGCTTCATAGATGGCATCCATTTAGGTTTGCTAGTTTTAACAGGAACCTGTGTCATTGGACTAGATTGAACCGACATCGGTTATCTATGTGATCATACTTTTATGTTTGACGTAGATTAAATCGACCCTTTGTTATAAAGGTGATCGGAGGGTTGTAAATGCATAACTAAGTTGCCCTAAATTTTGTATATGCTTATAAGCTAGAAAACTAGGGTTAGAAGGTAAGATTTGATTATTATTGTAAGAAGGTTTTCTTGGAGAAATCTTAGAGAAGCTTGTGAGGAAAAAGTATTGTACATCCGTGAGAGGTGTGGAAGATTGTAAATCTTCATTATATTTCCTCTATGAAGAAAGAATAATAGATTGGTTGTTTCTTGGTGGACATAGCCCACATTGGGTGAACCACGTTATATCTTGTGTTACTCATTCTCCTCTTGTTTTATTTTTCTTCTAGTTTAATTTTCGTGTTTATTGCTTTCATGCTTAAATTGAATATATATATATATATATATATATATATATATATATATATATGTAACATTGGTGTGCTCAAAGCCCAACATTGTGATCAATTGAAGTACATCATGAGTTACTTAAGACACCAGAGGTTTCTTCATGAAGCACTTTACATACACTGTACTGTAAACTTCATTAAAACATGCCATTTTCTGTACGGTACAGTCACACCTATAGATGCACACACATATTTTCATGACTTATGGGAAGTCCTTGGCATTTACAAATCATCAAATACACTTTCCTACTAGCCTTATATGTACTAAAATTCACTAAAATGGCTACCTTTATGCCCTATAATCCTGAGTATTGACCTAATACTCCTTCCACACATGTTATTCCTACTCATACCGATCAAACCATACTCTGTCTGCTTTGTGGCCTAGAGCTACTTGAGACTTCATGAGTTGACCATGGAGACTAGTTATAGTCTTGTTAACACCTGATACACACGCAAATCACCTTCGGAGGACTCATCACACACCTTACTTGCTTGACCATACACTTGGCTTATGCTTGCACAACATGACTTCATGATTTGACATGACTTGACACTTCATCAAACTACCCGGAAACCTTTGTGATACTTTGATATCAATGTACAACTTGACATCAATGACAACGATGACACATTTCCCAACAAAACAACCTAGTCATCCAAATATACTTGAAGGAGCTTGTGGTTTGAACAACAATGCGTGAAAACATCGTTGGCGCATTCTTCAAGCTAAAGGGCATAAGCGTGTAGGAAAGCATCCCCATTCGATTGCAAACATTGTTTTATCCCGATCTTCGTGCACGATCATAACCTAATGATACCCCGAAAATAATTAGTGAAGGAATATATCTCACATCCCTGCAACTCCCCTAGAATTTCCTTAGTGAATGGTGTGGGAAAAGGATCAATGATGCATGAAGCATTAAAAATCTATAGTCAACACAAATCCTTACCCTCCCATCCTTTTTAACGTTGATGACCATATGACTTATCTACTCCGATTCTTCAATGGGCTCAATAATACTTGCCTTTAGCATTTTGCCAATTTCATACTTGACGTGCAAATTAGGATTCATCCGGTAAGGCCTATTATGCACTCGATCACATGCCCTCCTTAAGCTTGATCTTCATTTCACCTAGAAATGGATGGAATCCCTTTAACTCATGGTACCCTATTGGAAAGAGATCCCAGAATTAGCGCAACAGCTTCAATTATTTTTGCAACCTTTTCCTCAAACCAATAATCACCAATTATGGCCTCATTTGGTGCTTCATCAATCCCGATGTTAACTTTATTTGTTTTTAATGGCACATGATATGCGCGCACCTACTTATCGAAGAGTCCAATACTTCACGTGCAAGTGTGCTCAATATTAAGGTCCTCAATCTCTTCATCGTATATAAGATAAACAACCTTCTTTTTGTCTTTCTCTTTCCAAGCACATTCTAACAGAGTTTCGTTAGCCTCTAATCCGATGCACGTGTTACTACTTTCTTTAGGATCTGTCTCATTATACAACTGATTCATGAGTTCTTCGGTCTTCACGCTATCACCTAATGTAATGTGCCTCACGATCTATAGAGATTTATGAACATGAGGTTTAGTGGAAAAATAATAAAATGTATGCATGATACCTAAGGTCAAGTCGTGCCAATTTTTTGTCTCTTGTATTAGCTCCGCATGTACATACCACACACATGCACATCCACGCAATGTAGAATAGAATTTATGTACCCAGAGAAATGGTGGTAGCGCATCTTGTACATCCAATTCCTTTCACATTTTTGAACATATGCCAAGGGGAAGTCTTCCCATCATAATATTGTATCAGTGAAGGAAGGTTATTCTGTCAAACCATGTACAAAAACAACTCTTATCTTGCGTCATCCAATTAGATTATCTCTATGCACGGCCCACCAACACGTTGATGTTCCCCTCGGTGAGTAAACCATCATATTCATTATGTCCCCTTAATTTTGTATCTACGCCTTCATCACGCGTAGGAAGGATGTAGAATTCTCTTCCTTAGTGTACCTTGGTAAACCTGGTCTTGCCCAACCATCTTATTGTCGTGATTGAACCACCCTTGTTACTCTTCCCTAAAACTCGCGACCAACCATCTTATAAGTACCACGAGCCCAGTTATAAAAAAAAAAACACTAGTAGTATCTCTAATGGACTACGCGTCCCCCCACTGAAGTACGCCTTCCTCAGATGGCTCAACATTCTCTAGGCCATGGGTTGTCTACATGTATATCTGGTTGAGGTCCTCTTCACTTACTAGCTCGATGTAAGGTGCAATCTTAGTGCCATCCATAGGAATTACTACTCATTCTTTTGCGTTCTCAAAATTGATGTATCGCTTGTTAAAGTGCAAGTCCGCATTATTTTCATAACACTATGGTCATCTAAGTAGTGTAGAGAAGTTATCTTCCTCTACTAATTCCAAAGTGCCTCAAAGTCTCCAATGAATTTTTCTCCCTAAATTGTGATGCTTGCAGCCTTAAATACACCAATGGGCATATCCCTTGTCTTATTTGCCATGTACAACACACTTGAGGATGACTATAATGGTGGTCTTCCCATTTTATTCCAAGCATCAAGAGTGAGGACATTAACTTCCACACCTATATCAATCAAAATGTTACTTACCAACCATCCATCTATAACCACATCTAGGGTAATTTCCTTGTCGTACTCATGATCATGAGGTGGAAAATTAACATGGAGGATATGGCACCCTCTTTCTATGCATGCACGCGACACCTTTTCTCTTAAACATATTCTCATGTCTTAGCATCCTGCAAACTTCTCTAAGATCATCAATCTCTTTATCAGGTGTCTTAATATGTCGTGTGCTCTCTATCCCGTGCTTGTTCCTTAAAGTACTATATCTCCCCTTGCAACTCTATAATCAAGCCCATTGTCTCTTGATATACCTCTTTTTTCCCAACATATGGATATTTTGTTGATGGGACCGCTTCTTCCCTTATGATGAGGGGATTTGTTCTTCCTTATTTGTGCACACGCGAAGCTTCGGCACATGTAGTGACCAATAATGGTTGCTCTATATCCACAAAAGTATTAGGATGTCATTATCCCTACCGATTGTGCTCAACTCGAACCATCGTTGCACCCTTATCCTTATTATTCTTACACGTGTGCATATAAGTCGGGAAGTCCTCAACCTAACGCCCCTTTCCACAATATGTGCGGGATTGGTTCTTCGGACATTGGCATTGATAATGGTCGGTGACCCACGTATGTAACATGTTCCTCGATTAAATATACCTCTGCGACCACTATGTCCTCTGCAGCGATATCCTCTTCGGTATCCTCCATTACCCTAATTACCTTTACAATTATTATGCCTAACTCGTACTATCCTTTTCTCATTCACGTCCTTGGGAGCTATTTTATGTACTAGAATGTCACAACCTTGTCTTGTAAGTTTCATGGATATGGTCAATCAACCTGACAATTTGTTGTATCATAGGTGTGCTCATCACAAATTTTACAAGACGTTGATATATTCTTTTGTGTGGCGCGCTACAACAACGGTGGGAAGTCTCATACATCATGGTTCTTAAGGCATATTTCACAATCCAAAAGTAAGGCGCGCACACTCTTGCATGGACAACTATCCTTGGTGTGACCTTCTACATTGTAATTTGTACACCAAAGTCCATTGTGAATGTCATGTGTTGAATTAGTAGATAACTTCTCTAGATGAGAAGCCATGGATGTAATTTGAGCTTCAAGGAATGAGCTTACTCCAGTGTCTATGCTCCCAATCGCTTCTACACGTAGTGTTGCTTCTAAAGCCTCGGCTGGTGCTGGAAACATCTTGTGTGACAACACCCTTCAGAATGGTGTTAACAATCCTCCTACAAACCATTGTGCATGTTGACTCTAATGAATGTCATATGAAATCTTAGACAACAAAGTTTTGAAACGTGCATCATACTCCTTGACACTTTCAACCAAGCCCTGCTTAATGTCTTTCAGTCGCGTTGATTCTCTCCTGCTCAAATTTAGGTATGTGGAATTTAACCAAGAAAACGAAGCACAACACATCATAGTAAACTACCATTGGTGTGGGTCATACTTCATATACCAACTGTGCACGTGACCTTGAAGTTTGGTAGCAAACCGACTATCCTTTTTGTCCGAGGTTGTTATTGCTTTGGCACTCCACAATAGTTCACAATTGTGCATATGCTCTGCTGCATCTTCTACACCTTGATACTTTGAAAATGAAGGGAAAATTGGAAATATCCGAGGGGGTTGTTGTGGTGGTGGGTTACTCCCTTGTCCTGGATTGCTTGGTGGTGGGCTAGATCCTGACCCTGAACCTCCACTAGGGTTGCCTCTGCTCAAGGGAGGACCAGAGCCTCCGATCCTCTTGTTGCTTGAACCAAGGGTGGTTCTAAAGAAGAACTTGTCTCAGTCATAGTAGAAGTGATCTGCGCACTAACTATTTGTCGTGATATCCCTACAATGAGATTAATTCCACCGAGTAGAGCGTCAATTTTTTTTTGTCATTGCGCCTCTTGGATTACTTCCAAACAATCCTTTTTGTCTAGACACATAAGCCTATTGTGTTGCCATATGTGTTGCATTTATTTGTTATGCCTCCTGTGTTGATACTAAAATGTGCCTTCCTATATCCCCAATCTAATATGGTGATCCCCGATTGCCTTCTTACTCTCTATCAATATGATGATCCTCTATAATAACTTCTAAAATTTGAGCACCAAGTGCAAGGGCTAGAGGTATGGGGTGGGTTGGATGCACGCCAATAGATCTCATCCTTTCTTCACCGAGACTCACTTTCATTAGATGTCGGGGTCCTTCTATTATGCGTCCCCAATATCCGAGGGACATGGTCATGTTGTCCCTCGCCTTCGCATGGTTCTCATCACTTCCACCCCATTCTTTATCGGTCTCAACGCCTCTTCAATTACTCTCTCTCACGCATGATTATATTTGTGAAGTCTTTCTTCTCTATGTGTTTCTTCTCCTTGGACCAACACTATCTTCCCAAGCCCTTTCTGCTCACCTGTGCACGGTGGCGTCTTAGCCTGCCATAGGTAGGTTTTCCATTCCCAACTCAATTATTAACATCTTTATGGCTAACGATAGTGGGTGTAAGTAAGATCCTCTTAGATCGCTCTGGAATTAGAACTCTTGCTTCTTTTGGGAACAAATACATTGAGATTGCATACTCCAAAGTATAATTCCACAAGACACCTTCCCTCAATGGTCTACCACACGTCCACGGTTCATCCAAATCAGAGAGTGCGCAGTACTTATCCTAGCTCCACACTTGCTTCTTTCCCAATCGGATACCCCTATTATGTGTGTAAGCTGCTAACCAATCGTATAAATCTATTGGGAAGAAATTTAATAATGTCTCATATAGTGAATCATATAAATTATCTTCCACCCATTTACGTGCATTGAAACCTCATCCAATTTTGTATCTTTGAGCAAATTCGTCCTGGTCATCTTGTACCCAACACTCAATTTTTACCACCGACGGTCCGAATGCCATGCGCACACCACATCTTGATGATCAGAACTAAAAGAGGTCCCAACAATGGAACCAAAATGTAGCCTTTCTATTTCCAACACAAATTGGTCGGGCACGCATTTGGCACATCACCCAGAATATTGTCCAGTGCTCACCCAAAGCACGTGTAACTGTCAGTTCCCTCCTTATTTGATCATGCAATATGTGAATTCTTCATAACCCAATGCAAAATAGAAAATGGAAGATAAGTAAATAAATCAATTCACATAAAAACAATATTAAGAGCTTAGATCATTCTATTCATCATCATAAATAACTAATAGTAGTATCTCGACTCTTATTACTCCTCGTTCACTTCTCCTTGTTCAATCCATACAATATTACCCACTACAAACATATATATGCAACACATCATAACAATCATGACTTACATACTCAACAACAATGCACGTACTTTATGCAAACAAACTTACATATAAACTCTCTTAAAACCACACACATACCTACTTTCACAATGGGTGTGACATACATATTTATACACGGTGGGAACTTTTCTTTCACTACTTACATGATTTAGTTATAATAATATACCTCCTAATTATAGATTGCATATCTTCAAACTCTTGGTTTATTCTTCAATCTGCAACTATCCTTTGGCGGTTTTCTCCCTTTGTGTTATAAATAAATCAACATTATCCATGATTGTGTCATATAATTAGCTATGTTATATATGTGTTTTATCCTTGTTGGGTCTATTTTTGGACTTGCCTTATCATCCACGCCAACTTCGCTTTTATCTATTTATAGACCATTCTAGAATCCATTAACTCTTTTACCACCTTTGTGCACATACCTTTGCGTCATGATGTCTTTCCACTGTCGTGCACACTTTCACGCACTTTGTCTTATACTTACATCATTCCCTTGTTCTCATGTGTAATCTTACACGTTCCTTCCCGACCCCTTGGTACCTTCCTATGGTTCACGCGCACCCATACGCATGTGGTCTTCAACCTCCATGTATGGCTTATAATTAGCCACTTTATCAACCCAACATGACTCTAGTAAGTGGATGCAGCAAATGGCAACAAGAAAATTGTCTGTACTAAATGTGAATGGTGTTAGATGTTGAAGGAAGTTGCGTGGGAGGTTAATGACCATGGATGCCAAGTTTAATGCTTCTCTTCCGGTGGTCATCAACTCAACCATGTGTTGTAAAAACTACAAAACCATCTAGATTTTAGTTGTGCCTCTACTTATGCTTATAAAAACTTTTACCCATCTCTTCACTTGCATCTCTATGATTTGTTATGACTCTACTAAGTGATATCATGGCTCTGTGGGAAAGGAGGAATGACGTCATGACTTGGTACTCCATTGAAATGTACTTGTATTTCTAGTAGAAGTGAAATGGCTTGGTATTCTATTGAAATTTTATTATATTTCAACACATTTTCAGCTTGTGGAAATTGTATTCACACTCTTCCTATTTGCATATTTTCTTGCACTGTAGATTTTGGACTATGTATGTGCATTTCTTTATAGGGTTTTATTTTGGAGTTGGGATGTAGATAGTTAGTCACTGAAAGATGAGGTTTTTAACCTCACCATGTTTACAATCTATAGTGAAACTTATCTTGAGACCTTGCTAATACTTGAAATCCACTCATTTAAGATGTGGGTTAAATAGTCTTACTTGAGTTATTTATGATGTACAAATATATAGGAGCAATTGGTTTTTTTACTTGACAGTTTAGTGATTTTGTTTCCTAACCCGGTGCATGCACTAGCTTTTTCTACTCCTTAAAGCATTTTACTATATATTATAAGATATCACACAATTTGCATTAGTTGCATATTTTTACATGTTTTGTAGAGCATTTTCTCAATTTTTGATAAGTTGTGATCTATCCATTCATGGTTCACATTTAAATTCATGAATCTATTTGTTGTAAGTGAAATTGAAAATTATCCCTCTAATATTTCCAAATGTGAACTTTCTTGGATGAATGCCCCAATATTTTCATTATCTTCCTACCTATTGTTGAGAAATGCAAATGGAAAAGGGAATTGTTATCCATTCCCCCACCTCCATGGAAAAAATGGACAACGGTGGTAAATTACACCTTGGGACTGGAAAAGTCCTTCATGAATTTGGTTCATCGAATGAGAATGCAATATTGGAGTACATAAGGAATAATCAAGAATGCTCATCTAAATCAGAGTGGTGCTTAATTAAAAGGCACTTTGTGAACACTTTTTTTTGTCTACTTTTTGTAGACAAAACTATTAAAGAACATGGGGCGAGAATGAGGTTGCATTTTTTAAATCCATCTTGACCTATGAGTTACTAAAGAAATCAAGTTCACATAATGAGTATTTATTCACAACATCATACGGTTTAGGGTTTTTGGGTCGAACACAACCTCCAATGGGCTCACATCCACTCAAAATGAGTGAAAATGGCAAAAGGGTGTAATTGGCCCGAAGGCATGACATTCAATTCCCCATGGCTCATTAATCCTGAAAATTCAAAAAGAAAATGAGGAAACTATGCAAAAATGAATAACCATCGACATGTTGTAATGGTCAAACAAGTTCCGCAAATTTAAATATTATTAACTCCTAACACATAACCAATCAAAAAATTGCACACAAAAAGTTAGAACAATATTTAAAAATTTGAAACTTCAACATTTCTTAAAGATTTAAAAGAAAAACACGTGTACGCATTTTCACCACCATGAATATTCTTTTCTAGTACTAATAAAAAAAAATAGACTATAGCATTGAGTATAAAGTGAGTGGATCATCTCCTTGGGAGAACAACTATAAAATTCTAGGATGTCCATTTTCATGTTTTGCACCTTGTGTTTTAGGCAATTATGAGACTTTCCAAAGGTGCATATAATAATAATCAAGCACCCTATAACCCCATTATCAAGATTGTTATCATTATCTTCAAATTAAAATAGGAATACATCACATAACACTACAAACATAAATTACATTGGTCATCTAGGTAGTTATTTTTGGGGCCAATGTTAAATGACTCCTCCTTGACATACCCAACAAGTGTTTTCTTTTCATAGGATTTTGTACTCAACACATGATTCAAAATTGTATTTTAGGCGCGTAAGGCCATATCCCCACATGTTTGCTTGTGCCTTTCACTTTCTTAAGAACCTAGTTTAGTTTCATGTACCCTTTGACTATCACTTTTGCAATTTTCTATCTATATCCACGGTTCCACACCTACCCATCAAAAATAAATTAGAAATTCAATATTGCACTTTTTTTCTAATATAGTTTCTTAAATTCAGATTGTGACCATGTAAGGAAACTTTTTTTTTTGTTGCACGACATATGAGTAAGGGCCTTCTTGCATGGCATAAGGCGGGTACAATGCGAGTGGATTTGAAGTGGATATGAAAATCAAAGCCAACAAAGATGGTTTACCCAATTAAAATCATTGATCAAGTAAAATCCCTCCTCTACCATCTCTTGAAGCTTCCTCAACTCCTTATTATCACTTTGCTCATATCAATCCTCTGTTGAACAACATGAACCATTGAGATGGTAACAATAATTAGGCAATTAGTGGCACCCTTCTAAGGGGAACACCATGAAGTAGAGATTTTAAGGACCTTAGGTAGATCGTGAGATGCAACAAATGAAGCACCTAGTAGAAATGATGCAACAACTTCGCCACCCAAAGGTGAATGATGGAGAGGCCAAATGTCTTACCGGGGTAAACACGACGACTTGTGTTGAAGAGGGCAAACCTCAATTCATTACCCATGATGTCCATGTTTTACCTTCCCTCAAAAGCAAGGAACCTCTCTTCTCAAAACTGCTCAGGCGACTTCCAAATCAGGGTTGCACAAAAACACAAGTCTTGTGTGATTGTTGCTACGAAATTGAATGATTGCCTACCACAAACATATTACGAATATTTGTTAGGATTAAGCCAATAACGATTGGAGATAGTAAATATTGTAGAAACATATAGCGATTAGGGTCAAAACATCAATGTACATGGCCAAGATCATGTCATGCGTCAACAAGACCCCACACCTAATCGCCATCATCCACTGTTGTGTATCGACGTAATTGCCCCACTTCTAATATGACAACATATATCAACGTAATTACATTTATACAAAAGTTATAAAAAATCACCCAATACATATCTTAACATTTCTTAACATATTTAATTTGTATTTTAGAAAAATATAAAATCAATCATTTTATGTGTAATTACAATTTTTATTATATTAATAGAAATTTTACAATGTGAACAAGGGTAGGATGTAATTTGGTGAACGTATCCACTTTTATTCTCATCCTTAAATTTGGTGTCCATCGACAATTTCATGAAAATTTTGTCCTTAAATTTGACGCCCATTTGATTGTTGTTAATAATTCCATCCTCAAATTTAACATCATCACTTTAAAAAAATTTCATTTGCTTGGAGAAGTCACTTGGGAAATGGTAATATATTGGACATAGGGTACAACTTAAGGCCCGTTTTCCGAATTGATTTTCGAACCGACACAACACTGCAACTAGATTGATGCCATTTGTCACCAGATTCGATGGAAATTGATTTTTAAAATGTCATGAAATTACTTATCAATGCATAAGAGAAAAATCCAAGATTAGAGTTGTAAAATCAATCTCTCAACCAATTTTAGATAAATGTATTTAAGATATCGGTTCTAATATTGATTTAATTTTTCTATCATTTTTCACTAAATTGACTTTTAGCCTAGATACAAAAGTTCATTAATACAAAATTCTGCTCCTCAACATCCAAACTAATTTAAGAGCCTTCACACTAGTAATGCATAATACTATACAATAATTTATATACAACTTCTATAAAATTTATTTTTAATTAAATAAAATTACTCTTTTAAAGATTATTTAAATGTATTTTTTTATGTCTAAACCATTAAAGAGACTTTAAGCTCATTATCGTTTGAAATTTGCACTAACATAACACATTCTAACATGTCTGCAACCATGACTTGAAACACTTGGATGAATATTTACTTAATGTTAAATTTCATAGCTTTGAAATTTAACATCATAATGTTATTATTCTACATCCTTGTTACTAAAATTGCATTGTACTATTACTATCCATCCACCCTTATAAAGCATAGAAGGCTTAAAAAAGAAATAACAAAGGTTTTTAGAAATATTATGATATATCAATGAGATACAAATAAGTAATTGAGATGATAAGAAGGCAAAAAAACACAAACACACAGAGAAAGCCCTAAACCTAACATGCCATTTACACCCTATAAGCAATTAAAACTTACGAATCTACAAATAAACATTCACCTAAGATAGATTGACAAAATATAGTGCACAAAATCACAACAAACTAGGAAATGGATGTGAATTTGTAGAAGCAATCCTTGACTTTCCAATTATGCAAACCTACCTAACATATATAGATCAATGCCTATGATTACAAAATACAAGATATCCCTACCGTCACCACATCATTCATATAATGGATGAGACATCTTTTCTAGTTATTGTTATTTACCAAATGCATCCCACAATCCATTCTCTATTTCTCCTATACATTAAAAAAAAGTGAATTATGCATTAAGCAAACAATTCTTCCATTGCCCTTACAAATTGTAGCTTAGTCTCACAATGTTCGACGGTCACAATATATTACAAAACTAAGGGTTGAAAAATAAAACACACAAATGCACAAAAAATGAAAATTAACTACCCAAAATGCTATTGATCGTAAAGACGATGGCGGGTAACCCAATCATACACATGAAATGAATGTTGCTTAATAGTGTTAGTTCAACGGCAACCAAATATGCCACCAAATACACCCAAACTCATTCTCTTAGGCAACCACTAATAAAGCCCTCATTTTCACTAATGATAAATGGGAATGGCAATATGGCCATTGAGGTGGGAGAAGGTTTGAGAAATTAAAATCTTCTAGTGGATTCACAAGGCATTTGGGATTATAACTTTTATTTTGATTTTTTTGGACACTTAGTGAGGATTCATGATTTTGATACTTATGATAAAAATAGGGTGTAGTAATGTTGTATTGTCCCCTAAAGAAATGTGTCATCGCGATCTTGTAAGTATTATTAGTGTACTAATAGATGAATATCTTAAAGTCATGAATTTTGTTGATGATGTGAATCATACAATAAAAGTTCTTTGGCATGGATATTATCAGTGATTTTAAAATGCTACTTGTGAGAATGGAATGTCCAATATATTAACCACCAGATATTATCAAGCTTGAGAAAAGAAAACAATTCGTAATAAGGGAATGAAATATTAAAATAGTACTTTAGGTTCCTAACCATAAATACACTAGAATGGGTCAATTCTTGATAACAACTTCAATAATACCATTGACACCTACATAATAACTGGGTAGGAGGTTTGCAAAAAAGTGGCAACCTTGTTGGTATTTGTAATACCTTCCTCAACGACTTCATAAAACATAAATGCTCACCAATATGTGTATTATTACAATTGATTGTGTTGGGATTTGGCCCGACCAAATAACAATCTTTTGAATGTGATAAGTAGAACTACTTTGAATGGGACCAAATCCTTGTGCAATAGTTGACCTAGTTATTGGTAGAAATCACATTTATGGACCCACTATTCTACATCAAAAAAATATTATTGGGCACTCTAAGTTGTGCAAGACTATTTGATGGGAAATTTGGAAAATGGATTGTATGATGGAGCATTGGCCATTTGCACCTCTTTGTAAGTGCTTGTTTACTTGAAATACTTCTTGAACTCTTAGATATGAAGCTTTCCGTTGGTTTTTCCTAACGTATAGAACATGTGTTGAAGGGCGAAAGTAAAAGAAATGACCATTGAAATGCTAAATAAGCAATGGTCATGGGGTGTCACTAGGGTGAGAGAGAATTGGAAGTGATTGTTTGATATTTTTGGAGATAATAGAAAAGATATATTAGGAATATTTGCTGAAATTAACAAATTATTGCTTGTGCATGCATCATTTGGGAACAAGATGTACACGTCTTTAGTGTGGTGGTGGGGAACGAATGAGACAATCAACATGAACATTGTATCATAGTGGTGGTATTTGAATTCAATAACAATGACAAAATGTTAGCAAACAATTATGCAAATAGTAAGTCAATTACTACTAAGCACATCAAATAACCTTTAGAGTTAAAATGTATGAACTTATAAACTTATATAGTAGACATAATGCTAAGAGAATCTTAAACTATATTACAAAAAAATGGCATGCACACACATGAAGGATTTTCAACAAAACCCTTTTTTAGGAAAAAAATCCAACACAACATTTTGTTTATTGCATACACAATTGTTTTACAATACTACAATGCACTTGAAGTTCTACTTGACCCTAATGCATGTGTAAGAATTTGTAGGCACATTAACAAGAAATTGTCAAAACGACACGACAATAAAATAAGTACAAACAACGGGCTTAAAAACCATATATATCATACCATGGGTAGTAACCATGGCACGAAACAACCAACATGCCAAACTATATAGTCATGCTCGAGTATAGTCTATAAATGAAGTAAATCATGCAAAATATACAACACATTTCCCACATTCTCCCATTTGTTAAATATTTTGCATAATGGGCACACAAACATAAAATTAGTTCTTAATGATGTAGTCATGCCCATTGATCCTCTACACCAAAAACTTCTTAGTGCTAAGAGACCTTGATGAATCATAACCATTCTTTAACACCTTGTCTTCAACCGTGTCGATAACAAATGATACTACACATCAATATGCTTCTACCAAGCAAGGTAGGTGGGCTTCTTTTCAAATACGATTGCACTTGCACTATCAACTTCCTTGTTTACATGAGTGACTGCCATGTACTCAAATTATGTAGTTGATATAACTACATGTCTTTTACCCATCCAACTAACCACTCTACCAAACAATTTAAACACAATCAAGATCTCTAACCCAATCAACATCAACAAATTCTTTTACATTTACAACTTTGTTCTTCCCAAATTTTCTTCATAATAAATTGCATAGTTTGAAGCGTCACGAAAATACCTCAAGATTAGCCTATTCATATAGTCAATGTTCTGTGATGCCCTGCGTCAACTACCACTTGAGACCAAGAAACAAATTAGGAAAATTATGGAATAAATTTTTTTATAGGAAGAGTCTACAACCAAGTTGCAAGACACTAGTTTGAAACTAAATAGGTTCCGAACAAATTCTAATTAACCAAACACAAGATTTCTATTTTTATCTTATAACAAGTTTACTAGGTTCCAATTTGGAGGTTACAATTTTTATTAAGGTTCAGAGAGAAATTTATCGAGGCCTGCTCTCTATCAAGCCCTGAACTTCAACTGGATTTCTCACACACTTAGAGTTATCAAAACTTTCCTAAACTAGGCTCATTGGATAGGAAATTTCCTCACCTTTCCAACCATATAAAGAAGTCCTCCTAACTCCTTGTAAAACTCAAGTTATGGCCGGGCGGAGTTTTAGGGGAAAATTTTCCCTTGGAGGTCCGTGGGGATAGGGAGAAAACTGGGAAAATTTTCCCAAATGCCACGTGTCATCACGTGATTGATGTGGGAGAGCGGGTCGTGGGGAAAATTTTGAAATTTTTTTCCCAAAACCAAAGTCTCTATTTCCAAAGGAAAATTTTCCTCCATGCCCCCGCACTTGCTCAAATGGCCACGTGGCGCTTTGTGATTGGCCGAGGGCCGGCGGAAGAAAAAGTGAAGTTTTTCCAAAAGTGTAAAAAGTTAAGTTTTCAATTGTAAATCCTCATTCCTCCCTGCCACGTGTCAGCATGTGATTGGTGCGGGGCCGAGGAAATTTTTAGGAAATTTTTCCAAAGTTCAAAATTTAAATTTTTCTAAGGTCGAATTATTTCTTTTTTTTTTGTTTGGGATGGCCATTTTGAAGTAAAACTTCAAATGGCCATAACTTTTGATAGGAAGCTCCATTTTAGGCAAACGAGGACTTTCTAGAAAGATCTCGGAGTCCTCTTTGCACAACAATTATCAATTTTAGAATTTGGTAAAGTTTAAAGGGTCAATTTTAAGAAATTGATCTGCAGAGAATTATAATTTTAAAACTGGCAGTTTTTTTTCCAACTTGCAAGTTTCGTTCAATTTTGATTCCCTTTCTCCTCAACATGTAAATTGAACATGGAGGGATGATCATGGGTGTGTTAAAGAGTGTTTTCCAGGTTCAAATTATGTATTGGGTTGCAATTGATATATTTTGCATCTTTTGACAGGAAATCTATTATGCAAGTTCAAAATCTAGTTTCTTTGCGATTCTTGATGATCATTTTAATTGTTGCGTTTCCACAAGGTTTATAAACCTTAATACATCTAAATTTTCTTATCTCGTTCCTTAATTTTAGTTATGAATCTGAACTGTGCATTTAATGAATTAATTCTGGTGCCAAATTCCAAAGAAAACAAAATTCAATTACTAACAATTTAAAGGTCAATTTACAATTTCCAAAGTGGAAGCATTTTCATTTCTGATCTGTAACATCCTATTGCTATAATTTATTACTTAAAGTACATGGCACCATTTTGATATCTAAATTTGACAATAAAACAAGGAAACAGAATGTTGTCGTTTATTCTTCACGCATTTTTTTTTGACAGGGATACCATTTCAAACAACAAATGTAATTCAAAACATTCAATACAATCCAGTATGCACATTCCAACATAATTAAAAGAATCAATGCCATCCTTTATTGAGAGGTCAAATAGCTTTACAACCGAACTCCTTTCCAATTTGATTTGATTTCAAATTTCAAAATTACAAGTATGGATATCAATTACATTATTTTCCCCAGAATACCTTTCTCAATTCAATTACAACTTCCAATTACAAAGTAACATCTCACATTTCAACATCAATTACATTCATCCACTCTAAGTGGGAAGGGTTACATTCAAAATGTCAAATTGTTTTAGAAGATTTGTTGTTTTCTTCTTCTTTATTCATCTTTGAATCACAACAAGGAAGGGGGAAAGGCAACACTCTCCACCCAACCAAGATACCCAATGGGAAAATAGAAGCCATCTTTCCCCATTGGCCCCGAGCCCCAACCATATTGAAATGGAGCATGATAATTCAACACATGGCAACATGGCTTCTTCACATACAAGCATAAATTCACAAACACAAATAAACACAAAGCAAGAGGATGTAGTTCTCAACTACAACAATCAATTCCAAACAAAACAAAGGCTCCTTCTCCAAGCAAGCAAGCCAAGCAAGAGCAAGAACTATGGAGGTCTCCTTATGCCTCCCAAGTTGAATTTTGGGCATCCACCAAGAGCAAACCGCCAAGATCATAGCAATCCCATAAACCTTATCCCTCCTCAACCCCTCCTTATCCCTCCTCCAAATTTATCCCTTATACCTCCCCCAAAGTAGGAAATGCAAGCAATTTCCTTTCCTAGGTGGATCCCAAACCAACATTCCCTCCAAGAACAAATAACAATGGCAAATCCCTTATCCCTCCTCTGATAAACCTCATAGTCTTCTCTCCACACCATGCCCTAAGCATTCTACCCATCCCTCTAAGAATTGCAAACACAAATACATTCAAAATTCATGCTAAAAGAGGGAAAAACAACAATTTTAAAAAAGTGAGAGCCTACCTCTCCATAATGGGGACTTGCTCCCAAAACAACAGTCTTTATTTCACCAAAAACCAGTCCCAAATCAGCAAGGTAAATGTATGCACAAGCAAATCCACTTCTTCCACCAAGCAAGCTCCAAAATGCAAGAGAAATTTTGACCCAAGAGTGAAATCTCCAACCTTCAACAACCTCAAAATGAGGAGGAATTCCAATTTTAAAGGAGAGGGTGGAAGAGGATGATGTGGATTCCAAGTGGGATGCCACATCATTTTTCCTCATCCCCAAAAAGCAATCAACATCAAGGCAATTAAATCCCAATCAATGTGAATGACAAACCACTTACACACCTCATTTTTGCCCATCATAAAAAAAGAATGCATTTAAAATTTGTAAGACAAGTGCAAACAAATCTTACAATAAATCATGTCAAAATGCAATAAAATAAGTTGATTTTGACTCCAAATTAATAAACAAGGTTGGTGGAGGATTTTGAGAGGTGTGGGACAAGTTTAACTTGTCCCACAAGCCTCCAAATTTGTCCTCCAAGCTCAAATTCGAATTTCAAGAGGGAGATGGAGTGTTTGACCTTCCAAAATCTTCTTACAACCTCTTACAATTTCTTACACAATCTATCACTTCACTTACACAACCCATACTTGGTAACTTACACACTCTTTTAAAATGCATTTATTTCTATGACATTTATTTATTACAAACTTTAGACACAACCATATATTTAATTACCATATGGTTATAAAATATATAAATAAATTTCATTTTCAACTAAGACAATAACATTTAATTTCACCTTCCACATCCTATTTAATTTAATTAAATTTTAACTATATGACTCTCACATTATACTATCACATTAAAATAATTAAAATAAAGAGCACATTACAAATAAAATACATACAACAATAATTTAAAAAGGGACACAACAAATAAAGCACACATATACCCCATGGTCACAATAATGGAAATCCCCCATGGGAAATCCTAACAAAACACAACATACAACTCAAACACAGTTGCCATGGTGACCTTGTTGATTTCACACTGAATTCCAATATGGTTAGTCTCCAGTCCCCCAACATTGTTGTGATTTTAACCTACAAAATGCAAAATACCTCCTTCGGCCTCATGGCCACATCAGAACATCCAAATGATATAAACAACATAAAATTATTAATTTTAAATCACAACAATATTAAGGATTCAATATTTATCATTAAAATTCAATTTGTAACTATATCATCATCCAATAGATTTCTATACTAGACCTATTCATAATAATTAATGTCACATATCTAAAATTAACATCAATAACATGTCCATGTCAACTAGTATATCATTATCCACATAATAATAAAAATGTCTCAATGATCCTCAAGCACAATAACTGAATCTAGATCAATATTAATCCATAGTCTAACATCTAACCATCATGCTAATCAAAACATATTAATGTCCATAATAATCCATGAGCTAGTATATACACATCCTGTTACATCAAAATATAATAATATCCAAAATATGATCAATAGAGTCAGGATCAGTATCTAAACAGTGTCAAAGGGAAGTGGGCACTACATCCCCCTCCCCTTAAACTAGACTTCCTCCTGGAAGTCACTGGAACAAATGTGGAAACTACACTCGTAAAGCAGTAGCATCCTCCCAAGTGGCTGCAGTCTCATCATATCTGTCCCACTGCACTCGTACCTGATCAATCTCTCTGCCTCAAAGGCCCAGGGTCCTGCGATCGATGATCTGAGACGGGCTCCACCATCACATGTCCACGATCCTGCACTGCTGCAATGATGTCCAATCCAGCATATGAGAAGGATTGTAGCGTATATCCTAAGAACAAAAACATGAAACACATCATGTACGCGAGACAAGTTGGGTGGCAATGCTAGACGGTAAGCCAACGGGCCGATACGCTCCAGGATCTCAAAAGGTCCAACGAACCGAGGGGCTAACT
Source organism: Taxus wallichiana var. yunnanensis (assembly GCA_018340775.1). Taxonomy (NCBI): domain Eukaryota; kingdom Viridiplantae; phylum Streptophyta; class Pinopsida; order Cupressales; family Taxaceae; genus Taxus; species Taxus wallichiana. The sequence continues at coordinate 103,519,203 of CM031237.1, forward strand.
TAGAACCTTTTCCATAACGGATCGGGCTCTTATGTGGCCTAACACGAAGGAAAACCTTCATGCCCACATCAAAATTACGCTCGGTTCTATGCTGATCAGTGTACTTCTTCTGCCTATCCTGTGCCTCCTAAAATCTACTGCTGATCAAAACTACCTATTGCTCCATGTCCTGCAAAAGAGCTGGTCCAAGAGATACTCTATCCTCCAACCTGTCCTAGCTAAGGGGTGTCCTGCACTCCCTACCATATAAGGCCTGAAAAGGAGACATGCCTATAGAACTCTGGAAACTATTATTGTAGGAAAATTCCACAAGATACAGATACTCCTCCCACTTAGACTGCTGATCCATCACGTACATCCTGAGCATATCCTCCAAAATATGATTCACCCTCTCAGTCTGTCCATCCGTCTCAGGGTGATAAGCTGTGCTGAAGTTAATCTTCATCCGAGAACATACTGCATGGTGGTCCAGAAATGAGAAGTGTACAAAGGATCGCGGTCACAAATGATCTTCTGCGGAATCCGTGCAACCTGACAATCTCATCCAAGTAAACACGTGCCACTGCACTAGCTTTATAGGTGGTCTTTACCAGAAGAAAAGTGAGCTACTTTTGTCAATTTATCAACCGTGACCATGATGGCGTCATGGTGATATCTCGACATCGGTAATCCAACAATGAAATCCATGGAAATGGTGTCCCATTTCCACTCTGGTATAGCATGAGGATATAGAAGGCCAGCTGGATGCTGATGCTCGGCCTTCACTTTCTGGCACTCTAAACAACGTGACACAAACTGAGCCACGTCCCTGTGAAGTCCTCTCCAGTGATATAACTGTCTCAAGGTGGCGTGCATCTTCTTCACCCCAGGATGGGCTGAATAGGGTGCACGATGTGCCTCTGTCAAGATGTCCTACCTCAAGCCTCCGTCTCTAGGAACATAAATCCGACCTCTGTGCCTGAGAAGACCATCGCCTCTAGTGATAAACCATCAAATTTCCCCTCGAGGGGTCTCGGGACTCGATCTCGCTTGGGTGCAATGTAGAAACTATCAAGAGGAAGCTGCTGAAGGATCTGCTCTGTAAATCTGTGCTCACTAAAGTAGCCATGCTCAAATGCCTCCGTCTGCTGAGAGCGTCTACAACCACATTCTCCTTCCCTTTCACATGCTCTATCTCCATGTCGTACTCACAAAGCAACTCCATCCAACGCCTCTGACGAGCGTTTAGATTGGGCTGAGTGAAGAGGTGGCGAAGGCTCAAATGATCTGTCCTAAGTGTGAATCTCCGACCAAGAAGAAAGTGTCTCCATCGAACTAAAGCATGCACAACTGCTGCAAGCTCAAGATCATGGGTAGGATAATTAAGCTCATGATCCTTGAGTTTGCGAGACTCAAAAGCTACAACTCTGCCCTCCTGCATAAGAACACCTCCAAGGCTTGCCAACGAAGCATCTGTGCATACAAAGAACTCACCATGTGGATCTAGCACTGCAAGAATGGGTGCTGTAGTGAGATATTCCTTCAGTGTCCTGAAGGCCTTCTCACACCTGTCTGACCAAACAAATTTCTTCCCTCTCCGCTGAAGGGAAGTGATGGGGTGTGCTATCGAGAGAAGTCCTACACAAATCTCCTGTAATACCCTGCTAACCCCATGAAGTTGCACACCTCCATAAGTGGTTAGCCAATCCATAATGGCTCTAATCTTGGAAGGATCGACTGCGATTCCTTCACCTGAGATGATATGGCCCAAGTACTGAATCTCTGACTGAAAGAAAGCACACTTCTCCAAGTTCCCAAAAGCTGCTGCTCACGAAGACACTGAAGAACCTGATGAAGGTGCCCCTCATGCTCCTCACGCGTACGTGAGTAAATCAGAATGTCATCAAGAAAAATGAGCACGAAGCGATCTAAAAATGTCCTGAATACCCCATTCATCAAACTCATGAATACTGCGGGGGCATTCGTCAAACCAAAGGGCACCACTGTGAACTCATAGTGCCCATACCTCGTACGAAAAGTAGTCTTATGGATGTCTGTCTCCGTAATCCTCAACTGATGGTACCCAGACTTGAGATCAATCTTAGAGAACACCGTGGCTCCCTTCATTTGATCAAACAAGTCATCGATGCGAGGAAGAGGATAACGATTCTTGATCGTTACCTTATTCAGCTGGTGGTAGTCTATGCACAACCGCAAGGATCCATCCTTCTTCTTAACAAAAATAACTGGTGCACCCCAAGGGGATACACTAGGACGGATAAGGCCTTTTTCTAAAAGGCCTTCCAGTTGCAACTTGAGCTCACAGAGCTCTAGGGTGGTCATCCGATAAGGAGCTCGTGAGATAGGCTCTGCTCCTGGAACCAGATCAATATGGAAATCAATCTCACGTGGGGGTGGCATCCGGTAGCTCCCCTGGGAAAACATCTGCATACTCTCTCAAAATGGGATGGTCATCTAGCGATGGTCCACTAGACCCATCCTCGCCGGTGGCCACCGATGCGTGATCGCATACATCGACAACCGTCGTACACACACCGCTTGAGCTACATAGCTTGAGAGATAGTGCGAATAGAAATAGGTCTCGACCCCGAGAAATCACCGACTCAACTCCAAGATCGTCCTACACAAGATATAGTCGATGATAGCAATCCATCCACGGCCTATGTGCAGATGCCAATCCATGCCTAAAATGACTCCATACGAGTACGAGCCCAAAGGAAGTATGCGAAGATGCGAAGTGGTGGTGAAAGGTCCCAAGTTAACAACACACTCCTTTACTAAGGAGTCTACCAAGACCTTGGCTCCCCGAAGCCATCTCGACATCCCAACTATGACCATGTCTACAATGTGACCACCGGCTGCATCGCTCTACTAAGGATGGTGCAATAAATGAATCGGAAGAACCAGAGTCAAACAATATGGAGGTAGGAACACCTCCGATACTACAGGGTCTCAATGCCGTGCTCGGTGCTCGGCACGGTGGTTTTCAACCGTTGCGTAGATCTGTGACTCGTCCCATGTCTCCGACTGTAGGCTCTTGAGATGGGTGCCTTACCCTTATTAGGGTTTAGGGGCAATCTCTCCAAAAGTGTCCCGCTACTCCACACCCGAAGCAACCACCTGAAGTCCTCCAAACTGCAGCACCTCCAGAAGGTGCCCTAGAGGTAGGTGTTGTGGATCCTGATGATCCAGCTATAGTCTGTTGTGGCCTCTGTGGTCGAGCTCCTACCGACTGAGCTCTAGCTCCACCCTGTGTCCTGGTGGGTCCCCTAGGAGGAGGCCCCATACTGCGACCTCTCTGTGCATCAGCTCTCTGAGGAGGCCTAAATGGTGGGTGGGGACTGCTGCTGCTGCTGTGGTCTGAAAGATGACTACGAAGAATGCTGACCACCACGAGGAAGAGGAGATGACCCCCTCGATCTACTATCCTGCAACTGCTGAATACGGCTCCTGACCCGGTCTCAGCTCGCTTTGGGTTTTACCCCGAGTCTCCTCTGCAATGTAGGCCTTCTCAACGACCTCCGCTAACGTCTGCGGGCAGTGGATCCGAACTACACCTCCAATGTCTATATTAAGGCCCCGAATGAACCTGTGGATCCGCACCTGCTCATCCTGCATGTAATCAACGTACTAAAGTAGGTCTAGGAACCTACTCTCATACTCGGCCACTGTAAGGGAAGCTTGTCGAAGGTCGTGGAACTCATCGATCCTCTATTGTATGAATCTCTCGTGGCAAGTATCTGCTCTGAATCTCTCCTCAAACAGCTCCCAAGTGATTGTCTCTGAATCTATATGGAGCTTTTGCTCCTCTGTCCTCCACCATACTCCAGCTCCATCCTTCAGTAGATGGATCGCAACACGAGCTTTCATGTTGCTAGAACAAGGACAAAGCTTAAAGCAACCGCTCAAGCTAACCAATGGCCTCTCTGCTGGAAACCACCTGTGTCACCTGAATAATGTGAGGGCCTAAGCTTCAGGATCTCCCTGATATGATCTGCAGCTGTGGTTTGACGGCCTCTGGGCCTCTCTGCCTGCCTGTCCCCGAGCCTAGGGCTCGAGACCTCTCTCTGTCCTGAAATATGGTCACCATGTCCCCTCAAAGGAGACTCTGCTCTAGCTGACTCTCCATGAAAATTCTCTCCTCCATCTTCCTCACCATGTGGAGGAGGTGCATGTCCCTCAATGGAATTATCTCTGTCCTGTCTGCCTGAGTGCCCTCCTACTGATCCTCCACGTAAGGCGGCATTAACATCCTGGAGGGTCTGTAAAATCTGTGGTAGGATAGCTGCTAAACCCTGGTCTGGTGGTGGTGGTGGCGGTGGTGGAGGTGGTGGTGGTGGTGACTCTGAGCCTCTGTGAACGTTCCTCCTGCTCCGTCTGAGCTCCCTGCACTAGACCAGAGTGGGAGTTAGTTCATTACCTTGAATTTTCTTCAGTTTTCTAAGTTTACTAACATGTTCAATTTTCAATTAGTTTTATTTTCTAGATTATCAATTTACTAGTTTTAGGTTTCAAGTCTCAATGTTTCTAGTGTGCCCAATGGTCCAAGCTTTTGAACCACTGCTCTGATACCAAAATGTGATGCCTGCTTCAACTACCACTTGAGACCAAGAAACAAATTAGGAAAATTATGGAATAATTTTTTTATAGGAAGAGTCTACAACCAAGTTGCAAGACACTAGTTTGAAACTAAATAGGTTCCAGAACAAATTCTGATTAACCAAACACAAGATTTCTATTTTTATCTTATAACAAGTTTACTAGGTTCCAATTTGGAGGTTACAAGTTTTATTAAGGTTCAGGGAGAAATTTATCGCCAGGCCTGCTCTCTATCAAGCCCTGAACTTCAACTAGTATTTCTCACACACTTAGAGTTATCAAAACTTTCCTAAACTAGGCTCATTGGATAGGAAATTTCCTCACCTTTCCAACCATATAAAGAAGTCCTCCTAACTCCTTGTAAAACTCAAGTTATGGCCGGGCGGAGTTTTAGGGGAAAATTTTCCCTTGGAGGTCCGCGGGGATAGGGAGAAAACTGGGAAAATTTTCCCAAATGCCACGTGTCATCACGTGATTGATGCGGGAGAGCGGGTCGTGGGGAAAATTTTGAATTTTTTTCCCAAAACCAAAGTCTCTATTTCCAAAGGAAAATTTTCCTCCATGCCCCGCACTTGCTCAAATGGCCACGTGGCGCTTTGTGATTGGCCGAGGGCCGGCGGAAGAAAAAGTGAAGTTTTTCCAAAAGTGTAAAAAGTTAAGTTTTCAATTGTAAATCCTCATTCCTCCCTGCCACGTGTCAGCACGTGATTGGTGCGGGGCCGAGGAAATTTTTAGGAAATTTTTCCAAAGTTCAAAATTTAAATTTTTCTAAGGTCGATTTTTTTTGGGATGGCCATTTTGAAGTAAAACTTCAAATGGCCATAAATTTTGATAGGAAGCTCCATTTTAGGCAAACGAGGACTTTCTAGAAAGATCTCAGAGTCCTCTTTGCACAAAAATCATCAATTTTAGAATTTGGTAAAGTTTCAAGGGTCAATTTTAAGAAATTGATCTGCAGAGAATTATAATTTTAAAACTAGCAGTTTTTTTTCCAACTTGCAAGTTTCGTTCAATTTTGATTCCCTTTCTCCTCAACATGTAAATTGAACATGGAGGGATGATCATGGGTGTGTTAAAGAGTGTTTTCAGGTTCAAATTATGTATTGGGTTGCAATTGATATATTTTGCATCTTTTGACAAGAAATCTATTATGCAAGTTCAAAATCTAGTTTGATGCAGTTCTTGATGATCATTTTAATTGTTGCGTTTCCACAAGGTTTATAAACCTTAATACATCTAAATTTTCTTATCTCGTTCCTTAATTTTAGTTATGAATCTGAACTGTGCATTTAATGAATTAATTCAGTGCCAAATTCCAAAGAAAACAAAATTCAATTACTAACAATTTAAAGGTCAATTTACAATTTCCAAAGTGGAAGCATTTTCATTTCTGATCTGTAACATCCTATTGCTATAATTTATTACTTAAAGTACATGGCACCATTTTGATATCTAAATTTGACAATAAAACAAGAAAACTGAATGCTGTCGTTTATTTTTCACGCATTTTTTTTTACAGGGATACCATTTCAAACAACAAATGTAATTCAAAACATTCAATACAATCCAGTATGCACATTCCAACAGAATTAAAAGAATCAATGCCATCCTTTATTGAGAGGTCAAATAGCTTTACAACCGAACTCCTTTCCAATTTGATTTGATTTCAAATTTCAAAATTACAAGTATGGATATCAATTACATTATTTTCCCAAGGTAAAACAGAGAATACATTTCTCAATTCAATTACAACTTCCAATTACAAAGTAACATCTCACATTTCAACATCAATTACATTCATCCACTCTAAGTGGGAAGGGTTACATTCAATTTTCTCAAGAAAAAAGGACTGTCAAACTGTTTTATTCTTTCCCCAAACAACAGTTTGTTGTTTTCTTCTTCTTTATTCATCTTTGAATCACAACAAGGAAGGGGGAAAGGCAACACTCTCCACCCAACCAAGATACCCAATGGGAAAATAGAAGCCATCTTTCCCCATTGGCCCCCGAGCCCCAACCATATTGAAATGGAGCATGATAATTCAACACATGGCAACATGGCTTCTTCACATACAAGCATAAATTCACAAACACAAATAAACACAAAGCAAGAGGATGTAGTTCTCAACTACAACAATCAATTCCAAACAAAACAAAGGCTCCTTCTCCAAGCAAGCAAGCCAAGCAAGAGCAAGAACTATGGAGGTCTCCTTATGCCTCCCAAGTTGAATTTTGGGCATCCACCAAGCAAATCACCAAGATCATAGCAATCCCATAAACCTTATCCCTCCTCAACCCCTCCTTATCCCTCCTCCAAATTTATCCCTTATACCTCCCCAAAGTAGGAAATGCAAGCAATTTCCTTTCCTAGGTGGATCCCAAACCAACATTCCCTCCAAGAACAAATAACAATGGCAAATCCCTTATCCCTCCTCTGATAAACCTCATAGTCTTCTCTCCACACCATGCCCTAAGCATTCTACCCATCCCTCTAAGAATTGCAAACACAAATACATTCAAAATTCATGCTAAAAGAGGGAAAAACAACAATTTTAAAAAAGTGAGAGCCTACCTCTCCATAATGGGGACTTGCTCCCAAAACAACAGTCTTTATTTCACCAAAAACCAGTCCCAAATCAGCAAGGTAAATGTATGCACAAGCAAATCCACTTCTTCCACCAAGCAAGCTCCAAAATGCAAGAGAAATTTTGACCCAAGAGTGAAATCTCCAACCTTCAACAACCTCAAAATGAGGAGGAATTCCAATTTTAAAGGAGAGGGTGGAAGAGGATGATGTGGATTCCAAGTGGGATGCCACATCATTTTTCCTCATCCCCAAAAAAAGCAATCAACATCAAGGCAATTAAATCCCAATCAATGTGAATGACAAACCACTTACACACCTCATTTTTGCCCATCATAAAAAAAGAATGCATTTAAAATTTGTAAGACAAGTGCAAACAAATCTTACAATAAATCATGTCAAAATGTAATAAAATAAGTTGATTTTGACTCCAAATTAATAAACAAGGTTGGTGGAGGATTTTGAGAGGTGTGGGACAAGTTTAACTTGTCCCACAAGCCTCCAAATTTGTCCTCCAAGCTCAAATTCGAATTTCAAGAGGGAGATGGAGTGTTTGACCTTCCAAAATCTTCTTATAACCTCTTACAATTTCTTACACAATCTATCACTTCACTTACACAACCCATACTTGGTAACTTACACACTCTTTTAAAATGCATTTATTTCTATGACATTTATTTATTACAAACTTTAGACACAACCATATATTTAATTACCATATGGTTATAAAATATATAAATAAATTTCATTTTCAACTAAGACAATAACATTTAATTTCACCTTCCACATCCTATTTAATTTAATTAAATTTTAACTATATGACTCTCACATTATACTATCACATTAAAATAATTAAAATAAAGAGCACATTACAAATAAAATACATACAACAATAATTTTAAAAAGGGACACAACAAATAAAGCACACATATACCCCATGGTCACAATAATGGAAATCCCCCCATGGGAAATCCTAACAAAACACAACATACAGCTCAAACACAGTTGCCATGGTGACCTTGTTGATTTCACACTGAATTCCAATATGGTTAGTCTCCAGTCCCCCAACATTGTTGTGATTTTAACCTGCAAAATGCAAAATACCTCCTTCGGCCTCGTGGCCACATCAGAACATCCAAATGATATAAGCAACATAAAATTATTAATTTTAAATCACAACAATATCAAGGATTCAATATTTATCATTAAAATTCAATTTGTAACTATATCATCATCCAATAGATTTCTATACTAGAGCTATTCATAATAATCAATGTCACATGTCTAAAATTAACATCAATAACATGTCCATGTCAACTAGTATATCATTATCCACATAATAATAAAAATGTCTCAATGATCCTCAAGCACAATAACTGAATCCAGATCAATATTAATCCATAGTCTAACATCTAACCATCATGTTAATCAAAACATATTAATGTCCATAATAATCCATGAGCTAGTATATACACATCCTGTTACATCAAAATATAATAATATCCAAAATATGATCAATAGAGTCAGGATCGAGATCTCAACAAAGTATCAAAGGGAAGTGGGCACTACGGTTCCTTCCCCATGTCACGCACATGCACACGCACACACACACACGTGCGCGCGCACGCCCGCATGCACACACACACACACACACACACACACACACACACACACTCGCACACACGTGTGCAACTCCCAATGAACTTGGTATGGTTTAGACCATAACATGCATTAGGCTTAAAGGAACTAGTAACATGTTCTCAATGTCGTCATGTCTTCGGATGTTGTTTCAAATATAGCTTAATAACTAAAAATTGAGTACTCATTGATTTACAATGATGCATTATAAACCTTTACACTATCATCACAACATATTTCCTCTAATGGAACCCGGTTTCATGTTTGCAATAGTGTGATCTCTCACATCAAAGCGAGATGACAATTGAGATTAACTTGCTTGATATTTTCCTTGTTATCAATTAATATGTTATCCACATAAAATCACAATAATAAAGTTATTGCCAACATTTTATATATATATATATATAGATAGATAGATCAACGTTGCTTCATACAAACCCAAGTTCAATCATAAAACTATAAAACTTTTGCTTCCACAGTCTTGGCAATTTCTTTCAAGTTGTAAAGGGGCATCTTTCACCTAGAAACAAAGTCCTCGTTTCCTTTAACTTAACAACTTTGGCTATAGTGTGTAGATCTCTTCCTCAATATCCCCATATAGAAATGTTACCTTTACATCCATATGTTTTACTTCAAGAACAAAAGGTTTACGAAATCTAATAGAAATTAACTAAGCAACAAGGAAGATTTTTTTACCAAAACCAATTCTCTCCACCCGATAATACCACTTTGCTATCAAGCAAGCTCTATACTTCTCTAGTTTACCTTTGACATTGAATTTCTTTTTGTACAACTATTTGCAGCTAACATATTTTCTACTAGCAAGTAACTCAACCAAATCCCATGTCTTATTTTTATCCGAGCACTACATTTCTTCATTCGTGGACTTCTTCTAAAGCTTACTTTCTTTTTTTTTTTATCCAAGGACTACATTTCTTGAGTCATGGACTTCTTCTAAAATTACTTTCTTATGAATCAAGTGCCTCCATAATAGTCTTAAGATCTTCATTAATAACAAACAAAATAAATGAAACAAATGCAAAACAAAAATAAAGAGATCTAAACTTTTTCAAAATGCTTTTATTCTCGGTCTCATCTTCTCAAGATTGCAATCACAAATTCTTCTAGTTCATTTTAATCTAAATGTTTTTTTCTTTATTTTCCTCGAACAACCTTTTTGGTTCAAGTTCTTTTGTTACTTCAAACTTGAATACAAATTCACTCACTTCTACTTCTACTTACACCTTTTTTGGTTCATGTGTTGTATTTTTCGCTTTTGAGACCTCTTAACCTTAATGAAGAAGATTACATTCCAACTATAACCAATCTTCTTGGTTTTTGGGTTATAAAGCACTGTATCCCTTAAAGCAAGTGTTATATCCAATAAAGATACACTTGATTATAATCTATATGTTTTTTTTTCTTTTGGAACATGCACATAAGCATCACAACCAAAAATCTTAAGACGTTGAAAAAAAAAGGTTTCTTTCTAGTAAATGCTTTGCTTGTAATTTTATCTATAAGGATTGATGCAAGTGATTGGTGATAAAAACAAACAATTGTTACTACTTTTGGCCAAAATTTCCTTTCTAAGGTTGCGTCACTAAGCATTTTAGTATCCTTTTCTACGAGTGTTATGTTAAGGTGCATATGGAGTTGTCTTTTACTTTGTTATTCCACATTGATTACAAACCTACTCAAATTCATTAGACCGATACTTTCCACCATTGTTTGTTATTAAAATCTTTATATTCTTATACGTTTGACTTTCTACAAGAGCCTTGAACTCCTCAAATTACTGAAAACCTTCATCTAAAGGAAATATAACCATGTTTTCCTTTGAAAAATAATATATAAAGAAAACATAAAGCAAATATTTTCCTAATGATGAAACATGAACATGTCCAAGCACATCATTCCCAAACCCATGCATAGGAGTTGCTAGCCCTCCCATCATGCAAGACTATACATTGTGCCTAAGTGTATAGTCTATAAAGCGAGTGAATCATGTAAAATATACAACAATTTCCCAACACAAACAATAAAGAAACAACCACTATAACAAAAATCTACAAACAAGCAAATGTAGAAAGGGGAAAACAAGGGGCGATAAGCCAAGAGAAAACATGTATTCCAACAACTAACATCATGTCAAAAATTCACCACAATACATTCCCTCTTCCCTCATTGGCTTGTTAGAAACCTCGTCATATTAAATGCACGACCCTCTTATAAGTGAGTAACCATGACCTACACTACTACAAGACAAAAACAAGTTAGGGTTCTTTCTTGCCATTCTAAAATGTGGCACATTACAATATACAAAATGCGTGCTTGTTTACCATCTTAGCACAAATTGAAGAGAATGCTTTCAAACTCGATCTACCTTTTTTTTTTTTTTTTTCTATAGATGTATTTAGCCGTGAATTGTGAGAACTTGTATCTTTACGCACCTTTACGCACCTTAAATGCACAAGGGGATTCAAAGGAGGATATTGTGATTTAAAAGAAAGAAAGCGAAACAAGAAGGCTGCAAGATTTATGGTCTAAATAATGTTGTTATTGTTCATATTTCATTTCTACCAGCAAATTCACACTAATTCAAGCGTAAACTACATTCTATGCACTCCCATTAAAAGTCTACTTCAAGTTGTAACAAAAATTAACATTTACAAACCTATAATCAATATCCAACAAGTACAAACTAATGAAATTACAAATCATAGAGAGGCCAATCTGAGATTGTAGGTTGAATGAATGGTTGAAGGCAATACAAAAAAAAGGCGAGCATGAATGTTGTTTGATGAAAGATGTGAGGAAAGGCTCACACTCCCGAACAATATTGGATAGTTGAATTTGTATAAAACAAACATTAAAGGATTATGGACTAAATATTTTAAAACAATATTAAATTAGAATCTTGTAAATAAGCATCATCTCATGCAGTGCAAAATAATGTGCATAAACCAATGCAATGAGCATCTACAATGCCGAATGCAAGACCATTCCTTGATTATATAAACAAATCTCTATCCGGCATTGCACCTACATCTCTTAAAACATTATATCATAGTGACCATACATTTTGTAACAAACCATCACAATCATGCCTGAAAATCTTCTTAATCAACATCTTTTTGTTCATAAACTAGTATGGTTATCTTCAACACATCTATCTTACCACATTGATTAATAACTCCTATTACTATATCCTCCAATTTTCCAATAACTGGTTACAAATGGTTTCCATCTAGTTACATCACCATGTTGGGCACAACAATATCTTTCTAGGAAGGAAAAAAAAAAAGGGTAAGGGTGGTGGTGGGGTGTCCAAAATCCACCATATGGCCAAGATATTATGATTTTTAGATTAATTTTTCCAAGCAGAAAGAAAATACTTCAATGTGACCATCAAATGGATGTCAAATATAAAGTTGAAATTTTCAAATGACGATCAAATGGACATCAAATGTAAAGACGAACATAAAAGTGAACACGCTCATGCCATTACACTCCACCCTTTGCTGCCATTGTAGAACTCTTATCAACATAATAATAAGTTTGTCCATAAATTACTTTAAAGTGATTATTGATTAATCAACAATAAAGGTCTCGGTTAGCTCTACATTTATAGACTGTTATCAAAGAGTTAATTAGGAAATCTTGAATTTATCCACACGGGAAGAAAAAAATTATTTGTATTGTAGAATGAAAAAATATAAAGACATTATCTCACACGTCAATTCAAAGTTATATGTAAACGTCATATGGAAAGAGAAATTGGAATGTAGAAATAAATAACCACAGACAAATAAATTTACATATAAAAATATTATTGAAATATAGTGGACTTTACTTCATTGCCTATTCCAATTTGATATTCTTCACTCTTGCAAAAGTAGAAATAGATACATTTTGTGGCCCGCAATGGGCATTATATCTCAACACATCCATATGGTCAAAGAATCAATCCTTTCAAGTTGAGAAAAATAGGCACGTATACTAAACTTCAATTAAACACTAAATGAGCAAAAGTTGAAATAAGTTTTGAATATTTTAGGCCTCTCGAACAATATTTTCTGGCAACAAAAATCATAACCGTGTATATTTGGACCAAATTTTGATGGCGATAATTCAAGGACAGCCATTGCCACCATCCCCATAACGCAAGTAGTCCCAATTCTTATCTGAGTAGCATTTTGAAAAACATCTTGATAAAAATGCAATTCAACCCAAACATTGGTTTTATGCTTGCAATTAATAGTTGACTCCATTCCAAGACTTTGAGGTTCAAAATCAACTAGTGAAGGTTTGTAGACATTGATATTAATAAAATACTAAATGTTGTATATCATATTTCCTGTATTAAATGAAAATTGCTTTGACATCAATATTTAGTGTGATGTCTTCAAGTAATTAATTTAGTCTTGTACATTTGCAAGAAATGAGTAACCTCAAATGTTGACAAGCTAGAAGAATCCTAGTGAAAATCTCAAGAGCTTCCTATCATCTATTCTTCTCAAATCCATGTTAGATGAAGACATGACTCCATTGTTTTATAGATAGAGCTCATCAACCTCATATTGCTTCAAAGCAATATAAATGTTCTTCCACTATGTTAACATGTTGTGAAATAATCAATCAATGATCCATTCTTAAAATCAGAAACAAAATATTAGTTCAACTGATCTTGGATATGGATGGATATCAAGTATTCAAGAAGAAAGTGTACATGATTTTCTCTTGAGAAAGAAGAACTGTAATCATTATACAAATGCACCTTTAAACAAGGGTTACTAAGGTTGTCAAAACTTTACAAAATAGATGACTATTCAGACAATAGGTACGAATGTTCATCCCAAAAGTTGTTCCCAATAATATCACAATGTTCTACTACTATTTTCTTTCGAAGTCTTCTAACAGGATCTCCAGCCTCATTATACTTGACAATTTCTTCAACCTAAATTCAAGATAACTAGCAAATTATGAGAAATATTGTGAATTATCACTCAAAAAAACCAAGGAATATTTACATTGGTGTCCTTTTAAGTTTTTATCAAGCATAAAATAGAACTACTTACCAAGTTGAGTAATGGATGTTTGTTCTAATTCCAAACAGATTACTTTTGGCTTAAAATTTAACGTTAGCTCAGGGTAAAAAGTAAAAACAAAGGTGAATGATGTCCATGTGGCACACCACATCCACGTTTCTGCAACCCACAATAGACTTACAAACATTTTGGTACGTAATTACAGGTCCAAATTTTCATCACAGTTAATCCCCCCAAATTTTTAGACTACAGTTTTTTCAAGCTGCAACCATTTCAAGATTTTCTCGAGGAAACCAGATTAATAATTACAAATTCTGAACTCCAGAGTTTATTGGATGTCAAGTAAATTTGCTCTTTGTAGTAGTAGATATTTTTCTTCATTACTCAGGATTCAAAACATCCATTTTGCTGATTTTGACGTTCTTTTTCCAGGTTCCTTTTTCAAACTTAGTGCTCCTGTTGGGTCATCTCACTTCCAGATTCCAAACTTCAATACATTCTGAAGCTTATTCTTTCAATTGGAGCTTCCTGGCTTCTAAATTCTGACCTTTCAATCTTTAAAAATTCACCATGTCCACCAAATGGGGCTCTTAAGGTGCTAAAATATGCTTGCTTGCATCAGCTTCTCTTACCCCAAATTGCAGAATTTCCAGCTTTCCAATTTTGGCTATGCACCAAATTCCAAAACCATATTCAATCAAGTGCTATTGTCCTTATACTGCAAGTCTTTTTCCAACTGTGATATGCACCTGTACTAGACTAAGTTTGCAATCAAAATTCTTTTTCCCACACACCAAAGGTATTGCAACTCTTAACGTGAGGGTGAATTTGGGATCTGAAGAGAACCTCCAAGTGACCATGATGGATTATGATTGGGACCAATGCCTAAAGCAACAACATCTGAGCTATTTATGGACAATAAAGAAGTCTTTACTTGGAAGTTGGAAGTGCAAAGACTTAAGGGAGTGTCACCAGAGATGAGTACAAAGAATTCCTCTTATACAGGGAGCACAACCAGCCCAGACGAAAGCATAAATGATGAGCAAGAACTATACATCCAAAGTCCAGGAGGAAATCAACAAGATGTTAGATGCAAGAATTATAATCAAAGTGGAGACTAATGAACAAGTGTCCCTGACTGTGATTAGTTTGAAGAAGAAATTGTGACAGATAAGGCTCTGCGTAGATTCAGAAGTCTAAATATGGTCATAGTAAGAATACTCGGCGAGTACTCGCCGACCATTTGCCCAATCGAGTAATCACCACAAAAACTCGTCAGAATGACTTGCCAAGTTTTGGTGACTGTTCACCGAGTTAACTCAGCAAGTACTCACCAAAACTCGGCGAGTCTGTGACTTTAACTCGCCTGACACGGCCTGCACGAGGATACACAGTTTTGACACTCAAAATACACGGATTTTTCCCTTTATAAGGCCCTACAACACTTCATTTCATTCACACAACCATTTGAGCTTGCATTGCTTGTGTTGAACGGATTTTGGAGTGAATTCGAAGAGAGAATTTGGAGAATTGCATTTGGAGGTAAGTTTTTTTTTTTTTAAAAATTCTTTCAAGTTTTTTCAAATTTTGTGTATATTATTTATGTTTTATAGATTCATATTGTAATTCTAAATACATGTAATGTAAAATCGAATGCTTGTAATTTTTTTATAATCATTTGCAGCAGAGGTATGTAATTTTTTTATTGTAATTCTAAATACATGTAATGTAAAATCGAATGCTTTTAATTTTTTTATAGTCATTTGCAGCCAGAGGTATGTATTTTTTTACGCAAATTCGTTCTAAACTATTTAAATTTTATGTATGCGTATTGTAATCGATTCATTGAATATGTTTTGTAATTTTAAATGTGTTCAATGTGATTGCGAATCATTTTAAATTTTTAATACTCATTTGCAACCATAGGTATATCATTTTTATTAAATTACAATGAAATATGGTTATTCAGGCACGTTTTTTTTTTAATTTAATTAAGCTTACGTTTTTTTTAATTTTTTAAATGTGCATTGTGTTGTAGATTAGAGCTTAACAATGGCATCGCTCGACATCGGAGTTTGACATTTGGGTCGCATCACTAGCGTAAACCGTTCCTATGAATGCCCGTACCCAAGCTTGGAAGTATGGTGTACGTGGAGCAGCTACAGGAGCAGTTACTTGCAATTTCTGTGGCAGAACAATGTCTGGAGGCGTCAATCGTCTGAAGTATCACCTTGCATCTATTGTTTGCCCCAATGTTACGGAAGAGGCAAAGCGAGAGATGAGAGCAGAGCTGACAGAGCTAGAGGAGAAGAAACTAGAGAGGGAAAGGGTACAGCAGCCATAGCACAAGTTGTTAGACCTGGGGCTGTAATGATAGAGGATTCAGAGGATAATGCGGCAAAAATTGTGGGCTCTACTCGTGGTCCACGCATACGAACCGGAAGAGCCGAAAGAGGCACATCTTCATCGAAGTTTGAGAAAAGGCATACAGAGCTTTTTTGTGCAAGGAACACACCTAGAGCACAACCTTCATTGCAAGGTACAACCTGGAACAAGGATATGCACGAGGAAGCGGATAAAGCATGTGCAAATTTCTGGTACTACAACAACCTTCCATTCAATGTGGCAAAGAGCCCATATTGGGAGTACTTGGTGACAGCGTTGACAGTTGCAGGAAAGGAAGGGTACAAGGCACCCTCTCCAAAAGATTTGAGTGGGAAATTGCTCCAGGGTGCAGTTGCAAATGCCACTACAATTCTAGAAGAGCAAAAGAAACAATGGAACAAATACGGATGCACCATTCTTTCAGATGGGTGGATGGATGGAAGGAACCGCACCCTCATTAATTTTTTTGGTGGCTTCAAATGGTGAAATGGTGTTTTTGAAGTATATTGTGCCTCTAACATAGTAAAAAATGCAGAAAATTTGAGTGTTATGTTAGAGACGGTTGTATTAGAGGTTGGTATACAGAATGTTGTGCAAGTTGTCACAGACAATGCAAGAACATATGTGGCGGTTGGGAGACTACTGCAGGAGAGACATCCATCACTCTTTTGGACTCCTTGTGCAGCTCATTGCCTTGACCTTCTTTTGGAGGACATAGGAAAAATTGATTGGGTGAGGCCGGTTGTAGAAGATGCAAGAAACATAACAAAGTACATATACAATCACCCTTGGGTTTTGAGCTTGATGAGAGAACACACAAAGGGGAAAGAGCTTGTTCGAGCCGGTGTCACAAGGTTTGCAACTAACTTCTTGACATTGCAAAGTATTTCTAGTTTGTTGACATCTTTGAAGCAAATGTTTGTGAGTCAAGCATGGCTAGACTCACAATATTCAAAGAAAGTGGATGGAGAGAGGGTTGCAAAGATAGTTTTTGATGATATCTTTGCAAAGAGAGCTATAGAGATCATCAAGGTAATTTCAAACTTCGATTTATATTTCATTCCTTTATTTTAATTTGTTAAATTATAAATATATTGTTTTTACTTTTTTACTTTATTTGTAAGTTTGTAACCTTACATTTTAATTTGTGTGTAGGTGTCAAAGTCGTTGGTGAGGGTTTTGTGTTTGGTTGATGGGGAGCAAAACCCTATGGGGTATATTTATGAGGCCATGGATAGGGCCAAAGAGTCTATCCAAAACTATTACAGGGGGGATATCGTCAAATATGTTCCTTTTGGGAAATTATTAATCGGAGGTGGAACAATCAACTCTACTAACCTATTCATGGAGCGGGGTACTACCTCAACCTCAAGTATTTCTTCTCGACGACTTCACAGATGTGAACGGAGAGGTTATGGAGGGCCTTTCAACATGTATTGAGAGGATGATACCAGATGTTGAGACGAGGGACCTCGTCATTTTAGAGCTACAAAATTACAAACGTGCTACGGGGAGGCTCTTTTCTTCGGTGTTAGCTATTCGAGGGAGAACCACACACACACCAAGTAATAAAAATTAGAATGTTTACCAAGTTACTTATTAGTTACAAAATAGATTTTATTAATTACTAATAAAATTTTGATTATCTTGTTTGTAGGTTCTTGGTGGGAGGATTGGGAGGAAATGTCCCGCATCTTCAAAAGCTAGCCCTCAGAATTCTATCTCAACCTTGTAGTGCTTCTGGATGTGAATGCAATTGGAGTTTGTTTGAGGCCATTCACACGATGAAGCACAACAGGTTGAGTCAAAAATAGCTCAACTACTTGGTTTTTGTGCAATATAATCTTGACTTTGACAAGAAAAGTGGAGGCCACATCGAGAGGAGCTTATCGATTTGGATGAGATAGATCCATACGGAGAGTGGATCAGGGCGAGAAGAGGAAATCCCAAAGATTCACAGAGGACGAGATTGCTTCTTTCGAGAGGGAAGCTATGGAGGGAGAAGCACTAAGAACTCAGGAGATATTGGATTGGATGACATCTTTGGAGATGATCTCCAACATGCAACAGAGGAGCCACCACCATCTACTTCCGTGTTCAAGTCGAGTCGTGACCTTCTAAGAGGAGCGAGGAGAAGCAGCCGAGTGTGGGGCCTAGTAGAGGCACTAGACCTTCTCCCTAATATTTCTCTAGAACGGGGAAGAGGAAAATGTAACTTATAAGTATATTGTAACTTGTATAGATATGAAATTTATGATGATATTTTTCAATGTCAATCATCATAAATTCATATTACTTATCGATCATTGTCAGATTTGCTTGATGATGCGATTTTGTATTGTATTTGTATTCAAATCTAATAGAAAACACTTCTCCAACATTTTATGGACTCATTTGATACATTTCGTAGCTATGTGTTGCTTAAAATTTATGTTTTTTAAAGATATTTGTGTATTTTTAAGTTGTTAAGTATTCCCAAGGATTCGTCGAGTATTGCCGAGTTTTTGTTGCATTAATTTTTCTTTCGTCTGCCAAGTACAAGTATGCCAACTATAACGGTAACAATCAAAGTCTCAATTCCCCTCCAGTTCATGAATTTCATTGTTGAAGGGATGGCAAGGCATCTATTCGTTCATGGATGGATTAGCTAAAGAAGATAAAGTGGAGATCACTTTTATAGTGCAAGACAAAGTCTACGATTATAAGAGAATGCATTTGCACTGCAATGCCCCGGCTACATTTCGTAGAATCATCCTACATATACAATAAGATGTCAAGTTCTTTCTCGGATTATTAATCTATATATAGTGATGAGGAGACATGCCTCCAATCCCTTCTTGAGTGTATGAGGTTGTGTCCTCCAACCAAGCTAGTGGTCAACCCCAGCAAGTGTTGATTCATGACTGTCATGTTGTGTGTAAACTCAGGCTGAATACAGACCCAAACAAGATTAGCATTGTCGTAGGCATGGAAGCTCCTATAGATGACAGGGATGTGATCCTTCTTAGGACATGTTGCTTACTATCGTCAGTTCATAAATAATTTTTCTCAAGTCTCACACTGTCTATAATTATTACAAGGAAGGGAGTTCCATTTGAGTGGTCTGAAGAGTGAGACAAGGCCTTCCATGTCTCATCAATTCTCTAATTCTAGCCCTTCAACTGTCTCATCAATTCTCTAATTCTAGCCTATCCATACTAGCACAAGGAGTTTCATGTCCATTTTGATGCTTCAAGTATGCAACCGGACATCCCCTAACACAACTCATAACACAAATGTTGGACCGACTTTTTCTAATGCAAAAAGAACTATAGCACAAAAGCATGGGAAGCTCTCGAGATGGTATATGCCATTTCAAAAATTTAACATTACCTATTGGTGACCTTGTTCGTGTTCTTCATTGACCACGAGACCGCTTGATATCAAGTGATGGGTAAGTAGGTTTGAAATGTTATTAAAAGAATTCACATTTAAAATAATTGTTAGACTTGGAAAAAGTCATGTAACCACCCATCAATTATCAAGAATAAAGTCGTGGGAGACTCTAAAGGTATGAATGAAGTCTTCCTAGCTAGATGCACACTTGTTTCACACTATGGTTGATCTCGCTTGTTATGAGCATTTGGGGGAATATTTGTCTCATATGGTCCTTCCCTACATACATGCAACAAGGAGAACAAAGGAAGTATGCACTAAAGGTGAAGACCATTTGATTGATAAATGGGCTCATGCACAAAATAGGGTCCGGTTATTTAACTCATTAGCATTCCATGTAGAGCATCTTGGCATTTTCTTTGATATCTTGGCCAAGGAATTGTTTCACAAAGCATTTGTGTGAATTCGTTATGTCATCCTTCAGAACTTGGATCACATTGTTTCTACAAAAGGGGTGCATATAGACCTGCAAAAATAAAGGCCATATTCGATTGACTTGTGCTGATGACCCTTAAGAGACTCTAGGGTTTTCTTGGGTTGAAATAACTCCACCAAAGGTTTGTAATAACTTTTTTACAATAGCCCGCCCTTTGACTAATCTTACCAAGAAGGGTGTTGTCAATTGGTTTGACGAGGCACAAAACTCTTTTGAGGGTCTCAAACTAGCTCTAACTTTTAGCCACTCGTGATTTCTCCAAGAATTTCATCATCAAATACGATTCTTCTAGATTTGGGCTTGGTGTAATACTTTCAGAAGATGATCACCCCATTTCTTTTTTGAAAACAGGGAATTGAACAATAAAGAAGCATGAATATCAACACATAGAAAGGAGATGTTAGCCGTCCTGTAAATGATGGCCAAGTGGCATTCAATTGCATTGAGGAGAGAGTTTTTATTAAGACCGACCCTCTCAACATCACAAACCTTTTGACTCAAGGCACACTCACCTCGAAGCAAAAATTGGATTGATCATTCGCAAGCCTCGCTTTGTAATCCTCTATAAAGCAGGGGAAAAGAACGTTGTGCTAAATGCATTGTCACGCCAAGAGGAGTCACCTCTATTTCATGCAATCTCCATTAGCCAATCTGCTTGGTTACATGAACTTCAAGATTACTCATGTGACCCTATTACAATCCAACTCAACCAAGAAATTCTAAATGGAAGAAAGGGGAAGGTCTGGTCAGTCTGGAATGGCCTCATCTTCTTAAGAGATCGCATTTACTTCAAGAATGAATCCTTTATTTTGAAGGCACTTGAGCATGGGCATGGATCCCCATTTGCAGGACACTTAGGTTTCAGAAAATTCATACAAATATCACCTCCAATTTGTTTTGGTAGAGCATGAAGGCTGATATTCCACAATTTGTGGCTAAGTGTGACACTTGCGGTGGAACATATTTGAAAGTGTTCCATCTCCGGTCTTCCGCAACCAAATGTCAATCTCGGTCAAAAGTGGGAAATTTGTCTATGAATATTAATTTAAAACCTGCCAAAAGTGGGAAGAAGTGCTTTATTTCCGAAGGCACTTGAGCATGGGCATGAATCCCCATTTGCAGGACACTTGGGTTTTCAAAAAACTCATACAAACATCACCTCCTTTTTTTGGTAGAACATAAAGGTTGACATTACACAATTTATGGCTAAGTGTGATACTTGTCGGTGGAACGTATTTGAAAGTGTTCCATCTCTTGGTCTTCCAAAATCAAATGTGGCAAATTTGCCCATGAATATTAATTTAAAACCTATCAAGATTCAAAGGTAAAGATGAAATCCTTCTTGTGGTAGATTGATTGGAAAAGTACGCTCATTTCATTTCAATGACATGGGCAAGATCCTATTTCCAAAGCATGTCTTAAAGATAGATGTGATCCCACAATGGATCGTTTGTGATCAAACTATATCTTACAAGTGTAATTTTTGGCTAACAGGTAACAATTAGGTTTTTCCTAGAACAACTTTGATTAATAGGGGTAACATACAACATGAATAGTGATTTTCATCCTCAAAGTGATGGATGAACATAAGTGGTGAACAAACGATTCGACGGGTACCTGAGGATATATTCAGGGGATATGCAAAGCAAACGGGTGGATTGGTTACATCTGGCCAATTACTGACACAACACATATCACTCTGCCATACACGTGGTTAAATTTAAAGTAGTGTATGGTTACAAGCCGCCACCGCATGTGAACCAAAAAGAAATCAAAGGGAAATTGACATTGGAGAATATGCAGAGCATACATAGATAATTCAAGGGCGATTTAGCAATGATTGCAAACAAGATGAAGTGACAAGCAAACCAACATAGGACAAAATTGTTGGCATATGCAAAAAAGAAATCAGAGAAGGAAAATCTGCACACCGTCCATAATGGATGCAGCAGGGTATATTTATTTAGAGAGAGGTGGTTCTGAAAACAGCTTTTACAAATAGTTGGTAGTTAGAGGCGGGTATAATTGCATATCCGATCAGAACACTATATAATGCATGCCATCTCACCAACACGGAATAGTAGGTCTCGTCTGACAAATTATTCGGAAAGACATCCATGTCTCTTATATTTTAACACCCCCTTCTAATGACTAAACTGAAACAATACCAAGTTTGTCCCGAAGTTTTACAAATGTTCTGAAGCTCATATGTTTAGTCATTAGATCTATAGATTGCGCCATAAGTGGTATTTCGAAATCAGCAGCCCATTGTTGTGTTATGGTTGTCGAATGGAGGACCACAAAACAAGAATTTGGTTCAGCATGATGTGTAAAAAAAGGATATGGCAAGTGGTCCTCTAGTTCTTCGTTATGTGATTCATTGACCAAGATGATGCATCATTAATGAGGTGAGAGTGTCAGCCCCATCTCCGTGAGTACAGTAACTCTCTAAATGGTCAAACTTGGAGAGGTGGAGTCAAAAATTTGTTCCGGGCTTGTGTAGCCTATCATATCATCGCCATCGCCCACCTTTATGTTGATGGGTCTGGGGTCTATACAGAGACTTAGTTAGCTTGCAATCGAAGTCACCTCGACCGTGTCCTCTTGCAACACCATGTAATGCTCATCCAACCTTTTCAAGTAGAGAAGTTTGTAGCAGGTCTGCTCGTGACCATCTATCATTGAAATTTTTGCCCGCGTAGCGGAAGTTAGAACCAACTTCACAATAGTTGGAGAAACAAGCATCTTCATCTCAAAAGCGCAAATAGTGGGAAAAATAACCATCTACGTAGGAGTGAGAACCAACTCCTCCTCCGTCTCATCTATTTGCTCATTTATGCCCCCTGGGGTTTCTGTGTTGGGAAAAGTCTAACTAAGTCTCTCGTATAGACCCCAATAGGCTACACAATTGAGTAAGTGGGACATATACACACACACACACACACACACACACACTTCTCCTATCCTCGCGAATGGAGGAAAGAAACGGTGCTCTCATATTTGGAGGATCACAGGTTTTGACATCCTTGTGATAGGTCTTTTGCCCTCGAAAAACAGCATACACGACTATAACCTGCGACGTTAGCAATTCCTTTTGATGGTGGAACAACCCACGACCAGTCCACGATTTTGCCCTCGTGACTGTGAACCTTTGCAGGAATTGCATCGACCTTACCGTCGACCTCACACACACCTCTCTGCAACTGCTTCCTCGAACTGCTACCTTAAAGGACGTTAAACAACTGTGAATGCTCTGATACCAATGTTGGCATATGCAAGAAGAAAGAAATCAGAGAAGGCAAATCTGCACACTGTCCAGAATGGACGCAGCAGGGTATATTTATTTAGAGAGAGGTGGTTACAAACAGTTGGTAGTTAGAGGCAGGTATAACTGCATAACCGATCAGGAACACTATATAATGCTCTTATATTTTAACAAGAATGCAGTTTTGATTTTATGAATAAGGTGTTTGTTCAGTTGCAACCAAATAAGCAAATGACATTGAAGGAGAAGGGAAAGGAAAAGCTTCAACCTAGGTACCATGGGCCATAAAAGATCCACGCCAAGGTTAGGAAAGTGGCCTAAGCATTGGCTATTGGAAACAAAGGGAGGATTCGTGACGTTTTCCATGTGTTATGTTTGATGAAATTAAGAGCCCATACAGTCGCACAGATATGAATTCCTATTACAGACGAATAAGAAAAGTTGGAGGGTCTCCAGAATAAGAGCATCTGGAAGTTAACAATCAAGTGGAAGGGGCTACTCGTGGAGAGCGCAACATTGGATAATGAGGACATCCTAGTTAAGCATATGAATATGTTGAGATTGTGAAAATCAAGCTTAAAAATTATAAGGGGCTTGAGTTCAAAAAAGGAGTTGAAAATAAAAAATAAAAATAAAAACCATTCTCACTTGTAGTTCTTATTAAGTTGTTTTGTTTAGTGTGTTAGTAGGAGCTATGTTTTGCAACTTTGTAGTCTTGATTCCAAACGTGTATCTGTGATCAAATCAAGAGTTAAATAGGGTTTTCTTTCCCACTGAGTATAAAATGAGGGAAAAACCTAAACAATGTATCTTTTCCAATGTAACGTACAGAGCTACTATTTTGTGCCTAATGTGTGTTTACAGACAGATTTGTAGGTGCAATCCGTCTCAGGTGAGCGGCTACCCCCATTTTTTCTGCTTATTTAATTTTGCTTTTTAGATTTACAGTTTGTTTACTGTTGGCAATTTGGAATGCTGCAGAATTAAACACTTATTTTGTATTTGGTTTGCCAATATCTCGAGGTAATGATTCTATATCTGTAGTAGACAATAGATTCTCCAAGATCTTACATTTTATACCTTGTAAGAACATCTGTGATGTTGCAAATGTAGCAGAACCGTTTTCAGGGAGATATTTAGACTTCACACACTAACAAAGAAAATACATCTTGGCATGCCACCATCAAAAGGATGGACAGATTGAAATTGTTAATTTAAGTTCGTGGAATTAGCTTAGGTGTTTGGCAAGTAGATCTGGACAGTGGGAAACACCAGCACAATATAAAAACATTGATTAGGTTGGTGGGAATTTCACCATACACATTTGTGCATGGGAAGTCTCTAAAGGAGCAACAGATTTGTTAAATCTGCAAAAATTGAAAAAAAAAGTGTAGAGGTCGCATCATTTGTATATTTACAATGTGTATGATCATGTGAAAGAAACAACAAGAAGTTCTAAACAGAAATATAAAGTAGAACCAAATGAGACCAAACAAATAAAATCCTTCGCGGTTGATGACTTTGTGTTAGTGCATTTCTGAAAGGGCAAGGTCCCAACTGAGGCCTATAATAACTAAAACACGATTGGTCGTTCCAGGTTTCCAAAGAGGTTTCAAATAACACTAATGAAGTGTAGCTGCTTGAGCAGTTGAACATTTTAATGTGGAAGATTTGTATGCATATTATAGGAGTGAAGATACAAAATGAGACACAGACTGACAATCAGACTTTCATAATCACAAATTTCCGAGAAGAAGTTAAAGAGGCTTTTGAGTGAAAAGGTTGGCAAAGAGACGAAATGACAGAATTACAAGGACTATCTAGATAAGGAAGGCAAAGGTCCAAAGGTCCAAATAAGAAACTTTTAACTTAGAAGAACACTTCAGCCAAGTGCGTTGGCACTCTTCAATTTCAATACCAAAATAAATGCTGTCAACACCATGCTCGTGATTGTTCTTCCAAGGGGAGTGTGATGCAAGAGCATCCTTAGTAATATGGAGTTATCCTGCAGATCAATACGAAGATAGAAGAACATTCGTACAATGTCGATTAGGTGGAGCAGGCAAATAATAATTTGAGGGCACATAGTTGTAAGTTCAAGGGCTTCTAGTTTGATAGATGGGCATGAATTTTTTTATTCCATCTCCAAAAGGGGATAATGCAAGGACAAGTATATAAAGCGTCGTGGGCCTTGGATCGATTAAGCAGTTAAGCTAGCTTGTACATGCCATGCACACACGAGTAGGCCATTACAATATAGGTTTTCAAAAACATCTAATGCAGCTTATTGGATTGGTGGAACGACAAAATTGGGGAATCACAGAGCATAAAAGGGGATAACTTAAGGACAAGTGTATAAAGCAACGTGGCCCTTGGATCAATTAACCAGTTAAGCTAGCTTGTACATAGCGTGCATACACAAGTGGGCCCTTACAATATAAGTTTTGAAAAATATCAAAGTATGCAGCTTATTGGAATGGTGGAATGACAAAACTGGGGAATCACAGAGCATAAATGATCCCACTATCTTTCTTTTTTGTTGCTTCCTTGTATCTTGGTGGACAACACAACTGCAGAACAACGGAATTGACATAGAGCAGGAATGCTTCCGCTATTTTGCTCCTCTTCACCACTGCTATTTTTCCTGGCAGATAGTGGGAGGATCAAACAGATGACAATAGAGCATGTGTACTCTACTTTCCCACTAGAATCCAGATATCTTATGTGTCCAATTAAATGTGGCTTGAGATGCTATCCCATGTTTCAAGCCGATTGAGTGTTAACTTAAGCGGGTAGCAGACAACGTAGAGAGGAGAGTGGTGGGTCAAGAAAAGAGTTGAAGTATTCTATTACCAGCTATCTTGTAAAGTTCCTATTGGGTCATCTAACATTCTCCCGAAACAACAGATCAACGAATGACTAAGGCAGCTGAGTGGTAAATCAAAAAAGAACTGCAGCATTCTACTAACTGCTATCCTGATAAACTCTTATCGGGCCAAATGCCAATCTATCATTGCAACAGAGGAGTGGATAACCAAGACGGAGGAAGTTAAGAAAGGGTTTCATTTGACATGTTGTTGGCACAATGAGACTACACATGACAGAAGACAAAACACACATGAATAAATATGGGATCTGAGATCCTGCTCCCTGTTATTTGTCATTTCCATCTCAATAACACACCTTAGCATCTCGTGATACATAAGCAGCATCTCAATACATCAACATATATGCCAGAAAAGTTACATTAAAACTTCAATCTTCAGGAGCCATGCATGATCACATCACTCAATAATAACTAAATTTTGTGATCAACTGTTGGATTTGGCAATATAATTGAATCTGCAATTTTGGAGTTTATATATGCACTAGTAATCCATACACAAAGGCATATAGAGAATGAAGAGGTAATTATTCAAATCTTGGTCCAAATTGGTACTTCTCTTAATAGCAAAGTTACAGTGAAGAGAATTTTTAGAGGATTGGAGGTTTTGGCTCTATCTTGTGATCAACTGTTGGGTTTGGAAATATAATTGAATCGCCAATTTTGGAGCTTATATATGCACTAGCAATCCAAATACAAAGGCATAGAGAGAATGGAGAGAGAAGATTATTCAAATCATCGTCCAAATTGGTACTTCTCTTAATAGCAAAGTTACAGTAAAGAGAATTTTTAGAGAATTGGAGGTTTTGGCTCCATTTTTCCGTCAAATAACTAACAGGTTGGAAATTTGTATTCTGTTTAATTCTCTAAGCATACATTTTGGATGTTTTTTCTTTTGTTTGTATAGGAGTGCACTTTGAAGGCTAACTTCTTTAAAATTCATTGATTTGACCCTCGAATGCGCCATTTTGCTTTGTAGGATAACTAACAGGTTGGAACTTTGTATTTTGTTTGATTTTTTCTCTATGCATACATTTTGGATTTTTTCCTTGTGTTTGAATACGAGTGCACTTTGAAGGCTAACTTCATTAATATTCATTGATTTGACCTCGAATGTGCCATAATTTTCTGATCCCTCAACAAAAAAATGGTTATCCTTTCTCCCAGCCATTTCACTCACTCTCTAGGCCAATTTCCAGGTGGTTCATTTGATCTTCTGCAAAATTTTGATTTTGTTTCTACAATGAATGTTATCTTGTCTCTAGATGACTTCTCTTCACACAAATCGAGGATCCTTGGGGACAATCTGCAAAATTAGGGTCAACTTGAACCAAAATGGAATCAACCATGCTGTGCGTGCTGCCAGTGTGGAGATATTCCAAGAACTAGAAGATTTTCAACTTTAAATGAATGAATGAAAGTTTTTAATGACGTCCACGAGACCAAACAGTCTATGGGACCCAATGTGCAAACACAAACTAGGCAGCCAAACACCAAAAAGATGCCCAAAATAACCGCTACTTCTGCCTTTCTTCCAGTTCTTTGCTAATCTTGATTCTTCTGCTATGGATTTTGATCAAGAAATCTGTTGTTTTTGCCACCCTTTCCTCTTCAAACAACGTTGTAAGATCATCCACTGTTAAGATATCCACATAATTGCTCCGTATGTCCTCGTAAGCTACACATTCCATGACGAAATGCCATTCCGATTCCACCGAGCCCGACATGCAAAACTGACAAACCCTTTCTGACCACTCCTCTTTGGGCATTTTCCATCTCCCGGTTTCACACCTAAGATGATGTGAACTAGTTTTTAGCTGCGCAATTAACATTTTAGCTTTCCACTTTATCATCGCTCCAATATAATGTTTTTGCCCATGATCACATGTGGGATTAAAATTCTTGACATAGTATTCTCTTTTTCAACCAAGTTGCTTATTCCACATAATATTTCTGAATTTCTCTCTCACATAATTTTTTATTTCTTCGTTAGTGCTAGGACACTCCTGTATGCTAATGCCCCATTTGCTCATCCACTCGCCATTTTGCTTCATCCAAGTTTTCTTCCTCCTATTTAACTTTTCCTCTATTGTTATTTTAGGCCACCGGAATCATCCATGTTTTCCACTTTCTTGAAGTATCCTAATAGCCGGATCATCACCACCACTTCCACCGGAAGGCTCCGGCTTCAGCTAGAATGACTTTGTATGGAACCATGGTTTTATTTTGAAACTGCTTGTAATTAGATGTTTTTGAATTCTTTCTATCTGTTTCCATTTCCCCACGAGACATATTGCTGCCCCAAATCTCACACCCATATAACACCACTGGGATTACCAGTAACCCAAAAAGGTTCAATCTGGTCTTCCAATCCCATAACTCCGATGTTTTGCATCTATTTTGGAGCATGTATAGAGCTTTCCACCCCGGAATCCTCTTAGCTCTACAAGTTTCCCAACTGAGATTATTGTGAAAGTCCAGTCCCAAATATTTGTATTCCTTTACAACTTGCAAGGAGTCCCCATCAAACTCAAAGCTTACTTGTCTCTTTTTCCTTTTAAGGTAAAGATCATGATTTTGGTTTTACCAATGTTCACTTGCATTCCCACCTCTTGGCAAAATAGTTCTAAAGCTCTCAAGTGCTCCTGCAAACCCTATGTTGTTTTAGCCATTAGGATAAGGTCATCCACATAGAGCAGCAATTTTACCACATAAGAAGCTAAATGAATCCCACCTCCACCCTTTTTGTCAATCCATTCCTCTAGCTTGTCTATATATAACCCAAACAAGGTGGGGGACAACGAACAACCTTGTTTGACCCCAATATTACTCCCAAAACACTCGGATAGACCGTCCTTAGTTCTGATTTTAGCTCGTACCTGCTCATATAGTTTGTGAACCATTGCCCTATATTTATCTCGGAATACCCAACTCTTCCATTTTGTCCCACAATTTGTTTCTCGAGAACCATGTCAAAGGCCTTTTTGAAATCCACGAAACAACAATAAACCTCTTCACCCTGCCTGTCCCAAACCTTTTCAATCAAATGCCTAAGAGTGACGCAGTGATCAATAGTAGAGTGCTTTGGTCTAAAACCGCCTGCCCTTTTGCTCTCTTACCTTCCTTTTCAGCCCAAAGACTAATTCTACGCTCCACCATGCTACCAAATAGCTTTCCAAAAAGCGGATTAATCATAATGGTGCGGTAATTTGTGTATGGCGACATTTTTTGGAGAGGAACGACAATGCTAGTTGTCCAATGTTTTGGAAAACCGAACTGGATAACTCTATTAAAAATCATTTTAATGTGTGGAGCAAGATCTTCTGCACCCCAATTTAAGAATTCCGCTTGCAGACCATGTATGTCTTGAACCTTGCCCCCTAATCTTTTGATCCCTTCCTTGAGGTCTTTTGTGGAGAAGAGTTTCTCCCAATTTTCAATAACATATGGAAGAGGCGGTAAGTCATTACTTCTTTCATACAGCATTTTTGCATATTCAAGCCACTGAATGTCGGTAATATTATTCTCTTGTACTTCTAGTCTCATCAAGCTCTCTCCAAAACCTCTTGGATTATTCTTCCCATGGAAATCAGCTCCTCCCTCCTACCTCTCATGTACTCTTCCTTTTTGTTTCTCACTAACTTTCTATATAACTTTGTATTTGTTTTCTCTTTTCCGAAGCATTTAACCTTCTTTTCACAACTTTGCATTCTTCATCAAACCATGGGTTTGTTGGAAAACTGTTTTTAACACTTCTCCTAGCTCTAGCATGCTTGCACTCCCTTAGCGCATTGTGTATTATAGTCATTAACTTCTCACTATTGAGCATGTATTTGCCCTGGTTGGGGTTGTCAATATCCTGCATTTCCTGTAACTGTTTTGCAATCATACCTTTAAAGATGGCTTGGTTCTCCTGATTCACAAGGATTTTGCTTTGATACACTGCTTTTTTGTTCAAATGAAGGCTCTCTTTTTGCTGGTCCTTGTTTTGCATACTAATCTTCACATGAATTGGGTTATGATCTGATTTCATTTCTATAGGACAACTTCCTACCTCAACCTCCAATATCCAAGACATAATGTTTTGTGAGCATATGGCATAGTCTACAACACTTTGACCGTTGTAGGTTTGACATGTGATGTTTCCTGAATTTGGCCATGTCTTTATACCATTACATATGATCAAATCATGTAAGCTGCATAGACCTAATAATTCAGCCCCAAAATGAGAAACACCACCTTTAATGTCTTGTGAGACCCGTTCCCATTTCTGTTGTTCGTCTTCTTCTAGCCATAGAGGATTGTTATTCCATTCATTAAAGTTTTTAAGTGATGTATCAACCAAATTTTGCAGTTCCACTGACACATCGTTGAGGACTTCCATGACCCAATAGATCATTTTCAGATTGCCTAGATTTATTTGAAATCTTTATACTTCATTTTTGTTCTTGGTTTTGAACACATTCTGCAAGGGGTTTCATTCATCCATTGGGCCATCAATCTCCTTTAATATAACATGCATAATGCATGCAGCATTTCCCAGCGTTTTCCACATTACCCAACCTATTGTTAAATTATGCATGAAAACTGGGAATGATAACTCTTTTGGAACAATGTCTTTCTGCCTATGCCAGATTGTATCCTGTTGAGACTTTGTATGAAAATTTAGTATGGCTAATCACTGCATTAAGCCTCACTCCCATTCCTTCTCCTCTATCCTGCATGACTTGTGAATCACAATCAGATTTTGTTTGGAGACAAAACCCTCCATTTTGCACAAGGATTGTATGCACATATAATTTAGAGCTCCCTTGTAAGGTGTCAAATAGCCATTTGGGGGTCATTGTAGAGAGAAGTAGCACCACTGGACCCAAAAAGGGGATCTAATATAAGTGAAGGCAGAATTTTTGGGTAGAAACATTAGCTAGGACATATGCATGGTCTTGAGTGAGTAGTTTATAAGATCCAACTTTGTCGTTTCAAAATTACAGGCATTGATTGTTTATTAATTTCAGAACAAACAATCATGAGATTTATGTGTTAATATCGCCTTCAATGTCCAGTGACATTCAAAATTGTTAACAAGAGTTTTGACGGTAGTAAATCTAAATGGCCAATCCAGTGCAAGATAAGATACTTCGAATCGTATAGAGAAAAGCAAAAAACTCATGTTAGCTAGTATACACTCAAATCTGTGCCTGCCAGCTGAAAAGCAAGTCTAAATTACACTCAAATCATCACCTTATTTTAGAAATAATATATTTTCATAAATTTCACATATTCTTGCACCACAATTTCACATCGAAGGTAAGCAACTATTGGAAAAATAGATTTTCTATGTTACTCTTGCGTATTTTTAACCATTTGGGGAAATCTGGGGTAAAAAAGGCCCCAAAGAAAAGAAAGAAATATTGCATAAATTTAAGTAAATACAACATTTAAGTTATATGATTTTATTTACATGTTGGTGATTTGATCAACATCTAGATAAAATCACATGACTCAAGTATTTTGTTATTTAGAGTTTATTAAATAGAATTATTTTAGGATGCCCTCTTACCATTAATTTCCCAGTAATGAAACTGTGGAAGCTACGGGGGAACATATGCATGATAAAGATACCAATTTCAGTAGAGATGACAAAGAGATTACATATTTAAAAAATAAAACTCATAAGTTGATTCAACATGAAAATACTAGAATAAACACTATGAATTCAAAGTTCAATTTTACACAAAAGAAAAACTAACCTCTTTCCTAAATACACAAGATCCCTTCCTAAAAATGGCAGGAAGTGTGTTGTAATTGATTCCGAACTCCTGGAAAAGGAGTTCATTTTTATCCTGTGTTTGAGTTCCCTGCACAGATTAATTCAGAGTTAAATTAAACCTATAAATGTAATTTAATGTCAGCGTTTTTAAGCTTTCAAAATCAATGATAAATTGAAATAGATGCTTCTAGAAGAACCCATCAGAGGTGTTACATCAAAGCTTCAGATTTCACTATGTATCCATCATTAGGATAACTTTGTGCTAGGATTGCACAATTAGAAATCATAATATAGATAACTCCATTACATTCACAAGATGTCGAAATATTAGTTGGTTGTAGAAACTGGCCGTTGCAAAACTACCTGTTAAAAACTAGTTGCTAAAACTCAAAAGCAAGTTGTTAACTAGACATTGCAAAGATTAGTTTCAGCCTAACAACTCAAACCTTAGAAAGCCCAATAATTATAGGCTCCCTTTAGGTTGTGTTTCCTTGATGGAGATTATAGATAATGGTTCTCCACTAGTGGCTTAAGCTCAAGCCCGTGCCCCTATTCCAGTTATTTGGATGTTTACCAATCTCCCCTGCCTCCCTTGAAGTGATCTGCTTTTGCAATAACCTCAGCATTTTCATTACAGATAACTGAGAAGGTCTTTATTTCCATCCAAATGCTCTGCCAGGGCCTGACTTCTCCACCTTGTTAAAATGAATGCCGACACCATGTTCATTAATTCTTGTTTGAATTCACCTGCCCATTTCACCTATACAAGTTTCCCACAGAAGCACTTAATGTAATAGACCCCACTACTCAATTTTGGTTCTAATAATAAGTCCTTAGAATCCCTAAGCACCTTCCTCAACTTTCTTAGTGGGACGAAAATCTTCTTAATATTTTGGCACATTTATATTTTTGCAATCTAGTGAGAAATCCCTTCAATGTATGGGAGGAATGCTTGTGGTTGATCTGTTGAATCTTCATTCCTCTGCTGTTGAGTACCACTTGTTTTGTTGAAACCACTATGCTACGTGTTTGTAACCACTATACCCATTCTTCTTCAGGACCAACACTAGGTGTTTTCTCTAGCTCCGAATTCTCATCGTCTGAGATTTTGAAAGCTTTGTAGCCAATGTTTTGAGAACTCCTTTTCGGATGGGCGGTGATGAGATAATAATTCCTGCAAGCATTGATCTGTGTGCATACAACTCCTATAAACCTGGCAAAGATAGGTAGCCATATTCCTTTGTTTTGGAGGACATCCAAGAAAGGGAGATGACCACCATCCTCCAACTCTTTGGTGAAACTAATGCTATCAGATCTTCATCCTAACCTTAGTTGCCACATTCGGTGATTTTCAAGCTAAAAATTCAAAATTTACCAAATACCAAATTCGCCTAAAGAAATTTGTTACTATTTGTTGAAATTCATTAAAATTCGTCAAAATTCGTTGAAATTCATTCTTTCTTTTTTGAATATTTAATCTAAAATACAAGCATAATATTTCTTTTAGTCGAATTTAATCACAAATTTTATGGCTGATTTTTAGCAACAATTTTTTTACAAATTTTATCCTCCATAAATTCAAGCACGAATTTGAATGCAGCAACTTAGATCCTAACAACAGGTCACATAATGTGATCCAATATGTCAATGTAAAAATATTTTGATAGGTATTTCCAAAAGCCTCTTTTTCAATGAATTTAATGTCCTTGCGTTACTTTTCAAAAGTGAGCTTCAAAAAGGATTACCAAGGAAAACAACCTTCTTTGCCTGCCCTATACATTTACTTCAATTCATTTTAAAATATACTGAAAAAATATTTCCTTGTATTCAGAACGCCAAAGTTGGCCACCTATTCGTTAATTCATTCGTTGGTACTTCTAAGTTGTATGAACACTGTTTTTGAAGTTTAAAGCAAAACTCCTATGTTAATGTTTACACTTATAATTACCTTTTAAAAAGACAGCTGAAAAGGTCTTTCACAAAGTAAACTAACAAGAGGACATTTTAAGGCAGTTTATATAAGATTGCAGAATTTTAGGCAAAATGTCAATTTCATAAATCAGCTTTCTCAATAGCCAAAAAGATTCACTTTAATTAGACAAGTTTAGTTTAAATTTAATGGAAAAATAACAATATTTACCTTCTGTATGTATTGCATTATTGCTAAATACATTATCTACTTACTAATAGTTTAGTTATTTCAAAAACTTTTTCCCGTGCCACAAAAAGTTTTCATAATAAAATATCACAAATTTGCCTAACCAACTGTACTTTAAAATTTCATTTCATTTCCTTGAGATTTTGCTAGGTAAAAATGTGTGAAAAAGAAAGAGACACAAACTCCCAAAACCAAGCACTACATTTTCCACCATAACCCATGGAAAAACTTCATTGCATAGGTAATAGCTATCCCACTCAAGTCTATACTCTGCAGGTTTTTCTTTATAGGGTAATTGAAAGTGAATTTTATTGATGTGTGAAAATGACCATACCAGTTCCTAGGATTCAAATTTGTTCCCACAAACAAACAACTGATTAAGGTCCATAATGTTAGGTTACAAACTAAGTCACAGGACATGTCCTAAAAGGTCATGTGTTGCGTATGTGGTCACAAGACACGTCAAACACATGTCCGACATGTGCCCTAGACGTGTCTCAATGTGTCGGACACATACACGCCATACAACATTGTATTTTGTACTGTTAACTGATGTAAAAAGTTTCGAAAAGCCCTGATTTTGCTAATAAATATTGATTTCATTTTTTTATTTTAGGCTTGTGAGGATCGGAGTTCAGATGCTAGAGGCTGTAATGCTGCCAAATGAACATATTCCTAAATGGATTTGAGGGAATCCCCAACTCAAAATTGCAGCTTAGAGAAAATATGGTAAATTATTTAATGCAGATCTGATTTTTATAGAGGAAATGCGACTAGGTATGGAAGAGAAAACCCATAAAAAGCTGAATTAAAACCACTGAAATTTAGCTCAAACTATTCAACAAATATTGCCAAGGTGAGATCATAACAAAAATACCAGATTTAGTCTTTACAAGAGGCTGAAATTATTTATTAGAAAATATGCAGAACTTGCCTTCAGACACAGCTGTAAATAAAATATTTAGGAGCCAAAATCCACTCCATCAATACTGAATCAGACCACTAAAATTCTGCAATTAAATCAGCAACTCAGATCTGAAATTTGGAAGCTCAAAACACCTCCGAACAGCCAACCATGCAAGTCGCACTTCCTAGTAAAAATTTGGAAACAAGGAAAAATGCAGCCACTAATTCTCTTCTTCAAACCCTTGATAAAATCTGCAAATCTTCTTCCTTAAACTGCTGGAAACACGCTGAAATTTACTGCTAATTCAATGATGCACAATGGAAACCCCAAGGTGGAGATTCCTCACAAACTAGAGGAAGGGTTTTCGTCCTTCTCTAGACTCTTGGAGGGTTTTCGTCCTCAAGAGTGGAGATGTAAGCAACAATGCTCAACATACAATTTCAGAAATGAGAGAAAATAACAAGTCATGCCTCTCCAAGCAAGTCCCATTGCTTAAATAGAAGAATTGGGCCTAATGGCCACCTCCAACAACCAATCATATTTTTCCTCATTTAATGTTTTCCCCACTTGTTTTTCTCTCCTAGGCAAGTTGCATTTTTCCCTTGAATAAATCATTTTTGATTAATGTATTTTTCCCTTTTTGCCTTTTTTCTATTTTTAACTTATGATTAAGTTTATAATATTTTATTATAAGTGCTTAATAATATTTTCTTTTTTTTTTTGCACTTTATAATAAACTATCATAACTTAAGTCACCCTTGTGTTCACCCCTTAGCCATCGGGTAGACAAAATGGGCTAAGGGTCTTTGACTGGGAAGGGGATATTACGGGGCACGGTCCATGGAGGGGGCTTGGGCTCTTATTTTCACTCAAAGATTGGTCCCATGAAGTTGAAATGATACACGCTACAGGATTGAAATGAATCTTTCAGAAATTCAAATCTCGTGCAACTAGTTATACGTAAGGTTTTGGGAACTACGAAGTGGATTACACAAGCATATGACTCAAAATAGTACTTGCAAAATCAAATTGGAATCATTAAATCAACAAAAGGGCATTAGTTTAAACATAGTAACTAGTTGTAACTTGTATCAACATTTTGTTATGTTCTAGTTTCCTTTTTCCTTTATATATATATATATATATATATAATGTGTCCCCCACGCTGCATTTCTAAGGTCAATGTGCCCTGTGTTGGATACACATATTTGCATGTCTTGTGTGTATCGTGTCCTCGTGTCGTGTGACTTAGGTTACAAAGTGTCTCTACATTTCATTGAAAAATTCAAATATGTGATTTCTAGTCCCTCTAAGGAATTATGACAATAGAATTGAAACTGCATGTATTGTATTCCATTCATATAAGAAACCCAAGAAAGAATATTGACCCACTGCATAAAGTGCAAAATTGTCTTCTCGCTCCATATAATGCAAGCAAATATTGATTGATATATCACAAGAGATGATCGTGAGTGAGGAAAGTATGAAACAAAGGTCTCGTCTATGCAAGCTAAAGTTACTGAGACAACCATTTACATATGTTTATAAGAGGAAATGACCAAGAACTTCAAATCAATCGATAACTACCAAAAAGGTAGATACACGTGGAATTTAGATTATTCGACTTTCATCAAATATGTATTAGTGCTAACCTTGTTTTCTAGTTCATATCTCTAGGAAAATATTTAACAACATATGGGTTAGTGGAAGATTATGAAACAAATGCTAGCTATGTGATGTCCCCAAGATTTCACCTTGAAATCTGGGACTACCCCTTTTTAAATTTTTCGTTCTTTTTAAATGAAGGGTCATGTTTTTGTGTTTTGTTTTGTCTGCGGTTGCTCACGTTGCTCAAAGGTATCCCCAGAAGTCATAAAGTCATGTTCATCAAATACCCACATGCAAAAGCTCACTCAATTCCTTTCCCAGACTTAGTCTGAAAGCGTTTTATTTATTTTTATAAATAAAGTTCTTTTAAAAATAGATTGAGCTAAAATTAAGAAATTTGGGTTATATAAAGCACTTCACCCCATCATTATTACCACACCAATATCACTTTCACCTCAAAGTGGAGCATTCACCCGGGGAAGGGGTTTTACAGACTAGCTAATTGGAGAGTTTTTCGAGCAATTGCCCGCAGACTTCTTTCAGTTATTTTGTTTTTCTTTATTTCTTTTGTGTGTTGGTTTTGGTCTTTCTCCGTTTTCCATCTGGCATTTCCCCCTAGTCTTTTCTTTCTTCCTACCAGATTGTTTCCCAAGCCGGGGTTTTGAAAAGCTATCCAATATTTTAATTGCAAAACCAATTTGTCTCGCTATAATGTTGGCTAGATTTTCTGCATAGCACAAAACTAGGTAGTCATGAGATAAATCTCCCTCATTTAACCGGTGAGGATCCCGTGTCGATTTATCAATAAAAATGTGTTATTATCTATCGGGGTTTTACTTTAACCACTTAGTTTATGAACCATAACTAAGAAGTTCTACGACAAGTAAGCGTTTGTTCAAGAAAGGAAGTATTTTATAGAAGAAGGAAGTAAAGGAAATACAGAGAAGAAAAGGGGAAGATGTGCATCCCAATTAGTAGATAGCAGAGCTAATTGCATGCACATAGAAGAAACTTAATAGATATGAACACACAGAATTATAAAACAAAGGCAGCTCTAGATCCAGATCTAAAATAACACACAAAGTTTATCAAGAGATCTAAGATTCAAAGCAAGAAACATAGTACACCGTGACACAAAGTTCTCCGGAAACCTGCTCCTTTGTATTCCTTTGCTCCAAATTGCTCTCAAGGGTTCAGCACAAAGTCTAGAACACAAGATTGTTGCTTACAAATTCTGATTGATCATTAACGGAGGTTCTTCTCCTACTTATAGAATGTAGGAGGGAAAGTACAAATGGGAAGTCTAACTGAACTAAAACATAAACAACAAGTAAAGATGACATTTGACAATCATCCTCCACTAACTTCTCCCTAAGTGACACATGTATCACTTAACTAATAGAATGGTTCCACATGACTTAAGTAAAGGTTGCAAAACTAATAACTTAGAAGTTTTACAATTTCATCCGGGAACATAGAAAATAGAAGAAGAAAGAATAGAAGAAGTCATGCCAGCTGTAACATTTATGTCTTCTTCTTGTTCTGATATCGGATATACTTGTCGAACATATAATTCAGCATCCTTCCATCTGTTTTAGCCACTGCTTCTTTCTCTGTTCTGAATCTGCAACAACCCTTCATTCAACACTTTGATGCATGCTTCCACATCCTCCAAGCTCGGCCCAAACCTCACAATGTCTGCCTGCAGCGTCACCAGTCTATTGATAGAATTCATCGTGAAAGGCTTGGTAGCTTTATCAATTCTCTTTTGTACCATCAGAAGAGAACCTTCCAGGGAATTAGGCACCTTGCTAGAAACGATCCGCACGTATGAAGTAACACCTCCGTCCACTCTTTCCTCAGTGAAAGAAATGATACTGTCTGGTAAGTCTGATGTCCTACTCTCAAGTGCCTGCATCCTCTTCAGCAAAACTCTGCAGAGATTTCCAAACGGAAAGATACTGCAAATTCCAGTTGCTTCCCCTTCTCAACTGATCCATCCGGTACAATTTGTTCTGTAATCAATACATCTCCCAGCAGCTTGTTGATCTCGGCCAAAATACTCAGGTTACTCTCTGCAACTGTATTCATGCCTTCTATGTTCGCAATTAGTTGCTTTAGCTGATTTGCTGCATCATCCATAACCTTTAGGCGGGCTGGCACTTCTCCAAGTTGTACAGAAGCTTGACGAATGATCAAATCCTTCCATTCGTCAATAGTCTTTACTTGATTGCTTGCATCCTCCATTTCTTGCATAAGATGATCACTCACTGCTTCTAAAATGGGTTGAATGGAAGGTTTAACAACCTTGGCTATGATCTCACATAATTGAGATACTTGCTTCTGCAACTCTTCTTTCTCCGCCTTTTCACTGTCAAGCCTAAGGAATAAAGCATCCATCAATGTCTGCGTGTCCTGCTTCAATCCTTCAGTGGTGGCTTGACCGAGGGGTACTTTGGTTACTGTCACATCCTCTGCCGTGAGCTCCTCCTCTATCTTTCCTTCTGCCGGAATTGATATCTCAGCAAACTTCTCTCCCGAATCCTCGATGATCAACCTAGAAGTTGCTTTGGCAACTTTAGGCCTTCTGTCTCTTCCACCCAGATTCTGGAGTAGCTGCAAGTCGTGCTCCTCTAAGTTCATCTCCATTCTTGCTTCTGGAACCAACTGCAAAGCCAACCATTCGAGAAATTACTTCTCGGAGAATGAAAAGTTGTTGAGTGCACTACCATCTCCCGCTCTGCATCCTCTCCGTCAGAAAGTGCCACAGTGTTATGGCTGCCATCTTCTGAATCATCCAAGGACAAAGCCCTTTTGAATTCCGCCATCTGCAGCTTCAACGTATCCTCTGGAACAGGCGCTGAATGAAGTGGCTGAGGGGAGAAGATGAATGTCGCCGGATTCAATGGAGGCATGGAAGTGTCCTGCTGCTGCGGTGCAATAGTTGGTGAAGTACTGGGTGTTGGAGAAGCCGGAGTCAAAGCTATGGTCGTAGAAGTGATCTTCTCTTTCTCTTGAGATCTTCTGTGTACTTTCAACTTCTCGGACCTTCTGCTGCTTTCTCCTTCATGCTTTCGCTTGAGGGAATCTCCTGCGCCGAAGTTGCCGTGATTTGATTCATCAATGCTTCATCAAGGCAATATCCCTTCGTCAGCAACCAGTTTGAAGTATTCACCAACACAGCTCCAGATCTTTCTTCAATTGAATGGCAGCCTCCTACGTTATCCTGCAGTATGGCTTTATCTCCTCCCATTTGATGGTAAGTGTCAAGTACCACATTCCCATCATCTTTAAGATCCGCAGGTATCCGCGCTAGTCCAAAGTCGAACACTTGCTTTGCTGATAGCCTACTGAAATCTCTCTTTCTAACCTCGTACTCACTTTTGCACTTCATCCAGAAATCTTCTAATGAAGGCACATGTGCGTACTCCTGGGAGATCGTCTTCCTGGCTACTCCAAATGGATCGAAGTTCAGCCGTGCAGGGAAGAACTCTTGCTCATACTCGGATAACATTTGCGCCTCCATCCCTCGAGCTCTATGAATGCTAATGCAGCTGTAATGTCCCACAGTGATTGGGAAGAAGCCCGTAGACTTGTGCCGCTTTGACTGAAGGTCGTGTAACTCCACAAGTTGCCTGCTTAGCTCCATGGCGATCAATCTATCATTCGGATACCTGGGCATCTTTATTGGTTCTCCAGAAAAGCCCGTAACCCTGAGGTATGTGAAATCTGCAAATTGAATGAATAGACTGCCAATCTTGGACACAGCTTCCCACGCTTCCTTGCTTACCCTGTTGGCCTTCAAGTCTTTGTCTAGCCTACAGATGAAATCATAGAAGAATTCATCGTTGATCACTTTGAAATCTTTCTCGCATGCAGGTACAGTAAGCTGCGGGTAGCACTCGAAAATGGGGTCCTTAGAAAGAACACCACATCTATCCAACTTGGAAAAGACACTTGTGAAGCTACAACATACACCAAGTATGAAGTCATCTTGAAGCTGAAAGTACGCTTCACGTTCCGGAGTTGCTCACCAATGTTGTTGCTAATAATTTCCGACCAATTGATTATAGAATCAACCTTGTTGATTTCAATGGTCCTGATGAAAGCATACATCCATGTACGGAAAGTGTAGGCATTCGCTTCGCCATTCATCCTGCATAGCAATTTGACAACATCATCTACCTCCTGCACCAAATTGGACCGCGGAAGAGTTCTCGGGAACTTTGAAGGAGATCTAGGCTTCTTCATGTATCGGCTATTCATTATGCTCACGCAATCAGCTCTATGCTTCTCCCACCTGCTGCCGGCATCCTGAAGACTAATGGAAGTCACCACCTTTCGCACTGGAATCTTCAAACAATAATTGATGAACTCTGCGTCCAAACGAATTATTGTCTTTCCCGAAGCATCACGCACTGATCTGGATGAAGGATGGTAAGATCTAGCGCACTCCATAACAAATTCTGGCAACTGGGCTGTACATGGAAAAGCTGCAGCTCGGATAATTCCACTGCTTTTAACCGCACGCATGAGTGAAGTCTTTCCCGCTCTGGATCTATCAATCAAATCGGAAAGAGGTTCGGGCCTAGATCTGTGTCTCCTATGTCTGCAAGTTTGGAAGCAATGCATGACTCCATCGTGCTTTCTTTTTCATCTCTCTTCGCCATAGCTTTGTCTATCTTCGTCTGAATAATTCTTTTTCTTCTTACTTGGCCGGATTTCTTCAATACTGGTGCAGATCTGGACAATTCTTCAGATTCGGAGGATATATGCAATGTATTGGACATTGATAAAAGCTCCTTTTCCTTTGTAAAGCACCTGTAATGAATTTCTATAATTTATTCAGACAAAAATGGCCACCGGAGCATGAATAGTGAATTTTAATTGTAAAAATCTGCACTTTTCAAGTCTGCTGCCCCAAAAATGGTGTTTAATTTGCACATAAAGAGAGCATGAATCCTTTCAACAACACCTGAGCACCTGTAACACCTATGCAAACAATTATGCAGACAAAGATCAACCTCCTTCAAAGCATGCGCCAAATCTGGAAGCTTTTAGCCTTGTTGCCACCTTGCCTGAGCAAAATCCTTCTTCAAATGGGGGCACACTTTTCCTCTTGGCTGCAATTCTTTACCTGTGAATCAAATAATTCACCCATATGGCTGCCCATGCTTATATAACCTTCACAATTCTATAATTAATAATTGCCCTAACAATTAAAGACAATTAATTAATTAAAAATCATGCTCTTCTATTTTTAAAAATAACATGTTTAAGGACAACTATCCAATAAATTAAATTAATCCAATTTAATCCTTCACACATCACTTCACTTAAGCTTCACAGTGTGCCTTGACCATAGCCACTGAAAATAGAAATTAATTTAATGATTTAATGCCTTAAAAATCATTAAATAACTCCCAAATGGGGCGCACTTTTTGAGAGGAAGGGGGCAGCCACTAAATAAATTAAATTTAATGCATTTAATCCATTTCTTTTATTCCAATTTTGACTTGTTGACTTCCTCCAAGCTTGGGCGCACTTTTTGAAAGGATAGATTAATTAAAATAATCACTTAAAGGCTGCCATCATCTCACCAAAGGGGGCGCACTTTTTTGCACATATAATTCTATTTTTAAGAATTTTCCACAATGGGATTCTTTACCCTGCAAGGCAGGCACCAAAATCCCATGATCCACTTAAGTGATTTGACTTTGACAATGGGATTATTTACCCTGCAAGGCAGGCACTAAAATCCCATGATTTCACTTAAGTCACTTTCCTTTTATTTTATCATGGGAATTTTTACCCGCAAGCGTGTAATAAATTCCGCCCGCCTCGCATCTCTATTTTT
Source organism: Taxus wallichiana var. yunnanensis (assembly GCA_018340775.1). Taxonomy (NCBI): domain Eukaryota; kingdom Viridiplantae; phylum Streptophyta; class Pinopsida; order Cupressales; family Taxaceae; genus Taxus; species Taxus wallichiana. The sequence goes on from CM031237.1 coordinate 103,561,782, forward strand.
CCCACTGCAGCTTAAGTGAATTTTATAACACAGGGAAAAAGTACCTGCTAGGTAGGTACAAAATTCCCACCCTGCCTGCGGCTTCTATTTTTCCCATTGCAGCTTAAATCCTTTGTTTTCCAAAAATGTGCCCATCCCCGCAGGGGCTTTTCCATGCATGACTTCACTTTTTCCCAGTGATCCAGACCTCGATGGTGACTTCCTCCGGGCATAATGTGCGTATATGTTTTCCAGTTGCTCTAGGCCAAAAATCGGGCTTACCCGGCAAAGGAATTGTTCTAGAGAAATTTCACAGAAAACAAAACAGGACAACACAAAAACACGAAAAATTGCCAAAAGTTACAAATAAAGCCCAAAATTTATTCCAAGTTAAAACCCTTTTGGTACATAAGAGTAATGACATATTCGATCATAACAGAGTTAAAACGGAGTGCAAATAGCCTCATACGGGGCTCAAAATAATTAAATACAAATTTCCCGCAGACAAATCCCGGCGTAATATAGCAATTTTAGGCATCTGGATATTTGGCGAAAAAGGCTAATATGGCTCTTTGGGAATATCTTGACGCAATACAAGAACTTTCAGGCAATAAAAACACAAAATGACCCATTATTTTAAAAGTACGAAATTTTTTCGAATAGGGTAGTCACAAATTTCAGGATGAAATCTGGGTGACACCACATAGCTTGTTTTTAAAGGTAACTAGATCAACCAAGAGGAAAGCTCGGGATTTTTGCCTTGTCTGAGGTTCAATCCAAGTTAAATGATCAAGCAAATCGTGGATCTGGAAGAGTTTGTCTTCCTTTTGCAAAGCAAATATGACCATGATGGAGGAAAACACTATTTGAGAATATGAAGATCATTCAAGAGGCAAAGTCACTCAGGCAATTGCGTTAAGGATCAAGGCAGAATCTTATAAAGAATTGTGTGGATATTCATAGCTGGTTCTTCTTTTGTGAAAGCATCCTGCCCCCTTCAAATCCACGAAGCCATCCTCCTCAAAATCCACGCAATTTTTAAAAGAAAGGCAAAAAGAGACTTAAATGATTGTCATGAATGTTTATTACATCTTGTCTTCTATGTTTTCCACACAACCTTCCTCTCGAAAATCAATGCAAGAGCCAAGGCAAAATATTTAAGCCCAAATTGTGGATTTCCGAAAAATGTCTTGTCTGCTAAGTTCAAGTTGTCTTCCACTTCAAAATCCACGCAATTTTAAAAGGAAGTCACTTAAGTTTTCATGAATTCTCAGAGCCTTGTCTTCTAATTTCAACGTACCTTCAGAAGAGAAATCACTAAAAGGAAATCGTGGATTTTAAAGTCTTTGTCTTCCAATTGAAAGTTGTCTTCCCACTTCAAAATCCACGCAAGTATTAAAAGGAGAAATTGCTAGCCAAATCGTGTAAAAGACTTGTCTTCCTTTATAAGCATGCCTTTCCACTTCAAAACCCACACAGCCCTTTTACTATGAGTTGAAATTCACTTAAGTTTTGTCGTGAAAGTTTGCAAGCATTTATGTTTTCCACGCTGCAGCCCTTTCTAATTTTCCACGCAACCTTTTAATACAAAAGCAAATTACTTAGACCAAGTCATGGAAATTGGCAGCCCAGTCTTCTATTTTCAACGCAGCCTTTGGGAGAAAAGCAAAAATAGCTAAAGAAATTGCGTGCATCTTCTAAATTGCAAACATCCACTCTGAAAGCCCAAATGCAGCCCATGTGGAAGATAATCATAAATTGCATGCAAAATCCCTCTCAAAGCTCATGCATGTTGTTCCCAATCTCCCAGTTGAGCCCACGTTGAGCCTACTTCTCTTTGCTTGCACCCAAAGTAATTCCTAGAATTCAAGGCTGCCCATATACATAAATAAAAGGGTGATGAGTTGAATGTTTGTCTGAATTGTTTACACGGACATTTCACTTGTGCACATACTTGAGAAGAACTGCAAAAGCTTCAAGGACAAGAGGTGAAGACATGACAGAGGCAACATCCGCAAGCAAATCACATTCAGTTGCTCAGGGGGAAATAGATGGAATCATTACTCCTCTCACGGGTAATTCAATTGAGAAGTTGATAAAATCTACAGTGATACCAAAGATCCCAAACCCAGTTTGATGAGAGTCAAAAGAAGAGTTTCAACCGCATGTGGGAGGAGTTTCTCGGACAATGCAAATAAATCATTCATATCATTCATGAGGTGGAAGTACAATACATGTTGGATCAGCATACAGAGTATGGAAGAAGAACAAGACTCGAGAGTATTGCATGATTTCTTCTTTCTTTTCTCTCCCCCTTCTTTTTTTTCTTCGTTCTCTTATTTTCTCCAACAAAGTAATTGAGTAACCAATTAAATTGTAAAACTTAAGTAATTGGTTTAAAAGCCGTTATTTCAAGTTTCTGGAAAAAGTCAATTACTTAGAAATAGGTGGCAGACATGCAAGGCATTAATTTAGTCTTCATTGTAAATCATGTATGTCATGCAAAGAGGAATTCTAGGGGAAAGATTGCCAATTGTTTCCTGTTTTATAGCTTCCACATGCGAGAGTTCATTGAAAGTTTCCTATTTGTATTTTCCCTCTATGCACTATAAATAGAGGAAGAGCCTACGAGTTAAAGGACAACTTGTTTAGCAAACGCTTTTGTAATTCTTGAGTTTTCAGACTTTGTGTTGGATCCCTTGATGTGATTTCTGTGAAAGTTGGGGATTGAATAAAAGGTGGATTTCTGGAGAACTTTGTGTCTACGGTGCTTTGTTGATTACTTTTATTCAAAGGTTTTAGATAAACTTTGTGTTATCTTAGATCTAGGTTAGAAGTTATTTCTTTCCCTTATTGTTGAATGTTGTGATTTCTCTATTTATTTAATTTGTGTGGATGAGACCAACTCTGATAACTATTGGTTGATTCAGCACATCTTCCTTTCTTCTTTCCCTACTTCTATTTTCCCCCCTTCTGCAAATATTCTCAACACAACTACTTGCTTAAAATTACCCATTGTGGTTCACAAGTGAGGAATTAAAGTAAAACCCCGAAAAGTAGTTATTAGGATTCATCCTGCAAATAGATAAACATTTTACACGAGAGCTTCACCGTTAAATGAAGGAGATTTATCTCATGGCTGCCTAGGTTTTATGTTGTGCATGAAATCTAGCCAACACTATGATAGCTCTTATTTTAAGGGGTTTCTAGGGATTTGAATAGCATACAATCGAAGTACAAAGCAACCTCCTTAGAACATTGAATGAGATGAAGGGAAAATATCAATTTGTAGGTAGTCTCCAATATATCATAAGTTGGAAGCCTTCAAAGTTCGATCAATGCAATCATATCGAGAAAGCTAATGGAAATAGCTAAGTAGTATATAACCAAAGATACCATCTTTAGAGACTTGCTTCCCAAATATGCTAGAATAATAATAGAGTATTTAGCAACATCAATGGCCTCACACATTTCCCCGATAAGAAGGACTATGCAAGCATTTAGCTAGACTTTATGGGAAAAACAATCACCATAGAGAACCTTTTTGGCATAAGGTTCCCAAGCTACGTTACCGGTTTGAGTGTGGTACAGGTGTTCAATGATATTTTGAACCCTAGATTTCGCATGGCTTAGGTACGCGTCCATAGAAAAATTATTGAATATATTATAAAATATAAGAGTAAAAAAAAAGGGAGGGTGTCCTTTTAGGGTTTTAGGGGTTTTATATTTTATTTTAATGTGCTTTAATTCTTATTTTATTTTATCAAATGAAAACAATTTACTATTATATCCTTAAAATAATCATATATATACATACATAAATATATTGCTATAAAACTAGATCAACACATTTTAGAAAACTTAAATACATATAAAAATGAATACTTTTTAATATGTGTGCATGTATCACGCTATTATAAGTAGTGCCATTTTATTTATCCCATAAGTTTGAATATACATTAAGATTATGAACTGGGGTAAACTTAAAGCTTATATAAATAATAGAAATCTATTTTATAGATATATATAGTGTATAAACATAAGAATCTTGTATAGGATGTTTATAAAGATAGTTAAGATCTTTTGAGATATACAAATTATAAAAACATAGGCTTACAATCCTAAAGCATGTTTATTATTTCCATTACAATAAAATATGTTAATCCCACATGAAGGGGTTGTGGAATACGGATAATGGAATTGCACATACATAAGGGGATAAATAAGTGGGTACTTTTTAAGTTCATGCAGAAATCAAATTGTGCAAGGATATACAAACAAGAGCAAAATCCTTGTTAAAATCTGATGACTAGCCAAATGCATCAAGGGTAGATGTCTCTACTCATACCCAATAAAAGTTATTACGCTATTATGAAAGCATTAATTGATTGAATATTAGTTAATGTACTTTGATTATCAACGTAAAACTACCTCACTTCACTCTAAATTCATTTATGGCTAAGTAAACAAAAACGCACACAAGATGTCGGTGTGCCACATGTTGTATGCCAATAAGTCTCTTCATTCTCTCTCTCATATTTACTAACATTGGTATCAAAGCCACTGTTCAAGGAGTGGTGTCCCCAAGATTTCACCCTGAAATATGGGACTACCCTTTTAAAAAATATCATTCTTTTCAAGTAACGGGTCGTTTTGTGTTTGTTTTGCTGCAGTTGTTTGCATTGTTCTAAGGTATCCCCAGAGAGTCATAAAAGCCAAATTCGACAAATACCCACATGTCAAAGCTCACTCAATCCCTTCGTCAGACCTTGTCTGCAAGTGTTTTATTTATTTATTTATTAAATAAATAAAGTTCTTTTAAAAATAGATTGAGCTAAAATTGGAGGATTTAGGTTATATAAAGCACTTCACCCCATCATTATTACCATAAAACATTCACCTGGGGAAGAATTTTTACAGATCAACTAATTGGAGAAATTTTTCGAGCAATTGCCTGCAACTTCTTTTGTTTTGTTTTATTTATTTTTGTTTGTGTTTTGGTTTGTTTTCTCTGACAATTCCTGTAGCCTATTCATTCTTCCTGCCAGATCTTTCCCCAGGCATAGGGTTTTGAAAAGCTATCCAGTATTTTTAATTACTAATTTGTCTAAAGGTGATCAGAACTCATGATTCTTTCAAAAGATTGCAAGAAGTCACTTGGTCCAAAAAGGTGCAAAAATGGATTTTATGAAAATAAGAAAAATATTGCCATCAATGCATAGAGCTCGAGAAAATATGCACTTTTAGAGAAAACGGAGCCACGGAATGAAAGTTATGGCACATGCAAGTTTTGTTGCTACATCTTCCCGGACCCTTTCCAAAAATGGCAAATTTTATTCTATCCTTGTGTTTTCTTCACCAAAAATCCAAAAATGGAAATAAAATGTTGTTGATGAGTTTTCGCGTGACTTTAGAAGCTTTCTTCATGCAAGTCGCACTTTTTGGGAAGAGCAATTTCTTCATGCAAGTCGCACTTTTGGAAAGAAGCTTTCTTCCATGCAAGTCGCATTTTTTGGAAGGAAGGATTTAAGCTGCCAATGGGAATTTTAGAGGTGCAAAGGAAGGTGGGAATTTTTTGGAAGGTGGCATAGCGGAAGGTTACTTTTTCCCATCAAGTCAAATCACTTAAGCTGCCAATGGAAATTTTAGAGGTGGCAGGCAGGTGGAAATTTCTTGCCTGCATAGCAGGTTACTTTTCCCATCAAGTCAAATCACTTAAGCTGCCAATGAGAATTTTAGAGGTGGAAGGCAAAGGGAATTTCCCATTATGAAAGTCAAGTCACTTAAGTGAAAAGCGAGAATTTCTTAGTTGCCTTGCAGGGTAAAAATTCTCATTGCTTTGACTTCCTATTTTTAGCAATTCCTCTTGCCAAAAAGTGCAACCCATTCTGACATAGCTAAATGCCTAAAAGCTGATTTTTTTATTAATTGTCGAGAAGCATCCAGTTTTGGCGCCTAGGGTTGGAGAAGCTTTCTTTTTATTATTCAAAGCATTTGCATGTTGATGTGAGTGCACAAGTGAATAAAATAATATTTTTAGCTTGCTTGACATGCAAGCAAAGTCTAAAAATAGAGGGCAGCAGACTTTATAAGCAGATTTTGGTGATGAAAATTGAGAATTCATACCATGGCCTCCATATTTATCGAATCAATTGAGGTATTCATTACGGTGTGCTCATATTAGTGAAAGGAAGTAGAAGTCAATGTCCGATACATTGAATGTATCTTCTTGGTGAATCGAGGAAGAAATAGATCTAGATCTCATAATTGCAAATGCTTCGGAAAAATTCATTCTCTTGTTTCTAATGCAGCCCATGTGGAAGTCATTGCATGGAAAATTCCTTTCAGGAGCTTGTGCATATGCTCCCAATCTTCCAGTTGAAGCCTTCATTGAATTTACTTGTGTTTTCCTTCCCGGAGTGCTTTCTAGAATTTAAAATTGCTCATATGCAATTAAAAATAAAAAGATGACGAGTTTTGTCTGAATTATTTATGGCAAACATTGCACTGGTGCATATACTGGAGAAGAATTGCAAAAGCTTCAAGGATAAGAGGGAAGACAGGTCAAAGTCAAAGCGTGACCCGCAAGCAAATCACAGTCAGTTGCTTCCAGATCCAGTTTGGTGAGAATCAAAGGAAAGAATTCAATAGCACATGGGAGTATCTCAGATCCACGGCAGAGATATCATTCAGATCATTCATTGCTAAAATAGATGAAGCAAAAGTACAATGCATATTGGATCAGCATGCAGAGTATGGAGGAAGGACAAGACTGAGAGTGTTGCAACTTTCTTCTAATTTCTTTTTCTCTCTCCTTTCTCTTATTTTCTCCGACAAAGTAATTGAGTAATTGATTAAATTATAAAACTTAAGTGATTGGTTTAAAATTCGTTACTTGAAGAAGTCAATTACTTGGAAATAGGTGGCAGACATGCAAAATAGAAGGTTCTATTTTAGTTATAAATCATGCATGTCATGCAAAGAGTAATTCCAGGAGGAAGATTGTCAGTTGTCCCCTTTTCTATAGCTTCCGCATGCGGGAATTCATTAAAAACTTCCTATTTGTAATTGCCCTCTATACACTATAAATAGAGGAAGAACATACGCCTTAATATATCGAATTTGTAATCAGCATTCTTGTGTTCCAGACTTTGAGCTGAAACCCTTGATATCTTTCTGAAAGTTAAGGAATTAAAAGGAGACAGATTTCCGGAGAACTTTGCGTCAACAGTGCATTTTGTTTCTTGTTATCTCAGATCTGAATCTGAAACTTTCTTTTCTTTAAATTTTGTATTTCAAGATCTATTTGTTTATCTATGTGCATGAGATCAACTCTGTGAACTATTGGTTAGATTGCACATCTTCTTTCCTTTCTTCCCGTACTCAATTATTTCCCTCTTCCGCACACGTCTTTATAGTTGCTTACTTGCTGCAAAATTGCCTAGCTATGGTGCATGAGCTACACAGTTAAAGTAAAACCAACAGATAGATATTAGAAAATATAATTGACAAAATCTTACACGGGAGCCTCACTAGTAAATGAGGGAGATTTATCTCATGACTACCTAGGTTTTCAGCTGTGCAGAAAATCTAGCCAACAAAATTAATATCATGTAATACAAGTAATATTAAATGTGCATTCATTAGAGTAGCAAGCATCATCTTCGTCATATTTTAGGTGGACTTATCAAAATCAGCCATATATTGTTAATGACACAAACATTTTCTAATAGCAACATCAAAAACAATGCATTAGTCCTTCCTCTTCAGCCCATATTCTATGAAATACTAAAAAAATAGAAATCCAAGATCTGAATATATGAATTAATAATTGTTAACAATCTTTGAAGGCTTAGGGTGAGGAAAAGTCCAGTGCATTGACATGATCAAAAGCGTAGAACAAGAAAAATATTCAATCAGTGTTTGAATTCAAAGACTGAAATAAAGAAAGATGCAAAAGCTCGAGAAGTATTCCTCCTTTGGGGACTAATAAGAAATTATTCACTTAAGGTTCGTTTCTCTGTTAACCATTATGTGCAAGCCTTGGGTTCTCAGATATATGAAACCGAAAAATTAAAATAGTTACTGTCAAGACTTCTCTAAAATGTAAAGAAATGGTTTCAAATTAATTGTGGAAAATGCATACCTTCAAACAGTTCTGAGCATCTTTGGTGCTCTTCCTGACTTAACCAACATCCAAAAACAGGTATTATATTGATTATTTATGTGGCCTGCAAAACAGAGTTAAAACTGACACAGTTAATCATGTCCCACACATGCTATACCATTTCCTCTGTTTCTTTCCAAGTACTTTGACAAGTAATGCGAGAAATAGCGTAAATGGAAAAAAAAACAATCTGCATCCTTCACTTATTATTACTTGTAAATCAAGTGCATTTTCATGAGAACTTGTGTCGATCGAATGTATAAAGTCTTGAAAGAACAATGTGACGATTAAAAAATATAAAAATATTTGAAACAAATATGTGAGTCAACCTATCAATGGTATAGTGTGAGTGAGAGGTCTGTAAGGACATATTTTCGCCACTATGTTAATCAATGAAATAGGGTATCCTGCTTAATACCAGTAAACAGGCATAAATCTGCATAACAAATATGTGGTAGAAAATTTTGAACAAATAAGGCCTACGTAAAGTGGAGATCAGGAGCCAATCGAAAAATCCATTTTACTGTTTATACCGAACACTAATCATCATAAAATAAATGGGAGGTGGCATAGACAAGCTTTAAATCTGGGTTTAAATCTGGGTCATGTAGGGTAGTTTTCGATTCTGATGTTTCTGTCAACTATTAGCCTGCTTAAAGTGAATTATAGTCAAAGTAAAAGTCTTATTTGGTCACAATTTCAGTGCCTTTATACAAGTGATGAAAATTTGAGATAAATGGCTTGTTGGGGTGAGGAAGGAAAATTTATCTCAATGTTTTCATAGTTGTGATTGCATGCCCCTGAAGTGACCCATTTCGGATGCTATATGTCGTCATTGTCTAATGACTTATCCTCCTTATTGTTCTTTAGAGCAATAAAAATACATCCCAAAATAATATCCACGAGCCTTTCTTTTGTTTTAATTCTCTATTGTAATTGGATGTATTCTCAAGTCCCGTTGACCTATTTTTGGTCATCCATGGACACTAACATAATTTATTTCTCTCTTTTGCGACTTTCAACTTCTTAGTCTGATTGTTGCTCTGTCTCTTTCACGTTCACATGTCATCATCCACTCTAAACACTTTATTTTCTTAGTTTCTTCCCCATGGTTGGACCTCATCATGTTGCATGTTTTTGGTCATTGGCACCTTCAGTTTGAATGCTTTGCACCCCCTTTTCTCAATTGTCGGTTTTGTCATCTTTTTCGTCCATGTTGTCATTTTGGGTCATGTTCTTCTGTGATATTCCCAGTTTCTGGACCGCTTGATACATATTTCCAATGCTTTTCACTTTTCCTTTTAGTCTTGACCCAATCCAAGTTAACATGGATAAGTAATTAAATTAATCATGTTTGACGGTTGTAGGTTTGCCTGGGCTGCTTTTTGACTCAGGTCAGATCACATGCAACAACATCTAAACCTATACAAACTTTTTTTGCACTTAACGGAATCCTAAACACTCATCCCGGCCTCAAGACTTACTTTTGGACCCTCAACCTCTATCTTGCAATCCCAAAACCCCTTTCGGACATCTTTTCTACTGATTTTGGGCTTGTTGGGGTCACCAGACACTTTGGGCCTAAAGTATCGCCTGCAACTCGACATGTTGCAACCAGTGTTTTAAAAACCGGTCAAACCGGAACCGGAACCGGCCGGTTTGACCGGTTTAACATTTTAAAGCACGAACCGTTTAGTAAACCGGATCGGTTGACCGGTTTGGGCTAAAACCGGTCAAACCGGTCCGGTTTCATCCTGAACCGGCCGAGTCATGTAAAGATAGCATTTCTTTCCTTTTTTGGATTTTTGGTGAAAAAAACACAAGTATAGAATAAAATTTGCCATTTTTGGAAAGGGTCCGGGAAGATGTAGCAACAAAAACTTGCATGTGCCATAACTTTCATTTTGTGGCTCCGTTTTAGGTGTCGTTTTCTCTAAAAGTGCATATTTTCTCGAGCTCTACGCATTGATGTCAATATTTTTCTTATTTTCATAAAATCCATTTTTGCACCTTTTTGGACCAAGCAGCTTCTTGCAATCTTCTGAAAGAATCATGAGCTTTGATTGCTTGTAGACAAATTAGTAATTAAAAATACTGGATAGCTTTCCAGAACTCGGCGAGTATTTTGGCCAAATATTGCCGAGTTTTTTTTTTGGGGGTCTGCCGAATATTTGCCGAGTGCGAGCATTCCAACTATCACTATATACATGAGCAAACTTTGCATATTTTGTGTGTAATTGTTGGAATCATGGTTTCTAATTTTTCAAATATATTGTTTTCTTTAAAAATGTAATTTTTATGTGTTTTTTAGTAAACCGGTTCATAGAGTTTGAACCGGTCCGGTTCCGGTTCCGGTCCGGTCCAACCCTCGACCGGTTCCGAGTCCGGTTCCGATTTTTAAAACATTGGTTGCAACAACATCTACGCCTATACAAACTATTTTGCACTTAACCGAATCCTGACACACATCCCCAGCCTCAAGACTTACTTTTAGACCTCGAACCTCTATCTCGCAATCCCAAAACCACTTTCAGACATCTTTTCTACTGATTTTGGGCTTTTTGGGTCACCCGACACTTTGAGCCTAAAGTATCGCCTGCAACTGACATGTTGACTTAATGTGCCAATTGACTGCTAGCACTTTGGGTCCAAAGTGGCATCTATGACAATAAATTACAGGCTAGAGCTCCATAGTTACATGACACCTTAGGAAGCCTTCATGAGAATGCAAGTTAAAACATGATGGAAAGAAAAGTACACAAGTTTTGCAGCCAGAGTGCCATTAATTCATATGCAAATATTTTATCTTTATTACATCAAAACTCCATTATAGAGTGTGAATCACTGTTACATATTATGATACTACCATATATTTTAAATAAGCTTTGTGTGAGGTTGATTTATGGCACCCAACCAACCGACCAACAAGCACGTACAAGTAACTCACAACCCAAACCACTTATTTGATACGTAACTATTACAAACACAATAACTTTATATTAATGGAAAACATTAATATAAAGTGACCTAACACTCTAACATAACATACAAACAACTAACCCATACACATTTGGATCATAATATCCAACTAACTCCCCTTGATCCCAGGGGTATAAAAAAGATGATTCCAAGCTCATGGCTCGATGTCATCCAATATATTTTCCACACGTCCCGCAACCTAAGTTGCCAGCATTCGAATTGTGTCGAATTCGCGATGATTAAATTAAGTGAAAAATTAGCGGTAAAAAAATCAGCGATTAAATTCACGATTAAATTCGTGATTAAATTCAACTATGAGAAATATACATTTTTATTAAATATATAAAAACAAAAGATAAATTCACATTTCAAAAGAGAGATAATATCACATTTCATTGATTTCATTACTAATCTATCTACTGGTGCAATCAAAGCTCATGATTATTTGAAGATTGAAAGAAGTTGCTTGGTCGAAAAAGGTGCAAAAATGGATTTTATGAAAATAAGAAAAATATTGCCATCAATGCGTAGAGCTCAAGAAAATATGCACTTTTAGAGAAAACGACACCTAAAACGGAGCCACTGAGAATGAAAGTTATGGCACATGCAAGTTTTTTGCTACATCTTCCTAGGACCCTTTCAAAAATGGCAAATTTTTTCCTATTCTTCTGTTTTTTCACCAAAAATCCAAAAAGGAAAAAAACGCCAATTAAATCGCGAATTTCAAGCGCTATTAAAATTGGTAATTTCAAATTTTTCCTTGAAGTTCGAACGCTTTGCATATAGCTCGAACCTAGCACATTGTACATCATGGTACTAATCAACCTATGCCGCTCCACTCAAAAGCTTGTTGCTCCGCAAGTTGTGTCATGAATGATGAACATCTTGTTGGGCATGCTCATCCCCTCCGACCATTATGTACCATACTGCAATATAAGCACGACCAAAACCTACTCAACTACATCGATCCACATATGGCCTCAAACAGAAACTTGTCAAGCGATTACCCCTTATTGTGCATGGCATATCTCCCTAATGCCCAATGACACCGACAGCCCTTTGCTCAACACTTCCTATGCAATTAACTCCTATGTCAACTCTTACAATCACCGAAAACTAATCGAAGGCCAATGCATTTTCTTCCCCCTGTCTATAGAGAGGTGAGAAGTCCTTGCAACGACTAAACCAATCACAACCCTATGTCTGCTCCTCTTTAACGATTTCAAGTAACTAAAACCCAAAAATGAAATAACTCCAAAAGCCAAAACCAAAAATGAAAGAACTCCAAAAGCCAAAACCAAAATTACTACTATAGCATATAGCAATCTTGAGCCTAGCGGCTCACACAATACGACTATGTCATTGGTTGTCAGCGTGTCAAATCCATGGGGACCTATAACCTCTGAAGTGCAACTGCATCATTTTCGATAGCACAAGCAGCACAAAACAGTTTTGCATCCATGATTTTGAAGTACAACTTTTGATAGAAATCAGGGTGTTGATTTCCACCGAAAAGGCACCCATTGTACATCAGAATGCTTGTTTACTTCATTTTCACAACAAACTCGTATGTAGAGATGCCAGAACATGAAGCTGTATTCAATGAAAAATGAGTGCCAATATGACCAATTTGACCACCATATGCAAAAGTTACGATAATTTAAATTTTCACTATTGCTCCATGCAAGGCAGACCCCCCACCCCCTCACACCCTCTTCAACGCAAATTCAGCAAATTTGACTGGTTTACAGGAATGAAAATGACATCATGTACATTGTACCCCTCTTGTTTGGACTCATCAGAATCGTGGTAGAATCCAAAAAAATGGCTTTTACAAGAAAAAATGGTCCAACAATTTTTTTGGCAGAAAATAACACAGCACGTGTTTATTTTCCTAGTTTTACAAATTTATTCAAACGGCCCTTTGCAAAAATTGAGAAAAAGGTGAACCCTTGACCACTTGACAGGGAATGATAGTATTAGCTAACTACCAATAACCAACTTGCCCATGCATGTGGGTGAAGCTTAAATTGCACAAATTAATATTTATGCTCTGTTTTGACTGTTTAGATAAAAATATAGATCTGGGAAAAGAAACATGCTTTGATAGCTGGTTTGTGGCATTTTTAGAGTAGTTCGACCAGCTTATGCATGATTTTACAGTCCCTCTAGCTCTAGCGACTCTTGATGTTTTAAGAACTGTTTTGGGTCATTATTGGATGTGGATCAACCAAGTTTGATGCATAATATTGTGCCCTTTCTACAACGACTTCATTGGGTAGTTCCTTGGGTATTTTTATGCATGTTTTGAGGCTTCTATGATCAGCGAACTGATTAGTTTAATTAGCCAAACCTTAGCGACTGGAATAATGCATGTTCAATAATATTTTAAGACCTTTTTACAGTGTTTTACATGGCTGTTTATGGCTGATCTGTGGCGGCTTAGATTTTGCATGATTTGTGGTGCTTAGAGTCCTTATTTGCAGTGATCTACATGAGGCATGTTGGGTAATATAGTTTGATGTCTGATTATGGTGTTTGGGCATAGATCGATTGGACATTTGCATAGTATTTGGGATATTTTGCAGTCCTCATTTCAGCAATTAATACAAGGCAGATTTGGTAATAAATTATATAATTGGTGGGCTGTTTTTTATCCATTTGCATCTGTTGTACTTCTCTAATATCAGCAACTTATATGAGGGCAAATAGGTATAGAAGCTTGGCATTTATTACCTTCATGTTGAGTACAGCGTTCAGTACCATTGCAATAGTTGTGTTTGAATTCATAGCAGCAGTTTCTATTAAGTTTATTGTAGCATATTTGGTGTAATCTGACTAAGGCCATTAAACCCCTCTCTTCGGTTTATTGAGTCATTGAATTTATTACACAAATGTTCATGCCTGATTAGATCCAAACCTCAGTTGAGTTCAAGGCACCTTGTCTGATCCAATTGTAAGTTGGAGCTACTTCAAGGTCATGCACTCTAAATGTAATCCATTATAAGTTTGAAGTATAGTGCAGCCTTAATAGTGTATGAACAGTTGGGGTTTCCTAGAAGTTTCAAGTTTGCCCCTGAAAATTTAAGTGTGGGATATTACACATGCCCAAATCATGCCCAGCTAATAGATTCACGCCCAGTACATTTTATGACGCCATTATTAGTGTTATAAAAGAAATTTGTACACTGAATTAAACCCATAAGGTTTTATTTGCCCTTCTTTTGTAGTTTTGGTGATTCTATGCAGTCACTCAATCACACTTTGCATAAAAATACCTTTTAGAGCTTAGTTACAGCCAATAAACAAATTTCAACACCCCAACACATTTACCATCCTGCTTTATGATGAAAATTGTTGGCTAGATTTTATGCACAACGTAAAACCTAGGCAGTCATGAGATAAATCTCCTTCATTTAATGGTGAAGCTCCCGTGTAAAATGTTTATCTATTTTGCAGGGGTGAACCCTAATAACTATTTTCAAGGGTTTTACTTTGATTCCCTCAGCTCGTGAACCACATCTAGCTAATTTAGCAACAAGTAAGCAGCTGTGATGGGATATTTGCAAAAGGGGGAAAAATAGAAGTAGGGAAAGAAGAAAGGAAGATGTGCTTGACTCAACCAATAGTTATCAGAGTTGGTCTCATCCACACAAATTAAATAAACAGATAAATCACAACATTCAAGCAATAAGGAAAGAAACAACTTCTAACCTAGATCTAAGATAACACAAAGTTTATCTAAAACCTTGAATAGAAGTAATCAACAAAGCACTATAGACACAAAGTTCTCCAGAAATCCACCTTTTATTCAATCCCCAGCTTTCACAGAAATCACATCAAGGGTTCCAAAGACAAAGTCTAAAAACTCAAGAATGCTCCAGTTACAAAAGCCTTTGCTAAACAAGTTCTAATGAACAAGTTGTGATTTTTAACCCGTAGGCTCTTCCTCTATTTATAGTGCATAGAGGAAAATACAAATAGGAAACTCTCAATGATTTCGACATGCGGCTATGAAAAGGAAACAGTTGGCAATCTTCCTCCTAGAATTCTTCTTTGCATGACATGCATGATTTACAATTGAAGACTAAATCAATGTCTTGCATGTCTGCCACCTATTTCCAAGTAATTGACTTTTTCTAGTAACTTGAAATAATGGCTTTTAAACCAATTACTTAAGTTTTACAATTTAATTGATTACTCAATTACTTTGTCAGAGAAA
Organism: Taxus wallichiana var. yunnanensis; assembly: GCA_018340775.1. Lineage (NCBI taxonomy): Eukaryota > Viridiplantae > Streptophyta > Pinopsida > Cupressales > Taxaceae > Taxus > Taxus wallichiana. Next base: position 103,577,129 of record CM031237.1, read on the forward strand.
ATAAGAGAAAGAAGAAGAAAGAGGAGAGAGAAAAGAAGAAGAAATTAGTCTCGCAACACTCTCAATCTTGTTCTTCTTCCATACTCGTATGTTGATCCAACATGTATTGTACTTCCGCCTCATCCGCTTTAGCAATGAATGATATGAATGATATCTCTGTCTTGAATCGAGAAGTTCTTTCTCCCATATGCGGTTGACTCCTTTCCTTTGACTCTCATTCGACTCTCATCAAACTGGGTCTGGCATCACTGTAGATTTTATCAACTTCTCAACTGGATTACCCGTGAGAGGAATAATGATTCCATCTATTTCCCCCTGAGCAGCTAACTGTGATTTGCTTGCGGATGTTGCCTTTGTCTTGTCTTCACCTCTTGTCCTTGAAGCTTTTGCAGTTCTTCTCAAGTATGTGCACAAGTGAATTGTCCGGAAAGAATTCAGACAAACATTCAACTCATCCCCCTTTTATTTATGCATATGGGCAGCCTTGAACTCTGGGAATTACTTCGGGTGCAAGCAAAGAGAAGTAGGCTCAACATGGGCTCAACTGGGAGATTGGGAACAACATGCATGGGCTTTTAGAAGGCTTAACTAGGAGACTTTGCATGCTTGGAGAAGGAAATAGCTGCGTTGAATTTGGAAGACAAAGCCTCAGACATCCACGCTTTGGCTTTTAAATGCTTTTCTTCTTGCAAATCTGTGTGAATGCTAGGATGAGTGGATGGTGTGAATTTTAGAAGGGAAGTCTGCTTTCAATTTAGAAGACAATAGCCTAAATATCCACGCAATTCCTTGATTTGGCTTTGCTTTTCTTTGCAAAGGCTGCGTTGATTTCATAAAGCTCCGTGAATGCTGAGGAAGGAGGATGTTTTGCAAAAGGAAGACTCAGCCTTGAATATTCACAATTTCACTTAAGTGACTTTGCTTTTTGAAATAAGACAAGCTCATTGAAATCCACGATTTCACTTAAGTGAGCTTTATAGACCTGTGTGGATTTTCAAGTGGATGGATGATTTGCAAATTAGAAGACAAGACTATGAAAATTCACGATTTCACTTAAGTGAGCTTTAAAGACCTGTGTGGATTTTCAAGTGGATGGCTGCATGGAAAATAGAAGACAAGGCTGCTAATATCCACGATTTCCTTTAAGTGATTTCTCTCTTCTAAAAGCTACGTAGAAAATAGAAGACAAGCCTCCCAATATTCACGACAAACTTAAGTGATTTCTCCCTTTGCCAAAAAGCTGCGTGGATTTGGAGAAGACCAGATTGTGTGGATTTGGAAGGTAGACGATGCTTTTGAAATAGAAGACAGCATGCTAAAAATTCACGACAATCACTTAAGTGAAAATTACGTGGAAAATAGAAGACAAGCCTTCCAATATTCACGACAAACTTAAGTGATTTCTCCTTTGCCAAAAAGCTGCGTGGATTTGGAGAAGACCAGATTGTGTGGATTTGGAAGGTAGACGATGCTTTTGAAATAGAAGACAACATGCTAAAAATTCATGACAATCACTTGAGTGAAAATTGCGTGGAAAATAGAAGGGGCAGCTGCTTTCTTTTAACAGGAAGACAAAGACTCCAAAATCCGTGATTTGGCTTAGTGAATTCTCCTTCAAAAAGTGTGTGGAAAATAGAAGACAGGGCTGCCATAATCCACGACAAACATTAAGCGATTTTGCCCCTTTAGAAATTGCGTGGATTTTGTTAGTCATGGATTATTTGTAAAAGAAGACAAGACACTACAAAACTACGATTTGTATTAAAGAAAACTTTTGCTTCTTAAAAATTGCGACTTGTCTCCAAGAGGCTGCATTGAAAACCAGCACTTCACAATTAATTACACCTTTGTCTGAGGCAATGGATGACTTCTCAAAACCCTAGGCCAAGGAACTGGTTAGGTGGGACAAAAGAAAAGGCCACGGGAATTGTCAGATAGATCACGGAGAAAGACCAAAACCAAACACAAAAGAAATAAATAAAAACAAAATACTTGAAAGAAGTTGCGGGCAATTGCTCGAAAATAATTCTCCAATTAGCTAGTCTGTAAAAACTCTTCCTCGGGTGAATGCTCCACTTTGAGGTGAAAGTAATACTGGTGTGGTAACAATGATGGGGTGAAGTGACTTATATAACCCAAATTCTCTAATTTTAGCTCAATCTATTTTTAAAAGAACTTTATTTATTTTTATTTAAAATAAATAAATAAACGCTTTTATAAAATTAGACTAAGTCTGGGAAGGGAATTGAATGAGCTTTAGCATGTGGGTATTTGACGATCATGGCTTTATAACTTCCTGGGGACACTTTTGAGCAACGTGAACAACTACAAGCAAAACAAAACATAAAAACATGACCCGACACTTAAAAAGAACAAAAAATTAAAAGGGGTAGTCCCAGATTTTAGGGTGAAATTTTGGGGACGCCAAAAATATTTACAGACAAAAGAAATAGCTCCTAACACAACCACATGGTGATTTTACCGTAAAATTTATGATTTCAGCAATATATTCCAAAGCCTCTCTCAATCAAAAATTGAATTTTCATCCATTACAAAGCTTCTCACAACTTCTTGTTCAAGAAAAACTTCACATAATAAAAAAATTCCCCTTGGGACAAATATTAAAAGTTTCCACAAAACTTACTCAAAATCTTCTTAAAAATTCTATCTCCATCATGGCTTTAGGAAAGTGTAATGTCCCCAATGGACATTATTTTACCCCTAAACGGATTTAGGCAATCCCAAGTTTAAATGCAACTTGTAGACAAAATACCAAACAAGTATCATGCAGATCTGAATTTATAAAAGATATGCAACTTGGGTTAAGTGGAAAACCCACACCAATCAACCTCAAAATTTATATCATTCCACTCAAATCTAGTACCACTAATTTATAAAGCCCAAATATGTATAAAATTGCAGATTTCAGATATAAACAAGGCTGCAATAAATTATTTAAAAACCCTGTCTACAACATAACTTCGAAAATTCATATCTTTTGCTAGAGAAGTCCAAATGAGCTGAAACTTTGGATCTTGGGCCACAAAAATATGAAGAATAATATTCCAAAATTAGTTTTTGCACAGCAAACACAAAACCCTAATTTTGCCCTAAAAAGTAGGTCGCCCAACACATTTAGGGCATCAAATCAGCTCCAAAAATTAAGAAAACAAGCTACTTTGATTCCCAAACAAATCATCCCTGAATCAACTCCAATAATGACAAACTAGGGTGGATCTTTCACCACCGAAGAGTGCCCTATTAGCTAGGAATGGATCTCTCACCACCGAAGCTAGGTTCCCTATGGGATCTTACTCCACAAGCTAAAGAAAATCCAAGCGTGTATGCAAAAGCTACAAGCTTAAGACACAAATAAGAAAATATCAAATGGTTATGCAATATCCTCCCTTCAAGTCGACTTCTCCTTATAAAGGAAGAAGAGACCCAAAACAACCTCTACAATATCCAATTAGTTCACAAGGATTTTCCCTATGCAAGCATTTAATATTTTCCCATATTAAATGTTTTTCCCAACAACTTTTTCTCTCCTAATGCAAGTCGCATTTTTCTAGGGGAAATACATAATAAATGGGCGTTTATCCTTTCTATGTTCTCATTCCCCTTTCCAAGGCAAGTCACCTTTTCACCTAGGATGGATAACAATTTATATTTGAGCATTTTCCATCCTAGATTTAATAATTATTAAGTCATATAAATTATTATAAGTGCTCTATTTATTTTTTCTTTTATTAATGGCACTTTATAATAATTAAATATAACTTAAGTCACCCTTATATTTTTCCTTTGGCCGTCGGGTTGACAAAATAGGCCAAAGGTCTTCGAATGGGAAAGGGATATTACGAAAGATTTTCATGGTTCTTCCATTGTTCTTTGTTCTTCATGGATTAATAGCCACCAAATATGTTAGACACGTCCTTCTAAACCATGTGTTGCATATCCGATGTGTTTGACGCGTGTCTTAAAACAAGACACACCTCGAGACATATGCCCTAGACATGTCCCAACATATCACTTTTTGACGATGGTGATCCTCTTAAGGGGTCATCCTCCACAGCCAAAGAGGATGCAGATCCTGGATTGGATATAAAGGAGGATGGAGAGAGAGAGTGGCCGAGTGGTGGTGATCTTGATGATTTTGACATGGAGGACTACTAACGAGCTATGAGATTCTTCCATCTACGGTTCTAGAATCATCCTGCTTTTGTATTTTTCATTGCATTCCCACCTATACTACTAGTTATTCAATATCTATGTAAAACATTTTCATTTTGAAGACATCAAATGACTCGGTGAGTAAACTGCGGTTTGTGGTTCGACTTCTAAACCTCTATTTTATGTTTATTCATTGTTCAATATTCTAATTTCTTGTGTGTTTGATCATGATTCATCATTGATGTAGTAATGATGTTGTAAGTAGTAACTTGCATCAATATTTTGTTAATGTTCTAATTTCATTTTGTCTATATTTCATTTTTGTATTTGTAAAAATCAGTAATTTTTTAATAATATACCAGATGCAGTTTGTGGTTCACTTCTAAACCTCTATTTTATGTTTATTCATTGTTCAATATTCTAATTTCTTGTGTGTTTGATCATGATTCATCATTGATGGAGTAACTAGTAAAAGTTTTAACTTGCATCAATATTTTGTTAATGTTCTAATTTCCTTTGTCTATATTTCATTTTTGTATTTGTAAGTTGACATAATTAATATATATATATATATATATATATATATAATATGATGTGTTTTAAAACCTTTTGTTTCAGGAACCGGCCGGTTCAACATATTTAGACATGAAGTTACAAAACCGGACCGTTCGACCGGTTTGAAATGAACTACAAACCGGCCGTAGTTTAGTACCAAATTAAAGTCGAACCGGTCGGTTTCATCCTGAACCGGCCGAGTTTGTTTTTTTCCATTTTTGGAATTTTGGTCAAGAAAACACAAGCAGACAGAGAAAAAAATTGCCATTTTGGAGAGGGTTCCAGGGGAAGATGTTTAGAAAAAAACTTGCATGTACCATAACTTTCATCTCGTGGGCTGATCCGTTTGATTCAGTTTTTCTAAAAGTGTATATTTTCTTGAGCTCTAACATTGATGGAAATATTTTTCTTTTTCATAAAATCCATTTTTGCACCTTTTTGGACCAAGCAACTTCTTGCAATCTTCTGAAAGAATCATGAGCTTTGGTCGCCAGATGATTAGTAATTAAAAATCTGGATAGCTTTCCAAAACTTGGTAGTATTCTCCGTGCTCGGACTAATCGTCCCAATATTAACTTGGTCGCAACTGGCTTATTCAAATGTCGACGTCACATATCAACAAATGCGTAGGTTTTTTTTTTTTTGCTATTTTAAGAGTTTTTGTGTTTACACTCCAATTTGCGCATCCTCAAACACAAGACTGAATGCTATCGTAAAGTTCCCAACAAAAAGAAAGCATTAATAACAATGAAAGAAAACGCTGCAAATACACGATTTTGGCTGCAAATTTATGTTTTTTTAAAGAAATTTGAGTATTTTTAAGTTGCTGAGTATTCCCAAGTATTGGCCGAATATTGCCGAGTTTGTTTTTGGGGGTATCTGCCAGTATTTGCCGAATGCGAGTATTCCAACTATGGTACTATATACATGAGCAAACTATGCATATTTTGTGTGTAATTGTTGGAATTATGGTTTTTAACCTTTCAAATATATTATTTTCATTAAAAATATAAAATTTTATGTATTTTTTAGTAAACCGGTTCATTAAGTTTGAACCGGTTCGGTCTCGTCCGGACTCGGCTCTTTGAGTGATGCTCCGATTTTTAAAACATTTATATATATATATATATATATATATATATATAATGTGTCACGCGTGCCCTATTTTCGTCAGTCGATGTGTTCACGTGTTGGATACTCATATTTGGGTGTCTTGTGTCCTTGTGTCCTATTGTGACATGATAGCCAACATTGGGCTCTGAGTTTACTACCACGATGGAAAGAAGAGCGCATAGGTTTTACAACAAGAGCACCATAAATTCATATGCAAATATTTAATCTTTATTACATCAAAACTCCATTACAAAGTGTGAATCGCCGTTACATACTATAATACTACCAAAGGTTTTAAATAAGTTTTGTGGGAGGTTGGTATTGGACCCAACCAACCAATGGGCCCGTCATAACCAACGAAAAACCCAAAACACTTATTTTACTCATAATCTGTTACAAACACAATGACTATATATTCATGAAAAACAATAATATAAAGTGACCTAATGTAACATGACATACAAACAACTAACACAAACACATTTGGATCATAGCCAATAAAATTGCCACTGTAACTAGTCCTAAAGCACCACTGTCACTTTGGCATGTTACCAGGTTCTTTGGCTTAATACCTGCGCTTTGGCATTACTTGGTGCTTTGCCTTGTTCAACTGGAGCTTTGCCATTTTACTTATACCTTGAGCCTTTTACCTGGCACTTAAATCTGTATCATCCAGATTTCATTTTTGTTAACTCTTGTGTAGTTCAGAATTTGAACCGCTTCTAACTATATGCTTCTTTCATACGGCTGAAGACTGAAGATTCTTTGACTTTTCTTGGCTGCAATTTGAGTGTTTCTCTCATTCTTCTAAACATCTCATCTACAATCTGTCCATTCCCTTAAGAATCTTTTTGTTGTTTACAATTCTTCCCTTGCAAATCATTGTTGATTAGGGCAAGTTTCAAAGGATAGATTTTCAGGCTGCCATTTTGGTTGTTCTTCCTCCTTCATTTGATGTTTATTCTCCTCTTACCTTCTTCCCTTTCTTCCAATCATGCAGGAATCTCTAGACTGTTTCGGTAAGGGTACTGGTACGGATATGGGTACGGGTACACGTATGGTACACTGAAACGGCAAATTTTTAAAAACCTGGGTACAGTACATTGTGGGTATGTTCGTACAATATATTTTTAAAAAGTAAAAACTATAAATATATATAAAAATTTAAAGAAACAGCAAGCTTATAGTCTCAGTAACCTATAAAATATTAGAAGCCAACAACAAGCTTATTATGAATCAGAAGCCATCTAAAGCAAGATTTCTTTGACTGAATACAAGAAGACCACAAAACATTAAATCTATGAGTCCATCTACTAATGGGCTCACAAACATTCCACTTATTGTTAAGGCCCAGGGAAAGGTTTGGGGAGAAGGCAATCTTTTCATAGAGTTGTTTGGAGGTAGCCTCTTGGAGAAGGGGCCCTTTGAGCCACCTCATAATATCCCAAAAGTCATTATCATCCTCCATAATTAATCCAGTAGGGGAGCTGTGAAAGCATTTATGAGCATTGTATACATTCTGAACTGAGATTGAGGAAGCTTATAGAAAGCTTTAAGGTCTGTCCATTCCATCCACTTCCCAAATCTGTACAAGTCATGAAATATTTTAATTCCTTTCTCAAACCAAAGGAGGGCAGAGCAGCCTCTTGTCAAGGCAAGGATCTTGTCATTATATTTCAGATTCGACAAAATCGATTTGTAGGCTTGGCACCTAGTGTCAAAGGAAGAGAAGATAGGCTGCCCAATCACCAAGTGCTTCACTTGTTCCCATGCCTTCCAAATTGATGGAAGAATAAAGGGCCCATGAGGTGCAACAAGAAAGCACCCAAATAGTAAGTCAACCAAATTAAGTCCTTTTCATCTCTCTTCACCCTTGAGCCTATTGCCAATATTGACTCTCACACAAACTTTCCAAGGTTCAATTCCAGTCAAAGCCCTCAAGTTTTATTTATTTTTGGCACTTAAAAAAACATGTGGGTGCGTACCCACAAGCTCTGGGTACATCCCGGGTATGGCCTGTGGGTACATACCCATAGCGCACCGAACCGTGCCCGTACCTATACCCAGTACGTATCAGGCCTGGTACAGGGGGTACTTGGCATTTCCGGGCAGTCTAGTACTTGGCGTTTCCAGGCAGTCTAGTACTTGGCGTTTCCATGCGAGTCTAAGAATATTGATATCATTCCAATACATAATCTTCTTTGTTGTAGTTTGACATTGCAGGTTTACTTAGGCTTTCAGATTTTATCATTTCATAGCATATATTTTACTTTAGAATAACGTTCATATTGGTTAATAGTTCTATCATAGCTTTTGATTGTGTCCGGGTAAATGAAGGTGATGAGGGTTGTTGTTCTAAGTATTTTTGTTTACTTTTGAAATAGATGGGTCCTTTCACTTAAAGCCACTTGGTGTTATTTGGGTAAGTTACCCACTACATAATAGACATTGACTTGCTTTTTTCACCCTTGTTCTTTTAAGGTTGTTTCACTAAAGTAGTTGACTTATTTTATCTTTGCAGGCTTGCATACCTAAGTCTTAGTAATAATAAAGATACTTTAATATTACTATGGGGTTAATAACATTGCACCCAAAGCATACACATTTTGTTAGTCTTGTGTTTATCCTAGATTGTAATGCAAGTATCCTAGTTCAAAATCTTAGTCTTTGTAGGCGTCACTCTTCTTCCTTTTTATTTACTTAGAAGCATTGGTGTCCCAGTTTCTCCCGAAATCTAAGACTACCCTATTCAAAAAAAAATCGTACTTTTAAAATAATGGGTCGTTTTGTGTTTTTATTGCCAGAAAGTTCCTGTAATGTGTCAAGATATTCCCAAGGAGCCATATTAGCCATTTTCGCCAAATACCCAGATGCCCAAAATTGTTTTATTCTTCTTGAGGGGTTTGCCTGCGGGAAATTTGTATTTAATTATTTTGAGCCCGTTTGAGGCAATTTGTGCTCCGGTTTAACTCTGTTGTGATCGTACATATCATTATTCCCATATACCAATAGGTTTTAACCAGGAATGAATCCTAGGCTTTATTTGTGACTTCTGGCAACTTTTTGTGTTTTTGTGTTTTCCGTTTTGTTTTCTGTGAAATTTCTCTGGATCAATTCCTTTGCCGGTTTGGCCTGATTCTTGGCCTGGAGTATCTGGAGATCACCTATGCACGTTGTGCCAGAAGGAATTCGCCATCGGAGGTCTGGTTCTCTCGGAAAAGACGAAGTCGTGCACCAAAAAGCTTCTTCTAGGCAAGCCGCATTTTTGGAAAAAGAGGGTTTCAAGTGAATCATGGGATTTTTGTACTGCCACAGGTACTTTTTCTCATGGAAGCAACGTCACTTAAGTCACAATGGGAAAATTAGAGGCAACAGCAAAGGGAATTTCTTACCTACCTCGCAGGTAAAATCCCATTGTGAAATAAAAGAAAAATCACTTAAGACATTGATGGGATTTTATTATCACTGCTGCAGAGTAAATAATCCCATTATGAAAGTCAAACAACTTAAGTGAATCATGGGATTTGCGGGGCTGTCTTGCGGGGTAAATAATCCCATTGCCAATTGACTTTTAAAAATAGAAATTCCTTATTCCAAAAAGTGTGACCCACCTTGGGTGAATAATAATGCATTAAATAAATATTTATTAATATTTATTCACCCAATTTTGGTGCCCAAGCATGAGGAAAAGTCAACAAGGGAAAAGTGGATAAAGGAAATTGGAATTAGAAATTCTAAAATTAAATAAATATGATTTATTTAATGCAGCCCCTTCATGACAAAAAAGTGCGCCCCATTTGGGAGAGAAATAATACTTTTAAAGTATTAATTGATTTAATTAATTCCTATTTTCAGTGGCTAAAGTCAAAGCATACCGTGAGGCTTGAGTTAACTGGAAGCATAAGTCTAAAATTAAATAAATTTAATTTATTTAATGGCAGCCATGAGCATGCACAAAATAAGCGCCCCATTTGAAGAGTAAAGCTTATTAAATAATTAATTAATTGTCAGGAATAGGAAAGGCATTAATTAATTATAGAATTATGAGGATTATATAAGCAGGGGTTGCCATAAGGATGAATTAATTAATTCAAAAGCAGAGAAGTGCAGCCCAGACAAAAAGTGCACCCCATTTGGAGAGGAATTTTGCTCAGAAGGTGTAATTAATGCTGGAAGCTTCCAAATTTGGCGCCAAGGTTGAAGGAGGTTGATTTGTGTCTGCATAGTGGTACAGGTGCTCAAGTGAAGTTGGTAAAATTCATGCTTGCTTTGCATGCAAATAAAGCATCAAATTTTGGGGCAGCAGGCTTGATATATGCAGATTTTTATGATTAAAATCCACTGTTCATGTTTCGGTTGCCATCTTTGTCTGAATTAATTGCAGGAATTCATTACAGGTGCTTTTATAAGAGAAAGGAACTTAAATCAATGTCCAATACATTGAACATATCCTCCGAATCTGAAGAATTATCCAGATCTGCACCGGTTGTGAAGAATTCCGGCCGAATAAAGAGAAAAAGAATTGTTCAGACAAAGATTGCTCCAGCCATGGCAAAGCGGGATGAACGAGAAAGCTCAGCGGAATCATGCATTACTTCCAGATTTGCTGACATCGGAGACACAAATCCAGGCCCAGATCCAGATCCAGATTCAGATCCAGATCTCATAATTGCAAAAGCTTCCGACAAAAATTCATCCTCTTGTTTCTGATGCAGCCCGTGTAGAAGTCAGTGCGTGGAAAATTTCTTCCAGGATCTTGTGCAAATTCTCCCAAACTTCCAGTTGAAGCCTTCATTGAATTTGCATTCACCCGGAGTGCTTTCTAGAATTTTTAATTGCTCATATGCAATTAAAAATAAAAATGAGGAGTTATTTACGGCAGACATTGCACTGATGCATGTACAAGAGAAGAATTGCAAAAGCTTCAAGGATAAAAGGGAAAACAAGGCGAAGGCAAAATTCCAGATCCAGCCGCTTCCCTAGATCCAAAGACGGTGAGAATCAAGGGTAAAAGAATCAATTGCATGCAGAATGTGAAAAAGAACAAGAGTGCAGCTTCTCTCTTCCTTCTTCTTTTCTCTGACAAAGTAATTGAGCGATCAATTAAATTATACAACTTAAGTGATTGGTTTAAAAGCCATTACTTGAAAAAGTCAACTACTTGGAGATAGGTGGCAGACGTGCAAAATAGAAGGTTCTATTTTTAGTTGCAAATCATGCATGTCATGCAAAGAGGAATTCAGGAGGGAGATTGTCAGTTGTTTCCTTTCCGACTTCCACATGTGCCAGTTCACTCAAAACTTCTTACTTGTAATTTCCCCTCTACATTCTATAAGTAGAGGAAGAACCTACGGGTTAAAAAATCAGAATTTGTAAGCAACATCCTTGTGTTCCAGACTTTGTGTTGAAACCCTTGAGAGCCACTTGAAGCAAAGGAATATACAGGAGCAGATTTCCGAAGAACTTTGTGTCATGGTGTATTTTGTTTCTAGCTTTCTATCTTAGATCTTTGAATAAACTTTGTGTTATTTTAGATCTAGATCTAGAGCTACTTTTGCTTATAATTCAAAGTGTTGATATCTATCGGTTTTTTCTATGTGCATGCAATCAACTCTCGCTATTATCATTGATTGGGATGCACATCTTCTCCATTTCTTCTCTATGTTAATATAATTCCCTTCTTCTATAAATATTTCCTTTCTTAAACAGTTGCTTACTTGTTCCAAAACTATACAGCTATGGTTCATGAGTTGAACAGTTAAAGTAAAACCCCATATAGATACTAGCATATTTTAATTGTGAGATCGACACGGGAGCCTCACCGGTAAATGAGGGAGATTTATCTCATGATCGCTTTGCCTAGGTTTTATGCTATGCAGAAAATCTAGCCAACAAGCATTGTTCACGTATTTCCACACACTTAACCTAATGATTTCATTGGGAATCCTTAAAAAAGTGTTCTTGGGTGTTTTGTAAGTGCAGTTGGTGATAGGTAATGTGTGGGCATCACCGAAAATGCATAGGTAGTTATAATGCTTTTTTTATTGTTGCTTCGCATTTCACTTTCTCTAAAAGGAATGTAGACTAACCCCTCGTAATCAAAAGAGTCAACTATACGCTCATTGATTTGCCCCCACATCGAGGTAACCTATTTGACCTCTACTTGGTTCCAGATTAGAGGTTTACCCTGGTAGATGCCAACTAGGGGCCTAACCTAAACCAAGCAATGATCCAAGACGTACTTGGTTAGGTGATTACTCCCCATAGCCTAAAAATATCTTGATTAAAGCAACCAACTTCCTTGTCGTTGCCTCAACTACACCAAATTGGATCTTTTGGCCAATCCTATTTGCATTAGGTACACTTCACATTTCAATATTGTTATACATTGTACATCAATTTTGGGTTAAAAAGAACAAATTCATACCCCAATGAGTCTACACACACCACAAATTCTCATACCCCTCTACCCAAATTGTGTCCTCAATCATTAAGTGCACGGTTGAGTCAACTTCTTTTCATTGCCTCAATGCACTTTGCATTGGACCTTCTAGCCACCTGTTTGCACCAGCTATACTTCACATTTCAATATCTTTATGCGGTGTATATCAACTTTGGGTTAAAAAGAACAATATCATCCCCCATGTTTCTACACACACCACAAAGTGTTCTCGCAACTCTTGCCCAAAAACTATGTCCTCGCACCATTACAAGCGCATGGTCGAAGTTCATCACTATTCCATGCAATCAAAGTGTACACACCACTATATTTATTAAATCAATGTCACCAAAACTGCCTATGTTGGAATTGGTCACTCCAACGCTAGGCAACAAAGTCTCATTTTAATAATTCTATACCCATATAAAAGTTTCACATAAGAAAAAGAGGAAGTTAGTGTTACTCTTCAAGTGATAGTAAAAAGGATATCATAATCAAAGAGTTGGTCTTGTCCAAGTTGAATTTTGGAGCTTGTGTAACTTGAGAATCATGTGCCATCTTGAGATAGTGGATTTTACATGATCCAATAAGTTTATGAACAAGTGGTTTAGTTTTGTGGACAGAAAATACTATTTGTTACTTTATTGAAGGTAGTTTGCAAGAGCGAGTTTGTCGATGATAGATGAAGTTTCTCCGAGAGAGGCATGTAGAACCGTGGAATTCAAGTGAAGCAAATGGTTACCCATTTAAATCAAGTCTGCAAATCGCTAGAGAACACTTCAAATTGTTAAAATGCTCAGTTTGTGATCTAGCTTCAACCACAAATACAAGTCAAAGTTGTGGAGTTTGAGGTACTATGCCTGCACATAATTTGGATGTATCGGAAGTGACCACGAGAAGGATTTTTACAATACACTGCTAGTTTATGACTACAATACTATGCCTTTTGTGTCTTTCAATACACTGCCATGCAAAATCTCTTAAAATAATTCCTCTTGAGTGTCAAGAGCACCTTCAAAATATACTTAACATATGCAAGGTCTGCCTCAAGCTGGAAATTGAAGATGCAGACGTTGGATTCTACCAACAAGCAGCTTTGGAAGCGTAACTTCTTGTCCTTCATCCTCATGCTCATTCCAAAGGCAAGGAACAGGCGGAAATTGATTAATTTGGACTTCAGGAAGGCTCTCCTGCTTGGAGTACCAGGCTGTGAAAATTCCCCACATTGCTTTAGAGAAGATAATATGACTGCAGATCATTTGGTCAACCTTGGTGTCAACCTTAAAATATTTAATTGAGTTGGAAGAAAACAATCCATTAATCTGTACAACTCATTACAAATACACATTCACACCACACAGCTAATAATGTACCTAATTGCATTATGTCATGTACTAACCAAATATACCCAACAATCAAGAGGACAAGAGGCAATGAGTATAAGGACCATCTAGTGAAATGGAAAGATAGAACACTTGAAGATGCAACTTGGATGAGTCTATCCAAGATTGCCAAACATGGAAGAATACTAACAGTGGAAATGCTCATGCACAGGAGCTTATGGATCATTTCACTTAACCAGATTGTATGATACAGGAGGATCCAGGACCACAAGCAATCTTGCATCAACCAAAACCAGAGTCGTCATTTGTGTATGTGTGCTTGCGAACTGCCACCATTTTTGTGTGTTTCAAAGGTAATTAGAAAGACCAAGGAGCATCCCCAGAGGTCCAACACCTCAAAAGCAACACAATTAGGAGCTTTAGGTCATCTGTCAAGATCAAACTGATTTTTTCAAGACAGATGGCAAAACTACTAGTTTATGGAGGAAGTAGTTTCACAGACCGTCGGTCTGCATTAACTAGCGATTATGTAACCGACGCGGAAATTTCACAATCACCGGTCTACACAAAGCAGCAGTTTTGCTCACTTGAAACGTAAAATTCCAGTAATGGTAAACAAAAGAATTTGTTAGTTGTTGAGCGTTACCAAGGTGCTTAGGAATTTGAAAAGGCCATGCAAGTAAGGAGAAAGCAAGAAAGAAAGAAAGAAAGTGTTCAGCTAGGAGCTTGCAAGGGGAAGTGTCCAAGAACATAATAGATTGTTTCTAGTCCGTTGAGAGACTGTAGCTTGGTGTCTTCCATCTTAATGTATGTTTTAACTCAATAAAGCAAGTGTTTTGTGTGTGAAACCTCTATAATGAAGTCATAAATGCAATAAAGACATAACTTTGGGTTTCAAGTCTCTATGCATGTGAGAGTGAGTCTAGGCTGCAGGGAAAGGTTTTCATTCATTTGGTCTCCTCCTACCCGAACTGCATCAAGAACACATGAGTGTTAAGGCAACAACAACAAAGATATTACTAACAACTAGACTAGTCAAGGCTAATTATCAGCCACCAAACCCAGCCTTGCCACTAGACCTGTTTGAGAAATGGGGAATATATTTTTTTGGTCCATTTAAATGCCCATCACTAAAGGGAAGATGTAGGCACTTACTAGTAGCAACAAAATATCTTACCAAGTGTGTAGAAGCCAAGGCACTCCATATAATACAGTAAAACATATGACCAAATTAATAAATGAAAACATTATACAAAGGTTTGAGTGCCCCATCAGCATAGTCAGCAATAAACATACACACTTTAGCAATGAAGTTATAAGAGAAATAATGAAATTTTAAATATTAAACAAAAAAGTCTACTATGTACTATCTTAGAGAAAACAAACAAGTTGAAGCATCCGATAAGTCCATAATAGCAATAGTAATAATAATAACACATTGGTGCATCTAGATTGAGGCCATCCATCACCAAACAGCAGCAAAATTGTGGAGAAAGTGATGGCATCGTTAATCAATGTGGAACCCTTCAATGGGCGAAATTATGTGACCAATCCAAGATAAGTGCCTTGAGATCAATACATATCAGTGTTTTTCATGTAAATAAATAAACGAGATGAGACATTTGTACTAGTATTTGAATCTTTATTTAAAATACAAATAAAGTATAAAGAAAATTGAAAAAAAGAAATTAGGGGATGTCCTTGAAACGTCAACAAGTTTAGGGACGTCCCCCTTTTTGTTGGTCTGTTACTTTATGGGGACATCAATGGGGGTAGGAAAAGCAAGTCTAATAGAATCAGATGTCAATAAAAATAGTTGACCATAAATTTGATATTTCTTTCACGTAATAGGGCAGTTTTAACTTTTTCTTCTTTTTTTTATTATTGGTAAATGGTTTTTTGGGGTGGACCATACCCCGAAAGACAAAAAGGCTCAAAAGTTGGATGCGACGCGAGGAGTACAGACAAAAAGGCCTAGAAGCCAGGAAGGACAATGAAGCACAAAGGCAGTGGACAAACTGCCACAAGAAGCCCAAAGACAACCCGAAGCAGCTCCACAACAGCTGCCTGACCCACAACACAACAAACAGCCGCAAAACGACTGTAAAACAAAGACTAAAACAGGGATGGCCTAAAAACCACCAAAAACAGTTGAAACCCTGAGTTAGCCAAGAGAAGGATACACTACTAGAATCGTTTGCCCCGACTGCGGGTCATGACGGAATGAACCAAATGCGGAGCTTTCTTCTTAACACTTGTCCATCCGTCATCGCCTTCGTTCGAGACAAAGATGTCCACCTTCCCCAGATTCTCATTGTGAACAAGTGAATACTTTGTCATCCTTGGGGAGGGGACCCACCACCTTGGTAGCAATAACGGTGGTACCAACTTGTATTTCCGCTTTTTCTAGTTCCTCATATTTCCTCTCCAAATCATAAATCAACGAATCAACCATAAATGCTTCATAATTAGTAGCTTCCCCAAAATCTGTTTTTCTCCATGGTCGAGTTGTCACTACGGATAGTGCATTGAATCCCACCAACTTCGCCCTTGGGATTTGGCCCACCATTCTTTGGAGGATTCGAATTAGGTCTGGACGGTATTTTCTCGGTGAATTTGAAATGAGCAGTATATCCGCCTCTCCCAAACCATTGTCAGCCAAAACCACATTCTCTATATCGTTGTTTCCCAGTTGTAGTCTGTCGATGCAATGGTTTTCCAATTTCAGGGTATTATCCCCTCCGTCCTCGGTTCTACCTTATTTTCCTATCCCTGCGAGTTCTCAAATCCAGCTATCTCATTAGCAACGGGGCTGGAAGTATTTCTTTTGATGAATCTTGTTGTGACCCCTCGTGCTCCATCAAAGCCGCATTCAAGCCACTCTGCACGCAATCATTCTATTGCATTTGATTTATCTTCCTCGATTTGTTGGGTTGTGTCCCTTTGTTGGGTTGTGTCCTTTGCATCCATAGCTTCCATGGCCCACACACCCACAATTGCTGCAATATACAAGCGAATCTTCATAGCACATTTTTTTGTTTCCATACACCATCCCTGGTTAGCAGGTTAATGGCATCGAGGTGGTGTTGAGCCAACTAGGACATTTACACACGGCTGCAATGAATCTTGCCCTGGAAATAGTAGTCGGGTCTAGTGCTAACAATTCACCAATTGCTTTTGCTATACCCATCAAAACATCCATTTCCTAGAACTCCAGTGGCAGTCCAGGAAGCCTGACCCAAACCAGGCATGTTGTTGGAGTGTGTGTTTTAGCTCAGACTTCCATCTTGCGATGGAGAGTGTAGTTCTACCATAGAACCATGGACCCCCCTGCATAACATTTTCAAGATCTTCTTCAAGAGAAAAAACAAACAGGAAGCTTTTTTCAGAGAGGGCAAGGGTATTGACTTGCCCTGAGTCATCCATTTCTTCTTAACCCGACTTCTTACCTGGTCGATATTTGGCCGGATTCCAGCAAAACATCCAATCAAAGCAAAGTTGTATCTTTTGCATGCTCTCTCTACAACTGTGTCTGGGACATTTAGCCATGGAGAGTCTTGTCTCCATTCCGGATCCAGCTGCTGCACTGGTTCCTGCGACTGTGACTGTTTTTGAGCAATTTTGCCAATGAACCCTGCTTCCATGCCGAGCACACCCTTGCTTCCATGCTCAAAAAAATTCTGCCTTAAGTTTTAACTTTTTCTTCTTGCTTCGAGAAGGCAATTAAAAAATCACAATATCTTAGGCATATGTTACAATTTTGAGTACATTTTTAAACCCTGAATTTCTTTTTTGAGCCCAAGTCATTGATGCAGCCAGATTGAGGCCATCCGCCTATAAACAACAGGAAAATTGCTGATAAGGTAATGGAGTCACTAATCAATGTGGAACCCTTCAATGAGCAAAACTATGTAACAAATTCTATATAAGCAGCACCTAGAGATCGATACCTATCAGCATTTTTCAAATAGATATATGTACTAGTATTTAAATCTTTAAAACAAAAATAAAAAAATTTAAAAACGCAATAAAAAAGAAATTTGGGGATGTCCCCGAAACATCATTGAAGTTCAAGGGATGTCCCCCTTTTATTGCTTATGTTGGTACTGTCCCTTCCCACCAACCCCCAACTGTTCCCCCACTCGTCCCAAGATGGCCATCATGTTTAAGACAGCTCCAAGATCGATTAGACTGTCCCCACATAACAATGGATATAACATATAGACAAACATGAGAGCTTTTCTAGAACTCTATAAATCACCTGTTATTGTTTGGTCACTCCTAGGATGCCAGTGTGGATGCAGTAGCTAACACTCCCACACAAACAAGTAAGCTCTTTCACGCTCTAATACCAATCTAAAGCACAATGATGATTCAACCCACGAAATTATTCTTCAGTCTAACAGCACCTAGGACATTTTTCACTCTGCTCTATAGAAATATTTCTATGGCTGGCATACAAGACAATTTCTGCATTTATGCATTTCACAAGCTTGTTTCGTGTTTATGAAGTATTATGAAGTGGACATCATAATAAAAAAGTATCCTTTAATTACAAGTGTGCATTTGCACTTGCATCTGCAAGCTAAGAGCTTTTCAATGTAAGCAATAACTATGTGACCATTTTAAAATTTGAACTAATATAAAAACAATGCAAATGACCGTGTCTCAAAGTCAACAACCATAATGCTTGAATTTGCAAGAAAAAACCTATGGCATTTCTTTTCATTTTTTTACAGAGCAATCTAATGATGTAGTTCTTTCTGAAGTTGGCTAAAAAATTTCAGCTACAGGAAATCATGCACATATAGCAGTCACACAAAGCTAGGAGAGTTCACTTAGACAACTCACAATCTACTTGACGCCAAGCAAGATAATCTCGGAGATTCGAACTTGAAGGATAGCACACAACCCGTCCATCAAAAGAAGGTGGATACTGCAGCTCCTTGTTTGGGAAAAACTTGGGCCATTTCATTACATATGTAGAGGAAAAGAATGAGACGGTAAGAGATACTATCTTACTGCAAAGTTGAAACAAAAAGACACAGTAAATGAGACATTACAGGCCAAGGGCTGAGTTGCTCATAATTTCATTTTGCCCTACAACTGTAGAACACCTCGTATATAAATCAGTGTTTATTAGCATAAAGCTAAGGGAACAATGATGAAAGAACACTTCATAATTTACAGTGGTTAATGCAATATGATACAAAATCATCTAATGCGAGTCACAAGGAATTTTGCAATAACCTGGCACGCCTTTGATGAAAGGTGCTTGTCTTCTTTAAAACAAAACTGGGGGATATCACATTAACAAACTTGTTAGGATGTCTGCTGTCTTCAACTTCAATGCTTTTCACAAGCACACTTTTTACTCTATAAATCACAGTATACCTATATACCTGCCGCTCACGCCATATGCAAATATCATGTCAGGAAATTCTTGAAGCATATCTGCTGCGCATTCATTCATTAGACACAAAGCGCGCTCGTCGTTAGGTTTCTCGAAATCATGAACTTGCGAAAACCTGTCATATAGAGAACAGAAAATCAAACGTTTCAATTTAATATTTATAGCATATGGTTTCACTTTATGATTAATTATAAAGCCAAAATACCAACTGATATTCATGTTCAACAACCACAAGCTATATACAATGCTTCTGTCTAAGTAGATTAATCCCATTATACCAAAATTCAATATTAAAACAAAGTTAAGAAAAAGTGTACTTTTAACTGCTGCAACATAAGATGATAATTAAATCAATAAAGGAATTCGCCTTGTTATGGATCATCCCGCCACTTGGATACGTGCACAAAACAATAAAAAAACAATCTGTTAGATCCGATTTGTGTATTCCATGCATTTTGATGCAGGAGCATCCCTAGGTTGTTTGAAATCTTGCATCAACCAGAAATAATTGCTTTTCTTTTTGGATTTTTTTCCCTCAATCTTTATTCTGTCTGAAGGCATTTCTCTTGCAAAGCATTGCTGTATATTATCTGCCCTAATTTTCTAAGGCTTGGCCTTGAAAGTATATAATGCCCACAGCTAATATCTATACTCTGAGGCATTTACCTTTGTTTATTAATGCCTGCAAGCTTAAGCTTCATGTTTTATTAACAAATTTCCTTCATCTATTGCCCGCAGGCTTTGCCTTCTACTATATAAGGGCTTGTCCATAAAATAATCAGCCTTCGATTGTATTTGAAGCCTGTGACCTGATATATGGTGGCCATGGCCAAAAGGCTAAGGTTTAGTGACCTAAGACACCAATAAGCCCACAAGTTTTATTTTCGTTCAAAGAGTTGAAGCCCAAGGGCTTAAAAATAGTTATATTAAGTGGTGCCTTCCACACCATCCAATGTAGGTGCCACCTCACACAAATGGACATAGTTGTAAGTGTGTGACCAAAATTAAAAAAATTCCGTCAAATGTTGAACTTGCTTAAATTCCCAGAGTGGATGAAAAGAGATTCCAATGTAGCTTTTCTTAAGAGTATTGAGAGGGCAAGTGCAACAACCTTTTAGTAAGGGATTTGTAGGTTTCATAAAATGGAGGCAATATTTAGGCCTTGGCATCTATAATGGGAACGGATCGTCATTACAAATTTCTGCACCATTCCATCATAGGCCAAGTTGGGTTGATAGACTAACAAGTCACAAATGTTCAATATGCTTCGTAAACCATTTGATACGCCGTGTGGCAATGGATAGGAGGCACGTGAAATATCCCTTGGGATAATCTTGAAATTTGACAAAATTTAATAAAAAATTGTAGCAAATGATATTCTGAAATTTCTGGAAATGAACCAACTAGGGCAGCGAACTGAAATTTATAGATATCTTGCAAAATACTTACCCAAATCACACGAAATTTTATAGAGAGCTTGCTAAGGTGAAAACAAAGACTAGAAAAATATTTTTTGATTTTTCTGAGTAATATATAACTGCCAGTAATTTTCAGAAAGCCCTAAACTGCTGAAAACTTCAAAAATTCATAACTATGTGAATACAACTGATAAAAATCTGATTTTCTGGAAATAACATCTACTAAATATATAGAAATGATCCCAACCTCCAAATCTGAAAATGGACACCTGGAAACCCTAAAAAACACTGCTGCAAATCTGGAACTGAGTAGATAAAACCCTAGAAAATAGTTGTTCCAAATCTGAACTGAAACCCTTGATGAAGAAGGGTTGTCCTCTTACTCTGAAACTGAATTTTTGATTACTCTCCAGATCTGATCCAAAAATCTGAATAAAGCTCCAAAATAGCAAACTAGGGAGGATCTTTCACCACCGAAGAGTGCTCTGCTAGCTAGGTGTGGATCTTTCACCACCGAAGCTAGGGTTCTGTGGGATCTTACTCCACAAGCAAAGAAAGTGCAAACAACAGTTGCTCCAATATCAAAATAGGTGAGTGTATGAATGAATGAATAACTCTCCCCAAGCACTCCTTTTATAACTTCACCATGCAACAAGAGGCCCAAAAAAAGACCCCAATCGACCCCCTTGGGAAAACCACATAAATATAATATGATTTTAAGTTACCTTTTCCCCCCCATGCGCCAAAAGTAACTTAGGTGACCCCCAACAAAGAAATAGAATAATAAAGTGCCATATAGTCACCCAACGACAAAATATAACAATTATTACCACCAAGTCGCTCAACTTAATGTCAACGACAAAATATAACATAAAGCAAGGTGGTAATCATGTATCCATACCCAATAGCCTACAACGTCGTTAGCCCCTTGAGTATGCCTGGGCTAAGACCGAAAAAATGGTCGTTAGGCCCTCGATGAAGGAATGGGGACATTACAAAGACATCAATAAGTCAAAAAGGTGTCGAATGGAAGGTTCTCTATGCCATCGATGGGATGGCATAGAGTCGCAACCTATGGGTTGTTGATTTCAAGGAGCCTTTAATAAAAGGAAAGGAAATATATATTGGGCATTGGCCTTAATATAAAAACAAATTTAAGGCCACGGCCTTGATAAAAGGAAATATTGTACCTACAAGCCATTTATCTTATAAGGCATGTATGCCTTTTTATTCAAATTGCCATAAGACTTTAATTGACACAAGAAATGCTCGCTCAATAATGATGGGCTTGAAAGAATCAAAAACTTTCTCGTGGGAGTTCATAGAGACCGCAAATGCAGGAGTTACAAGAAGAAGAAATTGGAACGGCCAATGACTATGACGATTTTGAGGCATTAAACCAAGAGGCAATTATAAGGAAGAAGAGAAATCTTTTAACTTAGTTTTCAAAGTATGTATGTGGTAAAACATGAGAATTGGTGTGTAAAGGCTTCTCATATTACCTACTATCTCAAATGTGTCTTGAAAATAAATAAAGTGATATTTAGAATGCCTGCAAGTCTCTCGGTGAATTTCTTATTGTCTTTAGGACATCAGAGAGTGAAGCTAGTTCATAAATGGACCTATGTTTGCTTGAATTTGAATATAGGATAATCTCAATTGTCTTCATAATCAAAATTTGTATGTTTTGAGTCGATTTTGGATTTGGCTACAAGTTCAAGGTTGATTGCATCATATTCATGGGCATATTTGAAAACGTTACCATTTTGGTTGAAACTTGATCGTTTTAGGGGTCAAGTCAATTACTCAAGCATTCACACAATGACAATTAGCATAAGTTAAAAAATATTTAATGCCTACATGTTAAAGAACAAGTCCTAGCGCAAACCCGCGGCAAATGGGCCGAGTTGATGAGGCAAACGACTTAGGTCACTCAAGTCTCATGTTTGATTCTTGATTCAAATTGGCAAGCAAGACCGAGTCCTCCTAGCTTACCCCGAGATTATAGGGGAGCCCGTCTATGATTTAGAGTCGGTGAGGTGAGTTAATGCACGCTACTCTAGGTCGTTGGGCTTCCAATTCCTTGGTCAACTTTAAAAAAAAAGTCCTAGTGCATATGAGTTAACCATTGCTTAAGATGTCAATATTCATGTATCCGCCTTTTGATTTATGATTCATGAAGGGGGCTTTGTAAAGGTTGAAAAGTTATTGATGCCAAAAAGCATTTTCCTTTCACCTATGTTATTTTACCTTTTATAAAGGCCTTCTATGCAAAGTTGAGTTATGAAGTAGGGAAGCATCAGTAGCAAATAAAAACCAACACATACATCTCATTGAAATGTATGTGCATGATGTCAGAAGGAAGCATCCATGTTCAAGAAGCTACATAACAACCCATGGCACATGTATAAAAGCGTTGACGAAATTAATAGAAATAAATTCTCTCATCGCTTTCCCCTCTATGAACGAACTTCCATGTCTTTTCTTTTTTATTTACTTTAATTTTAAAGAAAACACTTCTACATAACAACCCATGGCACATGTATAAAAGCATTGATAAAATTAATAAAAATAAATTCTCTCCTCTCTTTTCCCTCTATGAACTTCCTCTTCTTTTCTTTTTTATTTACTTTTATTTTTAAAAAATTACTTGTGGATGTTAACAGATGGCTTATTTTCCTTTAATGGATACATGCAATGATTTCTTAGATGTCGACTCTGCTGCCAAAATGAGATATTTGCAAACTATATTGGACAGCAATATTTTGTTTGCTTTTAAAGAATGATGGATTATAGAATTAATGTCTTATTTCCTCATCTCGTTGTCCCGTAGAACAATGATGTTGCATTATTCTCTTCATTTATTAAGAACCATATCGACTAAAGTCTCAAGACAACTCTCTTTTAAGGTTTAGCGAATTGTGTCTCATTTATTTACAAGACTCAGACCCAATATAAGGATATCTAGCTCTATTGTGGAAACAAAGCATAGTTGCCTAGATACTCATACCCTAACCCCTAACACTGCGTCTCTCATCTCCATAATGCATCTTTTTCTCAAACACATACATCTCATTGAAATGTATGTGCATGACGTCAAAAGGATGTGTCCCTATTCTAGAAGTTACATGACAACCAATGGCACATGTATAACAACATTAATAAAATTAATAGAAATAAATTCTTTCCCCTCTACGAACTTCCTTCCTCGTCTTTTTTATTTATTTGCTTTAATTTTAGAGAGAGTACTTCTACATAACAACCCATGGTACATGTATTAAAACATTGATGAAATTAAGAAAAATAAATTCTCTCCTCTTTTTCCTCTATGAACTTCCTTCCTCGTCTTTTCTTTTTATTTACTTTTATTTTTAATAAAGTATGTGTGGATGTTGTAGAATGGCTCATTTTCCTTTAATGGATACATGCAATGATTTCTTGTATGCTAGCTCTATTGCCAAAACGAGATATTTGCAAACTAAATTGGACAACAATATTTTGTTTCCTTCTAGTAGTGTTGGATTATAGAATTAATGTCTTATTTCCTAGTGTAATTGTACCATAGAACAATGATGCAGCGTTATTCTCTTCATTTACCGAGAACTATACCAAGTAACGTCTCAAGACAACTATCTCTTTTAGGGCTTAGTGAATTGTGTCTCATTTATTTACAAGACTTGAACCCAATATGAGGATATCTAGCTCTATTGTGTAAACAAACCATAGTTGCCTAGATACTCATACCCTAACCCCAAAGCACCTATCTCCCATCTCCGGAACGCATCTATCTTGAACACACATATGGAGATGTTTCTAGACATTAGGAGGCTTCAATTGATGTCTCCTACCATCTATGGAGATCAAGAAACTTCATATGGATGTAACTTAAATATGCCATATAAATTATATGTATAGACGTGTTCTTTTCTAATTTTTGTATGAAATTTATGAAAAGTTTTAGAAGAAAGAATTTGTCGTAAAGGAGCCAGTTTAACATAAGATGAACACACAATAATTTATTAATTCCTTTGATTGATTATTGAATATCACAAGTTACATTATATAGCTTGATGAGCTCCCTCATTTTAGGAGTCAAAGCTAATCAACAACAACTATACAATACCTCAACTTTATCCTATTCTCTCTCAAGATATTATACGTAAGTTCTTTAAGCAACCTAACTAACGAATATATTTCTAACAATAATAATTTAGCACACTCAAATATATTATTAGATCTAGTACTTATTATACTTACATAAACATATTCCTAACATTCTCCCCTTAGTGCGAACATGGGAGAAAACATCTCGCTTTGAAACTGCAGTGTGCTGTCACAAAGCTTGCTCATGATCTCGACCCACATGCACCACATTAGGCTTAAATACAAACGTGCAACATGGGGCGTGCATGAAAACTCAAATGTACCGCTCTGCAGACAGATTTTATGATTGGGCACAACCACCACCCAGGTATGAACAATCTCCGCGCTTACGTTCATCCTCCACATCTTTTGGTCAAGTATAATGATGCTACAACACTCCGATCTAATTCTTTGCATTATCTTTACATCAAGGGAAAACAATGAAATGTTTTTCACACACAATGGAAAAATAAGATTTTGAGTACTAAGTCCTCAACAATGTCACGGATGTAGCCACTATCATTGATCATTGTCATCTGATCGCGAACAGCATAAATGATATCCACTACCATTGAAGACCATTCTTGGCATTAGTCAATTCGGTGCTACAGATTTGTCACTAACGCACTTTGCAGCCTAAGGTAGCGATGAACTCAAGGCCGCTATCACCCTCCTGCCTCTATTGCCTCCATCCTCCAGTGGTCTCGGTTGCTTATACAAAGCTCAAATGCATGCCATTTTTAGAAGAAAATATTCCCCTCTACAATTTTGACTTAGACATCAATTTTAACCAATAATGCGTCCAGATACAAATGAGGTAAATTAGGACTGTCACATACAATGAAGTGTGGGAGCTATAATTATTTTCAATATTTCCAAGTATATGATCTTTAACACGATGGAATCACCTAGAGCTCTTGAATCAACTCGTTTTCCGACTTCTATTGGCCTTTCGTGCAGTATGCTTCAATAGTGATATGTATTATGCATGTATTGTTATATGTTTATAAATTATTTCAAAATTTTGAATTTTTCATGTAAAAATCTCGTAGTATTTTTATTTTGCTAAAACATATATGTACATGTGTATATGTATATATGTTTGTATCTGTGTGTGTGTACTTTGGTGTTTCAAAATCAGCACTAATCCCTGTCCTCCTATCCTGTATCCGTACCCCTCCCCATTTTCTAATAACTACAACAGAATAATGGTGTTATTACAGCTGCTTTGGAGATCTAGTTCTAGGATCCTGTGCTTGATACTAGATTTCTTACAGAATGTGGCCCAATTGGTACGGTGGATATACTGATGATCAGAAGCTCGGGTTCATTTGATCATCAATGGGAGTTAACCATGAAGGAACAGGGCCTAGTTTCTGTAATGTCCCTTTTTCCCACGTGACAGCCAAAAAGAAGACTTTCAGCCATTCCTTCTTCGTGGCTTGAAAGAGGATTGCAAGGAGAAGAATTACGCTGCCTTTACTATAATAGTTTTGTATGTTTTTTAATAAATAACACATGGGTCGGCCAAGCATAAATAAAACAAGCTCTAAAAGGGGCGATCATGTTTGGGAAGAGACGCCACCCTTGGGAAGAATAAATAGGGGTGTGGGGCACTCATTTGGGCATCGACTTGACTTGTAATCATTTGATTTTTGAGAGAGTACTCTCACAGCCAACCTATTGGGACGAAAACCCCTTTAGAGGTCTCTTGCAAGGGACGAAAACCTCTTGCTTGTGACTTAAAACAATTGAACTTCCTTGAATATTAATATATATATATATATATATATATTATCTCTGCAAATCTGATTTATATTGTGCATTTTCAGATTTATATCAATTTATTCGACTTTATCCTAGAAGTGCGACTTGCACATGTGTGAATTCTGATTTATTGGCATATGATAACATCAAATCATCTTCATATTCTTGTTCGCCTTGTTCAAAAAGGCCCTAATCTCGAAGTTGATAAATTTTAAAGCAATATTTAATGTGAAATCGAACTCTTCTATGCTGCTGCGATTTCTGGGCATTAATACTAATTTCCAGCAGTATATATCTATATATATCAATTTGACTTGACCTCAATAAACTGCAAAATCATTAATTAATAATTGATAAAGGTTCGTGGATGTTTATCAGTGGATTTTTGGCTCTTATCTCAGAGAAGTTAAACTGCTGTAATTAAATTACAGTCTGCTGCTACAAATTTTCTAAGATTCATATAAACCCTCAAAAAGGGTTATTTCAGTGTCTTTAAAGGAATCTCATCGAGAAGTCAGCATAAATAATGAGGATCCAGTCATGACCGTAGCTATGCAATATGATTAAGAATTTGAAAGATTGAAATCCAACTCTGCAGATTTTCATCATGAACCACCATGGCCATAATGCGTTGGAGCCCATAGGACTGCCCATGACCCTGGAATGAGCAGAACTATTTGGACTTAACACTCCTCTAGTGTCAAGTCCTGAACTTCCTGCTAATGTAACTGGACTACAGGCAATGCCCACCACCAAGGGACAGATGTCCAAGGTTCCAAATTGTCACTAATGTTGACCACCTTGACTCTTCTGGAAAACAAAACTATGTTCATTGAGAGTATGTGTGGACATATTGAAAAGAAAATGGCATATGCAGATGCCTAGTTAGCATGAAACCTTGTTTATAAGCCTGACTCTCTTAAGAAAACATTTCTTGAAGGGAAAATCACTCAAAGAACTGCTAACAGAGGAACCACATTCAAGGAATTGTGCATTCATATAATGATAGTAAATCAACAGATACCCGTCCTCTTGGCTACTCAACACGCTAATGATGTTAAGAAATCATAAAGCATTCTGCTATGTTCTGCTGGGTTAGTGGTTAGATATGCCACATTTGAGTCTCCTGCCAAGCAGAACCTTGATTCACCCTGTGTAACTGGTTATAGGGTGTTTTATTTGAAGTTGAGCTGAGCATAGCAAAGATGAGGATTAAAAACTGTGACAGCCAGGCGATTTTCAGCAAGGTAACAGCAGCAACCTATTGTGCTTGAAGTGAATTTATTTTATATCGAGACAAGAAAGAATAGTATTCAAAAAGCTCCATGCACAGTAACACCCAACCAGTAAGAATGTGTAAGAAATAAAGAATGAAAGAAAGAAAATATATTAATGTCCACAAATGACCAAAAGTAGGTCAATGGGACTCAAGAATATGTCCAATTATAATAGAAAGTGTTAGGTTAAAAGGGCCCTAGGTACAATGACCAACAAAAAACAGCAGACCAAAAGCACTGAAAGCAAATGTGGGTAAACCCAATGCAGTAAACCTCCTCACCCATATGGTTAGAGTAACAATACAAATAGTCCATATCACTGTCAAAGGCCAATGCATGATCTGAAAAATCTGAAAAGGGTCAAGACTTCGTTTGTCTCAACCTGTAAAGTCACGCCTGCTAACAACACCAAATATGCTTACAGCATATAAGTTGTCTTGGATTCAATTGACCACTTTCTTCGACCAGTCATTGTTGGGATGTTGTCACCACAGTTGTAAAGGTTGGGTGCCACCTGCCAACACATTGATTGTGTGCAGGCATTTGGGAAGCAAAAGAGGTTGCTCTTGCATTGAAAAAATGTTCCTAACTAGTTAGACAAAGCATGACAATATGTGGATTATATCCTCAATATGATATTCCCAGCACATGAAAAGCAACACAGAAGCTTTGTTATTAGTATACTGTATAAGCAACCCCATGGCATCAAGAAACTTCAATGTGCAGAGATCGGACACAAACCATTCAAAATAGATTTTATTGTTTACACTGCCAATGATGACAGTCTCATTGTCACAGTCTGTTGAGCAATTGCCATGTAAAAATCAGATTTCACCACTTCATCCTCACCCACCACAACATGACAAGATACAAGATGACAATAGAACAGGCCTTTGACATCAATGTCGCATCTCTCTGATATCTGTAAAAAGAATAGCAAAAGCTTGATTCTCAGATCAGATGTGACAACTTGAATTTGGTTTGGACTGGTTTATGAACCCATAAATACTGATGCAAAGCATATAAATTTTCAAATATGATAGCCTATCAAAATTTGAAATTCCAGTCATTGGGCATGACAAACAAGACAAAGAGGAAGCAATAAGAAAGGTGATTATTCAATGGTCAATCAAGCTCAACCTTCAACCACAAGGAATGACCAAATCTGAGGTGTAATTGGTAATTAACATCTGTATCAACGGAAGAATCTCCTATAGAAAGGTTCATTGGCCGAGCTCTTTAGCACTGTACATCAGTAACTTGGAAGTGTTTGCAGAATGGGCTAGCTATCATGTTTGGAAGCAAAGCTTCTGACCAAGAGTCAGGATCGTGTTTTATTGTACCTTTTATCAGACAAAGCAATGTGCACGAAATCAATTATGTGACAAAAGAAAAATGGGAAAGGCATAATACTTTAACCCTATGTGCACAAGGTGAGAGGTGGAGAACCCTTTTCTAGACAAGTTGAAACATGTTACTTATTGACTTGCTATGAGCAACCGATTTTGTATCTAGTCAATGTTTGAACTTTGGACACCCTCACGGCAGACTCAAACATTTTTAGTCATCCCATCTATCTTCACGTTCATAAATTTTTCAGTTCCTATAAAATTTGAAGTCCATAAACCCAAATCAGATATCAGGTCCCATCTATTGAAACTCCCAAATCTCACATCATCCACCGTCTACCACTCCGAAAATAATCTAAGGATCAATTACTCATACCGCATGATTCATAGTCTAGAACGGTACTTGTTTCCAGAAACCATGAATAAAAATTAAGTAAGTAAAAAGTTCATGTCAGCAAATGCAGATCCCTAGAGTCTAAGTCACACTCTCCAGAAATCATAGAATAATATAATACTTCTAATATCTGATGAGAAAAAAAAACTCTTTTTGTCCCCCAGCAGTCCCACTAATGGAAAATTCCAAAGTCGCAATCATAAGTAACATCCAACATCGACAAACCATTAAGTTGAAAATTCCAAGTCCCTGAGTCCTGGATCGGATTTTAGAGTTTATTTTCTGATTTAAATATATTTCTTGTCATTCAAAATTTCTTATACAACTTGATTATGACAGGTCCACTTCCCGTATCGACTGGCGGGAGGATGAGGGCACTGAGAGGAGTAGATGCTCCGCCTCCGCAGAGGTATAAATTATGTTTTGTTATTTAAATTGATTTTAATTAATTAAGCTACTCAACCATCTAAATATCTTCTATCAGCTAAGTATGAAAGAATCTAAGTCCTCCAATAAATCAAACTGCATCAAAGATATAAAAAATACATGATCCTTAGTTCATCCCATATCCTCAGATGCATAAAAGATACAAATTCCTAAGTCCATCCCAAATCCTTGGATGCATAAAAATACACAGTCCTAAAGTCCATCCATGGATACAAAAATATCTAAAATCCAGAGCGAGTCTGCATATCCCAAGAGCCAAGTACTCTATCCATTGAGCCAAGTCCACGATCAATATCTGCGTCTACTGTCCAAAAGTTGGAATAAGATCTTAGCATAACATAGTCAACAATGTCAAATAGAAAGCATAAAGCCTATCCATGTATCCATTATACTGAGTGTGTGGCAAGAGTCGAGGGTTTTTCACCTCTCTACCATCCACTCCCAGTCAAAGTCTCCTTCATCATCTGAAATCCGAGAAATGGCTAAGACCGCAATGTTAGGAGGTGTGCATCCTGGTATCTTGGGTTGTCGAACATACCATCACAAGTCAAGAAAGTGTCTAATGATATTGTCGCATATCATGCATATAAAGGATATCACACGACATATCTGCAACTGTGACTTAACATCTCTGATGGGATATCACACATCAAAACTGCAATCCCTTCTAATATTTTGTGTGAAGGTTGATTTTCAAGGTTCACTTCCTCACTTGGTCATGAGGTCAAAACCTGGGGGTATAAAATTTGATCAATGCACAAAGATAAAAGGAAAAATAAATCCTCATGCGGATGTCCATAAAGGAGGTCTCATACGCCAAACTGGTGTTTGGCTTGGTCATTGATGCAGTCATGGTTAGGGATTGATGCAGTCACATTAGGGGGTCTAATAAAGGACAGCCTTAAACCATGTAGCCTGGAAACTTAACATTTATATATGACACATATATACATCTCATACACAACGGAAAAGAAAAATAACTATCTTTAATGCTTTCTATGAGAAATTACAAAACACACACCAACAATATTCTTTTCAGATTTATCTCAAATTTCACAATCTGCAGTTCAATCATGGACATGATTCAATCTTACAGCTCTCTGATCTGATTTTTAAAAACTATTTCTCCTCCTAAAGGATCAAATTCCCTCAAAGAAAAGAGGTTGTTTTCTTATCAAGACATGCTCCAAGAAACTGTTACACAAGTTGAATAGTTTCAATCGAAGAGTCACATGGAAGTCAAAGAGTCACACTGAGGTTGACAAGTCGGTTGAAAGTGAAAGGCTGCACAAAAGTTAAAGATTTGCACGAAAGTGAAAGCTCACACAAAAGTTGAAGGCTTGTGCAAAAGTGAAATGTCGAGCAATAATTGAAGTGTTGCACGAAAGTGAAAGCTCACCCAAAAGTTGAAGACTCATGTGAAAGTGAAAGCTCATCCCCCTAAAGTTGAAGATGTATGCGAAAGTGAAATCTTGTGCAAAAGTTGAAGACTTGCAAGAACATAATGATTCACGCAAGAAAAAATGACTAGTGCAAGAAAAAAGGACTCGGGCAAGAAAAGAATAACTTGGGCAATAAAAGAATGACTCATGCAAGAAAAGAACAAATCATGCAAGAATAGAATGACTCACACAAAATAAAGAATGACTCATGCTAGAATAGGAGTGCAAACTTGCAAAACCTGTATCATCTAGAAGCCATAACTTTTACATATGAGCTCAAAACAATGTGTTTTTTAAAAGTGATTTTTTTAGGAGAATCCAAATATGCAATAATAATCTACTTTTAATGTATGCTCCATTATGTTCTTTCCTCTACCCCAAAACTGCAAACACACAAACCATGACAAACTACCAACACACTACTTAATCTACATGGATGCAAAATTGTTTATACTCCTTGGATGCTCTTGCATCAAACATCCAAGGTAATAAATGTGTGAGCTCCTACTCGCAAAGGTAGGGTGAGTGATTGAAACAATGGCCATGATGGCTCCTTCCATCTTGTTAGGTACATATGAAGTTTTTCTACTAGTCTTTTTATCCATTTCCAGAAACATGCATGTCCATAAACCATCCTCCTCAACGTATCTCTTATCATCTCTTTTCTCCTTCCCCGTCGCTTGACCACAGTCCATCCACCTCCTTCTAGATACTATCTTTCTCATCTTCCATCCTCTCATGGGTTTTGAGCCATTGTTGTCCATCCACCACCACTAAGTCTATCTTACACTATTGTTATTCCAGGCTTCATGGGCTTTGAACCAACCGCCTCTTCCCCCAATATAAGAATTCAAATCATGCTTTCCTTCATGTTCTAGCTCACATCATTCTTCTTTCCAACCATATACTCCTTCCTCCCAAGAGTATATTTCATTCACAACTACTGCTCTGATGGATTTCTTGCCAAAAAACTCATCATCTCCTCTTTCATGCCTTCACTCATACCTGCAACTAGATCAGCAAACCAAGAATTTAAAATATCAACAATTCTCTTGGGCGCTAGCCCATTCAGCACCACTGCTGCAATATCATGCTTCAGCAACTCCTCTTTTAATGCAACTTATCTCTGCTACTCTCAACCACTATCCATTCCTCAACTACTGCAATAAACTTAGCATACATAGTATCACAATGTTGGTATGTGAAGTCAGCATTGAGTGAGCAGGTAGCAACCAAGCTGGCAGGTTGACTCGAGCATGTTTTTCGGGAGTCTGTACAGTATGGCACACGGTTTGTACTACAAGTTCTTTCTATAAAAGGAACCCATGGATTGTAAAGTTGTACGATTGTACAGGATTGTAATCATTAGAGCTAGTGCATGGTGACTGCCATTGATGTAACAGTGGATTTATTCCTGAGTAATAAAATATTGAGAGACCTTTTCCCGTGGTTTTTCCTGGTACATTACCAGGTTTTCCACGTAATATTTGTGTATGTGTTTTAGATCTCTATTTATTTGTTATTGCTTTCATTGCGATTGTTTCTCTCTGCACTTTTATTTTTCTAGCACACAAGAATTCAGAATTCTCATAAGTATCTCCTCTAATATCATCTTTTTGCAACACTATTCTCCTCAATGCTTCGTTCAAATCAGCATCGTGTGCATTCATTTGCACATCCTGCTCCTTCATCTTCATGTCTTCCAAATGACACACTTTATTTGCAACATCATCATCCTCCAGAAATGCTTTGGTTGATAACAACATCAGCTCCTCCATCTCATTCTCTTCTCCTTCTTTTCTTTCTTCTCTCTTCATCTTCTTAGGCATCACAAGCATGCCATGTGCAAAGAAACTTGCACTCTCCTTTTCCATATCAAAACAATGTAGCTCTTGACTCATAAGAAAATCTTCAACTCCTATGCAGGCTACTCCCACATTAAGCTTCACCTTGTCCATCCTTTAATATTCTTGGTAGAAACAAGACCACCATCTGTATCTCCTTCTTTTCCTCTATGCTACATGAGTGACTTTCATCCTCTTCTACAATATCCCCTTCGCTGTGTGTTTCTAATGCTTGTAGAAACATCTCTTCAATCTCACTTTCTTCATCCTTTGTTATCTTAAGTAGATTCTCAGCAGCCTGTACCGATGTCATATCACCCTTTTTCACTTTATTTTTGCCTCTACTTCCAATAGAGGGTCTTCTACCGCATTCTCCTCTCGTGCATTAACTAACAGTAACCTTTTCTTAAACATTTCCTTCATGGAAACCTGCAACTCTCCTTTGCTGTCCACTTCATTCGCTTCTATAGTTTCCTTCATGGAAACTTACAATTCTTCCAGATTATCCTCAACCATCCTCCACTGCAAAGATGCAAATGGAAACTTTCCAATGTTATTTCAGCCTCTTACTTATGAAGCACCACAAACTCTAGCCCATCATTCAATAATGGGTCTCCTCTTTCTGCTTCACAAACTATCGCCTCCACATCCTCCTTCAAGAGGATTTCTTCTTCTACAGGCAGCTCACAACCTTCTTTCTCTCTATTATTTTTTAAAACCAACCTCCTCCACCAATGCCAATTCTATTTACTTATACCCCTGCCCCTCCTCTCTGCAAGCAAACCTCTGTTTGTGTGGGGTGTCTCTTTCCTTCTCCATCTCTTCTCTTGGGCAACATCTTTGTGTAATGGCTTTGGACACAAATATCTACTCTCTGTCACTCTTTGTTTTTGCCTCTACATGGTGCTCCTTTGCACTTCTGTGCACGCTCCATTCACTATTTTTGTGCAACGCCTTGCTGTGGTACTACACATGCTCTGCTTTCTACATCTTGCAGGATATGCTTCCTTCAACATACAACAAAATGACTTTGGTGTCACTCTATCTTTTCCCTAGCAACTTCAAAATATGACTTTGTCCCTCTGGTACTGACACTGTATTGGCTCTCCCATCATACATTTCCCAATCATATATTCACAACCTCCCCCAAAAAACATGACATGCATCCATCAATAAGATATGATACAAATCTTTGTCCATGTACCGGCCAATCTTCATCTCCACTTTGCATTGCTCTCGCACAACACCATCTTGTCCTTCTACCAACCAAGTCACTTTGTAAGGATTTGGATGCAATTTGCGCTCAAATCCCAACTTTCACACCATTTCTGCAGATCAACCACCACTACGCAGCATTTACGTTGTCTTATATCTTGTTCGGAAAATATGTCACCTCTCTTGTTGCAGATCCTCTTTATATCCTGCAACCTTCAAGATTGTCCTCACTAAGAGTAAATTTCTCTTCCTTGGGTTAATTAATATTGATTTCCGTCATATTTTCTTCTTCTTGAACAACCTATAGGCTTCCTCTCTTCTCGCCATCACCATGGGTATGAGGACACCGGTGCACAATGTCCAACTTCTTCGCACCGAAAATATGTACCACTAAATATTCCAGCTCGACCTCTTTCTCTCACAAAAGTGGTTCTACCTCTAGCTTGTCTTGCACATTGTTTGAGCCTTTAATACTCTCCTACTCACTTGTTGTTGGTTCCTTACCACTGTTGAGCTTTCCTTTGGCTTTTGCAGCATTTCGTCTACGTGCAAGCTTCTTCTCCACTCTCAATGCATATTGGTACACCTCTTCCGTTGCCTACATCTTCGCTATGTTGTTCTCATCTTGGATCACCCACCGCAGTTGATTGATATACCACACTACCTTTCTTGATTCATTTCGCCATGACCAACTCGAATTGTGATCCTATAAAACTTTGGTTATTCTTTTACACTTAACTCATTTTGTCACAAATTTTGCAACCCTTTAATAGATCTAACTAGTAATCACCAAACAAAAATTTCCCTTTCATCTTTGCAACCATCCTCTCCCAATGGGTGATCTTGTCTTTACCCTTCCTATTACACTCCAACTGAATTTTCTTCCAGCACAACACCGCATGACACTTCAACTTGGTCTATGCAATCTTAGTAATGCCCGGAAAAAGGTGACATTACACATAATGTCACTCTATTCTCTTTATATGTCCGAGTACCATGTTGAGTAAGTCTCAAGGTGATTGTCTTTTTGTGTTTAATGGATTGTGTAACATTTTTCACAAGACTTGGGCTCAAATATGAGAATTTCTAGCTTTGTTGCAGAAGCATCCCACTTAATTTTCTTCTTCTACCCAAGTTAATATAAGTATTTCAGACAACCATGTGTCAACAGTAAAGCAGAACAAGCAGATTTGCACAATAAAATCACACTGATTAATGTTATATCAGACCATAATACAAAGGCTATTATATAGCCATAGAAATAGAAAACCAACCTCCTACAAACCAGGAAGTCATACAACCAAATAACTGTTAATAGTTTTAAGGGTACAACAAA
Organism: Taxus wallichiana var. yunnanensis; assembly: GCA_018340775.1. Lineage (NCBI taxonomy): Eukaryota > Viridiplantae > Streptophyta > Pinopsida > Cupressales > Taxaceae > Taxus > Taxus wallichiana. Next base: position 103,612,797 of record CM031237.1, read on the forward strand.
ACTCTACGAATACATTGTTGTTGAAACAATATATTATATAATACAACCGTAATATTTACCACACCGTAGTAATAGATATTTACCATACGATAAACTCAAATCATGTGAGTACTACATATTCCCAGCATTCCCCCTTAGTGCGAACATGGGAGAAAAACAATCGCACTTCTTTTGCAGCTTGCCACCCGTGCGTGCTCATGATCTAGATGGTTTTCAAAACAACAACAACCTCAACAAGGATGGTTTTCCAAGGACAACCAACAACCTGCAAGGATGGTTTTATAGGACAACCAACAAATTGCAAGGATGGTTTTATAGGACAACCAACAACCCAAAATATACATATGGTTTTACAGACAACCAACAACCCAAAACATACAGATGGTTTTACAGGATAACCAACAACCCAAATATCATGATGTTGCTTTTCCTTGTGCTTTCATCTTTTCCACTATATTTTCACATCAGGGAATTATGTAGGAAATTACTGCTCACTAAATACAAATTTGAAAAGAGGTAGAAATGAAAATGGAACATTGAGATCATGTTCCCCCTCAATGTGAACTTTCCACTTATTCACGCAAATCAGAACTCTAAAATCATATTGCACACAACTAAAACTGAAACTCTGAAAAAGAAGCACAGTGGAAATCAAATATTGAAAGCAAACTCACAAACACATCACGCAACTTGGTGTGGCCCCATCGTTGGTGACTAACGAGAGGTCGTTGATTGACCTCCACATCCTATGTCTCCGTCCTCCAATCAATGATGTTGCTTTACCTCAACCGGATTTGGATATGAAGCTCAATGATTCCCACATTGTTTATTATTCCCCCACAATGTGAAATCATTTATTTTCCGAACGTCGGGTAACACCAAAAAAGAGTCCGTAAGACAAATATTTTTATTTATTTTTTCATAATTTTTACTCCACAAGATGACTATACTAATAACTTTTAACAAAATGATATTTGATTTTAACAACACAATTATTTAGAAAATGCCATTGATATGAGAATGGCAACATTACTATAAATTATGAAACTAATTGACACTAGACCAACTTACGACTATTACAAAGACTTGAAGTTTAACTAAACTCTAAACCAAACAAAGAAATACTAAATAATTGAACCACAAATAAAAATCCCTAAAACTTCTTTTGACTTTAGAAAACTACCTTGAAGATCTTGGATGGACGGGGTATAAATGAGGGATGCACCTTGATACACATAGAAGCATGTATGACACATATGCCAAACGTAAGCTATGCATGGATAAGTGGATCACTATGGAAGCGCATGGCAAGGTGATTCAACAGGTTTAAAACATGTCAAATCCTTGATTGCCTCATTAGAGATGAGTTATTTTTTATGAACTGAGCTACTCCTCTTCGTGTGTTTGGGCAAAAACATGGATGTAAGCCACGTACCAAGAATTAGTGGAAAACCGCGAGTCTTCAATGAGGAGGATCAGGACGGCATGCAATTGGATGTAGACAGACTGCAAGAAATTTTCCTTTGAGCAGATTTTGTGAATACGCGATGGAAAATAGAAAATAAACGTTGCAGATTTCAAGAGACTTTTGACCTTTCACAAAAATCACATCCACTCGATCCACATTCAAATCGATTCTCCTCAAAGTGAATCTGATACAGGTGATGGCCGATATGCATAGGTGGATTGCAAACAATGAATGCCCAGAGGTATAGTAACTTTATACGCCCTGCATGGCTTGAGTGGTGCTCAGAATTTGAGCCCAATGCACTAATGTCGTGGGTGATGCATGAAGCAGATCACTGCTTTCCAGGATCAGACGCCTTTGTAGTATCCAAACCGGATCAGAAGAAGGCACGAACACAACAGAAGAATGCTCGTGTGATGGGCGGTTTGAATAGTGTATATATCTACCTGCTCCTCACTGGATCATTAGACAAGCTTTAGCAGAAAAATTTTGACGCTTTGCTTAGCTAGATCTTCATACAATCTTTTAATTCTTGTTGCACATTAATTTTTAGGTGGGACGTCTCTGTACATAATCATCCACTGCCAAAAGAGGCACTCTCGAGCTCTATTACGAGATATATATATATATATGTATGAAGCTAATTGTTGAGCAGTGCCTAGTCTTGATTTGAAGCCAGAATAAATTATCAAAAACAATCTTTGTACTTGATACAGAAGCGCCTGAGAAAGATACAACTGTCCACTCTACACAGGATTACGAAAAATAAAATAGATCCTGGTTTTCAATGAATAAGATCTTAACTAACATGAAAGTTACTACAAAAACTAACAGAAACTCTTTACAAATTTGATTTCTCGCATCACCAAGGGGCAGTATAAGGGATGGTTTCCCCTTAAAAATTGCTACAACATCACAGGTGCAAGTGTTGATACCAAATAAAGCAGAACAAGCAGATTTGCACAATAAAATCACACTGATTAATGTTATATCAGACCATAATACAAAGGCTATTATATAGCCATAGAAATAGAAAACCAACCTCCTACAAACCAGGAAGTCATACAACCAAATAACCCGTTAATAGTTTTACAGGTACAACCAAACTCTACGAATATATTGTTGTTGAAACAATATATTATACAATACAACCATAATATTTACCACATTGTAGTAATAGATATTTACCATACGGTAAACTCAAATCATGTGAGTACTACATATTCCCAACAAATAGGAAATTTGTTGGTATGTTCACCACTCTTCTTCCCGAGATAACATAAGTATTTCTGTATTCTTCTTGAATCTTTCCATTACTTTGTGCCCATTTCTAATTTCTGCATTGTCATTTCCCAATTTTCTTTTATTATATTTTCAAAATATCACCCTTCCAAAAGCCACATGATCAATGAGAACAACCTAAACCAACTCACAAAAACTCGATGATGCAAATAAAGTCAATTTGATCAACAAACTAGCAAAATTACAAAGCTTAAAAATATACTTCCTAAATACATGGATAATGCAAACTACGTGCATTTAAATAGGAATGTGCACTACCTAAGGTGTCAAGGAGGCTTCAAGTTGACTTTATGTTACGTTGGTGTTGCTCTCACTCCATAAGCCTTATGACTAATCAAACAAAACAAGTCTACCCGTAATCAATCTGGATGAGAGTTAGTAATAACAACTAAGTCAAGTCTCTGATAGTTAGCTAAACTAACAAAATATCTAGGATTTAATAAATTATCCTTATATCTAAAATACCTACATAATTAGTATGAAGCCAACATCCCCCATAAGATTAACTTGGAGAGTGAGGGGAAGGAAGGAGGAATAAAAGATCATCCCCTCGTAAGAATTTACTTCACTCCAAAAACAAAATAAGGATAAGAAACTCTTGACACTGATGCAGAAAGAAGTATGGTGTGGCAAATGTTGCAGCTGAAGTGATATGATGAAGAAGTGGGACCAAGGCAAAAGTGTCACAACTAACTGAATAGCTCATGATCAAAGAGTGCAAGAAATCTAGACAAGTATTCCAAAGATGAAGCAGCCACTACAAACCATACAAAACACAGCAGGAACCAAATGATAAAAATGCTTTAGTCGAAAGAGCAGACACAAAAAGGTCAAAAACTGGAATGCACCAACAAGAAAATGGTGTGGGACAAACACCAAAGAACAACCAATGTCACCTAAGTTTTTAAATGCCAAAATAAACATTATTACAAAGAGAGCATCATAAACCATGGCAGGATCCCAGCAAAAGTGGTGATACAATGAAGCCTAATTCTATCATACTATCAACCATGGAAAGACACTTATTCTAATTCATGAGAAATATGAGTAGGGAGGACATGGCCCTTCTTGTCAAAAGAAGACAAATGAGAGGAAGTTGAAGATATCTTGATGTTGTGTTTCTTCATTGCTTGCTAAAAAGCTTCTGTTTTCCTCCAACAGTGAGACTCATTGTGTCCGTCTCCACCATAAAATGTGCAGGCCTTCCTTTTGGCACTGGATTTCGTTGAAGACAAAGAAGTATCTTGGATTTTTATTGGTTGAATCCTTACTTTTACTTCAGATTCGACTTGGAATCTTTGTTTTCTTTGTAATCAAGGTTTTTTTCGTGGCAAGGATCAGCCTTTGTAATGCCACAATTTGAGGGCTGTAGACAAAAGTGCTTGAACTTGGACATATAGTCCTTTATGCAAGGAAAATCGCCCAGGTCAAAGGAAATTAACTGATTCTCCAACTGATGAACTTAAATCAGATTGACCTTTCCAAACAAGATCTCAAACTTATCCCAAGCCTCCTAGGTAGTGTCAATGCCCTGAAATGAAATTTCAAATCTTCAAATACAAACATGCCAATAAGTCTCTTTGCCTCATCATTGCGGTCAAACCACCTAATGCTTTAATTTGGTTTCTGCAGTTCTTCTTCTTGACCAGATTTAATACACCACAATCCCTTACTCCAAATTTGGTCCTCCACATAGAATTTCCAACAGTAATGTCAATGCAACAAGAGAGAATGAAGGAAATATAACCTTACAATTAGAAACTTCAAACAAAGGAAAAGGGATGACAAAAGCTTCAGGTGGAAAGGGACTCAATGCTAATTACCAAAGCAGTCAAAAAGGACAATGCAATGACTGGAAAATAAACAATATCATGCTAACATATCAGGATAGAATATACAATAGCAGATCTAGCGGCCGATTGGGTGTGAAAAAGTTGGGCACGATAGTTTATACTCATCCTTTTGCGTCCATGGCAATAGAGTTACTCCCAAATACTGCGCCAAAGCAGAACTTGCTGTCCATTAAAATTGTAAAATTTACGATCAATAAGAGGAAATACTTCTATGCATAAAAATTCTCTCTATGTGCACTCCTGAGATCCTTTTCATGTTTGAATCAAAGAAAAGACCATGATGAAAGAATAAAGAGTGTAATAGATAACTGGTGAAAGTCGCTAGCTTTTATTTTTGCTAACTTTCTAGCAATAGGAACATGCTTGGAGCTAAACAATGGAGATTGTGCTAGGGGCTGAAAATGTATATGCTTAAAATGATTTTTGAAATTCATGTCATGTTTTATTTTCTCAGTTTGGTTAGTTAGCAACTTAACACAAACTAGAAGTTGGCATCTCAACAAAAAAATCAGGTCTAGGGTCTCTTAACCCTAGGTACCTTTGGCCAAAAAAACTTAATTATTGTATTGTTTCTTCAAGTTTAAATTAAACGGCAAATTTTCCAATTTTAACAGTGAAACTGGTACTGTCCTAGTAACAGTGGGAATAACCTTGTAAGGTTGCCAGAATGTTCCCCACTTTGAAATTAAATAATGGAGTAGATTCCTCAAGAATCGTGACTTGGTTTCAAAATGGGCAGCAATTTTTTTATTTACTGCTTGGAGCCTGCCAATTTGAGCTACTACACAGTGAGGTATTGTAACATAGTAGAAGAATTCTTCACATTTAGATGATTGTTGGAAATATCACGAGTTTATGCATAGAAGATATGTTTGTATTCAATCCATAAAACAAATAAAAAATAATCCAATCTTAAGCAGACCAGCCATATGAGTTACAAACATGCATATATAGATATATTCCCGAGAAAAAAACAAATACTCACTTGTGAAAGTGACAGCCATCTATTCTGAGTACCATCCATGTCTGAGGCAGCAGGTTGTCTTTCAGTTCAAATAACTTCACATACTCATATTTGCTATTTGCCATCAAATTTTGTTTTGCTGTCCGCAAACAAGCAATATAAAAGCAAGGACATTTACTTGAGGATTCATGGGTTGCAAAATAGGATACAACCAAAACAAATTGGGAAAGAAAAAGGTAATGAACACTACCAAAACCAGAACAATACCTTCTTTCCGATTGCTTCTTATTGGCCACACTATGCTGCTCCTTCAAACTTGCTATGTCATTGGAACAGACACCCTGTCTTCTCTTCTATATATCAGCACAAATTCTGGCACATGTTCCTAAGCCTCAAGATCAAAGCAATAATTCCTCTTTAATTATGAAATCATAAATCCATTTTGTATTGTTCTACACAACTAAAAACTAATTATTCCTCACTAAACAATTTTAAATAATATAATATTATTTTCTAGTGTGATCCCATGCTTCTGCATGTTACTAAAGATAAAAGAAGAGAATTCGGATGTATAGGGCTTTTATGCAATCCAGATTTGACATATTCTGCCTGCTGAAACTCATTGATCTTCTGTTTGGTCTTATGTTACACACTTATAAACATCATATTAAATTGTGACGTGTCTTCTCACTACATGGAAGAGAAGAAATAAATGAATAAATCAAAGGTTTTTCAATTTTTTCAATAGACCAGATCAAAGGTTGGCATAAGATGCAAACTTGGCTTACCATGACTTTTTACAAATAAAAGTTGAACAATTACTAACAACAGAATCCATAAGCAAATAGCATATACACACTTCACAATTCAAAGTAACAGCATTTTAATTCAATTTAGTATACATGTTAATGACAATATTGAAAACAATAAACTCTCATACAGAATATATATATGACAAGACAAGACAACAGAATCCATATGCAAATAGCAAATAGGAGCTTCACAATTCAAAGTAACAGTGTTTCAGTTCAGTTTAATAAAGATATTAATGTCCACTAGTGGCCAAGAATTCAATGGGACTGAACATGGTACATGTTCCAAAAAGTAAACATTGGGAGTGCCTGGTGAATTTCCAAATAACGTGATAGAAACTGAATTAGAGCATATATAGGTAGTGGTTGAAAGCTCAATGGAGACAAAAAAACTGAGTTAACATGTCAAAACTTCAATGCCTGAAAACCCATCAACAAGCTATTTCCCGTGAGGCCCAAATCAAGATAAAGTCTGCGATGAGATTAACATGAGAATAAGCCACTCCCCTGCAATGCAAGGATAGAGAATACAAGTGACGTGAATTGTAATGCCTCTTGAACGGGCCAACATTCAAGAACAAAAGGATTAATATGACAGATTATATGTCTAACAATATGAAATGTCCCTCTTTCTAAAATAACCCATCGAAGACCCTTAGCCCATTTTTGGTTTCCCCAACGGCTAAGGGATGAACAAAAAGGGGAACTTTAGTCATAATAAATTATTATAAACTGCAAATAAAAAAGAAATATTATAAAGGCACTTATATTAATTTTTATAGTCTAAATAATAAAATAAAATAAGAAAAGATAAAGTCATTTTATAATGTCTATTTTTCCCTTAGAAAATGCGACCTCCTTATGGGATGGAGCAAAGTGGAAAAAGCATTAAATGAGTGGGATGAAAGCTGATTGGGAGTTGGGGGTGGCTATTTGGCCAAACTCATCTATAAAAGCAAGTCGACTTGCTTGCACAAGATATGCTTTTCTATTTTATATAAATCTAAATTTTGTTTGAGCCTTGTTCTAAGGACGAAAACCCTCTAAGGGATCTAGTAGAAGGACAAAAACCCTTCTCCTAGTTGAGAGGATTCTCTACACAAGGGTTTCCATTGTGCATAAAGGAGATAGCTGATTTTCCAGTAGTTTTCCAACGTATTTGAGGTTTGAAGTTTGCAGATTTGGACAAGGGTTTGGAGGAGAGGAATTGTTGTTGCATCTCTTCTTTATTTTCAGCTTGCCCTAGGTGGTGCGACTTGCATAGTGGACTGTTTGGAGGTGTTTGGGGCTGCTAAAACCAGATTTGGATTGCTGTTATCATTGCAGATTTTTAGTGATCTGAATCAGCCTTTGTGGAGGGGATTTTGGCTCCAAATTATCATATTTACAGTTGTGTCTGAAGGCAAGTATCTGCAGATTTTTAATAAATTATTTCAGCCTCTTTTTGGGTCTCAAATCTGGAATTATCTTTGTGTTTTGGCTTTATAAATTCAGTGGATCAGTTTATGAGGAAAATGTCATGATTTATCTTCTACTTTTGATGAGTCTCATATTCATACCTAGTCGTCATTTATAGATAAAATTCAGATCTGCACTATATCTTGTTATATTTTCTATAATCTGCATTTGGGGTTTGAGATTTCTCTAAAATATGTTTGGGGTAAAAATGGTCTTTTTGGGGACATTACAGTGGTATCAGAGCAGTGATTCTCCCAACCTGTGAAGGGGAAATCAGTTTTGCATGGACAGAGGTGACGGGGATTTTAGATACCATTACTCAAGAAGAACTCCAGGAAAGGGAGATATGGATGATAGAGAAAGACCTCCACCATCAGATGAGTTGAGTTATATGAATGAGGTATTCTCTAGGGGTAATAGAGAGTTGCAGAACCGTTTGATAGAAGCCCACAGAGATCTAAGAGACTCCTTTATAGGGGCCATTGCTGATTTGGGTAGATCCCTACATGGGCTAAGTACTAACAGGCAAAACTCTCAAGGAAACCAAGGTGAAGGAAGCTCTTCTACTCATCATATAGAAAAAGTCTCAAGCAAGACTCCTTCCAAGTTCTTTCGTGCTAATTTCCTTCAAAGAACTGAGCCACAAGAGGAGAGAGAACAGCCACAAACACATGGGTTTGCTGAAGAAATGGACCTATATGGAGAAGAGTATGCATCATTGAATCCCAACACAAAGGATTTGCTTTCATTCAGAGACTTTTGCCAACTTAGAAGAAGCGAAGGACCAAGGAAGAAGGTGAGTCATCCACAAGAGCCAAGGAAAGATATCCAACATAGATTGGGTAAGATTACTCTTCCTACATATGATGGTACAGATAAATGTTTTGTTAGGGCCTGGTTGCAAAAGTTAGATACTTATCACTAAATCCTATGTATGAGGAAGAGGCTCTCAAATTTTTCACCTTGCATTTAGAAGGTGTGGCTCACAAATGGTGGTATCATGGTCTAGTAACACAAGGACATGGTTCCATTACCACTCTTGAAGAGTTTAGCAAAAGGCTAACAGAAAGGTTTGATAGGAAAGATCCAGAAGTACATTTTAGGGAGTTGGCACAACTCAAACAAGAGGCATCTGTGGAAAGGTATGTTGCTGATTTTCAGAAACTTGCAGTCATGGTTTCAAATATTAGTGAAAGAAGGTTAGTTGTTTTGTTCATGGAGGGCTTGACCGAACCCCTTAGAGGTTTGGTGAAGGCTTTTGAGCCTCCATCTCTTCAGGATGCCATCAAAAGGTCACTAAATCTGGAATTTACAGCGGGAAAGAATAAAAATCTGTAGTTTGGATAGTAGCAAACAAGTTCATGTGAACAACCAAAAACAGCTCCAAATGATAAGCAAGGGGCAGCAGTTAGTGGGCAGCAAGGTAGGGCACAAGAATGGGAAAGAAACATGTCTGAAATTGAAGCAAGGAATGAGTTAAGGAGGAAGAAATTATGCTTTGATTGTAAGGACCCATGGACACCCAACCATCGTTGCAAAGGTAAGGGATCTATCCACTACATTGAGGTAGTTTCAGATAATGATGAGGATGAAGATAATGTTGATCCAAAAGACCAAGCAAAGGAATGAGAGGTGGTTATCACAAGTGCTACACTAGCTACATTAACTGTGTTACCTAGTTTCTATGTGTTACCCATTTTTACCCTGGCAAAATGGACAAGTTGGAAAAATTGGACTTGGGCAACTTCATGGAGTTTCAATGAAGAATCTACAAGTTTCAAATAATTTTTCATGATTTTTGGGCACTTGGAACCATCTGGATGCATTCCCCTTCTCTAGGCTTCGAAGGTTCAATATTTAGTCAATTATCGAGTAAATTTGATAAAATTGGAAAAAATGTCTTTTAGGGCACTTTATTCCACTTTTCCCAACTTTGATCTTACTTAGCCTAAGGACTTAAAATTTTTGAAAAACTAGGGAAAAGACTCGAAAGCAGTGAAATGCGGATAAATCGGGTCCGGGAGAAACACAAGGAACAAGTGCTTTGGGGGCTCCGGTTCCGATTCGCCGAAAAAGCCGAAATATTAAGGATTTGGCCAAGTGGATAATGTATTACGAAAAAGCAGAGGTTCGGGGCCGAATGGAACATGTTCTAGGGGACATGAGTTCCCAGAAGACTAAAATTGCCACTATGGTGTAAAGGAATGGGGTTCGTTTGTATTGCGGGAAAGATGCGTGTTGTGGGCTCAAGAGGCCGGGCGGTGCATGTTCCGCGGGGGCTCAAGTTCCCGCGGGCGGGAGTGTCCGCAATACAAAGGTGTCGGAGCTATAAGGAGAAAGTGGAGTGCGGGGATGTTGGAGTCGGGTGGAACAAGGATGCGGGGAACAATGTTCCCCACTCAATGGAGCCGCAAACAATGCAAGGAGCGAGGCGAGTTCAATCTTTGGGATGAGGAGACTTGCGGGCACCAACATCCGTGCGAGGAATCTGTTCCCAAGTTCCACCCGAGACCCGAAGAGCCGATAAACCGCAAACAAAGGAATGGAAGGAGGGGCAGTATATTGCAGATAAGGTGGGCCTTGGAGACCCAAGTGACCCTTGTACCTCCAGTACCCCCAGGGCCCAAAATGCCCGATTTAACCGATCCAATGGAAATTTAAAAACATAAAAGAGAGAAACAATGTATTGAGGACTATGATGGACCACTTGAGCAGCCAACCCCTCCATATTCAAATGGTCATAACTTTTGACTCGAGATGCCCTATTTTTCACAAAATTGGACTTTTTGGAAACGTCTCTTCATCCTCTTCACCATGGAATCATGAAAATCAAAGTTAGGTGAGAGTAGGTGGGAGAAAAAGGGAAAAACACTTCCAACATTCAAAGCACACTTCCAAGTAGCTGAGATCAAATTTAATGAAGTATGGTCTCTTTTCTTATCCAACAAGCAAAAGGGACATTGAGGAATGGATTTGTCGATCACTCATACTCTTTTCCAGATAATTAATGCACGTAGTTGGTGGGTGAAGGGGAATTTCAAGATTCTTCTTCTCTTCTCTCTTTACTCGCTTCTATATATTGTAAACACTTCTCATTTGAGAAGTAAGGGGATATTCTGGGATGTGTGGAAACTCTGTCAAATTTGTTTCTCAACACCAATGAGCTACAAACCTTCTCATGGGCCTGGAAAGTGTATTTGTGCCTTTATTTCATCAATGTAATGGACTATGCATATTCTAAGAGCAATAAAATATGTGTTTTGTGGTGTTCTTTCAACCCTGACATTTGTTTTGTTGTATCTCCTTTCCTTTCCATTCTTGCTGTTGTTTTTCTGTGCATGTATTTCTCACTTGCAGGTTCAGGTTATTGTGTTTCATGGAGATCAGATGGTGAATGAAGATTTGGGTCTGTGTCACAGTTGTTTGGCCTCTCACCACTACATTTTCCTTCTCCTCCTACCTCGGCAGGATATTTCCACACCACCCTTTTCTTGGTACTACCATCTCTTTTAGTGTAGGATTTCTCATTTTCATGCACTCTCTCTCTCCCTAGTCCCTTGGAATTGGTAGATTAGGATTAAATAGCTACATTTCCTTCCTTAGGAGTAGTTTAACATTAGGATTGGGTAGAGGAACCATCCTTCTCTGGAGGTCCATCTCAAGTAGCAAGTCCCACAACTTGAGAGATGGTCCAATGTTACCCAAAAACACTGGTTGCTCATTCACACAAGCATGACAAATCGGAGGGTGTTGTTTTTGGTGATAACACTATGCTTTCCACGTTAGAGGAGATCTTCATGGGCAAAAGATCACCATATTGATTGATAGTGGAGCAACACAACTTCATTGATGAAGATTTGGTTGTCAAGATGGGATTACAAGAAGAAGACTTCCAAGGATTCAATGTGATTGTGGCAAATGGACATTCAATCACATGCACAAAGAAGGTTCCACAACTCCAATTCACCATGGGAGGTCATGAGGTAAGAGATGAATTTTATGTTGTTGGTATTGATGGATTGGATTTAGTACTTGGTGTACAATGACTTCGATCTTTGGGTGAGTTCACCCAAAATTATCAGACCATGGAGTTAAAGTTCAAAGTGCAAAACAAGGAAATTGTTTTGCAAGGTATGAGGAATGGTGTTCCTCAAATTGTGGCAGCCAAAAGCATGGAAGGATCATTCCAACAAGGGAAAATTGCACATGATGAGAACGGGAAAGAAACGAGCATGTCATCTTGTTTATCGCAGTGATGGTATTGTGAAGAAATTTAGCCCATTAGAGATCATGATGACATCACTAGGTATGGAATGAGTGAGATAAGATCATATCTATTGATGCATATTCAGATTTGTTTTCCCCTTGAGAAAAATAATGAATTAGAGAATGAAATCTGCAATCTTAAGTATGTGATACCTTTGAAAAAACCTTGTGTATATGATCATCTTGAGAGAGATATTGTGCATAAAGGAGATAGCTGATTTTCCAGTAGTTTTCCAGCATATTTGAAGTTTGAAGTTTGCAGATTTGGACAAGGATTTAGAGAGGAATTGTTGTTGCATCTCTTCCTTATTTTCAGCTTGCCCTAGGTGGTGCAACTTGCATAGTGGACTATTTGGAGGTGTTTGGGGCTGCTAAAACCAGATTTGGATGGTTGTTATCTTTGCAGATTTTTAGTGATCTGAATCAACATTTGTGGAGGGATTTTGGCTCCAAATTATCATATTTACAGTTGTGTCTGAAGGCAAGTATCTGCAGTTTTTTAATAAATTATTTTAGCCTCTTTTTGGGTCTCAAATCTGGAATTATCTTTGTGTTTTGGCTTTATAAATTCAGTGGATCAGTTTATGATGAAAATGTCATGATTTATCTTCTACTTTTGATGAGTCTCATATCCATACCTAGTCGCCATTTATAGATAAAATTCAGATCTGCACTATATCTTTTGTTATATTTTCTATAATCTGCATTTGGGGTTTGGGATTTGCCTTAAATCTATTTGGGGGTAAAAATAGACCTTTTGGGGACATTACACAATGAATTGTATAGCTCACATTTAATGAAGAATAGATTATAGTTACTATTTTGATGCAGAGGCTAGCGTATTTGGAGTGGTCACCAAACGTGCACCAATCATAAGCATATAAAGTGTGTGAGTGAAATTGTCGGTGTTTTCTCTTTGTAGGAATTGAGAAGAGGTCAGAAAATGCCCATGTGTAACCTGAAGACATCAACAAACTCCAAGAAACAAGAAAAGGAGTTCGGTTGGCAGATGGCTCGGTTGGAGTATTGCTTCTAAGATGACAAAACCACCGGTCCGCACTAACCGGTTAAGTGGCCATTTCACCCACAGCAGCTTGCATAAGCAAAGGACAAAAATGCTTGATTTTCTCATTTTAAGTGTTTTCAAGAACAGAGAAACTTCAAAGAGGCACTCCAAAAGTCGTAGGAGACAGAAGATTGAGAAAAGTTAATTCGAGGCTAGAGAGAGAGGAGCATGTGCTCATTCATAGTTCAAGGAGCATAGTGAGAGTGGAATTAAGTCCATTGAGGAATTTTTTTGGTTCTTTTTCATGTTGTAATAACAAACTTTGAATAGATTGTGTTGTTTGTTCTAGCTTGCAATTTCCTCATCAAACCTTAATAGAGTTGTTCATTGAATCAAGTCTTGAATGCATCCGTGTGTATGTGCGTTCATAATCGAATGTTTGGTTCAAGCGGTAGGTACAAGGTAGCCATTCACTTGTCCCCTATCCTCGATCGTGCATCAATTAGTATCACAACTAGTTTTGAATCTAGTTCGTGAGAGTATACCTTGCCCGATGGGAATCATTGTAATCGAGAGGGCTTACAACAATAGGTTGTGATTGACAAGACATCAAGATGCCTCATGGCAGTGAGTAGTTGCCAACATGGCTAGGAGACTACATGAGATAGTTGGAATGACGATAACAAGGGAAGTAAGATTGGACTTTGTGGAAGCGGATAGAAGTAGAGGTTTTGCGCCAAGAGATGATGTGAGAGATGAAGAAGAAGAACTAAGGGTAGAGGAAGGAGAACCACAACAAGCACAAGAGCAGCAAATGGATGCGAGACATAGGCTCATTAGAGCTATCTCAAGGATTGGAATAGGAACCAAGATGGAAGTTCTCATTTCTCGGCAACTTTGAATCCCAAGGAGTTGATAGATTGGCTTACGAGAGATTGAATAATACCGAGTTTGATAAAGGGAGGACCCAAGGAGAGTGAAAGTGGCTCAAACCAAGTTGAAAGGTCATGCGAGACCTACCCGTGGTGGAAGGAAGCAAACAGAAAGGAATAGAAGGGGTAGAGAAAATATTGCATGGGAGTTTTTGCATGCAGATTATTAGTTGGACATGCTGAAAAAGTAACAAAATTAGAGACAAAGGGAGCTCTTGTCGGTTGTCACCATGAGATTGATCAAGAGAAGATTGCAAGATACATGAATAGGCTGAGAATCAACATACAAGATGAGATAAGTACTGGTCAAATTGCAGACCCTCGAAGAGGCTTACCGATTTCCTTTGAAATCCAAAGAAGTTGTCGAGGAGGCAACAAAATACAGCAAGAGGTAGAGGCATATTTTTGAAGGGAAGAGGTCAATCAAATGTTGGAAGAGGACAGGAAACTTATGAGGAGAAGCTAGTACTTCTCACAATCATAATCATTCACCAAGAAAGAAAGAAATTGCATTAATGTCCACAAATGACCAAAAGTGGGTCAATGGAACTCGAGAGTACATCCAATTAGAATAAAAAGTGCTATGGTAAAAGGACCCTGGGAACAATGACTAACTAAACAAAAGAAGAACAAAATCGCTGGAAGTAAACAAAATACCCCAACCCATGTGGTTAGGGTACCGATATAAATAGCTATGTAGAGGAAGCAAGAACAAGAACCTCCCAAAGATCGTGGACCGATGAAAGTCAAAGAGACTGGATGGTAGCCTCATCAAACATCTCCGATTGTGTCCATATAGAGGAATGAACTTTGTCATCATCTATCACTAAGAAGGGCCAATGCAGGATCTAAGAATTGTTCATCGGTGATTGTCTAGGGCTAGGGGGACGGGTTCGATAAATCATAGGGGGAAGCAAAGCACTCCCCCCCCCAAACACCTCTTAACATCCGAGGCCAAAGAAATTGTCGAGGCAGCGATGAAACTCGTAATGTGTGCTTGTCCTCCCGATCGAGGAAGCAATCCTCGAAGGAGCAGATCCACGATGTCAAGGAGCAAATCCATGTTGTTGAATAGGGGCAGATCCACGCCACCGAGAGTTAATGGATTGGGACACCCTGGTAGTAGTGATATGTTGCGATGAGCGTCGCCTCACCGACCTACCCTCCAATGTGTGAAGCAATAGTATCAAAAGGGCACTTAATACCGCCAACCTACATGAAGAATGAAAGAGATGATCAACCAAAGTGCTCTAACGGCTCACTACATGGACCTACGATAGAGGGTGACAACGTCCGAATAAAAAGGGTTATGCATCATGGTCCAGTACTAATAGAAACTAGATAGAGAGTTGCCCAAGCTTCTATAGAGATGGTGATATCTCCTCGAGATCTCACAATAAATAGGGCATCTAAAAGCGAAAACCTTATCTTTCTAGAGGAAGAGAGCAATATGGTAGAGAAAGAGGATTCACAGTACGTACTACAAATGTGGACAAGCTATTCACCGGACTTATGAGTGCCCACAAGCACAAAACAACACCAATTGGAGAGATGAGGCTAACACAAATATTTTACAAGTAGATGAAGAGCCCTTACATCACCCAACCACACGAGAGAAACTGGATCATGGAGAGACACTCATGATGAAGAGAGACTCGCTAAAGCCCAAACAGGAGGAAAAGAACCAATGCAAAGGAAACATAGTTTCTACACAATTTGCAACTAATGAGGTAAAGTGTTGCAAAAGTCATTGTTGATAGTGGTAGCACGGATAATAAGGTGTCAACCGAGGTGGTAGATAAGCTTGGGTTGAAAATTGTAATGCACCCGGACACTGCTCGAGGTCTCATTGCTGCAAAAAAGAGTATCAAGTCTTGGAAAATGAATAATGATTGGTTAATTTTCAAAGTGGACTCATAGAGATGAAATGGTGTGATATTATGTTCATGGATATGTATTGTGTTGTTGGGTAGACCGTGGCAATTTGATCATATGTCCATACATGATGGTAGAGCAAATACCTACACCCTTAATAGAATGGTAAGAAGTATACCTAAACCCATTCAAGGGCAAATAGGAGGAAGTGAACAGCAGTCCTACAGTTTTGATTATTTCGGAAAACAAATTTTGGAAGAGGTCAAGAAAGAGATAGTATGTATTGCTTTCATTTCAAAACCCATGCAAGTTGGAATAGCAGATAAGGCAAGTGAAATGTCAAGTAAAGGATTGTTGGATAATTGTGTTGAGACTCTTTCCAATGAATTACCGGCGGTTTTCCACCCATGAGGAGCATCAACCATGACATAGATTTGATTCCCAAATCTAGTTTGCCAAACAAGACAACCCATAGATTAAAACCCACGTAGCATGAAGAGGTGAATAAATAAGTGCAAGAGTTGTTTGAGAACGAGGATTGAGAAGGGAAATTTTGAGCATGTGTTGAGCTCCAACAGGGGTTAGCACCTATGAAAAGTGGGGAATGGCATACATACATTGATTGTATAGCCATAAACAAGATAACAATCAAGTGTAGAATTCAATTTCCTCGAATGGATGGCTTGATGGACAGTTCGAGTGGAGCAAAGTTTTTCATAAAGATTGATTCTAAGGGTGGGTATTCGAAGATTGAATTCAAAACAAAGGAAGGTTTGCACGAATGGTTGGTTATGCCATTTGGTTTGAAAAATGCACCAAATACATTCATGAAACTCATGAATGAAGTGTTTAATCCGTATCTTGGTAAGTTTGTCATTGTTTATTTTGATGATATTTTGATTTTTAGTCGAACAAAAGAAGTGTAATATCCCCTTTTAGGATATTAATTAAAAATCTGAAACTACTTGCAAAAAGTAAACTTAGAAGAGCAACCCTTCTAGGTTCACCTCAACTAACCCAGTGTTGGCTTCAATACAACCCAAATGGGGTTGGAGTGAGCCAAAGTGATGGGTTTAGATGGGCTAACTAGTTGGAGATGTCACTTCATTAACCATATTAATTGCAGCAGTAGTAATTTAATTTAAAACACTGAAAAACCAGTTGAACTTCAAAAATTCTTAACTTCACCAAAACTTAGTATTTTTCCTTGAAACGAAATGCAGATGAAAACTAATAATTTTATCTTTCCAAAGAACTATAGAACTGATTTTTCTGAGCACCAAAACTGTCCTTAAAATCAGAAACCTAGTCGCCTAGGGTTAGGAAAAATATAATAATTATTTTGAGCACTTTCTTTTGCTTCCCAAACCCCAAAATATCACTTTTCAGATCTGCAATAATTAATTTATAACAGCAGTTCATAAACTATTAGAAAACCTCACCAATGATGCCCAAACTCCCTCCACACAAGTCGATTTACCATAAATAATTACCAGCAGCATATGCAAGCTTAACATAGGTCAAATCATGGGCATTACACTTAGAAAAACATGCTAGAACAGATCAGATTTAAAACTCACTTCAAATACCATTAAATTACACCACAAATACCTCCAAAGCAAGTCGATTTGATCCACAATAACCAGCAACAAAAATCAGATTGTAATCACCACATAAAACTCACAAATACCCTCATAAATCAAGCTCATATACTCTCAAAAATGGCGACTTCACATAGACAAGAGATTAAAGCAATAACTCATCAATTCATAGCTCAAAGGGCATACACACTTCACATATAGGTGGTGTTGAAGAACACCTTTTATTTTAGATCATTAGTGGGCATACATCCCTCTTCAAGCATGAAGATAAGTTTGCAAAAACCGTCAACATGCGAAAGGGGTGCCCATCATCTTCTTTTATAGATTTTCCTTGTGCAATCTTCAATGTTTTTCTCTCGTTTTTGGCACCATCTTTTAGAGAGGAGAGTTTTTAATTTAAAAGGACTGAAAGACAACTCCAATGCAAATGTTAATTCCCCAAGATAATTTTAAAAATACATAGAGAATAGGAATTAATTAATTTTAATCAATGCCCACATGGAAGTCGCATTTTTGCCCCATAAATCGATTTGCCCAATAATTATTATTTAATTAATCCCAAAACAAATCGACTTGCCTTTTATTTAATTTCTTTTCTCCAAATAAAATTGATTTTCTCCTTTACTTATTCAATTTGCAGAATAAATAATATTTAATTTAAATTCACATGCACAAATCGATTTTCCCCCAATTTAATTTCTTTTAATCCAAGGGGAGTGGATTAAAGGATACCAACAATGGCCATTTAATTTTCGCTTGAAAAAGGGGACATTACAAGAGGCCATTTAATACATTCGAGCTAGTGTTCCAAATATTGAAAGAAGAGAAGTTGTTGGTCAGCTTTAAAAGTGCAATTTTATGAAGATC
The DNA here is from genome assembly GCA_018340775.1 of Taxus wallichiana var. yunnanensis. Lineage (NCBI taxonomy): Eukaryota > Viridiplantae > Streptophyta > Pinopsida > Cupressales > Taxaceae > Taxus > Taxus wallichiana. The sequence continues at coordinate 103,631,201 of CM031237.1, forward strand.
AAGCTAGTTTACTTGAGTTTCATGGTCTCAAAGGAAAGATTGAGGATGGATACGAAAATGTTCAAAGCTATTTTGGTATGGCCAATACCAAAAGCATGTTTCATGCTAGATGTTTTTATGGATTAGCTAAAAATTCAGAAATTCGTTAGAAACATCAGCGGTATTTGTGCACCCGTAACAAAAACAATAAGAGGTGACAAAAAGAATTCAAGTGGACAGTTGCAGCTAAAAAACTTTGAGTTGTTAAAGAAGAAGGTAACCGAACAACCATTATTAACATCGTCATATTTCAACAAGGTGTTCCAAGTTGATTGTGATGATAGTGGGATAGTCATAGGTAATATTTTGAGTCAAGATAGCAAACCCATTTGCTTATTTTAGTGCCAAGCATAAGTATTCAATTTAAGCTCAAGAGTTTTGTGCAATTGTGCAAGCCCTTACAAAATGGAGACATTACTTGCTATCAAAGGAGTTTGTTTAGTGTAAGGATCAACAAAAAATGCAATATATAAACACATAATGTAAGTTAAATTGACAGCATATGAAATGGGTTTAATTTCTTCAAAACTACTCTTTCATGTTGAAGCATAAAAGTGGCAAGTCTAATAAAGTTGCAGATGCATTGAGTAGACGATGTTTCTTGTTAAATGAAATGAGAGTAGAGATGATAAGGTTTATTTCCATAAAGGGTTTATAGCAAGAAGATGTGGATTTCAATATGCATGGGCAGCATGGAAAGATCCAATGAACATGGATAGAACTTTGTGGTTGGATTTCTTTTTGCAAGACAGATTATTGTTTCAAGGCAATAGTTGTGTATACGACAAAGATCAACGAGGTAGAACTTGATAAAAGAGAAACAAAGTGGTGGAATGGCTAAACATTTTGGTATAAATAAGACATTGATGCAGCTGAATGAGAGCTACTCCGGCCCAAGATGAGTGCAGAGTCATGATAGTTTGTACAATACCAACATGCAAAAGTCAACATACGGGATCATATCAACCACTTCCACTATTGAAAAGACTGGGGATGACATTAGTATGGACTTTGAGCTTGGATTTCCGAGAATACATAAGGGTAATGACTCTATTTTTGTTTTTGATGGATTTTCAAAAATGTCACACTTCATTGCATCTAAAAAAGCTAGTGACACCAAAAACATTGCAAATTTGTTTTTCAAAGAGAGTTAGATTGTATGGACTACATCGGAGTACAATTTCAAATAGAAATAACAAGTTTGTGGGTCATTTCTGGAAGAATTTGTGGAAGAAACCAGGTACCAAGTTAAGTTTAAGTTTAGTATAACATCCACAAAATGGATGGAAAAACAGACATAGCAAATCAGATTCTTGGTAATTTGTTAAGATGTTTGTAAGAAGACAAGCCCAAACAAAGTGGGATCTTATATTGGCACGAGTTGAATTTGCTTACAACAATTTCATTAACAAAAGTAAAGCGAAGACCCCATTCCAAATAGTATGTAGTTGCAGCCCAAGATGTGTCAGCAAGCTCACGACATTAAGGATTTGAGTGAGAAGAGTGCTAAAGCGGAGGACTATACAAATTATATGCAAGAGGTTCAACAAGTGAAAAAAGTTGGAGCATAGTACAATGGGGTGCAAACAACAATATGATCTTAAATGAAGGGTAAAAAGTTTCAAATTGGAACATTGGTCTTGGCACATCGAAGAAATGAACGGCTCTGAAGGGAACCTGCAATAATGTCACATCCCGCAATATTAGTCCTGGGTTGTTGAGGGTAAGTAAAACGATGAAGCGATTTACGAAGGCGGGGAAGTGAACCTTGTTGCATAGCTGAGTATGCAGCTACCCGCGCACATGAATACTGTAAAGGATATCCACGCAGCGTTCGTGTAATTGCATGTGCAACACGCAACAGCGCTCATTGCCGACGTTCATAAAGTGCTTAGCTTTTACGACGTATTTTTGTTTGCTTTATGATGGATGTACTCACCTAGTGGGTGAGTACGATGATTGTAGTACATGCGTTATTGTTGATATTTGTACCAGTAATTAGAAACTATTAAGCACCTTGCTCGATTGTTCTATTGTTATATATTGGTACATCGGTTGTTAGAAGTCCCTGAAAAGCAATTAAGATGAATGATACTTAGTTGTAGAACTTTGTCTCGGGACTAGAAATAATCGTTGTGTAAGGTAAAGGACCTATACCTAGTGCAATAATATTACTTGGTATGATTTGTCACTATAACATTGCATATTGCTTAGATTATAACTATGGTTAAGATTTGACTGTTACAATCTTAGTGAGTTCATTGGCTGTTGGTATTGAGATATCAATGAATTTGTTGTAACCGCAATGAAGGTTTGACTTTGTTGATTATATTTTGTTGGGGTGATTAATATTATCCAGGGGTTACATTTATAATTACCCTATAAAAGTCTTTTGATCTAAAAATTGCTCTTTATCGGATACAGTGTTACAACTAATTGATTCTCAAAGGATGACGCCTTAGTCATAAGGGCAAGTAAGAATCATGCGGGTAAGGTAATGCCACTTTGTCATATCTACTTAATCTGAATAACGGTAAGTTACCTAGTTGAGGCCATAAATTATTTAAACAATGGCCTAAGACCATGTGGGTAGACATTTCATGATAAGTCTTGATCGACATAAAAACTCGGTATGGGCATTCAAGTAACTACGCATTCTTGGGAAACTTAAGGTGGAATAGTGGCTTTTTTAATGTGAACTATTAGTCTCATGCAACATCTTATTGATAATTAAATTAATCAAAGTGATTTACCATAATGTGGTCAATCAACCATCTTAAGGGGCATTGATTTATATTTGATGCTTGGATTAAGAATATGATTTTGACCCTACATGGGTACATTGGATAGTTGATTTTGCTTAACTTCATGTTTATGGTCAAATCGACCTCGTCAAAAGCTTAGTCAAAGCTCTTTGACCGTTTGAGGTTCATCACCCCGCATGTAATACGGGTAATACTTAAACTATCTAAATTTGATTTTTATGATGGAAGTAGCATGCAAACTTAGGTTTAAGTCCCGAGTTAAGGCAACCGCCGAGTGGGTGGGGAACAATGAAGTAGTTGTTACTCCTTACACAGAGTGTTTAATGGCATTAATGCCAAAATTATACGGCTCTTGATGGAAGCAAAGCTTCTCCAAGAAGCCACCGACTTGGTAACTTGAGTTCCATTTTTAGTTACTAGGTATTCTTATCTCTGTTGGTTCTTTTGCCTTCAAACTCCACATCATAGGATTATGCATGCATTAGATGGAGTTTTTTAAGAACGACTCTTGATGAAAAATCAATCTGCGACTCGGCGATCCTTTTATAGTGAGAATATTGTAAATCGAAGGTCGTCTTACTTAATTTTGGGAATTTTTTTGTGGAAGATTTGTGCTGGGTTGCTTTTCTGGAGGAGCTTAGCAGAAGAAATCTGGAGGAAGATCTCAAACCCTATTCTAGGCATGAAATATCTAACCCTAATGAAATATAGAATATAAAACGTTTCTTCTTCTTCTCTGTTAGTATGAGATTTGTGTGTGGGTAGTTGAATCTTTTCGCAAATATGAATTGTGTGTGACCTTCCCGACTTATGGGTGGTTTGGCAATAGAGATTATAAGGCCCTATTATTACTGGGTTTGTGTACTTTTGCCATTATAATGCTTGGATAAATTGCTGGTTAGCCTGCGTAATGCGTAAGTGTTGGGTTTAAAACTCGTGCTCGGTTTGACTATTTGTGAAGTTTGAAGGTCGATACATAACCTTGTTCTTTAATTTATTGCATATGATGAAGCTGGTAAGATATGTATTTCTGGTCACCTCACCCTTGTTCTTGTTCGGGTGCGTGATTCTTGTGCCCTTGAATAGCTTCCGAGCAATTAAATATGAATCGTTCGATCCACGAAAGTCGATTTGTTATTTTTTTAAAAAGATATAACGGTAAGCGTTGGTATAAGACCATGTTGTTGAGGAGGAGTTACGAAGACATGAATTTCTTTTTATATAAGTATATATTTCAAAGCGAAATGAGCAGAGATTGTTAGTCTCTCATGGCGGAAGGGTTAAATAATACTATAAGAAGGAATGGATAAATATTTTTAAAATCATGACCATTGACTGTATCAACAGACCATGGAATAACTTCCATATGGAACTCTTGCGATTATGAGAGGGGATATTTAATTTACAAAGCTTGACAATAAATCCTCAAGATTTTATAATACTCCCTTAGGCTGGGAGTTAGTACTTTTGCTAAAATGGGTTGTTGATATAATAAGGTAAAAGCTGTGGGATTTTGAATCTCATCCTTATAAAACTTATTAAGAAGTTTAAATCCTATGTACATAGGGATAAAGTCGACCTTCAGAAAGGGCTTCTAAAATTGTTTACTATTGGCTGATTACCCTCCATTCATGACTGAGTTATGTTTTTCCTACTTTTGAGAAGGTGGATAAAGATCTATTAGGTTCTTTATTTCTGTTTCTGCCATCTACATTTTACTGTATAAATAAGAGAAAACGTGAAATGTTGTATTTCAATGGATTACCTTTATAATGTCATTTATTATATTTTAACCAGTGTTTTAAAAACCGGTCAAACCGGAACCGGAACCGGCCGGTTTGACCGGTTTAACATTTTAAAGCACGAACCGTTTAGTAAACCGGATCGGTTGACCGGTTTTAGCCCAAACCGGCCGGTTCCGTACGGAACCGGCCGGTTTGGGCTAAAACCGGTCAAACCGGTCCGGTTTCATCCTAAACCGGCCGAGTCATGTAAAGATAGCATTTCTTTCCTTTTTTGGCATTTCTTTCCTTTTTTGGATTTTTGGTGAAAAAAACACAAGCATAGAATAAAATTTGCCATTTTTGGAAAGGGTCCGGGAAGATGTAGCAGCAAAAACTTGCATGTGCCATAACTTTCATTTGTGGCTCCGTTTCAGGTGTCGTTTTCTCTAAAAGTGCATATTTTCTCGAGCTCTACGCATTGATGGCAATATTTTTCTTATTTTCATAAAATCCATTTTTGCACCTTTGCATATTTTGTGTGTAATTGTTGGAATCATGGTTTCTAATTTTTCAAATATATTGTTTTCTTTAAAAATGTAATTTTTATGTGTTTTTTAGTAAACCGGTTCATAGAGTTTGAACCGGTCCGGTTCCGTTCGGTCCGGTCCAACCCTCGACCGGTTCCGAGTCCGGTTCCAATTTTTAAAACATTGATTTTAACTAATAAAGGTAGGAGAAAGTCATTTTATACTCTGATCTTCATGCTGATTCAACATGATTTTAGGTGGATATTTCATGCCAGTTCTATTTGGACTGACCATGTGAAATTACTCTTTTCAGATTTGCAGGTTTTTGAAAAAGTATGATGAAAAAGGAAGGAATAAATTGACTGCATGGATTAATTGTACCTAATGTTCATGAATACAAAAGAATGCAATGTCTTATGAAAAGTGAAAGTTTGCTTGTGATAAAAACTTAAACAAGACTTGGAGCCTGTTATATGATGACACTTTGGTAGTCTTTTGTGGCTGTGTCATATTTGTTGATTTAGAAGTTATCAATTGCCGAGTAAAGCATAAAGATTGTGATTAAGACGTCAATATGGATCTGCCATTATAAACCAGATTTTCTGGGTATATTGAAATAATAATACTATAGTTTTATTGTGCTTTAATGAGTCTTTAAATGTTTAGTGAATCAGCAAGGATATTATATGAGTGAGCTTATTGTATCAAGATATATTATCATCATTAATCGCCATATCATTATGCACTAATAAGGGAAATGAGTATGCAATGAATGTTGACCAGTTCTATCAATTGTGTTAGACTATTAGTTGCATTGTTGATCAACAACAAAGTGTCCATTGCAAAAGCTGATGATTAAAAAGATACTGTTTCGGGATAACAGCATAAATTAGTAAGTGTTTTCAGGGAGGTAAGATAGACTATGAAGATGAAAGATTGATACAAGAAGAAACCTATAGCTAGAATAGAGTAAAGTTATAATCAGGAATTTGCCTTATGGGATTTATGACATGATGTGCATTAGCATGGGGAGACATGTGGTATACTTATGATATGATCATATTGAGGTGTTATATGTGTCATCCTCACCTTGAAGGACTAAGTAAGATAATGGAAGCCCTCTTTTGTATAAGATAGTTATCATGTCGGGTTAAGTTATATGGTACTTCCCTTGTATCATAATATGTTCATGCATGTTTCATGGAATGAGGAAGGTACTAGACTAAAGGGATATAAGAAGTGTACATACAAGATGTCCTTATGTACCTAAGTATGTTAACAATCAGTGAAATTGTAATAAGAAGAAGAAGAAGACTGTAATAATACCCATCTTCAAAAGATGAGATAGGTTGACCATCTACTCAAATGGAACCGAATTAGTAAACTCAGCTGCTCATATAAAAATGGCATAGAATATTAAATATAGTTGGTGAGGTATATTTGTCGTTTGTCATAGGGCAGATAACATGAATCATCTTATGGGTTGAACCTCTTATAACATAACTGTGAATTAAATTTAATAGGAATGATTATCAAGTAGTACAAGATTTGATTATATTCACATTTGGCTAAAATTGGTCAATAGTGTGATCTGATTTAGTTACAAATCATGTAAGATGGTATAGGCCACTTGCAGAACTTAAATCTCAACTACTGAGAATTTGATTAAGAACTATGGATGTAATTAAATAAGACAATAAGTATTAACATTAGATCATACAGATGGGCAATAGGATATCATTCATAAATGGAATTAAGGAGTCAATTATTGCTGTCATTCATAACAGCAGCTTCAGGGGATTGATTAAATTCAGTCATTCTAAATGCCTTATTACTACTGTCATTTCAAAAGGAATTTGATCCTGACATTTCAAAAGGAATTTGATCATGACCAAATGGAACAACGTGCCGAGGTACATTGGCAACTCTTGAAGAAGTTCTGATACACATATTGGTGCTTGGCTAGGTAATTATCAGTTATCTCTTATGGTCCATAGACTAAATTTTTTATAATGAGTACAATAAATAAATATACATATATATATATATATATATATATATATATATATATTAAAAAATTATGATAAATTGTACGGACGTTTCCGTAACATTTTGTAGCCAAGGTTTTTTTGAAAATCGGTGTTTCCGCGTTTCAGACCCATACCCGTTTCTTGGCAACATAGTCGAAAAGTGATCACAACATACATAAGTGTAACCTCAAAACATCATCAAACTCCAAGAATCAAGAAAAAGACAGTTTCAGTCGGCATGCACATATCAATTTGAGTATTCCCTATAAGATGACAAAACCATTGATTATTGCAGGAGCAGTTATGATACCGCTAATCTACATTAACCAATGATTGTGAAACCACCACTACAGCTACAAAACTAGTGGCCTACATTAAGTGGTGGTTTTGATCACGGCAATTGTACAAGTAACGTAACGGGCCAAAACGCATGATTTTCTCATATGAGCGTTTTCAAGATCATAGGGACTTGAATCGACACTCCAAAAATCATAGGAGACAAAGAAGAGTTTGATTTAAGCCGGAGAGAGAGAGAGAGGAGTGTCTGCCTGTTTAGAGTTCAAGGAGCATGGAGAGAGTGCAAATTTTGTTTTATTCTTCTTCATAGTATAATACAGAACATTTAATTTTATAAGTGTGTTGTGTTGTTCTAGAATGTAATTTCCTACGATATCGATACAGCAGAAAATAGGGCGGGATATGGACAGGGCTGTGAATACGGCCCGGATGGTCCACACACGATTGCAAGCATACCCAGGTGTATCTGGGCAGTCCAGGGCATATCTTAGGCATCTTCGGGGAAAAAACTCGTTTTTAATTTTTTCTAATCTTTTTCAACATTAAAACATAAAATGACCCATTTTTTTAAAACACTATGAAACCCTAAAAAATCAGCAGGGTTTGAATCTTCACGTGATCATCCTATCCATCTTGGGAACAAATCTGACCAGAGGGAACAAGCACAATCAACCCAAATACTTTATCTGATCACTTACAGGCAGATATTCAATTCTGGACAAGGAACGATTGTGAGAGTAAATCTAAATCCCACCACAAATCTGATTTTCAGTTTTGTGCTGCTATAAAACCAGAAAACTTGATATACATGCATCTTCTGTTTTAATGATCACATGAAGATTCAGACCCTGCTGCATTCTCCCATAAACAAATTAAACCCTAATTTTGATGTAATAATAAAATTTAATATTTATCATGACATTTGTGACGTTTCATTTGGCAATCAATTGGCATTATATAAATTATCAGTAGTGTTTTGTGGTTTTTTTTTTTATATGCATACCATGTGGTTAATTCCTATTTGTCAGGCTAGAATTTATATATGTGGTTGTGGTTAATTCCTGGTTGTCAAGCTAGGATTTATAGTTTTTGTGGTTATTTTGTTTTTATATGCATATTATGTGGTTAATTCCTAGTTGTCAGGCTAGAATCTAAATCCCACCACAAATCTGATTTTCAGTTTTGTGCTGCTATAAAACCAGAAAATAAGATCAGTAGCTCTTGATGTACATGCATCTTCTGTTTTAATGATCACATGAAGATTCAGACCCTGCTGCATTCTCCAATAAACAAATTAAACCCTAATTTTGATGTAATAATAAAATTTAATATTTATCATGACATTTGCGACTTTTCATTTGGAAATCGATATGGCGTTATAAAATTATCAATAATGTTTCGTGGTTATTTTGCTTTTTATATGCATACTATGTGGTCAATTCCTGGTTGTCAGGCTAGAATTTATATATTTTCTACATTTTTGTATTATCGTATCCAAAGTTGTATCCAATAGGTGAAAAATGCATTGTATCCATGTATCGGATTCTTCGTATCCGTACTCGTATCTCAAACACATCGGCTACTGAGGTAATTTCCTAATAAAAGCTTAGTACAATTGTTGTTCATTGGCCTATAATCTAGAATCATCTTTGTTTGTGTTCATAGTCAAGTGTTTGGTTCAGGCTGCAAGGTCAAGGTAGCCATAAACTTGGCCCCCTATCTTTGACAGCATCATATTCACTGGGGCTGACATTTATAAGGAAAGTAACTGCATATATGACAAGATAAAAAAGGGCCAGGTGTGTTAAGAGCTTCTGATTATTTTAAGGCAAAATCCTGGTCCTCCCATAATTCAATCTCTAATGTTCCCATAGTCAAGTTTCAGACTAGACACCTGAACAAGCGGAATATATGATGTTTGACCCACAAACTGCATGATGCAGGGGGCAGCTGCTCTGGTTTTTCCTGCACTATTAACCCCACAAAACATTTAAAATAGAACAGGAAAATCCAAATCTTTTCCTTAACTTTAGGAAAGGTGATTTTAGTTTCGGTGCACCCATGAAACCTCTAAAACACTGGACCAGGAAATATCAAATCAGTTTTCTTTAATTTTATGACACAATTATTTTAGCTGTAGAGTTTGAGCAGTTGCTGAAGAGGGATGGCTAGAACTTTGCAGTCATTTCCGCCAAATAGCAACATGTGTGTAATTGCTTTTAAATCTAGAATTATATGCTCATAATTTTAAATGTAGTATCCATAAAAACCTCAATGGAGAGGTGAATTTTTCATGTTCCGTGGAACTAGGGTTCTTTTCACCTTTCCCTCACGGTACTACTTCGCTATCGGTCATTGAGGAATACTTGGGCTTAGAGGGTGGTCTTTTCTTGTAAATCACAGATATTAAGGTAAACCCCCACCATGAAACCATTCCAAATTTTACTCTAAACCCCCACCATAAAATCATTCCAAATTTTACTCCACAGCGCCATAAGAAAATTACAGTAGCCATACTCCACGAAACCATTACCTAATCCTGCACCTTCAATGTAATGCAATGTAATGTATCAGTCAGATATGTTACACCATTGTCTTATTAATTCAGGTCTAAGGCTTGATCCCCACATTATTCAAACCCTTGGGTTCATGTAATATTGTTTAAGACTAGTTATTTGAGGAAGTCGCATAGAACCACAAAATTCACCACATCACCAATTCAAACTTACTCCATACATATAGGAAAAGACTGGTACCGTCCAAGCATTGCAGTTTGTCAGTCAGCTCTACCATTCAGGGTTTTAGGGTTTCCAAAATCAAAAACCCCTATAATAGAGTAAAACTAGAATTTATGATAAACAAGTTTAAGACCCTAGAAGCTTATAGAACAACCCGTATCTATGGATTCAAAAACCATAATAAAAATTTCTTGAGTTGCATTCAAATACAAATCCATCGAAAAGAAAAAAAAGAATCAAACCTCTGAAATCCAACATAATACTTTATAGGGAAAAGGCAAAATTAAAAAAGTACCTTCTGAAAAATCCTTGCATTAGATTTTAATTCTCTAGAAACAATTAAAACTAGCAATTGCGCCTGAAGATGCAATGGTTGCACCAATATTGATGTTGAGAATGATTCTACATTTGAAAGAATAACACAAAATGAGCTTTAACAGAAATTATTTCCACAGTACATACAATTAAAATAATACTTCTAAAAAAATGGGAAAGATTTTTTTGATCTCTTTGAAGAAAATGAACTTGTTGATAGAACCTCACATCTTTTAGGCAAATGCAACTCGCGGATAAAACAGAACCCCACAAATGTATGACGACATTATCAAGTTGTGTACCAGAGTTGGAGCTTTGGAACATGGTATGGATGCTCATATAATTATAAAGAAAAGCAAAGTTATTTGATCAGATGGTGTAGTTGTGATTGCCGTAATAGACATGTATGCAAAATATGCAAGCATACATGAAATGTGATCTCATGGATTTGCAATCATGCGGTTGGATACGCACAAAATTGAATTTCTGATAATGCATTGCGAATTTTAAAGCAAATACGATATGTAGGTGTAAATCCAAGCACGCCTTTTGCCAAAATGAGATCTTTGAAACAGGGTGTGGACATATAAAAAAATGTAAACGAAAGTTACAATTTGTGGGTGTAAGTCCAATCACCGCTTTTTCCAAAATGAGATCTTTGAAACAGGGTGTGGACATATAAAAAAATGTAAACGAAAGTGGTTTGTTGTTTGATGTTGTGATTGGGCCTTTCTATCAGTTATTATTTGCAAAGTGCATTTTATGTGAGTTTGTTCAAACCCTGATGTAAATTGACAATATGAACACGTAAGAAGAAAAAATTTGGGCCCACGAGATACTCAAACACCATAATGGAAATATATCTCATATGGAGAACATGAGTGTGAACTCATTCTAAGGAAATTCATCATTCTGTGAAAGTCTGGTTTTTTTAACAGGATTTCGTAATATGCTAACTTTTTGGATTTTTACAAGAAGTGATTTCATGATTGTACTTCTTGAGTATTTGCTACATCCTCTTTCCCTTCTCTGCTCAATCTGTACTTCATTCTTGATCCAAGCAGCAAATGGAAGAAATTTTACCTTTGGGTGGTCTAAATACTCAGTCCCAAATGAGCAATCAGCTTCAATTGAAAATATATCAAACTTGTGGTTGTGCTGGGGGTAGTGAGACTGGAACCATGAGACAATACTTGATTTGTAACTGTTAGCCCCCACGTCAACAAACACATAGCCAATGGAATTTTGGGGGTAACCTAAAATGTTGGGGAGATATTGAACATTGTTGTTGAGGTTTTCAATAGATTCTATCCATGAAGCTCTGGGTTCTTCTAGTAGATCATGCTCTAGTTTTTTGATGGCAGCCCTTTTCTGGTCACTCATTGGTCATTTGCGGGATTGTACCTAGTTGACAGAAATAATAGTGTCAATCTGAAAGGTCTCCTATCGTCTCAGATAACAATTTTAAAATTAGCCAAGAGCTCAAGTAAAGTATTTAGATTCAGAGCATTTGCATCTCGTGGAATATGTACAACAAAAACACCCCCAATCTTGACAGATAGATCCATTTCAGCAGCTGGAAATGAGGAACATGTAAATGTCACTGCACTCAGCTCAAAGTCATATAGGTTTTCATTAGGAAATCTGTCTTTTTGGACATCTTCAGAAAACCACATCAAATCCATCAATGCCCAAAAGTTTTCAGTGGATCTTTCCAGTTCCAAGGCACAGGACCCTGTCGCCTGCCTTCAACAGCCCTTGAGATGTCATAAATTGAAATACCCTACGCAAAGTGTGACTTGGCCATTGTTTATGTAAAAGGGCCTTGTTAGACAAAATAGCATTGCCAATGCCATGATCAGACTCTGCAGGATTGCTGAAGTTGGGTTTAGCACAAAAGAAAAAAGTGGCCAAGGCCATTAGCAGAAATGCAGATCTGGCCACAACTCCCAGAGAAACAATGCGGCGCCATGATAGTGTTATCAAAAATTGCATATCATAGGAGGAGGTTGCTATGGGCATTGGCATTGGCATTATATGCACATTTCCATAATATTGGGCATATCTGATTCTGCTTCTGCAATTTTTTCTCTGTGAAAAATCAGCTTCTCCTTCTTACCCAATGTCATCTTTAGGAGGAGAATAATAGCAATGATATTATTGAGTCAATTTGGGGAACTTAAAAATCAATTAACTATAAGCCAAAGGGGAAAATGGAGAATAATTTAACAAGTGGGAAACCTGCAGGAGGTATGGTTTCCACCCACAAGGGCAACACAAATATGATGTGTATTTCTTGTGCAAAGAAACAGAGCTCCTTCTTTCAGGCTCTGCCACCTCTATTTTAACTCAAGCCACCTCTATATCCAATGAAAAAAAAAGAATGGGAAAACAAATAGAGAAAAAATCCTGCTACATCATCAGCAGACCTCTGCCATGGCCATATCTGCTCTGCTCCTCACTTCATTTCTCCTCCTGTTTCCCTTTCACAGAGAAAATGTAACTGTGCATGATGATCTGGTAAGGGTATTTTGTAGCAAGAAAATGCAATGTGGATTGAGGAGATTTGAACCCTGCACCTCTCGATGACATATATTTACTACTCTATCCATTATCTACAATATCTTTATGAAAATGAATATCTATACTTAGAGCTGGACGTGTCAAGTTTGTTTAAGGGTTTAGAGCAAAATAGAAACGAATGTCAAACTGAGGCATTTGTTTCAAAATAGCTGTGATTATCATGTACGCTTCTCATATGTGCAAATACCTCTGGTACGGAAATTGACTCAATATGCGCTTCTACCAACGATGGCCATGGTAGATCTTGCTTACCCTTCTGCTCTTTGCTCGACCTTGCTGCACCATCTGCAACCTCGTCCACTCCTCTAAATAATGGGGTATGCACATCCATCCATGATGCAAGTGGGATTTTGCGTTCAAGCCATCCATAAAGGGAAATAGTGCATGTACAGAAAATGATATTTCATTCAAAACCTCCTCATCCTTAACATCTCCCGCTGAAAAAGAACATAACCATTTTGCAGGAAAACCAGCATTTGCGCTCAATGGATTCTATACAATGCCCCATGCCCAAAAATCAAAAGAAAATGGGGTTTGTGATTAGGGTTATTTTACGAGGGTTTAAACAGGGTTTAGGGCTAAAACTCATTTGAAAAGTGTAAGTGTTTAATTATCGATGGACTAACCCAAAAAGGCTATTCGTAGATTTATTAACCCTGAAAAATATTGTGGACATTGATTGAATGAAATACAAGGCCTTTTTCACACACCTGACGTTTAAATTGAGCTCAAATGGAAGACCTCGGAATGTACTGCTTCGTTTTTGGGTCGCCTTGAGTCAAAACAATGCAGCATAACGTATCTGTTTCAGTTTGAAATCTTCTAATTCGCAGAGACCTGTGTGTACGTTACAACATGGGAGGAAAATTTTAAAATACCGTTAACAATTCACTTTAAGTTGGTTTCGCCTATAAGCGTTCGCTATCGGAGGAAGACCTCTGAGCTCTGACATGCATCAGAGGATCTATGGGCGAGAAGGCTGTTTGCAACGAAGTACGGATTCACACGTTTTAATCTAAATCATCCACGTGGCAGTGCAGGTTGTTGATCTCCAGAGCCGTCCCGAGGTAAGCAATGGACTGTTAAAGATTCAGGAACATGGAGATTATTTAGCATCGATGGGCTTAATCTTATATAGAATACTTTCATGTCGAATCATAGCTGATCGTTGCCTGGTTTCCCACAGAGAGGAGCGCCGGAGAATGTCCGCACCGATAAATGACACATTTTCAGGCCAATTATTTAAGGAAAATGCAGCCATACATCTGAAGCTTGGTTAAGTTTCGAAAGCGCAACCTCTCGAAGCCGATATTAAAGGAAAATGCAGCTATACAGCTATGTCTTTCTCTGTATTTCTTCTTATGCGTATTTCTTCTCGTGCGGTTATACCATGAAAACTCTTCACATACACACAGATGAATCTTTGTAAGATCCTTTAACCTCAAAAGGCTTTCCATAGAAAGGCATCAGACCCGAAAACTTTTAAACATAGAAGATTCTGAACCTAAAATTCTTTACACATATAATAAACAATTTTGCTTCGCTAATAACGATTCCAAGCTGCTTAAGCTACGGGGTTTCTCGCCTGAGAGTGACTCGACCAGATAGCTTGGTCTAAGGCGTTGCAGCTACATCGATGGAGTGGTGGGGTTTTAGTTTTACCTGGCTGTATCTTGCTTTGGGAGAAAGCCTCGCTAATTTTATTTGAGCCGCGAGCAACTGGGTGGCTCTGCAAGATTTCAGACATAGATATTACACGGTACTTATACTTTGATAGTAAAAATCTGCAGTCTAAAAGTTTCGATCCGCCAGATTAAATATACTATCGCTCATATGCACAACCGCAGAAAGGGCTTACTTGTTGATGACCGTCCGCACATCGCCTATTTTCGTGCCACTGGAGCTCTTAAGTGAAAAAGGGGGTTAACTATCTAGTGGTAGAAAAAGCAAGCATTGCGGTTGAGTTTCGAACAGGCCCGGAATTTCAAATTATATTTCCTGTCAATATCAAAATTTGTTCACAGCTCTTTTCGGTGAATGTAAATTTTAATTTTCTCTATATTTATTTTAATGATTTCTTGATAGAGATTTGTATATTTTATATTTTTATATAGGACTAATTAAACAATTATATGGTTTTGTAAATTTTTAGCCTGCTATTCTCTACATCTACCAAAAAAATTCGGTAACATACGGTTAAAACAACAAAAACAGTCCACAGTCTCTCAAATTTCAACCCTCGTTTGAACCTCCTACTTATGGATTTTCTGCAGTTTTTAGTCATTTTGAGAGCATGGTCCCATGGAGGGGCTTCCGCTCCTATTTTCTTGTAGCAATAGGTCCCATGATTATTTTTGAACCCTGCTACAAGAAAAAATAGGAGCTCCACTTTTTTTTGCCCCCTAAAATTAAGAGGTGGTTGGGAGGAGGGTTGAGAGTTTCCTCCTTTTTACCCATGTAGAACATAACATGCATTCCCGCCAATAATTTATGGTGATTTTAGAGGGAAATATGATTTTTATTTACCTGCAAATTATCATAAAATTGCAATGGGATCCTCTACTATCTAAACTGGTATTGCTAAAGAAAGTAATAAAAATACGGGTCCTTAAAATTGTTAAAATGCTCCTAAATTTTCTCAAAGAACACCTCGCTAAAATATTTATGGAACCCCCCTCCATGAGACCATGCCCTAAGTATAAATTGCGGTTGCATGAATAATGCGAGTGAGTTAGAGAAAATAAAATAGAGCGCGTGAAATATTATTTCATTTGGAACATTTTAAATCGTGGAATGTGTGTGGAACATAGGTAGCAAAACTTATTTATTCCCATATTTTCTCAAAAATTGCATTTTTTGGCTTGCGTAAAGTCTAGTTATCGGTGTCTTGACAGACACCTCCATATAACTAAAATAGAAATATAGTAGTACCACTACCAACGTTATTGTTAAAAGTATATTCTTTTTGTAATTTTAACATTTGTAATAATATTTATTCTTTAAAACATTAAAAATTATAATTTTTGATAAAATAGATTTATTTGTACTAAACGAAATATTTTTATAGTGTCCTTTAAAGATTTAAATAATATTATTTATATATTATTAATAAAAATATGATGGTCGTATTTAATCATATGAAATAATTATTTCAAGTATTTGCAAGTATTTTACAACTAGAACCATGAAAAACATCGAAAGGAGTGTCAAATTTCACCCTATTAGATATCTTATTACCTACTTCAATGATAACTTTTAAAATAACTATAATATCGTGTTGTACAAGTTCAAACATCATCTTTCAATACCAAAATATCCCTTGTGGGATACCACTTGAAAATGCACAAAATATATAAAAATTGCAGCAAAGTAAACAAAATTATTTTTACAAAAAATGACCATCTAGGGCGGCGAATGGTATTTGATTGATATCTCACAAAATATTTTCCCAAAGTGCATGAAATTTTGATGGAAGCTTGTAATAATAATAATAAACACTAGAAAAAAATTTTGGAATTTTTAGAATAATATATTGTTGCCAAAAATTACGAGAATGCCCTAGGCAAACTAGAAACTTCAAAAATTCATATCTCCTCAAATATGCATGGAAAAATTATTAAACTTGGGAAATAACATCTATTAATATTGAGAATGAAAATCCAACCTCCGGATCTAAAAATGACACACTGGAAGCCCTTAAAAACATTGCTACAAATTTGGGAACCGATGGATAAAACCACGGAAAATAGTTAAAAATCAATTTCGGAAATAACATCTACCAATGATATAGAAAAGATCCCAACCTCCGGATCTTGAAACGGCACATTGCAACCCTCCCAAAAATCGCTACAAAATCCCAAAGTGGGTAGCTCTCCTTGGGAAGAGGCCCAAAACCCTCAAAAGTGTCTCCAAATATGGCACCAAAATCTGCTCTAATCGCGCCACAAATCATATATGAAAACCCTTGATTTTTCTCCACAAAAAGCCCCAAAAATCTTCAAAAACCCTTCTCTAAAAATTCTAAAATTAATCTCTGAAAATCAGCTCCAAAATGACAAGCTAGAGTGGATCTTTCACCACCGAAGAATGTCCTATTAGCTAGGAATGGATCTCTCACCACTGAAGCTAGGGATCTTGTGGGATCTTACTCCACAAGCTAGATGATAGCAATCAATAATTGCTCAATGAAAATCATAAGTGTGCATGCAAGAATGAATCCCCTCTAACACTCCCCAAATCTCCTTATATAACTTTTCATTACCTTTTTCCAAGTTGGGAGCTCCATGTGGGACTAAAAGTGACTTAAGTGACCCCAACAAAGAAATAGAATAATAAAGTACCATAAGTCACCCCAATGAAGAAATAGAATAATAAAGTACTATGAGCCCCCCCCACAATGACAAAATATAACAATTATTACCACCAAGTCGCCCACTTAATGTCAACGACAAAATATAACAAAAATAATGTGGTAATAAGTCATCTATACCCAATAGCCTCCAGGTCGTTAGCCCCTCGGGTATGTCCAAGGCTAAGACGAATGAAAAAAACTCCTAGGCCATCTGCTCAAATTAGGGACATTACAATGAACCCAACTATATTGTATTATTGTTGATGTTCACATGCACCCCCAAGAGCTTTGAAGAAAATAAAAAATATATATCTTGCTTTGGTGTTCTTTTCCATTAAGAAGGTTTTATTTCTATTGTTTTTTGGCGAGTGGTTGGATGGCAATGCCTTTGGTTGTACCTCCATAACATTGTGCTTTGTGATCCCTAATAATGGGGTTGGATTGAAAAGAAAAATCAGTTCACAAATCAAATGGTGCCCCCCTCCTCATAATTTCATCAAACTTAATTTTGATGGTGTTTCCAAAGGTAACCCGAGAAGAGCTCGTGTTAGCAGTTTATTCGAGAAATTCCCTTTGAGTCACCCTATTCTTGGTTTCACTAAAGCTTTGGGCATTTGCTCAAATAATTTCACTGAAGCCAAAGTCCTTTGGGAAGGGCTCAAAATTGTCGCGATAGATTATAGAACAATTTACTAGTTGAAGGAGACTCCCTACCGATTGTTAATGGAATCAAGAAAGGAAATGCTAATCATTAGAACCTACAACACATTGTAACATATTGCTCTCAACTACTCAGGGATAGAAGTATATCTCATATTCCTAAGATGGCCAATAAGGTCACGACAAGCTTGCAAATATGGGGGCTGAAATCAAGGATAATGTGAAGCTAAAGTTTATCATTCCAACTAAAGTATTAGATAAAGTGGGGTATATAATAAAATTTGAGGGCTATCCTCATCACCACAAGCGGCCGACGTGGAGTACCCCACCTCCTTCAGTAATTATTAAATGAAGAGACATTGGCTTTATTCCCCACGAAAGGTTTTAATAGCAATATCTACCGGCACGCATGGTAAGATTGCCTTTCGCTAAGAAAAAGGCTATATAATCATACAGGGGTCGAGCCATTTTCATTCCTCGGCTCTGTCAAAATTATGGAAAGGGGAGGCAACAATAACAAAATGGAGATGAAATCTAGGGTCGAAAAGGGAAAAGCTACCACCAGTAACACAATTAAGGAGATGCAAGATAATTTGATCCACAGTTACAGTATCGATGATGTGCATTACTCTTTCCTTGGCTTGTCAATGACTTAAAGCTCGGAAATTTCTCAATGCGGGGATTTATTTGATAAGGGTGCAAGGATTACGACAAAAGAGGTTATGGAGTATTGGCATCACATTTTCATAAATGGGGTTAAGGACCCTAATCTCTTAGGGTGGATGGCCACTAACCTATTAAGGGCCCAGCTCTCTACTCGTCTCAGTGACATGACAACCATAGAAGAAGTAGTTAAGGCCATGAATGACCCTAGCTAGTCCAATGCATGACTAGATACCTTGAAAGTGGCTCACATTATTGGGATACAAACAGTCTTTTTAGGCACCAGCAATGCCTTCGCAATTCATGAGGATATGGAGCATCTTGGCTTCGACGTTGGGCTTCGTTTGGACCAACTCTAGCAGCTTGTTAAAGACCTAGCTATGGAGAGCCTGCAGCAAGGGAAAAAGCTCAATGCCATTTGTTCACTCTCTGATACCTATGGATCAATTCGAAGCATCCAATTTGGCCAACTCTTTAGCGGCCCTTATGATGGAAGATGAAGCCAGGAATGTGGACACCACTACAGTCATGGTTACCAGTTCTTCGGAGGATGATGGCAAATAGTTTTTAGTGATATAGTATGTATATAGTTATAAGTACAGGTATATTTACAATTGCAATACCATCTTTGATGGTTTTTGTAAAGACTTAATTGTTCCTGATTTATCGGTTTTTTTCATATTATAATATAAATAGTGAGGCCTTGAGCCTCTTTTTTTTAGCCGATAAAAAAAAATCATTGTGTTTTGTGTAAAACAAAACAATTTCATTAGGGGTCTTGCCACCAATGGCAGCGCGACAACAACATCCACAACACCCACATTCTATTATGTCTTAATGGTTTCTTTTGCCTTCTTGCTATGAAAAACTATGTTAGCGCAACTGTGAGGATGTTGGTATATGTCTGAAAAGGGTTAGATGGAATCTTGTTCGTTTTCAAAAAAGTGAGTCCCTAACGGAACAACATGGAAGAGAGATGTTATCTCACTAGATAGTATCAGGACCTCAAATTGATCCATGAGATGTTGTGAATGGACTTGCCAACATTCCCACCGACAAGTATAACCCTTTTCACAATGCACAAACCTCACAGAGGAGGCAACATAGTTTTGAAAAGTCTTATCTAATTCCAAACATAAGCTCTATGTGGGCCACTAAGGGACCGGGATGACCCTTATCTAAAGGGGCAAGCCTCGAGCCATTGGATCGTGGTGTCCGCATTCTTAACAACCTCATAGGCTTCGAGGAGTCTCCTTCACCACCGCCTGCAGATAGGAAGCTTTAATATGTTTAAGTCTCTCATGTTTTTTCCCTTGTTCGCCATGTCATCTAACTCATCCTCATCATCTATTTTATCCTCTTCATTAAGATATAACTAACATCAACAAAATCGGTCAATGTCAAGTTCTTGGATTTGTGTACATCAAGGCCCTTGAGTCGGTGCTCTATGTAGTGAGATCTCCAAACTAAGCTACTCCCCGTCTCACCGGCCAACATTCCCACCGAAATCATAACCAAGAACCCAACTATAGGAAAACAAGAGACTAAACTAACCATATCGTGATTCAATATGTGTTTCTCTCTTTGGATTCAATAATTGTTATTCCCTACTTTCCAAAATAGTGTTTCATTGCACTCCCTTCTATATATTCACTAAAGTTCACTAGATGGTGCATTTTCATCTAACACTTGGATTTTAGATCCTCTTATGCACATGAAACAATTCCTTCTTTTATACCTATCTTTGTTTTCATTGCACTCCCTTCGGTGTGAAAGCTAGTTTAAAGGATTTTAAGTGCATTTTTCTAAGATTAGACCTTATTGATTTTGAGTTGGTAATGCTCATGAAAAACACATGTGTTTTCTTATATCCACTTCTGGGTTTGAGATCCAACCGTTCAAAAGTTATCCCAATTGTGCTCTCTAGTCATGGTTGTGTTTTGGCTACTCGTGATCTTAATCGTCCAATGAATGCTCTTACGTATAGTCGACACGAGAAGGCATCCAACCCAATGCACTGAAACATATGCATTATAACATCCATAGTTTTTGTCACCTCTACGTACCCGACAAGAGGGTTTTCCCTACCCAACTGCGCATAGGCTCATTGACCTTACTATGCACTAAAATGTATATGTGTAGGTTTTTAAAATATATATTCTAATCAAAATATATAGAGGTGGTAGGTTTAATCTATATATTCAAACTTGTACACCCAATATGTGTGGGATGTTAAGGAGTAAGTAGAGGTATTTTTATAGATAGATGAATATATGATGAATTTGGAGTTATGATTATCTATTGGTTATATAATTAATACTCTTGATGAAAGAGAGAAAAATAAAAGATAATAAGTAGTGAGAAAATAATAGTTGTTAAAGGTAAGAAAATAATAGTTGTTAATGAATTTAATAATGTTAATGTTGGGTGTGCTCAATGACATGTGACATCTAAGAACTTTCATCATTGAAATAAAAACATGCCACATGTAAAGTCCAGTTTAGAATATTTAGTATGGTGGATATTATGACAATCCCATAAGCTTTTAAGTTGATGCAAAGTTGTGTAACTAGTTCAACGTTGGGACCACTCCCATTCTCGCATGCATCCATAGAATTACAAGTTGACATCTCTCCTACTATATACACGGTTTCTATGTGTGTAATTCCTAGTGTTATCCATTAAAGATGAATATGCAGACTAGTTAAACTCCTATATTGTGTAAGTCTCATATATCTCTATTATAGCATACTAACATTTTCATTATTCGTTTTGAATTGTAGATTTCATATCACATGGGATAGAAAAGGAACTCG
Source organism: Taxus wallichiana var. yunnanensis (assembly GCA_018340775.1). Taxonomy (NCBI): domain Eukaryota; kingdom Viridiplantae; phylum Streptophyta; class Pinopsida; order Cupressales; family Taxaceae; genus Taxus; species Taxus wallichiana. Next base: position 103,652,709 of record CM031237.1, read on the forward strand.
AAAAGTTTAGAAGATTATAACAAATTAGATGGGATGACGTTTAATGTGATTCAAGGCAAATTTGGTTATTAAGCTAGTCATCAACATGCATTTTTGTTACATGATTATTATGGGTGTCTTATTTGTGACATGAAGGATTTTGTTGAATATGCATAGACCTATTTTAAAAAAAAATACAAAGGAAGATTTAGATGGATATTTATGTCCACTTGCCTTTCAAATTTTCAATGGAGTGTATAAATATTATGGCCTTGTGTGTTTGTATGCACATGATGTAGACACTCAATTTTGGTAACTTATCCTTTGCCAATGACAAGTTTGGCTTTGTTCATTTACTCAAACAAATGCTCACATTATAAGCTCTACATTGACATCTCTCTCTCTCTCTCTCTCTCTCTCTCTCTCTCTCATAAATTTTTAATCTCTACACACTACTGAGTCATTCATCCATGTAATATTAATTATTCAAAGCAGTAATCCATCCCTATGCATCATTCTCGGACTTTGTCTCTTTCGTCACTAAATCCTTGTATGGGACCTATAAAATAGAGCCAGGACATACTATAAAGACGGCCAATCTATACGCTATCATACCCTCTATCCTAACAAATCTTTTATTCATTTAAAAAGCTTACGTGTGTCGCTTCATCTTCCCTATGTCGACCATAATGTGAATATTTAACCTTTGGAAGCCTATATAAGCAAATCACTTGAACTTTATAACACACTTGACACTTTCAAGCACTCATATTGCAAATATTAACAAGTAAAACACTTGAGGCTCTCCTAAATATTCCTAAGGTAGTTGTGCATCCTTTAGAGCATCTCGCCTCACAAGTCTAAAACACTGAAACTAGGTTCAAGACTCTAGCTTCCTCCATTTTCAAGCATGCAAAAGTATTAGAGCCATGTCTAATGAGAGCAAGTCACTCCAAGTGTTGTCAAAGTCTTAAGGGACAGGCGAGTTAGTCTTAGCATCTAAAGCACACCACATTACACTACTACCGAATTGGATACATTTATGTTCTATTTATGGTTACACTCGTTATCTCGGTGTCAAGTGACACGAGGGAAAACATAGGGGTTGGCTTATATTGCATACACTACTTACACAACACTAGGAGAACTATATGAGGCTTTATCCCACTCGAGGGGATACAATGTAGCACATGGATAGGTTGAGTAGGGATTAGTCGTTAGGGTCATTCCAACCTAACCCACATATGTATTTCTCTTTTTGTTATATAATCATTTCATGAAGTTTGATGTATTTATCAAAGGGTTTTATTTGTTGCAAGTCATTACATGTGGTGTTGAAGGTATCTAAGCCATGTTGATGTACAACCATTTATAGACAGTGATGTGTAGGTGAAGTTACAAAACTCCACCATTTGTAGATTTAAAACCATACAAAGAGGGATCAAATTGTTCTATGTCCTAGAAGGATTTGTATGGTTATGTATCTTGGAGTAGTTTTCAAGCACAATTCCAAAGACAACATTTCTAGATTCATATTAACATTTTCATCCAGTTTACATACCTAGATCACGTATGTACCTCTTTGCACAACTAAGTATTCATCTCTTCTTGTGTTTTAAGTAATCTTTCTATTATTAGATAATCGTTTATCATATTAAGAGCTTTATCTAAATTATACAATTAATATTTACTGATTTATTCAAAATATTCAACTGTAACATTCTTTGCTTCCTAACCATCTACTATATTTTTAAGGTGTAAAAATTTAGTGAACTCCGACCCTCATCGAATATTCACTTTAGTTCAAACCCCACTTGCCCAAGGTTCCATTTTTCATCTTTGCATATAATTTCCTAATATGCCTTTTACATGTAGCAATCAACAACCCATTGTGCATATTGAGATTTCTCCTCCTACTCACAAATGTCGAGTCCCTATGGCTTCATCCCCACTTCATGTACAAGGTGTTTATTCTACAATTGATCACGATGCCCATGAGGTGCCTTTTGCAAGATATTGAAACACATATTAAACAACATTTTAATTCTGGTCATGACAAGGATGACAATGTGGACCCTTATCAAGTTGAGATTTTATCTAATTTTCATCCACAACTTCATGGTAACACTCACATATTAAGCACGTTTATCAAGATTCTTCTTACTACTCATCTTACTCGTGATCAACCCTCTAATGGGAAATCTCTTTTTGGGATGCCTCATCCCATGTCTTCTACTATGGATACATCTATTGTTGTTATATCTATGGTGCCATTATTTTGGGGGAAACTTGTTCCTCACCTTGCAAATGTTACTATGACTATTTCTATGTCCATTATTATTCCTTCACCTCCTATATACACCTACAATGGTTCACATTCTTCTTCATCTAGCACACAAGCTCTTAAAACCCTTGTTCATAGTTTGCAATCTCAAATATTACAATTACAATAAGGTTCCTTTACCTCTTCTTGTGTCATGTATCTTACCCAAATACTTCACAACCCACTCGCACTTGAATCAAATTTTTATCCCTTGCCCATAGGGTTTATTTCTCCCAAGCTTTCTATTTTTTATGGAAAAAGTTATCATGAAGAGCAGCTCTATGTTTTCCATATCGTTTGCTTGGATTATCATACAATGACACATTACTTACTAAGAACTTTCCTAGAAGCCTCAAGGAGTTTTCTTTATAATGGTTTTATGATCTTCCCATTCATTCAATTTAGAATTTTACGCCTCTTGTTTATCAATTTCTTGCACATTTTTTTTATCAATATTAGGGACAAGTTTTCCTATGCTCAAATGTTAAAGATGTGGAAATGTTCTAATAAACACATAAGTGATTATGTTCTATGCTATAAGACTATACTTACAAAGATGAATAATATTTTAGCCAACGAGAGCTTCAAGATCTCTTTACTCAAAGCCTTATTTCCCCTTTGCAAGAATCAATTATATTTGGAAAGTTTGACTCATTTGATCATTTATGCCATACATTAAAAGAGTGTGAAGCTAAGCTCCTTACCATGAACAAACTCAATTATGTTACCAATGCTCCCAATAGATATAATCTTAAGTTTCAAGGTAAACCTACTTTTTAAGGCACATCTATTGACATCTAGATTGATGTTAAATCTATTGTTAATGTTATATCTCAACCTAAAAATCTTTAATTACTAGCTCCTTGATGAAAATTCACAAAGCTACCTTGTGCACCTCACTTAGTACTTACAAAAATACTCACATGCAACCTTATATCTCTCCCTTTGGCTCTCGAGATTGGTACTAATAAGCCTCGTGGTAAAAATTTGATATCGATGCCTTTTGCAATTATCTCATAATTGTGTTGGCCATTTTACCAATCAAAGTTTCAAGCTTCTCCATGTGATACAAGATCTTATTCTTTGTCAATGTTATTGAATGGGACATGCCCACTGAATCATCCAAGCCCACTAAGGATGATGCAAAACTCAAAATATTTAATTAACCTCTTCATGATCACAACATCGCTAAATCCAATTCAAAAGTGCACCATGTTCATCATGTTATACCTCCTCCTTATCATCATCCATTGAGCGTTACGTTTTATATTGCTAATACTATTGATCTAGAGGACATTTTGGGACTTTATATGTTACCTAAATCTCCTAAATCTGTGACAATACAATAGAGCATCCAGAGATATTTCGATGGTACCAAGAATGCTAGAAACAAAGGTCGTATGCTCAAGATATTGTTGGTCAAATTTTGGACTCAATAGGTCAATGGCCAATCAAGAAGTGACATGTCGCAAAAGTGAAGTTGAAAAAAATGGTAAAAATTTGGTTTTGTGATGTCGGTCTTCGACACTCGTGATTAGACAAAGTGGGACCCAATATTTGTTGGTCGGGGCCTCGGCCAAGATCGACACACTCTTTTGATGGAGGGGTGTCTTTGTTGTTGTTTCTTCACAATGTCACCGCCACAATTTTCTATGGATATGCCTCTCGGTGCATTTGTATGATCAATGTAAAATTAATAGTGCATCCTATCGCATTGTATGTTACATTGGAGACCGAGTTATATTGGCTAGCTTGGCGAGCTACCATCTCATCCTCCACATCGACCAACTCATCCACACCTCGACCAGTCAACAACCAAGCCCACTCGACATATTTCCAATAGCGCTCAAACATTGGCGAGCAAACATCCACGTGCCCCCACACATCGCCATAGCCTCCCATGCGGCGCCCAACATGGCCCTCAACGACTCGGCCATTCAAATTAACTCTCCACCGTTGACCCTATATGCGTGGGTGTGTAAAATGGAGTAAGTGTGGCCCATGCCACATCCAAATGGGGGTGTTACTTCCCATTTAAACCCACCGCTAACATCTTATCCATCAATGGGATTTCCCAAATGGGAAATTATAACGGTGGAGGGTGGTTGGGGTGGTTCGAACCCCCAACCACTAGCTTAAAAAACATATGCCTCATCGCTAAGCCATAATAATTTGGCGAGTTAAGAAGGGGCTTGTTTCTATATAAAGAAGCATCTCTACAGGTCTGGGTACAAGGGCGGTTTAGACCTATTTGTAGAAATCATTATTTTTGAAGCCTTTGGAGGCCAAACCAGGATTTAAGCAGTAATCTAAAAAATTTCTCTAAACTAAGAGATGATAGTTTTGGTTTTTTATTTTTCCTTGAAGCGTCTTTATTTTTCTGTTGTAGGAGTTTTTCGTGCTCGGTTTCCCGAGAGAACACTTGTGGGAAGATTTGTAGAGCCACGAATGGATTTGGGGACGAATTTATGAGAAATTGCAGAGTCTTCAGATCTGGATCAACTCTTTTGTAGGTCATTGGGATCTATTAATCATTTTGGAAGGGTAAATTGTACTTCAAATGATTTTATAATAGATCGATTCACATTTTTGTGAATTCAAAGATGTAGCCCAACTGGGTGAACTCCGTGAACAAATTTTGTTTCGTTTTATTGCTAATATAATCCTGATTTTTGGATTTTATTTCCACAACTTAATCAGTCATTTTAATTAGAATTTGCATATTAAAAATTAGTAACGACACTTTCGTAAAATTGGGTAATAATGGAATCTTTGAATGGTTCAGTAGGTTAATGATATGGATGTTTATATTCATTTTAAACTTAGTTTTTGAAAACACATTGGATCAGATTTCATTCCTGATTTTTGGTCAGTTCAATTGATAAAACTTATGGGGAATTGATAAATTTTAAGTATCGAGTAAACATTGTTTTAGTAAAAGTGTTTTTCATTGTGTTTATGGATCAACTATGCCATATTTTTAGCCAATTATTACTTTTGATGACACTTATATGGCTTGTGATCTTGTTCCGGATGTATTATACATATGTTCTTTAGTCAATCAACATCTTATACATAATGTTTTGGTTGATAGTAGTATTAGACATAATATGTGCACTTTCAAGTTACTAGGTTCTCTTGGATATACTAAAACAAAATTTGAATTTTGATATTAAGACCAAACTTGGACATGTTGTTATACCTCTTACAGCTTAGTTCTACTTTTAAAACTATTTTGCTTCAAGTTACTACTTCTCTAGGTTCATGTGACAAGCATATAGGTTTCCCTTGGTTGTGTACTTTTCATGGTATACCATTTCTTTTGCATCAGTGTGTCAAATTGATTTAGAATAAGCAAGTTATTACGGTTAAGGGTATCATATATGAGGCCCCAATATTTAAGTTAGTAAAAAGTTGTAGTTGTTTTCTATGTCTTCTATTGCATGTGTTTCTTCTAGTGGGTGTCTCCCTTTTAGGCCTCATGTTATGTCTTTTATTACACATGCTCCTTCTAGTGGTTTTCCCTCTCATTCATTCTTTGTACTAGGTCTTCTATTACACGTGTTGCTTCTATTGTGTCTTTCCCTCCAAGGCCTCCTAATAGGCCTTCTATCGCACATGTTTCTTCTAGTGAGTCTCTACCGCTTAGGCCTTTCACTAGGTCTCCTAGTGTACATACTACTCCTCATGAGTCTTTCCATCCCAAATTTATTATGACACATGTTATGGCTCCTACACAACTTTTATAGGATTATTCTTCTTCCAATATCACACATTTGATGCTCGAGCCTCATTTACCTTATGAGTTTTCCTTGCCTCTTAATGAGGACCTTATTAGGAAAATAATATGCTACCTTCCTCCTTATATATAACTAATTTTAAAAATACAAAAACATTCAAATAATCTCATAATACAAAAATATTCAAATATTTTAAAAAATGTAAAATCAAGACTTACTTATGACTTGATTCGTTAGCTCTTTAATTTACATATGTTGTTTTTCATGATTGGTTGTAATGAAATTACTTAGATAGATCTGAATATCAACAATATAACACCAAAATGTAGCGAAATGGTCATAAGATGCAAGTAGAATAACTTAGACACTTCAAGGGGGAAACCTCCAAACTATACAATAAGACTCAAGTGCTTAATATGACGATCAACTACTACCTACTAACTCATATATATATATATATATATATATATATATATATATATATATATATATATATATATATATATATATATATATATATATATATATATATATATATATATGGTCATTACATAAGGCCGACCCGCAAATGATATTACAACATATACGAAATAGGTACATCATGATAAGAAGTTATGATAGCCACAAGTCGGTCATACACATCTAATGTAAGATATAGGATTAAGGGAGTAACATGCCCTTCCCCTTTGGAGAAACATTGTCCCCAATGTTAAGAAGATCTAGATTTTGTTGTAGGAATGTTGGATTCTCCCATGTTGTGTCTTTATTGTCTAGATTCTTCCACTTGATTAGATACTCGGTAATGACCCCTATCCTTAATCATTCAAAGTGTGTGTCTAAAGGATGTTATTGAGTTCCAAGATGATTCTTCCCTCCTCATCTAGCTCAGGTAACACTATTTGGGTTGATACCTTATGTCCAATTACCTTCTTCAAGCAAGAAACATGGAAGAATGGATGTATTCTAGTTGCTTGAGGGAGTTCCAGTTTGTATGCTACAATACCAATCTTTTTCAACACTTGATAAAGGCCATAATACATAGGTGAAAACTTGTTATCCTTTTTTTGTTTCAAATACATTTGCTTATATGGTTTTAAAGACACAAAACCCAATCAACGACTTCAAAATGTCTTTCACCGTGATGTTGATCGCGTGTTACTTTATGCAATTTTATGTCATGGCTAAGTTCTCCTTACGACTAAAAACTACCTCTTTTTGGTATTATATGTGCTCTTTAATTACTCTTACCATTGGTTGGCCTCTCAAAGATGAGTTGATTGACAATGGATGGCACCCATATAATGCCAAAAATGAGTCATTTTAGATGAAGTATGGAAGGAAGTGTTATACCACCATTCTACAAGTGGCACCATTGGAACCATCTCACTTGCTTGTCTAAGGTAAAACAACAAAGATATCCCTCTAAGCACTTGTTTACCGCCTTAGTTTTCCCATCTAAATGGGGATGCTAAGAAGAGATACGAGCTAGTTGAGTACCCAAACATGAGAGCAAATCTGTTGAAAAGTTATTAGTAAATATAGTGTCTCTATCACTTACTATAATCTTTGGTGTCCCATGTAGCTTATGAATTGTATCCATGAAGGTTGTTGCTACTGTACTTACAAAAATGGGTGTGATAAGGCACAAAAATGGGCATATTTGGTGAGTTTATCCACCACAATCATGATTACATTTTTCCTTCTGATTTATGTAATCATGTGATGAAGTTCATGGAAGCCTCTTCCCACCTCTAGTTAGGAATAGATAAAGGTGTAAAAGATCTGGGGACTTAATTGTTTCACCCTTATTTTTCTAAAAACCCATGCATTCTACCACAAATTTTTGGACATCCCATTTTATCCATTCTTAGAATAAATCTTCCTTGATTCGATGATAAGTCTTCAAGAAGCTAGAATGCCCCCTACCGGAGAAACATGGAGCTTAGATAGAACCCTATTTTTAAGGGTTGAGTTCTTACATAAGTATAATATATCCTTGTGCCATAAAGCATCCCCTTTCCATACAAAATTTTCTAACATGCTTGGATCGTGTTGGATATTCTGAATGATATTTTGTGTACTTGGGTCATCCCATCATTCAAACCTTTCCTCATGTACCCAATCTTCTTGTAATATAAATATGACACACAATAATGCCTCAACTAACTCATCCTTTCAAGATAGAGCATCAACGACTACATTATCCTTCCCTTTCTTATAGATTATCTCAAAATCATACCTCACCATTTTTTAGACCTATTTTTTGTTCTTCAGGCGATAGACGTTAATTTAAGAAGTATTTCAAACTATCATGACATGTCTTTACTTTGAAGTTTTTTCCCATTAGATATGGTTTCCATTGCTTTATTGCATGAAGTATGGATCATATTTACTTCTCATAAATTGGTTTTTACATATTCTTACCTTTGAATTGACAGTTCTCAAAGGCAATGAGATGACCCTCTTGCATGAGTACTACCCTCATACCATACCCTAAAGCATCACATTCAACAATGAATGTTTTGGAAAAATATGGGGTAACCAGAACTGGAGTGGTGCACATGGCCTCCTTCAACTTCTCAAATGCTTTAGTAGCTTCCTCATTCTAATAGAAAGAGTCCTTTAATAAATTTGCTAGTAATGTGTCCATGCTACCATAATTGCTTGCAAATATTTGATAATAACATGTAAGCCCCAAAAAACCTTCGAGATTTTTTAGGTTTTTGGAACCTTCCACTCAAGCATGGATTTTATCTTGTTAGGATCCACTTTAACACCTTTATAAGAGACAATGTGACCCAAATATTCAACCTCCTTGAATCCAAAATAACACTTAGAGGGATTTGCATAAATCTAATATTGTTCAAGAGTTTCTAACACCTTATTTACATGATGTAAGTGTTCCTCCCATGTTTTGTTGTAGATTAATATATTATCAAAGAACACTAAAACAAACTTCCGTAGAATGTCTTAAAGATAGAATTCATCAAAATTTGAAATTTAGAGGGTGCATTAGTGAGTTTAAAAGGAATTACTTAGAATTCGTAATTGCCTTCATGTGTCCGGAAGGTTGTTTTATGAACATTTATATTCCTAATTCGATACGATGATATCCGTAACAAAGATCAAGTTTTTAAAGTAAACAACACCGTACTAACTCATCTAGCAAATCATCAATTGTAGGAATAGGAAACTTATCTTTGACTATGTACTTATCGAGTATCCTATAATTAGGACACATAAGCCAATTGTCATCTTTTTATGCACTAACACTACGGAGAAGAATAAGTACTATAACTATGATGAGATAATTCCTACTTCTAACATCTCTTGTACTATCTTCTCAATCTCACTCTTTTGCACATATGGGTACTTATAAGGTCTGATTTTGGGCAGTTGGTTCCATGGTACTAGTTGGATGGCATGGTCATGGTCTCTTTTTGGAGGTAAACCCTAAGTGTTCATCTATAATTACTTGCATATATGATGGTATAAATGCATTTGATTGATGTGCTTACAACGAAAAAAGACGTACCACAAACCCCTCTCGCACCTTTTAAAATCATTTTTGCATCGGTGAGAGCTCACCGGTTGTGGGGATTTTGATCTTAATCCTTTTAGTTTAAAATTCCTCCCCTCGATTGAAAACAGATGAACAAATCTTAAAAGTTCATCTCAAGGGTTCCTAAGGTGGTAAGCCATTAAAATCCTAACACAATGTCTACTCCTCCCATGGCAATAACATACATAGGGATATTTAGCAAGTCATATCCCACGGTGAGTTTAATGTTATTGGAATTTTCCTAAACAACTAACAATACCCCCATCAAAGATCATTAGTTACCATTATGGAGCGGGATAAACAAAACAGTTTAAGCGCACTACCAATTTATGATGTGAGTACTTCCTAAGTCTATTAACATTGTTACCCTCTATTTTTTAAGAATCCAACCACTTTGAGGGTTTAGGGGTGTTAATACATAAAATTTCATGACATGAGATCATTGGTTGGGGATCTCCTAACTCCTCCTCTAGCTCGATAATGATCTTTACATCTTCATCTTCTTCCTTCTCTTCTTCTTCATTGGGCCCCTCAATTTAGAACAACTTCTTTTCAACACATTTATGTCTCGGTCCATATTTGTTATCATAGTTAAAACATAACCCTTTTTGTCTTTTTTTCTTCAGTTTTTTGAGCTCTAAGTCTAATAGGTCAAGGGAATGATGGTGCCGAGGTGCTATGGTCTCTAATGTTAGTGAAATTCTACATCATGGTGGAAATAATTTTTTCCTCTACCCTACATGTCATGATGATAGAATCAAAAACCTTAAGTAGATTAAACATATGCACCTTGTGCTCAATGTGGTCCTTAAGACCCCAAGAAATAGGTCATTCAGATTCCCTTCTATAATATTCTCCACACGCAAGAAGATAGGTTTTGGAATTGATGAACATAATCCATGATCGAACTTGTTTACCGTAACTTTGCTAATTAGTTAAAGTAATTCTCGACACACTAAAAATACAATGTAATTGCAACTCTTCGGTAAAATTGTCCATGTGACACTAAGACCACTCTTCAACCTTTGAGCACATAGCCATCGATACAGCATTTAATTGGTCGGGGTTCGAGATACAAGGATATCATGGCCACCTTTTGTCTCAGATGAGATATAATGTAGATCAAATAAATTCTCCATTTAGTTAATCTAATTGGGTGTATCATTTTCATCAAACTTATGTATTTCCACTTTCGGAAACATGTTCTAGGCATGCAAAGTATTTGAATTTGGATTGGGTTTCGTAGAAGACCCACCCTCAGCTAGTTTGTCCATTATTGTGATCTTAAGATCCACCTTGGTTGATCTCGAGTATGATTGAGTTATGGATGATTTGCAAGATGATGATGAACCTTTAGATTTATACCGAGTTGTTGCATGATACCTGATGATCTCATTTAATTGCCTAAGAATGGCATTATTTATTTTCCCCCTCTTTTAAATATGCATGCATTCTATAACTTTTTTTTAATCTAAAGTAGATAATATATGAATTTTAATGGATTAGTATGTATGTATTTGTATTTTTATGTATACAAATATCTCTAGATCAAGTGATTAACTAAAAGTAAGATATGGGGATAGTTAATCTAATCTAGAATGACATATAAATACAGTAAACTAATGTAATAAATAAGTATGTAAAATGACCCAAACAACTAATCTAATGAAAGTAAAAACCCTAATATGCAAGAAGAGCAAGGAAAATACTTAGTTGATTAGAAGGCATAACATGGAAATGTGTCATAGAGGTGATTGGAGAAACAAAAAGCAAGAACGATTGTGTATAAGCCTAAAAGGATGAATCTTGAGTATCTAGCTGGATTTGGAGCATCTAGAGAGGGACTAGGCACCCACGGGTGCTCGGTTTGCGAGAATGGGTGCCTTGGTCTATTAAAAGATCTAGAACTAATTTTCATAGGTCTGGTAGGTAGTTTGAAACCCTTACTGTGTGTCGCATTAGATTCGGTGTCCTACACCAGGTGTCGTTGATAATCCAAGATGAATATAGAACCTGTAAAAGACCAAAGAAGATTATCAAAACCCTAAAAATGCAAATGCAAATGAATGGGTCGCATTGACCTTAGCTTCCTCAACATTGGGCTTACTAACTGAGTGTTGCACTATATTTCGGACCCAAATGTAGTTTTGGTGAGTGTGTGCATAATTTTCCCTTGATGCTCTTGTGTCAATCACACTTTGTGAACTAGTGAGCAATAACTAAATGTAGAAAATGTAATAGAATGTGTGCATGGAATATAATAGAATCCCCCTATGAAGTGTGATGTAGATGAACCAACCTTGTCCTATGTGATGGTGTAGACACTAAAATTAGGTCACACTCCCTTTTTGTCCTCGACATATAAGCACCCTTTATTACATTTACCTAGACATGACCTCCTTCACCCCACTAATATTAATTTAATTAATTTAATGCATTATCCTCACTATATTTATTATTTAAATATCTTATTTAAATAATATCCCCACATACTGATTCACTTAGACACCTCAACAAGCCAACTCAACCTAAGACCTATTCTTAAGAAGTTCCCATAACTAACTAAGACTTACCCAAACCCTAAAAATCAATGCCTACATTCCCTCTAACCACATTCCCGCATGCTCACAAGAATCTCCCAGTCTAATCCGTGGGATAACGACACGAGATCCAAGGAAATCAGGAGGATCTCCCTATTTTAGTAAACCTAGGAAATCCCGCCTTGACCGACGTCGGTTACCCCTAACCGCCGCGGTTAAGCCTGACCGCCGTTGGTTACCCCTTTTAACCCCAAGGTTGGAAGTTGGAATTCTCAAGGTTGGAAAACATTGGGAGAAAGTTGACGAGAAAGAACACCTCTCGTAGAGATAACGCATCTTCAAAGAGCCAATTCCAGTGAAAATCACATCCAAGGAAGGAGATTTAGCATCTTTTCCCGCATGACCATCCAACCATGATCTCGATTTATCCAAGCAAAGAGGAGCGTACACGCAGCCCATACTGAATATTTTCTTTAGTTGGTGATCACTTGCAACCTTCAAACCCACCATCAACACCTCCATCCTTCACACACAGACATTCATGAATGAAATCTAAGTAAGTACAACATCATACTTTCTTGGTTATTTCATTTTATCATCCATTGTTTATCTTGCCCCTTCTTGATCTTCTCCAACACTCCCACCTCCGTATACCCATTAAAACATCAAAAAGCGTACTCCGCCACCCAATACCTTTCCCCGACCAACCAAAGTCCTTTGTGTAATCACAAAGGAGACCAAAATCATGTTCTGTGACATTTCCAGATCTCACAAGAATCGGCACCGTTACACCTAATTGTCGTCTTGGTCACCCCGATCGACTCCGGCCTCTCGTGTTTTCCCACATAGCCCCGAATGCAGACCTACCCACCTAATTTTATCTCACCCTCATTCACCGTGATCTACTCAAGACCTTTATCAGACCTGCAGAGACCTAGAACCAATCATTTGACCTTTGGATTCTATTCTAGCTTAGCATGTTATATTAGATCTATTTCTTATTGTGTTTTTAATTTAGATACCTAAATCATTTTAAAGAAAAATAGGATTTAATTTGTTTACAACATTGAATTGTTTAAAATAGTGGATCGACGTGACCATCTAGGAAGTATCACACTTCCGGATCTAGCTTACGCTTAGGCGGTTCACTACCCATATTGTTTAATTCCTTACGGTGGTCTTGTTTTCATTATAGGTAGTTCCTCCTAGCCAAAAGGAAGCTCTCTTGATTAACTATGGATTTGAAAGTCATACACATGCAACAACCCATCAACCAACATTTGAACAGTATTCTTCCTACGCCTGCGTTACCCTATCTGTTGGCCAACACGTCAAAGAAACAATCTAAGAAAAAGGTGAAACATTTTGGCACGCACAGGTCGGTGGGACCCATCCGGGGTTCCTTGCATTTCATTCATTCCTAGGAAAAATTATATGTTTATTTCCCTTCTAAAAAGTGTACACACTAATTTTCTTCCCTGGTAATCCACCTCTCCTTTCTATTTGCTCTAAAGGAAACTTTTATTTTGGTATAATTAAAAGGAATCATTTCTTCATGTTTTTGCATTGTAGTGAAAGAGCATCCCTCTTCCTCTTCATCTTATTGTGTCATCCAATTTCACATTTCTGATTTGGGTTTAAAAACAAGTGCATTCCATTTTGATTTATTGCATTAGCTCACATTAATTGAGGGCAACCTATACGCTGGAAGTCATGACTAGCTGATGGTTGACAAATAAATCATAGAAAAACACTTCTATCCTTTTCTCTTTCTCTCGAGTCTTACTAAACCACACAAAAATTCAAAATACATATATTCTTAAACAACATCCTATCTAGAAGAATTTGTAGGTGATCATACGATCATGGCACAGTGGGCATCCATTTCACGCTCTCTGTCGAGTCATTCTTCAAAGCGAAGCCCGCCCCCACCATAACATACCGAAACCTCACCTTTTAGATCTCTTTCTTTGTAGGAAGCTATCCTCACCAAAAACTCTATTTCACAATTCATGTGTCGGGTCCCTAAATAGCATAAGCTAAAAAACATAATAGAAAAGACACTCCTAGGATCACATTTTCTTAGTGTTTTTGCTTGGCTTGCTATTTTGAGGTGAGAGATCACGTTTGTCACTTTCTTGTTATCCTCGCACGCTCCTCATCATAGCTGGTGTATTTCGACTTTACGAGTGTGCCGGGCCATATCATCATCATTTCTAGAATTCGGGCCCGAGTCTACATCATATTTTAATTCACAACCACTTTCTTTCATCGCTATTTCAATTTCATAAGTAAGCCGTTGTTACCTCGATCGCCATCGGTTATACCCAACCGATGTCGGTGCCTGAGTCTTTTTACTAATCTACTCAATAGACATATTACTTCACTTTCTTCCACTTTTCATAGTCTCTATCACTATCATTTTTCCCATTGACATTTTAAACATCTTTAGATTTGGCATACTTGTCAGATTTTACCTTCGCCTCATTGTTTACTTATCGTCCATTTTATACAATGACCTGTAGAAGCGGTGGTTACCCCCGACCGACATTAGTTTTCCCTAATTGACATCAGTTAGCCTGTTTCATATTCCAGCCACCATTTGTTACTTCATCCACCTTTTATCACGATTCACTGTTCATGTTGTTTCTGTATCATTTACGCAGAGAAGCAACCCTACGATCAATCTTGGTTCACATGGTGCCGACCGAAGACAAGCAAGCACCGTCGTATTCCATGCCGCTTTCAACCACTCCCACCTAGTCCTTCACCACCTTCTATTTTATCACCATCATGGATCCCATCCACCTACTACTATCAAGCTCTAGGAGATGAGGAGTTCACACGACTCGACTCGTAACCCTATCGCCTTGCATAGTTTTACCTTTCCCACTCGTCCAATCAAGATGCCTCGGGCCGGGGTTGATATACGACATGCCCGTATCTACGCCCCGACTCTCGCACCCACTCTCGCATCGGCCCCATCGGCTCCATGCCGCCGCATCCACCTTACCTCGGTCATTTCATAGTTAGGTTCGTACCACTATGATCGCCGCATCTGTTACTTCTATGGCACCCATCACATTCACCATACCTCGATGACTACCCCAAACACAACCTCATCCACCCCTCTGTCTCATACATACTTGTAGCTACATTCCCACCTCCAATATCGGTGACCCCTACCCCATTTCAGAACGTGGTTCTCTCCATTCCACAATCATTAGCCCTTATTGCCACTAGGGTTACCACGACCCTTCCACCCCCATATACATACTACCAACAACCTCTTGTTTCATCCATTATTCATTCCAGGTACTTACCCCCTATTTCACTTCCTTCTTCTCCACCACCCTATATGACATATCCATATAATGGAGTGCCACCCTTATTATATGCCCAAAACCAACCTCCTCATGCTACAGGAGGCATCCAATCATCACAACCCACCAATGACCTAATTAAATTGATGTTGGACAAGATGAAGACATCGGTTTCTAGCTCCCGCAACACTCTCACCTATGATGAGATTTGCAACGAGCCTATTCACCCATCCATTCCTATCCATTCATACCATGTGCATTGGGAAATGCCTAAATTCAATCACTTCAATAGCAAAGAAGAGCCCCAGTAACATTTGTGGTCATTCAAACATGGGTGTTATCTGATTGCTCATGATGATGCCTTGTTTTTGAGAACTTTTCCCATGTCCCTCACTAGACCTACATTAGATTGGTATAGTGGGTTACCTAAACACTCTATATTCTCATTCAATCAGGTAGCCCAAGCCTTCTTGGATCATTTCTCTATCAATATCGTCAAGAAGGTTACCATGACCAAAATATATTCCACATGACAAGATGTACAATGAATCTATAGCATATTTTGTCGCCACGTGCGCACTCTGATCAATCAACTTACCTTCCAACTGCCACAAACTGAACTCATCGAGCTCTTCACACGAGCTTGCGTTAGACATATTTCCCTAACCTTGTAGGTCTAAACCTTCCGAACATTCGATGAGGCATTCACTATGGCACGAAAGTTAGAGATTCGGGCCATCGAAGAGAAGAAAATCTAATTACGTAATAAGAATTCGACATTCAAGTTGAATGAAACCTCTTCTTCTTCCAAACCACAAACCAATTATTCAAAAGCTAAGGGCACCACTAACACAGTGGTACTCAAGGCCATCCCAGCTCATCTGTTGAATCAGGCTATACCCTCATCTAATCTATCACCTGTCCAAGCTTTTCGATTCAGACAAGAGCAATGAAAATACACCCCAATTGGGGAACCTTACTCTTCCGTCTTAGAAAAGCTTATCAAATTTGGAGCCATCACCCTTCCACCCATAAAACCACACACTATTTTTGACCCGCCGCCTCATGCCGCGTATGGTATAAAGAACACGATTTCGTAACTATCATCGAGTAATGGGTCATAGTGACGATACAATGCATCACTTTCAAGAATATTGTCCAAGAAATGCTCGAGAAAGGTGAATTAAATGTTGATAATCCCAATGCCACCCCCAAAAAAAATCAATAAATCTTCAAAAACTATTTCCCAACCATGCCCCTTCATCCAATCAAACCGGTGAGACAACAACTCACGATACCCATACCCGCAAGGTTCACGTTATCTTTAATGAGGTACCTGTCACCTCTCAATTACCCCACATCCCTTCCATAGAGGAAATCCTATCCCAAAATCCTCCTTCCACATTGGAACCAACCTCCATTGTTCCTTCGCTAATAGAGGAACACCTTTCATCTCCTTCATCACCTACGGAGGGGTCTTCCACTAACATTGAGCCCATCTCACCCATGGCTTCTCCACTTAGAGAACCTTTACCTATAGTACTTCCTCTACTCATGAGGAGATCTCATTACCTCCTCCACCCGCAGAGGAGAAACCATTACCTCCTCCACTCACAAAGGAGCACCTATTCGTTCTTCCACTTATGAGGAGCTCCCATCATCTCCTCCACCCATCATAGACCGGTTGAGATACCTTTGCCTCTTGGCGAGCATTCTCCATAAGTTACCCAAAATCCAATGACCTACTTTCGACTCTCTTACCCACTAAGTCGAAGCTAGCCAATTCCCCATCTCTAAGACGTATTTTACAGGAATTCCCATTAGGTCCTCACCAACTCCACCCACATATGTGTCGTTCTCACATTTGGTGATCACTTAGATTATGTGGATAGGGCTTTACTATGGGGGCGCCTCTTGCTCCCTGTCTCAACACAGATGCAGAGATCCCTCGCTGATACCTCCACTATTTACCCAAACACATTTCAACCCATCAAACCAAATACAACCACTACTGTCGCAACCCCTTCCACGATACCCATTAAGCACTCACACCACGCCTTACCCATAACTAGACCTACACCTAAACCCAAACCCATACCCACAACATTTGCCTCCACTAAACCTATTACCACTTTAGGGGTCACCCCAACCACCAACCTTACTCATCCACCTATTAAACTAGATTTAGCTACATCCTCCAACGTCAAAACCACACCTACGCCGACACCCAAACTAAAGAAACAAACTCATCAACCTCATACCTCGACCGCACCAATCATGCCCACACTTGTCCTATCTACCTTAAGACCTCATCTGCCCAACATGGTCAAGCACCCTTCACCCATCCATAAACCAATAACACAACAACCCATTCCTTCCTCACAAACCTCTAACCTACCGTGCACACAACACGACTTATACCCGCACTTGCAGTTTTCTTTACCACCAATACCCCTAATACCTTCAGCTATTTCATCACTACCCACTACACTTCAGTCATTGTCCCTCACACCCCAAGTATGACCCACATCATCTACCTTCACAACACCCCCATTATCCCCATGGGTAACTCGCCCTCTTCCTCCATCTGCTTTTCCTTCTAGACCTCATACACCCACATCACCTTTACCCAAGAAGGTGCAACCCAAAAACAAAACCCCACTACCCCACAACAAGGTAGTCAAAACAACCCCACACCCTCCTACTCGTCCATCTACTATACCCCTACCCAAACGAACCTGACCGATACCTCAAACAACACCAGCACCTAAACCCATAGCTCGACCGTTCCTACTCTTCTAAAAATAGTCCCTCGATAATCAACCACACCTACACCCAAACCCACATTCACTTCCCATTGTGATCCACTAGCAAGGTCCTACGCCAAAATTTTAACCAACCTCCTTGAGACTTCGTTATCACATTACCGCCACTCGACCTTACGACCCCTCAAACCCAAGCCAAAAGGGTTTGATGATACTAAAATTTGCACATACCATCGTGTGCCGGGCATGATGTGGAGAAGCGTAAGGATTTGAAAACCGTCTCGTATCAATTGTGTCCACCGTGAAACCAACTTTGACGATGATGACCTTCTCAATGAGGATCCTGCTTCATCAACACCCATTCCCACACTGCCCACTCAACAACCACAACCTCCACCCTCACCACTCCCGAGCCACCCTCAAGATTTGAAATTAACATGGTTTGCATAAGAGAACTTGCTACGCCACTACCCAAATGTCATTGCACCCACCGACCTCACAAGGCTTTTCTCCTCCAAAGTGGGTTTTTTCCCTTCATGTCGTTATACCACTCACCCTACACCGTCTCCATTTGCCAACTTCCCTCAAATCAACATGATACACGTCACTACACATGCGCAGAAGGGTAAAGAAAAGGAAACTGACCCACCAACCAATCCTATACCCAACATACCATTTGCACCCATACCTAAAATCACTATCCACGGCCCCACATACCCCATTTCTAATGGCGTCACACATCACACCATGCTTAAACAATTTCACCAATCTCCCCTCAAAATGTCCTTATATGACCTCATCCAAACCTTGGAATCCCATCGTCAAGCCCTCATGGAGCTTCTTCAATCTATTGAGGTTTTACCCAATGGCCCTACACCAAAGTAGCCTCCATTATCACACCCCATCATGTAGCCTCTCTCACCAAATTACCACCTTCATCCTCACCTCACCTTGTTCACCAAGTGGCCTCCCTCGGCTTCTCGAGGAAGAGATTGCGCCATACCAAAACAATGACCCGGACCCAGCCCTCTTCATCTCTGTCCACATCGATGACATACGGGTATGTCGTGTGATGATTGATGGAGGTGCCAAAATTAACATCATTTCATCCCATGCATTTTCTTAAATGTGCATACCGACAATTACATGCATAAACATCCGGTCATGTTGCGTTCATTCAACAACACTATCACCTCCACACTGTGCATTGTCATCCTTCACATTCGCGCTGGCCCCCGCACTGTTCCATAATTATTTTATGTTTTGGAGGGGAATTCAATATAACTTGTTGCTTTGGTAGACCACGGATCGTGTCATGGTTGCGTTCCTTCCACTTTGCATCGTTGTGTAAAGTTTGAACACAAAGGACACACATACCATTTGGTGACCCATCACCTTTCAAAACATGCAACATGCTTTACCAACCTAATGATGTGCTCATACCTATCATGCCATCTACCTCCGCAACCAATACCACTTCACCTACACCTCCGCCTACCAAGACGATTGCTACCTCGGACACATACCTCCTCTATTCGTACGCCGCTATAACCTCCACGACCGACCCATTAGCTTCCTAATCCGTTAACTCCACCTCTACATCGACCTCGACACATTATCCATACCAGCCTACCTACATACCACCAACCAATGATCCTTCGAAGGTGTTTTTCAATGCTTCACTTTGGGGGAGTACCGCCTATATAGTGTCAACACATTCCTTACTCCGCACAAGTATGGAAGCCTTCACCAACACCCTCGCTATGATCACCGTATAGGAGAACACCTCCTTTATGGTCATCATCTTCATACTAGTCTCACCTATGGGGGACTTGATACTACCACTTACACACCTAAACCATCATCACAACCTCGCCCATTTTTCATTGACTTCTAATCACTTACCAATCACCGTTTTGCCCACACCTTCCTACACCACTGTGCGTGGAAGGGTTTTGGTTTTGGCTTTTACGAGCAAGGCCACCACACCATTATTCCATGTACCACCCACAAACATAATGACCATAGTGGTATCGGCCTTCCCGAACCTCCTACCAAATAGACTGGCATTGAACTTATTGAAGACCCTAGCCCTCCTCCACCTTCATCTTCATCACCACCTTCACCCACTTCACCTTCATCACCACCCTCACCGACAGAGTCAATGGATCATGGATCTATCCCCCCTAACTTTTTTTTTTCATAAACACCATTTCCTTGGGGCCTTTGACTTATCAACCGGAAGGCGAGGCCCCTTCCACTCTTCTATTCTTGTATCCCGAGATGATCGATGACGACACAACTACCATTAATGTCGTTCAATATCGGGATGATGAATCCATACTCGCCTACCTTGGTGCAGAAAACTCATAAATTCATCAGTCATTACCCTCTCGAGACACAAACCATGTTAAATGAATTGACTATCAAGATTAACATTCATACTCGGGATGACCATGCAAATCCTAAAGATCATACAATCTTTAGATGTTCACGAACAGAAGCCATCACTTCTTTCCGAGAGAGATCATAACCATGCTTTCGCTTGGTCTTACGCAAACATGCCCGTTATTGACCCCACCATAGTGGTCCACAATATCGTAACCGTTCCGTTGCCAAACCTATCAAACAAAAAGCCGAGGAAAATGCTCTCTCGCATTGCTCTTCTTGTCAAAGAAGAACTTGCGCCTTCTTTCGATTTCCTTCATCTTATCCATTAATTATCCTCATTGGATTTCTAACATTGTCCTTGTTACTAAAGCAACAAGGGGACTCCACATTTGCATGGACTTCGTGACCTCGGCCTCGCCCGCCCGAAAGACAACTTTCCCTTCGCCGGTATTGATCAATTGGTTGACCTCACCACCGGTCAGTCACGAGATGCTCTCACTTATGGATGGATTCTCGCTTATAACCAAATTTTACTTTTCCCAGAAGATCAGTACAAGACCGCATTCATTACCCCTTGGGGAACCTTTTGCTATCGAGTCATGCCTTTTGGCCTTAAAAACGCTGGTGCTACATATTAGCGTGTTATGACTTACATCTTCCATGATATCATGCATCGCATATTGGAAGATTACGTGGATGATCTCTTGGCCAAATCTAAATGTCGTGCCGAGCACCTTGCCGTCCTCGAAACCATCTTTGACCACCTCATTAAATATTGTGTCCACCTTCAACCTAAAAAGTGCGTCTTCGCAGTTCTCTCAAGAAAGCTCCTAGGATTTATTGTTTCCCTCCATGGTATAGAAGTTGACCCTGCTAAGGTCAAGGCCATTCTGGAAATGCCTCCACCCACTAACCTTAAACAACTCCGTAGCCTGCAAGGTAAATTGTAGTCCATTCGCCGTTTCATTTCACAATTATCTAATCGGTGTCAACCATTTCATCATCTGCTTAGGAAGGATGTCTCCTTTAAATGGGATGATGATTGTCACAAAGCTTTTGAGGCCCTAAAACAATACCTTCTCTAACCACCTGTACTCATTCCACCTAAAGATGATCAACCTTTTTACCTATACATATAAGCTATCGATCATTGCTTAGGAGCCATGCTCGCTCATCGCAATGAACAACATAGGGAGCAGGCGGTTTATTACATAAGCCGTACTCTTTTGAACTATGAAACTCGATATAACCATCCAGAAAATCTTTTCTTAGCCTTAGTTTTCATTGCCACCAAACTCCGCCATTACCTACTCAACCACAAAACCTATGTTGTGACCAACACCGATCCCTTACACTTCATGTACGCCAAACCTTATCAAAATTAGCATGCCGCGCGATGGTTCATGATTTTAGCTAATGTTGACCTCAAATTCATTCACTAAAAGTCCATCAAGGGCCAGGCTATCGCCGACCAACTAGCTGACACACCTATTTCCAAGGACCAACCCTCTAATTTTTACTTTCCCGATGAGTCAATTGCTACTCTTTCCCTGGACGAACCCCCTTACCAAATGACATTGTTCTTCAATGGTTCTAAGTGTTAGCGTGGGGGTGGGGTTAGTGTTATCTTCATTCCTCTGGATGGAGAACCCATGCCTTTGTCTTTCAAACTAGACTTTGAATGCACTAACAATGTTGCCAAGTACGAAGCGCTCTTTAGGTCTCCAAGCTACATATGCCCTAGATGTCAAATCAATCCACATCTTTGGTGATTCACAATTGGTCGTAAACCAAGTCAATGGTATGTACCAATGTCGTAATGAGATACTTCAAAAGTATAAACATCATGTAGACATAATTTTGACCACCTTTGATCGTTACACCCTTCAAACCATCCCATGTTCAACCAACAAATTTGTAGATACCATGGCCTGCTTAGCTTCCCAAATACCCGCTTCCCCTGTCGATTCCAAAATATTTGTCACCGTACAACACCTCCATTCACCTTCTTATTTACCTCACGATGTTTACTCAATTGGAAATGACACCCCTGACCCGAGTGACCTTTGGTATAAACAATACTCCGACTACCTTTCTCTCTCTATCTTACCTCGTGACCTCACCCGTAACAAACAACGCGCCTTCCTTAAAAAGGTCTCCCGTTTTGTCATTTTGGGGGAACTCCTCTATAAACACAGCTTTGATGGTATTCTCTTACGATGCCTCACAAGTTTTGAAATTCCTTATACCATTAAGGAGGTTCATGATGACATATGTGGAGGTCACTTTAGTGGCCTCCTTCAAGCTAAGCGTATTCTTCGCCTAGGCTACTCTTGTGCCAACCCTTAACCATGATTGATACAACTATGTCAAATGTTGTGTCAAATTCTAACAACATTCCAACCTTCATCATACACCCATTCATGCCTTACAGGTCACTCGTGACCTTTGGCCCTTCTCCTAATGGGGTTTGGATCTTGTCAGAGAAATCAATCCTCATTCTTCCCAACACCATCAATGGATCATAATTGCTACCAAATACTATACAAAATGGGTGGAAGCCATACCACTCATCTCCACAAAATTTTGAGAAAATATGTGAGTTCATTAACCATCACATCATTTGTCACTTTGGTGTTCCTCATCGCCTCATCACTAACAATGGAAAACAATTCAAAAACAAAACACTGGGAAAAATTTGCGAATGCCTTCGCATTCAAAACTTAGTTTCTCATCACCTTATTACCCACAAATCAACAAACCAAGCCAAATCCCTTAACAAAACCCTCAATAAAATTCTTATGAAATTGGTTGGCGATCATGGGAAGGATTGGCATACACACATTCCTTTTTCCCTATGGGCATACCGCACTTCCACTGCGGCCACACCCTTTGCTGGTCTATGGTACAGAGGTTGTTTTGCCTCTTGAAGTCCAGATCCCCTCACTCCACATTTCTCTCCATGACATGCTTACTGATGATGACTTTTCGTCAGGACCGCTTAGCACAACTAGAGTTATTAGACGAACGTCGTCTTAACGCTCTGGATCACCTTCAAGTTTACCAACAACGTATCAAACGTGCTTATGACAAACGTGTTCATGAACGAACCTTCCAAGTCGGTGACCTTGTCTTGAAAGAAAATCAACACGTAACCAAAGTAGAAAAAAGTAAACGGGAAAATTCACTCCTTGGACCATACATCGTAACTCATACCTATGGATTGGGTGCCTATCGTTTGTCCTCACTTGAGGGTAAACCCGAACCTGAGCCCCTTAATGCATTACATCTTCGACCATTCTATTGTTGACTCATTATCCTACCTCACCTTTTGTCTCTCTCCACGCTCGTCCCTTGAGCGCTATTCACTCCATACACCTCCCTAACGATTAAACAAGAATCATGTGAGTACCCATCACTTGTTATCTTCTCTTGAATATGTGTACTACAACACTGCACATAGCATGATTCTCATGGATACTTTTGTCTACCTTTAGATGAGATCCCATGGTCGTTCCACCTTGCCTTTTGAACAAGAGTCCTATCCTTCACCTTGGTCTTGTCCATGATTTCAAAGACCTCACATGGGACCAAACTCCTTGAGTCAAACTTCTAATAAAAAGATGACTCCCTCAAAAGGACATCTTCCTCTCGACAAAATTGCTACTATAAATAGATTGCTCCTCGAAGGACGGCTATGTGAAGCTTTCACAGAGAGAGAGAGAGAGAGAGAGAGAGAGAGAGAAATCGAAGCTTCCCGCATTGATCGCCTTCACAAAGACCTCAAGGAGCACCATATTATTTATCCCATATAGACTTCCTGCATTGATCAGTCTATCACAACAAAAAACTTTTTAGTCATGGACTTGCCCATTGTGACCTCGGACCTCTTGCCCAAAAGCCCCTGTCACTCCAAACAATATGACATTAACTACCTTTCACCCACCTTACCATTTCCACTATCATTTCCTAAATCACCTCAAGGGACATCTTGGAATTTTGACATTTGGTGATCTTGTGACTACCTTCATCGTAGAACAGTTAATCGTGCAATGCCTTTCGGGTCTTGTGTTCATCACCCCCTCCAAGGTATGATCTACTTGGTATCATCCTACCCAATCAGGTGGCTTTTTTGCCCCCCTCTTATATTTTAACCATTTTTATTGATGTTTTGATTACCTTATATGAGACTTGGTACTCGACGCTTACCTTTGGGGTAGTCCTCCCCTTTTTCCATAACCGCCTTCACCTCGCATCCTTTTACCTATAATCTACCCACACCTATTAAACCTAAACCCACAACATGCCCACAAACCTACCAAATCATTTTCATATTCTTCCCTAGCTCATGGGAGAACTACTTTGGTTTGATGTCCCTTTTTGCAGGGACTATGTAGGAAGACTCCGAGGGCATGGGGCCCTTAGAGGTTAGCTCAACTATTCTTTACCCTAAAATTTTTTTATCAACCATGCCTAACTCACCATTTACCCCACATGTCACTTAGTTCTCCTTTTTTAACAAAATTAGAAAATACGCCACATATATAATAAGTTGCTTACCACGACATACATTTATTACACCTACCATCTCTCTATCATCACTATGCATAGATTATAGAACATTTCACATATGACCCATAGTATCATTCATTGCCAAAATAATGAATCATAACTAAACCTACTTTCAACTCAACCATGCGTAAACCAGACCTAACTCAACCATGCCTATAACCTGACTCGATCCATGCCTATAACCTGACTCGATCCATGCCTAAACCAACCTAACTCCATCATGCCTAACTCACCTAATTTCCATCAATATCAAAGTAACAAATCCATATCTCATCTAACACAAGCCATACATCCAATATCTCATAAACATATTAACACATCACAAAATACCATGAATCTCATCATATCAATCAATAAATATGTATCTCAATATACATGTCTATCTCATCCTATCCATCATCAAAAAAAAAAAAAAAAAGTGTGTAGCAAGCACACAGGCCAATATACAATACAAAATGTCATCGGCATGCAGGCCAGTCTCATATATACAAAAATAATGAATGAATCAATACAAAAATCTTCGGCATGCAGAAAGTCGGTCTCATATATACAAAAATAATGAATGAATCAATACAAAAAATATTTGGCATGCAGGCCGGTATCTGCTCAAAATATACAACAAAATCACTCGTACATCCTCACTGTCTTCAGCACGTAGGCCGGTATGTGATAAAAAAATACAACTATCTTCGGCATGCAGGCTAGCATATATATATAAAATAATCACTAGTATACATAAAAAATCGGGAGGCTACATATCAGACATCTCACCGGATGTCCTCCATCTCTGTGTCACCTACACCCTCGGCCTCCTATGTCCCTACTGGCACATCACCTAGCTCTGGTCACCATGCGCTGGTGGCCTCTCCCTGATTAGGCCTCGGAGCTCACTGACCTCTTGTGCTCTCCACACTATGTGTGTGGGATCTTGTCCTCTCACTGGACGCCTGTTGTGCCCTGTACTCTCCATAAGAGAGGAAGTCTATCCTGGCTGCCATGAGTTAGTCTTGATAATATCTCGCCTCACCTAGGGCATCCCGTAACCTGGATATAGGCATAGTCTGTGGTGGTCCCATAGGTCTCGGCCTCGTACTCGCTACTGTGCCGGCCACTGTGAATCTGGGACCAACTCCTATGCTCGTGGTGGTGCTCCCTACCCCTGTGCTTGTATTTGGGTCTGTAAGGCCCCAAACTATGCACGGGATGGCCAACCGGCCTGTAAACCCACCACTTGAGCTAGTAAGGCTACCATCTAACCATCTCTGTCTCCATCTCCTCCACCCTCTCCCTCCACCATCTGGGCCTGTAGGTGGCCACCTATACTCGTAGCTCTGCTACCTCTACCTTTGACCCCTCCAGCTGTGTCTATAGTATACTTATTTGCATGATCAACATCGCTACCTTCCTCTTGTAAGGCGTCTCTCAATCAGAATTGTAGCAGTGGTAATTTACATTAGGCTGCCCAGGTGCCTAGGTGGTATGGCTCGTAATTGAGCCACCCACCACTGCCTATACCTATCTGTGCATTCGACGTCATCAATCCACCGATCCACTGGCTACTCCTCCTCTCCTATAGGCACTGTAGGCTATGGTAGAGGTAGAGGCCTCTCCACATCATCTCTCCGATATTGTGGGAAGGACGAAGGAATATCTTGTACAAGCCCGAACTGCTATCGGACCCTGTCTACCGGGATCATCTCATCCTCCCCGACACGACGACCGTATTCACCTCTCTAGCTAGAGCTCAGCTGCTAGCTCCTCATGCATGTGCTTATATGAGGGGAATCCTACATATGGCCTCCAGATAATGTCCACTCTGGACAACCCCTCCAACAACTACCGAAAATGGGCCACATCATATGTCACCTATTCGACCTCCACTCTCCCGCAATGGCACCAATCTCCTATATCCCAACCGCACAGATCTTGATGGGAATGCATCTACTCGAGGCATACCTATAGGTCAAACATAGACTGTGCTCGTAGGCCCAACAGTGTAGTATAAAGGTACAACACATGCTAAACCTGCGCAACCGCCCATACGCCCATAACTCTCTGTATAGCTGTACCAAGAATGTTGGTGCCTAGGCAAAGCACATCTCATGCACCATCATATCCTGGAGCACCACCATCGTTGATCGGGAAAGCGCCCACCTCTCGCATCGAGGCAATGCATAGCAACACACTGCCTCCATCAATAAAACCACTAGCCTCATCTCATCCGGACGGGCTAGGTACATCTCATCATAGCTCAAATTGGCACTATGGAATCTCAGTTCCGTCACCCCCTCGCCAAATACTGTATCGATCAGCTCCTCTGAGGCCTCGGAGGAGATAGAGTACACTTGGGCCCCCAATATGGGTAACTTCAAAATCTGGAACATGTCCTCCAGGGTGATAGTCATCTCACCCGTCGGAAGGTGGAACGTGTTGGTCGTGGAGTCCCATCTATCGATGAGCGTGACCATCAAACTGGGCTACCGAACAACATGTCGGTAGCGCCAAATACCACTCAATCCCACTACCTCCATGTGCTGTAGTTCCAAGGGGGTCGTTAAGTCGTGTAATGCCACTAGTAGCGGTGGAACCCTATCCTGCATATGTAACTGTGATCTCCCCTGCATCTAATCTAAGCACAACATTAATCTACATTTACCATGACCATATTCACCAATTATTATTACCCTCCACCCTATTTTTACTTTAGCCCCCTTTTTCTAAAACCCTCCCACTTGTCCCTTTTACCCCACCTACAATGACCTACACTACCCCAAAACCCCTACCCACCCCACCTATCCAATTTACTACCCTCCCCCTCTTTTTTGCCCATTATCCCCCATACCCACATTTCACTTTTTCCCACCCACAAAATACAACAAACCCACAAAACCCTACAAATAACAACTATCACAACCTCTACTCTATCTAATTAACACTATAGAGTTAGGCACTTACCTCGTCGTGCCGCCATCTCGGTGGCATGTTTGGCCACTATGTTGGTGGTCCACCTAATCCCTCTCCAGCCTCTGCCATCACCAAATATCTACCCGTAACCTCCGACCAATCAACTCTCTCACCCTGATCTCATGGACCCACTACTCACCAACCCAACCACCGTCAAATCACACTACTTTGCCAACTCACTGTCCCGTTTCCTTTGGACACTTTTCTCACTTGTCTCTCTTTTTTTGTCATTTCTTCACTTAGCAAATCACAAACGAATAATAAAAATGTGGAATTTTTAATTTTTATACAAAACCTGACCTAACCGATGTCGGTTCCCCTAGACAAGCATCATTCCGTGCCCCATCTAACCGCCATCATTTTCCTATACCGACGTCGGTTATCCATGACCACCATCGGTCAACCTAACCTACACATTGCCCCTACTTTACCATTTTGCCCCACCCTCTATCTTGCTCTTTACCCCATCCAACATTTACCCAACCCATAACCTTACCTTTCCTGACCTCATCATTTACTACCTCCATTTGTCCTCCTTTGGGGACTCTTTATTTTACCCCTACCTTGGCCTTACCCGTGCTGCGACCTAGATATTTAGACCTAGACCATCTCTAGTGACCTTTGACCTCATGTGTTCGCTATACCTTGCGGCAATGTTACCTGTGTTGATTGACCTAATGACCTTACCTAGCCTATTGTCATGATCATTTATCCTAACCCTACCTTTGGTGTATCGAAACATACCTCAACGTTCCTGCACCTAACCTACGTTGTGTTTCCTGACCATATCCTATACCTTGGATACCAGATTCACTTCAACCTTGTTTGTATAAACCTATCGACTTAGATGATGTAGAGTTTCGCTTCTTCAACTTGGTAGCGTCTACGTTTATACGTGTGTGTGCATTTGATCACAGCTACTGTGAGCCCGACCGTTACCTAGATTGCCCGCGTAGACCTTTCACCCTTTTTCCCTATACCCACTTGCCTTTTCCTCACCTTTACCTTTTATCAAACCACTCACCACTTTAGCCTACTACCTCGTCAGTTCTTGGTTTGAGGGGGATCACCTTCACCCACACATGGGGTAACCACATCTTATTTTTGTTAGTGTCGCTTACCAATACAAGCTACGCAACAAAAAGGGGCAAAATGTAGACACTAAAATTAGGTCACACTCCCTTTTGTCCCTCGACATATAAGCACCCTTTATTACATTTACCTAGCCATGACCCCCTTCACCCCACTAATATTAATTTAATTAAATTAATGCATTATCCTCACTATATTTATTATTTAAATATCTTATTTAAATAATATCCCCACATACAATTCACTTAGACACCTCACCAAGCTAACTCAACCTAAGACATATTCTGAAGAAGTTCCCATAACTAACTAAGACTTACCCAAACCCTAAAAATCAATGCCTACATTCTCTAACCACATTCCCTGCATGCTCACAAGAAGCTCCTAGTCTAATCCGCGGGATAACGACACGAGATCCAAGGAAATTAGGATGATCTCCCTAGTTTAGTAAACCTAGGAAATCCTGCCTTGACCGATGTCGGTTACCCCTAACCGTCACCGGTTAAGCCGACCGTCGCTTGCTACCCTTTTAACACAAAAACAACCTTATTCTCAAGGTCAAAAGTTGGAATTCTCAAGGTTGGCAAACATTGGGAGAAAGTTGACGAGAAAGAACACATCTCAGAGAGATAACACATCTTGAAAGAGCCAATTCCAGTGAAAAATCACATCCAAGGAAGGAGATTGAGCATCTTTTCCTACACAACCATCCCAACCATGATCCGATTTATCCAAGCAAAGAGGAGCATACATGCAGCCCATACAGAAGCTTTTCTTCAGTTGGTGATCACTTTTAACCTTCAAACCCACCATCAGCACCTCCATCCTTCACACACAGACATTCATGAATGAAATCCAAGTAAATACAACATCATACTTTCCTGGTTATTTCATTTCATCATCATTTTATCATCCATTGTTTATCTTGCCCCTTCTTGATCTTCTCCAACACTCCCACCTCCGTATAACCATTAAAACCTCACAAAAGCCTACTCCAGTCACCCAATACCCTGTCCCGACCAACCAAAGTCCTTTGTGTAATCACAAAGGAGACCAAAATCCTATTCTGTGACATTTCTAGATCTCACAGTAACCGGCACCGGTTATACCTAACCGCCGTCGGTCACCCCTGACCGACACCGGTCTCTGTGTTTGCCCACACAACCCTGAACAGAGACCTACCCACCTAATTTTATCTCACCCTCATTCACCTGTGATCTACCCAAGACCTTTATCAGACCTGCAGAGACCCAAAACCAATCATTTGACCTTTGGATTCTATTCTAGCTTAGCCTGTTAGATTAGATCTATTTCTTATTGTGTTTTTAAGTGAGATACCTAAATCATTTTAAATAACAATAGGATTTACTTTGTTTACAAAATTGAATTGTTTAAAAAAGTGGAATGACAGCCATCTAGGATGTATCACACTTCCCGAGATCTAGCTTATGCTTTGGCGAGTTCATCGCCCATATTGTTTAATTCCTTTTGGTGGTCTTGTTTTCATTACAGGTAGTTCCTCCTAGCCAAAAGGAATCTCTCACGATCAATTGTGGATTCGGAAGTCATATGTGCACAATAACCCATCAACCAACATTTGAACAGGTATTCCTCCTACGCCCGTTACCCTATCTGTTTCATCAACACTTCAAAGAAACAATCTAAGAAAAAGGTGAAACAGATGGAGCTAATTGATGCAAATGATCTCCAAGTGAATGTAACTCTAGTTGGATGATGGTAATAACTAGTGTCGATCCATCATTATGGTCTCATAACTTTATATTTATAGGGTTCTCTTTATCTAATTTCATAATTAACCTTGAAATGGTCGACCACCAAAAAGATAAGAAGCTAAAACGGCTAGAAAGGGCCCAAATAGTGGAGAGAAAGCTCAAGAAGGATTAGAGAACCCATGGGCACCCTAGTACTAGCTTGGGCGCCTAGTTGAGGCTAAAATAACACTAAGTGATGAAAGTTGATTAGGCATATAGGTGTAAGAGGTCGGGAATGACGAAATAAAATAAAACAAGATGGCCAAAAAATAGGGGGTTAATTAGTACTTCACTCAAGAACCTTCTTAATAGAAGTATGAGACTGGGATCAAATAATATCGAAAGCGCATGATTTTTCTGACTACATTTTACCCCCACTTTATGTTGGTGAGTAGAAATCTTGATAACATAAAGTAGATACAAATGCTTACCTGATGTCCATGAAGATTGTAGTAGAAAACACGTTGATGGACTAGACAAAGTGTGGTATGACAAAAAGATGATGGAGTGTGTAAACTAAAGATGAAAATGCGCAAAAAGAGTGACGAGAGTGAACCTAGAATGAAAACATGTGTGTATTTGTTGACGTGTGTAATGTACCTGCATGGTTAGTATAATGTGTCTTTGCCATGTGAGTGTTGTTGTTGACATTGTTGTTGTTGCCCCTGATCATTTGCTTGTTTCTCATACAACCGAACTTGCAAGGAGAAACAATCAAGTAGTCAAATATGTATGTATGTATGTGTAAAAATGCAATGTAAAATACACATGTAAATGTAACTATAAATACACAAATGAAAAAGTGTAAATGGAACATGTGCACCTAATCCATGTCGAGAAAAAGAGTGTAAAATGATATCCTATACTACCGGGGTTTTTTGGGTGATCCGATGCCATAGGCCAAAGAAGTGTAGGGAGGAATCCCACTCTATCATTTAAGCTCTAACTACTTCCTTGAATACATGTGAAGAAATATCTCAGACGTCCTGGTTTCTTCGGCGATCCGATGCCACTCGAATCAAAGAAGTATAGGGAGGAATTTTGTTATATCCTCCAACCTTTAACTACTTCCAAGAATGTGAAGGACACCATGTCCTGTAAAATATGTTGTGTATGGGGTTCATAGATTGGTTTGAACCCACTCCCTGTATGTAACCCACATTGCAAGGGCAGAAAGTACACTGAAATGAACGAGTGTAAATGTGTTGTGTTAGTATGTAAACCCCAAAGGATGACCCCCTCGTTGGGGGCACATGTGACGTTGTTGATAGAAGAATGAGACCCCAAAAGAGGACCAACCACATGAACTGTATCCTAGAAAGTGCTTGGTAGAAACCAATACACGCACAAACAAGAGGATAGCTAAAGACAAGTGTTAGTACAAACAAACATGCATATAAAAAATAGAGTGTAAGATATGCAAACAATGTAAAAGCTATCAAACAATGTAATAACATGCAAGAAGACAAAGTAAGCTGTATAAAGCGGGATGCATGTAGACACCTAAAATATGCTTACACTTAGCATTTCATCCAATCCAGTCACTTAACGACACTTCATTAATTCCCCATTCTTTGCTTCATTCTCAGATGCCCATTCACGACACCTTCTCGGTCATATTCCTCCTATAATCAACTTGTTTGGCTAATATCTCTCTTATTAGCTAAAAATTCCTCCTTTCAACCATTCGAACCTCCCTAATTCTCTCCAGACCACTTCTATTGGCTTCGTAGGCTATCTATCATCAAAATTGATTATCGAGACCCCTCTCAACTCTCAATGAGTTTCTAATCACTTGCTAATCAAGTTTAACTAGCCTAAACCCTAGTTAACTAGCCTAAACCAAGTTTAAGTAAGCCTAAAGCATGTTTATCCTAATCTAATCTAAAAGCTTTAGTCCCACATGCACCCAAATTCCAAACTCTTCCATTTGGAAAATAATAAATAGAAGGGTCACTCCTCCCTCTCATCCTTACACCTTGTTTTCATAACAAAAATCTCTCATATTTGGAGATATTGGCATTAGACCTCATTTGCATTAGCTAAGCTAATAGGAATTTGATCTTGGCTATCCTCCATTAAAATAGCTTCATCTTACACCCATGATAGGTTAGTAATGGAATATTTAAACTTGGCCATGTAGCCATTTAGTGAGATTCATTCACCCTCATGTAGTAAACAACAAAATTGATTGCTTAAGTCTTTAGTAGGCATATTTTGTTAAGCTTTCAAGAATAGAGATTAATGTTATTTGCTAGATTTCTTGTTTATTTCAAGTTTGAATACATGCAAAGTAGGTTTCCTTGATCACTTCTTATCTGATGGTCCATTGAGGGACTTTGCACAAAGCTTTGGGGTCTTGCCCCATATCCATAGCTCTTTGCAAAATCTTTCATTGAACACATTTGGCACGCCGGTGGGACACTTATGTCCATCCTCTATTAATGGAGGTCTTTTGAGTTCTTCAAAGTTCATTTGTAAGCTTTTTTTGGTTAAATAGCTTGTTATTTCCTCATTTCTGTTTCTAATACTAGCTAAATAACCTTCATTTGCATATATTTTGTGGGTTTGGTTTAGAAATAGGTTACTTTGACTAACAATTAACCTGTTTGCTTTTGAAAAAAAATTGTTTCCATGTATTTTGTAGGTTTTACAGGGGGTACACGTACATGTCCTGAATCAAACATATATTTCAAACAAATGCGTTTCCATCAAAACAGCACATATCCGTTGAAGG
The DNA here is from genome assembly GCA_018340775.1 of Taxus wallichiana var. yunnanensis. NCBI lineage: Eukaryota > Viridiplantae > Streptophyta > Pinopsida > Cupressales > Taxaceae > Taxus > Taxus wallichiana. The sequence goes on from CM031237.1 coordinate 103,686,466, forward strand.
GGCACATATGCATGATTTTGGGCGTGTATCCGTCATCACGCATTGTGTTTTTTTACATGGGCACGTTTTGTCCAAAATAGACACGTATTCATTGAAAGGGACGCGTATGTGTCATTCTAGGTGCACATCTGCACATCATATCTTGTGTTTTTTTTTGGGCATGTCTCCTTGAAACAGGCACATAGTCGTGCTCAAAGGGGCGCGTATCCGTTGAAATTTCTAGTGCATATCCGTAACTATGACTGTGTTTTTTTACACTAGGGCGCGTATCCATTGAACTATGTGTGTACCCATTGACCAGCGCGTGCACTGCACAAGACAGGGTGCGTATGCGCCAAACCGTGTTCATTACCAATCTTAGGAGGTGACAAATTTTACTCCCGAGCTCGAAACGACTCCATTTTTGTTGTGTTAGAAAGGTATTGAAGAGAACTACACAATGGAATCATAAAATTAGGATTTTGAATTACCAAAAATTTATGGTTTACATTATTAGGTAAATAGTCATTTTCTAACGTATCTTAAAGTTCAAAAAAATGTTTTCTTGGCCATTCTAACACTTTGAAATATTTTTGTAGCACTAATCAATTGTTTGCAGGGTTATTTTGGTTTTATTTTTGACTAACTTAGTTAAGTGTTTCATTTCTTAGCTTGAGCAAGGTTTGTAAAGTGTGTATGCTCTCTCCTCGCACCTTCAAAAGCAATCTTGGAGATCAAAAACACTTGCACAACTTTGTATCATATGTTAAAAACACTTGTTCTAAAAGATAAAGTAATTTTTATGTGATTTAGTAAGAATTTTCACACTGCGTATGCTCTTCCTTCACACCTTTTGGTGATCTTAGGAATAAAAAACAAGGTGTAAATTCCCTTTATTGATATCAATTTGTAGTGGAAAATTACTAAACTCGTTGTCTACAGGACCTAACGCTTGTCAAAGAAAGGAATCAAAGACAAAACACAAACCCGATAATACACATGTTTCTTGTAGGTTGCCAAATGGTATGCCACTTAAAACCACATTAAGTTAAGCAAGATAAAAAACACACCATATTCAAAACATTGTATTGCAGGTTTCAGAAAAGGTTACGTCCCTATCTCGCTTAATCGAAAATAACCCCTTTAAGCATAACGCCTTAAGCTATAACAATGGGGGTGGTTACAAGAACCCTAAAGTAATCCACCGCCGAGTAACCTTGTGGATGAAACAGAAGTGCCCCGCTTACCCACTTGACTAGTACACCTTGTGAGTTAGAGTTACCGGTTGTCCGTATGGCAACCCCAGGGAGAGCACACATGGACGCACTAGTTGCCCTTTGTGCTCGAAGGGGGTAAAGTAAAGCCGAGATACTCCCAAGATAGGCAAGGGAATATTTGGGTAAATCACGCTCGCTTAAGACAACTTTGTAACACCTAGTTGAGAGAACTTATTAAGGAGGCCATTCTATCTTGGAGCCCACTTTGCTAGTCCTTGTCGCATCGAGCCACATGAAGTGACAACTTATTTGGAGTCGAACCTTATTTTTTGAACAAGGCAAAGAGTCCACTTAAGTTCGATCTAAGTTCCTTTCATCACAAAAATTAGATGATGTTTCACTTAGCTTAGCTTCTTTCTCACCTTTGGACAAGGTGAAGCTCTGCCCAAGTGGTGCTTAGTTTATTTTTCATCTTTTGATCTACACCTTTGCATTCTTGTTGCCCATTTGGGGCAACAGAAGGCATCTTTGAGAGTGTTGTCATAGATAGTGTTCACCACTTTTTTGTCCATTTACGCTCATCCATGTTTGCGGCTGAGTTGTTAAATGTCTAAAGTGCGTGGATGCATCCTCATATCTTTGATGGCCACTTGATATTGATTTCAATATCATCATCATAGTTCGTATTGATTCATCATTTGATCTCCCTTTGATGTGTTATCTTGTTTGCATTGTCTTCGACACAATTAAGATACTTATGTCACGTTTCTTGTAAATGTGATCTAAGTGTCTACATTGTGGCGTTACGCTGCCCACATTTTAACACATCCTTAGTATACCTTGACTTAGTTTTACTTCAAACATTGTCCAAAATATTGAAGAGTGTCGCTTACTTTGTTTGCATCGTTTGATACCACTTTGACACTAATATCTCGCTTCTCCGCAAAGCTTGATAGACGTGTCCAATTGGTGTGGTTATGTGGCTTACATTTGTAAACCTCGCCCTTTAACATTTTGGCCTTGTTGGTTGTTGAACGTGTCGTTGTATCCTTTGATTAGGATTCACATCTACCCTTTGTTAATATTTACGCCTTGATCATTTCGAGCTTGACGTAAATATTGACATTGTGTTGATCATCTTTGCATCAAACTCACTTTGCACATGCATTTGCATAGGGTGTATTTCCTTGTTGATTGGCTTTGTGTTTCACACTTGCATGATTGTTCCTTGTGATTATTCATCTAGAAAACTTATTTTCTAGGACAATCCTTTTTGATCTCGTTGAGATTGTGTCATCACGATGTCTATTTTCCATAGACCTTCTTTGGAAAATTACGCACGCATCTCCATACTTAAAAATATCTAGTTGGATGTCATTATGCTTACTTGAATCGACATGTCACTTCCTTCCTTTCAAGGAGTTCCATTACACTAGATAGATCTAGACATTTGTAACTAAACGACGCCAACAATGACTCGACTATCATGTGGTTTCTCACATTTACAAAAATACGGAACCTAGGTTTAGAAATTCAAATCAAAATATTCCCATTACAACTAAACCTCGTTTGGTTCTTCATGTTAGAGGACCCATATGGGTACCCCTGTTCCCCAACTTCAGCTCATAGTCGGTGGTATGGTTTAGATGCTTCTGATCCAAATTATTATTCGGGTTCCCCCCACTCTTCTTCTGATTTAGATCTAAACCACCATTCAGAATCCCACTCTTCTTCTAAAGACTCGGATCCCAACTATTGTTTGGATACCCCTAGATCAAATCTTGAATCACGGTCCTCCCTTCCTTTATAGGACATTTATTCTAACTCACCTCAATGACGTATTCCTCATTTGAAGACTTGTGTAACTCCAAGTTCCATCGATCGAACATCTAATTCGGTTCTTAAGTCACGATCCTCCCTTTCTTTGCAAGACCTCCTTCATTAGTCGTCTCAATGACCTCTTCCTCTGTCGAAGAGTTCCATGACTCGATTCCCCCTAGTCAATCATCCAATTTGAATCCTACGTCACAACTTAATGAATGGCTATGCGATCCTACTTTCCAACCTACATTACCTCATCTTCTAGAAAAATGACATAAGTCCAAATCCAAATCGTCCATTCATGAGACGCTTGCCTCCAATCCTACTTCCTCTCTTAATTCATCTTCTTCTATCAATCAATCTTCCCCACTTATGAACCCATTTCTTCTAGTCAACCTCCTATGGTCGAAGAACAACAACCTCTACTAATTGATTTCTCTCATAATGAAGAAACAATCAGACTACACGGTGATATCCTCTTGAGGATTGCAAACAAGGATTATTTCTAGAACTTGATACACTCACGTATTGGGAAAAAGAATTTGATTCCTTTTATCAGAACATAGAGGAAAAGCCTAAGGTCATGGAACTTGATTCTTCTTCTATTCCATCTTCACCTTCTTCTGAGCATGATGAGATGTCGGGGTCTAGCATTGAGCCATGACCTATCTTATCGTTACCAAATCATTCATTATCTATTACCATTCCTCAATCAAAATCTCTCCTTGGGTCACCGTTGAGTAGCCCATTGTCTTCTTCTATTTTGGAGCCACCCTTGGGTAGTCCTCCATTTTCTACTTGTGGGTCACCTCTTGGTAGCCTATTACCTTCTATTTTTGGGCCATGTCCTAGTAACTCTTCATCCTCTTCTATATATGGGACCCCTCCTAGTAGTCCCTCCTCATCTATACTTGGGCCACATCCTAGTATTCCTTCGTCATCTTCTTCTATTCTTGGGCCATGTCCTCGTAGCCCAATTTCTTCCATCTTAGGGCCATATCCAGTAGCCCTTCATCATCTTCTATTAGTGGCTCACCTCCTCCTAGCCCATCCTCTTCAATTCTTAGACCGTATCCTTTTCATACATCATATATTTCTTCTATCAATGGTTGTGGCAAGCCCGTAGTCATTTCTCACATCAGTTCTAAATGTCCACGTTCACTTTCTTCTCCTTCTCGAGATCAGACAAGTCATACATCAACTTATAAGAAACCCAAACAGTTTCTTAATCAAGCTCAGGTAAAAAATCCTAAGAGCTCCAAATCTCCTAGCAACTCACATGATCTTAGGGTTAAAAATCAAGCACGATTCAAGAACACACATCAACGTAACCATCAAGTATGGCACAAAGTGCATAAACCTCTGGATGGGGAACTCAAGATCCCGCATACAAAATCCTTGTTTCAATATAAATCGCAGTCATTTGTTGAGTACGAGCTCACCATGATCATCAAGATCGGGGATAACATGACTCTTGATAAACAAATGCACCTAGTCTCCCTTATCAAAGAAGTCGCAGACATTATTGTTGGATCTTATCATGCAAACTGGCTTTGTTGGTCCCAACTTTCCAAAAACTATCAAAAAGCTAAAAATCAAAAAACAATTCAAAAATACAAAAACATTTAGAAAACATTTTAAAAATCAAAGGTACAAAGATCAAACATTGCAATCTGTATTATGCGTATTTACATGGATGTTTCTTTCTTCCCTTTCTTTCTCTTCTTCTGTAAGTCTTCCTTCCATTTTCATCCCTTCGATGTTATTTTGGTTTGCTTATTTACACGTATTTTGTGACATTTATCTCTATGGTATCCATTTGACCTTGGTCTTTTATCACCTTGGTAAATTAAAGAACGACTGACCTCTTAGAGATCCTATCACATTCAATGGCTAATAAAATTGTTGCGAAGAACTTTTGGACATATTTGTTGACACTAGCCAATGTTGTCATCACAATCATTTCCACCTCCTTTCATCAAGCCGTTAGTGGTTCTTAACCCCTTGTCAAACAAGAGAGCTGAAATAAGTTTTTAGAAAGAAAAAGAATCAAAATCAATCAAAAATCAAAAGCTAAAAGCAAAAGTAAAATGATATATTACTCTCTCTTGGGGTATTTCCAATAATCTTTATTAGGGCTATGGACGCCTAATTGGCAGTAGAGAAATGTTGCGATTAGAATCAAATACATCTCCATCGGGGCTATGGGCCTTTGGTGACAAAGTGGAGAAATGTACGCCTATGCTTCTAACTTTCATTCACAAATCACCTATCGCCTATCAAAATCAATCATTCATACACATTGGCTAGGTGTCTTCACTTGTTGTATATTAAATCTTCCCTTTAAGAGGTAATTAAATTCCATGTGCACACACCTTTGGATCTCTATGAGTAAACATGATTAGTATGTACCAAGTGTCTTTTTTGGACCTTGTTCGTAATTTTATTCTAGTCCATATCTCGTCTCACAATTTGTGCCTTTGGCTAATCATTTCTTCATCATGAGGCTTCTAAGCTACATTCATATCATTCACATCATTCTTCTACTTTGTTTAGAACATCCATGTGTATAAGATTCATTTTTCCATGTTTGTGGACACCTTTGTCCCCTCTCACAAAAACAATCTTCTCCTTCCTTTCTATCATGTGCTTTTAGGCCAACTTACGCTGGGGGCATCCTTGCTTCTTCCTAGCACTTCATTGGTTTACGTTCATCATCATGTTGAACCTATCCATAATGGCCTTGGGTCCCACTTCTACCGTGAAGAGTTTGCCTTTGCATACTCCCACCTAATCATTGAGGCATTTTCGTATCTTCACCTTTCTCGTACGCACGTGGCCTTATGCCCTTGTACATCCCATCTATCGTTGGGGGCATCCACGCTTCCTCGTCTTCCAGACATAGCTTTACAAATTTTTTAAAATAAAAACATTCAAATATGTTAGGAAAAAAAAACATTCAAATATGTTAGAAAAACCAAAACATTCAAATATGTTAGAAAAATTATCAAAAACATTCAAATATGTTTCAGAAAACTTCTAAAAATTGAAAATCATCATACAAAATGTTGCTTTTTGGTTCTCACCTATTCATGTGCGCGACTCGCGGATCATCTTGATCTACCTCCATCAACAAAAGCTAGGTTGCTTACTTCGCCAGTACTCAGGGCACTACGAGTTACTGGTACTTGTTTCATAGTACACATTGCTTTTTCATCAAACCCAAGTGTCCTCCGTTATCTCCTCGTATGTATCCTTGCTTGGGGAACCATCGTCATCCCTTGTCGTTAATTCACACAGGTCAAAATTGAAACTCGATAACAAAAACATTACATTATCTTTCTCTCGTTAAGTTTTAGCTTGTTTACTTTCTTGTATCGCATTGCATTTTGTATGTTTCATGGAGTTAGGCATCTTTTAATTTCTCGTATTGCATTGCATTTTGTATGTTGCATGGAGTTGGTGTTTTCAGCAATGGACATTTGTTCGTATATGGCTTTTTGTGTCATACTACACTTTTGTTCATTCTTTTTAATAAGGACCGATGATGAAGATCATTAGCAATATGATAAAAAATAAAGTTGTTTAAAAGGCAGTTGATGGATGTTGGCTCATTCTCCCTTCTTCATACTCCTTTTTCTTCTATATCCACTTTCTTCTTCTCCACACTATTCTTTCTTCTGTTATCTTTCTATCATATTTTCAATCGTCAATCGAGTTCTTCTATCACCCCATCGACAATCGAGGGGGCATCCTCCATTCTACTCATTTTTTCTTTTTCCCTTTAAAACTTCTACTTGTTTATGCTTGTCTACTTTCTTTGAAGTGATGTTGCTTACGCCACCTCAAAGAGGGGAAAATGTAGACACTTGAAATATGCTTACACTTAGCATTTCATCCAATCTAGTCAATTAACGACACTTCGTTAATTCACCATTCTTTGCTCCATTCTCGGATGCCCATTCATGACACCTTCTCAGTCGTATTCCTCCTATAATCAACTTGTTTGGCTAATATCTCTCTTATTAGCTAAACATTCCTCCTTTTGACCATTCATAACCTCCCTAATTCTCTCTAGACCACTTCTATTGGCTTCGTAGGCTATCTATCGGTCAAAATTGATTATCGAGACCCCTCTCAACTTTCAATGAGTCTCTAATCTCTTGCTAATCAAGTTTAACTAGCCTAAACCCTAGTTAAGCCTAAACCAAGCTTAAGTAAGCCTAAAGCATGTTTATCCTAATATAATCTAAAAGCTTTAGTCCCACATGCACCCAAAGTCCAAACTCTTCCATTTAGAAAACTATAAATAGAAGGGTCACTCCTCCTCTCATCTTTACACCTTGTTTTCATAACAAAATCTCTCATATTTGGAGATATTGGCATTAGACCTCATTTGCATTAGCTAAGCTAATAGGAATTTGATCTTGGCTATCCTCCATTAAAAGAGCTTCATCTTGAACCCATGATAGGTTAGTAATGGAATATCTAAACTTGTCCATGTAGCTAGTTAGTGAGATTCATTCACCCTCATGGAGTAAACAACAAAATTGATTTCTTAAGTCTTTAGTAGGAATATTTTGTTAAGCTTTCAAGAATAGAGGTTAATGCTATTTTCTAGAGTGCTTTTTTATTTCAAGTTTGAATACATGCAAAGTAGGTTTCCTTGCTCATTTCTTTTTGATGGTCCATTGAGGGACTTTTGCACAAAGCTTTGGGGTCTTACCCCATATCCATAGCTCTTTGAAAAATCTTTCATAGAACACAATGAAAACATGGGATATCACTCACGATATCGTAAGACATGCAAGGTTGTCATGGCAACAAACAACAAATAAGTGTGCACACTAAACATTGGACAAAGCTCACAAATAATAACAAACAATAAAGATAATGTAAAAAACAAGTATGGAAGTAATTATCATTGCATAACAAATGCTACACATGAATCACTCATTAACATGTTAGAAAAATAACTAGTATGTCAAAGGAATGTATAACCTAGTTATGCTAAGTATATAATGAAACAATAGCACTTGGAAGAAAGCGAATGTGGATGCCCCCAAAGACTAGTGTAGGAAGGGTAGAAGGCAAGCATCCATGTTGCGTGTAAGAGACTTGTATCTATGATCATAACTAGAGATCGACGTGAACATGCATGTGTAAATGATATAGATGAATGACATATAAGTGATCTAACTATCATGTGTAAGAAATCAACCATGAACAAGAAAAAGTAAGAGTAAAAGCAACCATAATATGTAGTATGTTATGGATGGATGGAATGGAATGCAAGATGAAGTGATAGTAGTTGCGTGCCCCCGAGTGGATGGAAATGTATGTAGTGAGGTTCATTTAGTTTTCCCCAAAGTAATCAAGAATGAACCATAAATGAGAGTGTGTCATCTCGAAATGATTGAATAGTATGTGTCGTGTTTAGCTTTGCGATGAGTGTGTATGTGCTAGTGATGATGATATGCGACATATAGAAGAGATGTATGTATCAACCCTATAGCCAAAGCGTATATGATGACAAGATGAATGAATGAGTGATGATTTAGCCTAAAACATATATCACTACCAGAGGAATAGTAGGGAGTGGTGATGTAGCCTAAAGCGTATACCACTACAAGATGAATAATAGGGAGTGGTGATATAGCCTAAAGTGTATACCACTGCAAGATAGCGGGATATGTGACCATTTAGCCTAAATTGTATGTCACTAACCTAGGAATATTGCATGATAGGAGGTCGAATGATGAATGTGTGATGAATGTAAGGTCCATTTAATTTGTAAACCCTCGACAGTCAAGTATGGATTGAGGAACTAAAGTGTGTCATAGGGTAGTGAGTGCAACACGTAGAAGAGGATGTAATATGTGTGATAATAAATGACCATATGAGGAGTATAATGTGTAAATACACGATGTGTAGAATGTAAACATAAGGTGTGTAGAATGAAACACAAGATGTGTAAAATGTGTAAAGGGTAATATATGGAGTAGAATGTAATGGAAGTAAATAGACTAGTAATGTAGTATGTAGGATGAGTAGTGTATGATACTAAACGTGTAGATAAATGATGTATGCATAATGACAACTAGTTTGATGTATGATGTGATACACGCTATATCCAAGTATATGCGGTGTGTAAAACCTATTGTGTAGTGTGTGGGGTTCATGTGCAGTAAGCCCTCAACAATCAAGTGTGAACAAAGCACAAGAGTGTGTCATCAGGTAATGACAATGTTATAATGTGTAATGAGTATGCCTATGTGAGAAGATTGATGTATGAGAATGTAAAGATGATATATATGTAGATGTGGCGATGGGCTGGGGAGATGCATTAGCTGTTATGCCCCCAAGTGTGCATGCATGAGCTAACCAATAACCGTGAAGGACGAAGGTCCTCCATCCAATGAATGTGATGATGAAAGTGTGCGAACATGCTTTAATAGTGGTGGTATAATAGATAAGCACTATCTTTGGTGGATGAAGTTTATGTGCATATGAGGGATGAATATATGAATAAGGTCATGGCATCACAAAATGCATCGGTGATGGAGATCTATGTGATGCGGAATGCGAAGGTGAAGAAGATCTCGTATGGAATAAATCGAGGTGGTGACCTATGTCGAGATGTAGTAACTATCCAAGGAATGGGCCTATACCTATGTGTAGGACTAGTGGAATGATGTAATCGTGTAGATGAGGCTCGAGTAGGTGAGCTAGGAGTAGACTGTGATTTGAGTAACATAGAATGTGACATGCTAGAATAAGTAGATGGTGCACTAGCTATTGTGCAAGGAGATGACGACCATGGAGTGGATGGAGGGACACCATCGATAGAAATGAATTGATTGTTGTGAATAAATTTAAGTCACAAATGATTCATAGAAATGATATATTGAGAGTGATGAATCCAATTGAGATCAAGAAGCATGTCACATCCATCAACTATGTTTCTAACGAGGAAAGGCACAAACAAAGTAAGAGGACCAACCATAACATGAATCTTAACAACACCAAAGGGTTTGTTGAAAGGGTACTTGATTTGTGATGGAGGATAGCTGATAGCCTTGAGAAGTGAAATAGAACATGCACTAACGGGCCATGATGGGTCAACCTTAGTGTTGTTAATGGAGGTCGAGCCAATAGATGCATTGATGTGTAAATGATTAGATGTGAAATTTGCATGATAATCAACATTGGAGAAATAAATGATTGGTAGTGAGGCACTAGTGTTAGCAACTAAGAAGTCCGAGTTCTTGATGCATTTGGAGACATTGTGTGAGAGACATAATTAGTAGATGAATCTATCATTTTTGTGTTATGTTTCGGTAATGGGTTATTAAAGATCTTGAGTTTGTGATTTTCATTAATAGGTGTAGATGGTGATGATTTCGACAATTCAATTTTACCATTATCAATCAAAGCTTGAATGAGATGTCGTAGTCATAATCATTGATTAATGGTGTGTCCGATGCATTGATGATAATCACAATAATATTATTCATAAAAAAATGCATCCTTTTAGCCGAGATGGATCTATTTGAAGAGGAGATGACTAAGTAACAAGATTATTGTTAGTGGGATGTGGGAGAAGAACACCCAAAGGTGTATTAATCTTAGTAAAAGGAAGTTTACATGGTTGCAGTTGAAGCTCCTTATGAGTATGTACTGCATTTACAATAGTTTTGTTGTCTACGGATTTAACTATGATAGGCTTAAATGTTGGTTTACCTTGGAAACATGTGGATGATGATGCTTTCTCTTGATACTTAAGTTTTCCTATTACTAGAAGTTTAGTCTCACGTGAGCTTAAGAGCTTGAAAAATTTGATCTAATGAAGGAGAGGTGTGAAAGAGAATAATTTCTCAAGAGGTGGTAAGAGAATCTATACGAATAAGTCTTGAATCTCTAATCCGCAAGTTTTTAGATATCTTAGCTAAATTGTTTTAATATCATAAGACATAATCAAATAGGTGTTCATTAGACCCTTGCTTGAGTTGTGGAAGTTGTGCGTACAATATCTTAGAGCCAATGTTGATAGAGAAATACGTGAGAAAGGAATCAACCAGATGCTTGAAAGAAACTACCGAATGGACATGTAGGTCATTGAACCAACACATCGCATAATCTTGTAAACTACGAGGGAAAGAATTTAGCTATAAGGATATGATCATCAGCGAAATCAAGAAAAACGATATGAAACGCTCTAAGTTGCTCTTGGGTCACCATGCCCATTGAAAATGGGAAGCTTAGGGGTTATAAAGTTAGGAGGAAACATATAAGTAGAGATGGTGGGTGTGAATGGAATATGTAATAATATGGTAGAATCTAAAGACGGTGAGGTATGTGAAGTGGCCTGTTGTAACTTACAAATTTGAGCTTGAAGGTCATGATAAAGAGAAGTTAAGTCTTGATTTCTAATGGATGAAACTTGTTGTATATGAGAAACTAAGGGTGGCATAAAATGATTGGTAGGAGTAGGAACAAAAATGGGTATAGTAGAAATAGGTGGAAGAGTAGAAGTGAGTGGTTGAGTAGCAATAGAAGTGGGTATAGCCATGGAAGTGTTGAGTTTTACCAAATTAGTAGCTTCCTCATGATCCACATGTAAAAGTAAGTCTAGATCTTAAGGGTTCTCAACAATATGATCATTAATGGCCTAAAGATGAGCTTCAGTAAAGGCTTCATGAGATTGAGCCATGGTGAAATGAGACTAAAACTCTAGACAAAAAGTGGAGTCGAACGTGGGGTTCACTAGAATGATTAACTAAAAGTAAGTTATGGGGATAGTTAATCAAATCTAGAATGACATGTAAATACAATAAACGAATGCAATAACAAGTATATAAAATGACCTGCATAACTAATCTAATGAAAGTAAAAACCCGATATGCAATAAAAGAAAGGAAAAGACTTAGCTAATTAGAAGGTAGATCTGAACTATGTCGTTGAGGTGACTGGAGGAACATAAAGAAGGAATGACTATGCAGAATCCCCGAAAAGATGGATATGGAGTATTTAACTAGACTGGAGCTCCTATAGAGGGACTAGGGTGCTTATGGGCACTCTGGCTCGCGAATGGGCCCTAATTTGTGTAAAAGATCTAGAACTAAGTTTCACAGGTCCAGTAGGTGGTCTAAAACCCTCGTTGTGTGTCACATCAGATTCAATGTCCTGCGCTGTGTGTGTTGATAATCCAAGATGAATAGAAGACCTGCAAAAGACCAAATAAGAGTATCAAAACCCTAAAAAGAAAAATGTAAATGAATGGGTCGCATCGACCTCGAGACACAACATTGGGATTACTAATCGAGTGTTCGCACTACATTTCAAGGCCAAATGTAGTTTTGGTGAGTGTGTGCATAATGTGCCCTAGGTGCTCTTGTGTTAGTTGCACTTTGTGAAGTAGCGAACAATAAATAAATGTAGAAAATGTAATAGAATGTGTGCATGGAATAGAATAGAATGCCTCCTATGAAGTGTGAACCGGATGAACCGGCCTTGTCCTATGTGATGGAGCTAATGGATGTAAATGATCTCCAAGTGGATGCAACTATAGATGGATAATAGTAATGAATTATGCCTACTGCTTCATTATGGTTTCATAACTTTATATTTATAGGGTTCTCTTGATCTAATTTTTAATTAGCCCCGAAATGTCCGACCAACAAAAAGATAATAAGCTAAAACGGCTCGAAAGAGCCCAAAATTGGCAGGAAAGCTCAAGAAGCATCGAGCACCCATGGTGGGACCAATGTGCCCATGGGTGCCCCAAGAATCACCTAGGCACCCCAGTCGAGGCTAAAATAATGTTAAGTGATGAAAAATGACCGGGCATGTACATGCAAGAGGTCGGGAATGACAAAATAAAATAAAACAAGATGGCTAAAAGACGAGGGTTAATTAGTACTTTTTGCACTCAACTTTCTAAATAGTAGTATGTGATTAGGATTAAATAATATCTAAAGTGCATGATTTTGTGACCACATTTTTCCCCACTTTATTGGTGAGAAGAAAGCTCGGTAACATAAAGTAGATAGAGATGCGTGCACTGATGTCCATGAAGATTGCAGAGAAAACACACAGCGATGGACTAGACAAAGCATGGTATGAAGAAGAGATGATGGAGCATGGAAATTAAATATGAAAATGCACAAAAAAAGAGTGATGAAAGTGAACCTAAGGTGGAAATGTATGTGTCTTTACTTGACGTGTATGATGTACCTACATAGTTAGTATAGTGTGTGCTGCCACAGAGTGTTGTTGTTGACACTGTTGTTGTTGTTGTTGCCCTATTTATTTGCTTATTTCTAATACAACTGGACCTGTAAGGAGAAAATGATCAAGTAGTCAAATATGTATGTATGTATGTGTAAAAAAACACAATGTAAAAGACACATGTAAATTTAAATGCAAATACGCAAATGAAAAAGAGTAAATAGAAGATGTGCACCTTATCCATGTCGAGAAAGAGAGTGTAAAAGGATATGTTGATCTTCAAGGTTTTTAGGAAATTTGACACCATAGGCTGAAGAAGTGTAGGGAGGAATTTCGTTGTATCCTCTAAGCTCTAATTTCTTACTTGAATGTGTGTGAAGAGATCTTTGTACATCCTAGTTTTTTGGGTGATCCAATGCCACTGACCGAAGAAGTATAGGAGGAATTCCATTATATCCTCCAACCTTTAACTACTTCCCAGAATGCTAAGGACACCATGTCCTGTAAAATCCATTGTGTACGGGGTTCATAGACTGGTATGAACCCACTCACTGTATGTAACCCACAATGCCAAGGAGGAAAGTGTATTGAAATGCACTAGTGTAAATGCGTTGTGTTAGTATTTAAACCTCAAATGATGCCCCCCTTTTTGGGGGTGCATGCGATGTCACCTTGATAGGATAATTTGTGTTGGGGTTAGCACACTAGTTGCATGAGATAATATATCAGATCTAAGCATACATGCAAATAAAAGTGGATATTCTACTAGAAGAAATATACAGAACAAGAGATATAAATCAACACTAGATTTAACATGGTTCACCCAATGTGGGCTATGTCCACCAAGAAACAAGCTAATCTATTATCCAAAGCTTTAACAAGATATACAATTAAAGATTTATAATCTTCCACACCTCTTAGATGTATAGTACTTTCTTTCACTCAAGCTTTTACTTCTTCTCCAAGAATTTTCTCTCTCACAATAATCATCAACTTTTATAATTTCTTCTTAATTCTTACTTCTAAACCCTATCTTTCATGCTTATATAGGTGTATACAAACTTAGGGCACTTAGCCATGTAATTACAATCAATAGATTTGCTTTAATGCTAAAAATAGATCTAATTCCTGAGAGTTAATTAAAACACTCATGTTGGTGCTCGATTATAATCTCACCCTTTTCGTTTAAATTTTTTTAGCTCGCCTAGTTTGATGTACTTTCTGTCTTCTTATATGGATGCGTAATTTTTTTCCTTCACTAAGGTGTCATTATCAGTCCTTTCCTTGGGTCGTGGATCACGTTGAGTCTTGGTATTATTTACATTTTTCTATCCGTGGTGAAAATTTTGTAGTTGGGAGTGTTCCACGATTGTGTCTCCTTTGTATTTCCTATCCCGACATCTGCGGATACGTGTTCATCTCTAATTGGATGCGGCGTGGCGGGTCTTTTTGATGAACTTGTCCCTTTTTGTTATATTTGCAAAATGCCTAAATTAGTCCTGGGGCCCGATGAATTCTAATTGGATATTCACAACTATGAAGCAACGTGAGAAAATTTTTACTTTAGCCTAGGAGGTGTACACTTGTCATAAATCAAGTGGTTACGGGAAGGCGGGCCTTTTTATGTTTTGATACATTATGGTGAAAGGTGTGAAAGTATAAAGTAAATGCCTAAGACCCGCAAAAGGACATGTGGCCATTGTTTATTATAAGCGGGAAGTAGGTCGTCGGGGCATTTTGGAAATTTCAGCTTTGTTTTGAAAAGGGAGTAAAGTTGTAAAATTAAGCCGCTACCCCCGCTAACGCCTGTAAATCCACATGTTGAGCCAACATCAAAAGTGGATGGGCAAACCAAAATGTCTAAAAATACATACCCCCAGGCCCGCTTCAGTTAAAATTTTTCCACATGGACGACTCAAATTTGAAGTTGCAAAAAATCAGAGTTAACGGTTGTGATACAATGCATTTAATTCTACCACCATTAATGCTCCTACGTAAACCAAGGGCCTTAAGGGATACAACTGCATTCATCCTTTATTGTTATTTTGATGGTCTCTTGTCATTTTTATCAGTGAAGTGTAATTGGAATTATTGTGGAGCTAATTTTGTGAACTTGAGAAGGACGAAAGTCTGTTGTTTTGAGTCATAATTGCTTGGGCACTTGCAGAAAATTGACAATTGACCCTACCAGTCCCTAGACATCCCCATGTCCATAAAATATTCCAACGTCATCCTAGGGTGGCCCATAATCTCCTCAAGCTCAATTCTCTTTTGGTCGGATGATACCCAATCCAAGAGGTCCAGACCACCTGAAAAGAAGGCCATTTTCCCCTTCCCCTTGTGAAGGGTCGACTTGCCAGGAATACTTTGAGGAGGGATGTTTGGAGTGATAAGGGGGATGTTTGGAATGACAGGAGGGGAAAATACTACATGTTGGTGACTGGATGAAATGTGAGGCTTGGAACTAGTTCCTGCTTCCCATGTCCTAGAGAAAGGTGGGTTTTCCCTGGGAGAAGGAATTGGCTAAGGTCCTTGAAATTCCCACTTAGAACGAGGGGCACAATGCATCAAATGTGTGGATAGATGAGTTGTAAACCTTCCTCTCGTTATCCCGAGATGAAGAAAGTGCTGCCCTTGAGTGGCGAGCAAAAATAGATTGGTCTTCTTCTCCATCCGAGATGATGATCGAGACTGAGTTTGTGTTTCTCCTTTCCTCTTGCCCGAAGGCAGTGTTGCTACTGGACCTGGTGGTAGAGGCACATTTTCTTCCTATTTCTTTTCCAAGGAATGAATCCTCTTCTCCAACTCATTCACTTTGTGGGAAATGGTAGGCACCATATCAATGGAGGTTTTGTCATACAATATGTATGATTCCTTAGGAATTTCTCTTGACACAAATTCCTCATTGCATAAGAAGGGGCATTGAAAACTAGTTTTCCCAGAGACCTGAGGCCTCCTCTCAACCCAATATCTTTTTAAATCCTTAGGTGTTTTCATATGCTCCCATCTAAAAAGATGGAAATACATGACTTGGAAAGATGTGAATACAAGATTGATTCTGATCATGCCTGGTTAAAAGCGCTAAGCGGACTCGTTGATATGTCAGAGGTCCTCTTATGTCTCCGCACATTCTACTTCAAACAAGGCCCTAACAAAGGCCTCGTCTGGCCCACTCAGATTGAAGATCTGATTCAAATCTTCTAAAGATATTTCTTTCAAGCTATGTGCCACAAGTGTCTTTTCCATTTTTCTGGTAAAGATTCTGCTATACCCAAAATTAGGAAAGAGATACATAATTGCAAGAGGGTAGGATTGAGATTTATAACCCGAAGGTGACACATATCTCTGGTCTGGAAAAATATTTCCCCTAAGATGAGAAGGATCTTGCTCAGTTCACACAAGGGAAAATTAAAAACTGAAGGAAAGTATAGATGAGCATAACTGGTAAATTATGATGATTTGACAAACATCACATATGGGAAGAAGGATTTCAAGAAATGAGCGTAGGTGTGCGTCATGTCAAAAAGCATATGGAGACGCTTAGTGATCAATCTGAAATGATTTTTAATCAAAATCAGAAGGGAACATTTCAGATAACTTGCCAAAAGTGAAGACCGGATGTCCCAGTTAGACGCAGATGAAATACATTAAAAGACTCACGTTTCATACACCTGGCCGTATGGGATGATGTTTGTAAATATCACTTTCTAGAAAATTTTTGTAACGAACAAAGTATTCCTTGGAATATTCTTATTTTTGGGTGGAAATATTTGAAGTAAAGCGAATGATATAAATGTATGAAAAGGCCATGCCAAAGAGGGGGTTAATATTTTTGAAATTTAGTCAGAGAGAAAAAGGAGAGAAGAGCCCCAGACAAGCCACTTTCTCGGGATTTTTTTGAGAAGCTAGTTATTTCTTGTGTGCCTTTCAAAATTGATCATGTCAAGATGGTTGCAGATGTATAGCCATTGACAAAACTTTGAGATTGTAAACAAACTTTCCCTTGTTGATCAAATTTGAGAAACCTTGAGTAATTCATGTAGATCAATGAACTATGTTATGTCTATTTTCATCTTGAGATATTTTCAAATAGTTATCTATGTGCCTATTGCAGTAGTCTTACATTAGGAATCCTTTTGAAATCACACAAAATCTCATCCTCATGACAAGTATTGTGGCATTTGTAATTACATTATGAAGAGAGCTTTCATTTCATGATGCAATAAGTGATTTAAATTCACTTTACTTTCATTTCAGTGATACAGATTATTTTTCAGTTTATGAGTGTATCATGAGCGTGATATAATAGGGGTTTTTTGAAGTTTAATTAAGTCTTTAACATGAGTTCTTGTGTTAAAACCTTGAAGAATGTGTGAAGCCGTGTGTCTTTGAGCCTTCATAGATGCACAACTTTCTAGTTAAAGGTTTGTCTTAACTATTTGAAGTTATTCATCTTTTTACCTTATGGATCTGTTAACATTTGTTTAAAGTTCTCAGGTATTTGGTATAATCAACTTTATCATGCTTAACTTCCCAACCATAAAATACATATCCAGAGATGAACCATACATGAACTACCCCGCTTACACTTTCTGTTCATAAATGCTGAGGGAATTCGTCAATTTACCCATCCCTTACCTCAATATGCAGGAGCAATCAATTTTTACCACTACCTTTAGTAACTTGGATCTTATTTAGAAGGTTTCTGCGTCCTCTAAAGTGACAACTTGTGAGAGTTAGACTACGTTGTATTGACCATACCTTCTAAAGATCTCCTATCAATTTTGTGAAGGGAAAGAAAAATACTATAAATCTGCAGACGTTATCCACCAATATGGGTTACAAAATGGGTCCTCTCACCCTGGTTGAAGGCACAACCTAAAGTAGTCAGGGTAGGTCAAACCCTGTACATAGTGTTATCCATTTCTTCCAGGCCTGAGTGAATGAAGAGTTAGCTAAATCCTTCCCTAACTACAAAATGACTCACACTCTAATTTATCTGTCTCCAAGCATCTTGTTTAAACTATGGTGCTACTCAGTCACAAAGGGTGAATCAATTGGTACCAATAACTCCCACATGTGTAATTGATGTCATTAGCCCTAATCAATGATAGTTCTTCCTTTCCTGACCGATGTCGGTCCCTCCATAATTGATGACAATTATTGTGTTTTCCAGCAAGTTTCACATTTCATGCTAATCCAAAGTAATTGAGCTCCACAACTCAACAATCTCCCAATTGGAGATTAATTACTATACCATACTTGTACAACATCATTCTTGGATCTTTCCTTAGCTTTTTTTCTTCCTTTTCTAGTCTCAAACTTGAAGACCAACAAAAATGGAGTATAGCTCCAACTTCTCCTTTTTAATGGCTTTGTTAGCATATCCGTAGGGTTCTCGCTCGTATGAATCTTTTCCATATTCAACTGCCCATCCTCCAATACCTACCGTATGAAGTGATACTCAACTAAATGTGTTTCGTTCTCAAATGAAACACCGAGTTATTTGCCAAATGAATTACACTCGACTATCATCGAACAATTTACAATCATTTTACTCCTTTCCCAACTCTTCCATAAGCCTAGTCATCCATATCATCTCCTTACTTGCTTCTGTAGCTGCAACATACTCTGCCTCTGTAGTAGACAAAGCCACAACCTTTTGCAATCTTGAAATCCAGCTAATTGTCATCCCACCTATTGTGAAAATATATCCAGTAGTGCTCCTCCTACCATCCAGATCTCCAGCCATATCCTAATCAACATAGCCACATAATGAACTATCCAAAATTTCATAGCATAACTACATGCTAGATGTCCCTTTCAAATACTTGAGTATCCATTGGACTGATTTCCAATGCTCTTTACTTGGATTGACCATATATCTACTCACAACTCCCACCGCGCTTGTGCAATGTTTGGTCTGGTACAAACTATAACATACATGAGACTCCTAACTGCTGAAGCATATGGCACTCGTGTCATGTATTTGACCTCCTCATGTGATGATGGAGACTGATCTTTACTCAATTTGAAGTGTCCAACCATAGGTGTACTAATAGGTTTTTCATTCGTATCTTGAACCTTTCTAATGCCCCGTAGATATAATCCTCCCGAGACAAATACAATTTATTGTTTTTTCTCGTCTTTATGTATTTACATGCCAAATATTTTTGTAGCTCCTAAATCCTTCATAAGAAATGTGTGAGCTAGCTTTCCTTAAGTTCATCAATGTCCCGCATACTACATCCTATAATAAGCATATCATCCACATACAATAAAAAATAATATAGCTCCCATTTTCAAGCTTCTTGAAATAAACACAATGGTCAGATTCACATCTCAAGTAACCATGCTCATGCATAAAACTATCAAACCTCATGTACCATTGCCTTGGAGCTTTCTTGAGCCCATATAGGCTCTTTTTCAACATTCACACTAATTTATCCTTACCCTTGACTTCATACCCAAGCGCCTGCTGCATAGAAATATCTTCATCTAAATCACCATGAAGGAAATACGTCTTCACATCTAATTGATCTAAATACAAATCTTCTACTACAACTGAAATCAATACAATATGAATAGAAGTATGCTTAACAATAGGAGAAAATATTTCACCAAATTCAATACTTGCTTTCTGTGTAAATCCCTTTACTACAAGCCTTACCTTGTACCTTTTCTGTCCACCCACTTCTTCTTTGATCCTATAAACCCACTTGTTTTGGAATGTCCTCTTACTCCGCTGGCAACTTAACCAAATCCCGAGTCTAGTAGTCTGCTCCAAGGAGTCCATCTCCTCATCCATACCATGCTCCCACTAGATGTGGGTCTTATCTTGCATTACTTCTTCAAAAATTTTGGTTCACCATTATCAATCAATAATAAATAAAATAGAGAAGGTATAAATCTTTTTGGAGGTTTACTTACCCTTTGTGACCTTCTCATAGGAGTTTGGGGTACCGAAGGCTCATTCTATACCTCCTAGACATTTGTATCCAAATCTATTAGTGATCGATGCCGGTCACTTGTAATCGACGTCGGTTCTACTAACCGATGTCGGTTTGGCTATTCTATTATTGATACGGTTCTCCCATCGACCGATGTCGGTCAAGGGTAAACCAACATTGGTTATTGTGTAACCCTGTTGGTATTAATTTTAAATTTGAGAGTTCATTTTCATTCACAAACTTCTCAACCGATTCATCCTTGGGTACCAAAATTTGATCCTTGTACATTCTCTTTTCATTCCATTCAATATCACAAATCCTAATAATTTTAGAATTCTCTAAATCCTAAAAACGGAATCCAAAATCACTAGATCCATAACCAATGAAAGTGCATCTCTTAGATTTTGCATCCAACTTTTTTCTATTTTCCTTATCAACATGCACAAAAGCTTCTAAACCAAAAAATTTAAGAAAAGAAAGATCTACCTCTTTTCCGGTCCAAGCTTCCTCTGGTATTCCTCCATCTAGTGAACTTGAAGGACCACGGTTAATCAAATAAACCATTATATCAACTGCTTCCACCCAAAACTGCAAGGGAAATCCATAATATATCCTCATACTTCTAGCATGTTCCATGATTGTACTCTTCATTCTCTTTGCAACACTATTCTCTTGTGGTGTTCTTAGAACGTTCTTTCTCTACGTATGTCATTCATCGAACAATAATCATTGAAATCATTGCTATAATATTCACCACCATTGTCACGATCTAAGACACTTTAACTTTGAATTTGATTAATTCTCAATAAGGGCTTTCTATCTTTTAAAAGTATCAAAAACATCAAATTTACATTTAATACAATAAACCCATACTTTTCAGTAGCATCATCAATGAAAGTAACATAATACCGAGATCCTCCATGAGAAGCTACATGAGCTGGTCCCCACACATTTGAGTGTACAAGCTCTAATTTATGCTCCTTCTTAGTTGCCCCAAATTTGAGAAATCTCACTCTCTTTTTCTTTCCAAAGACGCAATGCTCACAAAAATCAAGATATAAATCTTTCAAATCTTATAACTTACCCTTAGCCTTTTAAGATCTATATTCCTTTTTGACTCATATGGCCCAACCAATTATGCCACATGCATGTATTTGAATATGAAGGTGTAATATAGAAAAATAATCAAATGACATAGGTAGATAAATATAACGATCCTACCTTTTTACCTCTTGCCACAACAAAAGCACCCTTGGTGACTTTCCAAGAGTCTCTTGTAAAAGTAACCATGCAACTGGGCCACGTAGTTACCCTGCAGAAATAAGATTCCTCCCAAGGTTGGGCACATGCCTCACATCTTTCAATACCCATGTATTTCCATTATTCAATTTTAGATGAACTTCCCTTTACTAGTAATACCGCAAGGTTCATCATCACCCAAATAAAACCTGCCCAAAATTGCCCCTGGACATAATTTCGAAATAACCCTTATTAGGGGTTGTATGGAAGGAAGCTCCTAAATTTAAAACTCATGGTTCAATTCTATTATCTAAAGAAAGAATAAGAGTATCTTGCATTATCAAAGTGCTTTCACTTCATCATCAAATGGTATATCAAACGATTTTAACTTATTTACAATAGATCGAAATCATTCAAATGACTAGATGCAGATCCACCTTCATGCATCTTAGAACTAAATAGTTTTTTCATCAAATAAACTTTGTTTGAATCACTAGGTTTTTAATATAAATTAGCAAGAGATTTCATTAACCCTACCATAGAAGTCACTTCTGTAATATTGGAAGCCACATTCTTTATCGACTCAATCTTATAGATCCCAAAGCCTTTCGTCACAAGAATCTTCCATTCTTCATCACCATCTTCGTAGGCCTAGACTTCTCATCCAACAAGTAAATATAAATATCTTTGATACAGATAATCCTCAATCTGCATCTTCCATAATTGATAATTTCAGCCATCAAACTTTTCTACCTTGTATTTATTTTCTTCTTTCATTGTTGTAGCTCCCACTCAATCAGAAAACCCTCTGTGAGTAAATTTGTCAACACACAAAACCCTCAAACAAAGCTTTGATACCAGTTGTTGGGGTTAGCACACCGGTTGTACAAATAATATATCAGATCTAAGCATACATGCAAATAAAAACAAATATTCTACTAGAAGAAATATACATAACAAGAGATATAAATCAACACTAGATTTAACATGGTTCATCTAGTGTGGGATACGTCCACCAAGAAACAATCCAATCTATTATCCAAAGCTTTGACAAGATATACAATTGAATATTTACAAATTTTCACACCTCATAGATGTATAATACTTTCTTTTGCTCAATCTTTTGTTTTTTCTCCAAGAATTCTCTTTGTCACAATTATTCTCACAATAATCATCAAATTTTGCAAGTTTGTCTTAATTCTCACTTCTAAACCCTAACTTTCATGCTTATATAGGCATATACAAACTTAGGGCACTTAGCCATGCAATTACAATCAATAGATCTGCTTTAATGCTAAAAATAGATCTAATTCCTGAGAGTTAATTAAAACACCCCGCAGTGTAACCGATGCGTTAGCCCTAATCGATGAAAGTTCCTCTTTACCGATTGATGCCGGTTATAGGTGATCGATGCTGTTCATATGTGACCGATGTCTTTGGTCCCTCCATAACCGATGACAATTATTGTGTTTTCTAGCAAGTTTCACATTGCATGCTAATCTAAAGTAATTGAGCTCCACAACTCAACAATGCGGCCCCAAAAGAGGACCAACCACATGAACAGTATCCTTAAAAGTGCTTAGTAGAAACAAAGGCACACATAAACAAGAAGCTAGCCAAAGACAAGTTTAGTATGAAAAAATATGCATATAGAAAACAATGTGTAAGCTATGCAAACAGTGTAAAAGCTATCAAGTAATGTAATATCATGTAAAAAGACAAAGTAAGTCACACAAAGTGAGTTGAAAACATGGGACATCACTCACGATGTCATAAGACACACAAGGCTATCATGGCTGCAAACAACAAACAAGTGTGCACACCAAACATAAGGCAAGTCCCGCAAATAATAGCAAACAATAACAGACAATGTAACAAACAAGTATGGAAACAATTATCCCTGTGTAACAAATACACATGAAGCTCCCATTAGCATGTTAGAAAGTTAATTAGTATGTCAAAGGCATGTATAACCCAATTATGCTAAGTATGAAATGAAACAATAACACCTGGAAGAGACAAATGTGGATTCCTCAACGACAAAGTGTAGGAAGGGTAGAAGGAAAGCATCCATGTTGCGTGTAAGAGACTTGTATCTGTGATCACAACTAGAAAAATATGTGAACGCGCATGTGTGGATGATATAAATAAATGACATACAAGTAATCTAACTAGCATGTGTAATAAAGTGACCATGAACAAGAAAAAGTAAGAAAGAGTAAAAGCAACCATAATATGCAGTATGTTGTGGATGGATGGAATGGAATGCAAGATGGAGTGATAGGAGCCACGTGCCCCCGAGTGGATGGAAATGTATGTAGTGAGGTTCATTTAGTTTTCCCTCAACAGTCAAGAATGAACGTAAACGAGAGTGCATCATTAGGAAATGGTCGAATAGTGTGTGTTGTGTCTAAGCGTGTTGTGATGAGTGTGTATGTGCGTAGTGATGATGATATGCAACATATAGAAGAGATGTATACGTCAACCCTATAGGCTAATCATATATGACAAAAAGATGAATGGAGAAGTGATGATTTAGCCTAAAACGTATATCAGATTCGGATGAATAGTAGGGAGTTGTGATGTAGCGTAAAGCGTATACCACTACAAGATGAATAGTAGGGAGTGGTGATGTAGCCTAAAGTGTATACCACTGCAAGATGGAGGGATAGGTGACCATTTATCCTAAAGTGTATGTCACTAACCTAGGAATATCACATGATAGGGGTTGTAATATCCCCTTCCCATTCGAAGACCTTTGGCCTATTTTGTCAACCCGACGGCCAAAGGAAAAATATAAGGGTGGCTTAAGTTATATTTAATTATTATAAAGTGCCATTAATAAAAGAAAATAAAATATAGAGCACTTATAATAATTTATATGACTTAATAATTATTAAATCAAGGATGGAAAATGCCCAAATATAAATTGTTATCCATCCTAGGTGAAAAGGCGACTTGCCTTAAAAAGGGGAATGGGAACATAGAAAGGATAAATGCCCATTTTACTATGTATTTCCCCTAGAAAAATGTGACTTGCATTAGGAGGGAAAAAGTTGTTGGGAAAAGCATTTAATATGGGAAAATATTAAATGCTTGCATAGGGAAAATCCTTGGGAACTAATTGGATATTGTAGAGGTTGTTTTGGGTCTCTTCTTCCTTTATAAGGAGAAGTCGACTTGAAGGGAAACATATTCCATACCATTTGATATTTTCTAATTTGTGTCTTAAGCTTGTAGCTTATGCATATTCTTTCATGTGCAACTGCTGTTTGCAAATATCCAGCTTGTGGAGTAAGATCCCACGGGAACCCTAGCTTCGGTGGTGAGAGATCCATCCCTAGCTAGCAGGGCATTCTTCGGTAGTGAGAGATCTACCCTAGCTTGTCAATTTTGGAGCTAAATTGATGCCTTAAATGTGGAAAAAATTAGGGTTTTGTGTTTGCTATGTGAAAACTATTTTTGGAATATTATTCTTCATATTTTTGTGGCCCAAGATCCAAAGTTTCAGCTCATTTGGACTTCTCTAACAAAAGATATTAATTTTAGAAGTTTTCATTGCTGTTTAGGGCACGTTGTAAATTTCTGGCAGCATTTTGTTATTCAAAAAATTCCAAAACAGTTCTATAATATATGTTATTGTATTAGCAAGCTCCATTTAAAATTTCAAGAGATTTGAGCAAGTATTTTTGGAGTTATCCATTATTTTCTGTTCGCTGCCCTAGATTTAATTTTCTGCAAAAATCAGATTTCTGTTTGGCTGCAATTTGTCTGTATTTTGCATATTTAAAGTTGGGATTGCCTAAAATCCATTTAGGGGTAAAATAATGTCCATTGGGGACATTACAGAGGACAAATGATGAACAATGATGAATGTAAGGTCCATTTGATTTGTAAACCCTCGACAGTTGAATATGGACTAAGGAACTAAAGTGCGTCATAGGGTAGTGAGTGCAACGCGTAGAAGAGGATGTAATATGTGTGATAATAAACGACCATATGAGGAGTATAATGTATAAATATGTGATGTGTAGAATGTAAATGTAAGTTGTGTAGAATGCAACACAAGATGTGTAAAATGTGTAAAGGGTAATGTATAGAATAGAATGTAATGGAAGTAAATAGACTAGTAATGTAGTATGTAGGATGAGTAGTGTATGATACTAAACGCGTAGAAAAATGATGTATGCATAATACCGACTAGTATGGTGTATGATGTATGATGTAATACACACTATATGCAGCATGTAAAACCTATTGTGTAGTGTGTGGGGTTCATGTGTAGTAATCCTCTGCTCAAGTGTGAACCGAAGCAAAGAGTGTGTCATCAGGTAATTATGATGTTAAAGTGTGTAATGAGCATGCTTATGTGAGAAGATTGATGTATGAAAATGCAAAGATGATATATGTGTAGATGTGGCGATGGGTGGGGGGAGATGTATTAGATGTTATGCCCCTCATATATGTATGAATGAGCTAACCAATAACCATGAAGGACGAAGGTCCTCCATCCGATGAATGTGATGATGAAAGTGTATGACCATGCTCTAATAGTCATGGTATGGAAGATAAGCACCATGCTAATGGACGAAGTCTATGTGCATGCGAGGGATGAATATATGAAGAAGCTCATGGCGTCACGAAATGGGTTGGTGATGGAGATCTATGTGATACATAATGCGATGGTGAAGAAGATCTACGTGAAATAAATTGAGGTGGTGACCTATGTCGAGATGCAATAACTATCTCGAGGAATGGGCCTATACCTATGTGTAGGAATAGTGGAATGATGCAATCATGTAGATGAGGCTCGAGTAGGTGAGCTAGGAGTAGACTGTGATTTGAGAAACATAAAATGTGACGTGCTAGAAGAAGTAGATGGTGTGCTAGCTACTGTGTGAGGAGATGACGACCATGGAGCGGATGGAGGGACACCACCGATAGGAATTAATTGATTAGTGTGAATAAATTTAAGTCATAAATGATTCATAGAAATGATAGATTGAGAACGATGAATCCAATTGAGACCAAGAAGCATGTCGCATCCATCGATTGTGTTTCCAACTAGGAAAGGCACAAACAAAGTAAGAGGACCTACTATAACATTTAGTTTAATACAACAAAGGGTTTGTTGAAAGGGTACTTGATTTGTGATGGAGGATAGTGATAGCCTTGAGAAGTGAGATAAAACATGCATTAATGGGCCAACCTTAGTGTTGTTAATGGAGGTCGAGCCAATAGATGCATTTATGTGTAAATGATTAGATGTGAAATTTTCATGATAATCAAAGTTGGAGAAAGAAATGACTGGTGACGAGGCATTAGTGTCAAGAACTAAGAAGTCCTAAGTTCCGATGCACTAGGAGACATTGTGTGAGAGACATAATTAGGAGATAACTATGTCATTTTTGTGTTATGTTTTGGTAATGATTTATTAAAGTTCTTGATTTTGTGATTTTCATTAATGGGTGTAGGTGGTTATGATTATGAAAGCTATATTTGACCATTTTCAATCAAATCTTGAATGAGATGTTAGTCTGAAACATTGATTAGTGGTGTTTCGATGCATTGATGATAATCACAATAAGATTATTCATCAAAATTGTGTCCTTTTGGACAAGATGGATCTATTTGAAGAGGAGATGGTAATGTAATAAGATTATTACCGACGAGTCATTGGGGGGAGCAGAACACCCAGAGGTGTATTAATCTTAGTAAAAGGACATTTGTATGGTTACGATTGAAGCTCCTTATGAGTATATACTACATTTATAGTAGTTTTTTTGTCTGTGGGTTTAGTTGTGGTAGGCTTGAATGTTGGTTTACCCTGAAACATGTGGATGATGATGCTTTCTCTTGATACTTAATTTTTCCTATTGCTAGAAGTTTAGTCTCATGAAGCTTAAGAGCTTAACAAATTTGACCTAACGAAGGAGACATCTCAAAGAGAACACTTTCCTCAAGAGGTGGCAATAGACTCGAACGAATAAGTCCTAAAGCTTAGAATCTGCAAGTCTTATCTGAATTATTTTTATATTGCAATACATAATTAAATAGGTGTTTGTTAGACCCTTGCTTGAGTTGTGCAAGTTTTGCATGTAGGATATCTTAGAGCAAATGATAGAGAAATGCGTGAGAAAGGCATCAACCACATACTTGAAAGAAACTACCGAATGGATATGTAGGTCATAGAACTAACACATATAATAGTCTTCGCAAACTACGAGGGAAAGATTTTATCTAGAAGGATATGCTCATCGAGAAAAATCAAGACATGCAACATGAAACAATATAAAATGCTCATGTGGGTCACCATGCCCATTAAAAAGTGGAACCTTAGGGGTGATAAACCCGGGAGGAAGTAGATAAGTAAAGATGACGAGTGAAAATGGAGTATGAAATAATATGATAGAATCTAAAGACAATGAGGCATGTGAAGTGGCCTATCGCAACTTAAAAATTTGAGCTTGAAGATCATGATAAAGAGAAGTTATGTCTTGATTTCTAATGATGAAACCTATCGTATATGAGAAACTAAGGGTGGCGTAAAATGATTAGTAGGATTAGGAACAAAAATGAGTATAGTAGAAATGGTTGGAAGAGTAGAAACGAGTGGTCGAGTAACAACAAAAGTCGGTATAACAATGTAGTGTTGAGTTATGCCAAATTTGTAGCTTCCTCACGAGCCATATGTAAAAGTAAGTCTAGATCTTGGGGGTGCTCAACAATATGATCATTAATGGCCTTAAGATGAGCTTCAATAAAGGCTTCATGAGATTTATCCATGTTTAAATGACACTAAAACCCTAGACATAAAGCGTAGTCGAACGTGGGGTTCACTAGAATGATTAACTAAAAGTAAGATATGGGGATAGTTAATCTAATCTAGAATGACATGTAAATATAGTAAATGAATGCAATACCAAGTATGTAAAATTACCTAAACAACTAATCTAATGAAAATAATAACCTAATATGTAAGAATAACAAGGAAAATACTTAGCTTATTAAGGCAAATCTGAATCTGTGTTGAAAGGTGATTGGAGGAACATAAAGCAAGATCTATACTCAAAATTAGGTTCTGAATTTTTAAGGGTGTACATAGATTTTAAACATTTTATGGTTTGAAACCGTCTAGATAAGCCATTGTTTGTATCAATTTTCTACATGCCTATAAGAAGGCATCAAAGACCTAATTGGGAGCTTGTATCGGTGAGTTTGGGAGAATTTTTGCAAAACAAAGTACCTGTAACTTTGTACACTAAATATTTTCCTGAATGGGTATCCATAATGATGAGTTTTTTTAATTTGAGGCTTTGTAGAAAAAGTTATGTCAAAAACTACGCTTAGACAAGGCTATTAGGAATGAGTTAAGCCTAAAAGGAGAGATAGTGAGAAAAGACATTTGCATTAGAAAGTGAGCCAAAATTTGTAATCCACACTTGGAGGAGAATAAAGGGCAATCAAATGTGGTTTTATTTTGTTCTGGTTGTTAGTGGATTGCTCCAACCACCAACTCACTAGAGACACTTTGTTTGAGAAGCTAGGAAGAAATTTTTTCCAAAAGGAAGATAGATTGATATTTTCTTGCGATTTCACCTAATTTGATGATTGCATTAGCATAAAACAAGGCTTAATCAAAATTTCTCAATCATTACATAAGTTGTTTTGAGCATGTAGGGAAAAATTTGCATGTTTGAAGGCTTTATAGTCTTTAAAAGAGTCAATTTCGCAATCCTAAAGGACTCGATTAAGTTATTTGATCAAATTAACTTATTTTTGTGGTTGAAGAGGTGATTGTCTCTACATCATTTGGTATCGAGCAGAGAGGATAAAGAGGTAAATTGACAAGGAAGAATATAGAGAAGATAAACAAGTAGTGAAGAGAAGAATTACAAGAAGAAGAGAAGATAAACATGATGCCACCAAGAAGAGTGGTCGGAGAGAGAGTAGCCTAGGGATAATTAATTAGTTTCCATGTTAAGAAATATACAAGATAGGTTGGAAGCCTTGAAAGTTTATCGAGAATAGGTAAGGATTTAGATGAAGAAAGTAATAAAAAGAGAAAGAAAGAGAGGTAGTAGAAGAAAGAGCACCAGAGGAAGAAGTAAGTAGTAAGAATCCTAAAAAAATCATTGGAGGAGATACTAAGCCAAAAATGAAGGTACCAGAGTATGGTCAAAGCATGCATCTAGAGGAGTTGATAGATTGGATTGCAAAATGAGCAAATATTTTGATTTCGAGGAAGAAAGTGAAGTTTTCTCGTACTCAAACTTATAGGGCATGTTGTTTTGGTGGGATTTTTACAAGAGGAAAGAGTGAATAGAGGAAAGGAAAAGATCAAGGTCATGGGATAGGATGGTTTCTAAACTAAAAGGTAAGTTTATCCCTTCAGATTATCAAACTAGCTTGTTTAAGAAATTATAAAATTTGAGACAAAGGGAAATGAATGTAGCTGATTATACTAATGAATTTTACAAATTAGCAATGAGATATGGTCATATAGAAGATGATGTTGAAGAGGTATCTAGATATGTGAATGGTTTGAGACTTAACATACAAGATGAAATCAGTTTGTTTAACTTGAGAATAGTGGAAGAGGCATACCAAGCAGCTTTGAAAGCATAAGAGAAATTTTCTAGGAAACAAACACAATACTTCAGAGGTAGAGGAAGAGGAATAAGAGGAAGAGGACCACATTCAAATAGAGTAAAACATTAACAAAATCATGAGGAAGAGGTAATATAGTTCACATACACAAAGTACACCTATTGGTGGATATACTAGAGGTGGTTATTCATATAGAGGAAGAGGTGGTTTTGGAAGAGGAAGAGGTTGTTTTGGAAGAGGAAGAGGTGAGTTTATAGGTAGGTGTTTCAAATGAAACAAGTTTTTGGTCATAGATCCTTTGAGTGTCCAGAGTATCCTCAAGCAAGCAGTAGTAAGGTGAGTGAAGTAAGAAATCATATTGCACATGTTGATGAGGAAGAAAGTGTGGCATCACCATCACTTGTGGAAGAACCAGAGACAGGTGAATCGTTGATGAGAAGGGTATCTGATGAATGCAAGAAATAAGAATGAAGAACCAACCCAAAGAAGGACATTATTTAGGACCATGTGCAAAACAAGAGGTAAATGTTGTAAACTTATCATTGATAATGGTAGCATAAATAATCTAGTTTCTTTAGAAATGGTTGAAAAGTTGAATTTGAGAAGAATGAAGCATCCTAAACCTTATAAGGTGTATTGGGTTCAAAGAGATCATTAGGTGTTGGTTAGTCAACAATGTTTAGTTCATTTTCAGATTGGTAGATATCATGATGAGGTTCTATGTGATGTGTTTCCTATGGATGTTTGTCATCTCTTGTTAGGCCATGGCAATTTGATAGGAAGTTTATTCATGATGGATGGGATAACACCTATACTTTTGTGAAGAATGGAGTTAGAAACACATTGAATCCACTAAAATATAATCAAGCATGGACTGAAACCATCATGAGTAATGTTAATGGGTTTGAAAACATACTTTCAGCAGAGAGAGGAAGATGATGTGATGGAAAGTACAGTTGGTACAATCAAGAGGATGTGGAAGTGGTTGAATGGAGAGAAGGAATACCAAGGTAACTTACAAAGAAGAGTGAGCAAGGAGGATGAGGAAAGAAATTTTTAGATCATAATGAGAGAAGAGATAATAATGATATCTTAGGAGCACAAGAAGCAAACAAAGAAGGACAAAACTCATAACATAATGAAGACAAGAAGCAATTAGACTTTGGAAGAAGTGAAAAAATCATGAAAAGTATATCAAAACAATTCAAAGAGACGAAAGGATATAAAACCAAGAAGAGAGAAAGCATGGGGAATAAATGAAGATCAAGAGTGATGAAGAAACTCATATTTTTGATCTAATCTCTCTCTAAGTGTTGTTTATGCGGCTCTAACAGGTAAAGTAAAGGTGGAACGGTCAAACGAGAGAGATAGTTTCAAGCTAAAGCTATTTTTATCTAGTTTTGAGGATGTAATGAACCAAGAAAGGGATAAGGAAGATGCAAAGGATAATGTAAAAGTCAAAAATCATGAAGGATCATCACATATAAGATTGGATCAGAAGTATATTCTCGCAGACATAAGGAGGAAAAGATAACATACAGTCCTAGTACAATCATTTTGCTCAAGAACACAACTAATTCAAGAATGAAAAAGCTTATAAGAAGCATGGTACAACTGATGAAGATGAACCAAAAATGGAACTTAGTTAAGGATCACTATCAGAAGCTCATGTTCAATTGGAAGCTAATAAATAAGAATATCAACTTGCAAGTAAAGACATCATGGGAAGACTTCTCATTTCCTTGGGAGTATGATGACAAGCATCACTCCCGAGTCTAGTCTAATCATGTGATGATTTTTTTTATCTTATTAGATTCCTTAGAATTCTTAGGAGTCATCTTAAGTTGTTTAGTTTTTTCAAGAGATCAAAAATTCAAATTATGTATTTTCCCTCCTTTTTGGCATATTTGAATTTTTGAACTAGTTTTGAGCCAATTTTGGTTTGTTTGTATGATTTAGGTATTTTAAAAAGTTTCAATAGGTTCATTAGAGGTTCTTGAATCATAATGTTGTCTTAGGAGACCCTTCTTGGTGCTTTGTGGTCATCTAGCTCTTAATAAATCTGTTCTTAGCTCCTTTCCCTTCAAAGGTAACCTCCACCTGACTTGGTCTTG
Organism: Taxus wallichiana var. yunnanensis; assembly: GCA_018340775.1. NCBI lineage: Eukaryota > Viridiplantae > Streptophyta > Pinopsida > Cupressales > Taxaceae > Taxus > Taxus wallichiana. Next base: position 103,718,626 of record CM031237.1, read on the forward strand.
TGACCATAGGTGATAGATATAGGAAAATTTGAACGAATGAGGTATAAAATATTATTAATAACTATTTTTATTCATTATCATTCAAATTAAAGGAAAAAAAGAGGAGCTCCAAGAATATTTAATAGAACTTTTTTTTTTTGCAAACAATAGTAGGACATGTTTCAAGACTCTGTGTGAGCATTTGTGTTTACTTAATCTTGAGAATTTAGGACTGGTAGTGATTAAAACATGGTAAGAGATATTCCGGTGAGCATATTTATATATTCTTGCAAGAATTTCATTGATCTTTGTGAGTTAGGGTATGTAAAGTCTTAAGAATCCTGCAATGATGACTTCAAGGTTGTAACTTAGTCAAGATAGGAAAATATGGGCAAGAATTAGATCAAAAGGAGATTGTTTAAGGAACAATAAAGTGAATGAACCTTTTAGCACTCATTTAAAGCCTCACATATTCTAAGACCGGGTGGAGATAATAAGTTTGAACTCGATAATCTCTTAGAAACACAAATACCCTATTATGAAGGGCAGAGTTGGCGATTTTTCTATAATTTTCATTATTGGGTAATGTAAGGGACCTCACTGTCAAATTTGGAGGCTTACAAATGTTGGAACATACATGTTAAAGGTTGTTTGAAGCATTGGAAACAAATAAAAATAAAATGGTTAGAAAAATACTAATCTCGGGCTCTGTGTAAAACGCTCTTAGGGTTTGATGAGAAAATGATAAATGGTGGATCTACACTCAAAATTAGGTTCGAATTTTTAAGGGAGTATATTAACACCCGAAATTTATATAGTTTTAACATTTTATGGTTTGAAACCATCTAGATAAGACATTTTTGTATCAATTGTTTACAAGCTTGTAATTTTCACATCTTGCATTTTCATTTCGTGTAGTCACAAAATTGAGTTATTAACGTGAAGTGGATCACGAGGACTTGGGGATTGGAAGTGTTACCTAGATGGTGTCGTAACTAGGTTTACATGTGTTTAACCTAAAAAGGATAAACATACTTACGCATAGTTGAGAAGCCAACCGCATAACGACGCTTATCACCAAGCACTCGTGAGATACTTTACGTTAATGCCTTGTTTGTTTGCTTGGTTGTTTGAGTTTACTTACCTTGCTGAGTGTGATGATTTTGACATTTGAATATATTGCTTATTTCCAAATCTATTATGAATAATCTAATTCATCTTGTTGCTGGAAATCATGATTTTCAAGAATGATTGAATCTATACATAGTGTAATGTATTATTTCGATATGTGAAAATAATGATGATTGTTGAAAGTTAGTAACTCCTTTTGACACCATGATGATCATTGATTGTACATCCATAAGATAGTTTGCAATTGGAACAGGTAGATTCCAGATTACAAGGTAAAAGTTTTTACCAATTGATTCGATATATTACTTAATTGTTTAGCAAGCTTCATCATAACACATTTAATGATCTATAGATGATTGAATTATTGATAACAATACACGATGGATCAAAATTAATTGGTATGAATCTTTCCTATGACCGATCGTGCTCCTAATAAGTGATTATTGATCTTTAACAATCACGTTATCATAAGACCATTTTAGTGAGTAATTATATTGTTTAAGAAAATATGTCAAACTCCTTTGAATTGAAAAGTGATACGGGAAATGGTGAAGTGATGGGATTATAAGATTGTGTCGATTGGTTATGTAGACACTAAAATTAGGTCACACTCCCCTTTGGTCCCGTGACCAATAAGCACCCTTTATTACATTTACCTAGCCATGACCCCCTTCACCCCACTAATATTAATTTAATTAAATTAATTCATTACCCTCACTATATTTATTATTTAAATATCTTATTTAAATAATATCCCCACATATAGTTCACTTAGACACCTCACCAAGCCAACTCAACCTAAGACCTATTCTTAGTAAGTTGCCATAACTAACTAAGACTTACCCAAACCCTAAAAATCAATGCCTACATTCCCTCTAACCACATCCCCGCATGCTCACAAGAAGCTCCCAGTCTAATCCATGGGATAATAACATGAGATCCAAGGAAATCAAGAGGATCACCCTAGTTTAGTAAACCTAGGAAATCCCACCTTGACCGACGCCTAAGCCGGTTAGCCATAACCGTCACTAATTAAGTTAGGACCACCGCTTCGGTTACCCTTTTAATCCCTAAACTACCTTATTATCAAGGTTGGAAAACATTGGGAGGAGGTTGATGAGAAAGAACACATCTCATAGAGTAAATTCTAGTTAAAACCCGTATGCAAGGAAGGAGATTGAGCATCTTCTCCTGCATAGCCATCCCAGCCATGATCTGATCTATCCAAGCAAAGAGGAGTGTACGTGCAACACATGCGAAGCTTTCTTTCGGTGGTGATCACTTATAGCCTTCAAACCCCTCATCAACACCTCCATCCCTCACACATAGGCATTCAGGACCGGAATCCAAGTAAGTATAACATCATACTTTCCTAGTTTATTTCATTTCATCATCATTTTATCATCCATTGTTTATCTTGCCCCCTATTGACCTTCTCCAACATTTTCACCTCCATATACCCATTAAAACCTCACCAAAGCCTACTCTAGTAACCCAATATTTCACCCCGACTCACCAAAGTCCTTTGTGTAATCACAAAGGAGACCAAAAGCTTGTTCTGTGATATTTCCAGATCTCACAGTAACCAGCACCGGTCACACCTAACCACCATCAGTCACCCCTGACCGACATTGGTCTCTGTATTTTCTCATACAGCCTTGAACAGAGACCTACCCACCAAATTTCATCTCACCCTCATTCACCTGTGATCTACCCGAGACCTCTATTAGACCTGTAGAGACCCAGTAACCAATCATTTGACCTTTGGATTCTATTCTAGCTTAGCCTATTAGATTAGATCTATTTCTTATTGTGTTTTAAGTGAGATACCTAAATCATTTTAAATAACAATAGGATTTACTTTGTTTACAACATTAAATTATTTAAAACAGTGGATTGACAACCATCTAGGAAGTATCACACTTCCTGGATCTAGCATACGCTTAGGCAGGTTCCTTTGCCCATATTGTTTAATTCCTTTGGGTGGTCTTGTTTTCATTACAGATAGTTCCTCCTAGCCAAAGGGAAGCTCTCATGATCAGCTATGGATTCGGAAGTCATACGTGTGCAACAACCCATCAACCAACATTTGAACAGGTATTCCTCCTATGCCCGTTACCCTATCTATTTTGTCAACACTTCAAAGAAACGATCTAAGAAAAAGGTGAAACATTTTGGCATGCCTGGTGGGACCCATCCGAGGTTCCTTGCATTTCATTCATTCCTAGGAAAAGTTGTGTGTTTTTTTCCCTTCTGAAAAGCGTACACACTAATTTTCTTCCTTGGTAACCCACCTCTTCTTTCTATTTGCTCTAAAGGAAACTTTTCTTTTGGTGTAATTAAAAAGAACCATTTCTTCATGTTTTCTACATTGTAGTGAAAGAGCATCCCTCTTCCTCTTCATCTTATTGTGTCATCCAATTTTACATTTCAATTTGGGCTTAAAAATAAGTGCATTCCATTCTGATTTATTGCATTAGCTCACATTAATTGAGGGCAACCTATATCTTTGGAAGTCATGCCCGGTGATGGTTGACAAATAAATCATAGAAAAGCACTTCTTTCCTTTTCTCTTTCTTTGAGTCTTACCAAACCTCAAAAAATTCAAAATACATACATTCTTAAACAACATCCTACCGGAAGAAGGCGTAGGTGATCACATGATCACGACACGGTGGGCACCCACTCATTGCTCTGTCGAGTCATACTTGAGTGAAGCCCACCCCCACCATAACATACCGAAACCCCAACTTTTAGATTTCCTTCTTTGTAGGAAGCCATCCTCACCAAAAAATATATTTCACAATTCATGTGTTAGTCCCTAAATAACATAAGCTAAACAAACATAATAGAAAAGGTACTCCTAGGATTGCATTTTCTTAGTGTTGCTGCTTGGCTTCGTTTTGAGGTGAGAGATCAAGTCATTCACTTTTTGTTCATCCTTGCATGCTCCTCATCACAACCGGTGTATTCCGACTTCACCGAGTGTGCAGGCCATATCATCATCATTCTCGAATTCGAGTCGATTCTATTGGTCGTCAAAAATGACTTCAAAGAGAACAAAAGTCAGGGGACAGAAAGTCCCTCCTCCTTAATGGGAGAGGTTCCCTTATTTAAAGGAAAAAACTTATTTACACATATACAGAGTTATAATTTTAATGAGGAACTTGGAGTATCCTGAAAGTTTTAAAATAGAACAAATCATCAATACAAGAGCATAGAGGAATAGAGTATTGGGAAGGGGCAGAAAGGCACTCTCAAGAAATATAGATAATAGAATAATTTTTTTCGTATGCTAGAATGAAATAATTTGGAACTGAACCATTTGCATTTGAGACAATAGGATGCTATTTCAAAGACACAAAGTTCTAGAAATTACATCTATAGGAATACAAAGTTTCTTGCATAGTAACATGGATAAATGATTCACAACATTTAACAGATAGTAAAGAAAGAACAAGACCAGATAGACACAGGAAGAAAGATATTTTGTATTGATTACTTTTTTACTCTTTATACTTTCAAAAAATAAACCAAGTTCCAGCCCCCTGAAAATGGCATAGAGAGACCATTATATAACTTTACAAATTAGTTACAATTAGTAACTACTTATTTTAACTAAAATGTTTAGTTAAGGGGATGCTTGACACAAAACCCTCAACTGATTACAATAAGCCCGAATTGAGAAAAAGAAGGAAAGGAGAAGCTAGGAGGGAACACAAATGCTTATGATTGGGGAGGGCCCACCAACTTGAGGATCCGTTGTCTAAACTTTTTCAATGCTTCTGCTATGTCTCGCCTCGTGGGACTGATGTGTTGGCAGTAGCTTGAGTCCAAGATCCCAAACATTTCTCCATCTCCTTATCAAATTCGATGTGTGCATGATATTATTTATTAGCTTCCTTAATAGCAGACTGAAGGGAGTAAATGTACTTTATCTTTTCTTTGGTCATTAAGTCTTCCTCAATGAGCAGGTTTTCCTTAACAAATGCCCCGAATTGAGTATTAATTTATTGGAGGGAGAAAGGCAACTGAAGTTTCATCATGGAGATGACAGTGAATATCCTTTAAAGTAGATACCACACAAGTTTTGAAGGCTTCTCCTTTTGCCAACCTGTTCCTCAACTCTCCTAGAGCCTCCTCTAGAACCTTTATTTTCCACTCTATGCTAAAAACCCACAACTTTGATAAATTATCTTTTGCATCATCAAAAACTTTACTTACCATCAATATGTTTTCATCAGTCTGTCCCATCAGGTGAAGGTCTACTATGCAACTACTCCAGAGTTTAAGCTCTTTATCCATATTTCCAATTGTGGAGGAGAGATTTTGTTGCAGATTAGTTACCTTCTCATTGAGTTTGAAGGCTTCTCCAATGAAATTCAAACCTGCAATGATCATGTCCTCCACCATGGCTTCCATAGCTCTCCCATAGATGGAATACTTGTGTATGTCTTTAATGCTCTGGACCTCATCTTGACTAAGGATCACAGGTGGTGGAAGGGCAGTCAGTGGGGTAGGATCTAGAACTTTATCCTTAGACAACAATGACTTGATGAAACTAGAAAGCACTTGAGCCTGCTCTTCTAACTGCTCTATAGTCTGCTTGCATTTTTCTTCTCTTCCAATAACCTTGGTCACTATTTCCTGAAGGTTATGTATTTCACTTTCAGGGGTAGACTCTCCCATTGAGATCCTAGAAAGTTCCAGTTTAGAGGATTACAAATCATGTTCTGCCTTATCAACCTTAGGTTTGGCTACCTCAAGGAATTGCTAGCCTTGGGACATCTGTCACTATATTTGAAATGGTTCTAGCTTTCTTTGCAAGAGCAAAAGGAGTAGTGCCCAATAAGGCCACCACAACATCAAAATTTGGCCCCATCAATCTGCTCCAAAAGTCACCGAAATCTAGGTGAGGAATCTCACTTTCCTTGATATGAGGAACGGAAGATTCGAGCGGTGAAACGTGTTCTCGACCCGAAACTTGATCTTCATACTCGATGTGTGTTTGAAAAAATAACCTTCACAACAATAATATGCAATAAAAATGCAAGGGGAAAGGAGCACGAGAAGGTGGTCGAGATTACAAAGATCAAGCAAATGATAGTAAACAAACAAAGTGTGTAAAAATGTGTAGAGGGTAGTCCCATTAAATAGCCATTTTAGGAGAGAGAAGGTTATAAATGTGTATTAAATTCATATACACCAACTCAAAAGGCAAGCATCGGGAAGAGCGGGAAAAATTAGCCCAGATGGCCTTTGGTACATTTAGGACATGAGGGACGTGAAAGCGTGACTCGGCCGATGCTGAGGGAAATACACAAATGCTTGGGGATAAGCAAGACCAAAGTACGCAAAGGGCCCGATATGGCCGATGTGGGTGATCGGGGAACAGAGAGCCCAAGTGAACTTAGAACAATTGGAAAAAAAAGTTTCGATGGGCCCGCAATTGAACGGATTTTCGGGAAAGTGGGTGATCGGGGAATAAAGAGCCCATCAGAACTTGGGACACATGGGAAAAAAATGTCTGACAGACCCGCAAATCACTCAAATGACTCAAAAACATGAAATTTTCTTAACTCAACTTTTCTCTTCACTAGAACATCATAAAAGGTGTTAACTTAAAATTTTCAATTTTTAGCTTTCAAAAGAGGGGAAATTTTTAGAGGACAACAACTGGCTCTTTCTAGGGATGACTTGACACCTTTTAAGAATGGGACAAGGAAAGAACTCTCTGAAAACTAGGGGAAGCAGACCAGTGCCTTATCCATTGGGCCACGAGTCAAAAAGCAAACCAACAAAGAAAACACGCCAAAACAAGAAAAAGGAAACACACAAGCAAGGAAGGAGACACACCCTATACATAATATACAAAGGACTTCCTACTCACCTAGGACTTAAACAATTTTAGGTACTGCCCACTATAAGGAAGTGGGAGAGAAGAACCATCCATGTAATCAAGGTAGAAAGAATTCTCACCAGCAAAGTGCCTGATCTTGAAAGGTCTCGAGCCAAAGAGAATCAAACTTGCCATGGCTTCCTCGAGGCTCATGTCTTTTATCCCACAACAAAACAATGTCTCCAACTTTGAAATCCCTGGACCTGGCCTTCTTGTCAAACAAAGATTTCACTTTTTGCTGGTGAGTAGATATCCTATTAGCAACTTGCAATCTATCTTCATTCAACTTATAAAGATACATGATCCTTTTATCTAAAGAATCATTGAAGCTGGTGTCTTCAATGGCCTTCATTAAATGCAAGGCTGGTAGCTCCACTGTTACTAGAAATTGAGCTTCCACACCATACACTACTTGAAAAGGGGACATCCCAATAGCTCTTTTAGGTGTAATTCTGTCTGCCCAAAGAGCATCATAAAGTTTCTTGTGCCAATTCCTCTGAGATTCATTAACCAATTTCCTTATTATGGCCACCAGATTTTTGTTTGTTGATTCTACTTGCCCATTCCCTTGGGGATAATAATCTGAAGAGTGAGCCAGGGAGATGCCATATCCATAACAGAAATCCATCATCTCAGTTGAAGAAAAATTTGAAGCATTATCAGTCACAATCTTTTTTGGCACACCAAACCTTACCAAGATGTTTTCTTTGATAAAATTGCATACTACTTCAGAAGTAGTCCTCTTTACTGGAATGGCTTCTACCCACTTAGTAAAATAATCTGTAGCAGTCAACACATGAGTATGTCCAACACTTGAAGAAGGATTAAGTATTCCAATAAAATCTAAACCCCATTATTGAAAAGGCTCTTCGATCATGACTGGCTTAAGCGACAAGGCAACCAACTTGGGTCTGCCCACAAAGGTCTGACAAGCTTCACATTTATCAATCCACTTTGATGCATCTTTGAACAAGGTAGGCCAATAGTATCCTGCACGAAGAATCTTGTGAGTAGTGACAGTAGATGACTAATGGCCTCCACACACCTGATCATGGAAATACGAAAGAAGCTTCTTCTGTTGTTCCTTATCTGCGCATTTTAGAAATCTTCCATCCATCCCATGCTTGAACAACGCATTCTCCCACAATACATATTGGGTTGATCTTAACTTAATAGCTCTTTTCTCCTTATAGTCGGATGAGAGGGGGAATCTCCATAGGTGAGAAAATGTGCGATATCGGCATACCATTCATCAATTTAGCTGAGAAACAGAATAGTAGGAATATCATCTTCATCCTTAGGTAACTCATGATCAGCTCCTTCGGCGATGAGTTCGCACAAGCCTTTTCCATGAACTAGTTTGGTTGGGATGATGTCAATATCATATTCTTGAAACTTTGCCACCCGGTTCTCTCTCTTGGATCCAAACTCTTGCAACGTGAGAATAGATTTGATAGTTGTGTCAAGCACAAGTACTGTGGAGTGAGAGTTAAGAATATAAAAATGAAACTGCTTGACAACTTTAACTACTACAAAAGCATGTTTCTCCATCATTGTGTATTTCAACTCATGATTTTTAAGAATGTAGCTCATGAATGTAATTGGGAGTTCATGATCATTAGAATCTTTCTGAGTCAAAACAACAACCAAGGTGTTATATGTGGAATAACAATATATAATAAAATATTTGCTAAAATCTGGACATGCTAAGATAGGAGTTCTAACAATAGCCTTTTTAATACCCTCAAAGGCTTCTTTTCCTTCAGAAGACCGGCCAAATGTTTATTTTCCTTTCATCATTTTAGAGATATTAAAAGTTTAGTTACGCAAAATTAGGGATGAATCTTCTCAAAAAGTTGATCTTATCAAGAAAGAATGCGCTCCATTCTTCTTGGTTGGAAGAGGAATCTGCTTGAATAGCTTGAACTCATTCGGGATCAATTTTGATGCCATTTTTAGAGACAACATGCCTTAAAAGTTTTCCTCTCGTGACACAAAAGACAGATTTCTTAGGATTCAAAGAGATCCCATGCTCTCTACACTTCAAGAGAATTGTTTCCAGATGTTGAAAATGATCTGCTCTAGTTTTGGAAAACACAGTTAAGTCATCTAGATATACAACAATACATTTCCCTTTCAAACTTCCAAAAGCCAAGTCCATAGCCCTTTGGAAAGTGGCACCAACATTAATGAGGCCAAAAGGCATCCTTTTGTAGGCAAAAGTACCCCAAGGAGTAGTGAAAGCCATCTTGTGTTGATCCGTGGTATTGACTTCCACTTGATTATACCCTAAGAAGCCATCAAGCATGGACAACATTTCAGATCCCGTAACAGACTTGCAAGACTTGATCCATCATGGGAGAGGATAGTTGTCCTTCAAAGAAGCCTGATTCAGATTTATAAAGTCAACACAAATATGAATCTCACCATTTTTCTTCCTGACATGCACAATGTTGGCAATCCATGTCGAATGGTGGATGGGAAAAATAATTTTGGCTTTCAACAATTTTTGTATTTCCTGAAAAATAGTGTCAGCTATCTAAGGATTGTATTTCCTTTGTTTCTGCTTGAAAGGTTTAATCCCAGGTTTGAGAGGGATAAAATGCTGCATCTCCTTTGGTTGGAAAGCTTTCAGGTCTTCATATGAATATGCAAGAACATCCTTATACTTTTTTAGGAGGTTCACCACCCTCTTCTTTTCTTCTAGTGTACAACATTTTCCAATATTCACCATCTTGGGGTCAGCAGAACTCCCAATATTAGTTTTTTCATACTCAGCAGATTGTTGTGATCTAGTAGAAGCTTTAGAATTAACATACCTATCATGCTTATCAAACAATTCTTCTAAAATCACCAGCCGTACGTTTTAGAATCTTGTTACCTTTGAGTTTGATACACCCATCTTGATTTATTTCCTCCTTGACATCCTCTTTATGGGGAGATACACTCTCATGAAGCAAATTGTCACTTCCTTTGAAGTACAATTGTTCAAAGTTATCCTTGAGCTCCAAGAAAGAGAGAAAATGCTGATCATCATTGAAAACTTGCTAGTTAATTACATTATTAGGCACACTGGGCCTATGGATCATCTCGATGATAAACTTATCTTGAGAGAAGTCAGGATGTGGTATCAGCAACAATCCTGAGATAGCTAGTGAATCAGCCCTAGTGTTCTTTTCCTAGGCTTCGCTTTAATGGAGAAGGCATCAAGAAATTCAATAGAATCCCAAACCTGAATTCTATAATGCTTCAACCTTCTATTCTTTACTTGAAAAAGGTCTCTGACTTGTTTAACAACTAGTTCTGCATCCCCGCAAGCTAGAAGATTCTTCACACCTTTTTCTTTAGCTATGTTAAGTCCAAGAATGAGGGCCTCATATTCTGCTGTATTATTGGTGTTCTCAAATTGTAGTTTGAATGAGAAAGGATGAACCTTTCCCTCAGGGGATATCAACACTATGCCGGCTCCAGAACCAACCGAGGAACAACTTCCATCAAATTCTAACATCCAAACACCATTAGGATCCTCAAGTAATTTTTGGGAAGTTGGATTTCCTCCGGAGACATAATCATATAGTTACCATGCCCCATATCCTCATAAAGTATTTGTGCTTTGGAGTCATTTATTTTTGTACAATACACTCAGATTGATTTTTGGGCAATAGCTTCTTCATTTTTCCATTAACTGGTATGAGGGCATGTGACCAATCCATTTGAATTTCTCCTCCTACATCCTTGCAGAAGTTCCTACTTAATAGCATACCATATGAAGGGGGAATATCTGCTACTAGGATAGTAGCCAAGACCTTTTTCTTAGGTAAAGTAGCAAAAGCTACTTGTGCATCTTTAATTCTTCCAACGAGGGGCACTTCCTTACTCTCCATGGAATAGAAAGACCCATAAGTGCATGTGAGAGTTAGGCCCAAGGCATGAGCTACTTTGGCAGGCATTACATTATCCGATGCTCCTAAATCTATGACACAGTTGCTGAGTTTATGGCCTGCTATAAGAAGGGTCACATAGAATGGTTTGATCTTCTCATTAGGTGAGGTGATGGTAGCTACCAGATTTGGTTGAGGTGCGGAGGATGGAGTAGGTAAAAGGCCTTTAGAGGAAGCTTTGGATTGAGAATTGACAAAGTGAACCATTTTGGCAAAATCTTTAGGATGGGTTTGATAATACTCAGCCTCTGAAATTTGAACCTTTGTCTTTTTAAGGTGATCAATGATATCAAAAGATCCAGAGGTGGATGGGCTATCATCACTAGAAATCTTAGGTTTATCAGGTTTGGGAGTTATAGAAGAAGAAAATTTAGTAGAAGAATTAGGAAAAGTAGAATTGGCAGAACTCACCTTCTTGTGTGGACGTGGTGGGGATAGGAGATCCTCTTTTTGTAATAACAGGGATAGTCGTGGGATGTTCCTTGGATCTTTTAGCAGGTTGCATCACTTTCTCCCTTTTATTTGTCTTCTCTCGAGTCATGACAATGTATGATTCACTATTCATGTCTGCTACTACTTCATCATAATCATCTTCCTCATCAATACCTTCAGTAGTGAAGAAATTAACTCGAGATCCCTCAAGTTCCTCCATCTCTCCATCAAATTCTTCTTCAAGTTCTTCAAAATCTTCATTAACCTCTTCATCTTCGGTTCTTCGACCTCACAGTTGCATTAACGGGAACCTTGATAGGTTGTCCCTCTAGTGCTATCCTTGTCGAGAAGTAGGAAAACGATTTCTAGGCTGAAAGTTTCTCCTTGGAACATCCGCATAGGGGGCGTCTTGAGCTAATTGTTTCTTGATGGCAATGAGGTCATTTTGCAAGCTTTTGTACTAATGGATTAGTAGTAGGCCCAGGGAGTGGAAGAGGAAGAAGAAGAAGACATGGATTTAGAAGGGTCTCTTTTCAACTTCCCAGACGTAATCAAATCATCTTCGACGCTAATAACAAGAGTTTGATCGTCGGCCTAATGTCATGAGATTGGCTCTTCTCAATACGTAGCTAACTTCGTGCAATTAAGCATTCGGAAGAAACATTTTTGAATTTTATCTACAAGTTGAGTGTCTGGTGGGATTTTGTTAATCAACTTGTTGAATCTAGCCACAAATTCCCTCATGGGTTCTTGTGATTCCTTCTTTATTTGAGAAATTTGGGCCAGCAAAGCATGTACGTCCTCTGCAGGTTTGAAACAGTTCTCAAATCTTGTTCTCATCATGGTCCAACTGGTAATGGCCCCAGCTAGAAGGTGATAGAACCAATCTGCTGCATTATCTTGTAAAGTTTCTACAAAAAGCCTCACCGAGACATCTTCATGTTCAACTCGAGAACTCCACATGCAACTATGAAGGCTGCGATATGTTCATCAGGATGTACTTTTCCATCACCTCTGAACTTGGGGAAGTTCTTCCTATTACCCCTAGGTAATTCATGTAAAGGCTGAGGGAGGGCGAGAGGCCCAACACAATGGCCCCAAGGTAAAGGTGCTGCCATCCTTGGAAAGATGGCTTGGAGGGGAACTGAAACACCAGTAAGGATTAAAGCACGGAGATTAGGGCTGAGTTGCTCTGGAGAAATACCACCCACATGGGTTCTATCCTTGATAGGAGGAGTGCTTGTTGAATGAGCTCTTCTATTTCTTCCGTCGAAGGAAAAGGAAAACCTTCCTGTTCCAAAATTTGAAAGCGAGTATCTTCAATACCAAGGGCCCTCCTTCGTGAGTAAAGCGTGGAGTCGCCGGATCAAAGGATGATCGAGAAATTGTTTATAGAAGCTGGAATATGTTAAGAAAAATGAATTCTCCGGTGGAGTTGCCAAAATTTGTTGAGGACTTCAAAGAGAACAACAGCGAGGGACCGAAAGTCCCTCCTCCTTAATGGGAGAGGTTCCCTTATTTAAAGACAAAAACTTATTTACACATATACAAAGTTATAATTTTAATGACAAACTTGGAGTATCCTTAAAGTGTTAAAATAAAACAGATCATCAATACAAGAGCATAAAGAAATAGAGTATTGGGAAGGGGAAGAAAGGCACTCTCAAGAAATATAGATAACAAAATAATTCTTTATGTATGTCGAATGAAATAATTTGGGCTGAACCATTTGCATTTGAGACAATAGGATGCTATTTCAAATACACAAAGTTCCAGAAATTACATCTACAAGAATACAAAGTTTCTTGCAATAACATGGATAAATGATTCACAACATTTAACAGATAGTAAAGAAAGAACAAGACCAGATAGACACATGAAGAAAGATCTTTTGTATTGATTACTTTTTTACTCTTTACACTTTCAAAAAATAAACCAAGTTCCCCCTGAAAATGGTGTAGAGAGCCCATTATATAACTTTACAAATTAGTTACAATTGGTAACTACTTCTTTTAACTAAAATGTTTAGTTAAGGGGATGCTTGACCAAAACCCTCAACTGATTACAATAAGCCCGAATTGAGAGAAAGAAGGAAAGGAGAAGCTAGGAGGGAACACGAATGCTTATGATTGGGAGGGCCCACCGACTTGAGGATCCGTTGTCTAAAATTTTTCAATGCTTCTGCTATGTCTCTACCTCGTGGGACCGATGTGTTGGTAGTAGCTTGAGTCCAAGATCCTAGACATTTCTCCATCTCCTTATCAAACTTGGTGTGTGCATGATATTCTTTATTAGCTTCCTCAATAGCAGACTGAAGGGAGAAAATCTCCTTTATCTTCTCTTTGGTAATTGAGTCCTCCTTGAACAAGTTTTCCTTAACAAATGCCCTGAATTGAGTCTTAATTTCCTAGAGGGAGAAAGGCACACCTGAAGTCTCATCATGGAGGTGATAGTGAATATCCTTAAAAGTAGATACCACACAAGTTTTGAAGGCTTCTCCTTTCTGCCAACTGTTCCTCAATTCTCCTAAAGCCTCCTCCAGCACTTTTATTTTCCACTCTATGCTAAAAACCACGACTTTGATAAATTATCTTTTGCATCATCAAAAACTTTACTTGCCATCAATATATTTTCATCAGTCTGTCCCATCAAGTGAAGGTCTACTATGCAACTACTCTAGAGTTTAAGCTCTTTATCCATATTTCCAATTGCGGAGGAGAGCTTTTGTTGCAGATTAGTTACCTTCTCATTGAGTTTGAAGGCTTCTCCAATGAAATTCAAACCTGCAATGATCATGTCCTCTACCATGGCTTCCATAGATGGAATACATGTGTATGTCTTTAATGTTCTGGACCTCATCTTGACTAAGGATCACAGGTGGTGGAAGGGTAGTCAGTGGGGTAGGATCTAGAACTTTATCCTTAGACAACAATGACTTGATGAAACTAGAAAGCACTTGAGCCTACTCTTCTAGCTGCTCTATAGTCTGCTTTCCTTTTTCTACTCTTCCAATAACAGTCGGTCATTTCCTGAAGGTTATGTATTTCACTTTCAGGGGTAGACTCTCCCATTGAGATCCTAGAAAGTTCCAGATCAGAGGCTTGCAAATCCTATTCTGCCTTATCAACCTTAGGCTTGGCTACCTCAAGGAATTGTTGGCCTTGGGCATCTGTCACTATCCTTGAAGTGGTTCTAGCTTTCTTTGCAGGAGTAGAAGGAGTAGTGCCCAACAAGGCCACCACAACATCAAAATTTGGCCCTGTCAATCTGCTCCGAACTCACGGAAATCTAGGTGATGAGCCTCACTGTCCCTGATATTAGGAATGGAAGATTCGAGTGGTGAAACATGTTCCTAACCCTGAAACTTGATCTTCATACTAACAGTGTTTGGAAAAATAACCTTCACAGCAATAATCTGCAATAAAAATGCAAGGGGGAAAGGAACACGAGCAGGTGGTCAAGATTGCAAAGATCGAGCAAATGATAGCAAGCAAGCAGTTTGCAAAAATGCATAGAGGGTAGTCCCATTAAATAGCCGTTTTAGGAGAGAGAAGGTTATAAATGCACATTAAATTCATATACACCAACTCAAAAGGCAAGCATCGGGAAGAGCGGGAAAAATTATCCCGAGATGGCCTTTGGTACATTTGGGACACGAGGGACGTGAAAGCGCGACTGACCGATGCGGGTGATGTGGGTAAAGTGGGGATAGAATGCACAAACACTTCCGGGAAAAGCAAGACCAAAGTACGCGAAGGGCCCGATGCAGCCGATGCAGGTGATTGGGAATAAAGAGCCCAAGTGAACTTAGAATAGTTGGAACAAAAAGTTCCGATGGGCCCGCAATTAAACAGATTTTCGAGGAAAGTGGGTGATCGGGGAACAGAGAGCCCATAAGAACTTGGGACACATGGGACAAAAATGTTCGAAAGACCCGTAAATCACTCAAATGACTCAAAAAACATGAAATTTTCTTAACTCCTCAACTTTTCTCTTCACTAGAACATCATAAAAAGGTGTTAACTCAAAATTTTCAATTTTTTAGCTTTTGAAAGAGTGGATTTTGAGAGGACAATGATTCTACATCATATTTTAATTCACAACTAGTTTTCTTTCATAATCATTTTGATTTCATAAGTAACCATCATCGGTTTCCTTTGACCATCGTCGGTTATACCCAACCGACGTCGGTTCCAGTCTTTTCCTAACCTACTCAAAAGGACATTTTCATTCTTTTTTTTTCCACTTTTCATAGTCCCTGCCATCTTTGTCATCATTCCCATTGATAGTGTAAACATCATCATTTGGCATACCTTTGATTTTACCTTCTACCTTTTTGTTCACTCACTTATCCATTTTCTACAAGAACAAGCGATTGTTTACCCCCGACCGGCATCATTTTTACCTAAGCGGCATCGATTAGCCTATTTCACATTCCACCACCATTTGGTACTTAATCCACTTTTTTGTTGCAGGATTCACATTCCTCTTGTTTCTCTGTGTCATTTACAGAGAAGCGGCTCTACCGATAAGTCTTGGTTCACATGGTGCCGACCCAAAGACAAGCAAGCAAGTGCACTTGTATTTCATGCGATTTTTAACCAATCCCACCTAGTCCTTCACCACCTTCCATTTTATCACCAGCCATGGATCCCATCTAGCCTATTATTACTATTGCTCTTTGGAGATGAGGAGTTCGCATGAATCCTTGACCAAAACCCTGCCGCCTTGCAGTTTTACCTTTCCCACTCGTCCACTCGAGATGCCTCGGGTCAGTTGATATACGGCATGCCCGTATCTATCCCCCCAACTCTCGCACCCACTCTCGCATCGGCCCCATCTGGCTCCATGCTGCCCACATCTACCTTACCCCTAGTTGTTTTGTAGTTAGGTCCTATACCTACTATGACTGCCATGTCTGTTACCTCCGTGGCACCTGTTACATCCACCATACCCTCGACAACTACCCCAAACACAACCTCATCCACCCCTAATGTCTCACACATACCCATAGCTACATTACCACCTCCAGTGTCGGTGACCCCTACCCCATTTCAGAACGTGGTCCTTTCCATTCCACAATCATTAGCCCCTATTGCCACTAGGGTTACCACAACCCTTCAACCCCTATATACATACTATCAACAACCTCTTGTTTCATCCATAATTCACTCAGGGTACATACCCCCTGTTTCACTTCCTTCTTCCCAATCAACCTACATGACAGCCCCATACACTGGAGTGCCACCTCTATTATATGCCCAAAACCAACCCTCTCATGCTATATGAGGCACCCAATCATCGCAACCCACCAACGACCTAATTAAATTGATGTTGGACAAGATACAGACATTGGAGGCATCAGTTTCTGGCTCCCACAACACTCTCACCTACGATGAGATTTGCAACGAACCCATTCACCCATCCATTCCTATCCATTCATACCTCGTGCATTGGGAAATGCCTAAATTCAATCATTTCAATGGTAAAGAAGACCCGGAAGACATTTTTGGTTGTTTAAACATGGGTGTTATCGATTGCTCATGATGATGCCTTACTCTTGAGAACCTTTCCCATGTCCCTCACTTTGGACTGCATTAGATTGGTATAGTGGGTTACCTAAACACTCTATATTCTCATTGATCAAAGTAGCCCAAGCCTTCTTGGATCATTTCTCTATTAATATCATCAAGAAGGTTACCACGATTGATGTATATTCCACACGTCAAGTATGAGGATGAATCTATCGTAGATTTTTTCACTCATTGGTGTGTAGCTCGATCAACCAACTTACCTTCCAACTGCCACAAACAAAACTCATCGAGCTCTTCACACGAGCTTGTGCTAGGCATATCTCACCGACCTTGCAAGTCCAAACCTTCCGAACATTCGACAAAGCATTCACTATGGCATGAAAGTTAGAGATTCGTGCCATCGAAGAGAAGAAAATCCAATTATGCAATAAAAATTTGGCATTCAAGTCGAATGATACCTCTTCTTGTTCCAAACCATAGACCAATTATTCAAAATCTAAGGGCACCGCTCACGTAGTGGTACTTAAGGCTGGCCTAGCACATTTCAAATTAGGATACCCCTTCATCTAATCTCTCACCATTCTAGAATTTTCAATTTGACAAGAGCAAGTGGAAATATACCCCCAATCTCAGGGAGCCTTACTCTTCTGTCTTAGAAAAGCTTATCAAAGCCGGAGCCATCACCCTTCCACCTATAAAACCACACACTAGTTTTGACCCTACTCGCCCCATGCCCACATGGTATAAAGAACATGATTTCTATAACTATCATCGAGTAAAGGGTCATAATGACGGAAACTGCATCACTTTTAAAAATATTGTCCAAGAAATGCTCAAGAAAGGTGAGTTAACTATGGATAATCCTAATGCACCTGCCAACCAAAACCTACATATCTTCAAGAAACCATTTCCTAACCATGCCCCTTCGTCTGATCAAACCGGTGAGACCTCCACTCACGATACCCATACCCGCGAGGTTCACTCTATCTTTAATGTCACACCTGTCACCTCCCAATTGCCCCATATTTCTTCCATAGAGGAGATCCTAGCTCGAAATCCTCCTTCGTGTCGGAATCAACCCCCTATTCCTTCACCAACAGAGGAACACCTTTCATCTCCTTCATCACCTACAGAGGAATCTTTTGCTAACATTGAGACCATCTCACCCCGGCTTCACCACTTAAATAGCCTTTAGCTACAGTACCTCCTCCACCCATAAAGGAGCACTTGTTACCTCCTCCACCCATAGAGGAGCACCCATCATCTCCACCGCCTATCATAGACCCAATTGAGATACCTTTGCCCCTTGGCGAGCATTCTCCATCAGCCACCCAAAATCCTATAGACCTACTTTCGGCTCTCTTACCCACGAAGCTTAAGGTAGCCAATTCGCCATCTCGAAGACACATTTTATAGGAATTTCCATTAGATCCTCACCAACTCCACTTATAGACATTCCGTTCTCATGTTTGGCTGATCACTTAGATTATGTGGATAGGGATCTACTATGGGGCACCTTTTACTCCCCATCTTAACACAGATACGAGAGATCCCTTGTTGATACGTCCAAAATCTACCCAAAAATATTTTGACCAATCAAACCAAACCCAACCACCTCTATCACAACCCCTTCCACAACACCTGTTATAGCTCAAACCGCACCCTTACCCATAACTCAACCTACACCTAAACCCAAACCCATACCTACAACATTTGTCTCGACTAAACCCATTACCTCTTTAGGGGTCACCTCGACCACCATCCTTACTCATCCACCTATCAAACTGGATTTAGCCACATCCTCCAAAGTCGACACCATACCTACTCCGACACCCAAACAAAAGCACCAAACCCATAGAACTCATACCCAGTTGCGCCAATCACACCTGCACCTGTCCCATCCATCTTAGGATCTCAACTTCCCCACATGGTCAAGAAACCTCCACCCATAAATAAACCAATACCACAATAGCCCATTCCTTCCTCACAAACCTCGACCTACCCAAACGCCCAACCCAACTTACACCTACACTTGCCACCTCTTTACCACCCATACATCCGATACCCTCAACTATTGCTTCACTACCCACTAGACTTCTAGTCCTGTCTCGCGCACCTCAAACACGACCCACGTCATCTACCTTCACAACACCCCTCTTATCTCCATGGGTAACTCACCCTCTTCCTCCATCATATTTTCCTTCTAGACCTTGACACCCACATCACCTTTACCCAAGAAGGTGTAACCCTTAAAAAAAAAAAACTCTACTACCCCACAATAAGGTAGTGAAAACAACCACACACCCTCCTACCCGTCCATCTACTATACCCATACCTAAACAAACATGACCAACACCTAAAACCACACCAACACCCAAACCCATGGCTCAACCCCCTCCTCTTCTAAATACCATTCCTCAACAATCCCCTACACCTACACCCAAACCTATGTTTACTTCCCATAGTGATCCACTAGCGGGGTCTTATGCAAAATTTTTAACCTTGACCTCCGAAACCTCTATCATCACATTACTACCACTCAGACCTTATGACCCCCTCAAACCCAAGCCAAAAGGGTTTGACGATACTAAAATTTACACATACCATCGTGTGCCAGGACACGATGTGGAGAACTGCAAGGCCTTGAAAACCGTTCTTATCCAATTATGTCCACCAGAAACCAACTTTGACGATGATGACCTTCTCGACGAGGATCCTACTTCACCAACACCCATTCCCACATTGCCCACTCAATGACCACAACCTCCACCCTCACCTCTCCTAGAGCCACCCCTAAGATTTGAAATTAACATGGTTCGCATCAGAGAACTTGCCATGCCACCACCCAAATGTTGTTGCGCCCAACTGATCTCATAGGGTTTTTCTCCTCTGGTAGGTTTTTGCCCATCGTATCGTTATATTACTCACCCTACACCTTCTCCATTTGCCAACTCCCCTCAAATCAACATGATACATGTCACTACATGTGCATAGAAGGGTAAAGAAAAGGCAACTGACCCACCAACCAATCCTATACCCAACATACCATCTGCACCCATACCTAAAATAATTATTCGTGGCCCACGTACCCCATTTCTAATGGTGTCACACATTGCACCATGCTCAAACAATTACACCAATCATCCCTCAAAATTTCCTTATGTGACCTCATCCAAACCTCAGAAACCCATCGTCAAGCTCTCATGGAGGTTCTTCAATCAATTGAGGTTTTACCTAATGACCCTACACCCATAGCCTCCATTATCACACCCCATCATGTAGCCTCACTCACCAAATTACCACCTTCATCTTCACCCCACCTTATTCACCAAGTGGCCTCCCTTAGCTTCTCAAAGGAAGAGATCGCGCCACATCAAAACGATGACTTGGACCCAACCCTCTTCATCTCTGTCCACATCGATGACATATGGGTACACCATGTGATGATTGATGGGGGCGATAGCATTAACATCATTTCATCCCATGCATTCACTCAAATGCGCATACTTGACAATTAAATGCATAAACACCCAGTCATGTTGTGTTCATTTAATGACGCTATCACCTCTACACTAGGCACTGTCATCCTCCACATTCGTGTGGGCCCCCGCACTGTTCCCGAATTGTTTTACATTTTGGAGGGGGAATTCCAATATAACTTGTTGCTTGGTAGACCCTGGATCCATGTCATGGGTTGTGTTTCTTCCACTTTCCATCATTGTGTAAAGTTTGAACACGAAGGACACACCTATACCATTCCAACTGACCCATCACCTTTTAAAACATGCAACATGCTTTACCAACCCAATGATGTGCTCATACCTATCAAGTCGTCTACCTCCGTGACCACTACCGCTTCACCTACACCTCCACCTACTAGTACAACCACTGCTTCTACCACACATACCTCCTCCATTCCTACCACTGCCATAACCTCCATGGCTGACCCATCAACTTCCCAATCCATTAACTCCACCTCTGCATCAACCTCTGATACATTATCCATACCAGCTACCTACATACCAACCATTGACCCCTTGGAAGGTGTTTTTCAATGCCTCACTCTAGGGGAGTACCTTCTAGATAGTGTCAAAACATTTATTACTCTACAAGAGTATGGAAGCCTTCACCAACACCCTCGCTATGATCACCGTATAGGATTATGTCTCCTTTATGGTCCTCCCCACCTTCATACTAGTCTCACATATGGGGGACTTGATACTACCACTTACACACTTGAACCACCATCACAAACCCGCCCATTTTCCACTGACTTCCAATCACTTACCAATCGCCGTTTCACCCACACCTTCCTGCACCATTGTGCATGGAAGGGTTTTGGTTTTGGATTTTATGAGCAAGGATGCCATACCGTTATTCCATGTACCACCTATAAACATAATTACCGTAGTGGTATCGGCTTCTTTGAACCACCTACTAAACAGGCCCGCTTTGAACTCATTAAGGACACTTGCCCTTCTCCATCTTCTTCAACCACTCCACCTTCATCACCACCTTCACCGATGGAGTCGATGGGTCCTGAATCTATCCCTCCTAATTTTTTTTTCATAAACACCATTTCCTTAGGGCCTCTGACTTATCAATGCGAGGGCGAGGCCCCTTCCACTCTTCCCTTCCTGTATCCTAAGATGATCGATGATGACACACCTATAATTAATGTTGTTCAATGTCAAGATGATGAATCCATACTCACCTACCTTGGTGCAGAAGACTCATATATTCATCGGTCATTACCCTCTGAGACGTAAACCATGTTGAATGAATTGACTATTAAGGTTAAGAATCATACTTAGGACGACCCACACATCGTAAAGATCGGACAATCTTTAGATCTTATTGAACGGGAAGCTATCACTTCTTTTCTCGAGAGATCATAACCACGCTTTCGCTTGGTCTTACATGAGACATGCCTAGTATTAACCCCACCATAGTGGTCCAAATATTGTAACCATTCCCGATGCCAAACCCACCAAACAAAACACGAGGAAAATGCACCCTCGTATTGCTCTTCTTGTCAAAGTAGAACTTCAACGCCTTCTTTCCGTTTCCTTCATCTTACCCATTGATTATCCTCATTGGATTTCTAACATTGTACACGTTACTAAAGCAACAGGGGGACTCCGCATTTACACGGACTTCCGTGACCTTAACCTAGCCTACTCGAAAGATGCCTTTCCCTTACCTGGTATTGATCAGTTGGTTGACCTCACCACTGGTCATGAGATGCTATCACTCATGGATGGCTTCTCGGTTATAATAAAATTTTGCTTTCCCCAGAAGATCAACACAAAACCTCATTCATCACCCCATGGGGGACCTTTCGCTATCGAGTCGTGCCTTTTGGCCTTAAAAATGCTGGTGCCACATATCAGTGGGATATGACTTAAATATTCTATGACATCATGCATCGCATATTGGAAGATTACGTGGATGATCTCTTGGCCAAATCTAAACATCACTTGAGCACCTTGTCTTCCTCAAAACCATCTTTGATCGCCTCATTAAATATCATGTCTACCTTCACCTAAGAAGTGTCTTCACGGTTCTCTCGGGAAAGATCCCGGGATTTATCATTTCCCTCCGTGGTATAGAAGTTAACCATGCTAAAGTCAAGGCCATTCTCGAAATGCCTCCACCCACTAATCTTAAACAACTTCGTAGCCTGTAAGGTAAGTTGTAGTCTATTCACCATTTCATTTCACAATTATCTGATCGGTGTCAACCATTTCATCATCTACTCAAGAAGGATGTCTCCTTTAAATGGGATGATAACTATCACAAAGCTTTTGAGGCCTTAAAACAATACCTTCTCCAACCACCCGTACTCATCCCACCTAAAGATGATAAACCTTTTTACCTATATATATCCACTACTGATCATTCCTTGGGAGCCATGCTCGCTCATCGCGATGAACAACATAGGGAGTAGGTGGTTTATTACATAAGCCATACTCTTTTGGACTATGAAACCTGATACAACCATCCCTGAAAAACTCGCTTAGCCCTAGTTTTCATTACCACCAAACTCCTCCATTACCTACTTAACCACAAAACCTATGTTGTGACCAACACCGACCCCTTACACTTCATGTATGCCAAACCTTATCAAAATCAATGTGCCGCATGATGGATTATGCTTTTAGCTAATCTTGACCTCAAATTTAGTTATCAAAAGTCCATCAAGGGCTAAGCTATCACCGACCAATTGGCCGACGCACCTATTTTTAGGGATCAACCCTCTAATTTTGACTTTCCAGATGAGTCAATTGCTACCCTTTCCCTGGACGAACCTCCTTATCAAATGACACTCTTTTTTGATGGTTCCAAGTGTTAGCGTGGGGGTGGGGCTGGTATTATCCTCATTCCTCTTGATGGAGAACCCATGCCTTTGTCTTTCAAACTAGATTTTGAATGCACCAACAATATTGCTGAATACAAAGCACTTGTACTAGGTCTCCAAGCTACCTATTCCCTAGATGTCAAATCAATCAACATCTTTAGAGATTCTCAATTGGTCGTAAACCAAGTCAATGGTATGTACCAATTTCATAATGAGATACTTCAAAAGTATAAACATCATGTAGACATACTTTTGACCACCTTTGATTGTTACACCCTTCAAACCATCCACGTTCCACCAACATATTTACAGATACCATGGTCTCGCTTAGCTTCCCAAATACACGCTTCACTCAATTCAAAAATATTTGTTACCATACAATTCCTCCATTCACCTTCTTATTCACCTCATAATGTTTACTTGATTAGAACCAATACCCCTGACCCGAGTGACATTTGGTATAAAAATACTCCGACTACCTTTCTCTCTCCATCTTACCTCCCGATCTCACCCCATAACAAACAATGCGCCTTCCTTAAAAAGGTCTCTTGTTATGTCATTTTGGGGGCCTCCCTCTGTAAGTGCGGCTTTGATGGTATTCTTTTATGATGCCTCATAAGTTTTGAAATTCCTTATACCATTAAGGAGGTTCATGATGGCATATGTGGAGGTCACTTTAGTGGCATTCATTGTTCTTTAAGCGTATTCTTCACCGAGGCTATTCGCCAACCATTAACCATGATTGTTGCGACTAATCAAACGTTGTGTAAAATGCCAACAACATTCCAATCTTCATCATACACCTGATCATGCCTTACAGTGTCGCTCGTGACCTTTGGCCCTTCTCTTAATGGGGTTTGGATCTTGTCAAGAAATCAATCCTCATTCTTCCCAACGCCATCAATGGATCATCACTGCTATCAAGAATACTACAAAAAATGGGTAGAAGCCATCCCACTCATTTCCACGAAAGTCGAGAAAATATGTGAGTTTATTAACCACCACATCATTTTTGGTTTGGTGTTCCCCATTGCCTCATCACCGATAATGGAAAACAATTCAAAAACAAAACATTGCAAAAATTTGCGATGCCTTCGACATTCAAACTTAGTTTCTCATCACCCTACTACCCACAAACCGACGGCCAAGCCAAATCTACTAACAAAACCCTCAACAAAATTCTCATGAAAGTGGTTGACGATACTGGGAAGGATTGACATATGCACATTACTTTTTCCCTATGGGCATACCGCACTAGTATTCACACTTCCACTATGGCCACACCCTTTTCACTGGTCTACGGTACAAAGGTTGTTCTGCCTCTCAAAGTCCATATCCCCTTAATCCACATTTCTCTCCATGAAATGCTCACTAATGATGACTTTCGTCAGGACCGCTTAGCACAACTAGATTTATTAGACGAACATCATCTTAATGCTCTGGATCACCTTCAAGTTTACTAACAATGTATCAAACGTGCTTATGATAAACATGTTCATGAATGAACCTTTCAAGTTGGTGACCTTGTCTTGAAAGAAAATCAACACGTAAATAGGGCAATTTTTCTCATAATTGGCTTAGACCATACATCATAACTCATACCTATAGATCAAGTGCCTATCGTTTATCTTCACTTGATGGTAAACCTAAACCCGATCCACTTAACGTATTACATCTTTGACCATTCTATTGTTGAATCGTCATCCTACCTCACCCTTTGTCTCTTTATAGGCTCGTCCCTTGAGCGCTATCCATTCCATACACCTCCATAACAATTAAACAAGAATCATGTGAGTACCTGTCACTAGTTATCTTCTCTTGAATATGTGTACCACGACACTACACATAACATGATTCTCATGGATACTTTTTGTCTACCTTTAGATGAGATCCCATGGTCATTCCACCTTGCCTTTTGAATAAGAGTCCTACCCTCCACCTTGGTCTTGTCCATGACTTCAACAACCTCACATGGGACCAAACTCCTTGAGTCAAACTTCTAATAAAAAGATGACTCCCTCAAAAGGACATCTTCCTCTTGAAAAATTGCTGCTATAAATAGATTGCTCCCTTGAAGGACAACTATGTGAAGCTTTTAACAAAAAAGAGAGAAACCGAAGCTTCCCGCATCGATCAGCTTCACGAAGACCTCAAGGAGTACCATATTATTTATCCCATATAGACTTCCCGCATCGATTAGTCTATCAAAACAAAAAACCTTTTAGTCATGGACTTTCCCATTGTGACCTAGGACCCCTTGCCTAAAGGCCCTGTTACTCAAAACATATAAAATTAGCTACCTTTCACCCTCCTTACCATTTCCACTCTCATTTCCTCAATTTCTGAAGGGACATCTTGGAATTTAGACATTTGGTGATCCTGTGACTACTTTCATCATAGAACAGTCAATCGTGTAATGTCTTTAGGGTCTTATGTTTATCACCCCCTCCACGGTATGATCTACTCGGTATGATCCTACCCAATCAGGTGGTTCTATTTCCCTCCCTCTTATCTTTTAACCATATTTTTTTACATTTTGATTACCTTATACAGGACTTGGTCCTCGACGCTTACCTTTGGGGTACTCCTCCCCTTTCGCCATAATAACCTTACCATATATCATTTTACCTATAATCTACCCACACCTATTAACCTAAACCCACAACATGCCCAAAAACCTACCAACTCATTTTCATATTCTTCCCTAGCTCATGGGAGAACTACATTGGCCTGAGGTCCCTTTTCGTCGGGACTATGTAGGCAACACTCCAAGGGTATGGGGCCCTTGGAGGTTAGCTCGGACATTCTCTACCCTAAAACAATTCCTCAACCATGCCTCACTCACCATTTACATCACATTTCACTTAGTTCCCCTCTTTTAAAAAATTGAAAATTAAGCCACATACATGATAAGTTGCTTCCCATAGCATACATTTATTACACCTACCATCGCTCTATCATCACTATGCATAGATTATACAATATTTCACATATGACCCATAGTATCATTCATTGCCAAAATAATGAATCCTAACCAAACCTAACTCAACCATGCCTATAACCTGACTCGATCCATGCCTAAACCAACCTAACTCAACCATGCCTATAACCTGACTCGATCCATGCCTAAACCAATTTGATTCGATCCATGCCTAAACCAACCTAACTCCATCATGCCTAACTCACCTAATTTCCACCCATATCAAAGTAACAAATCCATATCTCATCTAACACAAGCCATAAACCAATGTCTCATAAACACATCAACAACTCAAATAATACCATGTATCTCATCATATAAATCAATAAATGTGTATCTTAATATACATGTCTATCTTATCATGTCCATCATCTCAAAAGTGTTAGTACGCAAGCTGATATATAAGACAAAATGTTATCTAACGCAGGCCGGTCTCATATATACAAAATATATGCTCAAAATATACAAAATCACTCGTACATCCCCACTGTCTTCGCACGCAGCCGGTATGTGATAAAAAATACAACTATCTTCGGCACGTAGGCTGGCATATATATCAAAAAAATCACTAGTATACATCAAACATCAGGTGACCACATATTAGGCATCTCACCGATGTCCTCCATCTCTGTGTCACCTGTACCCTTGACCTCCTGTGTCCTTGCTAGCACCTCACCTAGCGCTGGTCACCATGCGTTGGTGGCCTCTCCCTAATCAGGCCTCGGAGCTCGCTAACCTCCTGTGCTCTCCACACTATGAGTGTGGGATCTCATCCTCTCACTGGATGCCTGCTGTGCCCTGTACTCTCTGTAGGATAGGAAGTCTTGGTCTTGATAATATCTCACCTCACCTAGGGCATCCCGTAACCTAGATACAGGCACGGTTTGTGGTGGTCCCATAGGTCTCGGTCTCTATACCTACCCTATAACAACCTTCCCCTGTAGCAACCTAGCTTGTGCTAGCCTATGAATCGGGACCTATTCTCTGTGCTCGTATTTGGGCTGTAAGGCCCAATTTGTGCCTGGGATGTGGCCAACTAGCCTTGTAAACCTACCACCTGAGCCAATAAGGCTGCCACCTGACCATCTCTATCTCCATCTCCTCCATCTCCTCCATCCCCTCCCTCTGCCATCTAGGCTGCTGGGCATTTGGTCACCTTTACTCATAGCTTTCTGCTACCTATACCTCAGATCTCTCCAGCTATGTTTGTAGCATACCTATCTAGGTAATCAGTGTCACTACCTACCCATGTAGGGCGTCTCTCTACACTGTAATGGTAGCTAGGTATGGCTTCCTCGGTCTAGGTGTATGGCTCGTCGATCTCGCCCATCATTGCCTATACCTATCTGTACATCCAATGTCATATATCCACCGATCCATTGGCTCCTCCTCCTCCCCTGTAGGCACTATAGGCTGTGGTAGAGGTAGAGGCCTCTCCACGCCATCTCTCTGATACTATGGGAAAGACAGAGGAATGTCCTGTATAATCTCGAATCAAGGCGGCGTCGGAACTTGTCTCACTCGGGATCATCTCATCCTCCCCAGCACGGTGACCCTGTATCCACCTCTCTAGCTAGAGCTCAGCTAGCTCCTCATGTATGTGCCTATATGAGGGGAACCCCACATATGGCCTCTAAATAATTTCCACTCCAGAGACAACCCCTCCAACTACTACCGAAAATGGGCCACATCATGCGTCGGCATATCCGATCTCCGCTCTCTGACAACTGACACCCATCTCCTATATCCCACCCACACAGATCTCATGGGAAATGCATCTACTCAAGGCATCCCTATAGTTTGAACATAGACTATGTGCTCATAGGCCCAACAGTGTAGTATAAATGTACAACACAGGCTAAACCTGTACAACCACCCATATGCCTACAACTCTCGATATAGCTACACCAAGAATGCTTGTGCCTAGGTAAACCAGGTCTCCTCTACCATCATATCATGGAGCACGCCCATCAGTGATCGGGGAAAGCATCCACCCTCTACATCTAGTAGTGCTTAGTAGCACATTGCCTCCATCAATAGAACCATTAGCCTCCTCTTATCCGGATGGGCTAGGTACATCTCTCCATAGCTCAAACTGGTGCTATGGAATCTCAAATTTTCCGCCCCCTCACCAAAAAATTTCTTGATCATCTCCTCTAAGGCCTAAGAGGAGATGGAGTAAACCTAGGAACCCAATATGGGTAACCAAAAAATCTAGAACACGTCCTCCAGGGTGATAACCATCCCACTCGTCGGAAGGTGGAACGTGTTGGTTGCGGAGTCCCATCTATCGATGAGCGTGACCATCAAGATGGGCTATTGAACAACATGTCGGTAGCATGAATCCCACTCAAGCCCACTGCCTCCACATGCTACAGCTCCAAAGGGGTCGCTAAGCCATGTAATGTAATGGGTGAGAGGCGAAACCTTGTTCCACATGTGTAACTAAGCTCTCCCCGCATTCAATCTAAGCCACGACATTAATTGACATTTACCATGAGCATATTCACCAATTATCATTACCCTCCACCCTATTTTTACCCTTCCCATCTCAACTACCTAACCTACATCACTTTTTCACCCTTGTGCCTAAAAGCCTGACCGGTAGCTATTTATTCTAACCGACTTGAGTCACCTTTAAACCAACATCGGTCACCTGTTTGGTGACTCTTACACGGTTCACCTTTACTGACCATGGTTATCACTTAACCGGAATTGGTCACTTGTTTGGTGACCGATACTGGTTATACCCAACTAACGCCGACCAAGCTTTACCGACGCCGGTCACTATCGCAAAAATTCCGTGACTTCCTAAACCCCCTTTTTTTAAACCTCCCACCTGTCCCTTTTACCCCACCTACAATGACCTACACTACCCCAGGACCTCTACCCACCCCACCTATACAATTTACTACCCTCCCCCTCTTTTTTTCCCATTATTCTCCCCATACCCACATTTTTCTTTTTTCCCACCCACAAAAACAAAAACCACAAAACCATGACCAATAACAATAACCAAAACCTCTCATCTATCTAATCACCAATATAGAGTTAGGCGTTTACCTCGTTGTCTTTGCCGCCATCTTAGTGGCATATCTCGATCGCTATGCCGGTGGCCCACCCAATCCCTCTCTCGGCCTTTTCCATCTTTGAATAACTCCCGCAACCTCCAACCAATCAAATCTCTTGCCCTGCTCCCGTGGACTCGCGCTCACCAACTGACCCTCGTCAAATCAAACTACCAACTCACTATCCCATTTCCTCCAGGACACTTTTCTCTCTCTTTTTTTGTCATTTCTTCACTTCACAAATAACAAATGAATAATAAAAACATGGATTTTTATTTTTATAACCCACCCGACCTAACCGACGTCAGTTACCATTGACCGACATCAGTCGCATGCCCTACCTAACTATCGTCGAGTCACCCTCACCTACACATTGCCCTTACTTTTCCCTTTTACCCCACCCTTTACCTTGATCCTTTACCCCATCCAACCTTTACCCAACCCATTACCTTACCTTTCCTGACCTCATCACTTCCTACCTCCATTTGTCCTCCTTTGGGGACTTCTTATTCTTTACCCCTACCTTGGCCTTACCCATGCCGTGACCTAGATATTTGGACCTGGACCATCACTAGTGACCTTTGACCTCATGTGTTCGCTATACCTTACGGCATTGTTACCTGTGTTGATTGACCTGATGACCTTACCTAGCCTATTTCGTGACCGTTTATCCTGACCCTACCTTTGGTGTACTGGAACATACCTAAATGTTCTTGCACCTAACCTATGTTGTGTTTTCTCGACCATATCCTATACCTTGGATACTGGATTCACTCCAACCTTGTTTGGATAAACCTATCAACCTTAGATGATGTAGAGTTTGCCTACTCTTCAACTCGGTAGTGTGCTACAGTTTATACGTGTGTGTGTGTTTGAATGTTGCTACCTTTGACCCTGACCCATAACCTAGATTTCCTGAGTAGACCTTTCACCTTTTTTATCCCCGTGCCCACCTACCTTTTCCTCACATTTTCCTTTTATCAAACCACTCACCTTCAGCCTGCTGCCTTGTCAGTTCTGGTTTGAGGGGGATCACCTTCACCCACACATGGGGCAACCACATCTTATTTTTGTTAGCGTTGCTTACCAATACAAGCTACGCAACAAAAAGGGGCAAAATGTAGACACTAAAATTAGGTCACACTCCCCTTTGGTCCCGTGACCAATAAGCACCCTTTATTACATTTACCTAGCCATGACCCCCTTCACCCCACTAATATTAATTTAATTAAATTAATTCATTACCCTCACTATATTTATTATTTAAATATCTTATTTAAATAATATCCCCACATACAGTTCACTTAGACACCTCACTAAGCCAACTCAACCTAAGACCTATTCTTAGTAAGTTGCCATAACTAACTAAGACTTACCCAAACCCTAAAAATCAATGCCTACATTCCCTTTAACCACATCCCCGCATGCTCACAATAAGCTCCCAATCTAATCCGTGGGATAACGACATGATATCCAAAGAAATCAAGAGGATCACCCTAGTTTAGTAAACCTAGAAATCCCATCTTGATCGACGCTGGTTACCCCTAACCGTCGCCGGTTAAGTTGGACATTGTCAGTTACCCTTTTAACCCCTAAACAACCTTATTCTCAAGGTTAGAAAAATTGGGAGGAGGTTGATGAGCAAGAACACATCTCAGAGAGATAACGCATCTTCAGAGAGAAAATTCCAGTGAAAACCCACATGCAAAGAAGGAGATTGAGAATATTCTCCCGCATGTACCATCCCAACCATGATCTGATCTATCCAAGAAAAGAGGAGTGTACATGCAGCCCATGCAGAAGCTTTCTTTCATTTGGTGATCACTTGCAGCCTTCAAACCCCTCATCATCACCTCCATCCCTCACACACAGGCATTCAGGACTGGAATCCAAGTAAGTATAACATCATACTTTCCTGGTTTATTTCATTTCACCATCATTTTATCATCCATTGTTTATCTTGCCCCCTGTTGACCTTCTCCAACATTTTCACCTCCATATACCCATTAAAACCTCACCAAAGTGTACTCTAAAGAACTCCAAGATTTCACCCTAACTCACAAAAGTCCTTTGTGTAATCACAAAGGAGACCAAAAGCTTGTTATGTGATATTTCCAGATCTTAAGAATGGCGGCACCGGCCACACCTAACCGCCGTTGGTCACCCCCCGATCGACATCGGTCTCTGTATTTGCTCATACAACCCTGAATAGAGACCTACCCACAAAATTTCATCTCACCCTCATTCACCTGTGATCTACCCGAGACCTCTATTAGACTTGTAGAGACCCAGAACCAATCATTTGACCTTTGGATTCTATTCTAGCTTAGCATGTTAGATTAGATCTATTTCTTATTGTGTTTTAAGTGAGATACCTAAATAATTTTAAATAACAATAGGATTTACTTTGTTTACAACATTAAATTGTTTAAAACAGTGGACTGATAGCCATCTAGGAAGTATCACACTTTGCTGGATCTAGCATACTGCTAGCGGTTCCCTGCCCATATTGTTTAATTCCTTCTGGTGATCTTGTTTTCATTATAGGTAGTTCCTCCTAGCCAAAAGGAAGCTCTCACGATCAGTTGTGGATCTAGAAGTCATACGCACACAACAACCCATCAACCAACATTTGAACAAATATTCCTCCTACACCCGTTACCCTATCTGTTTCATCAACACTTCAAAGAAACGATCTAAGAAAAAGGTGAAACAAGTTATACTCCTTTTCCATGGTAAGTAAAATGTGAAAGTTAATAGTTGGCTTTGATTATGTTGTAAGAACCTTAGAACATATTCATATGTCTTGCTTTGTTTGAGAATCAATATTAATTTGACCATAGTCGAATGGAAATTTTTAGTTTATTGGTTAATGGTCGTTAAATGAACCATGCAAGATTTAAGTTGTTTAATTAAACTCCATGAAAAATGGAGGGAATTGGAAGATGAGAGGTCATTTATGGAACCGACCATTACGTGGCACTTGCCAAACTATGAGCATTTAATTTTCTTGAAGGACTTGAGAATCTTCATCTGGAATCTACCTTCATATAAAAGTGGTAATCCATTTTTATTGTTTAGTTGTTTTAGTGAGCACCTTTCCCTCTGGCCATTCGAACATCCATTGGCCTTTACATACAAGTTTAATATTGTAGTTTCTTGAGCTATTTGTGGATAATATATGGAAAAATCAACACTATTTAATGTCTGGTCTGCATGGATTTCAGGGTCATTATTATTTGGATCTGGGCCATTTGCATTCTTCTCTCGATGCGGAATCATTTGGATTGTTTTTTTATTTGGCTAATTGTGAAGCAGTCTTCACAAAGGAAACTTGAAAGAAAAATTTCATAGGTTTTTCCCTTCACAAGAATGGTTATATTCCTTCTTGTTATTTCATTTCTAAATAATAAAATAAATCTTGGGTGGTTAATGAATGATTGTTATATGTTTAGTCATTGCATGGGTTGCGATCGTGTTAGTTTATGAAATGAGTTTTATTGTTAGTCCGAGTGCTCGAATGTGTGTCTAAATGAAGTATTTTATGGGATATCTTCCATAAAAACCTTGGATTGTATTACTTGGTTCTTAATGTGCTTTTTTTTGTAAGATAGTATTTTTCTGGCTCGAGGAAACTTGCTTCATAAGGATATGGTTGCGAGTCTAAAGTTGAAGTCTTTCAATATATTTTCAACTCGCATTTTAACGAGATGTTTTGGTGGGTATTCACAAAACCCTTGACCATGTATGAATAGGTGGGTTATTTATTTCAAG
This sequence comes from Taxus wallichiana var. yunnanensis, assembly GCA_018340775.1. Lineage (NCBI taxonomy): Eukaryota > Viridiplantae > Streptophyta > Pinopsida > Cupressales > Taxaceae > Taxus > Taxus wallichiana. The sequence continues at coordinate 103,751,725 of CM031237.1, forward strand.
CCATCTTTGACCTATGTTTCTTTGATCTATCTTTTCCTTTAATGAAAGACACCGAGGAACTAAATCCATCTGGGTATCTTCTTTTTAACTCAGGATAGGAATAACGAGCTAAGCTAAGACCATGAAGGTTTTAGTGGCGGTTGTGCTTGGTTAGATGAATGGAATCATCCATAATAGTCTTGCTTCGTTAATTCAAACCAATGACCTCGTTTCTTCATTTACTTGTCTTATAATAGGGGAAATATGTATTGATTTACTTATCATGTTGATATTAAAAGCTTAGGCTTTGTAAAATTCTTGGGAAAGAATATTTGTGTATCCTTGATTGACTTAAATGGAATCGGTTAAGTGATCTTTCAAATAAAATGTAGTCTAAATATGAATTTGTGAAGTTTTATTTAATTATTAATGATCATGTATATCTTTGTGAATGATTGTCTAATTATTGAATGATTAAATCCATTCTTGGATATATGTATTGTCAATACATAAAATAATGGCTTAGCGAGAATTTCATGATATTAAAAGCATTTGGATGATTGAGGAGTGCAATGTTGTTCCATAAGTTGATGGCATCCTTTGTTAAAAAGGTTTCTCGCTGCTTTCATTCTTAGGGAATATGATTTATTTCTATCGGGAATTAAACATTTGATCGCTACCTAAGTACACATGAATGTGACATTAATTGATGTATCAATTTAATTATGAAAACAAATGGGATTATTTAACAATAAGTAGATGTGCTTTAATTGTCATCGGGTAACATTATTATAGAGAAAAGAACTTGTTTTGTTGTTTGAATTTAAAAGGAAAATTAAGGTGATTGATGTGAATGTAATTCGGATGTAAATTTATCTTGCCTAAATTGCTTGATGAAAGGAAGATTGTTGTTTGATGTGAATTAAGTTTTAAGTAAATCAAAATGAATGTGACCTAAAGTATTGTGATGTTTTAAGTTGTTAAGGATAACAACTTGTTTGATTTCATTAGATCATTTTGTTATAGAGTACATGTATTGATTATAAGATACTTGATCTACTATCATTAAATCAAACAATAGATGTTCAATTATTTTGTAATGAAACAACTAGAAAAAGAGTTGTTAATCCATGCCAGTTCTATGAACTGACCATGTACATTATTATTTTATCTTATAGATAACAAGATGGATTAATTATTATGAGGATTTAATTGGACTATTTACATGCATGCTCGTCATGTGATAAATCATCTTTCGATTGTAAACATTGATTTAATGTACATCCATATTTGGATTATGTAATCCTTATTGAGCGAAATATTATTTCATGAAGTTGTAAATGGAAGTTGGCCAATTATATCATTATGAAATTATTGTAATACTTTTGAATAAGGAATTATCCTTAATGAGTTTAATACATACTTTATTATTTGACTAAATTCTTATGAGTTGTAATGATGTTTTACATTGTTTTTATCAACAATTTTACTTAATAACGATTATTAAAGAAATTGAACTTGATCAAATAATTGTACCTAATGACAACATTTAATCTGCATTATTAAATGACAATGATCACAATCAAATCATGACATCATCATTTAAACGATAAATTAATAGAGTTAAACAAATAATGTTATTTTGGGACATCAGTAAAAGAGTCGTGAAATAAATATATTTCTTAGACTTGATCGTAAAGTGGATAAGTAAATAATTGATTTATTATTTTTATAACCTAATAGTATATGGATGGTTAATTGTACCTTCATGATAATAACTTGTTAAATTACATAATGATATAAAACTACAAAAGTACAATACCTTTAATTAGTTACTAATATGTAATAAGAATGAAGCATTTCGAGTCATAGTTGACAATAAAAATATACAAATGCTTAGGAAGAACATATCTCTTTTTAAAGAGGTTTTTAATGTTATAAAATGATAGGTCAAAACACAATCATTATCTAAGAAGGTTTGGGTTGAATACCTAATCTTAATAGGATGACTAAACTAAACCTAGTCCTAATGACATATGTCGTAAAAGCGACACTTTGAGTTCGGGACTTAGAATGACAATATTTAACGAGTCACTTGTTGTTAAATGTTTAACTTGATTAAACCTCATAACAATGAACCTACCTTATAATTGACTTATGTATCAAGTATGCATGAACTCTAAGTTCGCATGTTGAGTCAATTGTACTCTAACCGTACCATCTTAGGACGACTACATGAAGGGTAGTGATTACATTTTGATGGGAGTCAAAAGTAATCATTATCTTTCCCATAGGGGTCATAAGCTGGGACTGTTAGCATACACTCAAATCAAGAGGTGAGACCTAGAATTTAGGCCTTCTTAATACATAAGTTTAAAATATTTAACTATTAAGATGAAATCCAAATAATTGTGTGGGATGAATGTGTGATGTTGGGACAAGTTTTGATTGAATTATGTGTGGTCATGAAGCTAAGCATATAAATCATATCTTGAAATCTTTGGCCTAAGTATTTTACTAGTGAATACATTATCAGGTTCACTAACTTCCTAATCAATAGTGTGGGATGCCGATGAAACTCAATAAGTTGATTTTCAGGTAGACACTTATGAACGACATCCATTCACAAACCTAAATGAATAGGTTGACCAATTGCATACAAGATATGCATACTCGAAAGAGTAATGATAAGGGGGATCAGGTAGATCTAATTGATCCTTATAGCTACACATGGTTTTGATGTTATCATATGCATTGTAAAAAGATTACTTGCTAGATTATTATTGTTGCATTATAAAATCATTGAAGACATGTAATGGGGTTAAGGTGTTTATTTTTTAAAAAAATCCCTTAATCTAGAATTGTTATAACATTAGGTGTTACAAAGTGTCAAGGTGTTAAAAACCTAATTAGGAGCTTGGATTAGTGAGTTTGGGAGAAATTTTTCAAAACAAGGTACCCTACAACATTGTACATGAAAATTTTCCCAAATGAGTATCCATAATGATGATTTTTTTGCAATTTGAGGCTTTTTAGCAAAATTTATGTCAAAAGCTAAGCTTTAGGAATGCCTTAAGCCTAGAAAAGGAGATAGTGAGAAAAGTCATTTACATTGGAAATTGAACCAAAATTTTTGGCCCACCCTTAGAGGAGCATAAAGGGTACTCAAATGTGGTTTTATTTTGTTCTAGTTGTTAGTGGATAGCTCTAACCACCAACTCACCGAGAGACACTTTGTTTGAGAATCTAGGAAGACAATTTTTCCAAAAGGAAAATAGATGATATTTTCTTGTGATTTCACCCAACTTTATGATTACATTGGAATGAAACAAGGATAATCAACATTTATCAGAATTGCACAAGTTTTTGAGCATGCAGGAAAAAATTTACATGTTTGAAGGCTTTCTAGTCTTGAGAAAAGAGTCAATTTTGCAAGCCTAAAGTCTTGATTAAGTTATTTGATCAAACTAACTTGTATGTGTGGTTGAAGAGGTGATTGACTCTCGCATCAATGTTACTTCCATCTATTGATGATATTACTCTAGAAAATTTTCTATAATTAGAGGAAGATGTGGTTTTGCAGTGGAAAGAGAGGACAACACAAAGAAGAGTGCAAGACATGTGGTTGATTGGGTTGAAAGGCCAATTGCCTACCAAGGCCAAGTGGTATTCTAGAGAATATGTGGGAAGAAATTTCCTCACCTCATCAGTCCTTGAAGCTTTTAGGGACTTAAAATCCTCAAATTGGGGAGGTATGATCTAAAAATTGGATTTGAAAACATCCAATTCTATGTATTCTCTATATTTGATTATTGTAGTGCAAATTCTCAACTTATTCTTTCTTTAGGAGATGGTCCAATCAGGTTGGGGGTGATCCAAACACCTTCGAATGATGTTTTAGACCATCACTTTTCTATCCATGGGATTTTTAGGTGATCTGTTATGCGACCTCCGTGATGGTTATATAAATACCGCTCTCATGAGTAGCAATTGTGTAACCATCGCGGCGGTTACACAACCATTGCTTACGGGGGCCATCAACTACACAACCGCCGTTATATTTTCACCGGAGGTTATGTCTCTGCGGCTCTAGAATTTGGGAAATTTAATGATTTGCAAATGTTTGGGCTTCCAAACAGTTTGGTTCATCTTTCCATTCAATCCTAGGTAGAACAACTATAAATACAAGCTTGTAGAAGCATTCTAACAAGTGATTTTGAGTGAATTCTAGTGAGAGAAGAGAAGTTCGATTTATTTCTTGATTGTTCATTATGAGCGAGTTTACTATTGGTTGAGAGTTGTAAACAATAAAATACAAAGAGGAGTGAATAATCCTTCTTGAAGGTCATTTGTTGACAATAGATTTGTATTTTGGAGAATTACATAGTGAAAGGGAAGCAATTTTCTTACCCACTGGATTTTTTCCCACCTTGGGTTTCTCTAGGATAAATTCTTGTGTCTCCTTTGTTTTTGTTCTCTCAATTTGTAGTATAGTTGTGTTTATTTCTTACACATTATATTGGTTAAAAGGAACTTAGTCCTTTTCCATTCAATTATCACTAAATAGGATCTGTTAATTGTGGGAAAAAGACAGGTTTACGGATCACCACTAGTATAGGAGATTTATTACATGAGTTATAGACAACCACACATGATGTGGGCTATTATAGATATTTATATGAGGTAGTTATATTGAAGGCCGAGAGCTCTAGGTTATAGTCGGAGGACATGTAGAAGATTTGCAAGGTTAGGTATATCACATGGGCCTTCTAGATCTATTAGATTTATTCAAATGTCACCACCGAGGCAAGGAGGAGATGGACAAGGTAAAGCACACATGTATGAGAGATTTATGGATGACTCTATGTATTATGTATATGTATATTTATTTTGGTATATGCCTCATGATGAAGGCACACATTTTTTAGAGATGCCCTTGATGGAACTTTGATGTATATGACATTATTTTTGTACATGGACATTTTTTTGATGTATATGGACTTTTGATGTATTAGATGATGATTATGGATGCATATAGATGATGATTTTTGTATCACTCATTTGTAATTATCTTCGATGGATGCTTATTGATTTCCATTTCTTTATGTTGAATCAATGATATGATAGTGATGATGACATGATTGGTTTCCCTCTTGTATCTAAGCTTCCATTCATATTTTGTATTTTAGAGCAACCTATTTTTTATTACACGAAGAGTTAACACCATGATTATTGAAAAACCATGATGAGAAACCCATATGCACATGAAAACATAGAGAGAGAGAGAGATAAAACAAACTCATTATACATAGTAGATGTATACATCATGGCTATATATGAACCAAGATGCTAACAAAATACTTGTAATTTGTCAAATAGAATAACAAATGACTAAATGTAAAGAAAACCCAATATACACTTGTAATGATATACACCATGGCTATAAATAAACCAAGATGTTAACATAATACTTGTACTTGGTCAAGAACAACAACAATGCAACAAAAATTTAAATAAAGACAATTAACTATGCCCCTAATGTGTTCCATGATGATGATTAACTAGATTTGGATGCCCCAAACAAGGATACATGCAAGGGAATCAGATCAGACTGAAGAGTGGGGTCAATTGATACTCTTGTTGGATCTTATTGAAGATTGATATGAGATTAAATGGGTCAGTGCATCCAAACAAGGATATATACAAGGAGGAACATGAGAGCCAAGATTTCCCCAAGCAAGGATACACGTGAGGGTTTGATTTGACTTTCCTAAATAAGGATACATGCTAGAGGTAAGATGATTGTTTGATAGTCATTGGATAGTTGGAACAATAACTACAATAGGAGTTGAAAGTTTGATATTTTTGAATTGTTTCGATAGTGCTACGAATTTTTGAATGTTTTTGGATTTTGAAATGTTTTAAATGTTTTTGGATTTTGATTGTTTTAGATGTTTTGGAGTTTGAAGTATTATGAATGTTTTGAGCTACCTTATGTGACCTAGGACCCATCTGAGCATATTTAAAGAACACAAGATATCTTATAATATCAAGGGATGAACATGAGTGGATATGGAATATAAACAAGTTTTTAATGTCCTAATTAGAAGGAACAAGCGATTGAAAATAGATTGGGATGAAATGGTTAGAGGAGTAGGGTTAGGAACTATATAAGTGGATGTGTCAAAATTTCCCAACACAAAGGGTTAGTATCATTGATTCAGAATAGAATATCTTTAAATAAGACACATTCTTAGGTTCTTTAAGCTCTTGGCCATCTTTAGTGGATAACTTATATGTACCAGATCCATATTTTTCAGTGATAATATAAGGACCTAACAAATTAAATTCACATTTTCCTTGCTTTGCCCGATATTTTGTTGTATTCTTATGACTTTATTTTAGAACAAGGTCTCGATTTTAAATTATATTGATTTTATCTATTTTTGTAGCTACAATGAAGTCGTTTTGATACATTTTCAAATGATCTAAGGAATTTATCGTCTTCTCATCTAGGAGGTGAAGTTCGTAAGATGTGCCTTTCTATATTCATTTTCACCGATCAATTCTTTCAGGGGATTTTATGCAAGTGAATAAATCAAGCTAAGTTACTTAATGAAAACTAACACCTAGTAGTCTCCATAACTAAGCTAATCTATCAAAAACACCATGATAAAGCTATGTAAGGGAAAAGCTAATTAATGCATCCAAATTAAACTTTGAAACACTAAGCCATCCCTTGTTATTTTTGATGGGATTTCTAAATTGTAGTTGCTCCTTTTGTTGAACCGATCATGATTACGATGTGATCAAAGGAAGGCTATCTCCATGAAGAGGAAAAGATCTCACCAATATGGCTTGATTGCCATGTATGGATATTTTTTTACTACTCTTTGCAAGTAGAATGAATGGTAGATCAATAAGCTTTTCAAGATGAAAATGCTCTTATCATATGCAAATAGTACAAAGGTGTAAGATTGGAAAGAAGGTAATAAGTTATTTGTATATCTTTTCAATTTGGGAGAAGTAGAATTAGAAAGGGATAAACATGATTAGAATGAACTAATTAGTAGGCCAAGATTAATTAATAGGCCAAGATAAGCTTAAGAAGCCATTTGGAGGTGATTTAGAAGGGAATTGATAGATTTTGGAGGGTTTGAAAGGGGATTTAACCAATAAGAAGGTTTATTGATTAAATACGAGATTAAAAGGCTTAATTAACTAATAAGTAGTTAATTGATTAGAAGAGGATTATAACTAATGAAGTGTCGTTAATTGGCATCTCGAAATGAAGGAGAGGCTAGTTAATTAACGAAGTGTCATTAATTGACCAAAATGAAGGGGAATGTTAGCTAATTAGCGGGAAAGAACTAATTATAATAGAATGAAGAAAAAGAGGATAATTAATGTAATTTTAGTATTAAAACCACGTAGTCGGGTTTAGGTGTCTACATTTTCTCCTCTTTGGAGTGGTGTAGTGAAAATGACGCCACTTCAAAGATAGTAGAAAATTACAGATAAGTAAATTTTGAAGGAGTAGAAGAAAAATGAGTCGAATGAAGGATTCCCCTGAGTGTCGATGGGGTGATAGAAGAAGTCGATCAACGATAAAAATGAGGAAACATTAAGAGGAATATTTGAAATGAGCCTTGTGGAAATGAAAGGAAGAAAAAAGGGGGATAAATATTATCCTTGTTGCCCTAGGTGTTGTGGAAGAAAATGGTGATATCGAAGGAAGGGATTGAAACTAGGCCTAGCTGACCATTGTTAGAATCGATGAAAAATCGAGAAAATGGTTGGTAGAAATTTAAATAGAATGAAACAAACATATGCATGGAGTATCCAAATATCACAATGTAGGTGAAAAAGCATTTGGCTCAGGAGTAACATTTTATTTGATATAAGCATACAAAAAAGTGTAAAATGACATGAAAAGCCATAATACATATTTTTGTTCATTTCTAAAGGACCGACTCAAAGAAAAATGCACGAAGCAATGAAGTATGAGAAATTAATAAAACAGAGTAATAAACAAACAAGAAAAAACAAAAATACTCAAACAAACAACATTCAAGACAATTGTACCAATGTTTTTGTTATCCAACTTCAGTTCCCACATGTTCGAGTTATATGACAAGGGTTGAAAATGACACCCCAAGCAAGGATACATGCAAGGTGAATAAAAAAAGGACATATAAGTCCCATGGAAATAAGATACTACCTCAAACAATCATATGTGCAAGGGAAAACAAACATAGCAAGCAAACCAGATTTGTTAATGGAGGTAGATCAAAATGATCCATATGTCATGTGCTAGAACAAGCAAATACTAAAGGAAGATGTTTTGTAGGATGATTTTCAATGTTTGAGGATGTTGTTTCCTATGAATGATTCAAATGTGTGAATTTTGTGTTCACCAATCTATGGATTTTTGAAATTTTACCATTTTTTTGGATTTTTGAAAATTTTACCAATTTTTGGATTTTTGAAAATTTTACCAATTTTTTGGATTTTGAAATTTTACCATTTTTTTGGATTTTTTAAATTTTTAGGAAGAATGTGGTATATAAAAATGAAAGTGTGTGTGATACATTGACTAGGTGACTGGGAATCAAGAATATGCCCCCACGAGAAGAAAAAGTCCCCGAGAAGCAAGAAATGCCCCAACAAGATGAAAATGTTAGTAAAAATGACAATTTAAATCAATAAATCATCACAACGGAAGGCCAAGATTGTGATAAAGGAAAATAGAGGAAAACGTTAGTAATCCTGCCCCTGCGAGGCAAGAAAAATGAAGAAATTAGGGCCTAAAGCATATAAATATCAGGTGGAGGGGTAAAATCCATTGCGACCCATTTGAGCTATTACACCTTCTTACCAATTGAGATATTTTTGCTTTGATTTGTGAGAGACATGACACATATAGTGGACCATAGACATCATGTAGATTATGTTTGAGAATACGGGAGGACCCCAATGGACGATGACCAGGTACGCCATGAAAAGTTGTTTTATTGAAAGAAAATTAGTTTTTGACGCTAGCGCACATGATAACACGTGCCGAGGTTGTACCTAAGTGTGCTAGTGTGAATGTCATGTGCTAGCGTGAAGCTAGGGGTATGAGGATGAACATGGCCTATGTTAACATAGTGCACACATTAGTGTAAAACTAGTGTGCTAGCGTAGAAATAATGTGCGTTAGTGTTAAATGTCTTTGGCATAAAAACAAGTGCATTAACATAGTAATGATGTGCACTAGAATTAAGGAAAGTGCGCTAGTGTAGTTTCCTACTTGTTATAAAAATTTAGAAGAAATTACGAGAATGTTGAAGTAATTAGAATATGAATAATGAAGAAATGATATTAAATTTTATGTTTTTGGGTGATCTACAAGAGAGGCCATGATCTTTGGATGTGCGGGAGCACCACGGATGTCTGTAGGAATTTAAGATGAATTTCACTTGACGTGAGTAGAGGGGTTTGATTACGATGTACTCAAGATGATAGGTCTGTCTTATATTACATAGTTGCCACATATTAGACTAGATCACGACATACTTACATCACTAGTAGAGTCTTTGAAAGTGAGAACCAAGATTTTACCGCCTGCCCATTGGAGAGATGAATGTCACACTAGAGGACACATATCAGATCCTACGGGTTTTGATCTAGGGAAACGTAGTTGTATATGATGATGATATTGACCAGATTTAGGAGCATATCTGGGACTTATTCCACTAAGAGGGCATACCTCGAGAGTGGATGATCGTGCATTTGTAGAGATGTTTCGAGAGCAGGGGATAACACATATTTTTGTATATCGATGGCTCTTATCAAAAGATACTTGCTACCTAATAAGACTAGGACACATTTCCAACTCGGGTTTGATAGGCATAGTACATCAATTGATGGATGGAGAGGTCTTCGCCTAGGGTCAGTGCATACTGGCCCACTTATATAAAGATATTTATTTGATAGCATACGAGACGTATGAGGAGCCGAGTCTTGTGACCCCGCTTTTAGATATGGGTGTGGGATCACATAGCGATTGGGCACCCCTTGGGCATCCTATGAGCTAGATAGGCATATGAGCCTTTGTCAGGCCGTGGCTAGGAGATAGCGGGTGTGGATGTAAGGAGTCACACGGGAGACGTCACCTACTACAGGTGAGATTTTGATGACTTACGGTTATAGATGGTGACTTGGAGGCCATACCATTTGTATCGTAGCACACCGATGTGATAGAGTTGAGTATATCCAAGGTTGATCATTATCTTATAGGAATCCGCAACCACATTTTGGAGTGGTACAAAATTAATAGAGTGCAACGCCAACTTGGCATCATTTAAGGGATTCCCGAGGAAGAGTGATGGTACACGCATGTAGCATGAGATACATTTGATTTTGGTCCTTGGATCCGACCACATATAACATTAGTGAGATTTTGTAGTGTGGTCCCACAGGGATGGGATGCTTGCGCATAAATAGTTGATTCTATGACTACAACAAATTATCTTGCATGGTATATGACAGTACTACCGAGATGGCTTTCCATACCACATGTAACTATAATAATGGGCATAGTAGTGACAATAGGAGCGAGGGGGAAACAACTACAAGGCAGGTCCTGATTAGGCCAGCAAGAGACCAAGGGACCAGTAACATAGGCATAGGCATATGCATATGCATAGGAAAAAGTACACAGGGCTAGGGATAATAGGTTCCACAAGTATCAATACAAAGTAGGCTCCATAGGTGCTTAGTATAATAGATCCTCCATGAGATATAGGTACAAGTTATACAAGAGGCACACATTATGCAACATGTATTTTTTGAGGTGGCACAGGGGCCATTAGTACAACATATGCCTTTACAGGATCCACCATTACCACCTTGAGTAGGTAGCCCGGGTGAGTGATTTAGGAGGACATATGGTGATGGGGATGAAGATGTAGTTGCATAGAGGCTTCTATAGATACTAGTTCCCGATTTAGAGTCATACTAGTAACAGGTGGGCCATCGGTGGCCACTTTACATATATATAGGGATATGATGATGTAGTGGGGTGATGTGACATTTATCATAGTAAAGAGCCCGAAGAGACAAATAGAGCAACTATCCACAATGCAGGGATACCCTTAGACAACAACTACAACAAGTTATAGTAGAGAGAGATTAACACTTTGCATAGAGGACATAGTTGGCAATTGAGAGGACACAACTATAGGTAGATGTGGCTTAGATTATAGGAGATCATGATGTGTTTTAGTGTACAACAATGGTCAGAATTGGGGATATTGTTTATGAATTTTTGGCTACTTTTGGTGAGGCCGGATATTGCAGGGTTTTTATCAAGATGTGGTGTTGGAGGCTCGGAGGGTTGTTCCCTATAATCATCTTACATGAAGCATATCGATGAGGTTGCATAGACCCTCCAGATCAGCTAGATTAGTACAGATTCCCCCACTTGGTCACATGCCGAGTAGTCCTGAAGTGACCGAAAGAGTCGGGGTTGACTCAATTATTGTATGATGAACCATGTATTTATTTTTGTATATGCCTTGAGATGAAGGCACACATTTTTGAGTGGATGTATATGGATGTTTTTGTATATTCCTTGAGATGAAGGCACACATTTTTGGAAAATGCCCATGATGGCTTGTTTTTTTATCGAGACTCATTTTGATCTATGGACATTGATGATTTTAGGACACGTGTATGATGATGGACATTGATGTATATCCCATTTTGATTTATGAGATATTTGTGTTAGCCCATGTTTTTATTATAGTTTATGATGGGGGAATAAAAATAATCCCTATTGCCCCATTGATGATATGATGTGATGTGATGTTAGCTTAGCATACATGTTGATTTTCATTTTATGATGATGTAGCTTAGCATTTATTGATGATTATGATGATGTTAGATAGATGTGATGATATGAGATATATGATGAAGTGATAACATACAATGTATAAGCAAAGAACACAAGCACAAGAAAAAGTTAATCAAATCTAATATATACACATGCTAAAAAAACACAACAACATAACAATGTAAAAAAATAAACAAGCAAGAAAACATACCCAATATGAACAAGCATGAATTAACTCACACCAAAGTTATATATGAACTAGGATGCTAATAATTCAGCTACAATTGGTCTTTATCGCAACAACAAGAACTAATCTAATGAATTTAAGAATAGATTAAAGCAAGACTTCATCTAATCAAATAAAGAAAAAAATTCTAAAAAATCATGTAAGAAAACACATGATATGTACAAACGAGCAAAAAAACTATGTGCAAACAAACAAATAAGAAAGGAAAATACTATCTTGTTTCTATTGGAACATTTTTGGAATGTTTTGTACTATTTTTGTAGACAATGTTATATTGTTCTTGGGTTGTTTTGGTAAGAATTATATTTGAATGTTTTTCATATTTTCTAAAAGTGTTCCGAAGCTATGTACATGAAAATGAAGATGCAAAGATGCCCCAACAATAGATGGGAATGTACAAGGAAAACTCCACACATGTATATAAGAGTAGGATTAGTCGAATCAAGGCCACAAAGGATAGGCTCAAAAGGATCTTAGACATAGGTAAAGTACTAGGTTAGGAATAAGTAATCATGCCCCCAGGTGTGAGATACTTGTGAACAATGAACCCTCTAAGGCACTGGAAACCAGTTTTCAACAAAGGACTTGTCCAAAGTGCCATAATTGCATGGTTTTCACACTTGGATGAATTTATTTCTCTTTACTTTTTTGTTGGACTTTTTGATTTTTTTACTTTTTTGATTTTTTTGATAGGTCTCCATGCTTAGGCATAGAAACAATTGAGATGCATGGCATTCATGGGTTCCTGAAGTTCATCACCATCAAGATAGGCAAGCTTATAAGCACCTAAACCAAATTTAGCCACCACAACGTATGGCCCTAACCAGTTAGGTTCAAACTTGCCTTTCTTCTCTCGCTCTTTTGTAGTGTTGAATTGATTCTCTTTAAGAACAAGGTCTCCTACCTCAAATTCATGAGGTATGATGTGTTTGTTGTATCTCCTATGCACTTGGTTTTGATACACTTTGAGGTGATCCAATATATAGAGGTGTCTTTCATCAAGTAATTCTAGCTCAGCTAGCCTAGCCACTCTATAGTCCTCATCTTTATCCAGATAATCTCTCAAGGATATTCGCAAAGAAGGAAGCTCGATATCAAGGGGTAAAATGGATTTAGTGCCAAATATAAGGGAATATGAAGTTACACATGAAGGTGTGCGAGATATAAATTCTGTAAGCCCAAAAGGCAGGATGGATTTTAAGATGCCAATTATGGCCAATTTTACTAACCATTTTATTTGTGACACGAACAAGAGTCTTATTCGAGGCTTCAACCCCTCCATTACCTTGAGGGTAATAGGGATAGACCATTTCTGGTAGATTTGGAAGCATTGGCATAGTGCCTTCACTTGTTTGTTCTTGAAATATTTACCATTGTCAGATAAAATGGCATAAGGAATTTTGTAATGATAAATGATGTGGTTCATGATAAATTTGGAAATCTATGCATTAGTAACATAAGTAAGAGGAAAAACCTCTACCCATTTTGTAAAGTACTCGAGTGGTAGTGATAATGTGATTGTGGCCATTAGAGGAAGTTGGTGTGAGATTCCTATGAGATTGAGTCCCCATTTTGAAAATGGCCATGGTGTCATGATAGGTTGCAAAGATTGTGATGGAGCATGTATTAGGTTGCCATATTTTGACATAATAGACATTTCTTCACATACCAACAAAAATTGTTTCCATAGTAGGCCAATAGTATCCTACTCTTAAGAGTTTCTTAACAAGAACCATTCCACTTGTATGAGCCCCAAAGATGCCTTTGTGCACCGCTATTATTGCTAGGATGGACTCATATGAGTTTAGAAGCGTAATAGATTCCTAGCGTAGCCTTGATGATATAGAGAGTCCCCAAGTAGGGTATAATGGGCTATGCGTTGGATGAGGTTACATTTTTGGAATGGATAATATTGGGAGGGAAGGTTCCATCATGTAAGTAATTAAATATATCAAGGTACTAGGGGAAAGGGGACCAAAAATTCACATACCAAGAAATATTCGGAATATCATATGCACATACCATCAAATATTCCAAAAATAATTACATATCATTGTTACCTAGTGGAATACGTAACAAAGATCCAATTATATCCATGACATCCACCAAACGGTTCTGTCCTCTTGGTATCTGTTAAAAGGTGATTTGCACAAAGAATTCTTTTAAAGTATCTACCATTTTTTTGTAAGGGATGAGCTTCTCATCCTTGACCTTATACTCATCATTCACCTATTTAATGATCAATTTTTGAGTCACCTATCACATTGACTTTAATATCCCACCGTATAGTAATTTTCAATCTTGCAATGAGGGATTCATACTCAGCTATATTATTAGTACATTGGAAACCAAGTTTGAAATCCTAAGGAATCAAATCACTGTAGGAGTGATAAGAACAACTCTGCTCCTGAGCCATGAAAGGTAAATGACCCATCAAAGTATATATGCCATGTAGTAGATTCCTCAATATATAACATAGAAGCATCTGGAAGATCAGAGTCAACTAGTTGAGCATCAAAGAGCCTCAACTAGTTGATCCATGAGTACTTGTCCTTTAACTGATTTCTAGCTAACATACTCAATATCAAATTCACTTAGCAAGATGATCCAATTGGCCATCCTCCCAATAAGCATGGGTTTAGATAACATGTACTTGAGTGGGTCAACTCTAGATATAAGCTTGGTTTTTTTATTCAAAAGATAGTGACGAAGTTTTGAAATGCAAAAACAACGGCCAAACAAGATTTTTCAATTTGCGGATAGTTGATCTCATAGGATATCAATGTACAACTAAGGTAATAAATAAATTTCTCTTTTTGATTCAAATCATATTGAGCTATATGCGTACAATAGAAAATTGAGTAGATATATATATATATATATATATATATATATATATATATATATATATATATATATATATATATATATATATATATATATATATATATATATATATATATATATATATATATATATATATATATATACAATATATATTTATATATAATAATCCTTGGGGTAGGTGGCATAAGAACAAGTGGTTTACCCAAATAATCATTGAGCAAGGTAAACACTTTTGGCATTCAGGACCCCAATGAAAATCAACATCTTTCTTAAGAAGATGAGTGAATGAATGAAATTTATCTGCAAGTTGGGAAATGAATATGTGGATGGCTTGGATTTTACCTTACAAACTACACAGTTGTTTGAGGTTCTTGGGAGGAGGCATTTCTATAATAGTTGTGACCTTTGTTGGGTCTAATTCAATTCCTCTTCTAGAAACAATGAATCCTAGTAGCTTTCCTGAAATCACACCAAAGAAACACTTATTTGGGTTGAGTTTGACCTTATAATCTCTTAGATGTTGAAATATACATCATAGGATTTAAGGATGTTCTACTCTAGTCCTGTATTTTCCCAAGATATCATCAACATAAACTTCCATAATATCATTTAACATGTCATGGAATATGACAATCATTTCTCTTTGATAATTTGTGCTTGTATTATTGAGGCTGAAAGGCATGACTTTGTAATAGAACATACCCCAAGGGGTCATCCTATAATTCCCATTATATCACAATGCATTTCAAACACTACCAATGTGACGATTTCAAAACATTTACTAATCCACGACATGAAATTTCATCATTCATCCCACCTAACAATCTAATTTGGGGGAAAAAAAATATACAATTTTTCCTATGTGATGTCTCATCACTCCCCCTAATGACCTAACTTGGGGGAAACAAGCGTTAAGAATCTTTCCATACGATCATTCACTAACATTTATCAATTCCCCTAATGACCTAACATGGGGGAAACTAGCGTAAAACCTCTCCATGAGTAATTAATCATTCAACCAATCAATTAATGTGTTCAAATTTCCAACAATTAAAAACATATCATCCAGTCAAATACAATCTAACACAATTGGCCTCCCAGATGAATGAACTTGGGAGTTATGTGGCCTCCTAGATGACCTGACTTAAGAGATCATATTCATTTCTCACTTCCAGATGACCTAACTTGGAACCCATCATATATCTTCATATTCGCTTCTAGATGACCTAACTTGGAAGCCATCACATTGCGGTGAGACCCATGGAGTGGGGGAATGATTGCATTTCCTCTACCACTCTATATGGTTCAACAATTTGATTGAATTTATCTACGGATCTAGAAAACCACCAATTTTTGATTTGATTCTGTCTACATCGACTAGATCTTGAGGATGTAGTTAAAGATTGGAGAATAACACACTTTTCTCCTTACACTCTTCCTTTGGTGATAGGATGCCTAAATCCTCTTGTTGATTATTCGTATACACACGTTTGGTTTGGGAATTGATCACTCCCTTCCCCATCTCATCATCATCTATACAAAAACGCAATCATCTAAACATTTCCAATCATCACTCTTATTCAAGTACATGTCTCATCATGACATTACACTTTTTACTACGTTGCATGGATCAACCCGCTGATCCATGTTTAAACACACTATATGGTTCTTCCGACATGTTTGTACTACACTTTTGCATGTTCTACTTAAACATGGGAATCTATGGATTTCTCTTAGGTACAAATCTCTATCTACTTTATGTTACTAAGCCTTCACTCACCAACATAAATTGGAGGAAAATGTAGTAAAAAAATCATGCACTTACTATTACATTTATACCACAAAGTATGTTATTTTATATATGGATCTTGTGTAAGAAAAGTATTCACTAATGGCTCATCATCTAGTTCTTGTCATCACTTAGTTGGTCATCATTAGCATTTGTCTCACATAGTATTCAGTTGTCTTCACAATTATGATCATCTTTTAGTAAGTATTAAGTGTCATAATTTGGTCGTTTGTTGTCTTTGGTCCATAACTAGGGCACACATGGATGCCTTGGTCCTTGATTTTAGGTTGCCTAGTTTTCGTGATGTTCACATTTAATTTCTTTGTTTGAGGTCATTCTCTACGGTTTTATTTTCCCATTCACCTATGTATTAGTCATCATGTCAGGCCATTAGTGTTGAAATTTGAGCAAGAGATCCCTATATCAACATAACATACTCATCACATTATGGGTGAACTATCTACTATTAATAGCTAGCTACTACTATGGTAAAGGACTACATTTGGGAATATTCTACATCAACATTACATAAGCATAGGGGAAATGGTTATATTCATTATATTCCATCCACCATTTGTATCTTGCATCTAGTTATTTCCCCTACTTCTACATCATTGATGCTAGGGAACCCTAGGCACACAATTACACACACAAACACACAAAACTACATTGGGTTTGGAATGTAGTGCAATGCTTAGTTGTAATTCCACCATTGTGGAAGCTAAGGTCAGTCTAACCCCTTCATTTGCATGTTTCATTTTGAGGAATTTGATGCTTTTTATGGGGGTTTTCAGGTAAATTTTGATCACGTCACTATAGTGACACAAGCGAAGATATAAAGATAACTAAGTGACAAAGAGGAAGACATAACGAAGCACTTGTGACATTACCAGAACTGGGTCCTAAGCTTTTCTACAAACAAGAGTAACCAGACTATAGACAAGGGCACCCACATGTGCCCCCAGCCCTCTCCAGTGCCCCAAGATCGATGAGATCCCTATGTGCTACAAATTTCGAGTCACAACTTCACATTATGCCCTATTTTCTTGTCAATCATTATAGTCCAACAACACAACAAGGTAAGTAATTTTCATGTTAGTAACCTATCCTTCATATTTCCATTTATTACATTTCACTTATTTACTTTAGAACTTATCTTACATTTCACATTAGTTATATTATCATTGTTACTAGTTAGATTAGCTATAAAAATCCCTATTTTAGTTAATCATTTTGGTGAACCCGTCTTATAGAATACCTTACCCTAGGATCTGCTACATGGCTAATAATATACCATCTTCCTCACCCATTATGCCTCATTTCGAGTGTTAACCCTATTTATAATGGGATTGCCATCATTTGAACTCAAATCTCTCTATATCTCACATATTCCAACACCGATCATATTCAAAAATAACTTCAAGATGGCTTGCAATATGTGCCTACTAGCTTTGAAAATTCTCCTTTAGGAATTAGTATTGTTGATGATCTAATAGCCTTTACCTTGATTGTATGCCATGTTATACGATTACTTGTGATCCACCTGCTAATATTTCACATGAAACATTAGATGATTCTCTTATTAATTACTTATTTGGTATTAACACTCAGTCACCTGTGCATATTAGTTCTACTTCTACTCCACCAATTGATATTATTCCTTCTCCTACCCTCTTCGACATTACTTCTCATGTTACATCCTCTCCTAGTTTGCATAATCCTCCATATTATGTTAATGATCTTGTTGACAATGTGATTAGTGACATCCACATTTCGAGAATCACTCTCTGATAATGGTGAGACACTTTATAGTCATGAATCTCCTTTTTTTCATACAGCCAAGTGTGCCTCACCTTCTCCATTACTATCTCCTCCAGAGGTTACATCTCGTACTATGCATGAGTCATCACCTTCCATCACTTTTTCTTGACCTACTATTTCATATCCTCTTGACACATCTCCTTCTATAGAGGTTTATACATTAGGACCTTCACCTATTATGGAGGATTTTGAAGCTAGACCTACTATTTTGCTATGGATGACCCTTCGATATCTCCCACCATAGCTTCTTTGACATATCCTACTGGTGTTCCCTTAACATTATACCCTTCTCCATCACCTTTGGAGATTGCTATGATCACACATAATGGCAGGTTACAACCAATCAATACTTTATTTCTGTCCTCCCAATTTTTTCACAAGATATTTTATCTCTCATGCACGCTGTTGGACAATTACAATCTCAGGTACAATATCTCACTTTAGAAAGTAGGGATTATTACGCCTCCATGGACAATAATTTATTACATTGAAATCCGGTCCCTAGAAGATTCATAATTAAGCATTTCCTTGCAATTTCACTATGCCTACTTTCACATGTTTTGATGGTGGGTGATCCTCATGCTCATCTTTCATATTACCATAGTACTATGGCCTCTTATTCTAATGATCTCTTATTACTTAAATCCTTTCGCTATAGTATTACCAATGAGGCATTACAATGGTATACTCATCTCCCTTTGGATCCATTAGCACTTTTTATGACATGGAGGATGTCTTCCTCCATCGTTTTATAATCAACAATGGCCCTAAGGTTACTTATGACCGCTTACCTTCTCTACATCAAGGCTCCACGAAACCTATCAAGGACTATATCCTATGATTCAATGCTTGTATCCATCAACTTATTTTTCAACCCATTGATCTTGAGAAGTAATTTATTTTTGTTGAGGCCTCATTCCTCCACTTAAGAAACGATTACAATATGATACATGTGAGTCATTCACTCTCTTATGCTATAAGGTTATTGACTTAGAACAAGATCTCCTCTCTACACATGCCATAGATCCTACACATGCTTCTACGGCTATAGCCTCATCTAGTTCTCCACCGAGCCTTTGGTTGAGTGTCCTACACAATCTCCTACCAAGCAAATTAAGCAAGCTCCACCCTCTTCGCCACCAAAGCATACTCCTTCTCTAACTCCGCAACAAGATACTCCTCCTACCACCCCACCTAGGCCATGTGAACCTTTGCACTTTTCTCACCATGCACAACCACATGATGTGTTGTGTGTATTACTCAATGAGTGATTAATTTTCTTACCTTCTAACCAACATCATCCACAACACCAATTACAACACCAACGTGACCAACACTATTGTAATTATCATTGCATAAATGGCCATAGAGACAATGACTATCTTGCCCTTCAAGATAGATTGCAATAATTAGAAGATAAAGGCATCATCTCCTTTGGTTCTCGCCCACATGAGTGATCCATCTCTCCTTTACATCGCTAGAAAGTTCCTACTACAATTGAGTCATCTCCCACATATGGTGCTTTGACTATGATGTACTCACCCCCATCTACTATTCACATGCATTCCCCATCGCACCCATTACATCCACTCCATCCACCTTATCCATCACATTCACACTATCTAAAACATTATGATGTTACTTCACACTGGGTACCACAACATCCCACTTTCACACATTCCACCACAACTCCATATGACATTCAGTTTGGTTCATACACTCATGTTACTTCCATTCCACACGCTACCACCACTCCATGCCACCATGGTATTTGGTAGGTGAGTACCATCATCTCACCCCTCAATGATGCACTTGTGCTCTTCTAGTTCTTACATGACTATTGAGGGTTTCTTTAAGAACTTCTCACAATGTGTTTCATCGTTCATTTGGCATAGTTCTATCATTTCCTATGATGCACTCATGTCTTTTTAGGGCTTATTAGTTATTGTTTGAGGGATCCTAATCAAATGAACCTAATCACCGATATGATGTGGGGCATTGATATTCCCCCTACAATTAATCTCACTAATATATTATGATTACCTTGCATTATTATGACATAGATTCAACATAGCACATTAGTTCACCACTCATTTATCATCTCTTTTCACATACATTTTTCTATCATTATCATATTAACTACACATTGTGAATTCCATTCTACAAACATTGTGCTTAACTCATCACATTCTATTTTTCATCATTCCACAAATGTTCCATCAACCAAAATTAATAATATATAGATATATCACATACATTCTAACAATAATTAGTAACTCATAAAACACCCATATAACACAAAATAAAATCATCACATATAAGTCACATGTATCCATAAATAGGAAGCAAATACAATCATCACTAGGGGCAACTCCCTACATCATCTATGATCATAGCTCATCATCGCTATCACTCTAAGGTATGGTGAGAGCCCTAGAACTAGATGCCTCACCACCCACTCTATGCCGATGTTCATGGCCTCGATATTGCTCCACCTGTCTCCGTAATAAGGTGTTCTCCATAGATTGCTTTACAAACTTATGCTAAAACTCCATGAACTATTCAAAAACCTCCTACAATAGAGACCGCCACCTAATGCCTCATGGTCATGTCAAGTATCCTCACTTGTCTCATCCCTCTTGGCCACTAATACAATACATGTCACTGCCGCTACAACCACTGGCTCAAATAAATGGGCATGCTCTCCTGTAATATCATCCACTCGCTCTAATATACCACCGCTAAGTACATTGGTTGACACATTCCACATCAATGTGTGGATGGATGTGTCTAATATCAATGGCCAATATGCATCACCTACAAAACAAACAACATCAACACATTAGACAACCGATATTCAAGCCTAAGCTAATAAATCAACATACATAACATAACTATATAGATACTAATGCTCCACCACAACAATGCACCACATGGTGGGGACATATGCTTACCTTAGTCTTCCCCTTCCTCCATGCACCAACCTTGCTAGATCAGCAAATAATAGAAACAATAGTACTCATTGATGTGTTACCCACCATGTACGATACTCCTCTATACTAACAAAATCGTCTCCGCATCTATAACCTCTATTGGTGCATCAACCTTGTCTAGACTAGGAGGTACTAACTACTCTGTTGTGGGCCTGGCCAGCCCATGCCCTCCTCGGTGCTCACGATAGCTCTAAGGCATATATATGGTTCTAGGGCACATCTGAGCCATACCAAATGTCGCATTACCCTCTTCACCTGAAATAACTTTGCCATGTATGAAAACCTATCCTTAAACCACATCCTCCGCCGAATACACCGTAGCTCCATGACATCCTCAGACTAACCTCCATAATCACGATATGACCTCCATGTGATGGCCTTGGGCCCCATCCTATCTATCAATGCTCTATAAGTATCCGTATCCATTATGTGCCCAAAAATATTAATCCATCTCCTCACGTATATTTCTGGCCTCACCCAATTTGTTCATGGCCCCCTACTAGTCTCAATACTGCTATATGCTCATATTCCCATACATGTAATAGCATTTTGGCCCCTATCCCACCACCATGCTCATCATGAGTAAACCGATACAAGTCTCTATATAAATGGGCCAACACATCGTGCACATGCATACCTCCTACTATCATCCTCTATCCGATGACAAATATCATGCATCTTATATAAGATGCCTACGCCTCCTCCCTCCTCGTCTATCGAGGAAGAAATAACCATTGCTATAAACTTCTGCAAGCGTGGAACATTAGATCTCAAAATAACATCTAGACTAATATACACCTCGGTAGGTGTCCGAGTCCCTATAAAGTACCATCTTGCAACTCACATATGCCTATCCATATCCTCTAGTGGCATCACATGAACCCTCTGCCCAACAACCATCAACTGTAATATATGATACACGTCCTCTTATGTCACATTCATCTCTCCCATAGGTAGCCAAAATGTGCATATATCTTGCACACCATCTGTCACATAATGTAATCAACATAAGCATATTATGGGGCACATCCCCCATCCATGCTATGTGTCATAGGCCGGCACAGTCCATCACATCCCAATCCTCATCAGATAAACCCAAACCAAGCAACATGCTCAAATGACGACCTCCATGAAACTCCCTTGAGTGGATATTCTTATGAACTACACAAAACAACAACAAACACAACATTAGAACACTTTACAAGTATAACCAGACCTACTTATCACATTATTACTCATTACAAACTTGATTTTCAACATTCCAGAAATATACACACTTTCGGACCAGGGTGCCCAGATGCGGGGACTGGGCGCCTAGAAGTAGGATACTAGCACCTAGTTCTAAGAACTCCTATTTAGGGGTAATTAACACTCCCATCACTCTTGTCTGGGTTTAAAATCTAGAGAAAATTAAAATTCTCAAAATTGCAAAAATTCACTAGAAATGACCCATACACCATACATTTTTTTTTCCGAAAAACATGTCACTTACCAACTTTGTGGTAGTATGCAATTCTACGATGGTCACTACCCTCTCAAATTAGCTAGGACGTGCTACTCTCGCTTATAACATATTTGTTCACCTAAACCCACTCTCGCAATAGTGTAAATAACAAATAAGACTAAACAATTTTTCACCTTACTATTTATAGTTCCTCTTTCACCCACATTACTATAATCATTATTTCAGGCACATTTTTGATACTAACACAACACTACACCATTTTGATCATATCTTGAGCATTTTTACTCGATTTACACCCCACTTGCGGTGTTATTTTAAGTATTCCACCTACGACCATACTATATACATAGCGTGCATATTATTCCTCTTTCATGACATTGTAATTCAAATTATCATGATTTTTACCACTTTCTACATATATCGTGCTTACTTTCAGCTTAAGTGTTCGCTCTTCTAATCACTTCTCCTTTCACCGAAAGGGGGAATATCATTGGGGTCATCCTATAATTCCCCTTATATCACCATGCATTCAAAACACTACCAATGTGATGATTTCAAAACATTTACTAATTAACTATGCAAGATTTCACCATTCATCCCCCCTAATGACCCAATATGGGGACAAATGTGACGCCTCATCACTCCCCCTAATGATCTAACTTGGGGGAAACAAGCGTTAAAAATATTTCCATACGATCATTCACTAACATCTATTAATTCCCCTAATGACCTAACTTGGGGGCAACTAGCGTAAAACATCTCCACAAGTAATTAATCATTCAACTAATCAATTAATGCATTCAAATTTCCAACAATCAAAAACATATCATCCAGTCAAATATAATCTAACACAATTGGCCTCCCAGATGACCAAACTTGGGAGTTACGCGTGACCTCCTAGATGACCTAACTTAGGAGATCATATTCATTTATCGCTTCCAAATGACCTAACTTAGAAGCCTTCTCACATTTCACGCTTGCTTCTAGATGACCTAACTTGGAAGCCACCATATATCTTCGGGTTCTCTTCTAGATGATCATACATGGAAACCATCACATTATGAAGATACCCATGGAGTGGGGGAAAGATTTCCTTTCCTATACCACTCCTATATGGGTCAACTGTTTGATGAATTTATCTGGATGCAAAAATGACCAAATTTTGATCTAAGTCCATCTACAACGGCTAGATCTTGAGGATGTAGTTAAAGATTGGATAATAACACACTTTTCTCCCTACACTCTTCCTATGGAAAAATGATTCCCAAATCCTCTAGTTGATTTTTTGTATAAACACGTTTGGGTTGGGAATTGATCAATCCCTTCCCCATCTCATTTTCATCTATACAACATTCGTAATCATCTAAAAATTTCCAATCATCACTTTCATTAGTACAAGTCTTATCACGACATTACACTTTTTACTATATGTTACATGGATCAACCCACTGATCCATGGTTTGAAACACTACATGGTTCTTCTTGCACGCTTCTACTACACTTTTGTGTGTTTTACTTTGGCATGGGAATCTCAAAAGTTTTATTAGGTAAGCATCTCTATCTACTTTATGTTACCAAGCATTCACTCACCAACATAAAGTGGGGGAAAATGTAGTAAACAAATTACGCACTTACTATTACATTTATACCACCAAGTATGTTATTTTATATATGGATCTCACGTAAGAAAAGTATTCACTAATGGATCATCATCTAATTCTTGTTGTTACTTAGTTGGTCATCATTAACATTTGTCTCACATAGTCATCGCTTGTCTGCAAAATTCTAGTCATCTTTCAACAAGTATTAAGTGTCTTAATTTGGTCGTTTGTTGTCTCTGGCCCCTAACTAGGGTGCCTAGGGTCATATTGGGGTGCCCATGGGTGCCCTGGTCCTTGATTTTGGGTGCCCTAGTTTCTGTGATGTTCACATTTAATTTCTTTGTTTGAGGTTAGTCTCTACAATTTTTTTGTCCCATTCACCTAGGTATTAGTCGGTATGTCGGGCCATTAGTGTCAAAATTTGAAAAAGAGATCCCTATCTAAACATAACATACTCACCGCATCATGGGCATACTATTTACTATTAATAGCTAGCTACTACTAAGGCAAAGAAATGCATTTGGGAACCTTCTACATTTGCATCACACATGTATAGGGGAAACGGTTGTATTCATTCTATTCCCTCCACCATTTGCATCTTACATCTAGTTATTGCCCCTACTTCTACATCATTGATGCTAGGGAACCCTAGGAACACAATTACACACACAAGCACACAGAACTACATTAGACCTAGAATGTACTGTATCACTTAGTTGTAAGTCCACCATTTTGGAAGCTAAGGTTAGTCCGAACACTTCATTTACATGTTTATTTTTGAGAAATTTGATGCTTTGTATGGGGTTTTTAGTTAGAGATTGATCACGTCACTATAGTGACACAAGCGAAGATATAATGACAACTAAGTGATAAAGAGGAAGACAAAATGAAGCACTTGTGACATTACTAGAACTAGGTCTTGATATTTTCTACACATCGAGAATGCCAAGACTATAGACCAGGGTGCCCACATGCGCCAAAGTCCTCTCCCAAGCAACCTAGTACAAATAAATCCCCACGTGCTACAACTTTCTGAGTCGCAACTTCAAATTCTTCCCACTCCTCCTATCAATCATCATAGTCAAAAAACACAAGGTAAGTACTTTTAGGTTAGTACCCTATCCCTTCCTATTTCCATTTATTGCATTTCATTTAAATACTTTAGCACTTATCTTACATTTCACATCAGTTATATTATCATTGTTACTAGTTATATTAGCTATAAAATCCTCATTTTAGTTAGTCATTTTGGTGAACCCATCTTATAGAATACCTGATCCTAGGATCCATAACATGGCTAATAATAGACCATATTCCTTACCCATTATGTCTCATGTTAGTGTCAACCCTATTTATGATGAGACTACCATCACTGAACTCAAATCCCTCTATAGCTCACTTACTCCCACACCTGATCATATTCAAAAATAACTTCAACATGACTTGTAATATGTGCCTAATAGCTTTGAAAATTTTCCTTTAGGTATCAATATTATTGATGATCCAATAGCCTTTACTCATTGTACACCATGTTATACGGTTACTTGTGATCCACCTGCTGATATTTCACATGAAACATTAGATGATTCTCTTATTAATTACTTATTTGGTATTAACACTTAGTCACACTGTGCATAATAGTTCTACTTCTACTTCACCCTTTGATATTATTGCTTTTCCCATGTCTTCTGACATTGCTTCTCATGTTACATCCTCTCCTAGTCCGCATACTCCATATTATGTTGATATTCCTATTACATGATGTGATTAGTGATATCCTCTTTTCAAAAGTACTCTATTATAATGGTGAGGCACTTTATAGTCACGACTCTCCTTCTTTTCATACAACCCAGTGTGCCTTACCTTCTCCATTACTATCTCCTCCATAGGTTACATCTAGTACTATGCACGAGTCTCCACCTTCCATCACTTCTTCTTCACCTACTGTTTCATCTCCTCTTGACACATCTCCTTCTATAGAGGTTTCTACATTAGGACCTTCACCTATTACGGAGGTTTCTAATGCTATCCCTACTATTACTAAGGATGGCCCTTCGATATCTCCCACCATATCTTCTTCAACATCTCCCACTAGTGTGCCCTTAGCATCATACCCTTCTCCATCACCTTTAGAGATTCCTATGATCACACATAATGGTAGATTACAACCATTCAATACTTTATTTCCATCTTCCCCAATTCTATCACATGATATTTTATCTGTCATGCATGTTGTTGGACAATTACAATCTCAGGTCCAATATCTCACTTTATAAAGTAGGGATTATTACGCCTCCATGGATAAAAATTCATTACATTGAAATTCGGTCCCTAGAAGATTCATAATTAAGCATTTCCTCACAATTTCACTATGCCTACTTTCACATGTTTTGATGGTTTGGGTAATCCTCATGCTCATCTTTCATGTAGTAGTATGGCCTCTTATTGTAATGATCTCTTATTACTTAAATTCTTTTGCTATAGTATTACTAATGAGGCATTACAATGGTATAGTCATCTCCCCTTTGGATCCATTAGCACTTTTTATGACATGGAGTATGTCTTCCTCCATCGTTTTATAATCAACAATGATGCTAAGATTGCTATGACTGCTTACCTTCTTTACGTCAGGGCTCCACCAAACCTATCAAGGAATACATTCTATGTTTTAATGCATGTATCCATCAACTTATATTTCAACCCATTGATCTTGAGAAGCAATTTATTTTTTGTTGAGGCGTCATTCCTCCACTTAAGTAATGATTACAATATGATACCTGTGAGTCATTCACTCTCCTATGCTATAAGGTTATTGACTTAGAACAAGACCTCCTCTCTATACATGCCATAGATCCTACACAAAGCTTATGCGACTATAACATCATCTAGTTATCCAATTGATCCTTTGGTTGAGTGTCCTACACAATCTCCTACCAAAAATATTAAGCATGCTCCACCCTCTTTGCCACCAAAATGTACTCCTCCTACCACCACACTTAGGCCATGTGAACCTTTGTACTTCTCTCACCACACACAATTACATGATGTGCTTTGCATATATTACGGAATGAGCGACTAATTTCCCTACCTTCCAACTGGTATCATCCGAAACACCACTTACAACACAAATGTGATTTTTGATCAGAGAATACTTGTTAGAGATCACACAAGAAGTCCACATGGGAGAGAAAGCGGAGATCAAGGGCACGGAGGGATAGGAAGAACCCGCGCGTGGAGGGAAAGTTCAACATTTAAGACTTAGCTAATTTTGAGCATGAAGACCTATTTTTAGAAGATGGCGTATGCAGAACACACCAATGATGTAGAGATGTGCGCACCACACATTATCTATCTTTAGAGGATCAGATCAAACATTTTGCATGGAGACGAGCTAAGAATAGGATTGTCACTTCAGTTAACTGTAAGAGGTCTATAGATAGCACACTTGCATGTGTGGCTATGCCTGTAAATGGCATGTGGCTATTAATAACATGCAACCTATTTCTAGAATAGATAAGTGGTGAAGGAAAGTCCACTCCCTATATATATGATATGAAGAACACAGTAGGAGATATACATAGAGAGAGATGAATGTATAGAGATATAGAGATATGCACATATTATTAGATTACTATATCAGATCCATACACACATTGGTATAGATTGACATTATTATAAGGATATTTTGTGTTTATTAATAGATGGAAGATATTGGCTGAATCTAAGTGTCATTCCTATGTGTAATTGAGTAGTGCATGTTATTGATTCAATCATGATTACTATTTAAGCTTTTTCTTTCATAGATCTGAATGTAGCATGCATTGTAGAATGGTGGATTAGTTATGGATATATATGTCTCTTCCTTCATCACACTAACATCCTACTATAACAACCCTAAAGAGGGACTTGGTACCTTTGCACACTTTGGGTGAGTGCTTAGTCTAGGCTGAGTGATGTGTCAAAGTGTATCTAGGGTGTTATCTGGTAAATTCTAGGCTGCATCATTGGTTCTATTTTCAGGACCTCTTTTCGCTTTTTTCAGGATGGTTTGTGATGAAGACGTATCAGTTAACTCTAGCAAGTATTGAGGAGTGGATACATGATTTGGAGGAAGAATATGCACGGCGGTTCAGCAGTGGATCTAAGTTTAACACACGCACTTGGGTAGAAAAAAATTTGTATGATAGCGTATACAAGATATTTTTTGCTATCTTTCCAATAGAACTAAATGAGTGGCTTATTGCATATGCATCTCAGTGGAATTGGAGGTATCGTGTACTTGTCGGACATAGGAAGAATTTCAGGCCCTTTATGATGCTGATTTGATCTAGACTTGCGTTGTGGATACATGGTTTCATGGTGTTCTAAATAGTTATATTATGGAATATTCAATTTCAATGTATTCTTTCCGAAGGTAGATGGATTCAATTTTTACGGTATCTAAGAGGAGTATATCTGCAAGGTATTCCATTGGTGATCAAGATCTTGATGGTAAATTTGAACCTGGAGAGTAAACCGATGGCTAACTAAACTTCACCATGCATGAGGGCAGGAATAGGTTTGGTGAAAGATGGTAGACCTAGCAGTAGAGAGGTAGAGAGAGGAGAGGTGACTTAAGTATAATGAGGCATGTGAGAGGGAGATAGAGAAGTAACATTCCATTGCAGAAAGTATGGCGTTAAGGAGAGAGATGGCTCGTGAAGGATTTATAGCTCACGTAGAAGACATGGAGCCAGAGCATCAGGAACTCCCCATCTTTGAAAACATCACAAAGATCCCCCTTGGCCTCACACAGAAGTGTGCCAACAAAGACTACCTAGGGCTGTGGGTGTGCATCTTAATCCACTTGGTGACCTAGCCCTTGTGCTTGGTTTTCCAGATCTAGTATGAAAATTAACCAACAAGCTAACTTAGGAAGTAGGAGAACAAGAGTAAGTTAAGGAACAAGTACATCAATGGTAGGGATGGATGGCTTCAATGATATTTTGAGGAACATTCTTAGGTGTATCATCCACATAGAATGTGAGCGCATAGAATTTTGGATTCACCTCTGGAAGTGGAACTACCTCACAGACTATAGGGGTTTAATATAGTACTACTGTTAGAGCTTAGGGGAGTACATCTACAGGTCCTATTCCAACTATAGGTGGAGGATCAGGAGGTATAGGTGGTTCTAGTTTGGGTGGATTTGGTGGTTCTGGAGGTAGACGAAGCACAAGAGGTTTTGGATCGGGTGGTCAATGTCCACAAAGTAACCACAAAATATCAATATGGAGATGTCTCTTCATCTCCAGGAATATAGAGGTATAGAGGATCTTTCTTGAACATGTGCACATGTGTGAAATGTTGTGGCGCACTAAAGGGATCATGGATTCTGAGAGAAAGGAAAGTCAATTTGCTACTACATTATAGGGACGTGCACACAATTGGTATAGGAAGTTTGACCCTGATCAAACTTGCATGGATTATGTAGCATTAAAGGATGCTTTCTGAAAGAGTTCCATATCCCTGAATTTGAGAAAAAAGTATCAGCATGCTCAAAGATATCAAGAAAGGCACTACTGAGAGTGTATGTGAGTATGATGCCCATTTTAAGACACTTATCTAAGTTATCTTATGTTATTCATGCAAGCCAACATGCACAATGGTTTGTTGGAGGATTGATTACACCATTTAGAAGGGCATTGTCACATAAGACATACATGCGATCTGTGTGAAGCACCTTTATGTGTTGAGGTAGTTGGGAGCATTGACATTGGCATTAGTCCATTCTTAGAGGCACATATTGTAGTTATGGAAAAGTAGTTAGAGAAGCTATCACCGAATTCGACCCATGAAACACGCTCAGAATTTGGTGTACAGATTGTGAAGTGGAAGGTCACAACAAGAATAGTTGTCCTTGTAGATCTATACACTCATTCTTTGTTGGATTGTGAGATTTTCCATTGGAATCATGATGCTAGTCACTTTGTCCATTGTTACAATGCATGATAAGGAAGAATGTATCCTGCTTTTGTAAACTTTTCCACTCCATGACCCATGATACTGAAGATTGTCGGTTGATTAGTTAGATATAGAATGCTATAGACATTGGGGTATGACAGAAAAGTGTAACAGATAATTCCAAAGGAAAGAATGAGCACTAGGATCATGATCATAATCAAATGTGCTATGATAGGAATGAGGGGAATTTTGAAGGAGTTCATGGAAGGGGACATGGATATCATGGTGGATATGGAGGACGAGGCCGTGGTGGAGGAAGAGGTGAGTTCCCTTGTGGAACATGTTATACGTGTGGATCTCCTGATCACTATAGGTGCGAATGTCCTCAGAATATTGCATGTTATTTATGCGGACAGAACCATAGCTATGAAGTGTACCCGGACTTATATGAGCATCTGAGTAAGCAACATAAGTAAGAAAACAAAGGTGTCGGGATGGTTAGAATCTAGCGCGTGGTAGAAGATCAGTCAATGCCCAAGATAGTAGGACTTGAGGCATTGATAGTGAAGATTACTACATGAGATGAAGCAATGTGCACAAGAGATGCATTACACAAGAAGCCTATGATCACCAAGGAGGAGGTTTTACATGCAAGGTACCCAAATCTTGCTCATCAGAAGGAAGTTTATTTGGATACCATGAAAGTGCTGAGGAATCTTTAGGGTGAGATACAATACTTAAAGGAACAGAAGAAAGCATCAGAGATAGTCCAAACTGATATCGATGATTTGAGAGAAGTGTGTAAAATGTTTCGCAGGAGAACATCATTCCACTATTAGGAATTTGGTTAAAAGGGAAAACTCCATGCACAAGTATTGAGACCGGATGTTAGATTATGCATGCAAATCTTTCCCCTGAAAACATTGACTATGACAAGGAAATTACTTTGAATGCTGTTGTGGATGGATGGTTCTTTGAAAGCAACATATTGATTGGTACATGTGCGGAAGTAAATGTGCTTATAGTAGATACATGGGTACAAATGGGGAGGCCTCCATTACAAGCATCATCTAATGTGTTGTTCATGGCAAATCTGGACTAAGACCACTCCCATAGGAGTTTTGAAGGATGCATCTATAACCATATAAGGGGCCAAGTTCACTGGGGATTTTGAGGTACTAGCACTGGTAGAAACAAACAATTTTCTAGCCTTTCTTGGATGCCCTTGGTGTTATGCGAATAATGCTGACTTGAGATTCAATAAGGGGTATATCAGCTTTGAGAACAAGGAGGAAAGAGTTGTGATACCTCTAATAGATGGGAAGTCTACACCATATGTTGAGCCTCTAAGTGAGGAGGACTTAAACAAAATTTATGTACGCACTATTCAGGACCCAGAGGTCAATGAGCCATCAAAAGAAGGCATCCTACAGTGGGAGGATTCTCATTCTATTAGTGATACTACAAGTATTGCTTGTGATAATTGGGCTCATGGTACATATGAACTAGTAGGGTGCGAGGTGAAAAGCGATGGTTGCGCGCAAGAATGGACTTCGTTCGGTTCGATGGATAGGTAGCACAATACCTTGGTATATAGGGGTAGAATATCTTCCTATATTTTTGAAATCCATGGAAACACAATGGAAAAATCAAATTAAGAGAAGAGATATGTTAGTATATACCTTGCGCGAGGATAGCAGTGCACTGGTGGGTAGTCCACAGAGATAATCTTATAAAATGGGAAGAGATTGGAGTCACCTTATTTATTAGGTTTGTAAAGAACAATGCACCTACGTAGATCTACCCTTATCATGGTGATCAACCTGTTTGAAAACACATTCACCAAAGTGTGAGAGACTCTGGACATCAAGATAGGAAGCATTACCACCTTCACTCTGGGTGTATAGATTGTACTCTACGCTACAAGGATGCGCACACACCTGGTATGTATACACAAAACTACATTGAGAGAGACCGAAAAATGGAAAAATTTGTGAAGGAATGATCCATACCTTTGACTAATTTTCTTCTCAACCTCCAATAGAAGAGACATTACAATTTGTCAAGTTCTTAACTATGGGAGATAGTGCAAAAGAAGAAGAGCATATTCAAGAATTATTTTTGTAAGGCGAGTGCGGAGTGAATTTTGAAAAGGAAGAAGAAATGGACTCCATACTACTTGAACGTTCTTACCTTGAGAAAGAGAAAGGAAATCTAATTTACATCATGGCTGATGAGGAAGTGAGAACCTAGATATTGAACATTCACAAGGGGTGTGTGAGGTCTTGGACAATGCATACAAGGATACACACACGTATCATGGACCCATAAAGACAAAGTAGGTGAATATAGGTTCGAGGCCGAGCCTAAGGAGGCCATCATTAGAGACTACCTGATCAGACTTGGAGGAAGTAAAGATCATTGAGTTACTCAGGATTATCGGGACTTAATCCCTTAAGGGTATCATGAAATTAAAGGCATGCATAAATCACTTGGGACATGAAGATAAAACTTAAGCATGGTGCATGACCAGTTAGGAAGTAACCTTGTAAAATGAACCCTAATTTACGTGAAAAGTTAAAAGAAGAAATTGATAAAATGTTGAAATCTAGAATTATCAAGCCCCTTGATGATTCAAAATGGGTTAGCCCAATGGTGATCGATGTATCAAGAAGGATGGATGAATTAGAATATGTGTGGACTATAGGGAGCTAAATGCTGTTTGTGTAACAAACCCATTCCCTATGCCATTCACTAAGGAAATACTTGGAAGGAGTGGTAGGGCACAAAATATGTTCTTTCATAGATGGGTTTTTTGGGTATCATTAGGTTAGGATTGCTCATAAGGATCAAGAAAAGACAACATTTACTACTGAATGGGGTAGTTTTTCCTATATTGTGATGCCTTTTGGATTGAAAAATGCACCTATTATATTCTCATGCATGGTTGTTCAGACATTCAAAGAATTTATTCACAAATACTTACAAGTCTACCTAGACGATTGGACAATATATGGGCTTGTGAAAGATCATTGTGACAATCTGTGCTTAATTTTTGAATGGTGCAGACAATTGAGTATCTCTTTGAGCATCAAGAAGTGCACATTTTCTACACCATTTGGAATAATGTTAGGACATATAATCTATAAGGAAGGTTTGCTAGTTGATTCAACTAAGGTTGCAGGTGATTTTAGGCCTAGAAGTACCTACTAGTCAAAGTGAGGTGCATGAATTTTTAGGTCATACGGGATATTAGAAAATTCATCAAAGGGTATGCCAAAGTTGCTACACCCTTGGAAGAGTTATTGAAGGTGAAAGGTACATTTTATTAAGGAGAACCGCAACAACGTGCGTTTGAGATATTAAAAGAGAAACTTACTACCGCGCCCATTATACATTTTCCCTCATGTGATAAACCATTTCATCTACATGTGGATGCTTCTGGCATGGCCATTAGCATTGTGTTAGCTCAACCTAACAAAGGTATTATAGATCATCCAATTTGTCTTGCTAGTAGGAAGCTGACTCCTACTAAAAGGAATTATACAACTAGAGAGCGCAAAGCTTTGTCCATGATCTATGCATTGCAAAAGTTTCAATAATACTTGTTAGCAACACCATTTGTGTTTTATACAGATCACATGGCATTGAAGTACTTGGTAAACAAGCCCATCTTACAGGGGCACATATACGAGATGGGTACTCCTATTTCAAGAGTTTGATTTCATGGTTGTGGTGAAGCTAAAGAAAAGAAATTATGGACCAGACCATTTATCTAGAATCAACTTAGGAGAGGAAGCACAGATAATTGAAGAAACCATGCCAAATGCACAATTATATAGGTTACAACGTGTGCCCATAGAATTATAAGACATTGCTATCTTTCTACGAACTGGTATGGCACCAGAAAGAATGAAGGAATTAGAAAAGAAACAACTTGTTATATGTATGACACCGTTTATGTTAATTAGTGGTGACCTCTACAAGTTAGGTAGAGATGAAGTATTACGTAGTTGTGTATTAGAGCATGAGTGCAAGGATATTGTGGAAGAAGCCCATGGTGGTATTATAGAAGGCCATTATGTAGGTGATATGACTTCCCATAAGATCCTACTCACTAGATTATGGTGGGAGACATTATATAAAGACTATAAAGAATATTGTAAGGTGCGTGATCATTGTCAGCACCTAAGAAAACCAAGGAAAAGAGATGAGATGCATTTGAGACCAATTACTAGTGCCGAACCATTTGAGAAATGGGCCATTGAATTTGTAGGACCTATTTCACCACCGCCGCAGGATTGGATCACACTATATTATTACTTGCACAAATTATCTCACATGGTGGGCGAAGCATAACACCTATGAAAGGACTCTGTATAATAGCCAAGTTTCTATGGGAGAATGTTCTTACAAGATATGGATGTCTTTTAAGCTTGAAAAGTGATAGGGATACACACTTTTGAATGAGACAATCAGGATCCTATTAGCCGAGTTTATGGTTGTACACCATAAAACTACACCCTACTGTCCTCAGGAAAATGGAATTACTTGAGGCTTTCAACAAGATTTTGAGCTAGACTTTGACAAAAATTTGTAATGTTGTAAGAAAGGATTGGGATGACAAAGTGTCAGCTATTCTTTGGGCATATAGAACAACTTACAAGAGATTGAATAAAGCCACACCATTTTATATGGTGTTTGGTGCAAAATCCATTCTCCTTATAGAATTTATGTTACCTTCTTTGTGCATTGTGTGCGCTTGAGGTCTAGCTGATGAGCAAGGCTTTAGAAGAGTGTATCGAGAAGATGATTCAACTGGATGAGTGACGAGCCATAGCACGATGGAGTCAAAAGTAGGAAAAAGCTAGGTAGAAAGCATGGCATGATAGAAACATAAGGGATGAGAAGTTTGAGGGATATTAATCAAATGAACCTAATCACCTATACGCTGTGGGCATCGATATTCCCCATACCATTCATCTAACTAATATATTAGGATTATGTTACATTATTATGACATACATTCAACACAACACATTAGTTTGCCACTCATATATCATCTCTTTTCACATATGTTTTTCTATCATTATCATATTAACTATGCATTACGTATTCCATTTGACAAATATTGTGCATAACTCATCAAATTCTATTTGTCATCATTCCACGAATGTTCCATCAACCAACATTAATAATATATAGATATATCACATACATTCTAACAGTAATTACTAACTCACACAACACCCATATAACACAAAATAAAATCATCACATATAAGTCACATGTATCTATACATAGAAAGAAAATACAATCATCAACTGGGAAACTACCCTACATCATCTACGATCATAGACATCACAAGTTATCACTCTGGGTACTATTAGAGCCCTAGAACTAGATGCCTCACCACCCACTCTACATTGATGTTCGCGGCCTTTATATCACTCCAACTATCTCCGTAATAAGGTGTTATCCATAGATTGCTCCACAAACTAACGATGTAACTCCATGAACTATACAAAAAACTCTTGCACTAGAGGGCCACCACCTAATGCCTTGCAAGCTCATCGAGTCTCCTCTCTTGCCCCATCCCTCTCGGCCACTAATATAATACATGTCACTTCCGCTATAGCCACTGACTCAAATAGATGGGCATGCTCACCTGTAATATCATCCACTCACTCCAATATACCCTTGCTAAGTACATCAATCAACACATTCCATGTCAATGTGTGGATAGATGTGTCGACTATCAATGACCAATACACATTTCCTATAAAACAAACAACATCAACATGTTAGACAACTAATATCTAAACCTAAGCCAATAAATCACCATACATAACATAAATATGTATAGATACCCACTTTGCCACAATAGATGCTACGGGGTTAGGGACATGTGCTTTACCCACTCTTCCCCCTCCTCTATGTGCCAACCCCATTGGATCGAGAAAATATTGGAAACAACAAGTACCCATCGATGTATTTCCCACCATGCATGATACTCCTATGTACTACCAACATCGTTTGAATCTATAACCTCTATCACTGCATCTACCTCATCCGGAGCAGGAGGTACTAACTACCCTATATGGGCCTTGGCCTAGCCCCCACCCTCCTTGGTGCTCTGATAGCTCTAAGCCATATATATGGCTCTAGGGGCACATCCTGAGCCATACCAAACTATTGTGATACCCTCTCTACATGAAATAACTCCACCATGTCTAGAAACCTATCCTCCTACCACATCATTCACCATATACACCATAGCTACATTACATCCTCAAGATAACCTACATAATAATGATATGGCCTCTATGTGATGGCCTGAAGCTCCATCTTATCTATCAATACTCTACAAGTATCTATATCCATCCTCCACCCATGAATATTAATACATTTTCTCATGTATCTCCGACCTATCCCACTCATGGGCCCCCTACTTTGGTCTCAATACTACTATATTCTCATATGCCCATATATGTAATAGTGTTGTGGCTCCTATTGTTGAGTATGGAGCTTAATGCTTCACAAGAAACTTACTTTTACATGTTACTAGTTTTGATGGTGACCGACACTCGGTAGGCAAAAACCGTTATCGATCGAGGACATGACCGACATCGATTAGGTAGGACCGACATCGGTCACTTGTGTGATAGTGTTTTTGTTCTTTAACAAGAATTAAAATAACTCTCTTGCTTTAAAGATGATTTATTGATTGTAAAAACATATTTAGTTTGCCTAGAATAGATATATATGCATGTATACATTATATGAGGGTAAGAGAGAAGAAAATAACAATGTTTTTGTATGTAAGTTTTCTTGGTCAAGTAGGAAAGAGTAGATGAGTGAGGGAAAAGCATTAAACATCCTGTGAGGTGTTGGAAGACATCATATCTTCATTATATTTCCTTTGTAAATCACTGAATAATAAGATTGGCCATTTCTTGGTGGACGTATCCCACATTGGGTGAACCACATTAAATCTGGTGTTATCTTTCTCCTGTTTTATTTTATCTTTTGGTTATTTCTGCATTCATTACTTATATGCTTTATCTGATTATAGATCATGTGCAACACTATTATATGGTTTAACCCCAACAACTGGTATCAGAGCTTTGTTTGGAGGTTTTGTGTGTTGACATGATTTACTCATAGAGGGTTTTCTGATTGAGTGGGAGCAGAGCAATGGTAGAAGATAGTAAATATCGAGTAGAGAAATTTGACGATCGTAATTATCAACTATGGAAGATGCAGGTGGAGGATTATTTGTATTAGAAAGATCTATACTTACTATTGGATGAACATGGACAATCGGACATGATGAATAATAAAGAATGGAAGGTTCTTGATGGAAAGGCTCTAGTATCTATAAGATTAAGCCTGGCAACATCGATGGCTTCAAATTTTATAGATTTAAAAACCATGGTAGATTTGATTAAATCAGTAGAAAATTTGTATGAGACTCTAGTGCTTCGAATAAGGTTTATTTGATGAAAAAATTGTTTAATTCTAAGATGCAAGAAGGTGGATTTGTATCTAATCATTTGAATGATTTTTGGTCTATTGTAAATCAATTAAAATTGATAGAAATTCCATTTGATGATGAAGTGAAAACACTTTTATTCTTATGCTCTTTTCCAGATAGTTGGGATAACTTGGTAATGGCTGTTAGTAATACAACAAATACTTTTAAAGGTTTGAAATTTGATGATGTGGTTAGTGTAATCCTTAATGAGGAAATACATAAGAAAATCTCAGGAGAAGCATCATATGGAAACACTTTAAATGTAGAAAACAAGGGAAGATATAAGGAGAGATCATCTAAGAGCAAGAAGAATGGGAGATCAAAGTCAAGACATGGTAGATCTAGATCTAGGTACAAAGATTTACTTTGCTAGAATTTTGGAAAGAGAGGACACGTAAAGAAGGAGTGTTGGTCTAAGGAAAAAAAAGAGAATACATTAGACAAAGGTAAAGAAAAAGGTAAAGAGGAAAACATTGCAAGTGAGGTAAAGTAAGATGCCCTTATTCTCTCCTTGGATAGTAAATTAGAATATTGGGTTTTAGATTCAAGCTTCTTTCTATGCTACCCCTAATAAGGGTTATTTCAGAAATTATGTTCAGGGTGATTTTGGACAAGTTTATTTAGGATATGATGAGCCATGCAATATTACTGGTAAAGGTGATGTTTATCTAAAGTTGTAGAATGGAAATCCATGGGTATTGAAAGATGTGAGGCATGTGCTAAGCCTCAAGAGAAATCTAATATTTGCAGGGAAACTTGGTGAATCTGGATGTGTGGTTACATTCATAGCTGACTCTTGGAAGGTTACCAAGGGATCTCTTGTTGTGGCAAGAGGTAAGAAGGTAGGAACTTTATATTTGTCTACCTATGTTATTGATTCCTTTTCTATGCTATCTACTACAAATTTAGATGCAACCATGTGGCATAATCAGCTAGGCCATATGAGTGAAAAAGGAATGTAGATCTTAAAGGCTAAGGGTAAGTTATCAGATTTGAAATAGTTAGATCTTGAATTTTGTGAGCATTGCATATTTGGAAAGTAAAAGAGAGTGATATTTCTCAAAGTTGGGTAAAAAGGATCAGAAAATTGGATCTTGTACACTCAGATGTGTGGGGACTAGCCCAGGTAGCTTCTATTGGAGGATCCCAATATTATGTGACTTTCATTGATGATGCCATAAGGAAGGTATGGATCTATTGTATTAAGTGTAAATATGATGTTTTTGAAACTTTTAAAAGGTGGAAAGACCTTGTAGAAAATGAAACAAACTTAAAATTGAAGTGCCTTAGATCTGACAATGGTGGTGAGTACTGCAACAAGGCTTTCAATGATTATTGTTCAGATAATGGAATACGAAGAGAAAGAATGGTTCTTAGAACTCTATAGGAGAATGGAGTTGCAGAAAGAATGAAAAGAATAATCATGGAACGTGCTAGAAGAATTAGGATACCGTCGGTTTGCCTTTGAAGTTTTGGGTGAAAGTAGTGGATACAATGGTGTACTTAATCAACCATGGGTCTTCAACAACACTGGATGGTGGAATACTAGAAGAAGCTTGGTCTGGAAAAGAGGTAGATTTTTCTTTTCTTAGAGTTTTTGGCTTAGAAGCTTTTGTGCATGTTGATAGAGAAAATAGGAGGAAGTTGGATGCTAAATCTAAGAGATGTACTTTCATTGGTTATGGATCTGGTGATTTCGGATATCAATTTTGGGATTTAGAAGATTCTAATATTTTTAGAAGTCGTGACGTTGATTGGAATGAAAAAATAATGTATAGGGATCAGGTTTTGGTGCCTAAACATGAACAGGTTGAGAAGATTTTTAAGAAAAATAAACTTTTAGACCTAAAACAAACATCCACAGACACCAACATCAGTTCTACATAAACCAATGTTAGTCAAAGCAAACGAAATCAATGAGATATGATTAGGTTCAGAGAAGAAAACTAAAGGAACTAACCTCGGTACTCCTAGAACTGATGTCGGTAAGGAAACCACAGTCGATCGATGCAGACGAGGAAGGCGTGGGTCGATTATGGAAGCGCGGTCGATTCTGGTGAATAAATTTGATAAGCGAAAGAGATTGACATGAATGTGCACAGCACTGCAGAATGAACCCCAGACACCCCAGATCTTAGTAAGAAGGTCAAAAGAGTAAGTAGACCTCCAGAGAAATTTTTACCTTCCTTTTCTTATTTATTATTGACTGATAGCGGTGAACTAGAAAGCTTTGAAGAAGCAATGCAGGTAGATACCCACAAATAATTGGAGCATGTAATAGATGAGGAGATGAAATCCTTGGAACAAGATAAGACATGGGATTTGGTCAAGTTGCAGCAGGTAAGAAAACACTGCAGAACAAATGGGTTTACAGGATCAAGGAAGAAGAGGGTGGATTGAAAAGGTACAAGGTGAGGCTTGTGGTAAAGGGATTTGCACAGAAAGTAGGTATTGAATTTGATGAGATTTTTTCTCTTGTAGTTAAGATGACTTCTATTCATATTGTTCTAAGTTTGGTTGCAATAAAATATTTGCATTTAGAATAGCTTGATGTTAAGACAACTTTTCTTCATGGTGATTTGGAGGAAGATATTTATATGTAGTAGCCGCTTGGTTATGAAGTCAAGGGTAAGGAGAAACTTATGTGCAAATTGAAAAAGAGCCTATATGGGCTCAAAAAAAGCTCTAAGGTAATGGTATTTGAGATTTTCTAATTTTATGCATGAGCATGGTTATATGACATGTGAATTTGACCATTGTGTTTATTTTAAGAAGCTTAAAAATGAGAGCTATGTTATTTTGTTATTGTATGTAGATGATATTTTGATTGCATGATCTAGTATGTAGGACATTGGTAAACTTAAAGAAAGGTTAGCTCATACATTTGAAATTAAGGATTCGGGAGATGTAAAGAAAATCCTTGGCATGTAAATTCACGGAGATGGGAAAAACAAGTTGTATTTGTATCAGGAGGCTTATATCAATAAGGTGTTGGAAATGTTTAACATGCAAAATTTAAAACCTTTTAGTACACCTATGGCTGGACACTTCAAATTGAGAAAAGATCAGTGTATTTCATCACATGAGGAGGTTGAGTACAGGCACATGTTCCCTATGCTTCAACAGTAGGAAGTATTATGTATGCTATGGTTTGTACTAGACTAGACATTGCACATGCAGTGGGAGTTGTGAGCAGGTTTATGGATAATCTAGGTAAAGAACATTGGAAAGTAGTCTAATGGATTCTTAAGTATTTGAGAGGGACATCCAACATGGAGTTATGCTATGGAGGGTCAGATACTTATTTACGTGGCTATGTTGATTTAGATATGGATGGAGATTTGTATGGAAGGAGGAGCACCACTGGATAAGTTTTCACATGAGAGGTGGAACAATAGTTAGTTATATTTGAGATTGTAGAAGGTTGTGGATTTTTATACTACAGAGGCAGAGTATGTTACGTATACAAAAATAGCAAGAATATTATATGGATAAGTAGGTTCATGGAAGAGTTGGGTAAGGAGCAAGAGGATTGTAGATTATATAGTGATAGTCAGAGCACGATCCATTTGGAAAAGAAATCAACATTTCATTCAAGAACTAAACACATTCAATTGAGGTATCACTTCATACGACAAGTTTTGGAGGATGGGCAGTTAAAGTTAGAGAAAATTCATATGGTTGAGAACCCTACTGACATGGTAGTGTTGGTTTGAAAATCTGTCGCTTGGGCAGATTTATGGATAGACGAGCCAACAGTGTGCAGGGCATAGCCCCTCTTTGAGTCAGCAAAGTGAAACTGGTTTATTGCTATTCTACCAGCAGGAATCTATGCAAGTCTCACAATATTCTGCCTTTGGGGGTTTGGGATCTCATCCCAGTAGGGGTGTTTCCAACTGCAGAAAGAAAGGAATGAAATAGAGGATGAAGAAAGATCAGATCCGAAGGAAGAAAAGAAATGAATTCCAAAGCAGAAAGGTCAGAGGGTTTATGTTTTGGGATTGGTAGTAAACAGAGCCAAACCTACTTGCATAAACGAATAAAGCAATACTGATGAATAAATGACAAAAAAGTAGAGATAGATTTCAACAGAATAAACACATAGATCTGACATAAGAAAGATCAGATGCCCATAACACACATATTCAGCACAAAGTCTTAATATTTGCATTAATATCTTCTTCTGTTACAAAAAGTACAAAGCCTCTTCTTCTCACTTCTATTTTTCATCTAAAAGATATCCACCCCGAATACAACAAGTATTCAAGTATATATAGAAGGAGAGAAGAAAAAGAAGACAAAAGCAAACAAACCACTTATTTACAAAAATATCTTACAATAGATTACAAAGTCATTTGTTGACTTTTGACAACTTTGGTGGATGACATCATCCCATGGTGCAACATGGATGATGTCATCATTTGTGTCAACAAATTTTAGATATTTTACAAAGAGAAAGATGAGAAAGAAAAAAACTATTCGCCGTCGTCCCGTGTGGGCTGGAAGGGGTATCTGCTTTTCTTTGCTCGGGTGACGAGATGTGGGAGCGCACACGGTACTCCATGAACTTACTGATCATGGGTTGAAGTTGATCCTCGAAGGATCCTTGTGTCTATCGCTGATAGCTTCACAGGTCTCCCGCTCATCTATGAGCTTTTCAGGAGTTTGGAATAATCATTCTCTGCCTCTATCAGGTACCCGATGAAGTCACGACACGCCAACAGGTTATTGATGGATTCGGCGTCAAACGTGACCTCTGGCCCCAGTCCCTGTGAAATGATCTCCTTGAAGATCTGAATAGTTTCTTCAACCTTTCTTAAGGTGAAAGAAGAAGTGAGCAACCCTGGAGACATTCTGAGAACAATCTGTTCCATTTGATGCATTGCATCCAGGGCTACCTCCTTTACCTTGTCGATCTTCTCCAGGACGAACTCCAGCTGATCCACCCGATAATCCAAAGTGGAAAGGATTTTATTGAGGGCTCTAGGGTGTCCAAAGATGCCAAACTTAACCAGATCATCGACTGAATAGTCGAGCATTTTCTGAAAGGTCTCGTGTTGCATCCTGGCATGATCAAGCTCTTCAGAGATGGGTCCCGCTATCACCTGGAGTTCTCTGTTTGTTCGATTGATATTCTGGTACAAATCTGTGAACTTAGCGATAACTCCCTCGCTTTCTTTGAGGATTTGGCTCCTCCAGGTGGAAACTGCCATGCCC
Source organism: Taxus wallichiana var. yunnanensis (assembly GCA_018340775.1). Classification (NCBI taxonomy): domain Eukaryota; kingdom Viridiplantae; phylum Streptophyta; class Pinopsida; order Cupressales; family Taxaceae; genus Taxus; species Taxus wallichiana. The sequence goes on from CM031237.1 coordinate 103,795,042, forward strand.
TGCTCACCGATTTTAGCATATTCATTGATCTTATCCTGGCTCAGAGGCTCAGGAGTTTCGGCGGCAGTTGTAGGAGGCGCACTGCCCATTTTCTGCAAGGCACGGAGAAGATGCTTATTTTGCTCCTTTAGCAGCCTTTTCTCTTCCTTTGCTTCTTGGAGTTTCTTGCAAAGGGCGTCAACTGCAGATAGGGCCTCTCCTTGTAGGCTTGCTGAAGATGTCCCCATCATGACTTGAGTCACTGTGTAATCTGTCGAAGACAGATCCTTCTTATCCTTCAAAGGATTGGGGTATGCAATCTCCATCACTCTCTCCCCTGATGCACTCTGAGAGAAGTGGGTTATCGGTTTTTGCTTCTTGATCCCTTTTGATGGGATGATAGAGAAGTCCATTGGGGCGATGGGAACTTTCCTCTTCTGTTGACTCAGGTGCTGGGAGACCCAGGCTGGACTTATGGGAGAAGGACCAGAAATAGAGAAGGGGGCAGCTGCAGTAGTAGAAGGGAAAAACGTGGAGACACTTGGAGGCGGCATTGAGAGGAAAGCCGAGGAAGTGCTCACGGGAGGAAGGGATACTATAGGGGAGGAAGTCATAGGAAGGGAAGGGAGCTCAGAGATGAGGGAAGAAATGGAGGGGGACAGCTCCACGAGAGAGGAGAAGATGGATGAAGAAGCAGGAGGAATAGTAGAAGAAGGGGGAGAGGACACGACCAAAGGAATGGTCACTTGGGTCACTCGAGGAGGGGAAGGAGGAGAAGGAGAAGGAACAGAAGGGACCTCAATTGTTATAGTTGTGGCCACATCCTGAGTGGATGTGCCTATTGGAACATCTTCCACTGCTTCTTCTTCTAAGCTCCCAGACTACAACCTGTTCTTGTGAAGTGGAAGGAGGGCTTTCAGGAGCTTCCTCTTGGGTGGAGCTAGACTCACCCTCTTTACCTTTCCCCTTGCCCTTTGGCTGCTGTTTGGACCGAGGAGGTGCGTTGCCCAACGGAGATGTGATGAAATCAACTCGAGGTAGATGAGACCATTCATTCGGCACCAATGCTCTGTTCTTCGCAGAGTTTCCTTGACCCTTTCCTCAATTGTCTGAGGTGCTTTGGTCCTGTCAATCGCAGCAAATGGCCATCATCTCCACCTGTATCAAGATACACTTGATCAACTTCTTGCTCAGTAGTTTGATAGCCTTTTGGGACGATGGCCACACCATACTGGATGATTTCGGCCAAGGCTAAGCGGGAATGATCCTTCCTCCTGAGCTCGACCTCATGATATATGTTGATATAAATGTCTTCGATTTGAGGGATGTGGATCAGATCGAGCTTGGCCCTGGGGAGACAATTCCTTGGGTCGAAGGTGGGCCTTGCTGGGAAGTTATGCTTTAGATTCAGCAGCTCCAGCTCTGCAAACATGTCTTTCACCTTGTGGTGAGAGAGACACGTATACCTACCCACTGTGAGGGGGAAAGGAGTCCCACCCTTCTTTCTCTTGAGACACTTCTCATGGTAGGTAATAAGTTGCCTCGACAGCTCCAACAGGATCAACTTGGGACCGACATATCTCGGTAATTTAGTTGGTTCCCCCAAGAAGTTAACTGCCCTTAGATAGGTGAAGGTGGGGAATTGAGTGAACAAGGCCCCCCATTTCTCTGTAGCTGCTACGATGCTCTTGGTCATGCGACCGTGAGTCATATTCGCATCAACAGGTAGATGATGAAATAGAAGAAGGCATCGTTGATCTTTGTGAACTAGGGGATGCTATTTTCCAGCTTCAGTTCTGGATAGTATTCATATATCTTAACTACGGGCCAAACCCCACATCGCATTAGAGCAGGATAGTCTCTCTCTGAAGCCGCAACATAGACCACGTAGGAGTTCATATAGAACCTCCCCGTTGTGTTAAGTTGTTGGAGCTGCTCAGATATTGTGCTGCTTATGATTTCCGCCCACTCAAAGCGTTGATCGGGCACATTTTTGTTCATTGTTTCTAGGTATCGCAAAGCATCCACTTGTGAAAATAATGGGCATCAGGAAGCCCAAAGACTCTGCTCAGGAACGTGATTGTGTCACTGAGTTCCTCTGAAAAGTCACTGCGATGAATGACTTGTGGCCACCGAGTCACCACCTTTTTGTTCTTTAGGTATACTTCATTCATCAGCTGCATGCACTGATCCTCATTGTCATCCCAAGCTTTGATGCAATCCTCCTGGCTAACGGCCACAAAGTGACGGTGGTGAGGGATGCCGAGCATTATTTCGAAGTGGCGGGTAGTGAGGTTGATTATGACCTCGCCCTTCTCGTTATGGACACATCTTGTGTCTTTGTTGTAGCATCGGGCTACTACCATCATAAACTCATTGTTTACAAAGCACTAACTGGGATCCCACCAGCAAAATGTAGTGCACTGCCCATCAGTTTGTCCATCCATGGACTTCTTGTGACCCTCTGGGTTCTGGCCCAGAAATCCTCCATATCAATATGACCCAGTTCTGAGTCTCTGATGTCTAGGTCACACTCTGCTTGGGACTCAGGCATCCTGACCCTCTGATATTTATACTTCATTTCTTCTTCTGTGAGCTTGGCTTTGCCCTTGGGTTTGGTAGGTCTCTTGCTTGATGTTGACATATGTAACTCTGAACTCAGTTGCTGATCTGCAAGAATAAGAAGTGAAACCCAACGCAAGAAAGTCATATCAGCTATTTGATCTTCCATTAAAGTGTCAACAGAAGAAAGAGTTAGTGATTTTAAGGCCTCAGGGCGCAGGGCGCATGAATACTGCAGGTTACAGGGCTAAATAATAAGGCACACAGGAAAGGGCTGCTGCAAGGGATAAATTAGCGCCAAAGGGTACATGGCACATGGACACTGCAGATTACATTTTTGTTGTTGTAAGTATAAGTGCGCTTGCGCCATATGTATACATTTTATAAAGGGCGCGGATATTTTTCATGTTACATGGGTGCAGGATGCACCAAAGGGCACGAGTTTAATGTGTGTAACATCATTTTTTCATGCGCCAGAGGGGAACTTGGTGCTGCGCATGGAAGGTCCACACAACATAATGTTGTTGTAACAATGGATGCACCTGCGCCGTTTACAGTTTTACACTTGGCACAGATTTAGTTAGTGTTACATAGATCGCAGGGTGCGCCAATGGCATGAGTTTTCATGATGCAACATATGAGATTGATGTGCCAAGTAGGGTGCAAGAAAAGTGGTTGCAACAAGCAAAGGAAGTGTGCCTTGAGGGCGCAAGCTGTTCTTTGTGTTGTAGGCATAGTATATGCACCATTGGCACGATTGTATATGATGTTGCAGGGGTGACAGATGTGCCAAAAGAGGAAATAACAGTCTCTTATTTTCAAGCCATGATTCCTTCTCTGAGGGGTTTTACATGTGGTTAAGCTCCTTTTGCAGGGTTCATTGGGTGATGAAGAAGCTAAAAATAAGAGTTCCAAGCCATCTTTTCAGGACAGAGTCCCCTTTACCAGCAGATCTGGAAAGAGGGGGGGAAAAGCATGGGGAAGAAAAGAGAAAAACAACAAGGAGGGGTGGGGAGTTCATGTTTTGACAGTCTTATTAATCCACACCAACAAGCAGCCAAGATACAAAACATAAAACACACAGAAGCACAGAGGACCTCTTACCAGGATTATATAATAGAGAAATATGAAACCGGGTCCATGACGTGATCAAAAACGATAGGGCGGGTGCGCTGACAGGTACAGAGAAATTCACGTGATTGTGTCGGATGAAAATGACAGTGCAGACGCGCCTATATATAGGTGAGGTGGTAATAAATGTGCCACCAACTTTTCAAATGGCGCATGAAAAGCACTGTCGACACAAGAAAGCATGTGCCCTTTGGCGCATCAAAACACTTGCCAACACTAAGTTATGTGCGCCTATGGCACACCAAAAGTTTTGTTGACATAAGAATATGTGCGCCCTTGGCACACCAAAAAGGGGCACAACAAAAGTATTGTTGACATGAAGGCGCATGCGCTTTGGTGCATGCAAGGAAGGCACAACATAGTGAGGTGCATCAAAATGCCTGTTGACACCTCAAACCATGCGCCAAAGGATTTAAAGGGGGCACATGAATACTTGATGTTGCATAGACATTATGTGCGCCTGACCAAAAAAGACCAAAAATGGCTAAGTTCGGAAAACTAGATTTCCCAGAAGGGATTTTGCAACGTTCCGAATGCAAGAGGTCCTTGACGAGGGACGAGAACAAAATTTGGGAGGGTTATCTGTAAAATTTCCCTTGCCAATTTTACGAGATAACAGTAGCGAAGCCATTAGTAAGGGAGAAGTTGGAGCTTCACTCCACTTTTGTTGGTCTTTGAGTTTGAGACTTGAAGAGGAAGAAATAAGCCAAGGAAAAGGAACCAAGGATGGTGATGCATAATACAATGCAACAATTGATCTCCAAGTGGGAGATTGTTGAGTATGGAGCTTAATTACTTCACAAGAAACTTGCTTTTACATGTTACTGGTTTTGACAGTGGAGAATCAGTCAAGGATGACTAAGATCGGTCGGGACATGACCAACATTGGTTAGGAAGGGACCGACATTAGTCACTGTGCGATGATGTTTTTGTTCTTTAACAAGAATTAGAATAAATATCTTGCTTTAAAGATGATTTATTGATTGTAAAAGCATAGTTAGTTGCCTAGAATAGATATATATGCATGTATGCATTATATGAGGGTAAGAGAGAAGAAAATAACAATTTTTTTACATGTAAGTTTTCTTGGTGAGCAAGAAAGAGTAGCTGAGTGAGGGAAAAACATTGAACATCTTGTGAGGTGTTGGAAGACATCAAATCTTCATTGTATTTCCTTTGTAAAAAACTAAATAATAATATTGGCCATTTCTTGGTGGACGTAGCCCACATTGGGTGAACCACGTTAAATTTGGTGTTATCTTTCTCTTGTTTTATTTTATCTTTTGTTTATTTCTGAATTCATTGCTTCTATGTTTTATCTGAATATAGATCTATGCAACACTACTTGTATGGTTTAGCCCCAACAACTATCCCATCGCTATGCTCATCATAAGTAAACCGATACAAGTCTCTATATAAATGGGCCAACACACATCATGCCCATGCATACCTCATACCATCCTCCTCTATCTGATGCCGGATATCATGCATCTTATAAAACATGCCTACACACCTCCTCCCTCCACTTGCTTTATTGAGGAAGAAATAACCACTGCAATAAACTTCCGCAAGTGTGGAACATTAGATCTCAAAATAGCATCTAGACTAATATACGCCTCGGTAGGTGTTCGAGTCCCCATAAAGTACCATCTTGCAGCTCACATATGCCTATCCATATCCTCTAAAAACATCACCTGAACCCTCTCCCCAAAAAATGACAATTGTAATATATGATACACGTCCTCTAATGTCACTTCATCTCTCCACAGCAGCCAAAACATGCATGTATTTATATAACATTTGTCACATAATGTAGTCAAAATACTCATATTATGGGGCACATCCCCATTTTTTCTATGCACTAAAGGATGACATGATCCATCACATCCTAATCCTCATCAGATAAACCCAAACCATGCAACGTGCTCTAATGTCAACCTCTACGAAACTCCCTCGAGTGGATATCCCTCTACAAAACACAAAAATACAACAAATGCAACATTAGAACACTTTACAAATTAACCGGACCTACTTATCACATTATTACTCATTACAAAATTTATTTTCAACATTTTAGAAACATAAACACTTTTGGACCGGGGTGCGGGAGATGCGGGACTAGGGCACCTAGAAGCAGGACACTAACACCTAGTTACAGGCACTCCTATCCAGGGTCATGAGCACCCCCACTTTGCTCTTGTCTAGGTCTAAAACATCGAGAAAATTAAAATTCTTTAAAATTTCAAAAATTCACCGAAATAACCTATACACCATACATTTTTTTCAAAAAACATGTGACTTACCAACTCTGCGGTAGTACACGATGCTGTAGAACGATCACTACTCTCTCAAATAAGCTAGGATGTCATCGCTCTCGCTTGTGACATCTTCTCTCACCTAGAACTCACTCTTGCAATAGTGCAAATAACAAATAAGGTGACTAAATAATTTTTCACCTTACTATTTATAGTTCCTCTTTCACCCACATTACTACAATCATTATTTTAGGCACATTTTTGATACTAATACAACACTACACCATTTTGATCATATCTTGAGAATTTTACCATAATTTACACCCGTTTGTGGTGTTCTTTTTAGTATTATGCCTACGACCATACTATACACATAACGTGTATATTATTCCTCTTTCACGACGTTTTCATTCACATTCTCGTGATTTTACCACTTTCTACACATATCGTAATTATTTTCTGGGAAAGTGTTCACTCATCTCATCACTTCCCCTTTCTTTGAAGGGGGAATATCATTATGGGTCATCCTATAATTCCCCTTATATCACAATGCATTCAAAACACTACTAATGTGACAATTTTGAAACATTTACTAATCCACAACGTGACATTTTACCATTCATCCCCCTAATGACTTGATAAAGGGGTAAAAATATACAATTTTTCCTATGCGACATCTCATCACTCCCCCTAATGATCTAACTTGAGGGAAAAAAGCGTTAAAAACCTTTCCATATAATTATTCATTGACATCTATCAATTCCCCCTAATGACCTAACTTGGGGGCAACTAGCGTAAAACCTCTCCATGAGTAGTTAATCATTCAACCAATCAATTAACACGTTCAAATTTCCAATAATCAAAAACATATCATCCAGTCAAATATAATCTAACACAATTGTCTTGTTTCATAATTTTCTTTACATTTTTGATGAAGCAGATAGAGTTATGCACCGAGGAAGAATACCTATCGTATTGGTCTGTTGGAGGTTGATGGGCGCATTCTCGAATTCTTGATCGATGCTAAGCTGTGAGAGCTTCCTTTTGGCTAGGAGGAACTACCTGAAATAGAAAACAAGACCATAAAAGAAGAGTTAAACAATATATGCCGTGGACTACCTAGCGTGTGCTAGATTCGGGAAGTGTGATACTCCATAGATGGTTGTCAATCCACTGTTTAAAAAAACTTAATGTGAGAAATATTTTTTTATTATTGTAGTTGATATGATTTAGGTATCTCATTCAAATACAATAAGCAAATCTAATCATAACAAAGTTAGGCTATAATTAGATCCGAATGGAGGGTAATTGTCAAGTCCGAGACCGGTTAGGGTCGGAGTTCTAGGTTGCTTAGTTCACTTGGATGAAGGTTCTTAGGTTTAGTTATTATAAAAGGTATTAAACAAAAAGATCGATGTCGGTCGGTATAAGCGATGACTATTTAAAAGGACCTGATGATGGTCATGGGTAACCGTGTCGGTAGGGTCGGGGTGAAAGAAACTTAATGGGATCTGGTTGTAGAGGTTGATATGAAGTTAAACAAAGACAAAAGGGGGTGGAGAGGTCTGTGGGAATCTTAGGTATAGGTGATTTAATGGTGTGGGTGGAGATGGTTTGATTTTACAGGTAGGTAAATAGTAGGGGAATGAGAATGAAAATGGAAACTAATAACAATGGTATAAGAACTTAATAGACAGAAGTAGAAATAGATGATCTTTGGTTAAAAGTATACTTACTATGGTACAGTTCAAATTGTTGGATGGTGATGACGGTTGATCGGGGAAATGATGTTTGGTATCTTGTGAGTGTAATACCTGCGGATCCGTCTCACAGTGCTGGCTATGGATATCTAGAGGTATGAAAAGGCTCTGGTTTTGCTTGCATGTAACTCTCTTCTCCTCGATTGCAAAATGTGCCAACCTCTCCCACAAGGTTCCTAAAGTGAATAAATGGTAACTGACGATGGTTCCTGATTGATCGGTGTCAGTTTCAGGATGACCAACGTCGGTTAAGGTGGGATTCCCTAGGTTTAATAAACATGGGAGATCTTAGAAATCACTTGGGCCAAGTTTGTTTTATTCTCACAGATCAAAACAGAAGTTTCCCTTCTAATGAGTGGGAATGTGGTTAGAGGAATAATAGGCATGTGCTTTTAGGGTTAAACTAAATCTTAGCTCATTAAGGTAAGTGGGACTAAGTATTAGTTAGTTATGGAAACATGCTATGAATAGGTCTATGGTGAGGTGTCTAGGTGAGGTGGAAATTAGTTTAATTAGGATAATTAAATAATAAATATTGTGAGAATAGGTATTAATTTAATTGAAGTAATTGAATTAATATTAATGTGGGGTGAAAGGGGCCATGGTTAGAGGAACATGTTTAAGTTGGTTATTCGACTAGGGGCTAAGGGGAGTGTGACCAAATTTTGGTGTCTACATTTTCCATTTTTTTGTCACGTAGCTTGTATTGGTAAGAGATGTTGACGACAAAAATAAGATGTGGGTGTCCCATGTGTGGGTGAAGGTGATCCCCCTCAAACCAAGAACTGATGAGGTGTAAGACAAAATAATGAGTGGTTTGATAAAAAGGTGGATGTGATGAAAATGAAGGTAAGTGGGCCTGAGTGTAGCTGTGAGCATATGGGGTACATGGGTAAGGGTCAAAGTGGGAAAATAGGTAAATGGGCTAGGGTCAAAGGTAGTGGTAGTCAAACACATGCATACATGTTATAAACTATGGCATGGTACCAAGTGGAAGAGCTTGCAAAATCTATGTCATCTAAGGTCGATAGGTTTATCCCAACAAGGTTAAAGTGATTATGGTATCCAAGGTATAGGATATGGTGTGGAAACACAACATAGGTTAGGTGTAGGAATGTTTAGGTATGTTCCAATACACCAAAGGTTGGGTCGGGATAAACAACATGACACAAAAATAGGCAAGGTAAGGTCATTAGGAAAAAAACACAGGTAGCAGTGCCATAAGGTATATGAGCACATGGGTGCAAAGGTCTCTAATATTGTGTTGGGTCCAGGCATATAGGTCATGACATGGGTAGGGCGAGGTACAGGTAAAATAATAGGTCCCTAAATGTAATTAAGGATAGGTATAGGTAATGTGGGCTGGTAGGTAGGTGGAAATAAATGTGGGTAAGGTCACAAGGTGGTGGGAAAGGATAATGTTGGGATCAAAATGGGTAAAAGAGGGGACAAGGGGAATGAGAGATAACGATGCCGGTTATGGAGTGACCGACGTCGGTTGGGTAGGGCATGACTTAACTGATGTCTCATGTCGATTTGGGTATTTAAAAGAAAAATCCATATAATATGGATTCATTTGTATTGCTTGGCTTTTGTGAAAACGACAGAGACCAAAATTTTTGTACCTTTTCGAGAGGAAAGTATGAGGGATTGTACCTGGATGAGGTGGAGAGATCCGGTTGGTGAGAGGAGCTAGGTAGATGGGTCCACGAGATTGGTGTGGAGAATTTGAGTGGGTGGAGGTGAGGTGACTATTTGGTGATGGCGAAGTGGGAGAGGGGTCAGGTGGGCCACACTAGTGTAAGATCTAGTAGTGCCACCATGCTGAAAATACCAAGATGAGGTAAGATCTCATCCTTTCTTCATATTTGTTGTGGGAAAAAGGGGATATGGGTAGGAATGGTGGGTAGGGGTGATAATTAAAATTTGTGGTTAAAATTGATGTAATGAGGGATGGGAGAGGTCATAGGTAGGGTAAATAGGGGTGGGGAGGGATTTAGGTTAGGTTTGGGTAGGGTAGGAGAAGTTATTAGGTGAATTTGGAGAATTTGTGGGGAGAAAAAAATGGGGGTTTGTGGGTTTGGTCGCAGAGATAGTGACCAATGTCAATCAAGAATTGGCCGATGTCGGTAAGATATAGCTGACATTGGTCAAATAATAGATGACCAATGTTGGTTACTAGTGACTAAGGTGGTCAAGATTTTAAGGAAAAAGAGGTCAGACAAGGGTTTTAGGGGTTGGAAACTGTGAGGTGTAAATGTAAGTGGGTTGAGGGTAGGTAGGGTAGGTTACGGAGGTTGTAGGGAAGGAAAATAGGAAGGAATTATAGAATGGGTTAGCTGAGTAAGGGGTGTTTTAGAAATGGTTATGGGTTTAACAATGGTGTGATTGTTTGGATGTAGGTGAGAGACTAAGCTATGGATGTGGGATAGAGTTCCACCTCTATTACTAGTGGTGTAGGGAGACATGACCGATGAGGAGTGGAATAATGTGATCAACGTGGGTTTGATTGGTATCTGACACTATAGGCATATAGTATGTGATCCTAGTTTGATGGTCACTCTCATCGATAGATGGGATTCCATGACCAACACATTCCATCTTTTGACAGGTGAGATCATAGTCACCTTAGAGGACATGTACAAGATCCTAAGATTATTAAGTGGGAGTGTAGGTGTACTCCATTTCATCTAGAGGCCTTATGAGTAGCTGATGTTGACATTGTTTGGAGAGGGGATGGCTAAGATGAGGTTCCATAGTGTGAGCCTAAGCTATGGAGAGATGTACGTGGCCCATCCCAAGGAGATGTGGTTAGTTGTTTTGATTATGGAGGCAGTGTGTTATTTTGCACTACCAAATACAAAGAGGGTGGGAGATTCCCACAGGAACTGATGGGAGTTCTCCATGATATGATGGAGGATCAGACTTTATTTTCTTGGGCACCAGCCTACTTGGTGCAGTTATACATGGAGCTATGGGCCTACGGGAGGCTACGGAGGTTCAATTGTGTTGCACCTTCCTTCTTCACTATTGGGCCTACAAGCACATTGTGTGTGAGCGAGCCGATTAGTTTTCCGGATGGATGCATTTGAGCTAGGTATGGTCTGGGTTGGTTATAGGCATTGGGTGCTATTTGGTGGAGTGTTTCGAGGGCTAGGGCTATGCATGATGTAGCTCACTATAGGTGGATGCTAGAGGGGTTTTCTAGAGTAGACATTATCTGGAGGTCGTATGTGGTATATCCATCATACAGGTGCATGGCCGATGAATTGGATGAGCTATAATTGCTTAGGTGGATGGTGGGGCATCATTTTGGGGAGCACGAGATGATATAAGTAGATAGAGTCCGATGGTAGTTTATGCTGCCCCAGGATGTGCCACCACCATTTCCATAGTATAAGAGGGATGATGTGGAGAGACCTATGTCTCCACTCGACCTACTGATGCCGATAGGGAAGGAGGGAAACCGGTGGACCAAAAGATAGATGATGTCAGCTACACAAATGCATATGTATAAAGACATGGTGGGTATCCCATCTATGAGTAGCACCACCGAGACCAGGGAAGTCAGACGTGGCTACCCTCATAGTCCAAAGAGACACATTACAAGGACATGTGGCCACAGAGGACCCAATTACTAGTTTATAGGGGGCACTTGATGGGGTCACAGGAAGAGGTGGCCACATTATTGGCACAAGTGGTTGCCCTTTAGGTCCAGATCCTAGTGTTACAAGGGCAAGCACCCACATAGGGTGGAGATGGAGATGGGGGGGTAGGTAGCCACCCTATAGGTGTAGGTCATAAGATTGGAGGGCCAATTGGCCACTACATGTGCATATATTATGGTCTTACAAGCCCAAATCACTACACAAGCACTAGAAGAGGAACTAGTATAAGCACAGGGAAGGGTTCCTTATTATAGTAGTAGCACCGGGATAGGGTCCCAAGAGACAAGTATAGGGGCCGAGACCGATGGCACCTCTATAGACCATACCAATGGATAGGTTCAGGGATGCCCTTGGTGAGACATGATACTATCATGACCACTTGATGGTCGTAGGGATAGACATCCCATCTTATGCTAAGTATAGAGCACAACAGGGCTCGAGTGAGAGGGACATGTCCCACAACTCATAGTGTGGATAGTATAGGGGTTTGGCGATCCCAAAGATAGGAGTAGGGTGAGGCCACTAGTGTATGGAGGCCAACTCTAGGTGAGGGGCCATCAGAGGTTAGACTGAGGCCTACAATAGGTGGTGAGGTGGTTGTTGGTGCACCACATGGGAGTAAAGAGGAGGAGTTAGGGGAGACAGGTTCAGACATCTAATGGGTAGACGATTGATATCATCATTTTGATGACATTTTTGATATATACCAGCCTGCATGCTGAAATGGTGAGGCTGATACATGAGATTTTTTGATCTTTTGTATATGATACCGAATGAGTATACATGAAGATATATGAGACATTGTATATTAGAGAGATATTTTTATGGTATGGATTCAAAGCATTTGAGTATATGATTTCTTGTATGACACATAGATTTGATGATCTATATATATAGATGATGATGTTTATGGTATGATGTTAGAATGATGTATATGATTTCTTGTTATGATTTGTACATGTGATGGAAACTAGGTACTTTAGGCATGGATGGAGTCAGGTTGGTTTAGGCATGGTGGATTCAAATTGTTTAGGAATGGTGGAGTCAGGTTGGTTTAGGAATGGATGGAGTTAGGTCATAGGCATGGTGGAGTTAATTTTTTGGTGTTGATTTAAGTTCCAAGTTATTGGTAACAAAGGAAACAAATGGTGATGTATATGCATGTTATGGATTAAATTTCCAAATATTTGTATGTGTGGAAATATGAAATGATAAATTGGTGAATGTTATGATGATGTGTGGAAAAATGGTTGGTATTTATGTTTGTTAATTGATGTGTGTTTGGTTTTATTTCTAGTTGTTGGTATAAATGGGAAACCAAGGTAGAATGTGAAATAGGAAAATGGGGAAATTGGTTAGGGTAAAGAGTGGCCAAGCTAACCTCAAGGGCCCCATGGCCTCGAGTGATACCTACATAGTCCCAATGAAAAAGGGACCTCAAGCTGATGTAGTTCTCCCTTAGACTAGGGAAGAATATGATGAGGTGGAGAGATAGGTTGGTAGGTTGTAAGCATGATCGAGTCTAGGTAAATTAGGCATGGTTGAGTCTAGGTAAATTAGGCATGGTTGAGTCGAGGTCAAGTAGGCATAGTGATGTTGGTGAAAGAGGAATTTAGAAAGTGTAGGTGTTGATGGTCTGGTCTGTATAGGAAAATCAATAAGTAATGAAGAAGTTGAAATATAAGAGGAGGTAGGGGAGCCACCAAATTGATAAGGATCATAAAGGGTGGACTATACCACATAAAGGCTTATGAATGTAAGACCCTAAAGGTATTGCATGATCAATTATTTGAAGGGTGAAGGAAGTCACTTAATCACAAAATGTCGCATTTGTGGAAAGTCCCTTGAGGTGGTAGGAAATGAGGGTGAAAAAGGTAATAAGGTAAAAATGGTTAGTGTAGTGTAACATGGTACAAAATAGATTGCCCACGTGGCAAGAGACCCAAGATTCAATATAGACAAGTCCATGAAAAAAAAGTTGATATTTTTCTATTTTTCTTTGTGAATTTGATAGATTGATCAATGCAGGAAGTCTATATAGGATGAGTATATTATCTCCTTGAGGTATTCATGAAGATGATCGATGCGGGAAGCTTCAGAATATTTTATTTTATTTTTACAAGAATAGTATTTTCTTAGACTATATGTAGTATGGTGAGATTTGTATAGCTTTCCTTTGAGGGAGCAGTCTATTTATAGCGGTGAATCAGAGAGAGATAGATGTCCTTTTTGAGGGAGTCATTTTTTTACTAGAAGTTTGACTCAAGGAGTTGAATCCCATTTGGAAGTTTATTTTTGGACTTTTAAATCATGGACAAGACTATAGAGAAAATTTGGGTCATTGGTGTAGGAGGTGAAACTGGAGCATTCAGAGGGTAGTGATGATGGAGGAGTATCAGGTGATGAACAACCATGGGATTCCATATTTGGAAAAGATGAAAAGTATCCATGAGAATCATGTCATGAGTAGAGCCATGATACTCATATTTAAGACAAGGCTGAAAGGTGACAAGTAATCACATGATTCTTTTTTAGTCGTTAGGGAAAATGGAAAATAAGAGGTGCAAACAATGTTCAAGGGAAAAGCATGAAATGGGTAGAAAGTGATATAGGACTTGATGTCAACAATAGAATGGTCAAAGATGTAAGGAATTGAGGGGCTTAAGTTTAGGTTTACCTATGAGTGAAGATAAATGATAAACACCTGATTTGTAGGCATGAGTCATGATATATGGTCCAAGCCAATTAGGAGAAAATTTTCCCATTTACTTTTTTCTTCTTTAGTTACATGTTTATTTTATTTCAAGATGAGGTCACTAACCTGAAAGGTTCATTCATGGAAACATTTTTCGTAGGCACATTTGATACATTTTTGTATATTTGGAGATGTCAAGAGCATTGAGATGATGTTCATCTAATAACTCAAGTTGCTCTAAATGATCTTCGGAAAGTCATCATTGTTGAACATGTCTTGTAGTGAGATGCAAAGAGATGGAATCTAGACTTCTAGAGGAAACACCGACCCAATACCGTAGACCGAGAGATAAAGGTGTGGCTGCAATCAAAGTGTGAATACTAGTGCGGTAAGCTAAAAGGAAAAAGGAATGTGTGTATTCCAATCCTTCTCGGTATCGTTAACTACTTTCATAATAATTTTGTTCAATGTTTTATTGGTTAATTCTACTTGGCCATTTACTTGTGGGTAATAAGGTGACGAGAAGATGAGTTGAATGCCAAAAGCTTCACAAATATTTTGTATGGTTTTGTTTTTTTTTTTAATTTCTGTGATTTTCATTATGACCTTAAGGATGAGGTGATGTGAGGAAGAATATCATGACAAATGATGTGATGGTCATGATGAAATTCATGGCTCACTAGTTGGTAAGTAAGCATTGGTGCATTTTAAGGCCAAAAGGCATGAGTCAATAGTGAAAGGTCCCCCAAGGGGTGAGGAAGGAAGTCTTGTGTTGATCTTTAGAGAAATAATATTTGATTATAACTTGAGAAACCATCCATGAGTGATAGCATTTCATGGCCGGGGTGTGAGATAAACTAGTTGGTTAATGCCGGTAGGGGAAAATCATCTTAGGACAAGCTAGGTTGAGATCACGAAGTCCATGCAAATGTGGAGTCCCCCCCTATCACATTTGTGACATGAACGATGTTAGAAATCAATTGGGGATAGTCAATGGGTAAGATGAAGGAAGCGAGACAAGGCAATGAAGCTCTTTTTTGATAAGAAAGAAATGTAAGGATGCATTTTCCACAACTTTTGTTAATGGGTTTGGCATCGGGAATGGTTACGATATTGTGGACCATGATTTTTGGGTCAAATTTCATATAGGCATAGGACAAGGAAAAAGAATTGCTATGGTCCAAAGGAAAGAGGTGAAATCTTCCTACTTAGTAGCATCTAAAGATTGGCCTATCTTTAGTATGTGTGGGTTATCCTGAGTGTTAATGTTGATTTCAACGATTGATTCGTTCAATATGGTTTTGTCTCAGAAGGTAACAACTGGTGAATTTAAGAATCTTCCACACCTAGGCAGGTGAGGATGGAATCATCATCCTCAACATCAAATGACATTAATTAGATGGTGTATCATCATCAATCATGTCGGGATACATGAATGGGAGAGAAGAAGGAGCCTCGCTATCATGTTATAGGTAGAGGTCCTAGAGAAATTGTGTTTACAAAAAAAAAGTTAGGAGGAATAGATTCGGGATCTAAAGACTCCAGTGGGTGAAGATGGTGACGTTGGTGCATGGGGTGGAGATGGTTTGTCTTCCTCAATGAGGTAGACACGGGCCTTCTTGGGAGGGTGTGGGAAAATCCAATGTCACTGTGGTCATTGAATTTATAGGTGGTATAGAAATGACAGATGGAAGCCCTGTTCATAAAAACTGAAGTCAAAGCCTTTCCATGCGCAACGATGAAGGAAATAGTGAGTGAAATGTGGTTAGTAAGGGAGTGTAAGTCAGATGAAAATGGTCATGTTTGGGATGGATGTTTGGGTTCATAAGTGTCAATATCAAGTCCCCCATATGTTATATTAGTGCGAAGGTGGGGAGGACCATAAGGAAAAACCTCACCTACGTGGTAGTCATAACTAGGGTGTTGACGTAGGTTCTCATACTCTTGCGGAGTAAGGAACATGTCGATATTGTATAGGTGGTACTCCCCCAGAGTGAGGCATTGAAAAACACCTTCTAAGGGATCAATATTCGATATGTGGGTAGTGAGGATAGATGACTCACTAGATGATTGGGAAGTAGGTAAGTCAGCTGTAGAGGTTGCGGTGGTAGTAGGAATAGCATGGTTAGATGTGGGAGAGGTGATGGAAGATTAGTTGATGGGCTTGTGGTTGAAAGGTGAAGTGGGGGTAGTTATAGATGCCTTGATTGGTAAAAGTACATCATTGGGCCGATATAACATGTTACAGGTCTTAAAAGGTGATGGGTCAGCTGAGATGGTGTAATTATGTCCTTTGTGTTCAAATTTGAGGTAGCAGTGAAAATTCAAAGGGACATAACCCATGGCACGGATCCAAGTTTTTCCAAGAAAAAAATTGTATTGGAACTCCCATTCTAGGACAGAGAATAGTTCTAGGATAGTTCAAGGACCTACGTGGACATGGAGAATGATGGTACCGGGGTAGAGGTCATGGCATCATTGAAGGAGTGCAACATAACCAGGTTACCATGCATGAAATTAGTAGGTATGCGCATTTAGTTGTACCCATGGGAGGAGATGATGTTAATACTAGCCCACCATTGATCATAAACGTATGCATATATGGATATAGATGGAGATGAAAAGAGTGGGATCGGGATCATCGAGACTAGAAGGGAGTGATCTCTTCATCCGAAAAGTTGAAGGTTGTTACTACTTGGCTGAGTACGTGGAGGTGTAGAAGAAGGTGGAAAAATTAGTGAGAGAGGCTATATGATGAGGGGTAATGATGGAAGCTATGGGCATGGGGTCATTTGGTAAAACCTCAATAGATTGAAGGACCTCCATGAGGGCTTGATGATGTGACTCAGAGGTTTGGATGAGGTCATATAAAGACATTTTGAGGGAGGATTGGTGCAATTGTTTTAGCATTGTGTGATGTGTGACCCCATCGGAAATAGGATACATGGGACCTCAAATGGTGACTTTGGGTGTGGGTGTAGATGGTATGTTGGGTACAAGGTTGGTTGATGGGCTAGTTTCCTTTTCCTTTCCTTTTTCTTTCTAAGCGTGGGTGGCAACATGAACCATGTTTCGGAGGGGAGGTAGATGGAGAGGGTGTGCAATGGAAGGTATAATGGCATAAAGGGAAAAATCCTAGCGGTGATAAGATCATGTTGATTTTGAAATTTGGGTGGTGGTTTGGATAAAATGTTGATCTCAAATTTTGGGGGTGGATAAAAGGGGTGAGGGTAGAGATATTGGTCATTGAGTAGGTAATGGAAGAAGATTTGGGGAGATTGGCGAAGGCAGAATGGGGTCCTCATCAAGAAGATTGTCATCGTCAAAATTTTCTTCAGGAGGACATAATTAGACAAGAGTGGTTTTAAAGCCTTACAGTTCTCTACATCGTGTCCTTGACACATGATGGTAGGTGTAAATTTTAGTTTTTTCAAACCCTTTTGGTTTGGGGTTTAAGTGGGTTGTAGGTCTAAGAGGTGGTAATGTGATGATAGAGGTTTCGAGGAGATTGGTTAAAATTTACGTAGGACCCTGCTAATGGATCACAATGGGAGGTGAGTGTGGGTTTGGGTACAGGTGTGACTGATTGTGAAGGAAGAGGCTTTAGAGAGGGAATGGGTTGGTCCACTAGTTTGGTATGTGGAGTGGTCTTAGGTCTTACGGGCATCTGTTTGGGTAAAGGTGTGGTAGAAGAGCTGGCAATGGAAGGTTTGGTTGGTTTGACTACCTTATTGGAGGGTAGTAGATTCTTAGCTTTGGGTTGCACCTTCTTAGGTAAAGGTGACACTAAGGTATGGGATGTAGAAGGAAAAGTAGATATGGTGGAAGGGGGTGAGTTACCCATGGGGATAATCATGGTGTAGTAGTGGTCATTAGTAGAGATCATGCATGGAAGGTGTGAGTGGAAGAGAGGAGAGTGTCATGGGTAGTGAAGAAGTTATGGAAGGTAGTGGTGGTATGGGTGGTAAGAAGGTCATGAGGTGATGACGGGGTTGTGTGGATCACTTGGGTATATTAGAGGGTTGTGATGAGGAGGTGGGTTGTTGTGTTCTTGGTTTACCGATGGAAGAAGGTTTCTTGGCTAGGGTTAGGGGTGAGGTCCTAGGATGGACAAAAGGGGTGAAGGTGACAATGGTGTGGTAGGCAAGGTTGGTGTATGAGGCCTAGCAGGTTGGTCTTCTTTTAGGTGTAGGAATGAGTTTAGTGTTGGTTTGGGAAGATGTGGCTAAATCTAATTTGATGGGTGGATGAGTAAGGTTTGATGTCGGCATGACCCCTAAGGTAGTGATGGGTTTAGGTAAGGGAGATGATATAGGCATGGGTAGGTGTTTGGGTATAGGTGTGTGTTGGGTTGTGGGAAATGACATGGAAGGTGTTCAATAGTCATGGTTGTGTTTGGTTTGGTCACTTGAAACACTTTTGGATAGATTGTGGAGGTTTGGTGAGTGAAAACTACATTTGGGTTAAAGCAAGAAGTAGAATAAATCCCCAAAGTAAAGGCTTATCAACATAATATAGGTGATCGACCAAGTGTGAAAATGGTACTACGATAAGTGGGGCTGATGTGGATTGAGTAGAAATCCCATAAAATATGTTTGAGAAAGGGAAATGGTTAGCTTCAGACTCTATGGGTAAGAGAGTCAAAAGTAGTCAGCAGGATCTTGGAAGGCTGATGGAGAATGGTCACCTAAAGGCAATGGTGTTTCTACAAGATCCTCTATGGGTAAAGGAGATGATGGGAAAGATGAGGTATATTCTCCTTACAATGGTGTAGGAGTGGACATGTGTCCCCTATGGGTAGGAGAGGTTCTATTGATGAATTCTCGGTAATTTGAGAGGCAAGAGGTGGAGTGATAATTATGGGCTCTTTCATGGGTGAAGGAGAAAAGAAGGGGGTTCCTCTATGGGTGGAGGAGTAGATGAAATAGGTTCCTAAGTAGGTAGGGGATTTTGGGCTAGGATTTCATCTATGGAAGGGACAGGGAGCGATTATGGAGCAACTGGTATGTCATCGAAAATAGTGTGGACCTCACGGACATTGTTATCATTGGTTGAAGCATCACTAGTTTGGTTGGAAGATGGGGCATGATTAGGGAATGGTTTTTGAAGATATGTAGGTTTTGGTTGGTTGGTGCATTTGGGTTATCCAAGACTAGATCTTCATTGTCTAACATTTCTTGGATGATATTCTTGAAGGTGATGTAGTTACCATCATTATGACCTTTGACATGATGATAGTTGTAAAAGTCATGTTCTTTATACCACGTGGGTGTGGGTGATCAGGGTAAAAACTAGTGTGTGGTTTTATAGGTGGAAGGGTAATGACACCAACCTTAATAAGTTTTTCCAAAATAGAAGAATATGGTTCCCCTATTGGGGTGTACTTTCGTTGTTCTCATCTGAACTAGAAAGTTTGGATGGGAGAGAGATTAGAAGAAGGTTTGGCTTGGTTTGATGGGTGAGAGGGTCCAGCCTTGAGAACCACGACATTGGAAAATCCTTTGGATTTTGAATAGTTGTTCTAGGGTTTCAAAGATGAAGAAGCATCATTCGATTTGAATGCGGTGTTTTTGTTACGTAGCTGAATTTTATTCTCTTTGATAGCATGAATATCCATTTTTGTGCCATGGTGAATGCCTCGTCAAAGGTGCAAAATTTCTACACTTGTAGGGTTGGTGAAATGTGTCTAGTGCAAGCCCGAGTAAATAGCTCTATGAGCTTAGTTTGAGGTAATTAAAATGTGAGCTGGTTAATTAGGATGTGCCAATGAGTGAAAAAGTTCATGATAGACTAGACTCATCATCATCTTGTTGAGTGGAATAGAGATCAATCATGGTGAATTTATTGACAATGTCGATTGATAAGTGGTATAAGAAGGCTTGGGCTACTTGATTAAATGAGTAGATGGAATGTCTGGGTAGCCCCTATGTAGCGAGATAATGTAGGTCTTATCGGGGACATCGGGAAGGTCCATAAGAGTAAAGTGTCATCATGGGAAATCAAGTAACACCCATGTTTGAAAGACTAAAATGTTGTTGTGGGTCTTATTTACTATTAAAGCGGTTGAATTTTGGCATTTCCCAATGTACAAGGTATGGGTGAATAGGAATGGATGGATGAATGGGCTCATTACAAGATTTCATCATAGGTGAGAGAATTGTGTGAGCTAGAAACTAATGCTTCTAGTGTTTCATCCTTTCCATCATTAATTTGATGAGGTCATTAGTAGGTTGTGATAGAAGGGTGCCTCCTATGGTGTAAGAGGGCTGGTGTTGAACATGTGATGTGGGTGGCATTCCAGTGTATGGTGATGCCAAATAGGAAGGTTGAGAATGGGGGACCGACATGGAGGGCATATACCTAGAATGAATGATGGAGATGAGATAGGGGGTTGTTGATAATATGTATATGTAGGTGGGGTAGTCAAAGTGACTCTAGTAGTGATTGGGGGTAGAGACTACGGGATGGAGAGGAAAAGATTCTAGAATGGGGTAGGGGTCACCGACACCATGGGTGGTTGTGTTATAATTGGTATATGTGAGATAATGGGCATGGATGGGGTTATGCTCTATGGGTGGTTGATGAAGGAACAACCGATACTATGGGTGCGACTGATGTTGCAAATGTAGTAGTCATAGTGGGTGTGGGGCCTAGGCATGAAACCACTGGGGGTAAAGTAGGTGAAGGTAACACCAAACTAGTAGGGGCTGATGTAAGAGTGGGGAAAAAAGGGGGAGAGATGGATATGGGCATGCCATATATCAACTTGACCTGAGGAATCCTGAGTGGATGAGTGGGAAAGATAGAATTATAAGGTTGTGGGATTCTGATCAAGGAGTCATGTGAACTCCTCGTCACCTATAGTAATGGTGGTAGGCGGGGTCGGATCCATGGGTGACATGATAGAAGGTGGTGAGGGACTAGGTGGGAGTGGTTGATGACTAGTGTGGAATATAAGAGCATTAGTTTGGCTGTGAGTCAACACCATGTGAATAAGTGTTGACCTAGTAAGACTGTATTCTATAAATGACATAGAAAAAATGAGAAATAGAGAAAAATGAGGCTGGGAGGGTGAATTCGGTCAAGGTTTGGATTTTGAAAACCAAACATAGACAATGAAGATGGTCAGGCTGACAGTGATGGTTAATGGGGAACCGATGTCGATCATAACAACCGATGCCGATTATTGTGGAAAAACACCAGTTTCAAAAAGTGAAACAGGACTAATGAATGTGTAATGGGGAAACTATGTATGATAGAAATATCAACAGAGGGGAATAGGATGGTGCCATGAGGGCCAAAAACATAATAGAAGGAGTGATGAAGGCTATTCTAGGAAAAATAACTAGAAATCTAGAAGTCGACACTGGTTAGGTTTAACCAATGATAGTCAGATGTGAACCGATGATGGTCACTGCTGGACCAACACCGATTACTATGAAATGAGAGAGCAATGAAGAAACTAGGCTTTGTGAATTAAATTTGGTGAAGAATCAAACTTAGAAATATGAGAATGAGAAGATGGGCCCTGACGCACTCAGAAAAGTCAGAATACTCAACTATGATGGTGGAGTGTGCAAGGAAGAAGAACAATGTAGATTCATAGTCTCACACCTCAAAACACAAGTCAAGAGGAATGCTAAGAAAAAAACAATCCTAAAAGTGATTTTCTTATGTTTGTTTAGCTTATGCTATTTAGAACTGACCATGTGAATTCAGAATAGAATTTTTGGTTGGGAAGGCATCCTATGAAGAAGGATATCTAAAAGGTGAGGTTTCAGGTTATGTTATGGTAGGGGGTGCTCTTTGATAGGTGACTGGATAGAGATAACCAGATGGGGAGTACCTGCAATCCTCTAATCATGTGATTGTTGACATGTGTTCCCAGGTAAGATGTCATTTAAGAAAATGTGTATATTCAGATTTGTGCAGTTTGGTAGAAGAAGAAAGAGAGTGCTTTCTATGGTTCAATTGTGTCAACCATCAGCTAGGCATGACTTCCAGCATATAGGTTGCCCTCATTTTAATGTGAACTAAAAATGTAGCAAATTAGAATGCAATACAAGTTTTAAAACCCAAATCAAAATATTATTTTTGATGTAGCAAGTGATGAATAGGAAGAGGAATGCTCTTTCACTAATGCAATGAAAAGAAAGAAGAATGTGTTCTTTTTAAAGCACCAAAAACACGATTGCTTTTAGAAAATAAAGAGAGGAAGAATGATTCCAGAGAAGAAAAATTAATGTGTAATATTTTTGAAGGGAAACAAACACACAAATTTCACCTAGGAATGAATAAATGCAACAGAACCCCTGATGGGTCCCACTAGTATGCCAAAATGTTTCACCATTTTCTTTATGTTTTTGATGAAATAGATAGAGTTATGGGCTGAGGAGGAATACCTATTGTGTTGGTTGGTTGGAGGTTGATGCATGTTTTGACTTCTTGATCTGATGTTGACTGTGAGTCTTGAGAGATTCTTTTTGGCTAGGAGGAACTACCTAGAAATAGAAAATAAGACCACAAAAGAAGAGTTAAACAATATATGGCAATGGATTGCCTAGCGTGTGCTAGATCCGGGAAGTGTGATACTCTAGATGGTCGTTAATCCACTATTTAAAACAACTTAATGTGAGAAATAAACAAAGTCCTACTATAGTTGATATGATTTAGGTATCTCATTCAAATACAATAAGCAAATCTAATCATAACAGGCTAGGCTATAATCAGATCTAAATGGAGGGGTAATTATCAAGGTATTAGGACTAGTCAGGGTTAGGTTCTAGGTTGCTTAGGTCACTTGGATGAAGGTTCTTAGGTTCTATTATTAGAAAAGGTATTAAACATAGAGACCGACATCGGTCTGGTATAACCGATGATGGTTTAAAAGGGACCAACGATGGTCATGGGTAACCGGTGTCGGTAGGGTCAAGGTGAAAGAAACTTAATGGGATCTGGTTGTAGAGGTTGATATGAGGTTAAACAAAGACAAAAGGGGGTGGAGAGGTCTGTGGGAATCTTAGGTATACTCAGAGATGTGTAATAGTCGGATATAGGTGATTTAATGGTGTGGGTGGAGGAATGGTTGAGTTTACAGGTAGGTAAATGGTAGGGGAATGAGAGTGCAAGTGGAAACTGATAACAATGGTAGAAGAACTTAATAGACTGAAGTAGAAATAGATGATGTTAGTTAAAAGTATACTTACTATGGTGTAGGTTCAAATGGCTATGGATGGTGATGATGGTTGATTAGAGGAATGATGTTTGGTACCATGGAAGTGCTTCCCGGAATGTTACCGTGAGTGCAATACCTCTGGATCTATCCTGGTGTTGGTTATGGATGTCCTGGAGGTACGAAAAGGCTCTGGTCCTACTTGTATACAACTCTCTTCTCTTCTCCTGATTTTAGAATGTGACAACCTCTCCCACAAGGTTCCTAAAGTGAATAAATGGTAACTAACAATAGTTCCTAATTGACCGGCATCGGTTTTGGGATGAGTGGCATCGGTTAAGTGGGATTCCCTAGGTTTACTAAAAATGGCAGATCTTGGCAATCACTTGGGCCAAGTTTGTTTTATTCTCATGGATCAAAATGGAAGTTTCCCTTCTAATGAGTGGGAATGTGGTTAGAGGAATAATAGGCATGTGCTTTTAGGGTTAAACTAAATCTTAGCTCATTAAGGTAAGTGGGACTAAGTCTTAGTTAGTTATGGAAACATGCTATGAATAGGTCTATGGTGAGGTGGAAATTAGTTTAATTAGGTGAGGTGAGAAATTAGTTTAATTAGGAATAATTAAATAATAAATATGGTTAGAGGAACATGTTAAAGTTGGTTATTGAGCGGGGCTAATGGGAGTGTGACCAAATTTTGGTGTCTACATGGCCTGAATTAAGAATCTGTCACATTATGACAACACCCATGGAGTGGGGGCAATATTGCCTTTCCTATACAACTCCTATATGGCTCAATTGTTTGATAAAATTTATACGGATCAAAAAACCACCAAATTTTGATCGAGTCCATCTGCAAAAGCTAGATCTTGAGGATGTAGTTAAAGATTAGAGAATAACACACTTTTCTCTCTACACTCTTCCTCTTGAGATAGGATGCCCAAATCCTCCAGTTGATTTTTTGTATACATGAATTTGGGTTGGGAATTGATCACTCCCTTCCTCATCTCATCGTCACCTATACAACATTCCTAATCATCTAAACATTTCTAATCATCACTCTCATTCAAGACAACTCTTATCTTGACATTACACTTTTACTATGTTACATGGATCCTCCCAACGATCCATGGTTCGACACACTATATGGTTCTTACGACATGCTTCTATTACACTTTTACATGTATTAATTTGGAATGGACATCTTTGAATTCATCTCAGTACGTATCTCTATCTACTTTATGTTACTGAGATTTCGCTCACCAACATAAAGTGGGGGAAAATGTAGTCAAAAAATCACGCACTTACTATTACATTTATACCACCAAGTATGTTATTTTATATATGGATCTCGCATAAGAAAAGTATTCACTAATGGCTCATCACCTAGTTCTTGTTGTCACTTAGTTAGTCGTCATTAACATTTTTCTTACATAGTCATCAATTGTCTACACATTTTTGGTCATCTTTTAGCAAGTATTAAGTGTCATAATTTGGTCATTTGTCATCTCTGGTCCCTAACTAGGGCACCTAGGGTCATATTGGGGTGCCCACGGGCACCTTGGTCCTTGATTTTGAGCGCCCTAGTTTCCGTGATGTTCGCATTTAATTTATTTATTCAATGTTAGTCTCTATGGTTTTGTTGTCTCGTTCACCTATTATTTGGCATGTCGGGCCATTAGTGTTGAAATTTGAGAAAGATATCCCTATATAAACATAACATACTCACCACATTATGGGAGGACTATCTACTATCAAGAACTAGCTACTAAGGAAAATGAATGCATTTGGGAATCTTCTACATACATAGGGGGAAATGGTTATATTCATTCTATTCCATCCACCATTTCATCTTACATCTAGTTATTGACCCTACTACTGTGTTATTGATGCTAGGGCACCTAGTCACACAATTAAACACACAAGAACACATTACTACATTGGGTTTGGAATGTAGTGCAACGGTTAGTTGTAAATCCACCATTGTGGAAACTAAGGTTAGTCCGAACCCTTCATTTACATGTTTATTTTGAGTAATTTGATGCTTTGCATGGGGTTTTTCAGGTAGATCTTCATCACATCACTATAGCAACACAAGCAAAGATATATCGACAATTAAGTGACAAAGAGGAAGACACAACGAAGCACTTACAACATTACCAGAACTAGGTCTGATCTTTTCCATAGATTAAAGCATCAAGACTACAAACCGGGGTGTCCACATGTGCCCAAGTCCTCTCGGGTGCCCCAATACGGAAAAATTCCCGCGTGCTACAACTTTCTCGAGTCATAACTTCACATTCTTCCCACTATGCCTATCGGTGATCACGGACCAAAAACCCAATGAGGTAAGTAACTTTCGAGTTAGTACCCTATACTTTCCTATTTCCATTTATTGCATTTCACTTAAATACTTTAACACTTATATCACATTTCACATTAGTTATAATATCATTATTAATAGTTAGATTAGCTATAAAAATCCTCATTTTAGTTAATCACACACCAAAAACACACTTCTTTGGGTTAAGTATGACATTATAATATCTTAGTCGTTGAAAGATACGCCGTAGGATTTTAGGATGTTCTACTCTAGTCTTGGATTTGCCCAAGATATCATCAACATAAACTTCCATAATATCATTTAACATGTCATGGAAGATGACAATCATTTCTCTTTGATATGTTTCGCTTGCATTTTTGAGGCATAAAGGCATGACTTGGTAATAGAACGTACCCTAAGGGGTAGTAAAGGCATTTTTATTTTGGTGCTCTTTCCGTAATTTTTATCTTATTATAGCTTGAAAATCCATCCATGAGGGATATCATTTTGTAGCCTGTAGTTGAATCGACAATCATGTTGATGTTTGGGAAGAGGAAAGTAATATTTTGGACATGCTTTGTTGATGTACCTGAAATCCATGAAAATTATTATACCAATGGATTTCTTTTGAACATGCACTATGTTGGAAATCCATTTTGAGTAGTCAATATGTATGATGATCCCCTCGCCAACAATTTTATTGCTTCTCCTTGACTAAAAGAGCTAGACAAGGATGCATTTTCTGTAATTTCTGTTTGATTAGTTTGGAAGATTCATGAAAAACCAAGTTATGCACTACTCGAGAAGGATCAAGACTAGGCATGTCTACGTATGCCAAGAAAATACATCTAAGAATTACTAAAGAAGCATGACAATTTTTTTCTCTTGCATTGAGAGAAGCTCCCATCTTAACCATTTTAGGTTCATCTTTTATTCCAATGTTAACATCAATAGTCTCCTCCACAAGAAATTTGGATTCATCCTCCATATGTGTAAGATCATGATGGGATTGAGATTTTTCTCTAAGGGCGTGTCAACAATATTTTCATCCTCAGGCTGGTAAATTTTTACATCCTTTGATTTTTCAATTTATTTTTTCGATAGTGCCTCAAAGAGGTTTTCACTATGGGACTTGGATTTCTTTTGTCGAGGATTTTTAGAAGATATTTTTCCCTCATTTTTCTTTTGATTTTGTTGACCAAAAACTCAGCCTCCTCCCAAAATATACGTATGCATCAAAGTTGATAGAGAATCCCTTTTTGTGGTCGCCGATAGGAATGTCATCACGTAGACCCATAAATTCACTAATTGCTTCATCATTATGAAAAAATCAATTGGTATGTGATGTTGTTGGTCCTAATTTATAAGGGATGGGTGAAAAGATTCAATTTAGGAGTGGAAGGGGATACAATTAAAATAGCCATGTTGAGAAATAGGTTCGTGGAGGAAAGGTCTTCGTAGAGACTACATAGGGAATCTATTTCTCTATCATAACTAGAATAACTATCATCATGTTCAAAAGAGGTGGCTTTGACTTCCAGAGGATGGGACCCATACGGTCAAATACCAATACCATATTTTCCATCTTGTTATGTGGTGTCGAAGAGGTTCCCACACACCTTGTTCATCTACGCCACATCCATATCCTTGGTAACCCATGGCATACATCATCTTATTAGGGATGGCATATTTAGGATATTGATAGCATGAAGCCATCGTATCATTAGGAGACCGGGATGTAGAAGTGTTAAGCATTTTATCATCTGCCAAAAGGCCACCAGGAAGGAAGGTGTCAATATTGTAGTGTTCTGGGACCATTTAGGTTGATAACTGGGCATACCACATATCTTTGGTGATAGTGGAGATTGGAAATTAGGAGGACCTATTGGAGGTTATATTCTCTGCATCTCGGTAGGTAGAACTTTCATCTCCCATTCAAAAATTAGAGATAGAGACGTAGAAGCACCATTTTCATGGGATCACATTGCATCGGGATCAACACGGGAGGTAAGAGCTTCAAATTAAA
This sequence comes from Taxus wallichiana var. yunnanensis, assembly GCA_018340775.1. Taxonomy (NCBI): domain Eukaryota; kingdom Viridiplantae; phylum Streptophyta; class Pinopsida; order Cupressales; family Taxaceae; genus Taxus; species Taxus wallichiana. Next base: position 103,822,613 of record CM031237.1, read on the forward strand.
TCTGAATAACTATTTTGGTAGAAGGACATTCATATGTAGTGGGTAAATAACCCGATAACTCTGTAATGTGAAAAGGGTTGGGGGTCCCTAAGAATGGTAAGAGTTGTCCTTCATGGTACAATTTGATACATTGATGGAAAGTTGAAGGCATGACCTGCATGGAATGAATCCATGGGAAATCGAGGAGTATATTGTAGGGTAGTTCTAATTTCAAGACATGGAACCAAGTATCATAAATAGTGGGCCCAAATTCTATAGGAAAAGTTATTGTGCTATCCGAATACCACTCCAAATTATCATAATCCTTAATGGTGCTCAAATTAGGCTCTAATTCTGCATCTGTACACCCCAAATGTGTAATGAGTTTTAAAGTACAAATGTTTAGACCATATCCATTTTCCATAATCACTTCAATGTACAAGGGTAGATTGTGCATATGATCATCCATTGGAATCTCATGCTAGCTAAAGGTAATATGTTCGGAAGGAAAAATTTGTGTGACAAGGGTTGGAAACACGAAGGATCGATATCTGTTGAAAGTCCTAGACCTTGTCGAGTTTTGTAAAGGATGTCCTTATGAACGTTGGATATCTTAAGAAGATCCAAGATATAAATCTTGGCAGTAGTATTCTCAAGCTATTCAAGGAGATCATAATGAATATCCAGAGGGGTAGGTAGAGGAGGTTCTAGGATAATAAGACAAGTGTGTCATATTTCCACAACACACTCTTGTTTCTTGATCTTAATAGTATTCACATGCTCAATAGGAGGATGAACACAACTAATGAGGGAATCAAATGGATTAGCTGTTTCAATGACACCATGATTAGCATTTTTATTTTGGGATGATTGACCTTGATCTAAATTTTTCTCCACTGTTTATGCTTTGGGAATGACACTTTATAGATTCCCATTTTTTTGTTAGAGGTTTTGTTGAGTTTTGGAGAATCCATTTCAACATCTCCGCTATCTATGAGGTCTTGAATGAAGTGTTTCAACTTCAAACATTTATCCAAAGTGGTAAGGCCTTTAACGCGATCATATTTTCAATATTCATGGTCTTTATACCATGACGGTTTTGGTACATCATTTGTAAATGGTGTAGTATTAGGGAACTTAACCATGTTCACTGCATCTAATTGTTTCAATATTGATGAAAAAGAATCTGTAAGAGGAGTGAACACTCGATGTTTTATTTTAGGTACAAACAGTCTTTTGGAGAGTTTCAAAGGAGCACTATTTTGGCCCGCTTCAACACATTTTGAATATTTTATTCCATCACCTAAGACTTTGTAAATTCTTATTGAAGAATTTGAGTTTATCTGTAGGTTTGGTCTCATTGTTATCTTGTAGTCTTTTATTTTACCAAGAACATCCCAAGGCACACTGACACATCAATCAAAAAAATATGAGTGCTCACCCAAAGCACACAAGGGTACTAAGTCCCTCTTTTATGGCAGCTTTGTCAAGGAGTTAACATGAAAAGACATATAATCCAGATCCATAACAACCATGCAAAGATAAACCACAACTAGATCTAGATCACAACCATATGCAAGAATGAGCTAAAAAAATCAAGATCAGGTTTACTATGCAAGATCCAGTTACAGATAAGTCAATAACCAATATCCATCCACAAAGATCCATTGTATTAATCACTGTAAAACACAGAAGTTGAATACATACATAAGAGTATCACCATAAGTCATGCACACTCATAAACCAACAACATAACTCTACTACAAAGTGGAACTACTAAAACCATGAAAATCAATACACACACACACACACACACACACACACACACACACACACACACACACACACACACACACATGGGTGGGGACTTTCCCTTCACCACCTAAACATCCTCAAAATAGGTTGCATGCTAAGAATAGCCATGTGCCACTTACAAAGATAACAAGGGAGCATGTAAGCTCTTCTAACAATAGATCTCCTATAGATAACTTTAATTCTAATCATATTTTTATCCCAAAACTCTACATGTCACTTGACCTTCTACTCGTCCCAAAATAGCCTTGCGTAGCCTCCAAGTCTTCATGCTTTAGTTTAATCTACTAGTTCCTTACTCCAAAAATAGACTCTTCCTACATGGAAATTTACCTTAAATGTCACCCACTCCATCCCTATATTTAGCATCTTTCTAAAAATTATCTAAGTCCTCGATCATTCCGAAGTAATCCTTGAGTGCCCTTTTTTGTCTCCTGCGTGTAATTACCGACATCCATGTTTGTGCTCGCCATATTCTCTCCTTCCCACAATTCCTTTGAAGATCTTGCACACACACACTCTTCAATAGTTAGTTACATTTCCAAGTCCCAACATTACCCCACACTAGGTATGTTGTCCGTCCTGGAAACACTATGTTTGATCTCATGTCCAAAGATAAAGAATGTTCTTATGGATTGCACCAAAGAATGAAATTTTTTTAATTTTACTAAGCAAAAAGGAGGAATTCCTTATTTACTAATTATTCCAATGTTTTCCACCCCTCTAACTCACTATTTTCTTGAGTAAAGGAATCCCCTATAATGATAGTAACCTCTTCAAATGTCAGATCCTCACCCTTTGCTTTTAGCGTTACGACCAAAGTCTCCAAATGTCTTCCTGTATTAGCTAGCACATCCATCTTGCACATAACTTGAGGGTATAGGTATTTTAACTTATTTATAATAGAGCCTCTCAATGAATCAATTGATTTTCATTTTTACTCAACTGCTACCAATATTTTCTCATGTTCCACCATATTTCCTTTATGTTTAGCTTGAAACTCCTTGAAATATGCCTCATATTTTATAACGAGTAGCCCCACTACATGATCTCTATCTTCATAATTGTCATACATAACTTCCACTAGGTGAGCTGCTACTTTCACTAATTCAAGTAACTCAATGTATTATGTTATGGTGGCTTCAATTTTCTCTTTTTCTTGTTGTTTCAACCATGCCATAAATTATTCTATAGATTTTAAGGTAAGGGTTTCCAATTAGGAAGTAATTATGCATGTTAGATCCTGAAGAAAATGAAAAGTGGACTCATACATTGTATTATCACGGGAGTTCAGTCCGGGCGTTCATTAAAATTACATTAATTATGCATTACGCCTTCTTGTACAATGTGCATGTCCATCCTTTCTCGTCCCTTAACTCCTGCCTTAACTGCACAATAATTTCTTCCTTATCCTTTATCTCTTTATCCCTTTCTCTTATTTCTTTATTCTTCTCCTCCATATCCTTTTGCATATCGTATATGGTTATTATTCTCAAAAATTCCTAAACCCACTTCCACCGATAGCTTGTTAAGTGCGTTACATGATTGTTCATTTGTCAACTATTGGGAATCAACTACTGATTTATTTCTCTTGAGATTGAAATCTCACGGGTGTCCAACAATGATTGAGATCTTACTGCAAATTATGGCTCATCAATATGATAATTAAACACCCAATACAACATCTTCCTTGTGTGTAGTAGTGCTTCCTTTTTTTTGAAAGATGACCAACAAAAAATTTGATCTGTAGGTATGGTATTCGATACTTATGACACAATTTTTTGGGATACTCGATATCTTGCATTATAGGTCCTTGGGGAATGTATGCTTGTCTCTTTCTGCGAACACCCTTGGGGAAACCTACAACAAGGCATGATTCTCCACCCATAATCCCTTCTTGTCTTTCACTCATTTCTTCTTCTATGTTATGCACCACCTCATACTCCACCAAGTGTTCAATAATATTTGTGACCTCTTTCTCCGCTCGCCCTCCAGGTTCGGGGCCGGGTGTGTGCCTAGTTTCTTATGTGGTTATTGAATCCAACTCTTTCTCTACATTCAGGTGATGGTTGCCTGACCCCACCTTCATCCACATCCATGGCATGGGTCTCCTCAAAGTGCTCACTTCCACCTTCTTCCTCTAATTCATGGACAATGTAAAATTGATGGATTTCCTATCTCACCACCCTTTCCTCACTTCCAGATTCTTCTTCATCACTCTCCATCTCTTAGAGTTTGAACTTGGGAGCACTATTTATTTCTTCTACATTGGTGACCTTCCTCTATTTGACTACCTCCTTACATAAGTGATCAGCCCAAAATCCTTTCGCATTGATGTCGACGCGTTGTGCGTACTCAAATTGAGAGTTTTGTCCTTACTTCCTTTAGCACTTCCACTAGTAGTGGGAATCTCTTCACACACCCTCTTATTCTATTGAACTTTCTTTCACATGGAGGGTTCCTCAGGTATACTTACATCATCCTCAATGAATGCTCCATTAGCAAACCTGGGCCGTATATATATATATATATATATATATATATATATATATATATCTTTAATGTAGTTATAGTAGCTATTGGCAGTGTCACGTTGTACAGGTGGATATTCTCTGATACATATTTTTCTTCATAAGTGCACTTCTTTAGATACACAAGAGTTTGAAGCATCTCCTAGTGCTCCTTATCCACCTTACTTAAATCAAGCCTCAAATTTTGTGCCTCCTTGAACCTATTCACCACAACTTGAAAATATTCTCCTGAAAAGGCAAACGGAAGTTTGCACCATGGGTTCTTAGTGCCATCTTTCAAAGTAAACTGCCCAATGTAGACTGCTTTGATAGACCAAAAACTCAACAACCCCCTTAACCATAGCTGGTAACTTGGTAGGAATCCACATCTCTACATCAAAGGCATTGCACATACGCTTATACCACTTTGTCGTTTTGTGTATGCCGAGGTTAATGTATCACAAGTGTACTTCAAAAATATTTTTGCAGGAGATGGGTTATTACATGATATTCCCATTTCTTGTCCTTCGGACCATTAAGAACCCCAATATATAAGAATAATATCAACATTAAGATGCTTCAAACATTATATTATCACCATAATGCACAAATTTAATGATATCTTCTGATATAAATGCAACAATATTATATATGGCCCTTTCTGATATTTTCTTGCATACATAAAGCCATCTTTTATTCACCTATGTCCAGATTTCTTTCCCATTTAGCTTGGTGAGAAAGCACATGGCTATCCTCATAACAAGATCATTTAGTTTAATAATATCATATGCGCTGTGACCTCCTTTCTTGTACTCATACTCTTTTGTAACTTTATTCACCTCCGCATCATTCCCAAGTCATCTTCCTATACAACCCATATGCTAACCAAGCTAGTATATTTCTCAACCAACCGAGTGGTAATGTGCATCCTTCTACAAGAAAAATAGAAATAGTCTTCATGGATGCGTGACATCAACCACTAGTATAAACTTTCAGGCTTCCCAAAGAAAGGAAGCTTGTATAACTATAACAATCCAAAATTCTTCAACAACCTCTTCACCTTATTTTCATGTACATGCTTGTCATCAATTGTCCTCTCATTAGTTGGTTGCACAATTTTAATCACTCACAACCATGTTTGTGACATGTGATACCCACTCTTTTCCCAACAATACACCATATGGGTATTGAATTTCAGAGTACCATTCTTCTTGAACATCAATGGCAGGTGTCAAATTTTCCTTACCATTCCTCTTCTTCATTGGTGAATTTGTTCTGCCCTCCTTGGTGCCAATTTAATTGTGTAAAATCAAAATTCTACCTTGTACCTTGTTTTTCTTGATACCTCTAACCTCGTGCTACATACCTTAGATACAACATTGTTGTACTTCTCTATTTAAATTTTGTATGCCTTGCCCTAATTCACAAAACCCTAACCAGAGAGAACTTATCTTTTTCCAAAATCTCAACACACCATCTCAGCTTACAAGATTCCTTCCAAAAGAATTCACTCCTCATTCGGCCGTGTTCTTCTTTACCTTCTGGTTCATGATTTTTATCTCTGCACTCAATTTATTGCTCGATCTTTGAAGTTTTCCCTAGGTCGCATGATAACTCTTCACAAATTTATGTAAGGTAAGGTAAAAATGATTTACCTTGATGCTCCTTTTATAGTTTTTCAATTTTTATGTGCATTAATTTCTTGCCAACTACCACCATACAACTACATTTAATTCAACTTTCCTACATTTTCCCACCGTTTCTACTGAGTTCAAGTGCACTTCCATCACACATCCAACATGTTTACCAACTACAACCTTCTGGCACATAAACTACTTCACCGACCATGACCTCCTTATGCACACTCCAAAGTGCCGTAGTTCATAAAAATTTGTGTCCTATACCAAGTAGTTCTCCATGCCATTACCTACCTCATGTTTCCCTATGCTCTTATTCAATATACGTGGATTTCCATCTGGGTATTTTCCTTATAACCATCATTCCCCTTTTGACACCTTAACACTGCTTCAATGACCAACATCACCAATGATACACGCACTCCTTATTCTTGGGCCATTGTAAACATCAAATCTTGTATGCACACTTCTTATTAGAATCCACCCACACTAAATGTATGTGTGGTCCTCTACGCATGAACTCAATAAATAATAATCAACAACTAGTGTGCAAACGTGCTTATTACAAAAAAACATTGAACTAAATTAACAAAGCATAATGAGAAAGAAAAGAAACACGAGATAAATGGAATGCATTAAAGAAAAACCTAAGATAAATGGAAATCCTACCTTATTAAAAACACCAAAAAGACTTATTTATAGTAGCGCTTCAACCTACTCCCAATGAAGTAACCAAGAAAGAACATGTCATCCGAGGCTCGTAATTGGCAAGTGTCGATTCCAATATTTTTGTTACTAAAAATGGTCCTAACCAATGAAATTTCAACTTCCTAGGGTGGTACAAAACTTTGATTCATATAGAAGAACCATCTTGCCCACCTCAAACTCCTTGTTTTTTATATGCCTATCATGTCATGCCTTTTGTCTTGCTTTCTCTATTTTTTGACTCTATCAAGAAATGAAACATTGTTCATCCAATTGTATCAAATTACATATGCACTCTTCCACTTCTTGTTCATCATCCATGCCTCCCGCACGCGTGTAATTCATAGAGAGGGCAACATAAACTCAACATGCAACAAGATCTCAACGCCAAACACCAATTAGAAGGGTGTGGCCTTATTTAACCTCTTATAGGTAGTTTTGTTTGCCCAAAGTATAACAAAACTTTTACATCCCAGTCCTTCCATCCAACATCACAAATATTTGTCAATGTATGGCCCAATATCTTGTTGAATTCTTTGGAAATCCCATATATGTATGGCCCAATGTGGGTGATAAGGTGTTGTCTTGTGGTGATAAATTGGTCTTGTTAAAAAAGTATGTGCCCTTATCACTTGTAAGACTTAATGGACATCCATAGCGACTAATAATGTTCTCCCATAGGAATCTTGTAGTTGTAGCTACTGTGCAATCTATTATAGGTGCTACTTCCGCCCATCTTGTCAGATAATATGTACAAGTTAGATTGTAGCGTGTGCTAGTACTACATGCAGGTGGGGAAATAGGACCCATAAAGTCAATTTCCCATTTTTTAAATAGTTCAACACTTGCAATATGTATTAGAGGTATCTCATCTCTTGTTTCAAGATTTCTAAGGTGCTAGCAATAATAAAAGGCCTTGGTATACTCCTTACAATCCTTGTATAGTGTTTCCCACCATAATCCAGCTAACAAAATCTTGCGTGTGGTGACATCTCCAACATAATGTCCACCTGCAATCCCACCATGAGATTTTGCCATTATCTCCTCGTAATCATGTTCTAGAAAACATCGGTGCAAAAACTCAACATGACCAAGTTTATACAAGTCTCCTCATATCAAATGATAGTGTGCCACGTGTATTGCAAGTTTCTTTCTTTCCAAAGTCTTCATCCCCTCAAGAACCTATCCAATGTGCAAGAATACTGCAATATCTTCAAGTTCAATGGGCTCATGATTCAATTTGAAAAATTATACATCTGACATTATATCCTCAATGCTTTGCGCATCCTCAACATAGTTGATCCTTGACAAGTGGTCAAGTCCTGAGTTGTTTTCTCTTGGTTTAACCACAAATGTAAAGTAAAATTCTTAAAACAGTAGGATCCACCTACATATGCACCCTTGTAAGACAAAATTTTTGACCAAATACTTCAGCACCATGTGATCTATGAAGAATATAAAAGGCATAACCAACAAGTATTTCTTAACTTATGTAACATGTAAATCATTGATAGTGCTTCACGCTTAGTAGTTGTATAATTTTTTTCAGCTGATGTCAACTTCCTAATTGTAAAATAGATAGCATGATCAACAATCCCATCTTTAGGATATGCTAGTACAATGCCAATGGCCATGCCAAAGGAATCAACATGCACATGAAATGACTTATCCTAGGAAGGAAGCACATAAGTAAGTTTTCCTTCCATGTATCAAATGCTATTTACACGCCTTCATGCAATGAAACTTTTCTTTACTCTTCAAAAATTCCTCCAAGGTTACAAAAATATTTGCATAGCCTTTAATGAACTTCCTGTAATACCTTGTATGTCCAAGAAATAAGTGTACTTTTCTTTGATTTTTAGTTCCTCTAAGCCCAAGATTGCAACAACCTTGGTTGGATCTACCAACAACCCTTCTTTACAGATGATATGCCCTAGTAAAGTGCCAAATGGTGTTGCAAGGATGCACTTCTTAAAGTTAGTGAGATGCTCAATTGCCTACAACTTTCAAACATTTGAAATGGTCCTTCACCAAACCATACACTATCTAGTCATCCAGAAAAAACTGTAAAAAATTATGAATGAAGTCCTGAAAGTTTTGTACCATGATGCGTGAGAACACTGCAGCTTGTTTTTCAATCCAAAAGGCATCACGGTGTATGTGAAACTTCCCACTCTGTGGTGAAAGTGGTATTTTCCTGGTCTTCCTTAGTAATCCGCACTGATGATAACCAGAGAACCCATATGTAAAAGAATAGATCTTGCACCCAACAACTCCTTCAAGTATCTCTTCTATAAAAGGGGTGGGAAAAGGATCAATCACACATGAAACATTCAACTCCCTATAATCCACACAAATCCTTATCCACCCATCCTTGTTAATCTTTGATGAACATGGGACTCATTCATTCGGACTCCTCAATAGGTTCAATTATACCAGAGTTAAGCATCTTATCAATTTCCTCTCCCATGTAATTTAGGATTCATCTGTAAGGCCTCTTCCTAATCGGGTGCGTGCCTTCTTTAAGTTTGATTTGAATATCCCCTAAAGAAGGGTGTACTCCTTTCAATTCATGGTATCCTCTTGGAAACAAATCCTAAAAGTCATGCAGGAGCTCAATAATCTTGGAAACCTCCTACTCCAACCAATAGTCACCAATAATGGCCTCCTTGGGCTCTGCATCTTTCCTAATGTTAATTTTCTTTGTTTTTAAAGGTTCATGATATGCGTGCAACTTTGCATCTGCTATATCCATCACTTCGCATGTACATTTAGTGTGATTAATAACTAGATTGTTATCCTCATCATCTTTACCATCTATCATACATAACATTTTACCCTTTTCTTTTTCTTCCTAGGCACGAGCCAATTATTCTTGCTCATTATCCTCAAGTCCAAGGATTGCCTCGAGATACAATTCTCCAAACATATCCAACAAGAGTTCTCTAGGATTCACGATATCTCCTAGGGTAAGGTGCTTTACAATCTATAGTACTTCATTGACCTGAGGCTTAGTTAAAAAATAATCAAAAGTATGAATCATACCTGCGGTCATCTCCTACCATTTATTGTTACTCTTGTTAACTCTGCATGTACATACCATGCACGCGTGTAGCCGCCTAAAGTATCATACAATTTTTGTACCCATAGTGATGGTGGCAAGGCTTTCGCCCCTCGATCGAGAGGTTCTCAAAATTTTGAATGTGGAGTAAAGCAGAATCTTTCCAATGAAATTTAAAAATTTGTGAGGGTACATTATTCCTAAGAAACCTGGTAGAGAAGGTGATTCTCACTTCTTGCCACTCCAAAAGGTTATCTCTATGTGTCGTTCATTAGTGCGTTGTCGTCTCGCATAAAGTATATACAAGCATGTTTATTATTTCTACTTGATTTGTCCATTGGGCTTCCATGACATGTAATAATATGTCAATGCTCCCTTCATCAGTATACTGAGGTACCTAGTTCTGACCCAAATGCCGAACAACACGTTGCCTCACTATGTGAGTAACAATATTCTTAATATCTCATCCTACTACTTCATATGTTTCATGCACCCAGTTGTCACAAACAATATTGGTAGTATCACTAACTAAATGTGTATCATCCCATTGTATCACTCCTTCCTTAGATGGATCATTTTCTTCAGGATCTCTAATAGTGTGTACATAAATTTTGTTCAATTCCTCTTCACTCAAGGTATCAACATAGGGCACCGCCTTTGCATCTCATCAACAATATAATAATGCACTCTTCTTTGTTCTCAAATCTAATGTACTCCTTATTGAAGTGCAAATCAAGATTATTTGTATAAAACCAAGGGCACCAGGTAATGTTGAAAAAATATCTTCTTCAAAGAAGCTGCAATACTTCAAAGTTTCCAAGTGAACTTGGCCCCTTGAATCATAATAATAACACCCTTTAACACTCCAATAGGATTATCCCTTGTTTTATTTGTCATATACAACACATTCATAGAAGGTTGCAATGGTGGTCTTCCCATCTAATTCCAAGCATCTAATGTGAGCACATTAACTTCTACACCTGTATCTATTAAAATATTACTCAAGAGCCATCCATCTATAACCACATTCAAAGTAATCTCCTTTTCATACTCATGAGTATGGGGAGGAATATTTGCATGGAGGATTTACCTCTCATGCTCAGGTAGTGCATGCAGTACCTTTTCTCTCAACCATTCACCTAGTAAGGGGATAATGTTCTCTTATCATAACATATGACATACCTCTTTCAAATCATCCATGTCTTTCTTTAAGAGGTCAACCTATTTCACATTTTCCAATGCGCGCGCCTCTTCCTTCAAGCCTTGAATATCTTCTTACAAATTTGTAATCACCTTCATAGTACCGTAGATAGAACTATTTCGATGTTTAACATCGAGTAATTCACATTGATCACTTATTACTTCATTATAATAGGTTTATGCCTTAGGGCTTCACATGTGCACATTGCCTCAACGTGGGTAGTGACTAACAAAGGCCGTATTCTAGAAGCTAGTCCCACCTTTAGCATCCATTATCCTCTATCGATGTACTATATTTTAATCATAACCGCACCCTTATCTTGCTTATGTTGCTTACTCATGTGTTCATACAAATTAGGGCACTCTTCAAACTTGTGTTATTTCCCGCACCATGAGAAAATGAAATTTTGAGGGAATTCACATTGATAATGATCAAGTGATCCACATGTAAAATAAGTACCTCTAGGGAATGTTCCTCTCCTCCTCGATGTGACTCCAACCTTCTCGCATCCTTCAGAAATCCTCTATTCCGATTATCACCATTATTATGCCCTTCATTATGTTTCTCTCCCTGATCCTTGGATCCACTTGCTACACTAGTCTGGTGCACACCAATCTCAATAGCCTCATGAATATGATTGATTATCTTGTATTTAACAATGTCATGAGTATAAGACTTGCAAATTTTACAGTACATGGATACATTCTTATGGACCGCTTGGTGCAAGAGGGGGCATCTACTCACATCATGATCCAAATTACATATCTCACAATCCATCAACATAGCACGCATCGAATTATGAAGACAAATATCCTTATTATGCCCTTCCACCTCATAATTTGTACACCAAATCCCACTACGTGTCTCATGAGCTGAACTAGACAATAGTTTTGCCAATTTCTTTGCCATTGATGTAATATTTGCCTCCAGAAATAGAATAACTCTAGTATCCACACTTCCACTACCTCAAGACATAGAGTTTCCTCCAAATCCTTGCGTGGATTGGTAAAATTTTATGAGAAAGCCCTTCTGAAAGGTGTAATACAACTGCCAAAAATCATTGTGCATGCTGGCTAGGGTGGATATCATAGGAAAAAATTGATAAAAAAGTTTTAAAATGCACATCATACTCCCTTACACTCTTATTCATGCCCTACTTAATGTTCTTTAGTGAATTGATGCTCTCAACTCAAACTCGGGTATATGAAACTATACCAAGAAAGCATCACACAACATGGTGTAGTTTACACAAGTATGGTTCGGATCATACTTCCTATACGAGCTATGTGCGCACCCTTGTAAAGTAGTAAAAAATGGCTTGCCTTATGCTCGGGGTTGTAATCCCTTTCACATGCCATAGAATTTCAAAAATGTGAACATGCCCATAAGATCTAGAACTTGTATTACCTCTTGTGTTTCACCCACCTCCAAAACTACCAGATACACTTGATTATGAGCCTTTGGATCCTCCTATTCCACCTCTTGTAACAGGAAATGGGGCAGTGGATGTACTTCCTTAGGTTCCAACAGTTGTACTAAACTAGACTCCAACATTCTCAGTGAAGTAGTAGTGCTTCCAGATGTTGCTCCAAGATTCTACGTGCCCACACTTTGTCCGAGATGATGTGTCGGAAAATATAACTCCAACTGGACCCCCAAATAACAAAGATGAAATATTTTCCGCATAGATGAATGTTTCTTTGATTAAATCATGTACCCAATGAAAAGTGAAATTTACTTATCGTTACTCTACCACCAATGCTAGCTTGCTTGTTAATAACTTTGTCAAAAACGGAACACCAAGCACAAGGTCAAGGTTGCGGTTGGGATTAGATGTGCTGCCGCGGTCCTTATACTTTCTTCGAAACACTCTCATCTAAAGCCCAAGGAGCTTCTCTACCATGCTTACCCAAATGGGGAAGAACCATATGCTCTGGCTCCATGTCTTCACGATTCATCTCTCTCCGCAACACCATTCACTCTTCAATATAAAAATGCTTCACTAATTCCCTTTCTCGTGCTTCGTTATACTCAAGCCTCCTATTCTCTCTACCTTTCACCCACGAGGTCCATCATCTTCCACCACACCCTCTCCACCCCACGCAGTGTGGTTTAGCAGCTATAGGGAGGTGCTCTAAATTCAACACCACCATCAAGATATTAATTGCTAATGGAATGAAACGAATGTAAGATCCTTTAGGCTCACGTAGAAACTCAAACTTGATAACTTTTAGGAAAGAAAACATAACAATAAATTATTCTAGAGTATAATTATTCACAACACCAACCCACCAAAACACATGTCCAAGGTTCATAAGCATCAAATAAGGTATGATATTCTCCCTACGTCCAAACCCTTTCTTTGTAATACCATCTCCTCATTGATGCATACACAGACAACCACTCATACAATTCTATAGGGAAACAACTAAATAATGACTCATAAAGCTCATGATAAAGGTTTTCCTCAACCCAACTACGTGGATTGAAATTAGGTCTAGAACCATATCTTTGAGAAAACTGATCCTGTCCATTATCAACCCATTCTTGATGGCCACAAAAGTCAAACGATAAGCCATAATTCTACATCATCCTTGTAGTATCTTGAAAAGAGGTCTCGACAATGGAACCAAAATGTAGTCTTTTATTTTACCAAGAACAACCCAAGGCACATTGGCACATCACTCAGATAGATATGAGTGCTCACTAGAAGCACACAAGGGTACAAGGTCCCTCTTTTATGTCAGTTATGTTAAGGAGTTAGCATGAAAAGACATATAATCTAGATCCATAATAGCCATGCAAATATAAACCATAACTAGATCTAGATCACAACCATATGCAAGAATGAGCTAAATAAGAATCAAGATCAGGTTTACTATGTAAGATCCAGTTACAGATAAGTCAATAACCAATATCCATCCATAAAGATCCATTATATTAATCATTATAAAACATAGAAGCTGAATACATACATAAGAGTATCACCATAAGTCATGCGCGCTCATAAACCAACAACATAACTCTACTACAAAGTGGAACTACTAAAACCATGCAAATCAATACATATATATAGGGGTGGATAATTTCCCTTCACTGCCTAAACATCCTCAAAATAGGATGCATGCTACGAATAGCCATGTGCCACTTACAAAGATAACAAGGGAGAAGGCAACTTGTTTTAACAATATATTTCCTATAGATAACTTCAATTTGAAAAATATTTTTAGCCCAAAATTTGCATGTTTCTTGACCTTCCACTCATCCCAAAATATCCTTACATAGCCTCTAAGAATTCATACTTTAGTTCAAAATGCTAGTTTCTTGCTCCCAAAATAGACTCTTCTGTATGGAATATTCGCTTGCATGTCACCCACTCCATCCGTATGTTTAGCATCTTTTCGAAAATTATCTAAGTCCTCGATCCTTTTAGAAGCAATCATTGAGCACCCTTTCCCAAAATTTTCATGTTGCTTGACCTTCCACTCATCCCAAAATAGCCTTACGTAGTCTCTAAGCATTCATACTTTAGTTCAAAATACTAGTTCCTTGCTCCCAAAATAGACTCTTCTTGTATGGAATATTCTCTTGCATGTCACCCACTCCATCCCTATGTTTAGCATCTTTCCCAAAATTATCTAAGTCCTCGATCCTTCTAGAACCAATCATTGAGCACCCTTTCCCAAAATTTGCATGTTTCTTGACCTTCCACTCATCCAAAAATAGCCTTACGTAGGCTCTAAGCATTCATACTTTAATTCAAAATGCTAGTTCCTTGCTCCAAAAATAGACTCTTCCTATATGGAATATTCCCTTGCATGTCACCCACTCCATCCCTATGTTTAGCATCTTTCCCAAAATTATCTAAGTCCTCGATCCTTCTAGAAGCAATCCTTGAGCACCCTTTCCTATCTCCTACACATGAATATTGACATCCATGTGTGTGCTCACCATATTCTCTCATGTGCACAATTCCTCTACAAATCTTGTGCGTGAGCACTATTCAATACTTAGTCACATTTCCAAGGACCAACATATCTCTTGAAAAAGGTTTCAAAGTTGTTTTAGTTAATAAATCCTTCTCGATTTGTCTTCCTTTCTCTTGAATTCTTTGAGAGTGCTCACACAATTCATTTGCAAGTGAAAGGAAATTTTAGGATGTAAGTTTAGCACAAAGATACTAACAAGTTTTTCTTTGGAATAGAGCAAGGAAAAACTAGCTAACCCTCACCATCATTGTAGGAAACTAGTGAAGTTCTCATTGTTATGTTGTTTGGCGTTACATAAGTCTAACATGGTGATGTCACTTTTTGTATTAAATGAAAAGTGGCGCATAAAATTTTCAGCTAATTTGAAAAACATGAAGATAAACCATTTGGGTATATGGAGAAACCATTTCAGTGCTTGGCCCCAAAGAATCCATAGGAATAAGTGAATAAGGTAATTGTTGCTATATGCAACTTCTTAGAAAGCCATGAAGAAGTCTTTGACATGATCACATGGATCACCTTTACCCCTATATTTGTCAAATTTAGGGTAGTCGAAGCTAGGAGGAAAGGGTGTCCGTAACATCACTGGTCGAGGATATAGACACAGTTATTCAAATTGGTATTTCTTCTTCTTGTTTCTAACTTTATTTTCTTGAAGACTTGTGAGGGGACTACCATTCTTGGTCAAATATTTGGCCATGCAAAGGTGTGGTAGGCATATACACATAGTTAGAATTGGATGTTTCACCACCATGGTTTTTAGTGTAAATCTCATTATATGTGACCTTAGGTTTCTCATTATGTGCAACTCTATTTGTGTCTTTATGGACATTAGAAGTCGAGCTTCCAATTGATGACTAAGGGCTTGTAATCATTGCTGAACAATGACCTCATCATTTTGGGGTTATTCTTGAGTTTCACGTGGAGGGGGCTATTCATGATATTCATTCTCCCTCTAGCTTCACGATTAATGAAAAAAAAGTGGTATGCGATAACCACTTTTGTTTTTAGGGGATGTGTCTTCTTTATTGTTATTTCTTTGACGAGAAGTAAAAGCATGTCCCATATTTAATATGTCATCAACGGATCAAAGGGGGCGTTCTACTTCTTTTACGTGAACCATGTTTGTAAGAAGAGGATGGTAAAATTCAAGTGATAGTTTAGCCCCTAATTCTACAATTTTTACCAACACTTGATCTTTGTTATGGAAGAGAAAGTTATCCATGTGGGTAAGATCAAATTCAAAGTTATCCGAGGAGATGTACCCTCATCTCCCCTTTGCGGTCAATCAAGTTTTCTTATTCAAGTAAGGGGTATAAATTTGTACTGATGAAAGGATTTGATCCTAATCTTCTATGTCCCATTCTTGTAATAGGAGGCATAATAGAAAATATTTTTCTAAGGTTTGATAAATGTGTACAAGTACTACAATGAACCTAGGAAAAATCAAGCAATGTGACAACTACAAATGTTATAAAGAATCAAGGTAAAATAATAGAACAATGTAACAAATGTAAATGCCATAATTAAATTTCCAAGGAGATGAAAATGTATGATGAAAGGTCACCAAGGAAAATCAAGAAAGTTTTGAACAAGGGATCAATTGCAAAAGAACCTACTCCCTATGTCTAAATTGTCTCAAAGATTATTTTGTTCAAGATGACAACACAATTTCAATATTTAAATCAAGTTTTTGGACAAAAAGATTTAAATATTAAAAAGGGGTTGAGGTGATTTCAACAATACAAGGTATACTTAAATGAGTTTTAATACAAACAAGGTCCAAGTTCTGAAAATGGAGGTTACAAATGTGAGCAACTCAACAACATAATTAGGATATTTTATTCAATTTTTAGAAAAAGAAGATGTTTTTATGAAAAGGTATTGCCACAATGCGAGTAGCATAACTAAAACACCTTCCAAAACTCAAGGAAATGTTTGAACAAAAACAAGGTCTAAGTATAACAAGGATTTGACACAATGTAAGCAGTGTAACAATATAATTTGGACACTTATATCAAGTTTAGAAAAAACAAGATGTAAGTATAAAAATGTATTGATATGATGCAATCAGCATAGCGACACAAAGGGAAATCAAGATAGGACAATATTCTACAATGAGACGTCTCAATATAAATGTCAAGACAAGGCTACCAAAATATGAATATGTACCAACACACTTTCAACACTTACATCAATGTCACAATAAGGAGTGATGTAAGTGGGTGTAAAAGTGGTGGACACGATTTTGGCAACACTTCGTGTTGCTTTATTTTGACCAAAAATGTCAACAAGAAAACAAGGAAATAGTACAAGTGGTGATGAAAATACATAGCAAAACTTTGGCAGAGTTTCGCCTTGTTTTATAACAAGGTAGAAACTAGGAAAAAGTTTCACATTGTAAGTTTTGTGATGAATAACACGTGACAAAAACTTAAATGAAATATCATCTTGTTTGATTAACAAGGCTTTAACTCCGAAGAGGTTTATTCTTTGTGAAGGCTCTTTATAGCATGATTAGATAATGAAAATTTCACCCCAATTCCAAATGGATACCTAGGATTTGTTCTCAACACTCACCAATACTTTCCTAAGAGAGGTACACTTCACTAGATAACTCCTAGAAAAAGGACCATTACCCCACAATCAAATTAATGAAAGAGGCCTCATATGGATAAGTTGAAGCATTCCTCACATGTATTTCTAGTCAAGTAGGTAGTGGGGCACTTCCCATTTCGTTAACCAGTTCCCTCAAGGTGTTGACTACTTTGGGGTTCTTGTGGTAATCATCATAATAAGTTTTATGGCTTATGCCAAGATATTTACCACAGTTTAAAGTGGATGAGTTTTAACCCTTATCCAAACCTACAAATACAGTGTTTTGAATAAAGTGGTGTGTTTTTTAATATTTGATTAAAAATGTGGTTTAACACACCATTGACAACCTTTGTAACACATTGTTGTTAGTATTTATTTTGATTTGATTATTTGACAAGCGTATGGTCATGCACTCAAAGGTTTAGTAGTTTTCCATGAAACCCACAATGTTTTGAAAGAGGATCAAGGTTGTTTTTATTCTCAAGATCATCAAAAGATGCAAGAGAAGAGCATACACAACATTTGATCCAACTAAATAGAAATGGAAAACTTAAATCAAATGACCATTAAAATGCTTTGTAAAATATTCATTCCCTTAAACAAAAATAAATGATGAAATTTCCAAGTTAATCCCAATGTTAGAAAAAGAAGATCAAAGTTGCTTTTGGTTCTCAAGATCACCCAAAAGCGCAAGAGAAGAGCATACACAAGCTTTGATCTAACTCAAGAAAAATGGAAATACAACATTCATTAAAGCATTTAAATGTGTTAGAAAATGATTTCAAAAGGTAAATCCTAAAAATAGAAGTCAAGAAAACCTATAAAACAACAATAAACACCAAAAATCAAATTCTAGAAATTTTGAAATTTGAGCCCAAAAATTGACACAGAATGCTAGCGCATGGATTAAAAATGTTAGTGCATAAGGGTGAACAGTGGCACACAAAGTATAATACTAACATAGAGAGGGTTAACAAAAATGCAGGTTAACCAACAAAAATGCACAAGGGATAACGAAATGAATAAACAACAATGCTAGCAAAATTTAGACAATGCAAACGTGAATCTGGAAACAAAAACACACAAGGTTCAATACAAACACGTGAGGACCCTCTATGTAAATAGAGGAAAAAACATAGTTAATAAAAAACACATAGGAGAAATGCTAACACACATGATAACAACACTAGCATACGGAAACCATAGAAACAAAGACCGTATAAACACTAGCACATGGAAGGGAAATGGTAATGCACAAAGAGCAATGTAAATACGAGATAATATTAATGCTTAGCATAGGGAGCTAGTGTAACTTCAAGAACATGGGAAAAATGACCAAAAAATGTCAAAAAGCTCAAATATTTGCTTGATAAGATTCAATTTTGGTAGCACCTCACCTCCTTCACACCTGTAAGGAACACTCAACACATGTAAACTCAACAAAACAAGTTAAGAAATACAAGATTTATCAACATGTGCTAAATAGAGGTTAGTAAGCAAAAATGAAACTTAACTACAAAATTTGAGAAATGCACATGAGACAAAGGAGTGTCCCATCAGGCATGCCATATTTATGCAAGTGAATAAATCAAGCTAAGTTACTATTATCCAAAATTCATCCCTCGAGGTAATTTTGATAACGTGCCATAAATTCTTTAGTCATGAGCAAGAAAAATTGATTCAAGGCCCAAAATCATGTTTTTGGGGGCCCTTGGCTTCTCTCTAACTTCCCATCAAAGGAAAAAATCCAAGAAGTTAGAAAAAATCAAAAAATATAGAAAATGAAGTCGCAAGCTTATTTTAAAGTATTGCGGGTCACGGAGGTCATGGGTCATACCAAGGTTCGTCGTACCAAGTTTGGGGCCAAAATACAAAGGAATCGGCAAAGTTGAAACTTTTTGTCCCAGGTGGTCCGCGGGACAGTTGGGATGTCGGGACGCGCAAAGCTGAAATGGCCGTAGGTAGTGAAAATTGGAAAAAGTGGAAGTTTTTGTTCCACAGTCCCAGGCAGTTGGGACAAAAGTATGCATGGGACGCGAATCGGCTGAATTTCCAAGTCAGTTTATTGCGGGTGGTGTAGAGATTTTCGTCCGGGATAGTCGGGACAAAAGTACGTGCGGGACGCGAAAGGGTGAAAAGGTCACAAAAGGGGAAAAAGAAGCTGGAATCTACCGATGCGGAAGAATGTGCAGGATAATTTGGGACACGCGGACCCAATTTTTCCGAAATACCTGCAATTCAAAGGAAAAGTCAAAGTTTGACCTCCCGAACTTCAAACGACCATAACTTTTGACTTGAGCTCCGATTTTCATAAAATTGGAATTTCTGGAATGAGCATGATGTCCTCTACATAAAAATATATATTTAAATAAAAGAAACATATTTGGTCCCAATCAGTTAATGCTCATTCCTATCAAATGATAGAAATTGCTCATGAGACCCAAAATAACCGCTACACTCGAGAAGACCATAACTTTTTCATTTCTCAATGAAATCACACAAAATTGATAATGTTGGAATTGTGGCTCTAAGCATGCCACAAAAAATCAATAAATTCTAGATTTGATGAGAAATTGATGGGTATTTTTCATAAAACATGGCTGGGTTCATGACAGTGTTTTATTTGGTAGTTGGGAGTGCAATTAAGAGGCATGGTCATCATTCCTTCTTTGCTGCAGCACCTAGGACAATATGGGGAACCTTTTTCAAGTAGCATAAAATAATTTCACTCCATTTAGTGTCTCTTACAAGTGGTTGAAGGATAGATTTTGGGATTTCCATTTTCCCCTTCTCTCTCTCTTCTCATTTTCCTATAAATTAGAGTTTTGGGCTCATTGTAGGAGGAGAGAGTTTTGTAGAAAATATCTGTCAAAATTGTTTTGTGAAGCCAATGTGCTTTGTAGGCCCTTGTAGTGGAATCCTTGCATGGTGATCCAGGCCCTTATCTTGTAATATATCGAAATGTGCATATCATGAAGCAATAAAATACAAGTTTGTGGATGCATCTTCCCCTACTATATTTTTTGCACTCTTCTTGCCCTTTCAACCTTCATTACAAGAATATTGTGTCTATTTGTATGCTCTTGCAAGGATCCATTATCATTATGTATGTTTGAGATGTTGTTGTGAATACATTTATCTAGATTGTGGAGAGTTGTCATCACCCCTTTTAGTGTGCACTTTGCTTCTGTATCTCACACATTGGAAAACTACTCTCACACCCCTCCTTTTATGATATATCACCACTGTAGTGTAGGCTTTCATGTTTTATGCATTCTCTCTCCCTAGTCCCTTGGAAAGAGAGATTAGGATAGTTAGTCTCACCTGCATTAGAGTAGATTGTGGCAGGTAGTTTAGGAGCAAGAACCAACTTTCTCGGAGGTGCTGTCTCAAGTAGCAAGTCCCACAACTTGGAGATAGTACCCATGTTATCCAATCACACCGTGAGCTCAAGTATATACACTTGTGTAAACATAAGGGTGATTTGATTCGGTGATAATAGTTACTTAATGAAAACTAACACCTTGTAGTCTCCATAACTAAGCTAATATATCAAAAACACCATGATAAAACTATATAAGGGAAAAAGCTAATTAATGCATCCAAATTAAACTCTGAAACAATAAGCCATCCCTTGTTATTTTTATGGGATTTCTAAATTTTAGTTTCTCCTTTTGTTGAACTAATCCTGAGTACGATGTGATCAAAGGAAGACTATCTCCATGAAGAGGAAGAAATCTCACCAATATGGCTTGATTACCATGTATGGATATTTTCTTACTACTTTATGGAATTAGAATGGATACTAGATCAATAAGCTTTTCAAGATAAAAATTCTCTTATCATATTTAAATAGTAAAAAGGTGTAAGTTTGGAAGGAAGGTACTAGGTTCTTTATATAGATTTCCAATTTGGGAGAAGCTAGAAACCTAGAGAATGTGGGACAAAGATAAAGTAGAATTAGAAAGGGATAAACATGATTAGAAGGAATTAATTAGTGATTAGAAACTCATGGGAGTTGGAGAGGATTTAATTAATCAACTAGGATTAATTAATAGGCCAAGATAAGCTTTAAGAAGCCATTTGGAGGTGATTTAGAAGGAATTGATAGATTTTGGAGGGTTTGAAAAGGGGATTTAACTAATAAGAAGGTTTATTGATTAAATACAAGATTAAAAAGGATTAATTAACTAATAAATAGTTAATTAATTGATTAGAAGAGGATTATAACTAACAAAGTGTCATTAATTGGCATCCAGAATGAAGGAGAGACTACTTAATTAAAGGAGAATTTTAGCTAATTTACGAGGGAACTCACTAATTATAATGGTACGATGAGAAAGAGGATAATTAGTGCAATTTTAGAATTAAAATTGTGTAGTCAGATTTATGTCTCTATAGGGATATTCAAAGTGATGGGAGATTCACCTCTATGAGTAACATGACCTTAGTTCCATAAACAAGTGAAAAGGGCATGGCTCCTATTAGAGTACGAAATGATATAAGATAGACATAAAGGGTAGGATAGAGTTGTTTATGCCAATTGTGACCATGTTTTTAAAAAAATATTCTAAAATGGATTTGATAATTTTATTGGATGCTTCTTCTTGGATATTACACAAGGGATGGTACATGAGTGGACCGTTTAAGGCGGATGTGAAAGTATTTAGCTAGCTCTTTACCAATTTTATTTTTGAAGGATGTACCATTATACGTAACAAGTGAGGAAGGGATACCAAAATGACAAATGAGATTGTAAAATAGAAATTTGGAAATATTCATACCGAGTGATATAAGTAAGAGGCATGAATTCTATGCTTATGGTAAAATAATCAATTATAGTGATTAGAACGTATGACCATTGGAGGAAGTGGGTTTGATTTTTCCTATAAGGTCAAGTCCCCATCGAGAGAAAGGACAGGGTGTAGTGATAATTTGAAGGGCTTGTGAGGGTGCATGAATTATTTTACCATGTTTTTAGATGCAATGCACTTTTTAATAAACTTATAAAAATCAAAATCCATTATGGGCCAATAATAACACAAGTGTAAAATATTTTTATCTAGAACCATGCCACTTGTGTGTGTGCCACATATACTAGCATGTAGTTTGACTAGGGTTTGGTTTGCTTCATCTTGAGTGATACATCTCGGAAGAGTTCCATCACATCCTCTTCGATATAGGGTATCGATAAATATAATGTAACACTAAGCATGTTGTGTTAGGGATTGTTTGTTTTGATATCATATTGTTAAGGAAATTTTCATGATACCAAGGGTTATTAGGACCAACTATTTCACATATCATAGTGGACTCAAAAAAATCGGAATCTAGAATTAGAAGGTGTTCGATGAGAAATTCATTGTGTGTTTGATTTGGACCAAACTCAAGAAGGGATCTAATAGTTTTCATGACATCTATTAATTTATTTTGTATGTGAGGAACTTGTTCAAATGTGATAAGTTGAAAGTAACCTTTGAGACTATCAACCATGCACTTATAGGGCCAAGTAAAAATTCACCATTATTATTTCTAAGGACAAGCAAGTGCGACCAAAATAAGCCAATGATAACCACATTCACAAATCCTTTTTGTATTGTAATCATTGAATCATTTTCATAAAACCACAACACTCAGATATCATTTCACAAAATTTCTCATATTCAGAAACTATTTGCTCAAAATGAAGTATGAATAGAAACAAAACTCAAGAAGGCTCCAAAAATATTCTTCATACCAACTGCATTGAAAATGTCAATAAAAGAATTTTTGAAGGTCTTATCAAAAACTCAGTCCATAACTCCTCGCAGCTAAACTCATTCATTATATTTTACACAGATGTCACTTGTCTTAAAAACATGAGAAAAACCTAATATAACCAGAATGCATTCAAACATGCCAAGTAAATACCCATGAAAGAAATAACAAAAATTTATTACCTTTCTAGCTCGTGTGACTAAAATGAATTCATGAAGTCAAGAAATAACAAAAAAATGATATTCCCGACCTCTAAAATTGAAAAAACTGATACTCATCGGTGGAATAAAAAAATTCTCTATATGCAAAGCATCTGGATGTATTCAATAATATTCAAAAGTAATATAATAAAATACCCAATCCCACAGGATTTCAACACGGACAAACTTATTCACAATGAGTAAATGAAAATATCAATATCTCATGGCAAGAAAACCTTCTTTTCAAAATATATCGAAGACCCCAACTTAAACTCATTTCAACTTGAATCCATATTGATATAAGTTCATACCTTCACCACTGAAAACAAGAAATAACATTGAGTCTGTATTAGCTTCTTGGAGCCTTCACAATGTCAATGCAACCACAAGAACTAGAATTTCAAAAAAAACCAAGGGAAGCAAAAAAATGGCAACACTTTGTTATTTCGAGAGACTAAGACCGAAAGAATGGAGCTTTTGGGAGATATAATCCACATTGGGCTTGAGGTAGATGGAAATTGAATGCTCATACCTTGAGTTTAGTGGAATTAAAAACAATACTCCATCCAATAAACTTAAAACAACTACATCCTCAAAAATGCCTAATCCACTTGTGAGCTCATCAAAACTTCCTCTATCACATTTAAACTCCATCACTTAGCAATAAAATAATTAAATGCAGGTGGAGAGTTGATAAGTATGGGGTACATGTTGCTCAACAATGCCATCAAGGTGATCACCTTAATAATGCCTTAGGAAAAATACATGCCACTTCCTTAGTTCATGTTTGGCTTAAAATAAATGTGACAAAAACCTCCAACATTACCATTTGAAACCAAATCTTCATATCAAAAAAATCAAAATGTGACATCAAACATTCAACACATGATCACCAATAATCAAACATGATATACCTTTGTATAAAAATTACCTTATTCACCTATCACAAGATTGTTGTAAGACTATTGCAACTAGTTCTTACTTACTACTCCCCTAATTATCGTCGTCACCAGAAGGGGAAAAAAAGTATACTATGATCTTGGCTTGGAAGGAAAAAATAGTTAATGTAAATTGAAACTCAAAAGTCATGATTTCCCACTCTTTCGCAATATTTTCACTGTGTAGATTCATTTTATAAATATTAGATCATACCAATAATAAAAAAATCTGACTAGATAAATGCATCAAACCCACTTATTTGTTCTATATGCATGTTTATAATCACATAAGCTAAGCTAAGTGACCCCATTATTAGGTAAATGTTAAGACAACAATACAATTGGATAATGTTATTCATATAGCTGTTAAAAGAGGGGTATGAAAATTTGGGAAATAACAGATTAGATATGTATGTAGGGTGTGTCATTGTGCCGTGGGTAAAATTTTAGGTTTTCATGATGATTATTTTACATGTTATGTCAGTTTTGGTGAAACAAGGTCAATAACAATGTCATTTCAAGCTAGAATCGAACTTCTGATGCTCACCCTAAATTGTGCAATTTTCATGGGACCTTGTGGATTTTAAGAATGTTTCTACATTGAGTATATAATGTTTCAAAAAAATAATGAGGTCATTTCATCATCAGGTTTTTCTGAGCAAACGTTAAGAAGGTAAACAACTCATTATGTGTTTGAAACCCTAACTTGAAAGTGGTTTGAGATATTTTATTCCTAAGTGGTAAGAATTTATTTCTAGTACATGGATGATGATTGGAACATGTAGAGGACTCATCCATATTTCTAGAAAGGTATGGTAGAGGTAATGGTGATGAGTTGACCCCACACAAATAAGACAATTTATGAAGAAGTTTATTTTTGGACAAGGTTGTCCAAAGGATTTGTAAAATAAATGGACATTGTTTTGAGAATGTGAGTTTTTATTGATGTTAAAATATGTTTCAAGTCATGAGGATGCATAAAAATGGAAAAGTGTGCCCTATTTAGGTTGATTGGTCAAATGACAATTTTGGGGCAGTTAGAAGCAGTCTCTAATAAAATGGATATTGCAAGAGATACAAGAGGAGTTAAGAGGAAATTAAAGTTGTGTTGTAAAGAGGATTCAAATATATTTCCAATAATATAAGGTTTTTCTCATGATGATGAGTTTGGATATGATTTCCATGTCAGTTTGTGTACAAGAAGATATTTGGATTTCCAGGACATAACTAGTTTTTCTTGAAAGTTTGAGTTGGTTAGTGCATGAAATGGATTGGGTGATGCTTTATATCACATGTAATATGAATAGGGATGAATTTGGAATCCAATGAATCCATTTTGAGGTCTTGAAAGTGTCAGGAAGGGTGTTAACTAGTTGTATTTTGAAAACTACTTTTTAGGTAGCTTGATTTGGTGAAGGAAAAAGTTGATGTAGTTTGAACTAGTGGATGTTTCATGAGATATAACTTTTTTATAAGTGTTCTACATGTTTTTTAATTTCCATAAAGTGTTAACATGCCATAGTTGAGGTGTTATTTGATGATATTGAAGCCAAAAGGTGAATATAAGGTGCTAAAAATAGATGTTTTGTGAAGGCTATTAGCCTTTGGGCCCATTAAATGAAATAATTTGATTGTTTCACTATAATTTCAACCATGGATTATTTTAAAATGTTATTTTAAACATGTGTGATGAATTTTAAAGCATGAATTAAAATAGTTTTGGTGTTAGGAGATTTCTATCATCCCAATGATGGGGTTTTGAGGAGTTTTGGTGCATGGAAAGTATTTTTGGCTAGGCTGACCTATATGGGTCACTTATAGCTGTTATGAGAATTATATGGGATTTTTTAATTGTAGAAAAAAATTATGCACTTTAGACATTATTCAGTCCAGTCTTATACTACTATTTAGAATGTTCTCAAGTGAATAAAGTGCTAATTAATCCCACATTTTGGGATTCTATATTTTATATTTTATTTCATCATTCCTGCATATTTTATGGAACTTATCCATCCATTTCGCGCAACTTCCCCATCATTCTATCCCAAAATTAGGGTGCCCTGAAGCAGGCTCAGGGTGCCTCGATCCCGCCTTAGCTACCCCGATCTATGTTTCTCTTTTCCGCTTCTTTTTGGGGCCTTTCTAGCCATTTTTCATCCCTATGCTTTTCCCAATCAGCCTTTTCAGATTAATTTCAAAATTAATATTGAGAGATCTATAAATATAAAGTTATGAGACTATAATGAGGGTCCTAATGTCACATACTACTATCACTCCATCTAGAGTTGCATCCATTGCATCACTTGCATACACATAGTTCCATGCATAAAGGATAGGAGATCTCGCATCACACACACACCGCATAGGGGAGGAATTCTATTTTATTCTATACACACATGATATTTACATTTTCTATAGTTATTATTACTTGATACTTCAAAAAGTGTGACTTCCACAAGAGCACCTAAGGTAAGACATGTACACACTTACTAGAATTACATCCGGGTCCAAAATGTAGTACGATTGCTTCAGTAATAAGACCACTAGTTTGGCTTTGAGGTCATTATAACCCATTCACTTTAAATTTTTATTTTTCCTAGGGTTTGATACTTCCTATTTTATTATAGGTCATTATTCAACTCATCCAACAAATCCAGTGTGACAGACATGCAAAGTTTTAGATCAACTTGTGACCATACAAAAATCAGATCCAAAGATTTTACGAGAGATCGAGTGCCTAATATGCGGACTAGGGCACCCCGAGGTGCCCCAATACCTTTCCAAGTGCCCCGGTCGGTTCAGATCTTCGCGGATCTGGTCTTTGCGGGGGTTTCTAAGTGATCGTCTACACTTCAGCATTATGTTTTTAGACTCGCAACAACTTATGACAATCTCTTTGAATTAGCTTAATCACTTCTCTCCCTTATCTTGCACATTTAGGGTTTTATTTCACTTAGGGTAATTAGTTATAATTATTCCTTACTATTTTAGTTTACTTTACACAACATTTTAGTCCTCATAATTAGATTAACATTATTACCCTGTACTCATTAGTCTAGGACTCCCATATTTTTGTTAATCATTTTGGTGAACCCGACCTTTCCTCTTAGCACTTTTATCTTTTGCATTTACTCATTATGGGTAAGCATCATCAAAAATCATCTTCTTCTAAGTCTTGACTACTTTACAATTTTATAGTCGTGGCCATTCCTTCATCGACACTTCTACATATATTTCTAGCTATAGACCTTGCCCTTCATTTATTCAACTTACATCTCTTGAAATAGATCCTCGTCTTTATTGAAGATGTTGTTTCCACCTATCTATGCACTATTGATCCCACTTCTTTATAACAACTTCTACCATAGGTCAACGCTCTCCCTCCCGATCCCATAGTTCCACCTACTACAATTAGGGCGCGCCACAATCCTCACCCTCCCTTGATCATTCTCTTGCATTAGGCATCAATGATTCTACCGCTACACTAATTCTCCTCACATCTCATTCTCCTCCTCTTATGATTAACTATCAACCTCCCGAGGCTCCACATGGATTAGCCCCTACATCTACATTATTGATATGGTCCCTTACGCTTTGCCACATACTCCTTTCACTACCACCACTCTAATATCATCTACTCCACCTACTCCACAATACTCGGTTACTTTTCATATACCTCCCATGTCCCCTTTTCTTATACGAAATGTCATTTTTAGCCACTATTCACATGCTTAGCACAATCTCCTCCTCATTGTATGTTACTAATACCACTATTGTGTTGTACTAGGGACATTTAACATCTATGGATATTATCCCATCTTCTCTACCACCATCCTCCTCCTTAGCATGCCCACCATTCACTTGAAATATCATCATCAATAATTATTATTGGGAACACATAACATTAGACATAACATGTATGGCCACTGTATGTTCTCATGATGGTCTCCTTTGACTTGGTTTTGACTTTGATGAACTTCATGCTCCTTTATACGATTCACATTTGTGTCATGGTTTGTCATCCTTACGCTACCTATGACCTCTGTGTTTTCCATCTTGTTATTCATCTTGCACGTTATCATGTCTCTTCCCCAATCACTCTAGGCTAATCTAGGTTAGATTATATTGGAGGGATGCTTGATGTCAATTGCATTAATATCTCCTTTCCCATGCCATTTGATGGCCGAATTTGTAGTAGCTCCTTTCTTTTCTATTCACCTAATTTCACTCTTTGGTATGCTTAGGGATGTCTATTACCTCCCTTTACAGATAAACAATATGCCATGGTCATGTACATCTTACGCATTCATGGTTACTTGGATGACCAGCCCCATACCCTCCTTGTCATGTTTCTCACGTTGTCCAATATGATTTTGATACTTATCTTGAGGATCCTTTAGACAATCTAGCTCCTCCATTACCTACTTTTATTACGGTTGACCCGCCACCATCTCCCATATGCTCTACATTCACCAAAGCAGTTGATGTTTCTCCTCTTTGAGATCCTCCATCTAACACACACCTATGGGGTGCTATACAAGCACTAAAAATTCATTGTCACTCCATGGAAGCCACCACTACGTCTCTCCTTCCGAGATACAAAAATTAAGGATGTTGCTACCACGCATCCTCATACTACTTCTACAACTCACCCACCATCTACTTCCCCTACTAGTAACCTCACTGATCCTCCAGAAATACCATTACCTTCACCCTTTATCTTTTCTTCTGATGCTACGCCATAAGAAATCCTTGGACAAATTCTTCATCATCAAATCATTTCTCTACCATCTAATCATCATTATCCTCCTTCTCAACTAATACAATATCATGATCAACCATTTTTCCACTACCATCAAATTTGAGGGCATCATACTCGAATCTTGTCACACTTTGAGCCATATCATTCATGATCTCTAACAGTTAGGCCTCCTTTCATTTGTTACACAACCTCCTCCTATTTGTAAGAAACGAGCCCACACTACCCACATATCATCTCACCGACAACATTTTTACAACCCTCACCATCCCCTCACCGGATTTATCCCTACAACATGTCCCTACATCCCAATCTTCAACAATAATTGATTCCTTATACATGTATCTATTAGGAAATAAGGGATAAAATATGCGGAACAATCCCTCACAGAATCGCAACAGTAGAAACTAATATGCAGAAAATATTACAGATCTCAAATAAAAGTGTAGAATAAAATAACACAACACAAAGAGACAACATTTAATGTGGTTCACCATAATTGGGCTACGTCCACCAAGAATCACTTGCTTATATTTTATTACAAGCCACCACTCTCTCATTACAATACCTGATTTGTTTGGAGCTATGCTCAACAAACTCTACTGAGAATTGACACCGAATTTAGACACATCTACAATATTACATAATCCCTACCATATGCACAAAACCACATAAGTAGACAACTGCTTAAGTAGTTTTACAAAACTGTGGGTATCAAAACCATGGGCCAAAACCATCTTATAAACCTATGGGTCAAAATCCTGTCTATATGAGAAAAGCACTTTTCTGGTATATTGGGCATGTTTTTTTGAGGCCATTTTTTTTTCTCGGGGCTATGCCCTTGAGCCCCAAAGAAGACAACTGTGGAAAGTGTAAACTACTCTCGGTGTACGAGTCTTCAATACTTTTGGACATGAAAAAAACTCCACAACCTAACAATCTCCCACTTGGAGACTAGTTTTATTCGATCAAGCTTCTCAACCCTTCACTAGTTTCCGTGAAGACAAACTAAAGTGAACAAAAATTTAATTTTTCCCTTGTGACCACCTTGGTCATCATGTCTACAGGATTCTAACTGGTATGAATCTTTTCTAGCTTCAAATTTTCTTCCTCCAAATCTGTCATGATAAAATGGTACCTTAACTATATATGCTTCATCCTAGAGTGGAAAACAAAGTTCTTAGCTAGATGTATAGCACTCTGAATATCACTATGTAGCTTTCCTTCCTCCTGCTTATGCCCCAAATCCTCAAGAAATTTTTGTAACCAAATCATTTATTTTCTTACCTCTGTGAAAACAACATACTCAACCTATGTGGTTGACAAAGCCACCACTCACGTAGTCATGAAATCCAGCTCAATGCTATCCCAGTGCAATGTAAACATAACATTTCGTGCTCCTCATGTTGTCTACATCTCCAACCATATCTAAATCTACATAACCACACAAAGTGGTGTCTGATCCATTGTAGCAAAAACTATCCCCATGGTCCCTCTCAAATACCAAAGGATTGACTTTACTACCTACTAGGGATCTCTACCGGATCACTCATAAATGTACTCACCGCTCCCACTTTGCATGGTAAATATCAAGCTGGTGCACACCATGGTATGCAAAAACTACCAAACTGTGATGAGTATAGTACCTTGGACATCTAGTTTCTTTCCTACTCTGTCTTGGGACACTTTGCTCCTTTGATAACTTGAAATGGCTTGCTAAAGGAGTCCCAATTGGTTTAACATCTTGCATATTAAACCTCTCCAAGACCTTATTTATGTAATCTTCCTAAGATAAAGTCAGCTTTCATTCCTTCCTATCCCGATACATCCTCATACCAAGGATTTGTTAGGCTGCCCCCAAATCCTTCATAGAAAAGGATTCACTTAGTTGCTTCTTGAGTACTTTTATTTCCTGCATGTTTTTAACTGCAACCAACATGTCATCCACATACAGACACAGGATAATATAACTACCATCCTCAAATTTATTTATATACACATAATGATCATAATGGCATCTAATATAACCTTGCTTCATCATGAAGCTATCAAATTTCTTATACCATTGACGTGGAACTTGTTTCAAGCCATACAAGATCTTATTCAGTTTGCACACCATCTCCTCTTTACCTTTTACCTCATAGCCATCCCAGTTGCATATATAGATCCTCCTCCAAATCACCATGGAAAAATGTAGTCTTTACATCAAGCTGTTCTAAGTGCAAGCCTTCTGCTGCAACTATTCCAAGAACAATTCTAATAGAATTCATTTTTACTATAGGAGATAAAATCTCATCAAAATCTATACCTTTTTTTTGGTGCAAACCCCTTAACCACCAACTAGGAATTGTATCTTTTGTTTCCTTCTTCCTCTTTGACTCACGAATACCCACTTGTTACGTAATTCTCTTTTTCCTTCGGGTAGCTTCACCAAATCCATGTTTGGTTGTCCATTAGATCTGATGCTCCTCATCCATGGCTTGCTCCCACTTTTTCCGACATCTACCTACATTGCTTCATCAAAGCTCTATGGTTCTCCACTATCAATGAGTAATAAATAATAAAGAGAAGGAGAAAAAAATTAGGTTCTCTTCTTACCCTAGAAGACCTCCGTAATATAGGGTTTGGGGTTCATGTTGAGGGGGTTCATGTTGAGGAGGTTCTGAACTAATTAATGTGTCACTTTCTCATCTAAATTATTCTCTCCGCTGCATATTCTTTCTTGGATTCTTCCCTATTTTCCTATAACTGCTGCTTATACATGAATATCTCATTAAAACCACATCTCTAGATCGAATGATTTTCTTTTCCTTAATACTCCAACATTTATATCCAAAGTCATTACCACCATAACCAATGAAAGAATATTTTCTTAAATTTTCCTCTAGCTTGGTTATACAATCCTTGTCTATATGGAAAAACACCTCACATCCAGAGACTCTAAGAAATGAATAATAAACTTTCTTACCATACCAAACCTCCTTAGGTATGCCTCCATCCAAGGCACTTGAGGGTCCTCTGCATTTATCAAGTACACGGATGTGCTCGCCACTTTTACCCAAAAAGAAAGAGGCATTCCTACATGGAACCTCATTCTCCTACCACATTCCATTATTGTTCTCTGTTCATTCTTTCGACACCCCATTCTATTGTGGAGTTCCTAGAACCATATTTTTCCCATGGATTCCATTCTTAGAATATTAAGCATCAAATTCATTACTACAATACTCCCCTCAGTTATCTCGACTGAGACATTTTAGCTTAAGACTGTTTCATTCTCAACCAAGGCTTTCCATTTAACAAAAGTGTCAAATACATCATTTTTTTCTAATATAATAAACCCAAAATTTCCTTGTTGCATCATCAATAAAATTAACAAAATAACTTGAACCCCAAAGAGATGATACTTGAGCTGACCCTCACACATTAGAATGCACCATCTCTAACTTAATATATTTCTTTGTAGGTCCAACCTTGAGAAACCTTACTCGCTTTTGTTTTCCATATATGCGGTCATCATAGAACTCCAAACCTATTTACGTATATCCGAGAAAATATTTCTTTATGATCTCAATTCCCTTATGGCTCATATGATCGAACCTATAGTGCCACAATGTTGTATCTACTTTTGAAGCCATAAGATCATAAACATTAGTGCTATAAGTGGTTAAATACAAGGTTCCAACCTTCTTACCTCTTTCCACCACAAGAGTACCCTTGGTAACCTTCCAAGAGTTTGTTGTAAATATCACAAGTACAACCATCACTTCCCAACTGGCCCACTGATATCAAATTTCATTTTAAAGTAGGCACATGTTTGACATCCTTCAATAGCCATGTATTCCCATTCTGCATCTTAACCCAAACAAAACCTTTTCCAACTATACTGCAAGGCTCATCATCACCAAGAAAAACATGCCCAAAATCCCCTTGAACATAATCAACAAAATAATGCCTATGTGGAGTAGCATGGAAAGAAGTCCTGAATCTAAAACCCAAGATTCAACAATATTGAGCAAAACAAGAATCAAAACATCATGACATACATTACCCATTTCCACATTTACCTCCTTGTTTTCTTCCTTTTGTTTCTTCTTGTCCCAAAGCTCCCAAAAGTCCTTCTTTGCATGCCAAAAATTTCCATACTTCCAACATACTATCTTGCTTTTGGATTTTGACCTTACTCGATCTTTCAATTTTCCACGGCTTCCTCTATTCTTCTATCTCCCTCTAGTTTCCACTATCAAAGCATTCCTGAAGTAGAAGATTTTTCTTTTCATTTCCTCACTTAGAATCACCTCTACAACATCCTCAAACTTTAACTTTGAGTTAGTTGGAACCGAGTTGCTTACCGCCATTACCAGGCTATTCCAACTCTCAGGTAAAGAGCACATAATTAATAAAGCCCTAACTTCTTCATAAAATTCTATTGTAACTGAAGCTAGCATATTTTATGCTTGTATTAAAATAATTTAAATGATCTAATCTTGAACCATTCTCGGACATCTTCATATTAAACAACTTTTTGATTAAAAATATCTTATTAGAGGTAGAGGGTTTTTCATACAACTTTCCTAATGCATCCTTTAGTTATTTTATAGTCTTTTCCTTTGAAACATTAAATAATACCAAAGATGTAAGACACAAACGAATTATCCCAAGTGCCTTCCTATCCAACAAATCCCATTCTACATCTATCATGCTCGAGGGTTTGTTCACCTTTTCAGATAACGGAATATAAAGATCCTTCTGATAAAGGTAATCTTCCATCTGCATCTTCCAAAGACTGAAATTCTACCCGTTGAATTTATCAACCCTTGATCTTCCATCATCTTCCATAGCTCCCACTCAAGCTAAAAATTTCCCTGTGATTCAACACTTTAGAAAACTAAACCAAGGTCTGATACTAATTGTTAGGAAATAAGGGATAAAATATGCGAGAATAATCCCTCACATAATCGCAACAGTAGAAACTAATATGCATAAAATATTACAAATCTCAAATAAAAGTGTAGAATAAAATAACACAACACAAAGAGACAATATTTAACGTGGTTCACCCAATTTGGGCTACATCCACCAAGAATCACTTGCTCATATTTTATTACAAGCCACCGCTCTCTTAATACAATACCCAAATCTTTTTGGAGCTATGCTCAACAAACTCTACAGAATTCACACCCAAATTCAAGACACATCTACAATGTTACATAATCTCTACCATATGCAAAAACCACATAAGTACATAATTACTTAATTTTTTTACAAAACTATGGGTATCAAAACCATGGGCCAAAACCGTCCCATAAACCTATGGGTCAAAATCCTGCCCATATGAGAAAACCACGTTTCCTGATATATTAGGCACATTTTTTCGAGGCCAATTTTTTTTTCTCAGGGGCTCCGCCTCCAAACCATGGTGAGACAACTTTGGAAAGTGTACAAGTACTCTTATTGTACAATATTTAATACTTTCACACATTAAAACATGCTCCACAACCTAACAATATTGATCTTGTTCGTTAGCACCAACTTCATCTACTATATCCCCTGCTCATAGAGCGTGGTCCTCCATTTTCATCATCCCACACACTAGTTGAAGGACCTTCATCCTTTGACCTTATTGGTTGAATGCTATTTTATGAATTCTTGTGGGAGCATAGCCATTACACAATCCCCATTCATCATATTAGCATAACTATCTCTCATCTTTTCCTTCTCACTCATTCATTTCTTCACCATTTTTATCACACATTCTAGCACCCTCGTTACCTAATGACACACTCTTGTGCTTCAGTTCACACTTGAATTTTGAGGGATTACCATTACACTAAACTCCACACACTGCACTATAGGTTTTACACACTCACATTCTTCCACATACACCACACATCCTACATTATCCTTTCTATACTTAGTCTACATCCTACATTATCCTATACATACCTCATCTATTAGTCATTTATACATCATCTATCTTATACATACTACACTAGTCATCATATCATATGCATCTAGTTTTACATTTCGTTTGTGCATTCCGTATTTATGCTAGGTTACATTATATATGGGTTTAGCTTTACATTCTATCACTACACATTCTATTTCTATTTACCCTTTTCACCACATCTTACATCATCTACACATCATACCTTTCTTACATTGTCTTATTCACATAGCACATCTATCCATCCTATCCATTCTATCCTACACTAGATACCATTATATATGGGTAGTTCTATTTATAATTATTGCATATTCCATTCCTATATACACCTATTAGTGCATTTCATACATTACACATGATATACATCCTACATTGCATTTCTCACACCGCACGTTTACATCCCATATTCATCACTTGGTCATTTATACTACATTGTATTCTACGTGATGTACTCACTACCCTATGCCGCACTTTAGTTCCTCGGTCCATAATCTACTGCTAAGGGTTTACCAATCAAATGGACCTTACATTCACCATGCGACATCTTCCTCATACAACATTTCCATCATGAGTGACTTATACCTTAGGTTAATTTTTCACCTATCTTATCATCTTATAGTGGTATACGCTTTAGAATAAATCACCACCGCCCATTATCATCTTGTAGTTGTATATGGTTTAGGATAAATCACCACCCCCATTATCATCTTATAGTGGCATCGACCTTAGGGTACATCACCACTCCCTTCTTCCTCATCCCTTAGTAATATACATGTTAGGTTACATTG
The DNA here is from genome assembly GCA_018340775.1 of Taxus wallichiana var. yunnanensis. Taxonomy (NCBI): domain Eukaryota; kingdom Viridiplantae; phylum Streptophyta; class Pinopsida; order Cupressales; family Taxaceae; genus Taxus; species Taxus wallichiana. The sequence continues at coordinate 103,858,494 of CM031237.1, forward strand.
TCACCAATATTCACCCTTTCATCTTATAGTGATATATGCTTAGGGATAAATCATCACTCATACATTCAACAAAACATGGTATATGCTTAGGCTATAGGGTCCACACACATCTTTCCATATGTCTCATTCCCATACATTCATTCCATAGTGATATACGTTTATGGATAAATCATCATTCTTCCATTCAACAAGTCGTGATGTACGCTTTGTCTATAGGGTTCACACACATCTCTCTACATGTCACATTTCATCACCATTATATATGCATACTCATCCTAGTGCACTAGATACATCCAACACTCTTCAACCATTTCTTGATGATGCACTCTCGTTTTCTGAGTTCATTTTTGATTGTTGAGGGAGACAACAAAATGAACCTCACTTTGCATACACATTCCATCCACTCGGGGGAGATGTTGCTCCTATCATTCCATCTTGCATTACATTCCATTCATCCACAACATATTACTACTCTTTCTTACTAGTATTTTGCATGTTTAATTTATTACACATGTTAAATTTCTTTCTTATATGTCATTGTCATACACACATGCACATTCACATCTTTGTTTAGTGTGATCATAAATACATGACATTTACACATGGCATGGATGCTCACCTTCTACCCTTACTATATTGGTCGTTGGGGGCATCCACATTCGTCTCATATAGGTGTTATTGTTTCATTTTGTACTTAGCATCTTACATTACTTGTTCATACATGCTTTGACATATTGGTTATTATTCTAACATGCTAATGAGTGTTCCATGTGCAACACTTGTTTTGCAGGATTACATGTTTCCATGACTACTTGTTTGTTTCTACTTGTCTACTTTTTTTCCATTGTATGTGGGCTATGCCCTTTGCTTGTGTGTAGACTTGTCTGCTGCTTATGGCCATGACAGACTTGAGCATCTTGCGACATCATGAGTGATGTCCCATGTTTGAAATCCACTTTGTGTGGTATGTTTATTTTTTGCGTGTTTACATTACTCTATTTGGTAGTTACGACATTGTCTACATATTTTACACTTATCTCGTTACATGCATGTGTTTTTATAATAAAAATTGTATTGGATAGCCATCCCCTTTTGTGTGTGCCTTGGTATCTACCAAGCTTTTCCATTTCCCCATGCGGGGTAGATTTCTACAGGTTAGAGTGTAGTTGTTCCTCTTTTAGATCCGCATTCTCCTTTCAGCGACGTCGCATGCACCCCCAAATAGGGGGGCATAATTGAGGGGTTTTTACTAACACAACATATTTACACCGGTTCACACACAATAAGTGAGTTTAGACTAGTCTACAAACTCCATACACAACGGCCTCTAAGGGACATGGTGTCCCTTGAAATTCGTGGAGTAGTTACAAGCTTGGGGGTTACAGTGGGTGTACCTCTCTACAATACTCTGTCCAGTGGTGTCGGATCACCCAAAAACTAGGACAATATAAAGATATCTTCACACATTTCAGTAGAAGTAGTTAAAGGTTAAGGTATGCAGCGCATTTCCTCACTATACTTCTTGATCGGGGTGGCGTGTGATCGCCCAAAAAAATTGTGATAATACAGGATATCCTTCTACACCCTTTTCTTGACATGGATCAGGTGCACATGTTCCATTCACACTTTTATTCTAGCATATTTTACATTTGTGTACTTTACACATTTCTAAATACATGCGTATTTTACACAACAATTTTACATACATACATATTTGCCTACTTGATCGTTTTCTCCTAAGCAGTCCGGCCGTATGAGAACAAGTAGTCAAATCGGGGGGGCAAAAAAACAACGACAACGAAAATGATAATGATAACACTCCACTACAGGCACTTGCCTTTACTAACCATGTAGGTACACTACACGAAGCAGCAACTACACATGTGTTTCGCCCTAGGTTCACTCACATCACTTTTTATGCTCATTTTCATCTTTAGAATCCACGCTCATTAACATTTTTCGTTATGTCATTCCATGCTTGAGTCTATTCCATCGACACGTCTTCTTCTACACTCTATATGTATACCAAGTACGCATCTCTATCTACTTTATGTTAGTGAGCGTTTTGTTCACCAACATAAAGTGAGGGAAAATGTAGACACAAAATTATGCACTTTAGACAATATTTAGCCTGGTCTTATACTACTATTTAGAAGGTTCTCAAGTGAATAAAGTACTAATTAATCCCACCTTTTTGATATCTTTATTTATATTTTATTTTGTCATTCCCACATATTTTCTGGTACTTATCCATCCATTTTACAACTGCCCCATCATTCTATCCCAAAATCAGGGTGCCTCAGCCTATATGGGGGCACCTCAAGGAACTCTGGTCCCACCCTGGGTGCCTTGATCTATACTTCTCTTTTCCTACTTTTTTTTGGGGCATTTATATCCATTTTTCATCTTTATCATTTTCCTAGTTAGCCTTGTTGGGATTAATTACAAAATTAAAATTGAGAGCCCTATAAATATAAAGTTATAAGACCATAATGAGGGTCATAGTGTCACATACTACTATCACTCCATCTAGAGTTGCACCATTGCATCACTTTCATCCACATAGTGCCATGCATCAAGGCTAGTAGATTTGCATCATACGAGAGACACACACACACCGCATAGGGGAGAGATTCTATTCTATTCCATGCACACATGCTATTTTAATTTTCTATAATTACTATTGCGATTGACACGAGAGCACCTAGGGCACAACATGTACACACTCACCAAAACTACATTTGAGTCTAAAATGTAGTTCAAAACTTAGTGATAAGACCACTAGTTTGGCAACTAAGGTCAGTCCAACCCATTCATTATGCATTTTTATTTTTCCTAGGGTTTGATACTTCCTCTTGTATTGCAGGTCATTATTAAACTAATCTTATGAATCCATTGTGTGAGATAGGTAGAGTTTCATATCAGATTGTGACCATAAAAACTCAGATCAGAGCTTTACAGAGATAATGGAACCTAATCTGCATGAGACCCGGGGTGCCCGGGGTTCCCCAATACATTCCCGGAGTTCCTCGGTCGGTTCGGATATATTGGATCTAGTCTTCACAAGGTTTATGAGTGATTGTCTACACTTTGAGATTCTATTTTTAGACCTGAAACAGCCTATGATAGTCTCTTCGAACCAGCTAAGACACTTCTCTCCCTTCTCTTTCACATCTAGGGTTTTATTTCACTTAGGGTAATTAGTTATAATTATTTCTTATTGTTTTAGTTTACTTTACACAACATTTTAGTCCTCTTAATTAGATTAACATTAATACCTATACTCATTATTTTAGGACTCCTATATTTTTGTTAATCATTAAGATGAATTGGCCTTGAAAAATGACGGATTTTTTGTGTTTTAATTTGAATCAAGGAGCTTATAAAAACAAAATTTTGGGTGTTTTTGTGAGTTAGCGGTGTGTGTGTGCAAGAAGTGAGACCTAGGTGAAGTTTTTGTAGGTATATAAGGATGGTTTGAGATCTGATCAAGTATGTGATAGGTTAAGGAAGGAAATTAATAATGTGTGCAAGGGTTTGAAGCTTTGAAAAGTGAAGAAAGAGCTAGTTTGTGAGAGATTGAAGAACTAGGGTTTAAACAATAGAGTGTGAGCTGAATTTGTGATACCTATCAATTGTGGAAGTATAAATACAACAAAGATCTTATTCATAATTTGGTTGAGTGGGTGCTTTATCATCTTGGAGGGTTGTATCCTCCTTGTGAATTATTTTCTTCACAAAATTAGGGTTTTGTGCTCCTTGTAGGGTTGTAACTATACTAAACTAGGGGTTGGTGCCTCACTAAATTTGAAACATATCAATATAAAGATTGTGTTTTAGTAAGTTATCTTCCCCTTGAGGGTTTCCCACTTATATCTTTGTGTCTTGTGTTGATTATCTTGTTCATGGTTTATTGCATATGTGATATTTTATAGTTTTCACACATTAATAGATGGTTAAATAGTTTTGAGTTTTGAATAAGCAATCTAAAATCTGATTTGAGTTTGTAATAAATGATTCAACACCAATCTCATTCCATTGTGATTCCAATTATTGGTATCATAGAAGGTCCTTCTATATAAGTTTAATCACTTGAAATGAGATCTTCTGAAGCACAATCATGAAGTATTGTCAAAGGAAAGTTGGTATGTTTCCATTGATTAACATGAGAGCTTATTTGAAACCCTTAGGGTTTGATATATGGAATCAAATTTATGGAGTTTGTCCTTATATTATCCAATTTTAATCATGATGAAGTGTGTAATATTTCTCAAACTGCTTTTCATAGTCAAGATGAAAATCTAATTTGGTATATTGATAGTGGATGCTCAGCTCATATGACAAGTGATAAGAGTAAGTTTAGTACACTATAGGAAAATGCTTGGGAATAGAATTTTGGAGACAATTATGACATAATAATTTCAGGAAGAGGTTCTTTGATTTTGGAAAATGGAAAATCCATCATCAAAGATGTTTTATATGTTGAAGTCTAGAAACAAAATATACTCAGTTTAAGCCAAATGTGAAAACAAGGGTATGTTCTAACTTTTCTTTGTGATGGGCTGCAAAATTAATAAATGAGTAACAAGTAAGGTTGTTTTAAAAGTAATGAGAACAAATAATAACATGTTTATTTTTAAGTAATTCAATAAGGGAAAGTGTCTAATGAGTAAGATGAATGATTTATGGTTATGAAATAGAATATTAGGCCATGCAAAATTTGATAATCTTGTTAATACCATCTCTAACAATGGTGTGAGAAATATGTGTAAGCTCAGCAAACCATAAGATACTTTGTGTAAAGTGTAGACACCTAAATTCCACTTTCACAGTCTAATTGCTAAACGCACACTTATTACTCTTATTCTTACTATTTCCATTATAATTAGTGATTTCCGCTAATTAACTAACATTTCCCTCTATTTTGGTTAAGTGACGAATCTTTTTTCATTAACTAACCTATTTCACATTCAGGATGCCAATTTATGAGACATTGTAAGTCATAATCCTCTTCCGAACAAACAATTAGCGATTATTAGCTAATTAAGCCTATTTACCCTTGTTTTGATCAATAAACCCTATTATTGGCTCAAACCCCTCTTCCAACTATTAAAAATCACCCCTTTCCCCAAGGAATCGAGAAGGCTTCAAAAGCTTATCTAGCCTCTTAATTAACCCTAAGTGGTTAATTAAGGCTCTTCACATGCTAATCACTTGTTAATTCACTAATCATGATTAACAAGCCTTAATCTACGTTATACTTTTTATTCCTACATGCACCAAGATGTAGGTTTTCCTCAAATAGAAAACTATAAAAAAGGACTAAGCTCCAACCTTAAAACTTTACACCATACTTTGATTAGTATATCATATTAAAAATATGATTAGGAGCCTTACTTCCTTCTTGGATTAGCTTTCTCAATCTTTGCATCCAATCTTCATGTTGGTTGATAGAGGTATATCTAATATGGCCTTATAGCCATTTTTAGAGAGATCCTCTCACCATTTGTCAATACCATAGTCATCCATATATGAGAGAACATCCAATACCAGATCAAGGAAAGAACTATACTCATTTAACAACTAGATAATATCTCATAATATCTAAATAAATAAAAAGAAATATCCACACACATATTATATGGGTAGAAACTAATAATAAAAATTAGAACACAACACTAGATTTTTAAGGGGATAAATAACCGATCCATTAATAAAGGTAAATAATGTACCTAGGTGAACATGAGCTAAGGTAAATACCTACTCTAACACCACCCCTCAAGTGAAGCTAGGGAATTTAACAGAAAATAAAAAATAGAAGTGGCATGTCCATCTCGAGTATGAGTCTCAAAAACTAGGCTTATTCGATGAGGTACTCATGTATAATATATCCATGAAGGAATCTCAAACCAAAAGAAGGAAAGAATCCTTGTATAAGTGGAAAAAAAGAAGAAGAAGAAGAAGAAGAAGAAGGAAGATGTTCTCATGAACACCCCCAAGAAAAACTTTCCAAAACCCCAAGCATTCCACGTAACTCAAGGTAGCTAAGAAGGTGATGCATAAAAAGGCTTCGTACAAGATTTATGAACTGACATCAACCCTGGCTGAGTCGGAAGGTACTCTAAGCAAAGAACTCCATCTGAATGAAATATGCCAAATGAAGTGGATGTGTATCTCTATATGCTTGGCTAAGGTAAATACCTACTCTGCTCAAGTGCTCAACTAGGTTGCGGTATGAGAAATGTGAATTACACTTTAGTAGTCACACCAAAGTATAGAAAGAGAAGAAGTGAATCCTATGGGAATCCAAACTCTATCAAAATCTGAGATGTCTCAAGCGAAGCCAAATAATTTGTCCATGAATCTGCCAAATGAACTACTACCTATATGCTTACTACTCTGCCTCTAAAGATGAAAGTGCAATAGCCTATTGCTTTTTGCATGCCCAAGCAACTGGAGAAGAACCAAGATAGAAAAGATATCCAGAAGTAGAACACTTGTCATCAATAGAACATGCCCAATCTGAATTTGTATACCCAACCAACTGAGTAGAACCCCTAGTGTAGTGTAGGCCAAAGTGGGAAGTGCCCTATAAATAGCGCAAAATCCTTTTAGTAGCCTACCAATGACTACTATGAGGAGAATGTGCAAACCGAGATACAAGCCCTACTGCAAATGAAATATCAGGGCGAGTATGGGTCAAGTACATGAGACTCCCAACCAAATGCCTATAAAATGTAGGATCACAAAGTGGTGTGGTACATCTGGATGTAAGAATAACTCTAGGACGAAAAGGAGATGGACTTGGCTTACAATCAGCCATATCAAAGTGCCTAAGAAGATCATGGGTGTACTTTTACAGGACTCAAATGAATCTCGAATCATCTCGAGAAATCTGCAAACCAAGGAAATAATGCAATAGCCCAAGATCTGTCATGTCAAACTGTGTAGAAAGAGCCCTCTGAATACTCTGAATGTGGGAAGAAGAACTGTCAGTAAGTAATAGATCATCAACATACAAGACAAGTATCACAATATCCTCACCAACATGCTGGAGATACACTATATGATCAGAGTGGCAACAAACAAAACTAGTAGATAGAAGAAAAGAATCCATCTTCTCATACCAAGCTCGAGGGGCTTGTTTGAGACCGTAGAGAGACCTTTGGAGCCTACAAATAAGAGAAGAATCCTAAACAAATCCAGCCAGTTGCTCCATATATATTTCCTCTTGTAGATCTCCATGTAAGAAGGCACTCTTCACATCCATTTGGTATACGGGCCACCCCTGTGATGCAGCAATAGCAAGTACAAGGCATACATAATCCATCTTGGCAACGGGTGCAAAAGTCTCAGAGTAATCAATACCTTGAATTGTGAAAAACCCTTTGCAACAAGACGAGCCTTATACTTGTCAATGGACCCATCAGTTGTGTATTTGGCTAGGTATACCCACTTATACCTAACCATCTTTCTTCCTTTAGGAAGAGATACCAAATCCCAAGTATGATTCTTCATCAAAGAAAAATACTCAGCTGTCATCGCATCATCCCACTTTGGTATCCCATGAGCCTTTGAAAAAGACTGTGGATCCTCAGAAACTACCTGACACAAAATTCCAGAACCTGTAGAATTTGCGTGATGATGCCTAGTGGGTGGAAGATCCAATATGAAAGATTTTGCCTCGTAAAGCGGTAGTACAAGCCCACTTAGGCATAGTGACAAAATAAGTGGGAATAGGATCCTCAATGGCATCTATAACCACCTCATCAATCTCCTCAAAGAAAGGATCCTCAAGATGAGATGAATAAGAAGAAGGAATGGAAGAAGATGAAGAATCATGAGGAGTGAAACACTTATCAAACTCGAACATGTGTTGAAAAAAAAAAATCATATGTATCAAGATCTAAAAGACGATAAGCTCTCATGTCCTCACAATACCCTACAAAGATCAAGGGTTTACTCTTCTTATCTAAAGCTTTCTTTTTTTTTGGCACAAAATCCCAAGCATGGCTCCCAATGACTCGAAAAAATGAGACATCTAGCTTAGTGTTGGACCAAGCTTCCTTTGGAGTCAAATGCTCAAGTGTTCTATGTGGTGTGCGATTTTGAATATAGTTAGCACAATTAAGCTTCATACGCCCAATAGATAGGAGGTATATCTCTAGAATGCATCATACAGTTAGCCATTTCCTTCAAAGTTCTATTCTTCCTTTTTGCTAAGCCATTATGTTGTGGAGTATGAGGAACAAAATGTTGGTGAATAATGCCTCGAGTTGCAAAAATTCAGAAAATTCTTCATTGAAGTACTCCCCCCATTATCAGTACAAAGGTTCTTTATGCAACTAGAAGATTGTTTCTTGACCAAAGCCTTGAAGACTTTGAAGTGTGAAAAAAATCACTTTTGTACTTGAGAAAATAAACCCAAGTACGCCTTGAGAAATTATCAATAAATGTAAGTTCATACTTAGCTCCATTGAAAGAGGGGGTAGGAAAAACCATCAAGTCACTATGCACAAGCTCAAGTGGTGAAGAAACTCTCTTAGAAAAATTCTTAGGAAATGGATCTTGGTGTTGTTTCCCTAATGCACAGCCAGAGCAAACTCCCTCAAGACTAGAAACTCTAGGAAGACCATCTACCATACCATGAGTGCTCAACTCCTTCAAATATCTGTAATTAAGATGTCCAAATCTTTCATGCCAAAGCTTACTCTCTGAATCTGCATGAGAAACCAATCCTATCCCTATAGAGGAAGTGTCATCAAAACCCTCAAAGTGATATAGTCTAGAACTATGATCAACAATACCCTGAGCAACAAGTGAATTTGGCTCCAACAAATTTCATACTTCTGCCCCATGTGGTGTAAAAGTCACTATTTTCCCTTGACTAGAATGACAAATTTGATACACAAAAATTAAATTCGTAGTCATGTTAGGAACATATAGTGCATCTTGGATACTGCCACCATCAAGTTGTATATCACCTTTTCATTTAACAAAAAGAAAGGAAGAATCTCCAACCTCAATTTTGGAAGTAGAACTCAAACCTAGAGAAACAAAAGACTCCTTAGAAGAAGTCATGTGATGAGAAGAATCCGAATCTATAACCCAACTGTCTGCAAGTGGTGACTGAGATCTCCCAACAACATTAAGTTTTTTGCCATGCTGATTAGAAGGAGGTGGAGTAGAGATAGAAATTTTGTGTTTCTTGACTGTATCCTCTAAGGCTTGCATTCACTTATAACACCTATGTTCTTCATGATTACTACCCCAAAAAAGAGCATGAACGGCTAGACTTATTCTTGGATTTAGAAGACTCCTTGGGTTTTGAGTTGTTTTCTTTGAATTTAGGAGCATTTTGAGATGGAGAAGGGGTGGATTTTGTTTTACTATTTAGTTTTCCCTTTCCCTTAGGATTAGATGCAACTAATGCCTTTTGAGAGGTGGAAGACTCAAGGTGAGACAATTTGGATTCTTCCCTAGTAAGTCTTTCACAAAATGTTTCTAAGTTAGGCATTTTGAATGTGTCACCTAAGGCATCCATGCTAGAGAAAAGGTAGAAGAAAAAATTTGGAATGGTCCTCTCAACTTGGATAAAATCAAGTAAACACACTCTTCATCTTTCTTATCTCTTCCACTCCCCTTCAATTGTGTCAACAAATGCTTGAACTTGGTAAGATAGTCTATAATTGTTGGAAAATCTTCAGGATTAAGAGAGGTGATCTCAATTTCAAGTTGCATGGATCTCATATGATCCACCTTACTAAATAAATCCTCCAATTTCTCCCATATGAAACAAAAGACTGTCACTTACATAAGTTCCTATCAAACCCATACACTCATCAAATTTGCATTGGTACTGAAATTTCTCATATTCTCTAGTGAACACTAGTTGTTCTGAAGAAGTTAAAGCCCATAATCCTTTTCGCTTAATTATTGTTTCCATTCTTGGTTTCCATGTGTGGTAATTATGTGTTGTTAATGGCTCAACATGATCTAATGTAGAAGTAGATGCCATCCTCAAAAAAATCACCAAAATAAATGCAAGAACCAAGCAATGCAACAAGACCCCAAGTAATGCACCAAGAGCCCCCTAAATTTTGGCACTTTATAATTATAGTGTAATTCTCAAAATAAATATTTCCAATGGAAAGAGCACGGAAAAACAAGTGCTTTTGCAAAAAATGACACTCAAAACCGAGTTACCGATCAAAAGTTACAAGCTTTTCAATATTATGCTCTACTATTTATTTTAGTTGCCACTAAAACAAAATAAAATGCTCTTGCTTTCACCACACAAATAAAATGAAAGGGGGCTGGAGTTAAGCACCTACTAGTAGGAATCACAAGCTTAAGCCCTCATATGACCATACCATATGACCAAGGGCTAATGAAGTTTATGGGCGAATAAATACTAGGGCTTTGAAGTGCATCTTTGGTTTCTCTCTAGATGCCAAAGAATTCAACTAAGCGTATTTTTGTTTTAGAGGTATGCTCACGTCATCAAGGTCACGCTACTACTCTAAAGGATGTGTTGTCACTATCAGGGCATCTTGCTGTTCAAAAGGGCGCACGCGTGATGGTTTGAATTTGGAACTATTTTCAAAGTTGTAAATTCTAATTTTTGATGTTTTCTATGTGTTTTTATGGTTTCTTAACTATTTTCTACATGTTTTCAACATTTAAAATTAGATTTTTTAACAAATTTACTTTTTGATGAATGATTTGGTTTCCATGCTTTGTATGAGTTTGGGATAAAGTTGTGTATGCTCTTCTCTTGCACCTTGTGTGATCTTGAGAATCAAAAGAAACTTTAAACCTTCTTTTTCTAACCTTAGAGTAAGTGGGAAATTTCATTATTCATTTTTATGCTTAAGGGAATAAACTTTCATTTGGCATGTGTATGATCCTTTAGTTTAAGAGCTTTTCATTTGATAAACAACCAAAGCTAAAGCTTGTGTATGCTCTTCTCTTACACCTTGTGTGATCTTGAGAATAAAAAAACTTTAGTTTTTCACTAAAAATCACTTGGATTAATTGGGAATGAACCTTGATTTACAAAACATTATGGTAGTTATTTGATTTACAAGTTTTTCATTGTTATCTAGTTGGGTTGCTTATTGTGTATGTTCTTCTCTCACGTCCTTGGACAATCTTGAGAACCAAAAACAACATTTAATCCTATTTTCATGATATTATAGATATTTTTGGATAACTACTAACTATTTATGTGTAGGACCTAACAATTTCCAAACAAAGGAGAATCTAAACAAAACTCTAACTACACATGTGTTGTAGGTTGCCAATGGTGGTCTAAAGATAAGAAAATACAACACACCTTTATTAATCACATTGTATTGTAGGTTTTGGTTCAGAGCTATGGCTCATCTGATTTAAACTAGGAGAAACTCCCTTTGGCATAAGCCTTAAGATAACAAGAGGGATGCTCCTAGGAACCCCAAAGTAGTTCACACAAGAGGGAACCTTGTGAATGAAATGGGAAAGTGCTCAATACTTAGTACACCTTGGAGATATTATAGTCAAAATTATATTTACGCGACCCCAGTGAAAATACAACTAAACAATTTTAATGCTCATTGTATTGAAGGGGGTAAAGTAAATTTGGGATAATACAAGTTTAGTTAGTGTGGCTTCCTTGGAAAACTGAGCTCATAGAGATAGTTTGTGACACCTAGAGAGAGAACCACTAAGAAGCTTGTGGCTTAGAGCCAATTTGACTTAGACCTCATGTTTCAAAGAGCTCTCACAAAGTGAAAATTTGTTTGGATTCGAAGAATTGTTATCGAACAAGGTGAGAGTCCATTTAAGTTGAAAATGTGTGTTATTCATCATGGAACTTGCAACGTGTTACTTTGTCTTAGTTTTTCACTTGTCTTAAGACAAGGTGAAACTCTATCGAAGTTACACTTAGTTTGTTTCATCACCACTTGGTTTTACTCCTTTGTCTTCTTGTTTCAAATTTAGAGAAAAAATAAAACAACACACGTGAACACTACTAGAAATAATCATGGAAACCACTTTTGTAGTCTACTTGTATGACTAGGTTGCAATGTCGGAATGCAAGTGTTGAAAGTGTGAATGGTACGTCTTCATGTTCTAGTAGGCCCTTTATCTCAAACCCATATTGAGACACATTATCATTGTAGTTAGGTTGTCTTATCACTAACTTCCTTTGAGTTGTTACGTTGCTGCATTATAGCCATACAATTTTGATACTTACGTCTTGTTTCCATTGTGAAACTTGGTCTAAGTCTCTAAATTGTATTATTATGCTACTCACACACATAATAACTTCTTGATATACTTAGGATTAATTTTTAATCCTAACATTACCTTTATTTTTTTGAGTGTTGAGGTTACGTGATAACACCATTTTGATACTAAAATATTTCTTTCTTGCAAATCTTTATTAATGTGTCCAAATAGTGTCATTACGTTACTCGCATTTGTAACTTCCATTTTCAAAGACTTGGAATTTTTGGTGTCTAAAACTGGTTTTAGTATACCTTGTTGGAGGATTTTAGTCTTGTGCTTAATTGTCTTATCCTAGATACTTCTTGTCATATATTACCTTGTTATTGTAGATCATTCTTTATTCTTTGATATCCTTGGGTTCATATTGACCTTTGGATTTGTGACCAGTTGATATTCAACATTCCTTGTGATGACTTAACATCATTACGCTGCATAAATTTTCTTAGGGTCCTATTATCGTGAGAATGTGCAATAGGGAAATTGACAATTTTCGAGCACGACAACTATACCCCTATGCCAAAATTTTCATGTTTTATCATTTCTAAGAAACCCCGGAATTTGTTCAGTCAATCCAAATGAATTCCCAACCAATGTCATGATATTATCCTAGGTGATTTAGAAAATTCCATTCATTCCCCCTAGGTGATTTTAGGATTTCATTGAAAATGTTATCTTTTGGCAAGTATAGAGAAGGGCTATTATTGGCCTTCTCGGGATTGGATTAACCCCATGTAGCAGAGCGAAGGGCCAAATTCAACATAGAGGTGAATAGAATACCTTATAACATCATGGAAATGATTTTGGAAGGCTTTGGGAAGTTCGAAAGACTTGGAGCGATCCCGAGTGAAAACAGGGTTCAAAAGCTTAGGCGATACATAGGCCTACAACAATTTGTTGGGCTTTAAATGAAGATTAGGAGCTCTGGATGGATTTAGAAGTAAAAAAAAACATATTTGGAAATAGGATTCTAATACCTACATGATGGTGAAATAATAGTTTTCAAAACACCTTGGCACATATGATTGGAAGATAGTTTTCTCGGGTATAAGTGGAGTACCATATCAAAAATCCGATTTTTAGGGATAATATGATCAAATAAAGAAATTAGACCCACATAATTGGATTCAAAATGAAATTTCCAGTCAGGATCATATAAAATTTCACCAATAAATTCCACCGGAAGCTCAAGTTATCTGCATTCCAAGTTACCCTCTCAAAGGCAATTCAGGACTTAGTCATTTTTTCGAGAGGACACGTGTCAGCACCAGGAGCCTAGCGGGATTTCATGTCCCTCACGTCCATGAGGTCAGGTACATAACCCCTTGGAAAATTTTCCCAGCCCTCATGTGACCCTTGGGACCCTCATATGACCTCCAGACCTAGTAGTTCAGCCCTCAAGTGCTTATTTGGAGCATGCATTCCCTGCCGTTGGATCGGTCGCCACGTGTCACCTCTAGGACCACCATGGAAACTGATGTACCTTATGTACCTGAGGTGGGGGAAATCAGACATGGAAAATTTTCCCATCCCCTAGGAGGAGTCTTTTGGACACCCACGTGACCTCCATTTAGCTCTCAGTGCTTCAAATCAACTTTTTCCTCCTTCATTCCCTGCCGTTGGATCTAGTGCCACATGTCACCGTCTTGCTCATTATGGAAATTTATGTCCCTAACATCCCTGAGTTCAGGGACATAAATCATGGAAAAATGCACCCAAGCCCTACCTGTGCACATCTTTTTGAAAAATTTCCAAGTCTTGCTTTTCCCACTTTTTCCCACTTTTCACTCCTTTCCTCCATTCTTCCTCTCTGCAACATTCTACCATCACTCCAACATTGCAAATGATTAGACTAGATAAAAAAGGAACTGAAATACCCTTCCCTGGTGATGCATAGGTCTCAAAAGGAATCCTCATCAAGCTAAGGAGAAACGAAGAACAACAAAGAAGAGAATAACAAAATCCCCATAGCTAAAAATAGAAATCTAAACAAAGCTTGCAAACCGATTGCACGAATCAATGAACCATTTATTGATGTTAATTCCTCTTTCAATACCATCAAGAAGACACCTTAAAACTCCCCCCATGTGCGACAAAGCATCCACAACAAAGAAATCTCCTTTCCGGCTCAACGAAGAAAGAAGTGGGATTTCTCGTCAAACCGTTTCTTTGGATCGAAGTAAGATTGCACGTGAAGCACCAGAAGAAAAAAACCACATCAAAAATACAATTTTATTCACAAATGGAGGAGAAAACCAGACCTGCAATTTTGAGGTCCATTAATGGCTGTCATACCAGAAGCACTGCCAGGTCCAAAAATTAAAACTTTAAAATCTCCTGGATTATTAAGCGGCGGGCCCAAAATTTCAAAAGGATGATATTAAGAAAAAAACCATATCAAAAACTTCATTCCACGTCAATCCGACTCCCAGAGGCCAAATTTCTAAAAATAGTAGGTCTACTACATAGGAACTGCTATTTCGGGAAAGTCATTAATAGAAGAACCTGCGAAGGAGATGAAGATATCATAGGTGCACTCTGCTGAGAATCCACCGAATGGACATTTTTGGCACTTACTAAAAGTAGTAAGTGGACCCTCGATCACTTGCTAAAAATAGAAATTTGATCTAAAGGAGTGAGGAATGGGGAGAAAGGGGAATCAAGGTCACTGACACTCAAAGAAAGGATCGAGAGAGTTGCCTTTTTCACACTTACTAAAAATAGTAAGTTACACTCAAAGAGAAGTTTTGGCACAATGGGATGTACAAGGATAATCATTCAGGGGGACATCATTGTTGGGAGCATCCTAGTCATTTTCCATAGGGCATTCAAGATCCACCTTAGTTCATTCAACTTAGTGAACGTTCGTGAGATAATTTGGAAGAATTTCACAATGTGCAAGGAGTTTGAAGATTCAAAGTTTCACTGCATTTGGAGCTTTCCATCAACGAGGATCAGTGGACTTCATCAGGAATGACATCTCCTCTTCTTCTTATCCCCCTCTTTCTCTCTCCTCTTCCCCCAACTTTCTCTCACTTTCCAATATTCTAATTTCATGTTGGGGTTTGCACTTTTAATATGACTTAAGAGACTTTAGAAACATAATGTAAATTAAGTTGCCTTGTTATTATAAAAGGGACTTAAATATTTGAAGTGGAATATGAATAGTCTTAAGTCATATTAAGGTATTCAAAAGGTCATGAGGAAGATGAAGAGTCATATTCTATTCTATAAATTGTAAAGCCATTCCCATTTCAAAGGGTTGGCGATTGATCTTGTAGACTCAAGAGTGCATTCTACCTTGAGAGAAAGCAAAGGAGATAGCCATTTTCTTCTACTCTCTTCCCCTCTCAAATTTCTTCCATTCCTACACTATGTACAATTTTTGTTCAAGCATCAATACAAGAAGAAGGAGTTTCTAGCTTTCTTTGACGGGGATTTCATGACACTTTGTTCTAATCAAATTCTATTTGGTCTTGTTGTCATTTATAGGGTTGTTTCTTCTCATAAATGCATGTGATGAAGTTTCTAACTAGTGTGTGTGCAGGAATCTGATTTTCTACCTGCAGCATTAGTTCTCCTACCTCCATTCTCACTCCCTTTCCCCACTTTCAGAAAAAGTCATCTCTTGAAGGTATATGCAAGCATTTTCTGTAGGGTTAGTGGAGTGCCCTTTTTGGATCCTTGGTCGAACGGCCACCATAGAAATCCATCTTTTCATGCACATGCACATATGGCAGCTGTACCTTTGGTTAAGTAGAGGGACTTAGATTCCCAAAGCGTTGGCAATAAATCCACAAGTTTGTCCACCTGACAAATTTTTCACCATGATTTTGGTGCCCACCATGTAGAGGCGATTTAGAAACATCGCACCCAAGATACGACCGCAAGGTCCTAAAAATTCAAAAAAAAAATCAAATATTGAAAAAATCATAAAAGAGAGTTCAAGAAAGTCCATTTCCGAAAGATACACTACTGATTTCTGCAAGTGACTTTTCACATTCCACAATGGCCTTTCGTATTCCAACTACAAAAGCTTCCAAAAGCTGGCTGAAGGAAGATACACTAGGTTGAGAAGGTTGAGAGGTGTTGCTGATTTCAATTTTGAAGCTTTGCAAAATCTGCAAGAACGAATTAGAGATAATCCATATTTCTTCTCTCAAGCCTCCTCTTCATCTGGCTCTTCAAGAAGTTCACCTGGTAATCCTATCCAAAATCCTTCAAATTCTGTAATTTTTCAACAACCATTGAACATCGACTTCCGAAAGAAGAAGAATTTGAAGAAGAATTCGTAGAAGCAAGAGCTGAAGTAGAAGAAGAAGAAACAATGGCGGACGAAGAAGAAATACCTCAACCCATTGTTCCATGGGGAAGGAATACAGGCCCGCTTGCTCTTGAACCCCCTCTTCACAATCTACCAATGGGTTCCCGCAAGAACTTTCCAAAGTTCAAAGGTGACAACACACAACATCCGGAAGAACACATCACTGCTTTCATGACATCATGTGGAATTCTTGGTGTCCAACATGAAGACGTTGCTGTAAGATTATTCGTGGAGTCCCTCCAAGAAAAAGCAGCATAATGGTTTTACCTCCTACCTTCCCGGTCCATCATGGGTTGGAATGACATCAAGGATGCATTCGAAGAGAGATTTAAATCAATTGAAGATTGTCAAGACCTCTTGGTGTAGTTGGCTCAAATAAATAAAGGAGAAAATGAAACCATGAGAGACTTCGTGGCTCATTTTGAATGGTTCTTTGACGAGGATACCTGAAGAGGATTCACCATCTGAAAACAATATCAAAAGATTCTTCATAAATGCTCAATCACCGGAGGTAGGATTTCTCCTACGAAGAGTTTAACCAAGGAACATTGTAGAAGCACAAAGGAGGGCCATTGAATTGGATGATGATCTCATCCTCTCTGGAAAGATCAAGAATCCATCAAAGGGCAAGGCCCAACATCCTGAAGATGAGAGAACTAATCCATCACTACAAAAGTTGGTGAATGAGATGGCCTCTTTAAAGAGGGAATTATTTGAATGAGTTTCTTCTCAGAGAAGCAATAGAAATCAGATTGTAGGAGCACCCCAAAGACTTGCCTTGGAGGCCCCACCCGTGAATGTAAATTGCAGATTTCAAGAAAGTGAAGAAGAGCTTGAACAAGAAGGTGGTGATTTCCAAGAAAGTGATGAGTTTGAGAACGATACAAAAATCAGGTTTTGTGAGTATTCTGGAGGTTATGAAGAAGATGCACCAAGTTTCTCATGCATGGTATTCACTCGTTCTCAGTCTGAGAAAAGAGCATCTCCCTCCACTGCTACAAAATAAAATAAGGTTGATGATCCTCCTATGGCGACTCTAAAAATAAAATAATCAGTCAAGGATCCCCACTTCCATCTTCCATGAAGTCTGCATTGTTGGAGCCTGACCCTACAACAAGTAAGAAGATGCCCACAATCCCAAGTAAGCTTTTTGATGTCTCTTCCAAGTCTAAATCTAAATCTGCTCCTACAAAATCTAATACCTTGAAAGCTCCTAGTGTGTCTTTTAAAATACCCTCCATTCCTCAAACATCAAATCCTACTCCTAAACCTATCTAGACTCCAAAATCAGTCCCTTCACCCCCCTTGTCCACATCTACTCCCTTTGACTTCATAGAATATGCAAACAAAGCCAAAGTGCAGATTACCGAAACTGAATATTTGCGGACTCACCCTGAACAATTCGAGAGGTTCGTCTGATGCATCAGGAGTGGTGTTCTAACACTAAATGTTGTAACTTCTAGTTCTAAAGGCATGCTACAAAACTCACCTACACCTCCCTCACATAACATGCTTTCTTTGAGTGCATCAAAGACTGATAAAGTTGAACCTTTCTACGTCTCCCTTCTTGTTAGAGAATATGTACTAAACAATTGCATAATAGATTTTGGGGCCTTAGACAATGTGATGCCTTTGAAGGTCACCAAGGCTCTTAAAATTACAATGACTCCACCTAGTGGCTCTTGTTACTATTTGGAGTCAAAAAAGGTTTCACTTGTAGGGAAGGTTAAAGATGCACAGGTGGCTCTCGCCAAATTTCCAAACAAAAAAGTTTCAGCGATGATTTTGGTAGCAGAGGTCCCAGCCTCGTTTGGAATGTTGCTGAGTAGAAATTTTTGCCGAGAGTTGGGAGGGAAAATTCAAATGAATTGGTCTTTTGCAACCATACCAGTGAAGGGAGACATGGAGAAATTTCTTCCCGAGAAGAAAATGAGGTACACTGTGCAAAAATCCGGAAGCCTGAAGCTAACATTTTGTACCAAAATACCAGGTGGATGAATCACTTGGTGACAACCGAGGAGGAAGAAGATATTCCCACCTTGATAGGTCCAGACATGCCTTCCCGGAGATATTTGGACTTTGAAGAAGCATTGAGGAGATTCAAGTTACAAGAGGGCAGCCCCAAATCGCCAAATGATGCAGACCGCGAGGAAGAGGAAATGGTTCTTGGTGATTTTCAAGAAGAAAAATCAGCCTATACGCTTTTCCAAGATGAGGAGTTATTCTCATTCCCATTTGGGGATGAAGATGATCTCTGTCAAGCCATCTATGGAGAGACAAAATCAGCTTGTGATGATCCCATGAAAGGTTTGAAAGAAATTTCTATACAAGGACTGCTAAGAGTCGTGGAAGAAACAAAGGACCCTGAGATCAGTCTGGAACTTTTAATGTAAGAAATGAATATGGAAGATAAACATGAAGCTGATTTGGAAGCCTTAACTGATGTGAAGGTCAGCCATATTGAGATAAGACAAGATGAGAAATATGATGTCCCTCTCAAGCAAATGGTTAGTGGATACAATGATGAAATTGAAGTATTTTCTTTCCCATTTGAAGATGAAGACTCTTTCTATGATGAAGAAATTGAAGCAAGGAGTTTGAAGACCTCTAAAGATGAAGCTCCTTTTGATGAAGGATCAATAGAGTGCAGCGATTCTCGAGATGATGAGGTAATCCCTCCAGATAGTTTCTTTGAGTTGCAAGATAAATATTCTTCAAAGGCGTACAAAGAGGGACTACAGGAAATGATGAATCATTACTCCATGCAAGAAATCTTGGATGTAGTAGAAGTGGTGGAAGACCCTGAGCTGATTCTTGATCTCTTCACTCATGCCATGGGAATACAACACAAGTATGAGGCCACATCCAATCTTTCAGTCAGTACTCAAGCACCTCACAGTGAAGTAAAGGAAATGGATAAGTCTGAGGTTTCTCATGGAAGAGATGTCAATGATCATAGACATGGGAAAGAAATTAACTCAGAAGGTTCGAGGAATTGGAACAAAAATCAGCATTGGGGCAGCAATGAGATTCTCGATGGAGAATCAACTATATGGATAAACATGGAAGGAAACTGGCACGATGAAACCAATTTCAAAGAGCATGAAGACAATGGAGTTTCCAAGAAAGGACCTAAGCATCAAGAAGATCACATGGACTCACTCCTACCAAGTACATAGACAATTGTGAAAGAACCTAGCTTTCATAAGCAATGAGGAGGGAGGATACTTTAGAACCGTCAGCGGCTTCGCAGAACATCATCATTCGGTGTTGCCTCTTCAGGGGTAACTTTTGTGAAATAAAAAGTACTTCAGGGAAAGCGGGTTGTCCCTCACCTTATACCATAGGTGATTGATAGGTGTTTTTCCCTTTCCATTGTGTTTGTTTCCCTTCTTGTTGTGTGTCGTGTGTTTCCTTTCGGTCGTTTTGTGTGTGTGTGTGTGTTTCCTTCTTCTAATCTTCCTTTCTTGAAGTTGTGCATGACTCTGCAGGGCCCAATGGATAAGGCACTGGTCAATGAATTATATGGTCTAAAATTGAGATTCTGGATTCCCATGTCATGTCTTCACTATGCTCAGTCCATGTCATGTCCCCAAGCTAGAGCCAGTTGTTGTCGTGAGAATGTGCAACAGGGAAATTGACAATTTCGAGCACGAAAACTATACCCCTATGCCAAAATTTTCATGTTTTATCATTCCTAAGAAACCCCGGATCTATTCAATCAGTCCAAATGAATTCCCAACCAATGTCATGATATTATCCTAGGTGATTTAGGAAATTCCATTCATTCCCCCTAGGTGATTTTAGGAGTTCATTGAAAATGTTATCTTTTGGCAGTATAGGGAAGGGCTATTGTTGGCCTTCCCGGGATTGGATCAACCCCCTGGAGCAGAGAAGAAGGGCCAAATTCAACACGGAGGTGAATGGAAGACCTTATAACATCATGGAAATGATTTTGGAAGGCTTTGGGAAGTTCTGAAAGACTTGGAGCAGTCTGAGTGAAAACAGGGTTCACAAGCCTAGGTAGTACATAGGCCTAAAATAGTTGTTGGGCTTCAAATGAAGATTTTGGGAGCTCTGGATGGATTTAGAAGTAAAACAAAACATCTTCAAAAATAGGATTCCAAGACCTACATGATGGTGAAATAATATTTTTCACAACACCTTGGTGCATATGATTGGAAGATAGTTTTTCTCAGGTACAAGTGGAGTCCCAGATCAAAACTCTGATTTTTAGGGATCATATGATCGAATAAAGACATGAGACCCACATCATTGGATTAAAAATTCCATTTCCAGTTAGGATAATATAAAATTTCACCAAGAAATTCCACCAGAAGCTCAAGTTATCTGCATTCCAAGTTACCCTCTCAAAGGCAGTTCAAGACTTAGTCATTTTTTCAAGAGGACACGTGTCAGCACCAAGAGCTTGGCAGGATTTCATGTCCCCATGTCCCTGAGGTTAGGTACATCACCCCTTGGAAAATGTGCCCAGCCCTCATATGAGCCTTGGGACCCTCATATGACCTCCGAGACTGCGCTTCAGATTCGGCCCTCAAGTGCTTATTTGGAGCATGGATTCCTTGTCGTTGGATCGGTCGCTACGTGTCACCTCCGGGACTAACGTGGAAATTGATGTACACTCAAAGAGAAGTTTTGGCACAATGGGATGTACAAGGATAATCATTCAGGGGGACATCATTGTTTGGGAGCATCCTAGTCATTTTTCACAAGGCATTCAAGATCCACCTTAGTTCATTCAACTTAGCGAACGTTCATGAGATAATTTGGAGGAATTTCATAGTGTGCAAGGAGTTCAAAGATTCAAAGTTTCACTACATTTGGAGCTTTCCATCAACGAGGATCAGTGGACTTCATCAAGAATGACATCTCCTCTTCTTCTTATCCCCCTCTTTCTCTCTCCTCTTCCCCCCAACTTTCTCTCACTTTCCAATATTCTAATTTCACGTTGGGGTTTGTAATTTTAATATGACTTAAGAGACTTTAGAAACATAATGTAAATTAAGTCACCTTACTATTATAAAAGGGAATTAAATATTTGAAGTGGAATATGAACAGTCTTAAGTCATATTAAGGTATTTGAAAGGTCATGAGGAAGATGAAGAGTCATATTCTACTCTATAAATTGTAAAGCCATTCCCATTTCAAAGGGTTGGTAATTGATCTTGTAGACTCAAGAGTGCATTCTACCTTGAGAGAAAGCAAAGGAGATAGCCATTTTCTTCTACTCTCTTCCCCTCTCAAATTTCTTCCATTCCTACACTATGTACAACTTTTGTTCAAGCATCAATACAAGAAGGAGTTTCTAGCTTTCTTTGACCAAGGGATTTCATGACACTTTGTTCTCATCAAATTCTATTTGGTCTTGTTGTCATTTATAGGGTTGTTTCTTCTCATAAATGCATGTGATGAAGTTTCTAACTAGTGTGTGTGCAGGAATTTGATTTTCTACCTGTAGCATTAGTTCTCCTACCTCCATTCTCACTCCCTTTCCCACTTTCAGACAAAGTCATCTCTTGCAGGTATATGCAAGCATTTTCCGTAGGGTCAGTGGAGTGCCCCTATTGGATCCCGGTCGAAAGGCCACCACAAAAATCCACCTTTTCATGTGCATGCACATACGACAGCTGCACCGGTTAAGTAGAGGGACTTAGATTCCTAGAGCGTTGGCAAGAAATCCACAAGTTTGTCCACCTGACAAATTTTCTTGCCAATAGGTCCATTTTAGTAAACCTTAGTGAAAGCTTTTGTGTTATGCCCCTTATTACAAGAATGTTGTGCCAAAAATTTGGAATAGGTACCTTTGGAAGTGAAAACCCAATTTTTGAGGACAACATCATGGTTTATCACAATGGTGGTGAGGAGAATTCTCCTCATGTGGACTTGGAGCTTCATTCGCCCACTTTGATGATTATTTGTTCAAAAAAAACATGAGTTTCTTATGCATGTTGTAGAGCTAGGAGCTAAGTTACCCTCCACAAAAACCACTCTCTCATTGTCGGTATGGTTCGTGGAGAATAAGAGGTGGACCATCCTTTTGGGAATATTAACGATATCTTAAACCCAGGTCATGCCTCTACTTCTGGATGAAAGAATGATGAGGAGATACCTTTCAAAAATGATGGATACTATCACATACCTACTATTAGAGTCCATTGTGAGGACCATGAAGAGCATGCTCATCATGAGCAACCTCCTCATGAAAATCATTGAGAGGTACCCACTCAGGAGGTAAATTTAGAGAAAAAGTGTAAGCTCTCACTCACCAATTGGAAATTTTGGCTTCACATGTAAAAGGAACAAGTGAAACCTTTAAAACAAGCTATACCAAAATCTAAACCAAAAGCTTCATACCACGAGTTCTAGAAAAATACTCCTCATTGAGAGGCACGTAAAGAGTCTTATGAGGAATTTTATATAGAAAATAAAGGTGGGGATACAACTAGATTTAACCATTTATACAAGTCAACACCACCCACATAGGACCAAATCTTTAATCAAGAGTGGTCAACCATGAAAAATGCCCTTATAGCTTTACAAGAAGGCAAAATAAGCAATAGCAAAAGTACCAATTCGATGAGTTATGCCCATATCCCTTTGATAGAGCCATGTTGCAAGTACCTTTCCTACATCATTTTAATTGTCCAAATTTTGACAAATACAAGGGAAAAGGTGACCCTAGAGACCATATTAAGGAATTTTATATGGCATGTCAAGAGGTCACATATAGTGATAACTATCTCATTTGCCTCTTCCCACGAAGTTTGGGAGGTCAAGCGTTGGAATGGTTTTTACACATCCCTAAGGGATCTATCTCTACATGGCTAGAACTAGCTGAACACTTTGTATGTCACTTCTCATTTAATATAGAAAGTGATGTCACCATGTTAGATTTATGTAATGCAAAACAACAGAATAATGATAACTTTGCTAGTTTCCTACAACGATGGCGAGGGCTAGCTAGTCGCTTCCCTTGCTCCATACAGAGAAACAATTGATCAATATATTTTTACCCAACCTCCACCCTGAAATTACATTCCACTTACAAATGCATTATGGTAACATGTTTGAAGAGGTGATAAAAAAGGGTAGTCAAATAGAGAAAGCATTGTTAGCTAGAGGGACCTTAAAACCCTTTTTGCGTGATCATAATGATTCTAAACCTAGTGACAATTTTTTTGTTCCCAATAAGAACAAAAATGTTGTAGGTGATGGAATAAAAGAATCTAAACAAGTGCAAGTAGTTCAAAACCACTCTCCCTTAAAACTTACAAAGGGAACTCTACCTACAGAGTACAAACATCGTGCCTTCACCCCTCTATCTGATTCTATGTCATCAATATTAAAACAATTAGAGGTGGTTAACATGGTCAGATATCCTAAAACTACACCTTATGGGGATGACACACCTAAGCCATCATGGTTTAGGGAAAATGAATATTGTGGATTTCATCGCGTCAAAGGTCATAAGATCGATAAGTGTTTGAAATTGAAGCACTATATTCAGGACTTAATCAATAGTGGTGATGTGGAAATGGATTTCATCACCCCTACCAAATATCCCAATGTAAACATGGGGATATTTAAAGAACCTTTCCCTGAGCACAACAAAGGAAAGGAAAATTCAGATCAAGGACAGTCATCTCAAACCAAGAATGTTAATTATGTTTCAAAGATGGACCATTTTGACCATTTTGATGCCCTAATAGGTTGTGTCAATCCACCTATTGAGCATATCAACATGATCAAGATTAAATCAAGTGAGTACACCATGACTATGTGACGATATCTCCTTGCTATATTAGAACCTCCCCTTACTCCTCAAGACATTCATTATGATGTGTTAGAATAATTAGAGAAAACCATGGCTAAGATTTCAATCTTGGACCTTCTTAAAATTTATAATGTTCATAAAGACATCCTTTGTAAGACATTACAGGGATCAGGAGTGTCTGTTGATATCGACCCAACACGCTTCCAAGAAATGGTAGTTCAATTTCTCCTATAGAGAATATAACCTTTAGTCCAACAAAAATCCTAGAAGAAAATCCATCTCATAATTTACCCTTACATATTGAATTCATAATCAAATGTAAGAAGGTAAAAAGAGTGCTTGTGGATGGCGGATCGGGTTTAAACATTTATACTCTAAAGATAGTTTGGAAACTAGGGTGTATTGAAGCTGATTTAGAAACAAAGGTCATCACCATAAAGGCATATGACAATGAAGAACGATAGTCAGCCAAGTATGATCACTTTCTCACTGGAAGTAGGTCCTATCAATCATGATACAAAGTTCCATGTCTTAGAATTAGAGCTCCCTTACAACATATTACTCAATTTGCCCATGGATTCATGCCATGCAAGCCATACCTTCAATATATCATTAGTGCTTGAAGTTACATCATGAAGGGTAGAACCTCACTATTCAGGGAGATCCCCAACCTTTTTCTCATTGTAGAGCATTTTCGGCTATTTCCCCACCATTTATGAATGTCCTTCTATAGAGATAATTGTTCTAGTTCAATCAAAGGCCCTCGCTTCATGAGTGGATCTAGATACCTTGTCTCCCAATGATAATGGTGATTCTACATCGAGTATCCTTTTTCTATGTGGGAGATGAAGGTTAGAGAAAATGGTTATAGAGAATATGATCTTTGACAAGCCTGTTAGTTTAGAACCTTCCCTATCGGGCAAAGTGCATGGTAGGCCGTGTTACAAGTTTCAAAGATCCAGGGAGAACTACTATTTTGATGCTTTTACTCCTGGTAGATTATTAGAAGATGAAAATATTCTCTAAGATATCATATCTTGTCCTGAAGATGATGAAATGGATCTATGTTACCAATCACCAAAGTATGTTATCCCTAATCGAATGATGTGTACTATGGGATACAAATGATGTTGTTATGGCATCAATAAACAAGGTACATTGGAAGCTCTTCCAATACCTCATCGTAGAGTGGGTAAATATGGTATTGACGTTAAACCATATGGGTATCATCCCATAGAGGTCGAGGCTTCCTCTTTTGAGTGTAAAGATAGTTCTTCCGAATGTGAAAAAAAAACATATTCCCAGTGTAGTCTTTATAAATATATTTCTTTCATGAACGTGTTTTCCAACATAACTGTCTTAACTATAACTCCTGCTATATCCCTTATGACTCAAACACTGGAGCTTATTTACCCATCACTCGTGAATTGGGACCAACAAAAGCATGTTTCAATTGATGTCTTTCAGAATGACAAAGCTATTGGTGAGTTCCTTGGTATTCGTGATAGTATTCCAATAAGTGACCACAAGAAAGGATTCTCCATTCAGCTCAATGCATGTGTACTTTGGGAGGAGGCTGAGTTGTGTGGTCATTTAAGAAAAAAATAAGAAAGGGAAAAAGTTCTACAAAAATCCTTGCAAAAAGAATAAGTCCAAGTCCTATAGTGAAAACCTCTTTGAGGAACTTGTGGACAAATAAACAAGAAAAATCAACGAGATAAAATAGTTGACCCATATGAAGGTGAAAATATCTTTGAACCACCTTTGGTAGAATAAGATATTTTCTCCCCCGATCCTACGCACATGGAGGAAGAGTCTAAGTTATTGGTGGAGGAGATAATAGATGTCAATATTGGCATGGAGGAATTTCCCAGAATAGTCAAGTTAGGAGCTTCACTCTCACTCAAGAACAAAAAATTTTTGTGTTACTTTTAAGAGAATTTACAAATATCTTCACTCAGTCTTAGGTAGATATGCCAAGACTTGCTCCTAAATTATTGGTGCACAACCTTGTTTTTCACCCAGATGCCAAGCCCATAAAATAAAATCTCCAAAAGATGCATCCTCTCATTACCTTGTTGGTCAAAGCAGAGCTAGAAAGATTATTGGTAGTAGGATTCAAGCCTATTGACTATTCAGAGTGGATTTCCAATGTAGTCCCAGTGTAGAAGAAACCTGTTGGTATTAGAGTTTGTACCGATTTTAGAGACATTAATAAAGCTTGTCCTAAGGATGACTTCCTCTTCCCAACATCAACATGATTGTTGATTCAACAACTAGTTACGAGATGCTATCACTCATGGATGATTTTAGGATATAACTAGATAAAGATTGTTGAGGAAGACCAACATAAGACAAATTTTACCACCCCATGGGGGAATTATGTTATCAAGTCATGCCCTTTGGCCTTAAGAATGCAAGTGCTACCTATCAATAGGAAATGAATTTTATCTTTCATGACATGATTAATGACATCATGGAAGATTATGTGGATGACATATTGGAAAAATATAGGACTCAAGAAGATCACCCAGAGATTTTGTGGCACATCTTTTAGCATCTAAGGGACTACAAGGTCGACTAAACCTAAAGAAGTGTGTCTTTGGTGTGCTATCTGGAAAACTATTAGGATTCATTGTTTCATGGAGAGGAATAGAAGTAGATCTTGCAAAGGTTACTTGCTATAACAAAAATGCCTCCTCCGAAGAATATCAGACAACTATGAAGCTTACAAGGAAATATCCAAGCTATTAGAAGATACATTTCTCAGTTTGTAGATAAGTGTCACATGTTCACACGTCTTCTAAAGAAATATGTCAGTTTTAATTGGGGACCAAAACAACAACAAGAATTTTCATTGCTCAAGGAATATTTGACCAAACCCCCTATTCTAATGCTTCCCATGGAAGGTGAACCATTTTACTCTACATTTCTACCACACACTAATTGTTGGCCCAATATGATAAGGAGCAGAAAGAAAAAGTTGTGTATTACTTAAGCTGAACGTTGATAGCTTACGAGATCAACTACCCATAGATAGAAAAGTCTTTCTTAGCCATAGTTTTTACCTTTCAGAAACTACATCATTATCTGCTAAATAATAAGGTCAAGATTATCTCAAAATTTGATCCATTAAAGTACTTGTTTTCAAAGCCAGACTCATAGGAAATATGGCCAATTGGATCATCTTACTCAACGAGTTTGACATCGAATATGTACACTAGAAATCAATGAAAGAACAAGTTTTGGTGGATCAACTAGTGAATACCATTACTACCGATTCATCGAACCTTTAAGTCAGTAACTCCTAGACACATCCACAATGTACCTTGAGGAATATATTCGATGACAGCTATACATTAATGGCTCCTTCACCTTTCATGGTTTACGTGCTACTGATTATGTTGATCACTCCTTCAGGAGACTTGATCCCTTAGGAATTCCGACTCGGGTTCCCATGCACAAATAATATAGTAGAATATGAAGCCCTTATTGTAGGGATGAAGTTGGATATTAAGTGGGATATCAGACAAGTGAATATAATCGGTGATTCCATGCTGATTATAAAATAGGTAACAGATGAGTATAAAGTTAAAGATGAGAAAATTCTTCGTACAAGAGAATGGTTGATTATTTAAAGGAGTTATTTAAGCAGATTACATTTGAACAAATCCCAAGAGGACAACAAAAGAAGTGGATGATATGGCCACATTGGGTCTATGTTGTGCATCCCACTTGGAAAAAATGATATTTCATTCTTCATAGAGCATCTATAAACACCAGCATATGACATGCCAAAATCTTATTTGGTATGTGAAGTTGTTGGTCCCTTTTCCCCTTGGTATAGTGACATATTTAACTACCTTCATGATGGAACCTTTCCCACCAATATTTCCCATGCTAATAAAAGAAACCTCATCCATCATATAGCCCATTATACCCTACTTGGGGCACTCTCTACTGTCGAGGCTATGATGAGAATTCATTAAATTGTCTCAATTTGGATGAATACATCCTAACGCCCAAGGAGGTGCACGAAGGAATATGTGGAGCTTAATTGAGTCACTGGCGTGCTTTTGTATACTTGCTGGAATACATAGTAACTGGTGTCAGTTACCCATGGAACGATATCGGTCAAGCAAGGAGGAACTGACATTTGTTAGGTATAATCAACATCGATTAAGGCTAACCGACATTAGTTTCCTATGCATGAATACTATAATTAATTTTCTGAAATTAGATCTATCTTTAATTGTAAAGTGAATCTAATGGTTGTAATTGCATAGCTAAAGTGCCCTAAGATTATAGATGCATATATATGCATAAAGATAGTATTTTTTTGGATTGAGGGTAAATTGAGGGTGTTTGAAAGGACCCACATCCTTGTACAATTGAGGATTTTTCTTGAGAGGAACCACAACCTAGTTACAATGAAGGGGACCACTATTTAGGAACCCAATTGGAGCAACCATGAAACCATAGTGAAGATGCAGTGACCAACGACAATGGCCACAAAGTGAGTGGGACAACTATCAATGAATGGAGTGAGAGGAATAACCACTAGCATCAACAGCGAGAGGAGTAGCCACCAGAATCAGCAGCAAGTGGAATAACCACTAGTGACAGCAGTGAGAGCATCAACAGTGAGTAGAGAAGCCACTAGCGAGAGGAGAAGCAAGTGTCAATAGTGAGAGGAGCAACCACCAGCATCAGTAGTGAGAGGAGAGCCACCAGCGTCAGTAGCGAGGAGAAACCACCAGTGTCAGCACAAGCAGAGAAGCTACCTCCAGCGGAAAAACCACCTCAAGGAGGATAGTGCCTCGGGGATTTGAACTGGGTGGGAAAACACACAACCATATGACTTGACTGCAAATATTCAAGAAGGTGTGGAAGATTGCAAATATTCATTGTACTTCCTCTGTGATGATAAATTGGTTGTTTCTTGGTGGACTTAACCCACACTTTGGGTGAACCATGTTAAATCTTGTGTATTGTTTTTTCTTGTTTATTTCGTATTGATTGATTTTATACTTAGATCGATTAATATATCTATACAATTGGTATCGAGCATCTTTGTTTGAGGGTTGTGTGTGTTAACAGATTTACTCACAAGTGGATTTGATTGGTGAGAGAAAAGCAATGGGAGAAGAAGGAAAATTTAGAGTAGATAAATTTGATGGTCATGACTATCTATTATGGAAGATGTAGGTGGAGGATTATCTATATCAGAAAGATTTATACTTACCGTTGGATGAGAAGGCAAGACCTGCAAAGATGACTAATGAAGAATGGAAAATTCTTGATAGAAAGGCTCTAGGATCTATAAGATTGAGCTTGGAAGCATTTGTGGCTTTGAATATTACCAAAGCAGGATCTATGGTAGAGTTGATGAAATCTTTAGCAAATCTATATGAAAACCCTAGTGCTTCAAATAAATTTTATTTGATAAAAAAATTGTTTAATTTAAATATGCAAGAAGGTGGATCTGCATCAAGTCATTTGAATGATTTGTAAATCAATTAAAATTAGTTAGTATTCTATTTGAGGATGAAGTGAAAGAAATTTTATTATTATTCTATTTTCCAGATAGTTGGGATAACTTGGTAATGATTGTTAGTAATACAACGTCTGCTACTAATGTTTTAAAGTTTGATGATATGGTTAGTATAATCTTGAATGAAGAAATATGTAGGAAAAGTACAAGAGAATCATCATCTAGGAATGCTTTGAATGTAGAAAGTAGGGGAAGGAAGAAGGAGAGATCCAAGAGCAAGAATAATGGGAAATCAAAGTCTAAGAATGACATATCTAAATCCAGAGGTAGAGGTATAATTTGTTGGAATTGTGGAAAGAAAGGTCATACAAAGAAGGATTGTTGGTTCAAGGAAAACAAAGAGAATGTACCAGAGAAAGGTAAAGAGGAAAATATTGTTGCAAAATAGGTAATGCAAGATGCCCTAATTCTCTCCTTGGATAATAAAATTGAGTCATGGGTTTTAGATTCAGGAGCTTCTTTCCATGCAACCCCTAATAAGGGCTATTTTAGAAATTATGTCCAGGGTAATTTTGGGCATGTTTATCTAGGAGATGATGAACCATGCAATATCACTGGTAGAGGTGAATTTCATCTTAAAT
The DNA here is from genome assembly GCA_018340775.1 of Taxus wallichiana var. yunnanensis. Taxonomy (NCBI): domain Eukaryota; kingdom Viridiplantae; phylum Streptophyta; class Pinopsida; order Cupressales; family Taxaceae; genus Taxus; species Taxus wallichiana. Next base: position 103,889,021 of record CM031237.1, read on the forward strand.
TTTAGAATGGAAATACATGGATATTGAAAGATGTGAGGCATGTTCCAAGCCTCAAAAGAAATCTAATTTCTATAAGACAATTGTGTGAAACTAGTTGCATGGTTACACTCACAGCCGAATCTTGGAAAGTTACCAAGGGATCTCTTATTGTAGCAAGAGGAAAAAGGTAGGATCATTGTATTTTTCTACCCGTATTACTAATTCCTTTTGTATTCTATCTACTTAGATTTAGATACAACCATGTGTCACAATCAGCTAGGCCATATGACTGAAAAGGGAATGCAAATCTTAAAGGAAAGGGGTAAGTTATCAAATATGAAATGTGTAGATATTGATTTATCTGAGCATTGTATTTTTGGAAAGTAGAAGAGAGTGAGATTTATCAAAGTTGGGGCAGTAAATAAGAAGCATAAATTGGAGCTTTTACACTCAGATGTGTGGGGACCAGCTCAGGTAGCTTCTCATGGAGGATCCTAATACTATGTTACTTTCATTAATGATGCCACAAGAAAGGTATGAGTTTATTATATTAATTGTAAATCTGATGTTTTGAAACTTTTAAAATATGGAAAGCCCTTGTGGAAAATGAATCAAATTCAAATTTAAAGTTCCTTAGATCTGACAATGGTGGTGAGTATTGTAGCAAGGATTTCAATGATTATTGTTTAGTAAATGGAATATGTAGAGAAAGGAAGGTTCCTAGAACACCACATGAGAATGGTGTTGCAAAGAGAATGAATAGGAAAATCATGGAATGTGCTAGAAGCATGAGGATACATGTTGGATTTCCCTTACATTATTTTGCGGAAATAGTAGAAAGGGTATTTATTTGATTAATCATGGACCTTCAAGTGCACTGAATGGTGGAATACTAAAAGAAGCTTGGACTAGAAAAGAGGTAGATATTTCTTTTCTTAGAGTATTTGGCTCAAAATATTTTGTGCATATTGATAAGGAAAATATAAATAAATTGGATGCTAAATCCAAAATATGTACTTTCATTGGTTATGGCTTTGGTGATTTCAGATTTTAGTTTTGGGATTTAGAAGGTTCTAAGATAATTAAGAGTCGTGACATTGATTGGAATGAAAAGAGAATGTACATGGATCAAGTTTTGGTACCTAAAGGTGAACCGATGGAGAAGTTTTTGGATGAAAATGAACTCTCATATTTAAAATTAACACCTACAAGTTTACATAGTAATTGGTATCGGTTTACCCTTGACCGGTATCATTTTACCCCTCACCGAAATTGATCCCATGTGCGGTGTCGGTTATAGAAGAGTCGAGTTAGTCGAACCGGTGTCGGTGTCGGTAGAAGGTGGCAGGATTGGTCACTATCAGAAGTAGATACAAATCTACAAGATGAGAAGATTGAGCCTCGACACCCCAAATCTCAATGAGAAGGTCACAAAGGGTAAGTAGACCTCTAGAAATATTTTCACCTTCCTTGTCTTATTTATTATTGGTGATAACTTGGTGAACCAGTAAAGCTTTGAAGAAGCACTTCGGGATAAATCCCACAAGCAGTGGGAACATGGCATGAATGAGGAGATGGAATCCTTAGAGCAGAACTAGACATGGAATTTGGTTAAGTTGCTAGTAGGTAAAAGAGCATTGCAGAACAAGTGGGTTTACATGATCAAGGAAGAAGAGGGTGGACAAGAAGAGATACAAGAAAAGGCTTGTAGTAAAGGGATTTGCACAAAAACATGTATTGAGTTTGGTGAAATATTTTCACTTGTTAAGATGACTTTTATTTGTACTATATTGAGTTTAGTCACAGTAGAGGATTTACATTTAGAGAAACTTGATGTCAAGATGACATTTCTTCATGGTGATTTAGAGGAAGATATTTACATGAATCAACCGCTTGGGTATGAAGTCAAGGGTAAGGAGAAATTTGTGTGTAGATTGAAAAAGAGCCTATATGGGCTCAAACAAGCTCCAAGGCAATGGTATATGAGGTTTGATAGTTTCATGCATGAGCATGGTTATTTGAGATGTGAATCGACCATTGTGTTTATTTCAAGATGATTGGAAATGGGAGATATATTATTTTTACTGTATGTGGATGATATGCTTATTACATGATCTAGTATGCGAGGACATTGGTGAGATTAAAGAAAATATAGCTCACACATTTGTAATGAAGGATTTGGGAGCTGTAAAGAGAATCCTTGGCATGAAAATTCACATAGACAGGAAAAATAGGAAGTTGTATTTGTCTCAGGAGAATTATATCAATAAGGTGTTAGAAAGGTTTAATTTGCAAAATTCAAAACTTGTAAGTACACCTATGGTTGGACACTTCAAATTAAGCAAATATCAGTTTCTACATCACATGAGGAGGTTGAGTACATGGAGCGAGTTTTGTATGCTTTAGCGATTGGCGATTTGATGTTTGTTATGGTTTGTACCAGATTCGACATTATATAGGTAGTGGGAATTTTGAGTATATTCATGGATAATCCAGGTAAAGAGCATTGGAAAGTAGTCAATAGATTCTCACGCATTTGAGAGGGACATCCAACATTCTCTTATGTTATGGAGGGTTAGATACTTCTTTACATGGCTATGTGGATTTAGACATGGCGGGAGGAGCACCATTGGATATGTTTTCACAATAGGTGGGATGATATTTAGATGAATTTATAGATTACGAAGGTTGTGTCCTTGTCTACTACAGAGGTGAGTATGTTGCATCTACAAAAGCTAGCAAGGAGATGATATGGATGAGCATGTTCTAGGAGAGTTAGGAAATGAGTAAGAGGATTGGAGATTGTAAAGTGATAGTCAAAGTGTGATTCATCTGGAAAATAACTTAGTGTTTCATTCTAGAATAAAACACATTCAGTTGAGATATCACTTCATACAAAAAGTATTGGAGGATGGGAAACTAAAGTTGGAGAAAATTCATATAAAGGAAAATCCTACGGATATGCTAACGAAGTTGTTGGAAAAGGAGAAGTTGGATCTACACTCCACTTATGTTGGTCTTCGAGTTTGAGACTTGAGGAGGGAGAAATAGGCCAAGGAAAGGATTAGAGGAAGGAGCTATATGATACAATGTAACAATTTATCTCCAAGTGGGAGATTGTTGAGTTATGGAGCTTAATTACTTTACTAACATGCTTTTGCATACTTGTTGGAATACATAATAATCGACGTCATTTGATGAAATGGTGTCAATCACCCATGGACTGGTATCGATCAGACAAGGAGGAACCAACATCGGTTAAGGCTAAATGGAATTGGTTTCCTACGCATGACTACTATAATTAAGTTGCGGGAATTAGATCTATATTTAGTTGTAAAGTAAATCTAATGGTTGTAATTGCATAGCTAAAGTGCCCTAAGATTGTAGATGCATATATAAGCATAAAGCTAGGGTTTAGAAGAGAGAATTCATTAAGAATTAAGAGAAGTTTTCTTTAGAGAGAAAAACATAAATTTGTAGAAAAGAAAGTATAAGACATCTAAGAAGGTGTGGGAGATTAAAATATTCATTGTATTTACTCTGTTATAATAAATCAGATATTTCTTGGTATACATAGCCCACCTTGGGTGAACCATGCTAAATATTGTTTATTATTTCTTACGGTTTATTTTTGTATTGATTGCTTTTATGCTTAGATTTTATTAATATATATGTATAACCGCTGTGCTAACTCCAACACATATGAACATGATCATCTTAGTAAAGAAGATACTAAGAGTAGGCTACTATTGGCCTACCATGGAGAATGATTACTGCAAATATGTGAAGAAATGCTTACACATGTCATATGTATGACAATTTGATACATGTACCAACATAATCATTACAGCCTATCACAACACCTTGGCCTTTTTCAAAGTGGGGGCTTGATCTTATAGGTAAACTTCACCCTACATCTTCCAATGGCCACCTATTCATTATCACTACCACCGAATACTTCACAAAGTGGGTAGAGGTTGTTCCTCTTACCTATGTTAAAGGTGTGCAGATATCTAAGTTTATAATGAACCACATAATCTACCGATATGACATCCCCTCTACCATTGTAGCTAACAATGGTAATTCCTTTAAAAAAACTATGAAAGTGTTATGCAAATGTTTTCAAATCACTCTCAAGTTTTCAACTCCATATTACCCTTAAGGTAATGGGCAATCTGAAGCTTCTAATAAAAACCTTATCCGTATTATGGAGAAGATGGTGAATACAACTAGTCATAACTACCATTTACAAATTCACCCTGCCCTATGGGCATACAGAACATCTATACCTACTCCTGTAGGTGCCACTCCATAATCCCTAGTATTCAACACAGAAGTCATACTATCCCTAGAGATCAAGATCCCCTCTTTACATATAGAGATAAGGTATAATTTGAATGAAGAGGACTACAAAGTAGCTCGACTAGAAAAGTTGGATCTATTAAATGAGAAACAACTTCATGCTCTGGATCACCTTAAAGTTTATCAGGATCGGGTGCGGTGAAGTTACAAAAAGAGTGATACCTCGCCAATTTGAGGTAGGATACTTGGTGCTAAAATAAAATCATTTCAACACCACAAAGGATTGAGAAAAGAAGGAAAATTTGAGCCTAATTGGTTAGGGCCATATGTTGTGGTCACTAAGTTTGGTTTAGGTGCCTATAAGATTGCTTACTTGGATGGTCAAGAACTTTGGGAACCCATGAATGCAATGCATCTTAAACGTTTCTATGCTTAAGTGTGGGGTCCCTAAAATATCATAGGAAAAAAAAAGACATAAAAATAAAAAGAGAAATAAATACGTCTAATAGTGAAAACCATGCAATGGTGGCACTTTGGATAGGTCCTTTGGTGAAAACCAATTTTTGACGCCATTGGAGGGTCTATTGTTCACAATCATTTCAGGTCTAGGTTTATGCTATCTTTATCATAAGCTAGTTTTTGTCTACATTTGAGTTACTTTTGAGCCTATCCCTCTTGTCCTTGATTTGAATGACCCTACTTTTGAATGTGAATATTTTTCCTTTGAATATTCCCATCTCACACTAGGGAAAATTCACATCATCACTTCTTACATATAACACATGGAATTCTTCCCTTGTGCATCTCATCTAACATTGGGGGCATCCATGTTTATTCGTTTCCTTGCACTTAGCTTCGGAAAACTTCTTAGAAAGCATAAAAACATTCATATAAATTTTTAAAAATCCCAAAACATTTAGATATGTTAGTTGAGAAAATAAAAAACATTCAAATACATTTTGTTGAAAACTCTAAAACAATATAACATTGTCTCGAAATAATACCAAAAACAATGAAAAACGTTTCAAAACTGTCCTACAAAAACAAAGTAGTATTTTTTAAAATTTTAATTGCTGATTTGTTCATAGTTTTGATTGCATTACCTTTTCATCTTGTGTGATTTAAATTGGATTCATTTTCTTACTTAGATTGAGTGTTACTTTAATCTGTTGTGCATTGCATTGAGTTCATTTTATCTTGCATACTTGTATATAGTTGTGTTGTCTTGATTAGATTTGATTAATTTGTGCTTGTTGTTTTCTTGTACAGTTTGTTGTCATATCATCTATAATCACATCTATACATCATATCTCAATAAAGGCTAATCTAGATCATCATGAACATGAAAATTAAACATGTATGTTAGGATAATATCATATAATATTGCTAAGAGGGGAAAGAGGGACCACCTTTTGTCCCCCCTCAAACATAGACCATAATAAAAACATGGATTAAACATGTTATCTCATAAACACAAAATGTGATAAGTAAATACAATCCATCATCATTATCATAAATATAAATGTCCATATACAAAACAATGTGTCTCAATATACATCAGATACAATAAGCCATCATGGGCGTCTATACCAAAAAAATGTGCCTTCATCACGAGGCATAATAAAAAATAAATAATGTACATCTATACAAAATTGTGCCTTATCATAAAAGCATGATAAAAAATAGTACATAAATACATCCATACAAAAATGTGCCTTCATATCGAGGTGTACATCGAGAAAGAAAAGAGATACATCTAGTACAATACAAAGAGTCAACCATGACTCTTGTCTACCCCTAGAATGCCTAGCATATGTCCTTGAGGTAGCATTTCTTGTGATCCCTAGGGAGGTGGCATCTGTTGTGAGCCTGTGATGGGGCATCTCGGTTATGGACCCTGCGGTGGTGGAACCCTCTGTCTTAGAGGCATTTGTATTGATTTCTCTGATCGAGATGCTCTCTATGACCTATATATAGATCTGCTTTACTCGCTATATGGCTATAATCAAGTGCTCTCTCGACCGACCGAAACAATTGCATGCTATAACATCCTATAACAAGTAGCCTCACCTATACTATCAAAGCACTCTCAAGGACTAAGTCTCGTACCACGAATGTCAATCCTACTTATTGGAGCATATCATGATCTCTGCTCTCACACTGGCCAACTTGACTTGTTGTTGGGTCATCTATGTGGCTATCTGGTCCCTCTTATTTGTCACACAGATCCCTCTCAGTAGTAATCTTGAGATACTAGGACACTACATATTATAATTTATGCCTCAAAGCAACTGTCTCACCTGCACCCTATGTAACCTATCTAGGTGGAGATGTATGGGGAAACCTATACTCTACTCTCCATCGTCCTCCCATGGGACTTTGTGGTGAGGTCCCCCATCCCATCTCCTCCATCTGACTTCTCTCCCTCTCCCCCATCCCATCCATATCCTGGAAAATTGTGTGGTGGACTCATATGAGGTGGTGATAATGGCACCTGTAATGGAACCTGTAAGGGAATATTTGGGGCCTGCACTTTTGGATCCTATACCCAGGTGTGGCAACATCGATCATGAACTACGGGTTGTTTCTTGAGCCCTAAGATCCCGGCCCCTGTAGGCCATGCACTAGTGCTATAATCCTACTGTATAACTACCCGTGGAATGGTAAGTCATCATGGCAACACTATCATATACCATGTAGGGTAGTCTCGAGTCTCACCTAGATCCACTATATGTGATTGTTGTACCCAAGGATGTGGGACCACTGTTTGAAGGTTCTAGTGCTCGTTGTAATCTAATCTAAGGACCAATATCAAAGGTATCTTAGGACTGCACCCTTACCACATCTCATCTCCGGGAATCCCTGGATTTGAAAACTAGAGTTGCGACTCTATCCACTTGGTACCATTAGAGAATGTGGTCCCAAATCCCAATAATAAAATAATCAACGGCTGCGCAGTGCTCAACTCGTTACATCTAATGACCAATGACATAATCTATACGGCCACCATGCAATCATATGAAGTTGAACCTCATCAAAATCTCTCCTGTAAAATGATGTATCTCTAGTGTTCCCATGTATATCCTCACCCAATAGTCCCCAACCCATAACCAAAGGCTCGCCAAGATCCCTAGCTTGTAACACTCCAAGTGGGTGCCCTATCGCAATGTGGTCCCAGACCCATATATGTAACAATGTCGCTAGACCCACAGTCTTCTGACCGTGGTATGCTATCAAGTGTAAATTTGAATATAAATGGGCTAGTAAGCACTTCCCCCAACAATAGACCTCTCCACTAACTATTCCATGGATAACTTTGATCAAACCAAGGGAGAGCAATGCACTAATCTTGTCAGGAACCAAAAGCTACCGACAAGAGCCATCAACTAAACCAAAACCTATGAAAGTCAATTATCGGCAAAAGCACCTAGTGATGTTAACTAACATACCACGGTGGGGAATGTCAATAACAACAAATATATCACTAATACTCGTAGAATGTGACTACCGCCACCATCATAGTTCACCGGTGGACCCTATATCGGTACTCTAAAAATGTGTCACATGTCCTCTAAGGTGACGCTCATCTCACCCGTCGGTAAGTGAGACGTCTGACTCTCGCTCCTCCATCTCTTAGCTAAGGTTGTAATAAGGTTGTGATCTAGAGTGATCTGTGGCATTTGAGCTATATGGGATAGACCTATAACATCTAAGGTCATCTCTAAGAAGACAAGGTCGTCATTATGAAAATGTGGCCTCGTAGGCCCACAGTCGCCCATGTCGCTCCTACATCCCCAAGATGGGTAGGTCCACCTGAAAAAACTGGAAGCACACCTTGTTAATATCATTTTCATCTATACTACATCATCTAGGTTAGTTTATTCATGGTTAATTACTTCTATTCATGCCTAATTTCTTCTGAAAATTTCCTACAAATTCTTCTAGGGCCATACAAGGTTAACCCTTCATGCCAAGCACACCCTTGGCAACGCCAACATGTCCCTTTTAGTGCCGGTGTACCCTTGTGTCGAACCCCATTTCCCACACTAGTGTTTGTGTTCTCATGCCAAGATGCCAATGTACCCCCATGCATAATTCCATCTTTATCACACCCTTTATCGCGCGCGCATGCGCTTAGTCAAAACAAAATTTTAAACAAGTGTGGCTACACCTCTATGGTTTAGCAATAGCATGCCCTTGAGCATGCCATCACTCCCCTGAGCATGCCGGTGTGCCTAAGGGCCACACTATTGTTAAGGAGCCAAATCTAAACTACTGATAAATGCACTTAAAAATAATGAAAAATGATTTTTTTGTGTTGCGTACTTATGAGACCGTCCCGAGAAGCCTCATGTACTCTCAAACTCAGGTGGCACAACAGTGTATACGGTTCTTAATCCTCACCATTACTCTCCCAGGGCCAGAGCAAAAGCGAACAATATAAATGGTAAGGGTAGATGGTAAATAATTTGTCGCAACGATTTTTACCCCCATGGCGTGGTTTAAAATATACCCATTATGACCCCCTACATCATGTCTCTTTCTCTGAGGTGCCCTAGAGCCGCCATGCTTCTTCTAATTTCTTCTAGTACTCTTTGCGATGATAATTTTTAATAATTAATCATTTTAGCACATTTTGCTACGTTGGGGGCATATTTTTGCTTCTTGGTGACCCTTTTTGCTACATGGGGCATATTTTTGCCTTATAGTGATTTTTGATGATGTTGTATGACTTTGTTAATTTTTCTACGTCATTTTCTTCTATAAAATTCAAAAAATTAAAAACCCAATTTAAAAAAAAAAGCTGGTAAAATCATTAAAAATCCAAAAAATTGTAAAAATTCAAAAATTTCAAAAATTGGTAAATGACATACACACAGCTGAAGCTGGTATCTAGTGCATTATCCTCGAACATCAAATTTTTTCCTACAAAATATCTTTCTTAGGTTCTTTCTTGTTTTTGTCTCAAATGACGTGCAAATCATTTTGATCTACCTCCATTAACAAAGCTAGTTTTATTACTATGTCGGTACTTCCGTGCAACAGTGAGTTTCCAGAGACTGTGTTATAGCGCACGAATTCTTTTCATGGGACTACTTGTGTCCTCTATTATTCCCCTTGCATGTATCCTTGCTTGGGGCACCATTTTTAACCCTTGTCATTAAAACACAAACATTCGGGAACTAAAGCTTGATAACAAAAACATTGGTGTAACTGTCTTGAACGTTGTTTGTTTGAGTATGTGTGATTGTACTTGTTTCTTTGTTAGGTTAGCTAGTTTACTTTCTCATATTGCATTGCATTATGTATGTTGCATGGAGTTACACATTTTTAGAAATGAACAAATGTTAGTAATATATATTTTCATGTTATTTTACACTTTTGTTTATTTTAATAAAGGTTGATGATTTAGATCATAGGGGAAACATGATGAAAAAACTTACTTATTGAAAGATTGGATGCAAAATATATTCCTATATTCTTCACTTTCATGTATTATTACTATTAATTTTTCTTCTAAAACACCTGGGGCAATAAAACATTCATTTTATCCCCACCTTGTTTCTTCTACCGGTTTCGATCATATTTTTTATCATCGATTGACTTCTTTTATCACCCCATCGACACTCGAGGGGGCATCCTTCATTCTACCAATTTTTCTTTAAAAATGTACTTGTTTATGCTTTTCTACTATGTTTGAAGTAACGTCACTTACTTCACCTCAAACAGGGGAAAATGTAGACACCTAAATTCCACTTTCACAATCTTATTGCTAAAAGCACACTAATTACTCTCATTCTTACTATTTCTATTATAATTAGTGATTTCCACTAATTAACTAACATTTCCCTCTATTTTGGTTAATTAACGACATTTTTTTATTACCTAACCTCTTTCACATTCAAGATGCCAATTTATGACACATCATAAGTCATAATCCTCTTCCGAACAAACAATTAGCGATTATTAGCTAATTAAGCCTATTTACCCTTGTTTTGATCAATAAACCCTATTATTGGCTCAAACCCCTCTTCCAACCATTCAAAATCACCCCTTTTCCCTCCAAGACATCTCAAAAGGCTTCAAAAGCTTATCATAGCCTCTTAATTGACCCTAAGTGGTTAATTAAGGCTCCTCACATGCTAATCACTTGTTAATTCACTAATCATGATTAACAAGCCTTAATATACTTTATCCTTTTTAGTCCCACATGCACCAAGATGCAAGTTTTCCTCAAATATAAAACTATAAAAAGGACTAAGCTCCAACCTTAAAACTTTACACCATACTTTGATTAGTATATCATATAACAAATATGATTAAGAGCCTTACTTCCTTCTTGGATTAGCTTGTTTAATATTTGCATCCAACCTTCATGTTGGTTAGTAGAGGGGTATCTAATATGGCCTTGTATCCATTATTAGAGAGATACTCTCACCATTTTGGAGTAGGAAAAACCATAATTTCATTGCCCTTAGATATAATTATGTCTATGTTAATTAGTAATCATCTCACATAGTAAGGATGCTTGTAAATTAGATGTTTAATTTCATTTATTTTCCATTAATACATGCTTTTAAACATTGATCTTGGCTCTAGGCTATTATGGTGTTAGCCTTTATGATTTAGTCATATTACAAAAGTTTAGGGTGTTATCACAAAGCATTCTTACATGGAAAGAAAACTAGAAGAAGGTTCAAGACTAATGAACATGATTCCACCACTAGTCCACTTCAACTGATTCATATTGATCTTTGTGGGCCTATGAGGAAAAAAATTACTTGAGGTGATTATTGTTTTATGCTCCCAAGATGATTTTACTAGATATACTTGGGTTGCATGCTTGAGAAACAAATAATATGCCTTTTATGTTTTCAAGTCTTTTAAAGCCCTTATTGAGAATGAGAAGAATGGAAAAATAAAATGCATTAGATCTGATAATGGAGGTGAGTTTTGGTTTGATTAATTTGATGATTTTTGTAGAGTTCATGACATTAAGAGGCAGTTTTTAGTATCTAGAACTCCCCAAAAAAATGGGGTGGTTGAAAGAAAGAATAGGATTTTTCAAAAGATGGAAAGGGCCATCTTGAATGAATATAAGTTACCATATGGCTATTAAAAAGAACCACTTTGTACTACTGTCTACATTCTTAACAGGTGCCAACTAAGAGTAAACTATGACAAGAATCCTTATGAGCTATGGAAAGGAAGACCAACCAATGTGGAGCATTTTAGAGTCTTTGGATGTAGATGCTTCATCAAAAGGACTGAAGAAAATCTTGGTAAGTTTGATTCCAGATATGATGAAGGTATATTTTTGGGTTATTCCTCAAGAAGTACATCTTATATTTGCTATAACAAGAGGTTGAAAACCATAGTTGAAAGTACAAGTGTGAAATTTGATGAATCTTATCCTATGAGATCATTTTCTAAAGAGAAGAACCACATGAGAATGATTCTAAAAAATAATAAGATGATGTTGTACAAGGAAGAAGATGATGAGGAAGAAAGGCAAGACACCAAGGCTCCATCAAGGAAAATTAGGAGAGATCATCCTGAAAATCAGATTTTGGGAAAGAAAGATGTTGGAGTTACTACAAGGAGGAAATTGGTAAGTCTTCAAAATCAAGATAACTCAGCTTTTCTTTCAAAATTTGAACCTAAAAATGTAGTAGAAGCTAGCAAAGATGAATGTTGGGTTAAGGATATGAATGAAGAGCTAGATCAGATTGAAAAGAACAAGACTTGGGAATTAGTACCTAGACCAAAAGATAAGAATGTGATTGGATCTAAATGGGTGTTTAGAAACAAACTAAATGAAAATGGAGAATTCATAAGAAACAAAGCAAGATTGGTTTGTAAGGGATATGCTCAAGTTGAGGGAATTGACTTTGATGAGACATTTTATCCTATAGCTAGAATGGAAGCAATCATATTATTCTTAGCATATGCAAGGTTCAAAGGTTTTAAGGTATATCAAATGGATGTAAAATATGCCTTTTTGAATGGATATCTTAATGAGGAAGTCTATATAGAGAAACCTGATGTTTTTTCCTTGAGTGATAAATAAGATTTTGTATGTAAATTGAACAAGGAACTCTATGGCCTAAAGCAAGCCCCTAGGGCTTGGTATGAAAGACTTGAAAAATACTTGACTAAGCAAGGTTTCAAAAAAGGAGTTGCTAATAACAACTTGTACATCAAGAGTGAAGGAGATCACCTGATGATTGTTGTGGTCTATGTGGATGATATTATTTTTGTGGAGGTAATGATCAAATGACTCATGAATTTGCTGAAGCTATGAAGAAATAATTTGAGATGTATATGCTTGGTGATCTTTCTTTCTTCCTTGGACTTCAAGTGAGTCAATCAGATAAATCCTAATTTACGCTACTACCTCAAGACCAGATATTGTGCAAATTATTGGCCTAGTTGGAAGGTTTCAAGAAGATCCTAGAGGATCTCCTCTTCAAGTAGTGAAAAGGATATTTAGATATCTAAAGGAACTACTAAGTTTGGGTTGTGGTACCTATATGCATGAATTAGTAAGCTATGTAAGTAGAATTTAAACTAACACATAGTAGCTTCAATAAAATGCTAAACTAAACATATGCATCATCATGCTAAGAGCTTAGTAAAAGATAACCTATCAACATCTCTACATTAGAACATGAAATGCACATTTCAAGCTAATATGCTAAACAAATTGACTTCATATCCTATTGAATGCTAAATGAGATGAGATAAAACCTATGTAGATATCTATAAATCAAAGAGTTGATTGTATGCTTGGAATCCCAAGGTTTCTAAGAATGGATTCTTGCCAAGTCATGGCTACAAGACCACTTGATATATCTCCATATGACTTCAAAACTTGGGTGGATGAATGCAAGAAATGGAGAAGGCTAGCTCTTCTAATGGAAGAATGCTCAAAGCTAATAAATGGATATAGTGAATGCTCTATGCTCATTTAGGTGTAAGTAGAAAGGTAGGAGGAGGGCTCCTTATATAGCCCAATGGATAAAAAAATATGTACATCCCTTTACATGTGGGATAATAGAGATGGTGGGTTACTTGTGGATAAGGGAGGTTTATAAAGGGTTGAGTTGACCTTAGGAGAGTTTATTTTGTCTTTTAGTGACTCATGGGGTTTGGGGATTTATTAATTAACCAAAGTGAATAATTAATAGGTGTCTACAAGCTTATAGAAGCTTTTTAGAGGAATAATTAGCATGATTTAGACTATGGGAGGGATTTAATCAAATAAATGATGATTTATTGATTTAATGGAAGAGGAAGCTAATTAATTGATAATAAGTAATTAGTCTAGATAGAAAGGGGATTAATTAACATAAGGTTGTTAATTCATGTATTTTTGGATAGAAGGGTTAATTAAATAGTGTAATGTAGCTAATTAATGGCGATAGAAGAGGAAGTGTACTACATTGACAATAGGTTGTTAGTTTGCCAAAAGAGAATAATTAACGCAATTTAAATATTTAAATTTCTTGGATAAATTATAGGTGTCTACATTTTCCCCTCTTTGGGGTGGCGTAAGTGATGCCACTTTAAAGATAGTAGATAGATAAATTTTGAAGGTGTAGAAGAAAATTTAGTGGAAGTAAGAGATGCCCCTCGAGTGTCGATGGGGTAATGAAAGAAAGCGATTGACGATTGAAAAAGGTGAAAGAAATGGATAAAAGAATGGGTAGGGGAAAGATGCCTAGGTGAATCGGAAGAATAGTGTTGATAGGAGGGTGATGTAGAAGAGGAATTAAGATGGAAATAAAATAACAAGCTTTCATCCGGTGTATTGAAACAACTTTAGTGTCATCATATTGCCAAATATCTACGTCATTGGTCCTTTTTAAAAATATAAGCATACAAAAAAATTAGAATGACATAAAAATTCATACTATGAATAGTTATCCATTGCTGAAAATACCCACTCAATGCAACATACAAAAAGCAATGCAATACGAGAAGAAAACAAGCTCATTTAACTTGGGGAAAACAAGTAGAAACACACATATTCCAACCAACAACGGTCAAGACAGTTATACAAATATTTTGTTATCAAGATGAAGATCCCCAAATGTTTGTGATTGATGACAAGGGTTAAAAATGGTGCCGTGAGAAAGGATACATGCAAGGGAAGATGATGAAGGACACCGGGTCCAATGAGAAAGTATAGTGTGCCACAAAAACGATGCAGGACAACTAGATGTGCCCTAGAAGTCTTGTGAAGCAAGCAAGATAGATTTGTAAATGGTTGTAAATATGATGATCCACAAGTTGTTTGATCTGCGAAGATGTGAAATTTCCAGCAAGATATGGAAATAATACCATGTGTAAGACACGAGTTTCAACCGCTATGAGTTGGTTTACCTAGTTTTGTAAGTTTTACAATTTTTAGGATTTTTTGGAGAATTTTTGAATTTTTGTTTGTTTGTTTGTATTTTGAATTGATTTTTACTATTATTATTTTTGTTTTTATTTGTTTGATGGTTCAGATGTGTAGAAGAAAGTAGAAGAATTAGTAAGAATCTCCCAAACGTAAAATAAATGCCCCAGTGAGAAGAAAGAAGCGTGAGATGGAAAATAATGCCTCAAAGACAATGGAAAAATTAACAAAATAATTATTTAAAAAATAATTATTCGATGGAGTGTGCAGAAGAAGGGATATCACCTAGGAGCAATAAAATTTTCCTAGTGAGAAGAAATGAGTACCAGATGGAAAAGAATTCCCCAACACGATGAAAAATGAAAGAAAAATAATTATTTAAATAAAATAATTATTCACAGCGAGTAGAAGAAGAGTTAGAGCAACAAAGATGGTCAAAATAGTCTTCCAAACCTCATGGCTGATGAGAATGGTTTAATATATCCCACGGGGGGTTAAATCAATGCGACCAATTCATTTGTTACCAACCCCTGCCGAAATTTTATCGCGAGACCCCCGATAGCGAAGAGGATGATGGTGAGAGGAAGAGCTTGTAGGAGACACGCCAACTAAGTTCGGGAGTACACCCAACACACAAATGATGGTTTCTTCGTGAGTAGCTTGACCTACCTTATTAATTATGCATTTAATATTCTAATTAATTCCCTAATTAGTAGGTTATACATAGGGTACAACACATGCATGGGGGTGCAGGCGCGTCCCTATGGTGGCGCAAACACTCTTGAAGCATATGCGTGCACACACAGATACATAAAAAATATGTGCACACATGCGTATATGCCCCAAAATCATATGCACGCCCACACACATGCACACAATCACAAGAACACAAATCTTGATGCACACATGCATGTAACACATACATGACGCAAACGTCCTAAGCGATTGTGTGCATGGCGTGCACCAAAAAAGGGGGTGCATATGCCTCAAGGTACATACATGCCTAAAAGGGAGTGTAGGAACCTAAAAGATACAAATAAGAGGGGGAATGCAAAAAGAATGACACTTAGAAAAAAACAATATAAGGCGAGAAGAATTATTAGTTTCTAATACATGCAATGTTTTGAGAGATAGTTGCAGCAATGTAGATGAGAGAGTGACATAATCGCATAGCCGAGATGGAGTCCAGCATGTGTTGACAAGACCATCGTGATATGGTGGTACTATTGGAGGTGGTCGGTTTAGGCCATGTAGTGCGGATGCCATCGATTACCCTAGATCATGGCCTATTGACCGCTTTGATTGAGTGGTGGCATAGTGAGAGCCAGTGCTTTAGGATCCCCATAAGAGAGATGACCATCACATTGGAGGATGTGTGGTGGATTTTATGCATTCCCATTGTTGGCTTAGTGATTAAGTACATGAGTGATTTTGGTTGGATCACTGCGGCGGTTAGCGACATATTTGGCTGCGATGAGATACCCCATGAGGGTATGATAGTGTCATTACATGATTATATATCTGATCGACCCTTCACCGGGGACCACTTTACTTGATGGCTCTTATTAATGGGTTTTTACTCACTAATAAGATAGGGAAATAATTTCGATGGGATTGATCACATTAGTTCACGAATTGTTTAGTGGTGAGTGATATTGTTGGGGCCAATGCATATTGGCACATTTATACTGGGATCTACATTTGATTACTTACCACCGTCAGAAGATAGTGGGGTTGATGTCTTTGTTGCAGATTTGGCCATGGGACCATATAGTGATTTGACACCCCATAGGTGTGTTGCATGCCCGAGATCCTGAGGAGCCGACATATATGGCATGGGTTTCTGTGGGAGATGATGTATGAGGGCACCTAGGTAGCATCTATTATTATCAACAAGAGTTTGATGAGTTACTGGAGAGAGATATCATCTAGAGGCCCTATAGGCACATATAGTGGCCCGAGGATGGAGAAAATCTTGGTGTTTACATGGTAGAGAGATTCCTTCTTGGCATCTGTATTTATATTATAGAGATATATAGGGTAGACCGTTATCGGCAGGTTGGGTAGGAATCGGGGTGTCCCTCAGCCCAATATGTGGTATGCTCACCGCGATGCAAAGAGGTGGGCCATGGGGCCACGTATACAGGTGGCTTGAGCTAGGGATAGTTTCTTATAGGTGGTACCACAGGTTTGGGCCCCTTCCCAACAGGTTAGAGATCCAGTACCACACCAAATTATTTGGCATGGTATGTTATTGTCTTGCCATGATAATTGACTATACCCGATGGGGCATATGTAGTAGGCATCTGGGCTCCACCAGAGATCCCGTACAACAACGATGAGGGTGATGATGGAGGTACAGTCATGTTGATGATAATTTCGATGGTCAGAGACATGATGGTGGGGATGATCGATAGGGTCAAGCTCGGCAACAGAGATATAGATGATAGGGGTAGGGACGAGGCTCGGGGATAGGGACGAGAGACAAGTTTAGGGCCATAGGAAAAAAGTACAGGAGTAGGAATAGGTTCCTGTAATACCTCAGAGGTTGCCTCGAGCTCAAGGGGGGATGACACAAGAGAGATAGATGCCTTATGATAGAAGCTATAGCAGGTGGTAACAGAGAGAGAGAGACCAGGCCTAAGATCACATTTAGGTTGTGATAGCTAAGTAGGACCAGGCGAGCCCGGGAAAGACAATGAGGAGATGGCTCTATACATTTTCAGTAGATACGATACATGGCCACCTAGATTTCTTAGGTGTGACGATCCTATTACAGTGAGTCCCAGACTCAAATACAACCAATGATAGCCGAGAGAGATCCACTTTGTGTAGAGTGAGTAGTGGGTTAGGCTAAGGTTGTGGGGCTATCGGAAGAGGTAGCATCCTTTTGACGCACAAATGGGACAATGGTGAAACCTTACATCCATAGAGACTTGGCCACGGTGGAGGATAAAGCCTCATATTATCAGTTGTTATATTACGAGGCAATTCCAGCTGGTCAACGGGAACCCACCTATAGACAACAGTCAAGTGGATTGAAGAGATCAGAGAGGCCTTAGGCATCAATGGAGCATCCACAAGAATAGACTACGAGGACCACGTGGTACATAAGTCATGGGTCCTCCCCCATCTCGCAAGCCAACCATTCCATCTGAGAGTTCTAGTCAGCCATGACCCTCATTTTATCCATTGATTGTACATGTATTTAACACATGCTTCTTATAAAGGTGTTATCATTCTTGTGAGATGTATATGATGCACCATTTTAATTATGTACGCCTCTAATGAAGGCTTTAGCATTTTTGATGTATGCCTTTGATGAAGGCACTTATGAGTTACGCCCTTTGATGGCCCATTTTTTATCGACGATGTATATCCTCTTTGAGACAAACATTTTATACCTGTATATATGGACATTTTGATGTGGCACGGTTGTTATGGGATGATGGATTTCATTATTTTTATGATTGATTATATAGATTATGGATGTGTCATGATGTTATATGGTTTGATTTCACATTTTGTATGTATCATGATGATAGTTGAGATGTTTGTACCACCTATGTTTGATTTTGATATGATAGATCCATAGATGATATCAATTGTATTATACATGTGATGCTTTAGATTAGTGGGCGAGGATGACATGATGATATTGGTGCGGGGGATAGATTTTGATCCCTCTTGCCCCCATTTGATAATACGATATGTGATGATTAGCTTAACATTCATGTATGATGTATACTTAGATTTTTACTTATATTATGTATAGATGATGTTAGATGTGATGATATTAATGGAAATATGATGATGTGATAAAAAACACTATGTATATGTGACAATGAAAACACAATCAAATGTTAACAAAATTAACCAAATACGCAGTGCTAACCAACATGAATTAACACAAATATGTACAATTATTTATAAGCATGTAAAAACACATTTCATATGCACAAGTAAGAATAAATCTAATCTAAGCAAGAAAATATGAATCTTAACAAAGTATGTCTAAGCAATAAACTATACAAATGCACAAACAAGCAACAACTATACAAGCAAACAATGTACATAACAAAGCAACAAACAAGATAAAGTAAACTAAAGTTATGTTTTTGCAAGATTGTTTTGTAAAACACTTTTCTACTATTTTGTGGTTTTGTAAAACAATTTTCTATTGCTTTGTGGTTTTGTGAAACAATTTTCTATATTTTTGTGCTTTTGTGAAACAATTTTCTATTGTTTTGTGCTTTTTGAACATTTTGGAATGTTTGGCAATTTTCTAACATTTTAAAAAAAAAATTGTGATTTTCTAATTTTTTGAATGTTTTTGTGATTTTCTAAGGTTTTTGATTTTTTTGTGATTTTATAAGGTTTTTGAATGTTTTTGTGATTTTCTAAGGTTTTCCAAAGCTATATATAGTAGGTAATGTGAAACATGGATGCCCCAGTGTTAGATAAAGAATAAATAAGGAAGGTGCCACATGCTTACAAATAGGAAGGCAAAGTCACAGAATTTCCCCTAGTGTTATATGGGGAATATAAAAAGACAATCTCTTCACCAATTTATAAGAGGAGAAAATCCGGATCACGGCTTGACAAGATAGGTTCACAGGGAATCTCGGATGCAGGTGTGGAACTAGCCCTAGGCTAAGTAAAAGTACCCTCCAGATGCAAGATTCTTGTGAACAATGAATCCTCCCAAGGCACCGGAAACCGGTTTTCACCAAGGGACTTATCCAAAGTGTCATAATTGTGTGGTCTTCACATATGGATGACCTGCTTTTTGTTTTTCTTTTATTTTATTTTTTTGTATTTTGATCATTTTTACTCATTTTTGTTTAATTTTCTAATTTTTGCACCATGTTTAAGCATAAAACCGATTAAGGTGCATGGCATTCATAGGTTTGTAGATCTCATCACCATTAGGATGGGAAATTTTGTATGCTCCCATACAATATTTGGCCACAATGACGTAAGGTCCTAACCAATGTGGTTCGAACTTGCCTTTCTTCTCTCTTTCCGCCCTTGTGTTGAACTGATTTTCTTTCATGACTAAATCTTTGATCTCAAACTGACAAGGTATGATCCTTTTTTATAATTTCTAGAGACTCTATTTTGATACACCTTGAGATGGTTAAGGCGCAGATGCACTTTTCATCCAAGAGTTCTAATTCTGCCAACCTGGCCACTTTGTAATCCTCATCCTTGTCTAGGTAATCCCTTAGAGATATTCTCAAGGAAGGAAGCTCAATTTCTAATGGGATGATGGATTCGGTTCCAAATACTAGGTGTTGGCTAGATTTTCTACATAGCTGAAAACCTAGGCAGACATGAGATAAATCTCCCTCATTTACCGTTGAGGCTCCCGTGTAATATTTTTCAATTAAATATGCTAGTATCTATATGGGGGTATTACTTTAACCATACAGCTCATGAACCATAGTTGTATAGTTTTGCAATAAGTAAGAAGCTATTAAAGAAAGGAAATATCTAATGAAGAAGGAAATAATATAAACACAAGAAAGAAAGAGGGAAGATGTGTAACCCAATCAATAGATTACAGAGTTTATTGCATGCACATAGACGGAACCAATAGATATTAACACACAAAATTATAAGTAAAGGAATCTTTCATATCTAGATCTAAAATAACATAAAGTTTATAAGTAGATCTGAGACAAAAGTTAGAAACAAAATGCACCGTGACACAAAGTTCTCGGAAATTTGCTCATTTTTATTCCTTTGCTTAAAATAGCTATCAGGGGTTTCAACAAAAAGTCTGGAACACAAGAATGTTTCTTATAAATTTTGATCATTAACCTGAAGGTTCTTCCTCTACTTATAGCATGTAGAGGGGAAATTACAAATAGGAAGCTTTTAGCGAACTGGCACATGTGGAAGTTGTCAAGGAAAAAAACGGTAATCTCCCTCCTGGAGTTCCTCTTTGCATGACATGCATGATTTACAACTAAAGATAGAACCTTATATTTTGCATGTCTTCCACCTATTTCCAAGTAGTTGAATTCTTCAAGTAATGGCTTTTAAACCAATCACTTAAGTTGTATAATTTTATTAATAGCTCAATTGCTTTGTCGGAGAAAAAAGAAGAAAGAGGAAAAGAAATTAGAAGAAAGCTGCAACTCTTCCAGTTGTTTTCTTCTTCCATATTCTACATGCGGTTGATTCTTTTGCCCTTGATTCTCACCAAACTGGATCTAAAAGAAGCTAGATCTGGAAGCAGTTAGATCTGGAATTTTTCTTACGGGTGTTGCCTTTGCCTTGTCTTCCCTCTTATCCTTGAAGCTTTTGTAGTTCTTCTACAAGTACATCCATCAGTGCAATGTTTGTCGTAAATAACTCATCATTTTTATTTTTAATTACATACGAGTAATTAAAAATTTTGGAAAGCACTTTGGGTGAATGTAAATTCAATGAAGGCTTCAACTGGAAGATTGGGAGCACATGAAAAAGGTCCTAGAAGGAATTCTCCATGCACTAAATTTTTCACGGGCTGCATTCGAAACAAGAGGATAAAGCCTTTGCAATTATGGATCTGGATCGGATCTAGATCTAGGTCTAGATTTGGATCCGAAAGCTATGCATTATTGTGCTGATCCTTTTCTTTCATCATGCTTCATCAAAGCGAGAGCACTCTTTGTCCGAGCAACTCTTTTTTTTTTATCGGCCGAAATTCTTTACAATTGGTGCGAGATCTTAGAATTTTTCAGATTCGGAAGATATATTCAATGTATTGAACATTGATTTAAGCTCCCTTTCAATTATATAAGCATCGTAATGAATACTGCAATTAATTGAGAAAAAGATAGAATCGAGCATGATCACTTGATTTTAATCATAAAAATTTGTGTATAAGGCCCGCTGCCCTAAATTTTAAGGCTTTTCTTGCATGCAAACCAAGCATAAATATTGTCAAATTCACCTGGGAACCTGTACCACTATGCAAACAATTAATCAGACTTAAATCAATCTCCTTCAAACCTAGGCGCCAAACTTTGAAGCTTTAAGCGGTGAAAACATCTTTTACGAGAAAAAAATCCTCCTTTTTGGGCGCCAAAATTACAGGCTGCACTCCTTTGCTAAAGAATTAATAACTCCATTAATATGGCATATCATGCTTATATAACCTTCATCATTCTATAATTAATAATTTCCCTTCCTATTTCCGGCAATTAATTAATTAAAAATCATGCTTTTCTCTTCAATTTGGGCACCTATTTTGTGCATGCTCATGGCTGCCATAAAATAAATTAATTTAATTTATTTTTAGCATTCTACTTCCAGTCTACTTTATCCTTTCATCATGCGTTGACTTTTCCTCATGCTTGGGCACCAATTTTAGGAATAGAAACAATTAATTAATACTTTAAAAAGTATTATTCTTCCTCTAGGTGGGTCGCACTTTTTGCCATAGCTGATTTCTATTTTTAAAAGTCAATTTCTAATGGGATTATTGACCCACCTGCGCAGCTCCAAAAATCCCATGATCCACTTAAGTTGTTTGACTTCCATAATGGGATTTTTTAACCTGCAAGGCAAGTAAGAAATTCCCATCAATACCTTAAGTGATTTTCTTTTATTTTATAATGGGAATTTTCACCTGCAATGCGGGTAAGAAATTCTGCGCCACTGCTCCCTCTAATTTTCCCATTATGACTTAAGTGACTTTTCTCCCATGGGAAAAAGTACCTTGCCAAGTAGGTACAAAATTCCCATCCCTGTTGTTACCAAAAATCCCATTGTAGCTTAAATCTTTCCTTTCCCAAAAATGTGACCTTTGCCTAGAAGAGGCCTTTTTTGTGCAAGACTTCATCTTTTTAGAGAGAACTAGACCTCTGTGGAAAATTCCTTTTGGCATGATGTCCATAGATGATCTCTAGATTCTCTAGGAAAGAAAATAGACTGAACCGGTAAAGGAATTGACCTAGGCGAATTTCACAAGGAAAAATATGTGAAAAATAACAAAAACACAAAATGTTGCCATAAGTCACAGATAAAGTCTAGGATTCATTCTGGTGGAAACCCTACTGGTATATGGGAATATTGACATGTAAAACCTCAACAGGGTTAAACCAGAGCACAATTTACCTCAAACAGGGCTTAAAATAATTAAATAAAAATTTCATGAGGCAAACCCCAACGACAAAATATAACGAGTTTGGGCATCTGGGTATTTGGTGAAATTGGCTTATATGACTCTCTGGGAATATCTTGACACAATACAGACATTTTCTGGCAATAAAAACACAAAACGACCCATTATTTTAAAATTACAAAAAAATTAATATGGGGTAGTCTCATATTTCAGGGTGAAATATGGGGACACCACTAGGGAATAGGGTGTCGCACTAGTAGGAGTGTGAATGGAGGTCCTATAAGCCCGAGAGGGCTAGGTGAATTTGCAAATTCCGGTTGTGACCTATCTTACACACCATCTTTTCCATGATTTGAACCAATGTTTTATCGGTGGCTTCAACTGCCCACTACCTTGAGGATAATATGGTGTAGACCACTTCAATTTTGTTTGAAATAGATGAAAAATATCTTTCACTGTCTTCTTTTTGAATGATTTTCCATTGTTAGTAACTATGGTTGTAGGTATGCCATACCGGTAGATAAGGTGATTCATGATAAATATTGAAATCGAGCTCTATAACATAAGTCAAAGGAACAACCTCCACACACTTAGTGAAATATTCCATAAAGAATGATGATGTGGGTATGACCATCGAGATGAGGTAGGGGTGAACTTCCTTATTAAATCAAGTCCCCATTTGGAAAATGGCCATGGGGTTTGCAATCGATGCAATGGTTGTGATGGCACATGGATGAAATTTCCATTCTTTTGACATAGTACGTATTTCCTCACATAGTTGTAGCATTTTGTTTCCATAGTAGGCTAATAGTAGTCTACTCTCAACAATTTCTTAGCTAGAAATATTATGATCCTCATGTGCGGATTTCACTAACACCTCGAGGTTTTGGTGTAACGGTTCGTTACATTTGGTATCATAGCGATCACCCATGTTCGAATCCCACTCGGTTGGTTACGTCATGTAGCCGAGGCCCGTGGGGCGCTTAAACATTGGTGAAGCAAGGCTCGTACGTATGGGAGTGCGGGCACAAACCCAGCCCCATTCAGGTTTTATGGAAGCATGGTGGGATATTATGATCCTCATGTGTGGATTTCACTAACGCCTCAAGGTTTTAGTGTAACGGTTCGTTCTGACTTCCTTATTAAATCAAGTCCCCATTTGGAAAATGGCCATGAGGTTCTGATCGATTATGATGGTTGTGATGGCACATGGATGAAATTTCCATTCTTTTGACATAGTACGTATTTCCTTACATAGTTGTAGAAAGTATGTTACCATAGTAGGCTAATAGTAGTCTACACTCAACAATTTCTTAGCTAGAACCATCTGTTTGAATGGGCATTGCATACCCCTTCATGTACCTTTTTGATGCCCCTCTTTGTAAATATAGATCCATTGTGTTCTGCGCTTACACGAGAGATGCTGCGCGCTAGGATATGTGTGTGTGCGTTAGGGTATAGGTGTATGTGCCAAGGTTAGAAAAATATAGTACGAAACTAAGATGGGCGTGTGCAGCTTTGGCCAAGAGATGCATGTACTAGGATATGGGTGTCAGTGCAAAGATACAAACACAAAACGTATGCACCAATGAGAATGGTGCATATGCCAAGGTTAGGGTATTTGTGTTGAGGTTAGAGTGTCTCGCACTGCCTAAAAGTTTTCGACAAAAAAAAGGTACAGTATGGGAGTAGAGTGTGTACACATCAAAATATGTTCTTTCCCTGGTTTAGTGTACTGTGCCTATCCTGCAATCAAAAATGGCCAAATGACACTAACAAGTTCAAAATGCTCCAAATTTTAGTATGTTAGCTCGAAATTGACAACAACCCATTAGAATTAAAGCTCTAAATGAGATTCTACACATGTAATATTAGCAAAATCATAAGAAATTTAACATTATTTCACACATGTGCATATCAAGGGTTAGCCAAATACTTGAAATAACAATAAAATTTGAACTAGAATGTTAAGGGACTAAGGACCCATCCCACCGGGCGTGCCAAATGTATGCAAGAGTTAGTTAGCTGTGTAAGTAGAATTGAAAATAACACTGGTAGCTTCATACAATGCTAAACTAAACATATACATCATCATGCTAAGAACTTAAACAAAGATAACCTATCAACATATCTACATTAGAACATGAAATGAACATTTCAAGCTAATATGCTAAAAAAATTAACTTTTATCTCTTATTGAATGCTAAATGAGATGAGATAAAACCTATGTACACCTCTAACAATCAAAGAGTTGATTGTATGCTTGGAATCCCAAGGTTTCTAAGAATTGAGTCTTGTCAAATCATGGCTACAAGACCACTTGACATATCTCCGTATGACTTCAAAACTTGGGTAGATTAATGCAAGAAATGGAGAAGGCTAGCTCTTCTAATGGAAGAATTCTCAAAGATGATAAATGGCTATAGTGTATGCTCTATGCTCATTTAGGTGTAATTAGAAAGGTAGGAGGAGGGATCCTTATATATCCCAATGGATAAAAGAATCTCTACATCCCTTTACATGTGGGATAATAGAGATGGTGGGTTAGTTGTGGATAAGGGAGGTTTATAAAGGGTTGAGTCAACCTTAGGAGAGTTTATTTTGTCCTTTAGTGACTCATGGGGTTTGAGGGGATTTATTAATTAACCAAAGTGATTAATTAATAGGTGTGAAAGCTTATAGAAGCTTTTTAGAGGAATAATTAGCATGATTTAGACTATGGGAGGGATTTAATCAAATAAATGATGATTTATTGATTTAATGGAAGAGGAAGCTATAATTGATAATAATTAATTAGTATAGATAGAAAGGGATTAATTAATTGAAGGTCGTTAATTGACATATTTTTTTGGATAGAAGGGTTGATTAATTAGTGTAATGTAGTTAATTAACGGTGATAAAAGAGGAAGTGTGCTACATTGACGATAGGTCATAAATTTGTAGGAAAGAGGATAATTAGCGTAATTTAAATATTTAAATTGCTTGGGTTAAATTATAGGTGTCTCAATATCCAAGAAGTGAAATATTTGAATTAAGAGCCTATTCTGATGCTGATTGGGTAGGAAGTATGGATGATAGAAAAAGTACTAGTGGTGGTGCATTCTTTGTTGGAGAATGTCTTGTTTCTTGGTCAAACAATAAGCAATCTCTTGTGGCTCTCTCAACTTGTGAAGCTGAATATGTTGTTATTGCTCATTGTTGTTCTCAGGTTGTGTGGATGAGGCAGACTTTGGAGGATTACAAGATTAAATTTGATTGACTGCATATATTCTTTGTGATAGAACTAGTGCAATCAGTGTGTCAAAGAATCTAGTTTTTCATTCTAAGACAAAGAACATTCCCATTAAGTATCATTACCTAAGATATATAGTGAGTAAGAATTACATCAAATTGGAGCATGTGTCTACAAAGGAGGAAGTAGTTGATATTATGAAAAATCCTCTTCCAAATCCCACCTTTGAGTATCTAAGAGACAAGTTGGGAGTGATCTCAACACCTTTCAAATGATTGAATGGACAAGCAAGTGTGATAGGGAGCAAGAAATGAAATATAAATACTCCAAAGTAATGTTGAATTATATCATTAGTTGTCTTCATCATATTATTTCAGTAAGTGTCTCTGCTAGTGAGTTTGTGTATTCATAGTATTCAATGTCATGTTACAAAGTAATAAGTGAGTCAGTAGTGAGTGTTGATGAAAGAAATTGGGTTTGTGTCATCTCATGATTGGTTAATCTGAGTATTGAATGGAGTTCCTTGAGTTTGTCATGAGATTTAATGCATGTGTCAAGTATGTCAGTATGTATATGATGTGTGAAAATATTTGAAGGAATTTCAAAAGGTTAGTTATGGTGTGGGTTGTCTCCTTAAGTCATCATGGTCTTACACTTGGTCTATCACAGTCATCTAGGTTTGCTTATGTATTGGGTGTTCTAGGATATTTTCTTGAGTGGAGTCTTTATTCATGATTTCATATTGTCTAATGGTATATGAAGGAGTTATGTGCCAAGTTAGATCTCTTGAAAATGAAATTTGGGAATTTTGAGGTCTCTTTATCTTGACCGAGTCTTAACATTGTATTCTGAGTGGTATAGAAGAAATGTTGGATTTAAAGGAGTAATTTGTGGATTTCAAAGCTAAAACTTAGTACAAATCACCTAGACATTGCATAATTCAAGATTCAAGAATTCTTAGTTTCTAATATTGATCAAACAACTACAAATTCTTGACGAGATTGACGGTGTGAATGTAAAAGACCTAATTGCTAAAGGGAGAGAGTGAAAACTGGGTAAGTTATCCTCATGCACTTCATTCAAGGATTAAGGTGGTGATTCTAGGGCCAAATGGGTATCCATATCAGGTAATACATCCTCATGAACGTTTATGTACCAAAATTTATGTGCACTTCTCAATATTTCAAGGACTAGTAGGTAGTATGAGTGCAAACTGATGGTGAAAATAAGGTATTGTGAGATTTTTCTTAATTCTCAAAGTTTTCATGACATGTATGAGTGTGTGAAAGTGTATTAATGGAATTTAGATGTTGAACAAAGGTGTAATGTTATGTATTTAGATCTCATGTGATCTTTAGAGCTTCAAGAATGGGTTTGAGTATGTATGATCTATCACAAGCTTGTATGTCTCTTTCGATTCACTTTGAGTCTCTCAAACGACTATGCATAAGTATAATAGGGTTGTAATTGTGCTCAAGGTAAGAGGGGATTGATCCACAAGGTTGGTATGGAATAAAAATAAAGAAAGGTATGAGTAGCTTCTTGACAATGATGATAAAGAAGACCAAGCATCTACAGGTTTAGGTGTTTTCTTACATCATTTTTTAAAGCACTGAGATTCATTAAGATGGTATATGCATATGTAAAAGCATATATGGATTATAAAGGTGTGAAGGTAAGATGATCTTAGGCTTCTTATTTTATTAGATACAGTTGTTGCATCATGAGAAACATTAGTTCCTACATGTGCAAGGTCTATGAATATTGGTGTGCACCATCCTTGATGGGTTTTAGCTCCATGAAGCATGTGTATACATCTATGAAGAGGTATGAATTCTTTGAATTTTGCAAGATAGATCATCCCTGGTGAATAATTGTATATGTTGTCTCTAAACATGTCTTGTGCCAACTTGTTAAGCTATAGGTGCGAGTGTATACCCAAAACAACATAACATGTTGTTTCCACTCCAGTGAAAATGATTTATCAAGTCTAATTTTAGTGAGATCGGTGACCCTCAGCTTGTGTTTGAGATATAAAAGGTGTATGTGGCTTCAAAAGAAGGAAAAAGCGTGTCTTGTGAACTATGAATGACTAAAATCATATTTTTAGCTCCAAAGTGCATCCTACAGGCATATAGATGTTATTTTGGCAAAATATAAGTCTTCTTTGATCGATTCATAGTATTTGGTGGTTCTCAAGGTAGAACAAGTCAATTGATGGTGTGAAGGTCTTATCTATACTCATAAGTTAGGTTTGAGTCAAAATTGATATCTCAAGATCTCATTTGGCTAGTCACAAAGTGTTATAATGGTCCATACAACCATTTCTACAGGTGGAAGAGGTTTTTTTTTCCTACCAAGACAAGGGAGTACATATTATTACTCCATAAAGGTACTTGAGGTAATATCTAGTGCTAGAAAGGAATTTTCTTGATTAGTTGAATCTAGTTTTAGAGGTAAGGATGATGCTTTGATGATTGTCATGATACAAAAGATGTAAAAAATGCCTCTACAGGTGCAAGAAGTGGTGTATAACTCAAATCAATCGGGGGATAAAGTGAGAGTGCTACTAGAAGGTGATATGGATGTTTTCATGGAAATAAAGATATGTTTTGGGTGTTTGTTTCATTGTTTAGTTGGTTTTGGTCTATGATTGCATTATTCCATCCAAAGAAGTCGAAGGAATGCTTTAGGACAATACTAAAGTGTTTGTCATCCATCCATGCCAAGAATACAAGGTAAGAAGCCTATTTTTATGCTTTTCTACTAGATATGGTGGTCTTGAGTCCAGGGGAGTGATAGAGTTGTGTGCCAAAGGATGAATTTATCCTTATAGCCTATCAAAGGTGGTCTTAAAGATATTAAAAAGCCTCTTCAGGATCTATGTACTCAAAGTAAGATGTTGACAAGAATCGGGGAGACTAATAAAGTTTTTGTTCCTTGAAAATATGGTGTTAGCCAAAATTAGAGGTAAGAAGGATTTTTGACTCTTGTTCGTCATTGTTGGCATAATCATAAGGAAGTTGCTTCAAGTACAAGGATGCTACTGAGTGGGCTAATGAAGGTAAAAATAGAGTTGGAGATAAAAGGACAAGGTTTTGCATGTCTAGAGGTGAATAATGGTGTAATTAATACTAGAAAGAGGTATGATAATGATTTTTCATGATTTATTGACATATTCAGATGATAAATATGCTATTCTCAAGGGGGTGTTGTGTCAACATGATTAAAAAGAGGCTAAAATCAATTTTTGGGTGCAAATTCAATATTTTAAGCTTGTTTGAGACCTTTGGTTGATGTTTCTAACCAAGAGGTGATCCTATGAAGTTGAGAAAGATGAAGAACATGTTGGTATAGGTATGAGTTTTCATTAATGTAAAAAGGGGGATACGTATGGGGTTTTCCATCAATGAAAAGGGGAGATTGTTGGCATGTTGTTAAATAGGTGTTGTGATTGATGAAAAACCTCATTAATGACAAAGTGGATGATGGAGTTGGGTCGATGATACTCAATGTGTTGATACCATGGAGATTCAGGTATGTTATTGATTACACATGGTCATTTAGTGAGGATTGCATGTTCTTATAAACCCATTCAAGTGACCTAGCTAGCCTATGTGATGTTGCATGATGGTAAGAGCTTCTTAATATCTTGAGAAGCATGTTAGCATGATGGATAACATTTTTGGAGAGTGCTTTGGAACTCATATGAGCTTTAGGGTGCAGATTTAGGTTGGTAGCTGTTGGAGCTCAAAATTATGCCCTAAATATGATCATGAATGACCAAGAATTTTGAGGCAACATGGGACTTCTAACCGAGATAGACAGTTCCCCACACCACCATTATCTACGATCCCCGCTATATTGTCACCCCGATTTGAAAATTGGATTATTCGGGTCCACAGGAAAAAAATTCCTCATTGAACTCATTTCGCTTAGGCCTCCAAAGCTCGAGTTCTCTGCATATAAACGACATGCAATTAACTAATTTTTCCCTCGCCTTTATAAATCAAAAACTTCGGAAATGCATGGAAGCACCGACCCACATAAACTCAATCTTACCTAGATTATTTCATCTACTTTCACCACACAACAAAGGGGCACTCAAATCCTTAACAAATCAACTCTAAGATAAGGGTAGAGAACACTAGTTCCATTTGCATTTTCGCATTTTTCCAATTTTTCTAGCTTCTCAATAATTGTTTTCGATTTTTCTTGGGTAAATAATTTAGGAGAATATACTGAAATGTCCTAAAACTAAATTTTCTCAAAATTTTCCATTTTCCCCCAAATTTTGGCTAAGTGCAAAGCTTGAAATATGGAAGGAAGGGAAATGCACAAAAATGATTCTAAGTGACTAGAAATCATGAAATTGCCTATAATTCAATATTATCACCAATTATCCAAAAACTATCCAAGTCTAGTTCTCTAATTTGTGTAATTTTTGCAAGGGGTGCAAAATTGACAACAATAACCATGTTTTAATTGCTCATTTGGACCATGTATGGTTGTTAAATAGCATAAGATTAATTTGTGGATATATGAGCTCATTGAGACATGTAGGAAGGTTTATTATGATGTACTAGGTATGTTAGAGCCATTTGGAGTGCTTTCATGATGAGTTATAGTGTTCTTATAGTTGAACCTAGCTTCTACAATGCAAAACCCTAAGGGGTAGTTAAGCAAATGATATATGCTGGAAAGATTGAGAGTTTTTATGACATGATGATGATTGGAAATGTATGTAGCATGTGTAATTGTTCTATAAGAAAAATTTCAAGTTTCTATGAAGATTATTTTGCATAAATGTTAGTTTTGGTGAAACAGGGCAAAACAATGTCATTTCCAACTTGAATTGGTACTTTTGATGCTCACCCTGAATTGTGTTATTTGAATGGTACCCTGTGGATTTCAAGGATTTTTTAAATTTATTCTATAATGTTTCACAAAAATAATGAGGTCTTTTCATTGTCAGGTTTTTATGAATGAATGTTAAGAAGGTAAATAACTTATTATGTGTTTGAAACCCTAGCTTGAAAGCGGTTTGAGATATTTGATTCCTAAGTGGCCACAATTTATTCCTAGTACATGGATGATAATTGTAACATATATATATGACTCCTCTATATTTATATAAAGGTATGGTATAGGTTATGGTGATGATTGGACCCCACTCAAACAGGCCAGTTTTGAAGAAGTTTGTTTTGGGACAAGGTTGTCCAAAGGAATTACAAAATAAATGGACATTATTTTGAGTATGTGATTTTTTATTGATGTTAAAAGAGTTTTTAGGTCATGAGGATGCATAAAAATGACAAAGTGTTCCCTATTTAGGTTGACTAGTCAAAGGGTAGTTTTGGGGCAATTAGAAGTAATCTCCAGTAAAATGGAGGTTGTAGGAGCTACGGGAAGATTTATGAGGGGATTAAAATTGTGTTAGACGTATAATTTAGATATATTTAAATTAATAAAATATTTTTGTAATGATGATTTTTATATGATTTACATGTCGGTGTATGTCCCAAGAATATTTTTGGCTTTTCTAGGATAAAATTACTTTTGCTAAAAGTTTGAGTTGGCTAGTGCATGAAATGGATTAGGTGATTCTTTATATCACCTATAATGTTAATAGGAATGAATTTGGAAGAAAATTTATCCATTTTTAGGTCTTGAAAGTGTCGGAAGGGTATTAACTAGTTGCATTTTGAAAACATCTTTTTAGGCAACTTGATTTTGTGAAGGCAAATGTTGATGTAGATTGAACCAGTGGTTTCATGAGATCTAACTTGTTTAAAAGTGTTTTATAGGGTCTATAATTTCCATCAAATTGTCACATGCCATATTTGAGATGTTTGTTGATGATCTTGAGGCCAAAAGGTGAAGAAACGGTGTTGGAAACAAGCATTTTGTGAAGACTTTTAACCACTAGGCCCATTAAACAGAATAATTTGATTGGTTCATGATAATTGCAACCATGGATGATTTTTAAATGTTATTTAAAACATGTTTTATTAATTTTAGAGAATGACTAAAAATAGTTTTGGTGTTAGGAGGTTTTTATCATCCTAATGATGGGGTTTTGAGGATTTTTGGTGTATGAAAAGTTGGTTTTGGCTAGGATGACCTATATGGGTAATTTGTAGCTGTTTTAAAAATTATATTGGATGTTTTTAATATGAATTTTTTGTGAAAAATGAGGGAAAATTTTTGTGTTTTAATTTTAATCAAGGAGCTTATCAAGCATAGTTTTGGGTGCTTTGTGAGCTAGTGGTGTGTGCACAAGAAGTGTAATATAGGTGAAGTTGTTTTGCAGGTGTATGCAAATGGTTTGAGATCTGATCAGGTGTGTGATAGGTAAATTAAGTACATAAATCATGTGTGCAAGGTTTTGAAGCTTTGAGAAGTGAATAAAGAGCTAGTTTGTGAGAGATTGAAGACATAGGGTTTAAAAAGAGAGTGTGAGCTAAATTTGTGATCTCTATCAGTTATGGAAATAAAAAAAATATATATATCTTCTTAATAAAATGGTTGAATAGGTTATTTATCATATTTTGGGGTTTTATCCTCCTTGTGAAGTTGGTGCTACACAAAATTAGGGGTTGGTGCTCTTTGTAGGGTTGCAGCTCTACTAAACCGGGTTTAGTTCTCCTTGTGGGGTTGGTGCCTAAATAAATTTGAAACATATCAATATAAATATTGTGTTTAAATTAGGTTTCTTACCATTGAGGGTTTCCCACTTATATCTTGTGTCTTGTGTTGATTATCTTTTTCATGGTTTCTTGCATATGTGATATTTGATTGTGTGCAAAAATTAATGGATGGTTAAATGGTTTTGAGTTTTGAATAAGTAATAAGAGATCTGATTTTATTTTTTAAGGATTGTTTCACCCCCCTCTCAGTCCATTGTTCTTCTAATAGAATATGTGAGTCATTGCGCATTGATATGTTGTGCCGCCATTTTTGAGACCAAAAGACATATTGACATAACAATAAGTACCTCATTCTGTTGTGAAAGTGGTCTTATGTTGATCTTCAAGGGTGATTTGAATTTGGTTATATCCCAAGAATCCATCCATAAGAGATAAAATTTCATACCCTTCCATGGAATTGATGATGGCATCAATGGAGGGTAAAGGAAAGTTATCCTTAGGACAAGCAAGATTAAGGTTTATGAAATCGATATGAATTCGTATGGTGAGAGTATCCTTCTTCCTAACTGGGATAATATTAGAAACCCATTTGGAATATTCCATAATGTAAATGAATTTGGCATCTAAAATTTTAATGATTTCTTTATGATAGAGATCATTGATTTTAGGAGGAAACTTTGTATCTTCTATCGTACATGCACGGACGTTAGGATAGGTGATGATTTTATGTGAGATAATATCATGATCAATTCTTAGCATGTCGACATCTTCCCATGAAAATAGTTATTTATTTATTCTTAATATTTCAATGTGATGCTCACGTAGATGGGGAAAACAATCTCCGAGCATGACTACATGTGAGGATCATCATCTAATTGTACACTGATGGTTGATTCATCCAACATAGAATTTTTTTCTTGGAAATGATACAAAGCTTGAGGTAATTTATCCACATCTTCTTTACAAGGATGGATATTAGCAAAACAATCATCAAAGTGCATAAGTGCTTTGGGGAAATTCCCAAGTTTTGATGGCTTCAAGGAAATTCTATCCTCTCGTGTGTATAAGAGATCTAGGATATCCTCATAATATAAAGTGGGGAGAGGGACATGATATTATACATCAATTTCTAAGCCCATGTATCATTTTCTATCATGGTGTTATCTAAACTAGTTTGTCAGACGTCTAACACCCTAGCATCCAAGGTGACCTCTTTGGGTGTAGGATCCACAATGGTCATGCTAGTAGCACGGGGACCATTTTCAACAATTATGTTTGGATTATAAGCCAATGTAGGTGGTGGAGATATTTCAGGAGATGAAGTTTCTTTAGAAGGATGACGAGATGAATAATCATGAAGTTGTTCTAATACCCAAGGAGTGTTCAAAAGTGGAGGATTAGCGAGAGGAACATATGGGAATATTTCTTCTTCTCTCTCACTTTGTTGTTAGTGTCATAAATAATAATTTCATAAGATGTGTCAATGGTATTAGATTAGACCTATATGGATTGTATTTGGGTAAAGAAATATTTGTAGTGCAAGTACTTCCAAGTGTCGGACTTATCTTGCGAGATGATGTAGTCTTCATCATCAAGAAAAGGAAATATATTATTCTTGAGGTACCTCCTCTTTAGCTGAGACACCAATCTTGCTAAAATATCAAGGTGAAAGAGGTGGATGATCATAAAAGAGTTTCATAATACCTAACTCATAAAATTCTAAGTGGTTGAAATTTGATGCATAATAAACAAGTTTTTCTAGTTTATGTTGTGGTAGATATTGGTCACACTTTGTAGGAGGATTGTGGTAACCATTACACGGTGTCATTACGTAATCAATTCTTGTTGAATCTATTTTTTTATCTCATTAGCTTCATCATCATATGAATCTGATAATGTAATTTAAATCTCAGACTTAAGATCAAATAATTTTGGATATGGAATACCTTCGATCTCAGGAGTAGTGGGCATGAAGAAAAGATCATTAAGAAATGGTACTGTAACATCCCATGGATTGGGATATACATCATTCCTAAAGAATTGGTTGTTATGAATGAATTTTATACACTAGTACCTAGACAATGTGACTATACACATGTGATGTGTCCAAGGAGACCAAGTAATGCTGTTTTGTAAGAAAGAGGATGATCTAGGACCATAATATTTGTATGAACCATTTTGATTCCTACTTGTAATAGGTAACTAGATGCATCCTATGGGTTTCTGCTTAGTTTTTTTAAGCCTATAAAATTTAGACAAGTACGTTTGAGATTCTCAATAGAGAATATGAGGTTTTTGATTAGGGAGTAAGAAGCTAGGTTAATTCCAGACCCTTCGTCACAAGGACTCTACACACTTGAGAATCATGAATAACAATGCTAATGAGTAGGGGTGGGCCATCTGCACAAAATAAGACTTCATATATAATCATGTCATCCTCCATGAATTCCAAGGCTAAGGAATCAAAGCATGAAATTCGTGGACATTTCTCCATATTCTCTATGTGATGGATTTAGGGTTTGTAAATGTGGAGGGGAATTTGGGAGCTACACAAGAAGGATCCTAAAATATTTACAACTATTAGAGGAGGAACCTTTAATGTGAATCTAATGTACACATGAGCTCCATGAAAGGAATCTTGCATGTGAGGGAATTTAGTTCTTCTAAAAAGTTCTAAGGTGACTTGGAGTAATTCCCATAATGATATCACGGTAGTGGCATGATAGAAGATGTATCTAAGCCCAATGGTGATTTTTCATTAGATGGAGCTATTTTTAATAATAGGAGGAATGAGATCTCTACTTTGTGGAACTTTTGATGTTGTTGGTAGAGGCTCAAGCTGTGGGAGCGAGGCTCCACTATTGGCGGGTATTCAGAAGTGTTAAGAAAAGAAGAGTTATCATCTAGTTTCTTTGTCTTAGTGACATGTTCATTGTGAGTTGGATTACGCCTATAGTTAGTCTTAGCAACATTGACATATTGGGAATCTAAGAAACTTTGATCATATGAAGGCTCTATAGTACCCATGACATTCTTCATGGGGTTTTTGTGGTGTTGATTTTGACAATTAGAACAAGATATATCTAAAGATTGATACTTCTTGTAACATTCTTGTATGATTATAGAGTAATCAAAGGAAGATCAAGGAAGAAGTCAAGGATGCCTTCCTAATATCCTTACAATCACTATGCGAGTTTCCTATGGTTACATGCCACCAACAAAACAAATCGCCTTTGAAATTTGGAAGTGATTACTTTGAAGGGGAACAATTCATGGTGAAGGAATCATTTGAAGAAGTTTAGTGTGAGATAAAGGGGCATGGGGGAGAGAGTGAGAATATTCTCGAGTGTCTCCCATTCCTTTTTCTCTTAAGAACTTCGGGACTAATTACATGTGTTGTGTTTGTAAGTTTAGGTGACGAGTTATAAGTGCATCCAAACTCACACATAAGGTGATCTTGTCTCTTAGCTTATTTGAGGGCCTCTTCTAACGTGTTAGGAGAAAAATATCTAACCTTATATTAGAGGGTTTTTTTGAGGGACATAAAAATATTTGGGATAAAATTCTATTATCAAGGTTATGTTTGGCTTGTATAGACAAAGCTTTCCATTTTTTAATAAATTCATGAGTTGATTCATTTATACCTTGTTTAAGATTTATGAATTTTTGTAAGGTATTTTCAGGTAGCTCTTGTTGTTGAAATTTAGAAATAAGGGATTTAACTAAACCTTCTAGGTCAACTATTGAAGCTGGGAGGAAGGCTGATAATACCATTTAAGGCCTCTCCCACTAAGGTTTTTGCTAGAATCTTAGTTATTACATAGGTGTTCATTTTAATCCACTCCTTACAAATATTACTAAAATTTTTAAGGAAGACAGATGGGTCCCTAGAACCATTGCAAGAGATGGTAGGATAGTCTCCCTAAATCCATGCCATCGATATATCGAGTCAATGGCTCATTTTGGACCATTTGTAACATCTTGTTTCAGATTGTTAGAGGATGGCTGGGATTTCCATATTCATCCACCATTTGGGGAGGTGTGAAAGAAGGTACATTGGGTACAAAATTTTGAGTTGTTATTTGTAACAAATAGTTTTGAATTTGGATCATCTTGGTTGTTATAGCAATTTGAGATAAAGCCGGTTGATCTAGGAGATTAGTTATCAATACGTTATGGTCAGAGAAGAAGAATGGACTTTGGCTATAAGGGCTTCTTTGTATTCATCATGTTTAGGTTTTCATTATGATCATTGGTAGGAGTTTAGGGGATTCCTCTTGATCAGTCCTACAGAGAGGTGTCTGATTATTGAGAATCCCTTTGTAATTAAGACAAGGCATGATCATCTCCATGGATATCTTACGAAGAATCCGATCCTTATCAAGTGTACAATATTAGTTGTTATTGATATTTTTAATGATGTGTCTTAGATCTATATGCTTAGTTTCAACCACATTACACTCAGTTGAGTGACCTTGTTCTAAATGATCGGAAGTACAAGCTAAGGACAACATAGATTGATTGGTAGGATTAAAGCTGTTACAAATATTATCACTTACGAGAAGAGAACTATAACATTTTGGAGTGTGAAGAGGAAATGCATGCATGAATGAATATCCCATAGAGAAATTTAGAGGATTCAACTAAGCCAAAAAGAGTCTAAGTGGATACATTGGTGTAATCTGGAAGTTGAAAACAAAATTCTAGAAAATTAAAATTTAGACGCAATCACTCATGCACATATTTTTCACAAAGGCCGATGGTGTTGGGAAAGGAAAATGGAATAAAAGATCTAAAATTGTTCATGCAATGTGTTTTCATAGGGGAAAATGGTGTTAGAAATGAAACTAAACTAATTTTTCAGGTTTTGGAATTCTTAAAGACCTGAATCAAGAAGAAAAATGAAAATAGGTTCTATTCAACAAGATGTGCTCGGTCAAAAGGGACAAAATAAGTTTCACGTCGGGTTCAATAAGGATGTATGGTAGGAAAAAAATGTGTCTAGACACCGTGCACTCTTATCATCCATTCAACCAAGGTATCAAGGCAATGAGTAAGGGACACACCAAGACCGACACACAAATAAATAAAATTAAAGGGGGTACAGGGACCGCTATGATTGCATACCCCAAGGTAAGTAACCCTTATACTAGGACAACCTAAGGTTTCCAAGGCCCTAAGTTGAAGAAGAGGAAGGAACCCTATGGAGGTATCAACACTATGGGGGTAATAATGAAAAAAATAAACATGCAAAGTCTATGCTAACCAAAGTAAAACATGTAACATGAAATGAAGAACTGAAATAAAATATGCTAACCTAACATGTGCATAAAATACTAAGCTAACATAGAGTGACAAGCAGATGTAGGAAAATACTATATACAAATGAAAAATTCAAGTTAGAGCACTTACCTATTAGGGGTCATTCGCTGATGCATCTATCTCCCAAGGAACATACACCAAGACATAATAGTTTTTATGTGGAGAAGGGGAAATAATCCAGTCCTAGCTCACTATAGATGACCCAAAAGTGCAAGAAAACTAATCCAAGCAATAATAATCTCTAAGATAAGAGTCAAAATGCAATAAATCCAAGAGCTGAACAAACAAGTGTAAGTTGGCACAAGAGAGAAAAGATAATGGCAAGTTCCTCTATGCAATCATGAGTTTGTCTATTATGAACATGGGATTTGGGGTATTTATACCAATGCCATCACTCATGGGTGAAGGCGTTGTGAGATAATTTGAATTTGTATGCGATGCAATCACCCATGGGTGATGGTGTCACAAGGGAGGAAAATGAAAAGGGATGTGTTAAAATTGTCATGAAAAATAAGGATAATCCAAGGTAGAAGAAATGAGGTCATGAACAAGCAATATGTCGAGAATAATGTGAAGTAAAACAAGGAGGATAAAAGAAAAATAAATACATAAATAGTACCAAAAGTTGTTCTCTCTCCATGTATCATCCCTAACCCAATGGTTACATGAATAAACATACCCCTATCTGGAATGATCCCCTTAAGGCACCCGTTCCCAGAGATATATGCATTAGAGACCGTTAACCTGAAAAGAGAAATTGTTAGTACTAGGTATGAAAATAGAAAGTGTAAAAAATAGGTGTATACACTTTGAGTGCTTCAAAATATATACCGATCTCAAGATGATGAGAAGGAAATTAGGATCCATATGGATAACTGTCGTGATGCATGCATTAAGGCCTTTGTGAATCAATGGTATATTCCTAGATAAATTTGGCCATCTATGGGGGAAAGTAAGATTTGGAGTGTTGCAACATTTCTATTGCATGAAATATGAAATGTAATATGGTTCATGAATTGTATGGATTTGGATACCCTATAACATTTCACATACCCATTTCAACTTATCCCACACTAAGATAGAGGATGGAATCAACATTGAGGATGTCGTTAATGTGGTTTATGATATTAAGATCCTCAAGTTGGAAAACAAATATCCATAGATATAGATGGTGAAGGATAATGACATAGATGTTAACTCTCATGCAGTCCTTGGGCCTTGCACATTATGGTTGAAGTCTAATGTAGGCTAGATGACCAAGTAATCACTTACATGTAAGGTATTAAAAGAAAGGAAAACAAAGAGTCTTGATCACCCCTGAGCGAATAAGAAATCCATGTGTCGGCCTTAAGTGATCTAATTTGATGAGGAAGAGGAAAATGATGATAATTCAAAACACCTTGAATGAAGAAAGAGAAAAAACCAGTCATTTATAAGTGGCCTAGTATACGATCCACCAAGGCCATTTGGTATAGAAGAAGGGGGTTCATTGTTTGTCACATAGGGGTCATGACAACTAGAAAACTAGAAAGAGCTAGAAATGGCCAAGGTTTTACCTTCACCCCTATGCCATCAATCTTAAAACTTATAAGGATTATACCACTAGGCCCCAAGCCTAGTCAAAAATTGATGGAGATGGGAACAAAAAGAGGCCACAATCACATTCAATCCACTAAAGTTTCCCTTTCTTTATTCTCCATCATCCAAAAAGGATCGCAAGTCTCGGACATATAATGTCTATAGGAGATGTCTATAACGAAGTCCAAAATGGATTTTTGGGTAGGTTTAGGGTGAAGTGTACAAGAGAAGCATGGAACGCAATTAAATAAGTTTTGAAAACATCACAAAGGATGCACTTCGTTAGTACGAAAGGTCGGGTTGTAAGTAAAAGGAGAAGCTACGGTGGGAGAATCCCAAAAAGTAAGAAGGGTCTATCAAATAAGGGCTAAAGCATGGAGAGAATAATCACCCATAAGATAAAAGGAGATTATCCATGGAGAGGAATAAATAACATTATGGGAAGAGGATTTCAGTCCCAAATAAGAAGAAAAAGACAATGTCGAAAGAGTGGAGTGGCACAACACACACGTCCATTAGCTACCCATAAATCTATATGGGTCCAAATCGACATAGGGTCCAATAATCCTATGGATGAAGAGGTAAACTAAGATGTGCTAATAAAAATGGGGAAGGATACTTTAGGTATTCCATGCCAATGAAATATTTGGGGATGGCCAAGGTTATGTATCAAAAAGGGACCGATCCTAAGGAGATGTACTTATGTAACTTCATGCTCCAATCAAGAGTATTAGGTTAGACACATAAACATGTCTCATTCCAAATTGTGACCTATGTCAATGAACCTCATTTTGAGGTTATGGAATAGTGTTAGAGGATGAACCAAATATAATAAATGTAAGCATGGAGATGGGAACAACGAGGCCACAATCACATTGATCCACTAGATTTTCCCTTTCTTTATTCACCATCATGCACAAAGGATCTGTAAGTCTCGAAAATATAATGTCTATAGGAGACAGATTCCAAAATGGAATTTTTGGGGAGGTTTAGGGTGAAGTGTGCAAAATAAGCATGGAGTGCAATTAAATAATTGTTGAAAACATCACAAATGATGCATTTTGTTAGTTTGTAAGGTCAAGTTGTATGTAAAAAGAGAAGCTACGGTGGGAGAATCTCAAAAATCAAGAAGTTCTATCAAATAATGGATAAGGCATGGAAATAAGAATCACCCATAAGATAAAAGGGATATTATCCATGGATAGGAATGAAGCTACGGTGGGAGAATCTCAAAAATCAAGAAGGTTCTATCAAATAATGGATAAGGCATGGAAAGAAGAATCACCCATAAGATAAAAGGGATATTATCCATGGATAGGAATGAA
Organism: Taxus wallichiana var. yunnanensis; assembly: GCA_018340775.1. Lineage (NCBI taxonomy): Eukaryota > Viridiplantae > Streptophyta > Pinopsida > Cupressales > Taxaceae > Taxus > Taxus wallichiana. The sequence goes on from CM031237.1 coordinate 103,929,933, forward strand.
TAATAGGGTGGGAAGAGGATTTCAGTCCTAAATAAGAAGAAAAAGACAATGTCGGAAATAGTGGAGTGACACAACACACATGTCCATTAGCTACCCATAAATCTATATGGTTCCAACTCTTAGGTAGGGTCCAATAATCATATGGATGAGGAGGTACACTAATATGTGCTAAGAAAAATGGGGAAGAATATATAAAACCAAAATCCCCTCTAGGTCTTCCATGCCAATGAAATATCCGGGGATGGCCCAAGTTATGTATGAGAAAGGGACCTATCCTAAGGAGATGTACTTATGTAACTTCATGAGCCAATCAATAGTGTTAGATTGGACATGTAAACATGTCTCATTCCAAATTGTGACCTATGCCAATGAACCTCATTTTGAGGTAATGTAAGTAGTGTCAAAGGATGACCCAAATATAATAAAGGTAAGCATGGAGAACATATTCTTTGTTAACCCCCAATGGCTAACCAAAGAGTAGGCCTCTAATTCACTAATGAAGATAGAATTTTTAAGTTAACTAGAAAATACGTAGAATTGATACACTTACCAAAAAAAGGATAGTAATTTATACAAGATTGAGGATGCAAAACAACGGTGCTCGAGAAGGTTGAAAATTGGGAAGAATACAAATAATTTATGCACCAAGATAATGTATGAAGGGTTTGTTTCAAGATGACTCCACGTAGAGAAGGAATCCATGACCCATTTGGAGCTACTAGTTGAAAATGTTTTTGTAAGTGTAAACTTCTAAGGGCACAAAGAAGATCCGATCGGGTTTTGAAGAAGAAGGTGGAGGCCCAACTAACGTTTGTGATGAGACCCTTGCTAGACTAAGGAAAAATATTTTGGTGGTCAAATAGGTGATAGTAATTACTTGGTAGGAAGAGGAAGTGATTATGGAAAACTGCAAGACAAATATATAAAATAAGAAGAAGCTGTAGAAATAAATTATTACAATTGGGAGACATAAAAACACACACAAGTGAGTAACAAAACTAAATTCCTAAGAGATAAAATTAAGGAAAAGGATCTTGCACTAGAATAAATGTTCATAAACCTCGTGTTTTAAGTGTTAGAAGAATATGAGGACCCCAGGTATGCCAAGAGAAAATTTTCATCTAATGTCAAGGCGGTGCATGAGACCATGGAGAAAGAGGACAAGAGGATGTCCATATCTATGGAGCTACCACAATTTTATGAAAAAATGAAGGTGCCTCCTCAAATGGAGCACATTTGAGGTATAACTCCAAGTAACCATGCTCAAAGTCTTGCATATAAAAGGAAAGGGAATGAAAAAAGGTTATTTTGGTGAGATGTTGGTCTCTAAAATTTGGAGCATATGGCTCATGTTTGGGGGAAGGACGTATATGAATATATAGGAACATTTTGGAGCTATAACATGGAAGTATGTCATCAAAAACCTTAGCAAAAATCTATGGTCTATATACATTGAGTAGCCAAAGAGAGTAAAATGTGTGACTAAGCTGTGGGATTAACATGAGACCTCTATGTGGCGTGGAGTAGATAAGTCACCAACAATTGAATATGTTAGGAAACTACAAATATTGTGGGAAAGGTGAGGCTAAAAAACCTTCTAATATGTTATCAAAAATCATGGGATGTGACGTCATTTCCATCTTCCCATATGGTTGAGTTATTTAAGATGAAAGGCCACCTACCTATACTAATATACAACAACTACCTACAATTGGGAAAGAAAAGGACCATTTGAATATATTTTATTATGTATAAATATGAGAGCAATGCCCAATACATTAGGTTGGAACTTAGGGGAGAGGGGCTAGTAGTGGTACACCCTAAGTTAAGGGGTCCACAAAATCAATTGTTTATCATGTGGGATCGTGATTTTTTCACCAATATGTAGTTCATATTTGTCTTAGCTTATATTTTTCTTTGGAATGTTTAATTGGAGGGAAATCCATATTTTGAATTGATTTAAAATAATAAATTTGAGTTACACTATAACCATGGTGGAAACCAATACTTGAACATGGATGATAATGCTTGAACATTAAATTTTAATATGTGTACATGGGTGAGAGGTATTACATGTCATGATGTGATTGGTTACTCTACATAAGTATTATGTCAAAAATAAATAACCACTAGATAGTATTATGACAACTATGAGGTGGTACTATAAAACTATTGGGTATTGTGTGATCAAGACTCATGTTGACTATTGGACCATGTTCACCTACTGGGCCCTCTCCCTAGTAGGGTTAGGAAGGTCCAAGAGATTGTAAAAAGTATTTCTACATGTACCCAATATTAATGGTCACTTTGTAATGCATACTTTATTTTAGAATGAATGTTATTCATCCCTTGCAATTAATTTGTAATATTTTTTCTTGATTTTAAGTATATGTTCAAATGTGTATTCACCCCTAAGTATAATTATTTGGTTATCCCATTATATACCAAGACAAGGTGTTAATTCTCTAAGTATGAGCACATACACCTATTTCCTAAAATAACATGGAGCCTAGTATAATCATTTTTCTTTGGATGAGTACAAAGGAAGACCCTTGTGTGATATGCCAACACATGCGGTGAGAAAATAGGGTTTGTACACTTGGGGTCACAAGTCCTTCTATACTAAATAGGATGGGTAGTCTGATAGGTAAGAAAAATACCCCAACATACTTGTCAAGGACGAGAATGACATACCAATTCAACATAATAAGTGCACAATAAAATTGATAAAATCCTATCTAGATCTATTGGAGATCAATACTATGAAACTAGTTCCATATAGGTATGGAAGCACTAAACATTATCTAACATGAAGAATGATCTATTAGAGTATTTGTCGGGATCTATGGGAGAAAAAAATGCATATAAAGTTGCAAAAATAGAAATAACTAGCAATTAAATACAATATTATATTAAACTCACAAGATCATGAAAATACTAAACAAACAACACAATATGTTATAAACCCATAAATCACAAGATCCTCCAATACACTCCTGAATAGCTCACAAATTAAGATGTACAAAGAAGAGAGTGCATTTTAAACTCTTCCATGTGATTAGTGGACAAAGATCCCAAAATAGAAATGTTACTCCCACACTTAGCATATTCAGTCAAAAAATAACTCCCACTTAGCTAACAATGATGACCAAGTGTAACTCAAGTGTGACTAAATCTAATTCTAACTCCTATGAATAGGTACACCTAAGCAGGATAAATATCCAAGTATATGAATAATCCAAAATAAATAAATATAAGGAAAAAAATCTCCGACATGAACAAGACCGCTATATTTTTTGGTTAAAACCTGGGGAAAATGTATAGGGTATTTGAACACATGGCCAATGAAGATAATGTACATTTCATCAAACAAAATGGCCTACACAAATTTATTAGGATGACTTTATATGCGTGCATGCGTGCGTGTGTTATTTTTGTTTAATAATTATTATACCTTGTTATAATTGGTTTGTGTCTTTTTATTTTTATCTAGAAAAACACTTTCAAAATCGATTTGTTAGATAATCACGTACATATAACATTGGATGAAGATTGGAAATCAAAAATAAGAAAAACAACAATGTGGAAAAGATAATCTTTGTAAGAAATCAATAATTGCTAGTTATGTCAACACATAATTATAATTTTAAATTAATATTATACATTTTAAGCTATTATCATCCTCAATTTTAAATTATTATGATAATTTTTAATTGAAAAATGGTCCCAACATTTGATTTTGGGTGTAGATAAGTAGTTGTGACAAGAAAGATAACAAAGAAAATGAAAGTAACAATGATGTATGCTTTCGCTCTCTGGGATTTGGCACTTTTTTTCTCAATGTAGTTCAGACTCTTTTTGTTGATGCTTCTTCCTATCTCACCATTAATGGATTCCAATCATTTTCTATTAGGTTCTATCATTCTATTTGACAGGGTGCCCTCTTGCACCAATGCTCTTTGTTCTTGTTGTTGATGCACTTAGCTACCTTATCACCAATAGAGTGGATCAAGGGCGTATTCGGTGGATTTTATGCACGATCATAAAACCCTTGACTTATCAATGGAAAATTTTCGATGAATCCTTCCTCACACTTGTTGAATCAGAATAGAACATTCAGGAAACCCTTTCTTACCTCAACATTTTGTCTTTCCTTGGGGTCCAAAGTTCATCTTGCTAAATCTTTGGGTTTCGCTAGAGTTCCTAGCCCATGCCGGATTGGTTGGCAGCTTACCCATGGAAATGGATTCAGTGAGGGGAAATATTTAGGTTTTTGGGGATCCCCTTTTCCTTTGATAGTGAGTCTTCCACTCTATGGCAGTTCGTGATTGATCGTGTTGAGCAAAAAGTGCAAAAATGGGTCTCCCGACCTTTATCGTTGGGAAATTTCAAGTTTGTACTAAGATTCTAGCATCTACTCAATTTTATTATGCTTCCTATTGGTGTCCATATGGAGATTTCATCGATAAATTATCCAATATTTTAAGATATTTTCTTTGGTCAAGCTATAAATAGGGTGGGTTTCACATAGTTTCTTGGGAAATTTACACACTTCCTAGGGATCAGGGTGGTATGGGTGTTATTGATGTATATAGAGAGTATCTCCCTTTGTGCTAAATGGGTTGTTCAATGTATTCACGAAAAAAGGCCTGGAAAATTCTGCTAAGACATTGTATCTTGTCTGGTTCTCCTTATGGTAAAAAATGTTGGAAGAATATTGGATTTCATACATTACTAATTACAAGAGTGCCAGTCAAAATACCTGGTACATTTGTTGTGAAAAGCATCTGGAAAGCCTTTGAATCGTGAAGCATTTGATGAGATGGGTTGGTGATGGCTTCAAAACAGGTCTCTCCTTCAACGACCATAATTTTTGGTGGTCACCTATTTTCTCTGATAGCCTGCCTTTAGCACGAGTTTCCAGAAATCAAGGTGGTGAGGTTGTTTTGGAAAGGAATTTCTACCATAAGAGACTTGGTCACCAACAGAGATTGGATCTCTTGGCCTGAATTGAAACAAAAATTTCAGCTAGCAAACTCAAACCTCCCATCTATTCTAAGAATTCAGTCTCTTTTTCCTGATGTCATGTTGCATAAACTTGGGCTTTAACCACCTATTTCCTAGTGGAAATACTAGAGATGGAATGTGGATATTCCATTATTGAATTATGATTCTAGGGTCATCTATTCTTTTCTTTCTCCTACTTCTCCTAGTATTGATAAGATTAACACCCGTTGGAATTTGCACTCCTCTTCTTCCAACTGGCTTCAATGTCTCAGTGGGCTTGGAATCCTTTGTTTGATCCTAAGTTGAATTTTTTTCTCTAGTGTCTTATCTATCAAGGTCTTCCATTGGGGGAATGGTAAAGCCATATCGACATTCCAAACCCCAAGTTCCTTTGTTGTGGCTGCCCGAGTCTTTCAAACATGTCTTCTAGTTCTACCCCCATGCTCAAAGTTCTTGGCATTGGATCCAATCTATCTTTCAGCCTTATCACCCAAAACTTTTTAACTGGAAGTCTATTTTTATGGGGACTATGTCAATTGGCCTCCTTACATTTCTTCCATTTGGCATTTTTTCCGCTATGTTATTCTCTTTCAGTTTTGGAATGCTAGAAATAATGCTTTGTTTCAACATTGTGATCTCTCTATAGAGATATCTATTAATGAGAAGGTGGAAATTATGTCTTTTGTGTGTTTGTAGATTCAGGCCCAAGCCCAGAAGGTGGCACTGGAGTTTTCTCATCTCTAGTAGTTGTTTGATGATTGGGCAACGCACCATGTACCATGAGTTGGGTTCCTCTTGATGATGATGACCGGTGACCTCTGCCTCCTCTGCCACTACCCAAACATCGTGACGATCACATAACCACTCTCGGAGTTGTAAAAAGAGTGATCGTCCCTCTCCACCATTGGCTCGTCCTATCCCTCCTCCTCCGGGCCTATTTGAATCCCTCATGTGCATGGCAAAGCGGTTGCCAATTCTTTAAACTAGGACCTCCACTTGGGGGTGCATCTTAGTTTGATGGGTGGCCTCCTCCAGGTTGGGGAATCATGGTGTCATTGAGTGTTCAAATGCGAGACCGGGACGGTTGGTCAATCAGCCCCCCTTTTGATGAGCCTTGTAGACTTGGATTCTTTCCACCAAGGGATGATCCACCTCCGCCTCCAAGTCCTGCTGCTCCTTGTGCCTAAGTCTATTTTGATATAGTGCTTTTTGTTCACCCTTGTGGCTGTGTTTTGTTTCCCTTGTGGCTTTCTTCTAGTTTCCTATGTGGTGCTTGTTGTATTTCCCTATGGGATTCATTTCTTTTGAGGCCTTGACCACTGCCAACCGCCCCTTACTATGTAACTCTTTGTATTATATTGTTTATAATATAAAGGTGGTTCCAAATAGTAAATGATAGAGATAATAATGATTATAATTATGATTAAAATAGTGGCATAATATATTTTATTTAGTTTTTTATATGAACTCTTTCATATCATGAAAATGGTTTTGAGATCCATAAATATTATTAAAATTTAAATTGTGTGTGTGCATATATATATATATAATGATCTCTAAATTTAATTGTAATTTAAATACTAAAATTTTCTAAAAAAAATCACTATTTACCCAACTCTTTTGATGCATTTAAATTGTAATTTTGTTTTAAAATCATAAAAAAAAAAATTTAAAATGATATTAAGATTAAAACATATATAAACAATAAAATATAAAAATCATTATTCACCTTGCTCCTACCTAAAATCCCTAATGTTAATACCATAATTCTAAATTTGAAATCACGACGCCTTAAAATTGGAATGCCAAAAATAATGATAGAAATAACATCGATGCAAAAAAAAAGCGAGTTCAAAGAAAACACCAAAACTAAAATTGAAATTACCAAAGAAATTTTGTTTGATGTAAAAAAATTCTCTAAACACTACCGCTAATTTGCAACATTATCATTTGATGCGAGAATTCCTAAAATATCTTTACTATTGGAACTACCCTTTATATTAAATACAAAATAAAGAGAGTTACGTTAACATGGTGTATTGAAAAAAATCACGGTCCCACAAAATGCCATGAGGGCGAGAGAATGCCATAAGGGCTACAAGAAATGAAAAGCACTAACAAAAGTGGCCAATACGAAAAGCACCAACAAGAGGTGCCGCAGCCGAAGAAGTCCAAGAAGAAGGTGCATGAGGCACAAAGTGCCCCTTCTTGTCCTTATATTTTGTAACAATGGTCCAACTATCAGGTTAGAGAGCCAAAGCTTGATGAGAAGCCTCCATGTCACAACAATTGTGATCAGGATTGGAATCCAAACATTCAGAAACATGAGACCTCTTCACACTTCCAAGCTCCCGAGCGTAGGCATCATCAACATGTATGTCCTCTGTACCCAAATGGAGAAGGGATTTCCTTGCGTTCTTGAGGTGTGAAATGTTGTCAACCTTTCACCTTGGTCGAAGGAAATTTCTTGTTGCGTACCAATGGGCGTTGTTGAGGAAAAACATGATTAAGGTGCCTAATTTGATGACACATATGAAAATGGAACCAATGTTCTCATAGTCCAAAAGTTGAACCCACTTGAAATCTTCAAAAATCAACTCTATTTTATCAGGAAGCCCTTTGTTTAGATCCACCTCAACACAAATGTGTGCATAGGTGAACAAACCTTTCTTGGATCATTCCTCATCCATCTTTATGAACCTACTAATACTATTTCCAATAACACCACAAAATGTAGGGTGTAGAAAAGGGAGTGGAAGGTTCAGGGGATGAACCCAAACTGAAATTTTGGACACCACCATAGAAGAAGGATCAAAATCCAAAAAACCACGGAGTAAGACAAAGTCTAGAATTAACTTATAAATACTAGGCACCCTATATTTATGGTTTGTCATCGCGACCTTATAAAACAAGCCAAAATACCCACATTTTTAACGCTAAAACATCAAAATCTAATAATTTCACTAGTTATAAATCGTCACATATATGTAGAGGAGTCCCATCTTTGAAACACTTTCAAAATCACTTAAGATCTTTGGGGTAAATGTGACTTAAAAACATAATTTTTTTGAAATATCTACAATTTAAAGTAATCTTAAATTAAGATCTTGTGATCCCACATAGATATATATGAGCTTAACATTAAAAGTATCTAAACTACTATCACCTAATGAACATTCTTTTCAATGAGTATGTAATATATATGATAAAACATTTTTGAAATTTTTTAAGAAAAATTTAATATATTGTCACCTAATCAATATTCTTTTTCAATGAGTGTATAATATATATAGTAAAACACTTTTGAATTAATTTTTAAGATAAATCACATAACTATTTATATGATAACATTATTTTCAATCCTATAATTTTAAAATATCTATTCTAATTTATGTATAAAAAAATTGCTCAATTTTTATTTGTTTAGCATTTCTTGAAAAGAATATGATAAATGGGATCCAAAAGTATGGGGAAACCCTTATTATGACTATAAAGTAAATATTTATGCAAGAGCATCAATTTAAGTTTCGAGATGCACAATAACATGTCTTGTAGTGTAAGCATTCTATAAAAATGGGAAACAATGAAGCAAGCATCAAATTTATTTTTTAACACAATTTGGTAATGGGAACTATGCCAAGAAGCCAATAACAATTTGTATTTAGGGTTTTTGGTCAAAATTAGCAAAAAAATCATCATCTTGGAATAAGTTCCATTTAAGCATGAAATGTGACACAAAAATTTGTGTCATTGTTCGAGAAAAAAATGGTAACAATGTCACTTTTGTTGTCATTATTTCCTTGAAATATACTAGTGATACCAAAAAATAATAACGCGGTGCATTAAAATGGACATGAACCATGGGAAAAAGTGGGTGATCTAATATAGACAATATTTATTTTCTGTCTCACCTAATACTGACCTTGTCCGCCACCTTCATTATATACATAATAGGTACAAGCCTAGGTTATCCTCCACATATCATAATATTAAGAAGGTGAAGTGATTGGAAGAAGATGGAGATTATGGATTTTTATTTGTTCATAACTATCACGAAACAAGGAAGGTAAAACTAGAGTGAATGCGATATCCCTACTTAATGGCGAGAGATATAAAATAAAAAATTAAAACATAACTATAGTACATGTCATAAACATCATAAAATAGAATTTTCAAGAAGATGGCACATTGAACACAAATATAACACATTAATCTAACTTTTAGAAGGCATTATTGTATAGATATGTAATTCTTCATAGTGTTAAAACTAGCAATTACACCCAAGGCACAAGAATACACCAAATTTGATATGTTCGAAATTATAAATTTTTCTTACAACCGTAATAAACAAAAAAAAAAAAACTATGAGACTTGAAATTCAAAACATGAAACCTAAAATTGAAGAACAAAATTTGAAACTTGAATTGTCTAAAAACCCAAACCCAAAAACCTTAGAATCACAGAAAAGACATTGGTATAAAATGTGCATATCATATTAGAAACCTAAAAATATAAAGCTGGAGAATCTAGAAACTTGAAAGACAAATACCATTAATTTGAAAATCCAAAGAACATGGGAAGTAGTTTAATATAAGATAGGTTTATCACGTTTGAAACCCAAAATTTAAAATATTTTATTGGAGCCATAGACAAAATCTAGATATACATCATTGGTTCAAATATCCTAATTCTTAAAGCTGAAAACACGAAAGTAGATTGATATACAAAGTAACTATCTTATTCAAAACCCAAAACCCAAAAATGTTAAAACCCAAACTAAAAATACCCTACTTGATGACCCTTTTAATATGAAACACATAACTTGAAACCTAAAACTAGACCTAAATCTCGAAATCTCTAAATCTAAAAATCCAAAACTTTAAAACTCAATACCCATAACTTGAAATACATAAAAGTTGGAACTTGAAAACCCAAAAATATTTAACCTCAAAAACCTTAAAAACTTCAAACCCCTAGTGAGGAAACCTAAAAAACACAAAAATGTAATTATATAAACACCTATGAAATGAGAAATATAAACCCTAAAACTCAAAACACGAATCGACATGAGAAAAGAAATTTATAAACCTAAAAACTTGAATATAATAAAAATCAATTGATATAAAGCACCCTAAAAATGAGAAACTTGATATAGCAAAAACCAAAAATCCCTGATCTTGAAAAACACAAAAAGTAAATAAAAACTAGAACTCAAAACCCAAAAGTACCAAGCTTGAAAACCGTATAAATATTGAAACTCTTATCCAAAAATATTGAAATCAAAAACCTTGAAAACAAAAATATGTGATTGATATAAAGTGTGCTCCAAACCTAAAACCCAAAAAATCAAAACTTGAAATCCAAAGACCTTAAAAGCTATAAAACTCAAACCCTAAAAGAGTCAAATTAAAAAACCCCATAAAATTCAAAATGCCGAAGTGAGATAACCTCAAAACACAATGGTTCATTATAACCCCAAATTTTAAAATCTATAATCCGAGAACACTGAAAACATTGAAAACACAAAATTGGATTATATAAACTACTCACAAACCATGAAACATGAAAGCATGTACCCAAAACATGAAAAACCCAAACCTAAAAAACCACTAAAATATAAAAACTTCAAACCTCGAGACTTAAAATCCCTAAACTTGAAAACCCCACAAATATTAAAACTTAAAAACCCTATCACTTAGACCTTGAAAACCTTGAACCCAAAATCTTGTGCTCAAAAACCTTGAAAACACAAAAAAATGATTAAAATAAAGAACCCTCAAAACTTGATACTTGAAACCCAAAAATATAAAATCCTTAAACCGAAAGACCTCCAAAAAAAACCAACCCCAAAATATTCTATCAAAAAAATCCTTACTCTAAAACTCAATACTCATGACTAGAAACCTCAAAAACATGAAAAATTACATCGATATTAAACAACCCCTAAAATTGAAAGATTCAAACCTTAAAACCTCAAATCTATGAAAATTTAGAAAATTCTTAATGAACCCAAAATTGAAATCTCAAAATATGAAAACTTTAAAAACCTGAATTTCAAAAATGTAAACTCTAAGCACAAAAATCCTAAAAACAAAAAAAGTTGATTGATATGAAGTACACCTAAAACCTAAAATATGAAACTATAACCAAAAACATAAAAACTTGAAACTCAAATTCCACAAAAAAATTCTAAAAGATAAACTCACTAAGATTTGAACCTAAAAACCTTAGAATTTCTTATACTTGAAATCCAAAAACGCCAACAAGGACAACATGACAACACATCAAATACTTGGAAAACCACGACTTGAAAATCCCGAACCCGAAAAACCATAAAAACACAAAGTTGATTGATATATAGTCAACCAAAAACTCGAAACCTAAAAGTAAACACCCAAAAAATGAAATATATGGACATAAAATCACTTAATACACACCAAAAAAACTATACACAAATTTGAAATCCTTATAACTTGAAACACCGAATGATATCGTAACATGAATCCAAAATCACAAAAAACCCAACGATTATAAACCCCAAAACCAAAAATCTTGAACACAAAAACCTTGAAAATGTAAAAAGTTGATTTATATAATGCTCCTTGAAACTTGAAATCATAAACCCCAAAAATTGAAATCCGGAAATCTCAAAAACCCACAAAACCCAAAACCCAAACTTTGAACCTATGAAAGGAAAACTGCTATCAATATGATCATGAAACTCACAAACCCCTTAACCAAGAACCATGAAAAAGAAAGCCTCAAACCTAAAAACTTGAATCTCAAAACCTGGAAATCTCAAATGCAAAAATCCTAGAAAAAAAAAATCGATTAATACAAAGCACCTTAAAACCTAAAACCTAAAATCATAAACCTTAAAACTAAAACTCAATCCCTCAAACCTAGAAATTAAAATGCCCTAACCTAAACACCCCAAAAACATGAACATATCTTAAATGCATTTATAAAAAAATGTTGAGATATCAATCTCAAGGCATTTATCTTAGATTTGTCATACACCACATTGATTAATAACTCCATTCTCTTCTTTGTGAATTTCACATTGACTTGTATCATATAACCTCAATCTACTTACACCACTACATCATAATTTAATAATTTTTTTCAAGGGAAAAAATGGGCTCCAAACTCCATTGTATGACCAAGATATTACGATTTTTCGATTGCCTCCATTAAAAGGAAAAAACATCTAAATAACAACCACATAGATGTCAAATTTAGCATCTCAAATAAACATAAAGAATAATACACATAACATAACATTATTTGATCCATGGATAAAAAGAGTAATACATAGAAAAAGGAAAAAAATCCAAAGAATGGTTCCATAAACATCAAATTTGACATTCTCAAATCAACACAAAGAATAATACACACGACATAACATTATTGGATCCACAAATAAAAGAGTAAAACACATAACTTAAACACATTAGTCTAACTATCAAATCAAACTTGCACTCCATATAATTCCAATAGGAAAAACATTTTTAATGTAAATAAAAAATAAAAATACACAAATATAACACATGTTACATCAAGCTTTTCAATATATATATATATATATATATATATATATATATATATATATATAATACCCCTTGGTGCATCTGGGAATTACTTCTACAATTTTATAATTGTCATGCCACAACAATGGTATAAAGCAACATTTCCCTTAGAATATATACCATTACAAATATTATAAGAAGTTTAATTACATTGATACACATCCTCAATACAGCCGAAAAGTATAGGTGGGCACAATAATTCCTATTAATAAACAAGTAATGATAAATTTTGATTTGACATCCATTTGAATGTCGCATGGTGATGTAACCTAGAATTTGCAAGATAACACCCTAGTCATGTTGGCACATCACTCAGCCTAGACTGAGTGCTCACCCAAAGCACACAAAGGTACTAGGTCCCTCTTTAGGGTTTTTATAACAAGATGTTAACATGATGAAGGAAGAAACATATAGATTCATAACTAATCCATCATTCTATAATGCATGTTATCCTCAGATCTATGAAAGAACAATAATCATGATTTAACCATTAACATGCACTACTCAATTACAGAATGACACTTAGATTCAACCAATATCTTCCATCTATTAGTAAATATAGAAGCTCCTTACAGTATTGTCAATCTATATCAATGCGTGTATGGATTTGATACACACATTCATACATCCAGAATCATACATACACCACTCTCTGTGATACATACATCTACTATGCACCTAACATCATATATATATATGGTGAGAGACTTGCCCTTCACCACTTAACTATTCTAGAAATAGGTCACATGCTATTGATAGCCACACACCATTTACAATCATAGCCACACATGCAAGTGCGCTATTTATAGTCCTCTTGCAATTAACTGAAGTGTTAATTATATTCTTAGCTTGTCTCCATGCATAGACGCTTTGAACCACTTCTCCAAATATAGACAATGCATGGTGCACACATCTCTGCATCGTTGATGTGTTATGCACACCATCTTCCAAAAATAGGTCTCCATGCTCAAAATCGGCTAAGTCCTGAAATCTGGACTTGCCTTCCATGCATGGGTCCTTCTGTCCTTCTCGCACCCTTGGTTCCGGGTCTTCTATCCCATGTGGACTCCTTATGTGATCTTAGACAAGTATTCTTTGATCAACATTACCCCACACTAATCTCATTGTCATCCCGACAATGGGTATCTCCAAAAATTTGAAGGAAAGAATAAGAATGAAAGAATGTGGATAAATAAAGAATTGCTTATGTAGTTATGAGGTAGCCTCCTCTATATCAGTTTGTAGTATCAGCTCTGGATACTCCTCTTTTATTGCGGCCTCCAAAACCTACCATTCAGTGAGTGCCTACTCTGCTTTCTCTGGGATGTCCACAACAATGGATTCCAACTCATCCCTCACAATTTCTCCTTTCTCATTTTGTAGAACCAACACAACACTGGACATGGATGTCATTCTTCCTTCCAAAAGGTCCATCTTCTACGCAATCAGTTTTCCAAGCTCTTCCAGTCAAGTCTTGTGCATCTCTTGTGCTATTGTCAGGGCCTCACGCTTCTATTTAACCATTAACAACCTTTCTGCGTGGCCCAATGTCTCATCTTTCATCACTTTCTGGACCTCATTATTCTCTTTTAAGGTCTTGATGTTGATAAGCACCTCTGGATCTATGTATATATTCAAATCCTAGTCCGCTTTCTTCAATACTTCTTGTAATGCCTACAACAACCCTTCATAAGATGTGATTTTCTCATCACTTATGCTTTCTCCCATTCGACATCTTTTTTGATCTTTCGGCACTTGCATACGCAGAGTTTCATCTTCGAGCACCAAGTCCACCAACTTTCCCACATATTGTATCACTGAAGGAAATGTCTGTGGTACCTTAGGTTCCAAGTATGGCCTTGCTTTGATAACATTATCCCCAATCTCCTCTACGATGCTTATGAACACTTGGTTCTTCTTATGCATGAAGTCCCTTTCCTATGTTATGCATGTTATATTTGCGTCCTTTTTCTTTAAATCTTCGTGTAGTGCTTTGATTGTGGCAGATTTGTCCATGTTTCTTCTAGCCACCTCAGCAAAAAATTTCACTAGTGCATTGTTGACATGCTCGTCTAACATAACAGTAGGCTTTACTATCATGTGTCTAGCCTGAGGTGCCTTTTTCAGTCACCTTAAAATGCATGACTCTTCGCACACATCAAATTCAGGCTCATCCATGTGGGTATGCATCGACCATGATAGTTACTTTCTAGTGCACATAGTTGCCATATCTTCATCCATCAACTCCCAAATCTGAATAAATCCTTCTGTGCTATCATGCTCTAGAAGCGGGCGTGGACAATTTTTCCTACGTCCTCTACATACCTCATGGCCGGTGGAATGTGCTCCCCACTTTCCCTTCTATACCTTTACTGCTTAGGAACTTTAGCCTCCAAATTTGGGACTTATGTCTCCATATCCTGAACACCCTCTGCAGCTATCCCCTCTGGCCTTTTCTCTTCCTTTTCCTTCGATGCCTCACCCTATTCTTCTATGTGCTCTGGAAGTGTAGGAGAATTAGGATTTCTTTCCTCTAATTCTTCGCCTCCTCATTCAACTTCAGCTTCCTCCTTCGTGGAGAGAGTCGGGTGATTTACGCATAGTGGTTAGAGTAGCACCTTGGGTCCTTGTTCTCCTGAATACCCTTTTAAACTTATGCTCCCCTTGGACCACATTCAAGTCCTCTTCATCCCCCTCTTGTGGTTGAGGTGGGGTAATGGTGCACTCAACTTCACCCTTACTTGTAGGATGTTTCCTACCCATATGCTCCAAACCACGACTATCTTCACGCTCCTCCTCTTCATCCTGCACTTCAATTGGCTCTCGTGGGCCTATGCACGAGGATGTTCTCCATTGTATGCTTTCCCTCTGGTGGTCTTTGGAAGTGTGAACTCACCTTCCACATATTTGTTATTCTCCATTTTGGCTTTAGCTAGAGATACACCAATGTTTCCCCACGTCTACTACAACCAAGCTTATTGGTTTGATATTCAGAACCTCTGAAATGATTCTCTCTATATAAGCACTTCTACTAGGATATACATACTTCTTCCTCAATGTATGGTAGTCGCAGTCTACCTTATCTACATTGAAGATCAGTCGGCGCGTGTTTGTAAATCTATGAACAAATTCTTGAAAATACCTTGCAGTGAATGCGTAAGGTAACTTGCACCAAGGGCTCAGACTCCATCTTTCATTGGGAAGCGCATAATGTAGAAATGCTGATATATAGAAAATTGAACTTGTTTCCCTACCACTGCTAGTAGGTCCTTTGGGATGCGTCACTCTTCCCCAAATGTCATGCAGAGCCTGTCATACCACTTCTCCGCCCTTTGTTTTACTTCGTCTGTCATGGTCCCCTTACATAGGTATTTGTTGAATCTTTCAGTTGGGGACTTGTTCTCCATGGGGTATTCCCATACTTTCTCCTTTGGTCCATCTGGTACTCCGATCTCCATGAACACCAGTGATAGTAGAACAACCCCAAAGTTGATCTTCCCTCCTATGCACGCTTCTTCAACTATTTTCTCTACAATATAGCCTGTAATGTTGTAGATTGTCCCTTCCGACATCTTACGCACCACATGTAGCCACATAGTGTTTACCTGCGACCACCACTCCTAATCATTTAACTTAGTAACAGGTGTGTTGCTGAGTGTGCAATTAGACAGTTCTTCAATTTATCTATGTTCATTCCGTGTGGACCCTTCAAGTATCCCAACTCCTGTTTGGTCTTTACAATCACAGCTTTATCTATAAGGTCACCTTTTATGTCTTCCTCTATGGCCTTGGACTTGTCATCAGATGAGACAAGCGCAGATGAAACTCTAACTCGCATCTTGTAAAGTAGAAGATGTCTTTGTGTACCCTTCTCATGAGCCACTGATACAAGGGCTCATACTTCCCGAAATATGGAAGCTCTTACACTGATAGACCCCAATTCTCTTTAAAATATTTTCACCCGCATCATCATATATTGGCATGTCCTCCACCGTGCACTTGTTTGTTCTAACCATGAGCAAGGAATCGAGCTCCTTCTTGTTCTCCAAAGTCCTATGATTATATTCACTCACTTTTCTCTTTCTAATGGGTGAATCCCACTCTTGGCCAATGATGACTCCTTCTAGGTATTGCATCTCTAAAAAATGGCTTTCGGGTGCCATCTCTTCTTCCTCAATGACTACCTTCTTCTTTCCTTTTACCGCTATTATAGATGCCTTCTTTGGTGCCATTTCTACCTTGAAAATGTCTCCTCTACAACTTTGCGAATCAAACCCTAGCTCGATTCAATTATGCCCTAGGTGGAAACTTTGTAACCTAAATCTTTTCTATCTCCCTGCTTCACTCAAACCCTTCACCACTGGGGACACAAGCTTCTTGTCACATAGATCTAGTTGTCACTCTTGGTTTCACACCCTTCGCACCTTAACTCGATCACTCGGCTCTTCGCACTTGGCTCTTCTCTCAAATACTCTTAGTCGCAATGGTAAAAATGAATCCGCATCCCATCCTTATATAAAATTTTCAAATTTTGATGCATTTATTCTCCTCACCTACCAAATATCCCTTCATTCATTTACCAAATCCATTCATTCCACATGGTACATCTTTACACCCGGCTATAACCTTCTAGCGCACCTTCCTACTCTCTGGTCATAGAATTTTCTTGAGCACGTGCTCCTGCGCTTTGAGTACCTTGTTACTATACCTTCTCCTATTAGATATCATGGCCTCCACTTACCTCGCATTATACTATTATTTCATTCATATCCATCCTTGGTCACTTTTGAGAAACAATCTTCTTTTGACTTTACAACACACCAGAATGTGACTTATTCCTTTCACATTCAAATCCCACGGTCTTTTTCTTGGGGACAGACATTTACAACCACCCCACACGAAAATTATGTGTAGTCCTCTACACATATTCATTCTTCATAGAGTAATTAGCTTCAGGTGTAAGTGGCTTATTACACAAAAACAACAACTAAATTGACAAAGCATAGCGACAATGAAGGAAATACATAATTGAAAACCTAAACTAAATGGCAATACTGCCTTATTACAAACACCAAGAAGACTTATTTATAGTAGGGCTTCAACCTACTCCCGTTAAAGTAACTGGGTAGCCGTGTTCCATCAAGTGCTTCTAACTGGAAAGCACCTGATTCAAGTATAGAAGTGATAACATACAGCCCCAACCAATGTACTTTGAGCTTGCCTGGATGGCGCAAGAACTTTGAGTCATAAAGAAGTACCATTTGTCCAATATTAAACTTCTTATCCCTTATGTTTATGACATGCCTTATTCCTAGTCTTTTCTTGCTTCTGAATCCATCATGTTATGGATCGTCACTCATCCAATTGAATCATCTTTTCAATGCGTTATTCTAAAGTTTGTTCATCAGCTAGACCTCCAACACATGCAATGCGCAAAGAAGGTAACATAAATTCTATAGGGAGAACAACTTCTATGCCAAACACCAACTGAAATGATGTGGCTTTGTTCAATCTCTTGTAAGTTGTTTTATATGCCCAAAGAATAGCTGACACTTTTTCATTCCAATCCTTTCTTCCAACATCACATATTTTTTCAAATTCTAGCTCAAAATCTTGTTGAAGGCCTCAGTAGTTCTATTTTCCTGAGGATGATAAGGTGTAGTTTTATGGTGTGCAACCATAAACTCATCTAATAGGATCCTGATTGTCTCATTCAAAAAGTGTGTACCTCTATCACTTGTCAAGCTTAAAGGACACCCATATCGTGTAAGAACATTATCCCATAGAAACCTAACTGTTGTAGCTTCATGCAGTCTTTGGTAGTGTGTTATACGCCCACGTGTAAGATAATCATGCGCAAGTAATGATATAGCGCAATCCGAGTCTGTGCATAGGCTGGTGAAATAGGTCCTAAAAAATCAATGGCCCATTTCTCAAATAGTTCGGCACTAGTAATCGAGTCTCAAAGGCATCTCATCACTTTGCCTTAGTTTTCCTAAGTCTTGACAATGATCACACACCTTACAATATTCTTTAAAGTCCTTATACTGATGTCTCCCACCATAATCCAGCAAGTAGGATCTTTTGGGCAGTCACATCACTGCATAATGGCCACCTACAATCCCACCATGCACTTCTTCCACGATATCCTTGCGCTCATGCTCTAACACACAACAACGTAATACTTCATCTCTCGCCTAGCTTGTAAATGTCACCACTAATTAACATAAACGGTGTCGCGCGTATAGTAAGTGCTTCTTTTCTAATGCTTTCATTCCTTCTGGTGCCATACTTGTTCGTAGAAAGATAGTAATGTCTTCTAGTTCCATGGGCGCGTGTTATAACTTATATAATTGTGCATCTGGCATTGTCTCTTCAATTGTTTGTGCATCTTCTCCTGAATTGATTCTAGATAAATGATTTGGTCCAAAATTAATTTTCCCTGGCTTTACCACAACTGTGAAGTCAAACTCTTGAAATAAGAGCACCCATCTACATATGCGCCCCTGTAATATAGGCTTGTTTACCAAGTACTTCAATGCCATGTGATATGTATAAATCACAAATGGTGTTGCTAACAAGTACCATCGAAACTTGTACAATGCATAAATCATTGACAAAGCTTCGTGCTCTCTAGTTGTATAATTCCTTTCAACATGAGTCAGCTTCCTACTAGCAAAACAAATTGGATGATCTATAATACCTTTTCCAGGTTGAGGTAACACAGCACCAATGGCCATAGCAAAAGCATCCACATGCACATGAAATGGTCTATCCCATGAGGGAAAACGCATAATGGGCACGGTATTAAGTTTCTCTTTTAATATCTCAAACACGTGCTGCTGCAGTTCTCCCCAATAAAATGTACCTTTCCCCTTCAGTAATTCTTCTAAGGGTACAACAATTTTGGCATACCCTTTTATGAATTTTCTATAATATCTTGTATGACCTAAAAATCCACGCACCTCACTTTGACTGGTAGGTGCTTCCAGGCCTAAAATGACTGCAACCTTAGCTGGATCAACTAGAAAACCTTCCTTGTAGATTATATGTCCTAACAGTATCCCAAATGGTGTAGCAAATATGCACTTCTTGATATTCAAAGAGATACTCAATTGTGTGCATCGTTCAAACATTAAGTGCAGATTGTCACAATGATCTTTCACAAGCCCATATACTATCCAATCATCTAGGTAGACCTGTAAGAATTTGTGAATAAAATCCTTGAATGCTTGAACAACTATGTGCGAGAATACAGTAGGCACGTTTTTCAATCCAAAGGGCATCACAGTGTAGGAAAAACTACCCCTTCTAGGTTCTCAACTTCCTCGTCATCCACGACGTAAACCATCTTTCCTTTCTCTTTCTTAAGGAAAGCGTGTTCAAGTAGTATGGAATCCATTTCTTCTTCCTTTTCAAAACATGCTCTGAACTCTACCTCACCGAACAATTCCTGAATATGATCTTCTGTTTTTGCACTATCTCCCATAGTTAAGCACTTGACAAATTTTAATGCCTCTTCTACAGGAGGTTTAGTCAAGAAGTAGTCAAAAGTTTGGATCATACTGTGATCAAATATTGTCGACTTCCGGTTTCTTGATGTAGTTATGCATATACATACCAAGCACGTGTGCATCCTTGTAGTGTAGAATATAATCTATGCACCCAGAGTGAAGGTGGTAATACTTCTTGTCTTGTTGTCCAGAGTCTCTCACACTGTTGAATGTGATGTTGAATAGGTTGATCACCATGATAAGTGCATATTTGCATAGGTGCATTGTTCCTTATAAACTGGTAGACAAGGCTATTCCAATTTCTTCCTATTTTATAAGATTATCTCTGTGGACTACCCACCAGTGCGTTGTTGTCCCGCACAATGTATATACTAACATATCTCTCCTTGTAACTTGATCTACCCACTATGTTTCCATGGCCTTCAGAAAGGCAAGAAGATCTTCTGTCCCTGTATACCAAGGTACTATGCTACCTATCCGTCAAATTGAACAAAATCCATTCTTGTGCGCAACCACACTTTTCACCTCACGTCCTACTAATTCATATGTACCATGAGCCCAATTGTCACAAGCAATACTCATAGTATCACTAATAGAATGAGAATCCTCCCACTGTAGGATTCCTTCTTTTGATGGCTCATGACCTCTCGGTCCTGAATAATGTGTACATAGACTCTGTTTAAATCCTCCTCACTTAGAGGCTCAACATAGGGTGTAGACTTCCCATTTTTCAAAGGTATCACAACCCTTTCCTCCTTGTTTTCAAAGTTGATATACCCCTTATTGAATCTCAAGTCAGAATTATTCGCATAACACCAAGGGCGTCAAGCAAGGTGGAAAATTGTATGCTTCGCAAGTACTAATACCTCAAAATCCCGTGAACTTGGCCCCTTATATAGTTATAGATGCATCTTTCAATACTCCTATGGGAGTGGCCTTAGTCCGGATTGCCATGAGTAACACATTAGATGATGGCTGCAGTGGATGCCTCCCCATTTGTACCCATGCATCTAATGTCAGCACATTTACTTTTGCACCTATATCGATCTATATGTTGCTCATGCGGTCACCCATCCACAATAGCATTTAGACTAATTTCTTTATCATAGTCAATGCTTTATCGGGAATATTTACATGCAAAATTCATCGTCCGGTCTCAAGACTTACGCGCGGAGTGTTCCCTTTTAACCGAATTCCTAATAGTGGAATAATGTTCTCCTAGCGCTACATCTTGCACACCTCCGGAAAATCATCGATATCAGTTTGGACTGTCTCGATGCTTTTTTCTGCTCCTTTAGGTACTATATCTCACCATGAAGATTCCTTAGCACTTCCATGATATCCTGGTAAACTTCCTTCTAATGAGTAGGATCTGGGTACCTCGCATGCAAAACCTCCTCCTTGGTGATCGTAGGATTCTAGTGCAATGCCTCTCTCGCGCATGTTGCTTCAACACATGTATTAATCTTCACTATCAATGCCTCAGGGCCTTCTGTTATCTTGGGCATCCATTGGTCTTCTACCATGTGCTAGATTCTAACCATCTCGGCACCTTTGTTTTCTTACTTATGCTACTTACTCAAATGCTCATATAAGTCTGGGCACTCTTCATAGCTATGGTTCTTCCCAGAAAGAACATGTAATATTCTAAGGACATTCGCGCCTATAGTGGTCAAGAGATCCACATGTATAACATGTTCCACGAGGGAACTCTCCTCTTCCTCCACTTCGGCCTCATCCTCCATATCCACCACGATATCCACATCCCCTTCCACAACCTCCTTCAAAATGCCCCTCATTCTGGCATAGCATGTTTGATTATGATCCTGATCCTGGTGCTCATTCTTACCCTTAGAACTATTTATTATTCTTGTCTGTTGTATTCTAATGTCTATAGCTTCCTGGATTTGACCAATTAACTGACAATCCTTAGTATCATGGGTCGTGGACCTATAAATCTTGCAAAAGCAAGATACATTCTTCCTTATCGTGTGCTGTAACAAAGGACAGTCACTAGTATCATGATTCAAGTGACAAATTTCATAGTCCAACAACGGCGAGCGTCTGAGATCTCTGAGGAAACTATCCTTGGTGTGACCTTCTACTTCACAATCTGTACACCAAATTCCTGAGCGTGTTTCATGGGATGAATTTTCCAATAGCTTCTCTAACTACTTTGTCATAGCTACAATCTGTGCCTCTAGAAATGGACTAACTCCAGTGTTAATGCTCCCAACTTCCTCAGCACGTAAAGTTGCTTCCAATGCTTCACGTAGATCAGTGTATGTCTTATGTGATAACACCCTTCTAAAAGGTGTAATCAACCCTCCAATGAACCATTGTGCATGTTGGCTAGCATGAATATCATAAGATAGCTTAGATAGAAGTGTCTTAAAATGAGCATCATACTCACGTACACTCTCAGTAGTGCCTTGCTTGATATCTTTGAGCGCACTTATACTCTTCTGCTCAAACTTAGGGATATGGAACTCTTTCAAGAAAGCATCTCTCAATGCTGCATAATCCACGCAAGTTTAATTAGGGTCAAACTTCCTATACCGATTAGGCACGCTCCCTGTAATGTAGTAGCGAATTGTCTTGCCTTTCACTCAGTATTGTAATCCCCTTAGCGTGCCACAAGATTTCACACATATGCACATGTTCGGCAGCATCCTCTATACCTCTATACTCAGGAGATGAAGAGACATCTCCATATAGATATTATGTGGTTGTTGCGGACCTTGACCACCTAATCTGGAACCTCCTATGTTCCCTCTGCCTCCAAAACCACCAGATCCACCGAACTAGAACCACCTATACCTCTTGATCTGCCACCTATAGTTGGAATAGGGCCTATAGATGTACTTCCACTGTGCTCCGATAGTAGTACTATACTATACCCCTATAGTCTGTGAGGTAGTTCCACTTCCAGAGGTGAATCCAACATTCTGCACGCTCACATTCGTGTAGATGATGTGCCTAAGAATGCTCCTCCAAATGAAATTGAAGTCGTTTGTCCTGCCATTGATGTACTTGATCCCTGACTTACTCCTGCTTTCCTACTTCCCAAGTTAGTTTGTTGGTTACTTGTCGTACTAGATACTGAAAAACCAAGCACAAAGGCTAGGTCACCAGGTGGATTAAGATGCGCGCCTGCGGCCCAAGTAGTCTCTGTTGGCGCACTTTTATGTGAGGCCGAGAAGGGATCTCTATCATGATTTCCAAGATGGGGGAGTTCTAATGCTCTGGCTCCTCATCTTCTACGTGAGCCGTAAATACTTCACGAGCGATCTCTCTCCTCCGTGTCATACTCTCTGTAGCGGAACATTGATTCTCTATCACCCTCTCACATGCCTCATCATACTTAAGCTGCATTTCCTCTATGTTTCTCTGCCACTAGGTCTACCATCTTAAAACAAACTTGTACCTTCCTCGCGCGTGGTGAAGTTTAGTTAGCCATCGGTTTACTCTCCAGGTTTAAAGTTACCATTAAGATCTTGATTGCTAGTGGAATACCATGCAAATATGTTCCTCTTGGATACCACAAAAACTGGAATTCAGCTACCTCTGGGCAAGAGTACATCAAAATTGAATATTCTAAAATATAATTGTTTAGAACACCACGAAACCACATATCCATCGCGCGAGTCCAGATCAGATCAACATCATAAAGAGCCTGAAATTCTTCCTATGTCCAAACAAGTGCGTGATACCTCCAATTCCATTGAGATGCATAAGCAATAAGCCACTCGTATAGTTCTATTGGAAAGATAGCGAAAAATCTCTCATATAAGTTGTCATACAGGTTTTGTTCTACCCAAGTGTGTGCATTAAACTCAAATCCATTTCGAACCGTCATCATATTCTTCCTCCGGATCGTGTATCCATTCCTCAATACTTGCTACTGAGTTAATCAAGACGTCTTCATCGCGAACCATCCACGAAAACAATCTGAAAAAGAGGTCCGGCAAGCGGAACCAATGATGCAGCCTAGAATTTGCAAGATAACACCCTAGTCATGCTAGCACATCACTCAGCCTAGACTGAGAACTCACCAGCGCGCAAAGGTACCAAGTCCCTCTTTAGGGTTGCTATAACAGGATGTTAACATGATGAAGGAAGAAACATATAGATTCATAACTAATCCATCATTCTATAATGCATGTTATCCTCATATCTATGAAAGAACAGTAATCATGATTTAACCATTAACATGCACTACTCAATTACGCAGAATGACACTTAGATTCAGCCAATATCTTCCATCTATTAGTAAATACAGAAGCTCCTTACAGTATTGTCAATCTATATCAATGCGCATATGGATCTGATACACACATTCATACATCCAGAATCATACATACACCGCTCTCTGTGATACATACATCTACTATGCACCTAACATCATATATAGGGTGGGGACTTTCCTTCACCACTTAACTATTCCAGAAATAGGTTGCATGCTATTGATAGCCACATGCCATTTACAATCATAACCACACATGCAAGTGCGCTATCTATAGTCCTCTTATAGTTAACTAAAGTGTCAATTCTATTCTTAGCTTGTCTCCATGCATAGACGCTTTGAACTGCTTCTCCAAATATAGACAATGCATGGCGTGCACATCTCTGCATCATTGTTGTGTTCCACATGCCATCTTTCAAAAATAGGTCTCCATGCTCAAGATTGGCTAAGTCCTGAAATCTAGACTTTCCTTCCGCGTGCAGGTCCTTCCTGTCCTTCCGCGCCCTTGGTTTCAGGCCTTATATCCCACGCAGACTCTTTATGTGATCTTAGAAAAGTATTCTTTGATCAACACATGGTAATTTCAACCTAAAATTTGACATCCATTTGACCGTCAAAAGTTTTTTCTTTTTGCTTTTAAAAATTAATCAAAAATTGTAATATCTTTGGCCATTTCTTTGGATTTTGGAGTCCCTTTTCTTTTTCTCTTGAAAATACATTTTCGAGCAAGACACATTGGTGCAACGAAATTTATATCATTTATCACTAGTCGATATGAAACTTGCAAAGAAGATAATGAAGTTGTTAATAAATATAATATACCAAAATATCAAAATAAGAACCTTAAGATTGATATGTATTTATTATTTTTACATTAAAATTCATTCACATTGATATGATATGTTGTAATCGAATTCGAATCTTTTATATTCTTACATTTATATTGTGGTAATTAACTTTTGAGGACCTTTTTAATATCTCTTGGAGGATATCAAATCCGTGTTAAGAATGGTTTGTTTTAATATACATAGAAATCAATCGAAAATATTAAAAAAATCAACACCAACAATATTATATAGATATGGTTTTTATAGGTCAATTTCAAATATCAATATTGCCAATTTTCATATAGTGTTTAAATGGAAAATTTGATTGATAACACTTTGTTTTCGTGATAATAGTATTATCATAAGGATATTTTCAATCACAACACTTGAAATATTTAAAAACAAGACAATTAAAGAAAGTTTGGAGAACTTATTTTAGGTTTGGACATTCCTAAGGCAATTAGATAAAGTTTGGAGAATTTATTTAAAGTTCGGACATTCATGAGAACAAAATAAGTATTGTTTTTGAAAGTTTATTATAGTCTTCTATATACATTTTCTCGAGAGAATTTTCGTCTAGTGTTTCAAATCCAATTGTCGATCCATCTTCAAGGGATGAGGGTTGAAGACAAAACTTCAAATCAAATGTATTTGAAAGACTATTGAAAAATAATTCATATTGAGAGCATTCAGTCATTTTGATTCATCTTCAATTCTTATTGTGATATGATATGGAAAATGCCTAATGCATTCGAGTCATCCTCTTTTGGAAGTTACTTTTTAAAGATGCTTGTTTAATTTACCTCTCAATTTGCTATAAATTTACTCAAGTCTAAACCTATCTTGAAAATCTAGAATATGAGAACATCAAAACACAAACATTGATTATATAAAGTTCCCACAAAACATGAAACTTGAAAGTATATACCAAAAAAATGAAAATCTTGAACCTAAAAACCACAAAAAAACTTAAAACTTTAAACCTTGAGAATCGAAAGCCCCAAACTTGAAAAGCCCACAAATCTTAAAATTGGGAAACCTTGACACTTAGACCTTGAAAACCTTGAACCCAAAATCTTGCACTCAAAAACCCCGACCACAAAAAACATGTTTAATATAAAGCACCGTCGAAACTTGATGCTTGAAACCCAAAAATCTAAGCCCAAAATCTAAAGACCTCCCAAAAAAAGCCCATCCCCAAATATTCCATACAAAAATCCTAATAACTCTAAAACTCTAACCCTTGACGAGGAAACCACGAAAGCACAAAAATTACATTGATATCAAACACCCCTAAAATTGAAAGATCCAAACCTTAAAATCTCGAATATATGAAAAACTAGAAAATTCAAAATGAACCCAAAATGTGAAAGCTCAAAACATGAAAACCATAATTTTGAAAATGTAAACTCTAAACCCAAAAATTCGAAACTCAAAAGCCTAAAAACACAAAAAAATGGATTGATCAAGTACACCTAAAACCTAAAAATATGAAACTAGAAACCAAAAAAATAAAACCTTGAAACTCAAGTTCCACGAAAGTAGAAAAATCTAAAACCGAACCCACTAAGATTCAAACCTAAAAACCTTAGAAATTCTTAAACTCAAACTCCAAAACCGCCAATAAGGACAACCGACAACACAACAATACTTGGAAACCCCAACTTGAAAATCTTGAACTTGAAAACCATAGAAATACAAAGTTGACTGATATATAGTCAACCCAAAACATGAAAACTAAGCACCCAAAAATGAAAGATATGGACACGAAAACCCTTAAAACACAAACCAAACTAAACACAAAAAAATTGAAAGCCATATAACTTGATAGACTGAATGATATTGTAACATGAATCGAAACCCAAAACCCCAACTAAAAACCTCGAACCCAAAATCTAAAATGTTAACCCACCTAAAAACCTTAAAATTCTTAAACTTGAAATCCAAAACCGCCAATAAGGACAATCGACAACACATCAATACTGAAACCCCCAACTTGAAAATCTTGAACTCAAAACCATAGAAATGCAAAGTTGGTGATATATAGTCAACCAAAAATTGAAAACTAAGGACCCAAAAATGAAATATATGGACATGAAAACCCTTAAAACAAAAACAAAATTGAACACAAAAATTCAAAACAATATAACTTGATACATCGAATGATATTGTAACATGAATCGAAAACCCAAAACCTCAACTAAAACCTCGAACCCAAAAATCTAAAACATGAACCCACTAACATTCAAACCTAAAAACCTTAGAAATTCTTAAACTCGAAATCCAAAACCACTAACAAGGACAACCGATAACTCATCAATACTTGGAAACCCCGACTTGAAAATCTAGAACTCAAAAACCATAGAAATACAAAGTTGATTGATATATAATTGACCCAAAACTTGAAAAGGAAGCACCCAAAAATGAAAGATATTGACATGAAAACCCTTAAAACACAAACAAAACAAAACACAAAAATTGAAAGCCATTAACATGATACACTAAATGATATTGCAACATGAATCCAAAAACCCAACTAAAAACCTCGACTCAAAAAAATCATGAACACAAAAACATTGAAAATGTAAAAAGTTGATTGATATAATGCTCCCTTGAAACTTGAAACCATAAACCCCAAATTGAAATCCGAAGACCTCAAAAACCTACAAAACCCAAAACCCAAACTTTGCACCTAAAATCCAGAAACCTAGAAACCCATAGCCAAAAACCATGAAAACGAAAGCTTCAAACCTAAAACTTGAATCTCAAACCCCGAAAATCTCAAATGCAAAATTCTTAGAAAGAAAAATTGATTGATACAAAGCACCTTAAAACCTAAAACGTAAAAGCATAAACATTAAAACTACAACTCAATCCCTAAAACCTAGAAATTGAAAGCGCCTAACCTAAACACCCCAAAACATGAACATATCTTAAATGCATCCATCTAAAAATGTTGAGATATCAACCTCAAAGCGTTTATCTTGGAGTTTTTATACACCACATTCCTTAATAACTTCATTCTCTTTTTTCCGAATTTCCCATTGACTTGTAACATATAGCCTCAATCTAGTCACACCATTACATCAGGATTTAAGAAAAAAAAAACAAAGGAAAAAAAGGCTCTAAACTCCATCGTATGACCAAGATATTATGATTATTTGATTGACTCCATTAAAAAGGAAAAAAAAAATTGAATAACGGCCACATAGACATCAAATTTAACATCTCAAATCAACACAGAATAATACACATAACATAATATTATTGGATCCATAGATAAAAGAGTAATACACACAAAAAAAGGAAAATCTTCCAAATAATGGTTACATAGATGTCAAATTTAACATCTCAAATCAACACAAAAAAATACACATGACATAACTTTATTGAATCCATAAATAAAAAGAGTAAAACACATGGCTTAAACACATTAGTCTAAGAGTAGAATCATAATTACACTCCATATAATTATAATAGGAAAAACAACTTCATTGTAAAAATAAAAAAATTAAAACACATGCTACATCAAGATATATTAGATACTTTTGGTGCATCTTGGAAGTGCTTGCTGTGAATAAACAAGTAATGATACATTTAAATTTGACGTCTATTTGATCGCCAAATGTTAATTTCAACCTTAAATATGACATCCACTTGATCGTCAAGAGTTTTTTCTTTTTTCTTGTAAAAATTAATCGAAAAATTGTAATAGCGCTAGCCATTATATCTCTTGAAAAGATCTTTTCAAGCGAAATATTTTAGTGCGGTGAAATTTATGTCATTTATCACTAGTCAATAAGAAACTTGCAAAGAAAGTTGCTAAAAAAATATGATATATAAAAATTCAACATAAAAAAACTTTATCTATCCACTATTTTTACATAAATATATTTGAGATATCTAAACTAGTTTATAAACATATATTAATAATTATTATTCATTATATATAACTAACTTGCACATACCAATCTTTCACACTGATATGATATGTCGTAACCAATATTCAAAACATAAAAACTCTTCCCATCTTTATGTTCTTACATTTATGTTGTTGTGATTAACACCTCGATCTTTTAAATACCTCTTGGCAAATCGTGTTAAGATTCATTTGTATTAATATACATAGAAATCAAACGAAAATATATAAAATGATCAACACCAACAATATTGTATAGATATGGGTTTTTATAGGCGAATTTCAAATCTCAATATTGCTAATTTTCAAATAGTGTGTTTAAATGGCGAATTTGATTGATAACAATAAGTTTCCGTTATGAGAGTCTTATCATAAGGATATTTGCAAACATGGCACTTGTAATCTTTAAAAACAAGAGACAATTAAAGAAAGTTTGGTGAACTTATTTTAGGTTTGGACATTCCTCCGGCAATTAGAGAAAGTTTGGAGAATTTATTTTAGGTTTGGACATTCCAGGATAACAAAATAATTCTTGTTTTTAGTCTTCTAGATACATCGCTTGAAGAAGTTTTGTCTCGGTGTTTCAAATCCAACTGTTGGATCCATCTTCAAAGGATGACGGTTGAAATCAATGCTTCAAAGTAGATGTATCCGGAAGAGTATTGAAAAATAATTCATATTGAGATAGCATTTAGTCATTTTGATTCATCTGCAATTTGTGTTGTGATACGATATGGAGAAATACCTAATGCATTCGGTCATTTTAAGCCATCCTCCCTTGGCCGCTTTTTAAAGATGCTTTATTAATTCGCCTCTCAATCTTTTAATACTCGGTAAAACATAGTTTACTTAGTAATCATGGCATTGTAGTTACTTTTTACCTTAGTTTTTAGAGGTAAAAGAGGGTTGAGGGGACCCTACCCTATACAAATATTACAACCATACAACCACGAATGCCAAGGGTTCGACCATTGAAAGCCCATACGGAACCAAAAGAGCAACGAGATCAAACAATAAAAAAGAAACTACATAGATAATCCATGGAAGAGTAACTAACAGCAAGGGTCCGAGTAACTAATAGCATAGAACTTATGAAGCAACAGAGACTTAACAAGTAAGAAAAATAAAATCTAGGAGATTAGACCCCTTCATCCTTCTTTTACCAGTTCCCCACGATCTATACTTTGGGGGCATTTCCTTCTTTTTCTTTCTCCTTAGCTAATTCCATAGAATTGATCATCTTAGCAAGGAGTTTAAGGTGATGAATGATACTTTTAACATTGAGAATGTGAACGTCTCTGATCTAAAGAATAATTTCCTTCATCTTCAGCATTTCATTTTCCATAGCCTTGAGTTCTTTCATTAGCATTTTTTAATTGTTCACTCAAAACAATAGAAGACAGCGTCTCCACTTTTTCATTCAATTCCCTCAAGTCCATAGACACCATACTGATCTTATGTCTATTAATGTCAGTGTCTAACCTGCAATTCTCAAATTCCCTCATAAAAACATTGGATTTGACCGCACAATCTTGAGCATTAAAGAGTTTATTTTGGGCAGTTTTGAGAGCATGCAGGATTTCTATAGCCTCCTCTCGAGTTCTCTCGATCTCTTTCCCTCAAAAGCTTCAGGGTCTTTCCCACTTTCCATCTCCTCACTGTGATCCCCTTCCAAGTCTTCTTCCTCCTGACTTTCACTGGGAGTAGAATGAACAGACTTACCTTCTTGATTCTCTTCCGACTCCAAAATAACTTCCACCTTCTCAGTCGAAGCCGAAACCTTCTCCTCCCTGCACTGTTTCTTGAGGCCGACATTTGTAAGGTGGGATCTAGTTCTTTTGCCATGGGCCTAGCAGGCCAAGCCTCACTAACAATAACCCCCTTGACATCCAGGCTTTTAGTATTCCATTCGAGGAATCATTCTTTAGGAATAGAGAGGCCCCCAATTTTTCATTTTTGCCAATGAGGGGAGTTCCCAGCCTGAGCATAGCTTTAATGAGACCTTGATGCAATGGGTAATGAGAAAGTACCTTTCTCAACCTGAGATATAGATTTGGACAAAGAAGAGAACAAAAAATATGGGAAATTGTAGGGCTTGTTGTTTCTAACATGGTTCAACATGGGAAAGTGGTACCCATAGATCACTTTGTAATGCCCTTCAAGAGTAATATAGGCCATAATTAATTGAGCAATTTCCCCATAAGGATGGGGCAAATTACCTCTAGCATAACCATTATGGAGAGAGATGGGAACACCCTTACCTTGCATGAAACATTCAATCTCCAAGCTATAGTCCAACTTAGGTTTGAAAATGCTCCTTCCTTCCATGGACAGACCAGAAACTTTAGCAATAAGCTTGGGGGAAATGGTGAAAGAGAAATTTCCAACCTGGACGTGGCCTTCCTTCTAGGTTTTGCCACAACTTCACTCAACTTTTCATCATGCCCATCGAAAATGCTATAGAAGCATAACAACCCCGCTTGTTCGAGAAAAACCTCAGCCTCTTTTGACATTGTCGGGACCTTGCTTGGTTCAAGTACGAACTAAATCCCTCCCATTCTGCAAATGTTGTTCTTATTTTTCTTCTGTGGGTTAATGTCTATACCTGACTTGAAAGAGAGATTCCACAACATGCCGAGAACTATCCTGCCTTTGCGAAGATATGAAATAAAAGTCTGAATGATGTTGAGATACATGAAATCATGAGACATCAAGCCACAGGAATAATTACGTCCTCATTGATAGGTGTGCTATTAGGGATTCTTTCCCTTTTCAAGGTGTCTATGAAATTAGCATCCATCTCTTTAAGATCCTCGACCACCTTTAATTCCTTAGCATCCACCCCCATATTAGCCAAAATATCAGCTAGTTTGTTTCCTTCACGAAACACATGTTGAAAGGATATAGTTTCGAAGGAAGATAATTTACCCTTGGATTTATTGATGAAGTCAACTATAGAAATAGAGGCCTAAGACACTCCCTTCACACAAGAGATGATATACAAAGAGTCCCCTTCCACAACCAGATGCTTGAAACCTTTCTCTTCCGCCAACTTCACTCCCCAGAACAAAACAAACCTCAACAACATTGTTTGATTGGATACCTAGATTAAAAAAATAGGCAAGAAGAAACTTCCCTTCATCATCACGAAAAACACCTCCTCCTCCTTTCCCAGGATTCCCTTTAGCAACACCATCAAAGTTGAGTTTAAGGAAGCCCCCACTAGGAGGGATCCACTTAACACCCTCATGAGGGTTGGGCTTCTTAGGTTGAGGTTCATAAAGTAAATTCCAATTCCTAATAATATTTTGTTTGCATTCAAGAACTTCTTATTTTTTCCTAAGGATAGAAAAATTATTTCTAACCTCCTGAAAGAAATGGTTTATTAACAACCTATTAGGAAGTTTTTTATTTTTGAAGATCCTCTTGTTTCTTTCTTTCCATATTTCCCACCATATGTGACTTAGGCTCATTATCCAAAGATTTTTAAGCCCTTGACTGATGAAAGGGCATTTCCATTGAATCCAAGCATCTTGGATACCATTAGGGTTTACCCAAGGAACTGAAAAGCAAACCAAAATAGAAGATAGCATCGGAGAACTAGAGAGCATTCTAAGAACATATGGTTCACCATTTCCATGTTCTTTTCACAAAGAACACATCTATTGACCATTTGGAAGCCTCTTTTATTCAGGTTATCCACTGTTAAAATCTTGTTTATCACGGCAAGCCAGCTAAACACATTGACTTTAGGAGATATGTTCTTGTTCCAAATTTTGGCAACCATTAAGTCTTCATCTCTAACTTCCCCTCTAACTTTTTACCTTAGTTATTTCATTGTTGTTAAGGTAGTTTAGTTGTTAATGTGGTGACTAGGTATATTATATTATTTGGTTGTATGGTTATGTTGTTATAACCATTTATATTGTTTTATTATATCACAGATGTGTTTATTGTTGCATAGTTGCAACATCCTATTTGTTTGTATTACATTTCCTGGATGTATTTTGTTTCAGGTGGTTGTAACCATCTATTTGTTTGTAACTTGCTATTCAATGTATATAAGCATTGCAGCACTCCATATTCTGTATCTGCATGGAATGAGCTTGTAATATAGATGTAATCTGCATATTTTTATATCAACAAAATATCCACAGGCTGCCTCCCTATAATCTGGTTGTAATCTGCATATTTTCATACCAATTAAATTTACTCAGTTTAAAACTATCCTGCAAAATAACTTCAGTTCACCTAGTAAAATTCAACCAAATATGAAGTCTCAAAATAAGGAGAAAAGACAGTCTACACTGATAAAAAAATGCAGGTTGGCACCCACATAACTACATAAATTTTTATCGAGTAATCGTTCTTCTGTACATGCTAATAGGCCTTTCCAACTAAGCTGCCTTTTATTCATAAAAAAAAACATTCCAAGAAGTTGCTTGGCAGAAAGACTTGTATGACTGGGAACAACCATCCACTTTGGTTTATTTGTCTGATGTAGTGCAATGCTTCCTCCGGTTGCTGCTGTTTGGATTATTTTGAATGAGCTGGTCCCCAATTTATATGGTTCCTACAATTTCCTCTGCTGCTCGTTACAGGATCTAGTCTCTCCCTTAAAGCCTACTTTCGTTATGTCTGCTAAAATCCATATTTTTACTTGATGCCCATCTAGATTCCACTGATTCGTAACCATAAAACCTCCATTATATTACAGTGCCATCTTTGATAACAGAGTTCTTTAATATCACAGTTATACCAGAACGTATGTAGTAACCTTCTGATGGTCTCTCTGCTTCTTCAACATTCTGCACACCCAACAAAAAAATGTTGTCATTCCAAGAATTGGCAACACCATATACTCTCATTTTCAAGAGCATGTTATCAAAAACAAACCAAGTATTGTGTTCTTGAGACTTGAGAGCTTTGTATTCTTTGGACCTGTCCTTGTCTATTCACAATAATTTTGCACATGGAGAAAACATTGAAGATTTCATTCTGTAATTTATAATTGTGACAACAGAAGAAAAAAACATCTTAATAGGCGGCACATTGAATTTATAGTCACATTTTACTATGTTGTGGTAATACTAGAAGCTTTGAAAAAGAATCTTGGGCAGCTAAAATATTATATCAGAGCACGCCAATGTGCATAATTCATTTTTCATTTACACTATTAACAACTCATTTTGCACAAATTTGAACAATAAGATCTGCAGTGTTTCATTATGATTTATCTTATGTGTGATAGTCATTTATAATGTTCTTTCCATGCTTTTGATTGAGAAGTGTAGACTAAGGGTTGGGTATCATAAGGCTGCTTGGGACCTGAAAACATGAAGAGGGCGTTCTTATCAGCTTTGGATTGCCAGCTCATCAAGTTTTCTGAAAGCTCGTGAAAAGCACCAGAAAAATGGGCAATAAGGGCCACTTGCTAGCAGCCTAGCAGAAAATAAATGACGAGTTCCTTGGTAGGAGCTAGGTATTTCTCTCTACTGCGAGCAGTAGCATTCCCTTCAAAGAAGATCATGTTACCATGCTGTTTTCTAATCTCAAAAATCACTGAGTTGAGGATGAGAAAATTCAGGCGGCCTCTTTATTAGCAGAAATGTAACAAGACAAGCCAAACCATCAAAACATGATTGAGATACTAAGACAACTGTATGTGTGCATATTCATTTTTTTGTAGTATATGTGGGGGAGTGAGAGATGGGAACATACATCAGTGTTCACAATCATTGCATTCCTTCCAATCCTTGCATTTTTGTCAATAATGCAATTCCTGCCAAAGGGAAATCAAACACAAGAAAGGTTAACACAGTCTTGTGCCAGCTACTAAATGACAGAAAACATTTTGCAATTTTTATATTGAGCAAAGCAAAGAAGTAACCTTATTTTTGTGTTCAGCCCAACACCAATAGGTACTTTCCTTCAGCTAAAGAAGATGCAATTTCAGCTTCAGTTTCATAATAATCAGCACCCATCATCATTGTATCCTGCATAAAAGCAACATTCCTGTTATATTAAAAAAGTCTTTTTCCATTCATAGGAATCATGCCTCTCTGTCTGAAATTCATCAGCCACAGGAAGTAAGCTAAAACATTAATCACCTTCAACTCCACACCATATTCTAGTCGCGAACGGACTCCAACAACAGAATGCTCTACACTGCATTCCCGGAGAAAACACCCATGTGATATTATTGAGTCCATCACCTGCAGGAAATAGTCAGGAAACATCCAGGTAAGGTTGATTAGCTTCTATACAACAATGGTAACCGTGGAAGATAAAAGATACAGATACCATTTTAAACACAAACAATGGCCTTGCTTACCCGACATTTTTCGATCTTAGTTGGAGGCAGAAAACGAGGTGAAGTGAATATAGGCTTTGTGGGATCAAAAATCGGAACTTTGGAGGCTGCATTGTAAACAATGAAATCAGTAAAGGATTTAGCAGTTGTCAGTTATATCCCGTCTGTCAATACTTATATCAAATTCATGAATTATACCGATACAATCAACAATCAGCTAACATGTGCCCTCAAATGGTCAACAAGCCATTAATTTTTTCACCCAGCTTTTCTTACCTATAAAGAGAGCACATAACTCTGGCTTCATTTATAAGCTAACATTTTAAAGATGTATAATTGAAGAGTTAAAGACCTGAGCAGCAAGAGCTAAATTGGCATCAAAAAGGACTTGATGGTTCCTATGTCCTCCCAGTAGTCATTAAATAGATATGCCTGTTAATATACCAATATGACAAATCAGATTCCAATTAACAACTGCTTCCAAGAAAACTTCAAGTCATTTTGAAGTTACATAAACACAAGAAACAACCTAGCCTAAATATCATATATTCAGGATTTTCAAAATTGTAAATTGGTTGCAGGTATTTAGCCCATTTCATCTATACATACCTAGACATTGTATTCTTTTGTGGAAGCAGGAATTATTTCTGAGCCAAAATCATTTGCAGTTGGGTATCTCCACCTAATAATAGGTTAAACATGGTAGTATAAGTACTTAAGTTTAACCATTATATCACTATATAAGTACATTGATTTTTTCCAGCTAACAATCCAAATAAATTTAGAAATACCTCACTCTCAGGAGAACTCAATAATGATAAAGAATGTTTCTAGCAAGAGATTATTCAATTGCAGCATTCTTCACATAAGGGGGCACCGAATATGGATTACCTGAGAAGCTTGAGAAGGATGTCTGTCCTGAACACATATATACCCATTGATGCGATGTAGGGCTTGATCTTAGCTTCTTGGGGTGACAACCCCAGTACTGTTGTATCAACTTCCTGTGTATGCCAAGGAACGAGGTAATCCATTAGTCTCAATGATTGAAGCAAATCACTTGAATGTCAACAAAAATCAACAGTTATTGGCAATGTAAGCACAGAATTAAATGTAATCCTCCTAGCCTAAAGCTAGTTCTAATTATAATAATAATGTGTTTAGTCATTTTCACACCCATCCATAGTATCAAATGAGGATTTCCAAGTTACCATTGCTCTCAGATCAGCTCCCTTGGGCTTCTCACTAAAATAAAGCACTCGACCTCTATCATCAATTTTCATCAATCCATAATCAGATGCACGGCTGTCGAAAAATCACAGTAAAATGACATATAAGTCGTTTCATTGGTCAGTAACTGTCTTTATTGGATATCATATATATTATAAATTACCATTAATTCTCCATGTTCTAGATGTCCACTAGTCACATTGTGATCTACTTGACCTATTGAGCCCAACTACAATGATCAGGCTGAAGGAAATATATTGCTTGCAATAATGTCTTTTGCACCTTCAAATTGGTCCAATTTGAAAAAGGATCACTTGGGCAGAACAAATAAAGCAGAACACCTCACTTTAGGTTACATGCACAAATTACATAATACATTTCCATAGCCATGCAGTTTAGTCTTTAGAAATTTAATGAGTAATGGCTATCAACTGCTTCAAATATGCAAACACCACCAGTTTACTGCTGATAGCCAAAAATCCTACCTGTCATCCATTGGGACACAGGAAATTGTTATATCAGCTCCAGTATCAATGTGCTTCTGCACACAAAGGACATGTTTAGAGAACAAATTGACTACGAACATCAAAAAGCATAATATGTTAATTCAATAACCAAGAATCATTTGAGGAGAAAGTTATTCATTAAAACTCCAAACAAAGATAGATTTCACAATTTTAAAATGTATGGAAACAGAGGTACATGTTGCACGGCAAATACAGCAATGTAATGGGGCCATTTTCAAACCTGTATAAATTTCATGTAATCCATACGATACAGATGATCACCAGACAAAATCAGGACATGCTCTATATGTTTTTTTGTGGCATCCTGCAACAAAATTTTGACAAACTTCAGTTAAAGAGGTGTTACACTTATAATCCATGGGAAAACGAATATGACAAATAGACTACCTTTCAGAATGATAAAATAAGGTTTCTTTTACAGACCTCAAAGAGCCAAGTAAATTGCCTAACTGCATCTGCTGTGCCCTGGAACCACTTCTTGCCATCTGGTGTCTGAGTAGCAGCTAGAGGCTGTTTGACCCAAAATAGGAATACATATGCATAGGTCAACACATATCAAATATATAATTCTTCAAAACCAATGGAATTCAAATTGAATATTTTAAAATTCTGAAATGCCTTCTAATTGAGGGGAGAAATTTCCATCTACGAGACTCCACATACATAGACTAGCAATCTAAACGTTTCTGAATACATGCAAATGAGACTAAAACTTTGAAGCCTTTTTCATTCTAATGAAATAATTTATGCCTTCATGAATTTGAAATAAATTCAATACCATACTGGCAAATAGTATATCAAGAGAAGATCATTATTTGGGACTG
This sequence comes from Taxus wallichiana var. yunnanensis, assembly GCA_018340775.1. NCBI lineage: Eukaryota > Viridiplantae > Streptophyta > Pinopsida > Cupressales > Taxaceae > Taxus > Taxus wallichiana. The sequence continues at coordinate 103,967,929 of CM031237.1, forward strand.
TCTATCTGGTAGAGCCAACGGTTTGACCTTACATTGTCCGATTAAACATCTTGAAGTTGTCCTAAAGGCCCTTCAATCTATTCTCAATCACATTTTGCTTTTAAATTTTTTTTTGGTACAAGATATTTAAAATTAGTATCCCTACCTCAACAAACCCATCTCCAAAGTTTACACCATTTCCAAAACTATATGTCCGTGCAAGGTGACGATTGAGGGATGCAGAGTTGAATTGGGTCAGGATGAATATCTTGTTGATACCACTGTTGATACAGTTGCTCATTGGTACATCAATGAGCCTGTAACATCCTCCAATAGGCACCTACAATGTCAAAGAAAATCATATCAATCAGACTTTATAAAGTATTTAAGTAAAATACCCCTACATGCATGATACTTAAGGCTCAATTGCTAATATACTGTTTAGAACACAAACATCTTTCTTGATATGCATGAAAATTAATGTTTATAAACAGACATTTTACTCAAGTCAGCTTAAAATCTTCATATACACAAGTGAGCATCAAGTGGTCATTTACTGACCCGTGGTCATGATTTTCTGTCAAATGAGAAGTTTGTTTGATACAGAAGGAATTACAGATCCCAACCACATGGAATTGTATATATGGCATGAGGACTCCTAGAGAACAAACTTTCAAGGCGCTCGATGATTCTTTGCCTAGAAAATATTTCTCCAGCATATACCTTTCAAAACACTGTACAAGCTGTGTTACTCTCACAGAGGAGTACAGGTTTGAAGGATGTAACTAACCCTTCAAATATTATGTAAAATGAAGAAACCTAGCTTAGAAGCTGTTTTGAAAACTAAGTAGTTGCTGTCTGAAACTGTCCAGTGATTGAGGAGGTATAGCATCATAAAGTTCAATGATGAGAAGAAAGGTTGTACTATCCATTGCAAGTTTATTATGGAAATACGTAAGGTAAAGGTAGTCTGTTAGGTCACTGCCAAGTAGACAACAATTTGGTGTATGAAACTCCATTTATGGAAGCCTACAAGGAGATTGTTTTTCAATTTTCCTTATATATTCTTCAACAAGGTCTACAACCCTGCCACCCTCCCAATTTGAATTTGTGCCTCCTCTATGGAGTACAGACGCTAACACCACAGGGCCCACTCAGGTTGTACCATAGGTAACTACAGACAGTGTACGGTAAATAAAAATTCTTTTGGAGTTTGAGTCCTGAAGTTATGCTTCAAATACATGGAATTTGTGCAAAAATGGAGAAGTAAAGACATGCTACCGGCCTTTGAATTCAAATAGAGATTTAGAAAAAGGGTACACAATATCCCCACTTCACACAGAGAAATTTCAAAATAACAAGTAGAAACTACTGTATATTGATCTCTCAATTTATACCTAGATGGCCAGCAAGTTCAGGGATAATAGACCCGGAGTTTATTCCATATTAAAAATACATCTAAAAGTAAGGTAAACAATGTGAATAACAGGGGAATATTCATCTTCTCATCCATTACAAAAGTTCAAATCATTGTTATTTTGATTGATTTAATATTAACAATTACACTACAAGAGGATAACAAAATCCATAAACTTCAGTGGACATAAATCGAACCCACTTAAAGAGTTAATGGGATACTCTAATATGGAAAATTGGCAAAGATGTCTGCTGGTGTATGCTAAAATAGAAACCCTTACTGATACAGAGAAGATAACATGTAAAAAGCCAAGAATTTCATGTCTCAATTTTCTCTCTTTGACATTCTATTTAATTTTCTGAGTTCAATTTCTGTCTGTTGTATGTTAGATTTCCTTTATGTTTAGTTTCCCTTCAAATTTCTACCAGAAGCACAAGGAAACAGGGCAGTGCTTCAAGCTGCATTTTGTGTCTGTGGACAAATATCGGAAAGACAGGAGAAGCTCATATATGAAAGGCAAGATAACATTAGTAAAAGTTTCTATGGAATGCAAAACACTTACTGCTGGCTTGGCCCTTCTTCGTGTAAGAGGAAAAAGGCGTGTCCCGGCTCCACCACCTAATATGACAGAACAGACTGTGTTGGGGTCTGCACGGGGTGTTTCGAATTTGGGCACCTGCAATGTCTGCAATCAAAAGTCAAATTTACCCAGAATTGTTATAATAGAAGTGAATGAGTGGTTTGAAGCAGAAACTAGTGCAAAGATTAAATAAATAAATAATTGAAATTAGATGCTCTGTAAATCATTATATTGAACACTAGAACATGTGAATTCTAATAATAATTCTAAGGCATCAGTCACTACAATTTTTGAAATACAAATTGGAGAGAAATAGAGATGAGAACTGGCTGCATAGGTGTTCAAGGCAAACATGTCTTGTCTGGATACAGAAACAAGTATTGCAACATCTGAAATGCAAACTGGGGTACAATAGCTATAAAAATTAATTCCCTAAATTAACCGGTCACCAATGAGATTACCAAATCTGCATAAAAATACTTAGTCCTAGCAGTGAAAACCGATTAAGCCATACTTCTAGAACCTGAAAGCAAATGATTACGTCTCAAATGTTCCACTGCAGTGAATATTTCATATTATTCCAATGGCCATAGATGCATGTCATCCAATTTTTTTATGCAATCTAAGGCTCAACTTGCCCCCACAGACAGCAACAAATTCCCAAGGTCCCAGTTATTAAAATAAAAATTCATGCTAGTGGTAATTCAAGGAATAGACTGGGAGCTTAGACTCGTTGATAATGGAAACACATGATTTTTTTTTCTGTTTTGTTGGAAGTTGGAAACAAGCCCACAGGACTGCATAAATACTCGTACTTCCTTCTGCTAGGATGCCAAGGTCTACATGTTAAGTCTTTCCCCAAACTCTGAATTTGACTTTAGGGAAAAAAACTAAAGAAAGAGTCCCTGACAAAAGTTACACCTAGCAAACCATAACCCAAGATGAAGAGGAAACTTAGTCCAAATTAGCTAGAGAGAACTGGAAGAAACTTTGGCCGTCAAGTTCAAACCATACCCAAGATGAAGAGGGAACTAAGTATGGTCCAAATTAACTAAAGAGAACTGGAAGAAACTTTGGCTCTGTCCAGTTCAAACCCAACATAGCACTGCCTAGCAAAAGTTCATTCTGAAAAGATCACTCTAGAGACTAGTCTACAATTGTGAAATACCACCTACATCCATCAATTATTAAAGTCTATATAATGAATACTCATGTAACTCTGATAATTTACACAATCATGTGATTGGATAAGATGAATCAAGACACAATAATATTATCATTCCTGTTGAAAACAAAGGTATTCAATGATTAGGAATTGAGGTTTGCAGGCATAGATAAATGCTGAAACATATTTGAGTGCTTACTATGAAATGAAACAGGCACTTTTTGTTGAGATTTTTTGGACTGGCCAGAATTTGAAACAAATCTAAATCCAAACAAGAACCCCCTGCATTTTTTTCTTGTTGGTTATCATCAATACTTACCTAGTCTTAATCAGACCATCTCTTGTCAAAAAGGAACACCTTAGGCTTCTGCCTACAAATCCATTGTTCATGGTGGGTTGGGTAATTCGAAAAAAAGTTACCGTGTGGCAAAAACAATTACCAGTGCCCAACAATTAAGTTACTGGGACTGAGTTCGACAGAACTGAAATACACTGTAGTATTGTAAGTTGCAGCTATGATCTCCATGACAAAGTATTGTACCAAACACACTGAGGCCATTATTATGTTCTATGAGGCAGAGCAGCAAAACAAAACAATTATTTTGCTTACCTGGACAGAGCCCAATTCCAGGCATTTGAGAAATTCACTTTCGACGTAACATGTGTTTTTTGACATAGTATAGCATGGAATCTACTTCACCTTCTAGAGATTTGTATAGCCGAGTACAAAAAGTCAAGCACAGTGGCCAAAGCCTGGGTAACAGAGCTTAAATTAGGCAATAAAAAAAAACCGAAAGTTGAAAACTATAAAGAAAATGAATGGGTCCGTTCAGAGGAAAACTTGCATGCGTACCAGGCCCATTACCATATATTTGGACCCTTTGGAGTGGGTTAGATTCGTTATATAAACAGTGTTTTCCTAAATGATATACTATGAACAGCTTTTCCCTCATGGGTATAATAAACTTTCGAAGGCTTCATGCGATCTCACCATTAAAGCCACACCCACCTTAAAAATAATAATTTAAAAGTGCAAGAAGACCAAGTGAACGGTAGCCACAATCTCACAATGCAGCCATGACTGTTCTCAAGAAGATGGCCTAAGTTTAAGATTCAGGGTTCAACTTTTCTGGGCAAATCAGTTCATCTAGAAGAACCAGTCTGGCCAAAACAGTTCATTTAAAAGCACCAGGCCTCTCAAGAAGCAGGGTGTAAATCTTAAGAAAAATTATGCCATAATAGATACAGCTTAGATGAAGGCTTCTAGGCCAGATTGTGCAGAGCCCTGTATTTAGTTAACAACAGAAAGAATATCATAATTTTCTTCTAAACTGCCTGCAATATAACTGTGACAGGGTCAATTAGTCCATAGATACAACATGAAATCTTAAACCCTGAAAAAATCATGAGAAAACTTGACACAAGTAACAAAAATCTTCTAAACAGATAAATACACTACAAACATGAAATCTTAAACGCTGAAGAATTCCTTTAAAATCTTGACACCCACAACAAAATTCTTCTAATCAGATTGATACACTACCAATTTGGGTATTCTCTAGAATTTGAACGAGGTTCCTAAACCCAAAAAACACAAGAAAACAAAAGCTGGTGGTGAACTTGAGAACAATTTGGGCGAGGATTTTATGATTTGAGGTAGCCTTGTAACGCATTTTTTTCTGCCAACCTTTTTGTTTTCTCTAAACTCAACGGTGCATTCTTATATTACAGTTCACATTTGAAAAAACCTAATACCAAACAGTAAAAGGAAGCTTTAGAGCATTCAACCAAATGTTATGACTTATAACCCACTCCCACATGTTTGGACTCGATTTGTTCCTACATGGGTTCATCGATCGAGCCATCAAAACAACACCCACATAAAAATCCCTGCACAGAAACACATTAACAATCTCTCCACAATAGAGTACAACATCAAATTTCACTGTTAGTAAAGAAAAAAACGCACAGAAGCATGGGAAGCCATTAGAACATGCGCTGCATAAACTTCAAAACACTCAGAATTTTATACCATGATATCTTTGGAAATGTCGGTGATAACCGCAGACACTACTCCGACCGTATTTTTCTTCCTCTTTCCATTCCCATTAACACGAATTTCCCCAACTAAAATACCCTTCTTCGACGACAGCTTCAATTTCTCACCATAGAATGCAGAAGACGAAGACGAACAAGGCCCTCCCAACACCATTCCTCCCTGCTGAACATTTAATGAAGTAAAAATCCCACCAGAAGCAATCTGCGCCATTTCAGTGTGCTCAAATTTACCCCTCCCTGACAGCCAAATACCAAAAACACACAACTGGGTACAGGAAAACCAACAATTGAGTGCACGAAAACAAACAATTGGGTTTGGGAACAGAAATAGGTACACACAAATTTACAGAGTTATGGTGCCCTTTTTAAAAGATTCAGCCTCTGTTGCCCAGACTAAAAACAATTCAGCTATCATAATCAAGTCGAAGGCTACGTGGATGGTAAGCAAGCAACCGCACCAGATCCTAGGCTAATGTTATAAAGAAAGTCTAAGATTTATTAGCCCCGGTAAAGGAAGGTATTATTGGATTGAGTAATTTGTTTGATTCATAATGCTCGTGTACTAATTTTATGGGTCGAGTGTATTCTTGGCGTGTGAGCCCGTGTGTGCAGTGGCAGAATTGAATCGAATAACTTCAGCCCTCCGTTTTTGTTTTCAAATCACGCTGTTTTGCTGCGCTGTCGGGCAGGAAAACGAAAAAGAAAAACTGTCACGAGGGTGACTGTGACTGTGACCGTGACTGTACCATCACCGCAATTTGCAATGGAAATGAATGGGAATGTGATCTTAGGTATGAATATTCCAATTTGCTCCTCCCAGGTACTCTTTGGAGAAGAAAACCGTGTCTACAGTGTTACTGGTGGTGCGAAATGCGAGACACCCTCACTGTCATTGGGTTTATATTTGAAATTCACATGCGAATCAGCTTAAACAAATCACTTTCACTTACTTTGTCAAACTGTAGACGTGGAAAGTGGTTTTACAATAAATTAACGATTCATAGGCAATCTTTGGGAAATCAGTGTTCGCGACGGATACTCTTGAATTTGTAAATCTGGAGAGATTGATTAGTGGACATAGGATTAAAAGATCATAGAACAACACTCAAAGCAATAAGATCCTAAGAGTATGGTCCAAAAATATTTTAGTGGGTGCTGTTGAAAAAATGTAGGAGCATTTCAACAATTTTAAGGTCTTATGTTTTTTTATTAGTTTCCTTAACAATACTCACAGAGATATTATAGGATCCCATTAAATTTTTATGGTTATTTATAGGTAAATAAAATCATATTTCCCTCTAAAATCACCAAAAAATAATGGCAGGAATGTATATTATATTCCACATGGACAAAAATCAACCTAAACTATAGGGGGAAACTCCTAGCCCCCCCTCCCCCTCCAATGCCTCTTAAGTTTAGCAATCAATAACAAGTGTAATACACTCAATCAACGATCTTGTGTAGTGTGATTGGCTCAACTCTCATCTTTTCAATGTGTGCAAAAATTGACAAAGTCACTAAGCTTGAAATCGACTTTTGGTTTAGGATGATTTAACCTAAATTGATTAATATCTTAAAATGTGTAGTAAGCGATAGTAGATTATCTTAATTAATTAGTTTCCAAGGATAATTGCAACAATATCAGGAATAACCATTAAACAATGATAAACAATGATGAATAAAGATAGATAAAGCATTTGCGATGATAGAGAGAAGATGGCTTAGTTGATCGCTTTTCTCGTACGATGTCTCGGGTACGATGATCGACAACCAAAACAAGTTGAAAATGACATGAAAGAGCCGCACTTTTGAAATTGTGTCTTGAACTATTACATGAACCAAAGTCTACCCTCATTATGGCCCTTCTTGTGTGTTCATGTTGCTTCATATCTTCTACTTTTGATATATTTTTGGTTTGTATGTCCTCTTTTGATTTGGTCTTATGCGGAATATGAACTTGTGATGTGCGATGCTAGTGTGTAGTTGATTGAACCTTCAAAACCCTAGATAGGCAAGAATTTAGGTGGGTTGTGGGCACCTTTGTGCATCATTTGGCGTTGTCACTACTCCAAAGAGGGCTAAAATCGCATGTCGTTCTAGCCTAGCATGTGATCTCTAGAATGTATGCAACCAATTTAGTAATAATGATATTGCAACAATAATATTGTACTTGTATGATGTAGTGGTTAATGTTAATCAACAATCATTCAAATTTTTAGAACAATTACTTGAAAACAACATTCAAAATCCATACAAATTTTCACCTTTCTCAAAGCTAAAAACTTGCATTTCATCATCATATGTGATATACACCTTATTCAAAGCTTAGAAACACTTTACACATGTTTGATTTCTCTAAGCAATCATGTAATAATGCTTGAAAAAGTGTCAATCCTTCACTTTCATCTAACTTCTCTCTAGACCTCACCTTTGTTACTAGTCCTCCAAAAATGCATATTTAAGCATCAAATCCTCATTTCTTGGAATTAGGTCCCACTGGTAAGTTTTTCTAGAACCTATTTGGCTCTTTCAAGTGTCTGAAAATTTTAAGTTCTAACTCTCATCCCATACAACTTATTCCTCCTTTATCGTTTTTACTCATTCCTCTCAATTAGTCCTAGTTTTGTACAAATCACTTTTCCTAGAGAAAATTATAAATCTTCATACAAATGTGGAATATGTTACAGACACCCATTTTGGCCTTCTTTCTCTCAAATGAATTTATTGGCTTATCTCCTTATACTGACCCATCCGGTTCAATTGCTCTCCTTTAGTTCAACTAGGTCAACTAGGGTTTTTAGCACTTTTCAAGGGTTTGGTAGTTTATACCTTTTCCAACCTTAGTGACTCCTTTATCCACTTCGTACAAACTTGTTCACACTATTTTTAAGGCTTACCTAACCCTTTACTTCATGATTTATATTGTTTTCAACTTTGTTCTACTTATCCCTCTTCTTTGTTCTTACTCTACAAATGCTTCCTCTCCTCTGTTTTATGTTTCCCTTGATTGGCTTTAAGTGTCCTTGAATAGTTTACCATCTCACTTCCATTTACACCTATCAACCATCTTAATCACTATCTTCTTCAACTCTACAAGTCATTCCTTCACCCTTCTTAGGTATTTTTTCCTTTCAAGGCTTCTTATTAGGTCTATACATGACAATCCTTGTTCCTTTAGGATTCTTGATTTTATAAGTTGTATTCACCTTCCCTAAGAGTTTACACAAACTTTATTAACACTTTATAGCATTTTAACACCCCTTGATTAATGGCATGATGACTAAGATCATTGGTTCTTCCTAATTTTTTCACAAGACTCTTGATTGTATTCCACTGTTTTCTATAGCTCTTATATGACAATGTTTTCTAATTTCTTTACCGCGTTTTATTACTTTTCCCCTTCTTCAAGACATGCCATCATTCTTATCAAATATTAGTTCATTCACAATGTCAATACTAAAAAATAGAGAACAAGGGTTTATCCATTTATTATGTTTCACTCATAGAACTCTCCTAAACAAGTTATACTCGAAGTTGGATTGTATTTCTAGATTTTGGTGGTTAAACTAACTTCAAAACCCTTAATTCTTCTCCAACATCTCTTCCTTAATTGTACTAAAGAGTGTTTTCTTTCCTATTCTAAATTAATAAAATAGAATAACAAAACAAACTGACCTCGAGAAGGCACAAGGTTTATCGATACTCGTGATAAATGATGGTGATACTAAGGGATAATGGTATGTCACTATAAATAGTTGTTCCTTCTTCTTCTCGCTTATAAAGAAACCTACAATCAAAGATAGGAGAAAAATATGTTAGATAAGATGGGTAGGAGCTGCTCGAGAAAAGGCCGATTCCAAGAATCCAAAGGGACTTCCTTGGAGGATGTCAGCTCATTGTTAAACAATTAAGTGAATTGACAATATAGATAAAATGATAGATATTGACAAAGATAGATAAGATGATAGGCATGAAGCTAGAATTCTAGATTGAAAGGAAATTCCAACTTAGCTTCAAATGTGGCTTAGGCTAATGTGGAGGCTATCTGGATGGATTCGAAATAATCATACCAATAGTCTAATGTTTCTTGTTGGATCTCGTGGAGGAACTCAAACTAATCCTTGATATCTTTGATGTTGATTGCAAATCGGATCACACACAACGTAAGCTCATGAAGGATGTCAACTTGTTCCCAGTTCCCAAAAAGAAAGGTTGTTAAACAATTGGGAGGTTGTAAATGCTTGTGATGGTGTGTGATTAGTCTCCGGAGCAGTCATCTAAAACATTTAGACATACTTGCAAAAGGCATGTTAAGTGCAGGGATATGAATAAAGTTTGATAAGATGCTATGATTAACTAAAAATATACTGAAAAACATGAATCACGGGCAATTCAGAGGAATTTCGGGTGATTTAGGAAATCATGGGCGATTCAAAGGACTCGCTAACAATCTTTGTGATTAACTAAAATAGAAATATTTTATAGTAATTCAATGCTATAGAGCAGTAAAATGATTGAATAAATGAAATGATAAAATACCAAAATATACCCAAGCAAACTAAGCTAGAAAATGTGAAACCCTAATGTGCAAGAAGGGTTAAGAAAATCCTTAGTTGATTCAATATTTTCATGGGACTGCGTCGTAGTGTAACCCAGGTGAATAAGAGGAGAAAACCATTATACAGAAGCCCAAGAAATGTAGATCTGAGATGTCTGACCAGACTGGTGCGCTTGAAAAGTGATAGGGGTGCCCGTGGGCACCCTAGTATGAGATCAGGGTGCCTTGGTTTATAGAAATGGCTAGGAAACCTCCTCTAAAGTGTCGTTGGATGTTCTCTTGTATTTACTTCCTGTCACACTAATGTTGCTTAATTGCATCAAATATCGTTGTGGATAGGAGATGGAAGAATCACCTGCGCAAGACCCAAGATGAAACATCAAAACCCTAAAAAATAAAGATGCATATGAAGGGGTCGGATTGTCCTCAGTGGCCAAAATGGTGGACTTACTAATTGAGTGTTGCACTACATCTCATACCCAATGTAGTTCTAGGTGTGTGTGTGCCAAATCATGCCCTAGGTTGCTCTTGTGCTAGTCATACTTTGTGAAGTAATGAACAAATAACTAGATGTAGAATGTAGTAAATATGTGCATGGAAACAATAGACTCCCCTCCTATGAAGTGTGATGCATATGAACTAGCCTTGTGTGCCTTGTGATGGAGCTAGATGGATGCAAATGTAGCTTTAGATGCCTTTGATGAATGCAAATTTGGATGGTAATAATAGATGCTTAGTGTTTGGTCCCTCATTATGGTCACATAAATTTATATTTATATGGTTCTCTTGTTCTAATTTCATAATTAACCTTGAAAAGGTCGACCACCAAAAAGATAGAAAGATCAAATAGCTAAAAAAGTGCCCAAAGGTGAGAGTAAAGTGCAAATAGGATCAAGGTTCCTAGAGGGGACCAGGGTGCCTAGGGCACCCGATCTGGTAGGCGCCCCAGGTTAGAAATAGGAAAAACACATAATGACAATACATATTGGGAAAGTGCAAGTGTAAGATCAAAAATACGATAACAAGCAATGTAAAAATGGCCAAAGACATGGGTTAATTATTACTCTTTTCACTTAAGAACCATATGAATAGTAGTATGAGACTGAGACTAAATAATGACTCAAAGTGCGTGATTTTGTGTCTACACATTATAAAAAAGATTGATTTCTCTAAAAGCGATAAGTTGATACAAAGGAGAGATCAAAATGATTGATTTGGTTAAAGTTGATGTTATAAAAATAATGATGAGGTAAATATAAGTACCTTGAAGTGATAAGAAGGTAAAAAAGTCCTACAAATGGTAATTTGAGGTTGATATCGAGTTGATTGTTGATATCCTGGGAGGTATGTTGAGGACCAAGCTACAAAAATTGATATGTGAAGGGTTTTGGAGAGATTTTTGGTGTTGTGGATGTTGTTGATTTTCTTGAGGATCTATGGAGTGATAGGGATTCACTTCTTAACAGAAAATAAGATACAAGAATGTGATAAAAATTTCTTAAAATCCCTAAAACAAGAGTGAAAACTCCTATTTATAATCGCCTATAATTTGTTAGAATCGTCAGCGATCAATGAATTACGGGAAAACATTTAGAAATGGTTAAAACCACTTCCTTAATAGGATTTTTGGGTGACTAGACGAGGGAAAATGGTTGTAAGGAGTTTATACGAGTTGGGGAGGTTAGGAGGTTGAGGTAAAATGGGTTAGGGATAGTTTGAAATGGTTAAGTGGTTTTAGGGGAGGTTAAGGTAATTATATGGGTAAATAAGAATTTTTAAGGGAGTAAAAAGTTGATTTTATGGGATGGAGGGAAATGATTTAGGGATGTGTTTATAATGATAGGTTTGATTAAATAATGTGTGTATAGGAGAAAGTAGGTTGGTGATGAAAAACCGATGTCTACATTTGCCCCTTTTTGTCGAGTAGTTTGTGATGGCTAAACTATTGGAAAAAAATGGTTTGAGATAGCTTGTTTTGTGTTTGGATGGGTGATACCCCCTCAAACTGGGGGTGATTGAAACAAACTGTAAGGATCACAAACTTGATTGAGTTGATTGGATAATTTTGACATGTTGTTGCATTTTAAGTTTCCCCAAGACAAGGTATCAAAAGAAGATGGATGTTGCCATGGAATCAAGTGATAGAGGAACCAAATGGTTCATGTCCTATAGACGTATAGTTTACCCATGCTAACGTTGTAAAGTGAATCCGTGAAGGATTGATGGTTGTGATAGTTTTAGGGACCCTTAAAATGAGGCACATTTTGGATAAGTATGCTATGCAAGTGTGATAATGTTGTTGAAGTTGAAAAATGTGTGTTTTTGATGATTAAAGGGAATCGTGAGTGATTGTCATGAATTGTGAGTGATTTAACCCAATCGTGGACGATTATGGGAATCATTGGCAATTATAAGAATCATCGGTGATACTATGGAGAGAAGATTGAATCCCTATAAATAGCCGAGTTTGATCACGGTAATTTCATTTTTATCGTGCAATTTGGTGAGATTTAGAGCTCTAATTGAGTAATAATTGAGAGATGGAGGTTGCAGGAGGATCTGGAAGGCATAGGAGGCCCACCCAAGGGGAGGTAAGTACCTTTTTTGACATTTTGTGTGTTTTTAGTTATTTTTAATTTTTGGGGCCCATATTGGGGCATGTTTGTCTAGGCATTGGAAACACCGACAATTGTCAAATCGTTTGTGATTTGGATGAACAAGCGATTGTGATGGATCACTAGTGATTGAATTTTTTGTGGAAATTTGATAAAATTTTGATGAAACATTGTTATAATGAATGTTTTATGTTTTGTGAATGTAGGTGAGGGATAAATTGACCATCAGAGATAAGATTCCTGTGATCCTAGAGGATGTGAGGGCTTGGTTGTTAGATGAGGATTGGTTGCATTTGAAGGATGTGGGTTTGGGGTGGTGTGTCATTATAGACGTATCCACAGGAAACATGGATTATTACTTGCATTATTGGATAGGTGGGATCCCACTACTTGTACATTTTGGTTGTCGATGGGTGAGATGACGATCACCCTAGAGGATGTACACAAGATTATGAGATTTCCTATTCATGGAGAGGGGATCTATTTGATTGATGAGACAGAGAGGGTCGAGGTGATGAGGAGATTGTTCAGTGGTGATGCTGATGGTGTAGAGTTTTCATCGGTGGATTCTCATATGGGGACTTGTATGCTCTGAGACAAAGGTTTGTTCTTTGATGACCCTGATGATGATAGGGATCACATGTTATGTTTTTCCGACTTTACCGGGGGTCGGTTTTCTTAGATGATAACAAGTGTATTGGATGATATGATAGAGAAGAGGGTTGTGTTTGCATGGTCCCATGCGTTATTAGTGCATACCTATAAAGAGATTTGGTTGTGGAGGTTCAAGAAGAGGTTTGGGATCGATATTGTCTTTTTGTTACTGAGTGTTGAGCATATAATTACATTGTAGTTGCTCATCCTAGAGGTTCTCAGTGGGGACAGAGCAATATTGGAGAGATTAGTTGGGTTTTCCAATGGCCTTCTAATAGGGGAGGTGCGGGGCCATTACGGAGTGAGGATTATTATAGATAGATCATATTGGGTTTACGGGATGTTGATATCAAGTGGAGACCATGTGCCAAGTTTTCAGTGTGGGAGGGAGAGGAGGGTGAGCTTAGGGCCACCCAAGTAAAATATATGGGTGCAAGGTCGATGAGCGAGAGAGTGGGAGTGTATATGATTGATCATGTCGGAGACAATTTGGATTGATTCAGGATGTGCCAAATATAATAGTGATATATAAGCGTGAGGATGGAGATGTAGAGACACCATTTCCAATGGTTACTGATGGCTTGTTATAGGTCCAATGAAGAGGGAGTGATGGGTGTGAATGACCAAGGGGTGCCTATGGCTATAGATGATGTTGGTGTTACATAGGCTTTTATTGCATGGTGGTAGGCTCAACCTACGAGAGGTCATTGAAAGGTGTGGGCCCATGTGAGAGGCAGCTCACTAGGGAGGTGACGATGGTGGTGAGGGTAGGGTGAGGTTGTTGGTGGCGATGATGACATGGTAGCTTTAAATGCCACTATTACACATTTAGAGGTGAGAAGGATGCATTATGATTTGAGCGAGCTACTTTGACCATGGAGGATAGTTCGAGAGGTAAGAAATATGGCCTAAGTCAACAACTAGCGGTGTACATGCGTAGCTAGCACAGGCCGTAGTTGATCAATATATATACACACACAATAGTGAAAGACCTTGAGAAAGACTCTCGAGAGTATAGGTACTTCAGTGTCAGGGGCTAAGTTGTAGGCAACAAGAGATATGGTTAGTGGACATATGGGTCTACCTAGAAGTGTTAGCTTGGATAACTACTAGTATTTATGTGAGGAGTTAGGATATTATGAGGAGGTTATACGACGGATGCTTCTCGATGTGCCTTGTTTTGTTGTTTATCGGGCTCCAAGACAAATGAGACCTAGTGTCGATGTAACGAGTGTGGGTCAGCCACCTCATGGTCTAGATGGAGGTAGATCGAGTAGGGGACCCGATGGAGGTTGTCGGAGTAGGGGACCAGATTGAGGTGAGGGTGGCGATCGGGGAGCAACACTTGAGGAAGTTCTCTATTTGCGGGTTTCCAATTTACCCGGTAGATAAGATAATTTTTTATGTATACATATCTTTGTGAAGCTTATTTTTGATGTATATGTATTTGATATATGGAGATTTTGAGAATCAGATGATTTATAAAGACATTTTGATATGATATATGATTATAGATGATTATGATTTTGATTTATGATCTATGTGTTGGTTTTTATTTTAATGTGATGTGATATTGAGATGTGCTTACACTTAGATTTAGTTTTTAATGTTATATTGATATGGATATTATTAGATGATGATATTGTTATGAACATTTGAATTTAATGTGATCTTCATATGTGTTTTAATCTTTGGATAAGAATAAATCAGATGATTTCTTTATACTAGATTTGATACATATGTGATGGGAATTAGTATGGTGAAGGCTCTTGCACTTTTGGCCTTATAAAAATATCAAGACATGACTATCAATGGGTAGTTACATGTAGGATCTTGGATATAGATGGAAGTGAAATGTATACCTTCCTAGGACATGGGAAGGGTTGACATATGTAGGTTACGCAGGACATTAGGTTGTCCTTTCAATGGTTTCACAGGAAATACCCCATCTATACTTTTTATTTTAATGCAAACTCGATTGATGCAAGAAGTTTTCTTTTATGGGAAAGTTGATCGATGTGGTAAGCTTTTTGAGGATGCTTTTATATTTTTAATTTGTGAAGGCTAATCTACGTGGGAATCCTTTTTACATGGGTAGCTATCCTTTAAGGGAGTGGTCTACACTTTTTGATTTTTGTTAAATTTTTTCTCTTTTGATAGTCGTCCTTCGAGGGACTGGTCTCGATTTTGACAACAAACTATCCTTCAAGGGATTAATCTACTTTTATTTTTAACAATATGATTTGATATTTGATAGTTGTCCTTTGAGGGATCAATATATTTACTTTGATAAGATGTATCCAAGGATATTTTTGACTTTATTTTATGTTGAGGGCAAGCCCTAATAGACTATTTTAAGGGGAAGAGATATGTGTATAGATTACACATGTGTGCCCCATGACATTTATTCGGTTGGTACACAAGGTGGATGGATGTAATTATTATGGGGTTCCTGTTGAGGAGGAAATTGTCCATGTGAAATATGTGATGAACACAAATGTGGTGCTCATATTTATGGTTTTTGAGGATAGTGACGGGAACCACATGCTTTCAAATCATTACAATGATGAAGTGAAGGGTTAGTAATGAATTAAGATCTTGATGCAACTACTATCATGAAGATCGATGTGTTAACACTAGAAAGGATGCAAGTGCAATAAATTTATAGGTTCCTTTTTAGGTGTTCCATCAAGGGAGGCTAGATGATAAGATCTCGACCCATACTTATGAGTGATAACATATGGACCGATCCAGTTAGGGGAAAAATTTCCACGTTTACTCCTTTCTAGAATAGTTACATTTTGATTTTCCTTGAGAATGATATCACCTATGTTAAAGTCATGTTCTTTCACATGTTTTTTATACGCGTGCTTGATGCACTCTTGATAAACATGATGATGTTTGAGATATGTTAGCCGTTGTTCACCTAAAAATTCTAACTACACTAGACGTTCTTGACGATAATCCTCATCAGGGATGAAATATCTAAGGGATATATGGAGTGATGGGATTTTAACTTCAAGGGGTAAAATTTCCTTGAAAGCTATAGAATAGAGAAAGGGTGTAACACCTATAGGGATATAGATGCTAGTAAGATAAGCCCATAAAGCAAACAAGATTTAGAGATGTCAATTCTGCTGCTTGGTTGATGGTTTTCATGAGGATTTTTCTAGAAGCCTCAGATTGTCCATTTTCTTATGGATAGTATGGTGATGAAAAACTTAGTTTGATGTTGAATGTGTCGCATAATTTCTTAACTTCTTTATTCTTGAAGGATTTTCCATTATTAGTGACTAACTTATGAGGGATACCAAAGTGACATATGATATGTTGATAGATGAAATTGATATTTTTTAGCTTTAGTAGAGATTAAGGGAATGGCCTCTACCCATTTAGTGAAGTATCCAGTGGTTGTGATGATAGAATGATGTTGTTGTGACAATCGAGGATTAATAGTGCCAATGAGGTATAACCCCCATTTTGAGAAGGGCCATAGGTTTTGAGAGGGTTGTAAAGCTTGACCGAGAATGAGGGTGAGGTTGGAATGTTGTTGAAATTTGATACACTTCTTAGCATACGTACAACAATCTTGGTTGATAGTAGGCCATTAATAGCCCATTCGAAGGACATGCTGTAAACAAAAATATTGCACATTAGACAATATCTAACCGGTCTTATACTACTATTTAGAAGGTTATTAAGTGTACAAAGTAATAAGTAATCCCACCTTTCCTTTTCTTATCTTTTATTTCATATTTCCAACTTGTTTCACGATACCTATCAAGCCATTTCACGACCTTTATGACATTCTAGCCTAAAATCAGGGCACCCGGTCTATGCCTGTCACAACCTCTTCCATTTCTTTTTGGGTCACTTCTAGCTATTGGTCATCCTTATCTTCTTCTTAGTTGGCCTTGTCGGGATTAATTACGAAATTAAGCTTGAGAGCCCTATAAATATAAAGTTATAAGACCATAATAAGGGTCTTAGGTCATTGCATATTATCACTACTATCACTCCATCTAGGGTTACATCCATTGCATCACTTGCATCCACATAGTGCCATGCATTCAAGCTAGGAGATATGCATCACACACACTTCATAGGGGGAGGGATTCCATTCTATTCCATGCACACATGCTACTTACATTTCTATAGCTACTATTGCTCACTACTTCACAAAGTGTGACTGACATGAGAGCACCTAGGGCATAAACACACACACACACACCAAAACTACATCAGGGTCCGTAATGTAGTGTAACAATGCTCAAAGTGATAAGTCCACTAGCTTGGCGGATGAGGTCAGTCTGACCCATTCATATGCATCTTTCATTTTTATAGGGTTTGATACTTCTCCTTACATTATGGGTCATTCTCTAGTTCATCCAACGAATCCAGGATGATAGACAAGAAGTATTTAGAGACATTTAACAACCATATCATATTCATATTTTGAGCATTTACATTTTTTGAGTGCCTAGATTGTAGACTAGGGCACCTCGATATAAATATACACTCCTAGTCACTGTGTAATCTCATCTCGTGAAGCAGTCCGAGATATGCCCTTTGCAGGGTCTCTGAGGGTTCGTTTGCACTTCCATATTTTATTTCTAGATCTATGACATTGTGTGACAATCTTATTATTAGTTGAGTCTTTTCCTTACTCTTCTCTTGCACATTAGGGTTTCATTTCATCTAGAATAGTTTATTTACATTTATTTCATACTGCTTTAGTTCATTTACAACGTTTTAGTCCTCCTAACTAGATTAACATTAATACCCTAGATATCCCCTTAGGTCATTTTATATTAAACCTTATTTTTGTTAATCATTTTGGTGAACCTGACGTATATCTATTCCTCACTTTCCCCTTTCTCATTCTAGCTAGGGTCTCCTTCATACCTTTTTCTTTTATGCCCATTACTCATAGTGGTGCTTTGGACCTCTTCACTATTGTGAACTTATTTCTCCTCTCCGCCATCCCTTTAGATCCATGATGGATATACCCTCCTCCATGGCTGAAAACCCCTTAGATGCCTCTACCCAAGTTCTCTATGCATGAAATTGAAACCTCCATTAGTGAGAAATATTATGATGAGGACACTAACGTTGACCAAGAGACAACTTGATGTTATTATTGATTTTCACCAAGCTTTACGTGAAAATCCCCTCATCTCCCTCATGTTTTACATGCTCTTGCTTCTCAGTGAGCCCATGAGGCATCACTCCCCATCTCTTCTTCCCCTATGGTCTTTAAACCTCCTGTCTCCACTCCCCTATTACGACTATTGTCCCTCGGATCCCCATGGTGCTTCTAATATACCACTTGGCTCCTCATCTCATACCCCTGATCTAACATCATTATATCATGATCTCAAAATCAAATATGATAGTTACAAGTTACTACCGCTCGAGGACCTCTATCGCTTGATTCCACATCCTTGTTGCATTCCCCCTTTGCGCCATCTATCGCTACTTACCCATTCCCACATAACTTCACCACTCCCAAATTGCCCATTTTTAAAGGCCACAGTGACCCACAAGAACACCTTTCATGCCTTTCATGTCGCATGTCTTGACTATGTTGATGATCATACTATCCTTGCTAAGTTATTTCCGTGTAGTCTATAGGACTATGTGATGTGTTGGTTCTATGACTTTCCAGTCCATTCGGTAATCTCTTTTACCCATTTGGCTGATGCTTTTCTCACACATTTTCCATCAATATTGGTTCCACCCTATCTTATGCCCAAACTGCCCAAGCTTAAACAACACTCGATGAACGATTCCTTGATTACATCTTACGATACAAAATAATGTCGCCAAGATGACTAATGTTCTTTCCGATTCAAAACTTCAGGATTTATTCATCCATAGTCTCTTACCACCTCTGCAAGATAGCGTCCTCTTTGAGACTTTTTCCTCATTTGATCAACTTTGTCATGCTCTCAAGCTCCGTGAGACTAAACTTGTCTCTGTTGGAAAGCTCAAATATCAGGACTCACCTTCATCCTCTACATGTGTTCCCAATAAAGCATTCTTCAAAGTCCCTCCCCATAAACCTAGCACTCCTCAAACTTATGTTAATGCGGTTTCTACCACTTGAGAATTGCATGCCTCAACCATATCGACATCCTCTTGCTAAACTTAGTATGCCACTCAACATCTTATTTCCACAACTCATTGATAGTAACCTCATCACCCTACCTCCACCTTTGTAGCTTGACCCTCTAACCTAAAGGGCATAACTTTGATGAGAATTCTTACTGTGACTATCACTAGTGTGTGGGGCATCCCACCGATCGTTGTTTCAAACTCGACATCTCATTCAAGACCTACTTGACAATGGCCATATTGAGCTTCCCGAGTCCCCCACAATTTCTCCCAATGATAACCATAAACTCCAAATTTTTAACAACCCACTCCCCAAACATGATACCAAACCCATCGATTCCTCTTCTAACTATGTCTCTCATACAATTCCTTCCTCCCCGAAACTCTTGACTTTCTCATTTTCTCACACTACTACTGTTGTGACACTAATTATCTCCTTTTCTACCACCTGACTACCATGCTACATTCACATCCGATCATTTACATATACAAACATCTATTGGCTCAACCCCTATAAATAGTACTAGGGTTGATCCATCCTCCCCCATTAGCACATGTTCCTTGTCCTTCTTGCGCTCTATCGGTTACCCTCCTTCACAAATTGATTATCCATTCAACAGACCATTTGGTGTTGTTAAGTTGCATATCATTGTTAGCCCTCTTACTCTTCTCATCCCTTGCCTTGTTAGTCAAGTAGTCCATGGATGTGACCTACTTCTGGGACTCAATTGGATTCATAAATCCCAAGCTATCATCTCTATGACCCACTTGCGTCTCAAATTTATTTACAAAAATCAAGTTATTGCCATTAACAAAGTCCCTCCTAGCCCTCCACTCTCATCACCTTCTCATTTCCTACCCATGCCTCTCCCCCTCCTCCTACTTACACAACTCTCTGCCATTATTAACACCACATCCTACCTCTTTCATCACCATGGTTGACTCCCATGCCATGCCACATCACTCCATTAGTCCCACACACCGACATTCCCCTATTCCTAAACCTATTACCGCCTCTTCTCCTAAATCACCACCTCATTTTATCCTTCGTTGATCATCCCCCTCTTTACACGCACATCTCCTCGATCTCCCTCACCTATGCACTTTACTATGCCCCGAAGTTCATCTTATATCCACCCCTCACATGCATATTGATTCATTCCCCTACACAACACTTATCTCCTATATCGCCATTATTAGATCATCCTTCTACACCTTCCTCCTCTCATGTATGCAAGTCGATGGACATCCATCCCTCGACCTTATTGGATGATTCCTCTTTCCTAACTAGTTGAGGGGCCTAGCCATTAGACACTGAAACCCCCCTCTCTCGCACTCTTACATCACCACCTCTAGCATCCATACATTTTTTCTTCACATATCGACATTTTTCATCATATATTATCACACCCTCGCTACCCGATGACGCACCCTAGTGCTTCGGTTCACACTGGACTATTGAGGGATTACCATTACACTTAACCCCACACATTGCACTATAGGACCTACACATTTACATTCTACTACATTCTCACCTATTTTATCACATATCTTCATAGTGTTCATCATCCATATACTACACTAGCTATCATTACATATGCATCTAGTTTTCTATTCCATCTCTACATTCCTATACATTTATATAGAGTACATTATATCATGGAGTCTATCTTTATATCTTACCACTACATTCCATTTATCATGTATGATTATTCCACACTACACATACATTACACACCCACATTACATCCATACATCCTATACATTCTACATGCTACACTAGATTTCCTTATACTTGGGTCTAGTTTTATCTATCATCATTACACATTCTCCTTCTACCTACACATTTATTACATTACATTCCATACCCATTACACACTCTACATTACATTTCCTACACTACACATTCACATACCTTGGTCATTTACACTCCATTGTCTTCTACGTGTTGCACTCACCACCCTATGACACACTTTAGTTCCTGGTCCATACTCGAATGCCGAGGGTTTACCAATCAAATGGACCTTACCTACATGTGACATGTCATCATACCACATTCCTCGGACTAGTGACCAATGCTCTAGGATATATCGTCACCCACACGCATCATCACATACCATAGTGGTATACACCTTAGGTTAAATCACCACTCTTTCATCACTTCTACATCATCCTATTACATCCTATCATCTACTATTCTCTTCTCCTCTTACATTTTCTCCATTCCAAATTATTCCATTACATTATCACACCTTCCATCATCTGTAGTGGTATACACCTTAGGTTAAATCACCACTCCTTCATCCATTCTACATTATCCTCTTACATCTGATCATCACCTATTCTATTATCATTCTATTACATCATCCTTTATCCTACTCATCACTTAGTGGTATATGTTTTAGGCTAAATCACCACCCTCTCCTTATTCATCATGTAGTGGTCTATGCTTAGTGCTAAAATCACCACCTTTTGTTATCCACCACCTACTCATATACACTTCATACACCCTCATCACCCATCTTGTAGTGACATACACTATAGGCTAAATCGTCACCTTCTTCTTCCATCATGTAGTGATATATGCTTAGGGATAAATCATCACTCACCCATTCAATAAGTCATGGTATACACTTAGGCTATAGGGTCCACGCGCATCTTTCTCTATATATCATTCCCATACACTCATTCTATAGTGATATACACTTAGGGATAAATCATCACTCCTCTAATAAAAAAATTCGTGATATACGCTTGGCTATAGGGTTCACACACATCTTCTCACCATGTCACATTTCATCACCCTACATATACACACTCATCACAACACACTAGACACAACCAACACTACTCGACCATTTCCCGATGATGCACTCTTGTTTATGGTTCATTCTTGACTATTGAGGGGAAAAAAAATGAACCTCACTTACATACATATTCCATCCACTCAGGGGGCACGTTGCTCTATCATTCCATATTGCATTCCATTCCATCCATCCACACATACTGCATTGTCTTGGTAGCATTTACTTTTACTTACTAGTGTTTTGCATGTTCACTTTCTATTACACATGTTATATTTCTTTCTTATATGTCATTATCATTTACACATGTGTGTTCACGCCTTTGTCTAGTGTGATCATAGATACAAGAACATTTACATGTGGCATGGATGCTCACCTTCTACCCTTACTATATTGGTCATTAGGGCATCCACATTCATCTCATACAGGTGTTATTGTTTCATTTTGTACTTAGCATATTTTACTACTTGCTTCTACACACTTTGACATATTGGTTATCACTCTAACATGCTAAGGGGTATTCCATGTAAAACACTTGTTTTTAAGACTACATGTTTCCATGACTACATATTTGTTGTTACTTTTCTGCATTATTTTCCATTATTTGTGGGATTTTCCCTTTTCTTGTGTGCAAACTTGACTATTGTTTGTGACCATGATGGCTTGCGTGTCTTGTGACATTGTGAGTGATGTCCCATGTTTGAAACCCACTTTGTGTGGTATGTTTGTTTTCTTGCATGTTTACACTACTTTTCTTAGTAGTTTTACATTGTCTACGTATTTTACACTTGTCTTATTTTGCATGCATGTGTTCGACTAACACTTATATTGGCTAGCCATCCCTTTTTGTGCATGCCTTGGTATCTACCAAGTGTTTCCCTTTCCCCTACATGGCAAAGTTCTACAGGTTAGAGTGTGGTTGGTCCTCTTTTGGGGCCACATTCTCCTTCATGGTCATCGCATGCACCCCAAAGAGGGACATCATTGAGGGTTTCTACTAACACAACAGTATCTACACTAGTTCACACACATAGTGAGTGAGTTCAGACTAGTCTATGAACTCCATACACAACAACCTTAATAGGACATGGTGTCCTTCAACAATTCTATGGAGTGGTTATAGGCTCGGGGTTACAGTGGGTGTGTCTCTCTACACTTCTCCATCCAGTGGCATCGGATCACCCAAAAAACCATGACAATACAAAGATATCTTCCAATATTTCAGTAGAAGTAGTTAAAGGTTGGAGGATACAACATGGTTCCTCCCTATACTTCTTCAGCTAGGGTGGCGTGAGATCGCCTGAAAAACTTGTGACACTATAGTGATATCCTTCTACACCCTTTTTCTCGACATGGATCAGGTGCACATGTTCCATTTTTCCATTTACACTTTCTATTCTAGCATATTTTACATTTGTATTTTTACACAACATTTTTACATACATACATATTTGACTACTTGATCATTTTCTCCTTACAGGTCCACCGTATGAGAAAAAAATAGTCAAATTGGGGGCAAAAACAACAACAACAATAATGACAACGATAACAACAACACACACGTGATAGATATACTTGCCATACTAACCATGTAGGTAAAGTACACACAACAACTACACATGCATTTTCCCCTAGGTTCACTCTCATCACTTTTTATACATTTTCATCTTTAGAATCCATGCTCCTCCAATTTTTCTTTTTGTCATTCCATGCTTGAGTCTAGTCCATCAACACGTCTTCTTCTACACTCTACATGGTTATCAGGTACACATCTCTATCTACTTTATGTTATTGAGATTTTCGCTCACCAACATAAAGTGGGGAAAATGTAGACACAAATATTGCACATTAGACAATATTTAGCTTGGTCTTATACTACTATTTAGAAGGTTCTCAAGTGTACAAAGTACTAATTAATCCCACCTTTTGGCCCCTTTTCTTATATTTTATTTCATCTTTCCCAGTGTTTCCCGATACATATCAACCCATTTCATGACCTTTCGACATTCTAGCTTGAAATCAGGGCACCCCAACCTATATTGGGGTGAGGTGCCTTGGTCCCATTCTAGGTGCCCTAGTCTATGCACAACCTCTTCCACTTCTTTTTGGGTCACTTCTAGTTGTTGTTCATCCTTATCTTCTTCTCAGTCAACCTTTTCGGGATTAATTACAAAATTAAGCTTGAGAGCCCTATAAATATAAAGTTATAAGATCATAATAAAGGTCCTAGGTCATTGCATCTTATCACTACTATCACTCCATATAGGGCTGCATCCATTGCATCACTTGCATCCACATAGTTTCATGCATTCAAACTAGGATATTTGCATCACACACACTTTATAGGGGAGGGATTCCATTCTATTCCATGTATAGATGCTACTTATATTTCTATAGCTAATGTTGCTCGCTACTTCACAAAGTGTGACTAAAACAAGAGCACCTAGGGCACAACAAGGACACAAACACACACACACACACACACACACACACACACTAGAACTACATCAAGGTTGGTAATGCAATGCAACGCTTAGTGATAAGTCCACTAGCTTGGTGACTGAGGTAAATTTGACCCATTCATATGCATCTTTAATTTTTCTAGGGTTTGATACTTCTCCTTGCATTACGGGTCATTCTCTAGTTCATCCGATGAATCCAGCGTGATAGACATGAAGTATTCAGAGACATTTAATGACCATATAAGATTCAAATTATGAGCATTTACGTTGTTTTGAGTTCCTAGATTATAGACCAAGGAACCCCGAGGTGCCCCAAAGACACTCCTGTGTGCTTGTGTCATCTCAGACAATCCAAATCTTCCCTTCGCAGGTATCTGAGGGTTCGTCTATACTTCTATATTTTATTTCCATATTTGTGACACTATACGATAGTCTTCTATTATCAGCTGAGTATTTTCCTTACTCTTCTCTTACACATTAGGGTTTCATTTCGTCTACTTAAATTTATTTCATACCGATTTAGTTCATTTGCAACATTTCAGTCCTCCTAACTAGATTAACATTACTACCCTAGATATCCCCTTAGGCCATTCTAGGAAATAGTTATTTTGTTAATCACATACTTAGCTACAACTTTACCATTAAAATGTCCACCACATATACCATCATGGACATATTGAATGGATTTATTAGGTTCATGATACTTAAGGCATCTTAAAAAGTGGCCATCGAATCTGCATTTATATAGGACACCACCTACAATGACATATCGGGTAGTGCGTTGAAGGAAATATCTTTTAGAATTTATAGACAGGTCAGGAGGAATTTTTAATTCGAAAGAAAGTCAAATGTTTGAGTGTACCATAGGTTTATCGATTGTTTTCAATGATATTGATAGAAGGGAGTTCATTATTGTGGGATGGTTGATCAATTTTGTGCACAACAATGAACAATTCGAATCATCAGTTGATAAAGGGATGAGGGATTGATGCGGGAACATCAATCCACTATGTAAATATGTCTTGAGTCATCATATTTTGGTTTGATGGTCATGTTAGTAAGTCTTAGAAGTTATTAAGAGACATTTAGAGGTGGTATCTTGAGTCTAAGCTTTTTAAAATTTGAATAATTGGCTTTCCCTTCAAAAGTATAAAATGAGTCTTGGAGGAAATTTTTGGTTTGTAATGGTTGTTTTGATGGAACACGGAGGCTTATAAGCATGTAAAATAATGAAGTGAGGTGTAATTAAGTGTCCTAGGTCCGTACTAGGGTCTACAAGACATAATGTAAGGCTAGAAGTTATGGACATGAGCTTTAGTTAAGAAACAAGTGTTAAAAATTAACGATATCCATATGACCAATTGGCCTAAAGGTTAGAAATTCGGTTAGAAATTGAAGAGGTGATTAAAAATGCCTCAAATGCAACTATTTCCTCATTCCTATTTGAATGGAAATCATAGAAAGCTTCAAGGAAGGCAAAATATGGTGTTTTACATGTGTTTTGCAACTTGTAATTGAGTGTTGTTAGAGATCACAAACATTGAGAGGGAGGTGAATCAATGCAGATTAAATTTTTTTCAACAAAGTTGATCCAGTTATTTTAGAGAAACGCATTCATATAATCATAAGCATTTAAAAAAACATATGCCAAGAAATATAACACATAACACAAAGTTTATAGTGGGAAATCCTTTCGGAGAAAAACCCACTTTGAAACCAAGGATTTATTAGGAACACCAATTCCAAAGCATACAATGGTTTCGATTGAGTACCCACTCAACCTCTAAAGCACCCACTCCAGATTCTTCAAGCACCCACTTGAAGATAAATTGAGCACCCACTCAATGATTTTAACAAACACCCACCCCTATAATCTAAGTACCCACTTAGAAATACAATTTTATTACATATACATTGATCACTTAGAATCAAAATTGCTTACACAATGGATTATGATCACTTTTATATCTATCGTGTTTTATCTGTCACTTCCTTCGCTCACTCGAGTCGAACTCTCTTGATCAATCAATCAGTCACACTAATGATATTCTCATATGATATATCCTTAATACTTCATCTGTTTTCTATCCTTTTACCTTTCTCTTTTTATCTATTTCTCCTTCAGTTCAAATGCATAATTTTCTTACTTGAGCAACATTTGTATTTGCATGGAGTTTTTATTTTTATAGAAAATCAAAACTCTCCATCACTTACCTTAGCACGCCTTGCACTCTTCCACTTTGTCGACTGATAATCTGGTCTATTAAATGCATGCCACAAAATCCAAACTCATTCTCTCTATATTCAGCTTGATTTTGCTATATTCAATGTGTTACTTCAGATCCATTTATGAGACAATACCTAAAAATATATTTCTCATCTTTTTAGGATTTCCAACGTGATCAAGATGAGCGAACCACTTTCTTCTTTGATATTTAATTTCACCTAGAAATCAAGAATTTCATAGAGAATGTAACTAAATTCTCACAAATTCAAAGAGATTTAAATGATGAAAGTTGGAACTGGGGATTTCTCAAATTGGCTTTGGGTTTTCATGGAAAACAAGTTATGTACATAGCCATAATAATCAAATAATCGAATCATTATCAATTTCATCGAACAAAATCCCACTTAACCACATGAAGCATAATTTGATTATTTTTGACCCCATTCCAATCTATATTTGTTCATTCCGTGGCTTTCATTAGCTTCTGTGAATTTTTCCTTTGCATTGCAGAAATTTCCTTTGATTTGCGATGTTTCTTCATTAATGGCGGATTTTTTAGTTATCCACGGATTTCCTTTTCTTTTCACCCCTTTTCTATCTTCTGCGGCTTTGTTCCATGTCTGCAAATATTTTATTTTTCCTACAACTTTTGTAGTTCTTTACGGCTATCTCTATTCCTTCATGACTTTTATCCAATCTTTCCTTACTCTTGCAGATTTTCTTTTTGCCCTATGGCTTCATCCCTTTATTTGTGGCTCTCTATCTCCTCATGTTTGTGGATTTGCACAAAAGCTATCAAGTCCCTTAGAAATTATCCTTCATCATCCTGAAACATCAGAGAGCTAACACTACTAATCAACATTCATATTTCTCTTTCCAAGGCTTTCTCTCCATACATGGTTGATCTTGAGACATCCGCATAACAGCTTTTCACGATACATTTTGCTACTTTTTCCAATTAATGTGACTTGAAATCAATGACAAAACTCATGAAAATGACAAAGCTCAAACAAGCGTATGCTTTTGTGGTTGTTGAATTTTTATGATAAATCTATGTAAGACTATTAGAGGATTGTAATAGAAATATCCAGAGATTTTGTGATAAAAAATTTATGTGAATGTCATTGGAAGTGTATGTGTTAATACAAAAGGAACAAGCTATGAATGGTTGATCAAGGATAGTAGACAAGCAATCTATGAGAGATAACATTCCAAGCCTGGTAGGAGGATTTTATCTTGTCATTATTCTTTATGAGTTTATGGAATGTATGAATAGAAATTACTAGTTATGTGAGGACCTTGTTAATTTCCATAGACAAGTTTGAAATCCCAAAGGAGACATATACTCTGTTCCTTTTAAGAGAATTGTTGTTTTGAATATTTAATATTGTTCAATGTGGTTGAGCATAGGAAGGATTTACAATGGTCCAATTGAGGCCCCAAGGAGGAGATTTGAAGGTATTGGTATGATACTAAGAATAAACCCTCTGTGGTGTTTTCCATGCAAGATGAAGTAACCTAGAGAAACCGTATCTCTATAATTTTGATATATATTATGACAATAATAACTCTTGTAAATGTGATTTGAAGAGCTAACCTGTGGTGTCATGTGTGGGAAGGTATGTATATTCCATATTTTAATATTGGACGTTGTATTTCATGGAGAAATTTATTGCTTGATTGAAGAGGTGACCTATGAGTGGGTAAGTGTAATTGTGAATTTGTTTGGAGAAATACCTAGTTGTTATAGAAGATATCAAAGGGTGAATAGTTAATACATGTGTGGCCATTATATTAAGAGGAAATAAAAATCATGCATGCAGGGTAAAAATCAAGTACAATCTCTCCTTTATCTTAAAAAGAATTGTGTGATTCTCGAACAGAGAAATGAAGGAAATTAACACAAACTTGGGTTTTGAATGTCTCCATTATCACTGGTAAGAAAATACCTTATCTAATAATGAATTATGTCTATAGTGAAATTTTTAAACCTTAAGTCAAGTTATAATGAAAATTATGCCAGGAAATAGCCTCTCGAGATGACTGTGTTTTTAATTAGGGTTTCAAAGAGAAAAAGTGCTTAAAAATATTAAAACGAGGAGTTTAGCCTTGAAAATTGATAGGAACCATCTTGATCAAGTTTGGAACAAGTTAGAATTAATAATTTTCAGATTTCATTGGTAGAAGAAAGATATTTCTACCGGTCTTTCTAGGACTGTGTGCACAGATTAGTGAAGGCTTGTTATAAGGGAAACTTAACAAATGAAGTACATGTTAGAATTTGATTTCAAGCTTGAAATATTGTAGGGAGTTAAAATGCCTTATAAGGTGTATAAAAATACCATTATTATACATTGGAACCTCAAAAGTACAAATATATGTATGATAGTGTGTCTAAGTAAACCTAGTGAAGTGTTTGAACACAAAACGCAAAAGGAGACCTACATGGAATTTCCTAGATAATTGAGTCTTGAAAAGTTGCAAGCATGATATGGGTATGAAAATATAACTAAATAATGTGATATTTCATTGTGAAGAGTTATGAAAGGGAAAAACCTAGTTAAGAGCAAGAAGTGAGTTCTTGAGAACAAGTAGGAGACAATTTTGTAAAGAAGAAGAGTATAGTGGAATTTTGAAGTTTTGAATGCTTTAATTTGTTGAATATAACTTGTATATGAGGTGATGTAATAGGAGGAAAGGCTTGAAATACATGGGTGAGGAAAATAGGAAAGTTTCTTGGTTTAATGATGAAGGAGCTAGTGAGAAAGTGAAAGGGCAGTCTTGGTATAAATGAAGAGTTGATTGTTTTCTTAATCAAGAAACATTTTGATTGCTAAAGGAAATTGAATGAAGGTTTTGTAAGAGTGTATTGAGTAAGTTTTAACATTTCAAAAGTGAAATTTTATCTTTTATGCATGTTTAGCCAAGATTAAACATCTAAAGAAGCTTGATGGTCATCCTTTGCAAACTTTTGAATAATTTGGTGATTGAATATCATTCATCAT
This sequence comes from Taxus wallichiana var. yunnanensis, assembly GCA_018340775.1. NCBI lineage: Eukaryota > Viridiplantae > Streptophyta > Pinopsida > Cupressales > Taxaceae > Taxus > Taxus wallichiana. The sequence continues at coordinate 103,997,570 of CM031237.1, forward strand.
GACTATTGTCCTCCTAAGGCTACATAATTAGTGGTATAAAATCTTGGGTTTTGAGTTTGAATAAAAATATTTATTGAAGCTAACAAGTTTGTTTGTAAGAATTGATGAAGGATATGTAGGCCAAGAGAATGAAAATCCAAGAAGAGCTCTATGCAAATGGCTAAAGAGTATGGTTATGTGGTGCCTAAGTGGCTTAACATGATGAGTGAGGAGATAATAAAAATTAAGGCTGAGAGAAATAAATAATAAAGGTTGAAAGAGGATATAGAAGAAGGCAATGAGGAACTATTCAAGGAGTTGCGAACTTTGATTAGTCAAAAAGGAAGAAAGAGAGAAGCAAAAAAAAGAGATGGAGAGGAAATGAGAGAATTGGATGGAAGAATAAATCATTGCACTTAAGAGAGATGTGGATAAAATAACTATGTTGATGGAACAATGGATGGAATCGAAAACCAAAAAAAGAGGGATTTTCTTTGACAAAAAGAGTCAAGTGGCCCATTAGGCTACTTATAGAGAAAAGAAAGAGGATGCAACTAAGAAGATGGATAAAAGAGGAAGAGAGAAGGATAAGAAGAATGAGAAGAGAAGAAGTCAAGAGAGTTATCCTAGAAGAGGATAAGGAAAATGAAGAAGAATAGACTACGAGAGATAATTTTGGCATCTCTTAAAGAAAGTGAAGAAGAGAAGATTTTGAATAAAGAATAAAGAAGAAGAGCTCACTGAAAGAGATATTCAAGGGGCTAGAGAGCCTCCCATTTTTAAATTTGATTTTTCTTTGAGTGTGTGACTACAGGTACATCAAGAGAAGAAAGAGAGGAAAGAAAATATTCCTTAAATGAAGAACTAAAGAAAAAAGTGAAGACAAGTTAGAATAAGGAGAGTTTGAACCATCTCAAGCTCATTATGGATAAAATAAAGACATAAATACAATAGTTGGCATGGTGAAAAGGTCATGGAAAACTCTCACAGTCATGTGGAGTTGGCTTAGTGGAGAGGATGAGATGAAAGCCAAGGTGGATGCTAGAGAAATATTGGAGTCTAAAGAAAACATTACAAGCATAGGCCAAAATACGTAAATGAAGAGTGAAAAATAACATGATATGGATGAACCAGAGAAACAAAGAGCAACAGAGAAAGGATTTGAGTCATTTGGACTTCAAATAGAGAAAAGAAAGATGGAGTTGGATTTTGGCAATATAGAGTGTATAAGTGAAATCAAGAGGGCATTTGAAGAAGCCCCAAACAAAGAAGAGAAGCAAAAGTTGATAACAATGGTGGAGGAGGCAATGAAGCCTCATGATTTTAAAACTAATTATGTTCCTAGTTGTGAATGTGCAGGTATGACAAAGAATGAGAAGGATGAGTCATTTCCAAGACTCATAATGAAGAAGGTGAATCCAAACAAGATTTTAAAGGAGAAAAGAAAGGAAGAGGAGGTTAGAACTAAGTATATGATACTATGGGAGAAGAAATAAGAAGTGGAGAGAGATGAGGCAAAGAATCATAAACGAAGATATAAAAGAATTGGAAGAAGAAGAAGAAAAAAATTTAGTAAGCTCCAGTTCTTCTTACCCATGGAGTATGATGTAGGAACATCACTCCACTATGTAAATAAGTCTTGAGTCATCATATTTTGGTTTTATGGGTGTGTTAGTAGGTCCTAGAAGTTATTAAGAGTCATTTAGAGGTGGTAGCTTGAGTCTAAGTTTTTCAAAATTTGAATAATTGACTTTCCCTCCAAAAGTACAAAATGAGTCTTGTAGGACATTTTTTGTTTGTAATGGTTGTTTTGATGGAACCTTTAGGCTTACAAGAATGTAAAATAATGAAGTGATGTGTAATTAAGTTTCCTAGGTCCATACTAGGGTTTACAAGACATAATGTGAGGCTAGAAGTTATGGACATGCGATTTAGTTAAGAAAGTAGTGTTAAAAATTAAGGATATCCATATGACCAATGGGCCTAAAGGTTAAAAATTTCGTTATAAATTTAAGAGGTGATTGTAAATGACTCAATGTAACTATTTCCTCATTCCCATTTGAATGAAAATCAGAGCAAGCTTCAAGGAAGGGAAAAAATGGTGTTTTTCATGTGCATTGCAACTTGTAATTAAGTGTATGCTTTTGTAGTTATTGAATGTTTATGAGAAAATTAAGTAAGAAAATTAGAGGATTGTAATAGAATTGTGCAGATAATTTGTGATAATTTTTTTGTTGAATGTCATTGGAAGTGTATGCGCTAATAAAAAAGGAACATTGGAAGTGTATGTGTTAATACAAAAGGAACAAGTGTGAATGGTTGATCGGGGATAATGGACAAGTAATCTATGAGAGCCAACATTCCAAGCTTGGTAGGAGAATTTTATCTTTTCATTATTCTTTATGAGTTTATGTAATGGGTGAATAGAAATTACTAGTTCTTTGAGGACCTTGTTAATTTCCATAGAGAAGTTTGAAATCCCAAAGGAGACATATACTTTGTTCCTTGTAAGAGAATTTTTGTTTTGAATCTTTAATATTGTTCATTGTGGTTGAGCATAGGAATTATTTACAATGGTCCAACCTGAGACCCAAAGGAGGAAATTTGAAGGTATTAGTATGATACTAAGAATAAACCCTTTTGGTGTTTTCCATGCAAGATGAAGTAACCTAAGAGAGAAACTATAACTCTGTAATTGTAAGATATATTATAAGAGTAACCACTCTTATAAATGTGCTTTGAAGAGATAAACCATGGTTTCACGTGTGGGAAGGTATGTATAGTCCATATTTTAAGATTGGAGGTTTGAACTTTATTTCTTGATTGAAGAGGTGACCTATGAGTAGGTAAGTGTAACTATGAATTTCTTTGGAGAAATACTTAGTTGTTATAGAAGATATTTCTATCCCAAATTTTCACCCATGTAAACTTGGGATACCTATTCAAAATTTGAAGCACAAGATTCTAGGAGATGTAGATGATTGTCAAATTCAACTCCATTAGAAGAGAAAGTCAACCCATCTTTTGGCTCAGTCAATTTGGTCTTTAATTGTTGGTCGGCTCATTTTGAAATTAGGGAAGATGCCTAAGTTGGGCGGATGGGTTAGACGGGTCACGAGTTGGTCATCCGGGTTAGATGGTTGGAGCATTGGTCGGTCGGGTTGGATGGGTCACAGTTGATAGACCGAGTTGGATGGTTGGAGCATTGGTTAGTCAGGTTAGACAAGTCACAAGTTGGTTGGATGAGATGGATGGTGTCCAACCCCCAAGGTTGGACGACCTGGTGGTTAGTCAATGGCTTGACGTATGGAAAGGAATGGATGACATGGCATTAGTCAGCTCGGTTGGATGAGTTACAAGTTGGTTGGCTGAATTTTGGACAGCACATGATAGTGAGTTCACGGTTGGTCGGGTGGATGGTGTACGAAGAGGTTGGTCAACATGGATAAGCGGTGTCCAACCCCTTCGGGGTTGGTGACATAGGGATTAGATGACCAACTTAGATGGACGAATCACAGTTGTATGACATGGTTGGTCGAGTCACTAGGCTGGTCGGATCATCAATTCATTGGCTATAAGGATGGTTAGCGACCAGAAACATGTACGACCAAGAATTTAGACGTCATCCAACCCCAACATGGTTGGATTACCATCAGGTTAGATGACTTACTCACAATCATATAGATCATGGTTAGATGACTGTCTAACATAAATATGGATAAGAACTCACAAGGAGGTTGTACAACTTAAGGAGGATGGATGATTTCAACCCAACATAGCTGGACGACCCGCGGAATGGATGAGTTATAAGCTAGGTGAGGGTAGATGAATGAATGACATCCCAACAACCAGAATTAATGAGGCATGATGCCCATGACCATCCATATAGGAAAATTACCAAAATGAATGGTTTCCCATACCTCTTTAATGTATCCTATTGGTTAGTGACCCAAATTTCCTATATATTGTAAAATCTGCCTCATTTTGAAGAGAGATTTTCTTAAAAGCAAAGGAACTTTGTCAAAATTGTTCCAAAGCTATTGTGAGCTAAACACCTTGAATTTGGGCTTATTGTAAAGGATTTTACCTTGTGCTTATGTTATAATGGATTGTGCATGTTTTTGAGAAATAAAATTCATATTTTGTGGCCATTTTCACTCTAACTTGTGTGACATTGCATCTTTTACATTCCATTATATTTGTAAGTACATTGTGCATGTATCTATCTCTTTACAGGGTCTGTAGTTTGTTTTTCTTCATGAATATAGGGAATTAAATATTGTCTTAGACTGTGGAACTTCTACCATCCCTCTCCTACTTTGTTTTCTCTCTATCTTTCACTCACTTGGATTGTATCACCCTTTCTTGGTGCATCACCTTCACTTAGAGTAGTTTTATTTTGTACATATTTCTATCCCTATCTCCTTGGAAAGCATTATGATAAGATTGGTTTAGGTTTCAATTCTCTACACATTGGAGAAGTTGGCACTATGTTAGAAAAAGAAGCCAACTTTCTCCAAAGGATTATCCTACTTGTAAGGTCCCACACTACAAGATGATTCAATGTTATGCAGGTTGCACTGATTGCCTCACACAAAATCATAAGAAATAAGGGGTGCTATAATTTTACAGAAACAATTTTGGTATGCTTGGTGGGATAAAAGTAAATTTTTTAGATTTATCAAGAGTAGATGTGCATATTGGTGGATTTTCAGCCTTTGGAGGCTTTGTATTAGCACATCTGACTACTTCCAGGGTCAAATTTCAACTGGTTTTAGTAGTATTAGTGGCCCAAGTATATGATAAAGATTCAAACTCAGTCTAGTGAGAGAGGAGAATGTGTATTTGAATACTTGCAGTTATCACCAGGAAGAAGAGGAAGAAGAGTATAAAGGTCTCCATCTCTACCAAACATAACATTATCCACACATCCACCTGTTCGACCCTTCCTTCAATCAACTAGGGTTCTCATGCCAATCAGGATGACACATTAACCACCATCACCATAATGTTCACCAAATACCTATGTCAATTTCATAGGTGATAGTCCACTCACCCTTAATGCACATAATCCTATTCCGGTGGTAGCATTGAAGAGCATTGCCTACTTCACTAGGGAGAATCATACGACCCCCATTGATCATATTCAAGACATTGTGAATGTCTTCTCCATTCACAAGATCAACAAGATGGATGTTGTAGTTAGGATCCTTGCTTCTTCTCTCAAAGGTAATGCGCTGCAATGTTTTATGAGCCTAACAGTAGGGTTGATTACAAAATGGGATGCATTGTGTTCAACCATGTGCAACCAATTCAGAGAGAAGGCATATAATATGTCTTTGTTGGAATAATTAACCGCAATCAAGAGGGCCCCGATTGAGTAGATGGTTGACTTCAACTTTAGGTTCAAGTATATGTGGGATCGAATTCTGATTTCCATTAGGCCAGCAACGGAAGGTGTGTTCCTCTACTTTTTGAGGGATCTATATTCTGACATAACTATGATGATACAATCGATGGGGGGAATAACACTGCCATGAGCATATGATATAACTATAAGAGCAAATAAATGCTTAATTAAAGTAGGCACGTTGGAACCTAGGCTACGTATGCCACTATATCTAGAATTGGGGACCCCCTCTACTAGTCAAGCACCTGAAATAGCCCCCATTCTAGCCCCTAGAAATTATAGCAATAGTGATGCCTCCACTTCTTTTATTACTTCCAAGGAACTCCAAGAAGTCATGAAGTAACTACAAAATTTGGGGAATGAGTTGGTGACAATCAAAAGGCAACAAGCTCAGATCTCTAGACCTTACCATCCCCAAGCTCAAATGAATAGGCCTCCGTATCGGCTCAATGAGGCCTCTGCTCAAGCAATAAAGCAAAATATGAGTTAAGAGAAGTCTCAAACTGCCAGGACTTTTCAGCCTTATAACCCAAATGCAATTTCAACATCAATGAATTTGGTTCCTATTCAGAACAACATTTCTCAAGAGTATGAATGGTGTTACCCCTACAACCTACCTCATAATCAATTGATGTGCTTCAATTTTGATCCACTGAATCAAGCCTTGATGGTGCAGACTGTTAGGGTTTCCCAAGCGATGAGAATGGAAGAAAATCAACAAACAAATCAATAAGAGACTCGTCTAGACGAAACCACACTAGTCAATTGGTAGATGAAGGAATTTTACAAAATTAATCAACCTCCTTTCCAGGATGTGACTTTCAATACATGATCAAATAAAAGGAATATAGAAGAGGGAAATCATTTAGTCTAGTTGTTTCTCAGCCCACTCTCACATAACAAGGAGTTATTAGACCAAACCACAACTCCTAGTGCATAAAACCATCAGCCGAGGCACTTGTTGTAGCAACCCTCAATATGCGGGATCACCCAGGATACCAATTTTAAAAGCTCAGGGACCAACCCAGGTACTAGAAAAGGCCATGCCCATCAAGGGAAATAAAAGAAAAACCCACCTCCATTCAATATCATTGATCAAATGAAGAAGACTAATGTCAACATTTCCATGTGGGAGTCTTTGGCAATTCCAGGCAACGAGATTTGTTGCAAGTTGCTATGGAAAATTGGTCCCCTTCTAATGAGCCATCCAAAAATTAGGAGAGGGTTCTTACTAACACTATGCAACAAGGAGAAGGTCATTCAAGTAAGAATGTGAATCCTCCATTGTTCTATGTCTCATCGATCATTGGAGATAAGTTAGTGCATAATTATATGATCGACAAGTAAATCACAGATAAATTGGGCTTAAAATATCAACCAATATTGAGAGAAGTAGTAAAATTAGATGGGACAATAGTAGTCACAGTTGGAGTGATCACATAATTAAGCCTTATGCTCCATGCTTGCCGAATATCATAGTTATACATGATGTATTGGTGATTGATTTGCCACCTCTATTTGTCTTGTGCCTTTTGAGATATTTAACAACCAAAATTGGTGGGTACCTATCAGCTGATTGGTCCCACATGTTATTCAGAACAAGATATGGAGCTAAGGCTACAATCAGGTCAAAGCCAATTACCAATTTTCACATTGAGCCTTATGTGCCCAGCCCAATCAATGTGAATTGTACCATATTTGATCAAGAAGAGTTCTTGGAGGCTTAAGAGGAAAACACAAAGGTTGGAAGCATTTTAGACTTAATGCTTGATGATTGGGCTCATAGGAGACATGTTTTTGATCCATATAAGGAGATGGAAGAAGCTGAGTTAGGATTTTATTGCTTACATGAGGATAATTCACCTCTCCCTAGCATCACCAAATCAGACGAGAAAATGATAATGAAGTATGACAACTATTCTTTAATGGTTCAAGGAGTAGGAAGGGTGTTGGAGGAGGTGCAATGCTTTTGTCACCACAAGGTATGAAGTATTACTCAACTTTCCGCTTCCAGTTTGCTTGTTCTAACAATACAGCTGAATATGAAGCTTTGATCCATGGATTGCATTGGGAAAGAAAGAGGGGTATTAAAAACTTACAAGTGTTTGGAGATAGTGAGTTAATTGTCAACTAGGTTAGAGGAAAACATGATTCTAAGAGTGATCTGCTCAAATCCTACAAGCATCGGGTATGGGATCAAATTTAAGACCTTGAAGCATTAACCATTCAATCCATACCGAGGAAGAAGAATGAGGCCACAGACAAGATTGTAGAAATTGGAGTGACATTTGATGTGGTGGAAAATATCAATAGAGCTAGAAGGCAACCCCATATTCATGTAATTATGAGGCGGTTGTACGAGAAAACAACACAAGATGATATGTGTTTGAAAATGATCAACAAATCATTAATTTTTTATAGGAGGAGGAAGTTGAGTTCTCAGCCAACAATTAAGAGAAATTGCAGCAACAGTATGGGGATCAAGTAGTGCAGCTGCAGACAAACAAATTTCCCAAAGGGTTGGTGACTCTAGAGTCAAATTTCAAACCAAACAACCAATTCTGATAGGAGAATGTAGACATTCAAGTCAAAAATAAGGATTATGAGCCCATTTTGGTTGAAGAAGGTAAGACACTCCAAATAGGCAAGATGAGCAACAGACATGAAAATTACAAATTTTTGTAGCTTTTCTAGGAATTCTCAGACATTTTCACATGGAGCTATGAGGATTTGAAGGGTTTTAACCCAAAATTGGCACAACATACCATTGAGTTGAATCTGGAAGCTAAATCTGCCAAGAAAAAAAAGGTCGGTTAACCCTCATATATAACCTCTCATGAAGAAGGACTGAATAAGATCATTGAGGCAAGTATCATTTTCCCAATCAAGCACTCAAGTTGGGTAACAAATCTAGTGCTAGTTAAGAAAAGGAATGGGGAAATCAGGTTTTGTGTGGATTTTTGGGATTTAAATAGGGCCTCCTGAAGGATCACTATCCATGCCCTCCATGGAGAAGATTCTACGGGTAGTGGACAGTTCGAGAAAGGTTCTCCCTCCTAGAAGAATACTTAGGCTATAATCAGATTATGGTGAAAGAGGAAGATCGGTCCAAAATAGCTTTCACAACAAAATGGGGCACCTATTCCTACGGGAAAATTCCATTCGAGTTATCAAACACTGTAGAAAATTTTCAATGAGTAATGGATATGACATTTAAAGGATAGCTAAACAAAATAGTGCTTGTCTATCTTGATGACATCATTGTATTTTCTAAGAGTGTCAAAAGCCAACTCTTCCATCTTTGGTAGGTATTCAAAGGTGGAGGAGGTTTGAAGTGTCCTTAAATCCCAAAAAGTGCATATTCATGGCACACGAGGGTAAACTTATAGGCCACATCGTGTCAAAGGAAGGACTGACAATTGATTCGAAGAGGGTAGAAGCCATCCGTGCTCTACCATTGCTAAGTCATAAGAAGGCTCTCCAAAGCTTTTTGAAGAGAATAAATTTTGTTTGCAGGTTTGTAGCATATTTTTCCTCTCTTGTGAAGCCATTAATGATGATGTTGAAGAAATTTTTTTCTTTCAAATGGAAAACGAAGGGAAAAGAGAGTTTCAAAGCTATCAACCAGGCCATATCTTAAGCTCCAACTCTCATTAATCCACACTTTTCCAAATATGTCTTCCTTCATTCCTTTGGTGGTTTGGACACCATCTCCACAATCTTGGTACAACAGAAAAAGGAAGGACTAGAGTATCCTATTACGTTCTTTAACCAAAGCTTGGAGGACTATGAGGTGAGGTACTCTTTCATTGAGAAACATGTCCTCACAGTTATTAGAATTCTAAAAATTTCAAGCATTTGGTCTCAAATAATAAAATTCAGCTTCTAGTGTCCCATGTGGGAGTTAAAGACTTCCTCTTGAACAAATATTTGAATGAGAAGCGGGCAGGTTGGATCACCCGTGTCATGGAGTATGACATAGAGATCAAAGTCACCAAATTAGTCCATGGAAAGGGGCTATGTGTGAATAGCTAGCTTCTAGTCAACATGTTGAGGCAGGTGATCAAAGAGAGGTTATTTTGGTATTATAGGATAATTAGGAACATGTAAATGATAACATGCATACTCCTTGCTAGACTCAGGATATGATATATTTCCTACAAATAGGTATATGCCCTCCAAGGATGAGTAAAGAAAAGAGAAGGTATTTTAGAATTCAATCCATTCCACATGTTTTTATTGATGGTGTTTTGTTCAAGAAGGACGTGAATGGAGTCCTATTAAGGTGCATTGGGAACAAATCAAGTTGAAAGAGTGCTGCAAGAATTTCATGATGAAGAGGTGGGAGGTCATTTTTCTCCACGAGTGATGACTCTCAAGATCATGAGAGCTGGTTATTATTTGCCTACACTCTTTAGTGACTGCTATGCTTGGGTCAAGAAGTGTAAAAAATGTGCCTTCTTTACGAGGTAAAGAAAAGCTAGCAGTGCTGCCACTTCATCCCATTTCGTTGACCAACCTTTCATTCAATGGGGATTGGACTTCATTGGGGTCATCAACCCAAATTCTATAGCCAAGGCCACAAGTGGATCCTAACTACGACAAATTATTTCACCAAGTGGACCGAGGTAGTGGCACTAAAGGAAGAAAATGAGGCCAACATACTAGATTTTTATGAAGGGATAGTGACAAGATTTGGAGTACCGACCACCATTATATCAGATAATGCTTTGGCATTCCTTAGTGCCAAGATCATAGAATGGGTTGTTAGGAATGGAGTGTATTTGAGCACCTCTTCAAACTATTACCCACAGGGTAATGAGAAAGTAGAGTCCATGAACAAGAATTTGTTGAGAATCATTAGGAGGACTCTGGATGAAAATCAAAGGACTTGGCATACCAAGTTAAATTCAGCCTTGTGGGCTGATAGAATCACACCAAAAGTGTCAATGGGAAACTCCCGTTATAAGTGGTCTATGGGAAAGAGGTAAGGTTGACCATATCACTTGATTTGCTAGCATTGGAGCTCATGAAGCAGCTAGAGTTATTTGAATTTGAGCCCATGGAAGCTGGTATGCATAACTCATGGAGTTGGAAGAAATAAGGGAGCATGTAATGCAAGCCATGGAGAAGGACCGAGCCTTGATTAAGAGGAATTTCGACAAGAAAGCCAAAGCAAGGACCTTTCAGCAAGGAGACTTTGTTATGATATGGGATGCATATTGGGCTAAGTCGGGAAGGCATTCAAAGTTTGATGTCATATGGAGTGGTCCCTACATGGTCACAAAATGTAAAGAAAACAATGCTTTCTAGCTATCCAAGTTGGACAGGAAGAACTGTCGATTCCAGTCAATGGAATCTATCTCAAGAATTGTTATTGAGTGGAATATCCCTTGTACATACTAGTTTAGATTTTAAATTCCTCCAAGTGCTTTTGGCACATTACATGGTTTTAGTTTAGTTTTGATTTTGTAACAAGTGTTGGTGCACACTCTACATGTTCCATTTGGGACATGTATGATCTCTCATGTTTGTACATAGTTGTGCCTTATTGCTCTTACACTTTTCATTTTCAGGAAAGGTTTTATGGCAGCTCCAGATCAGTACCCATCCATGTAGTACTTCAAAAGGATTTAGGGAGGATTTTCAATGACAGACCAATTCAGGTTGTATATTGACTCCATGCCCAATGGATGCTTAGAGGTAGTTGGTCTCTCCATCTAGTAGGAAGATGTCCCTTGGAGGTCACCAAACTGTTATCCCAAATTTGCACCCCTACAAATTTGGGATACCTATTCAAAATTTGAAGTACAAGATTCTAGGACATGCAGATGACCGTCAAATTCAACCCCATTAGAAGAGAAATTCAGCCCATCTTTTGGCTCGGTCAATTTGGTCTTTACTCATGGTGAGATGGCTCACCAAGAAGAATGCTTAAATTGTTGGTCGGGCTCATTGTGAAATTGGGAAAGACGCTCGAGGTTGGGCAGCCAAGTTGGACGAGTCATGAGTTGGTTGGCTACGTTGGACGGTTGGAGCATTGGTTGGTTGGGTTGGACGGGTCACAAGTTGGTCATTCGGGTTGGGTCAAACGAGATGGATGGCGTCTAACCCCTAGGTTGGACGACTTGGTGGTTAGTCGGTGGCATGGCGTATAGAAAGGGATGAATGACATGGAATTGGTTGGCGGGTTGGATGGGTAACAAGTTGGTCGAGTTGGGTTTTTCACTAACTTTTGGATGGTGTAGGAGAACAAGTTCACAGTTGGTTGAGTGGATGATATACGAAGAGGTTGGTCGACATGGATAGTCATTGTCCAACCCCTTCAGGGTTGGTGATGCAGGGATTAGACGACAAAATCATATGAATGATTTGTAGTTGTATGACATGGTTGGTTGAGTCACCAGGTTGGTTGGATCATTGGTTCATTGGCTGCAAGGATGGTTAATAACCATAAATATGTATGACCATGAAGTTAGACGTCGTCCAACCCCAACACGGTTGGATGACCATCAAGTTAGATGACTTACTCATAATCATACGGATCATGGTTAGATGGCCGTCTAACCCGAATATGAAGAAGAACATGCAAGGAGGTTATACATCTCAAGGAGGATGGATGATTTCAACCCAACACGGTCGAGATGACCCACATAATGTACAAGTTATAATCCCGGTGAGGGTAGATGAATGAATGACAACCCAACAACCATAATTAATGAGGCATGACACCCATGACCGCTCGTAAGAAAATTACCAAAATGAATGGTTTCCCATACCTCTTTAATGCATCCTACTGGTTGGTGACCCAAATTTCCTATATATTGTAAAATCCACCTCATTTTGAGGGGATATTTTCTTAAAAGCAAAGGAACTCTATCAAAATTGTTCTAGAGCTATTGTGAGCTAAAGGCCTCGAATTTGGGCTTATTGTAAAGGATTTTTCCTTGTGCTTATGTTATAATGGATTGTGCATGTTTCTGAGCAATAAAATTCATGTTTTGTGGCCATTTTACCCTAACTTGTATGAAATTGCATCTTTTTCCTTCCATTATATTTACAAGTATATTGTGCATGTATCTATCTCTTTGTAGGGTTTGTAGTTTGTTGTGCTTTATGAATATAGGGAATTGAATATTTTCTTGGACTATGGCACTTCTACCAGCCCTCTCCTACTTTTTTTCTCTCTATATTTCACTCACTTGGATTGTCTCACCATTTCTTGGTGCATCACCTTCACTTAGAGTAGTTTTATTTTATGCATCTTTCTATCCCTATCTCCTTAGAAAGCATTAGGATAGGGTTGGTTTAGCTTTCCATTCTCTACACTTTGGAGAAGTTTGCACTAGGTTTGAAGATGAATCTGTCTTTCTCCTAAGGATTATCCTACTTGCAAGGTCCCACACTGTAGGATAATCCCATGTTATGCAAGTTGCACTGATTGCCTCATACACAAAATCAATAACAATCGGGGTGATGTAATTTTGTAGTAATAGATATCAAAGGGTGAATAGTTAATACATGTTTGGCCATTGTATTAATAGGAACTAAAAATCATACATGCGGGGCAATAATCAAATACAATATCTCCCTTATCTTAACAGAGAACTGTGTGATTCTCGGGTAGAGAAAGGAAGGAAATTAGCAAAAAATTGAGTTTTTGAATGTCTCCACTATCATTGGTAAGAAAATACCTTATCTAACACTGAATTAGACCTATAGTGAAAGTTTGAAACTTTAAGTCAAGTTATAATGAAAGTTGTGCTGGGAAATAGCCTCTCAGCCGATTGTGTTCTCGATTAGGGTTTCTAAGATAAAGAGTGCTTAAAAATATTAAAAAAGGATTTTAGCCCTAAAATTTGATAGGAAACATCTTGATCAAGTTTGGAAAAGGTTAGAAGAATAATTTTCAGATTTCATTGGTAGAAGAAAGATATTTCTTTACCAGTCTTGCTAGGATCTGTGTGCATTGAGGTTAGTGAAGGCTTGTTATAAGGGAAGCTTAACAAAGGAAGCACATGTTAGAATTTTATTTCAAGATTGAAATCTTGTAGGGAGTTAAAAAGTATTAGAGGGTGTGTAAAAATCCCAATATTCTATATTAGAACCCCCACAAGCCGGATATATGCATGAAAATGTGTCTAGGTAAACCTAGTGTAGGGTTTGAACACAAAGTGCAAAATGATACCTACATGGAATTGGATAGATAATTGAGTCTTTATAATTTCCAAGCATGCTATGGGTATGAAAATACAACTAAATGATGATATCTTTCTTTGTGAAGAGATATGAAACGGAAAAACCTATTTAAGAGCAAGAAGCGAGTTCTTGAGAACAAGTAGGGGTAGTTTTGTAAAGAAAAAACTTGTCTTTGGAATTTTGAGGTTTGAATGTTTTCCTTTTTTGAATATAACTTGAATATGAGGTGATGTAATAGGAGGAAAGGCTTAAAGACATGGGTGAGGAAAATAGGAAAGTTTCTTGGTTTAATGATGAAGGAGCTAGTGAGAAAGTGAAAGTGCAGTCTTGGTATAAGTGAAGAGTTCATTGTTTTCTTAATCAAGAATTTTTTTAAGCTAAAGGACATTGAATGAAGGTATTTTCATAGAGTATTGAGTAAGGTTTACCATTATAAAAGTGAAATTTTATATTTTATGTATGTTTAACTAAGATTAAGCATATAGAGAAGCTTGATGGTCCTCTTTTGCAAACTTTTGAATAATTTGGTGATTGAATACCATTAATTGAGTAAATTCATGACTATTGTTCTCCTAAGGATACATCAGGGATGATAGAGAATCCATGGTGTCTTAAAATTTATTATAGTAGCATGGAACTATTTGGATAGTGTAATGATCGAAGAATTGTAAGAGGAATTCAACTATAGCTTTATATTTTTGTAGAATTTCATTTTTACATTGATAAATTCCTTTGATTTGATTGATGACAAGCTATGAGTCTCTGTAGATGTCCAAGATTTAAACACCAAACATGATAGCAATTTAAAGACACATGATTAAGGCTTTGTATTTGGCCATGTTGTTAGTACATTCAAAATTTAGTTTAAATGATAGAGGGATAGGAGTCCCCAGGGAGGTATAATGACGATATTGACACCTCCCCCTTGCTGACACTTAGATCCATCAAAGAAGTGACATTTTGAGAGGGGTGTATTTGTAATGGATGATGTTGATAAATTCATTGGGGAATTGTTCATGAGGTGGTTAATTGTTTGGAAGAGGGGTCTTGGTGAGCTGATCGGTGATAACTTGTCCTTTGATATATTTTTGTGAGATAAATTTAAGATCAAACTCAATCATAAACATAAGCCATTGAGTGATGTGGTCATTGTGATATGGTTTGGAGTGCATGGTTTTAAGAGGATTGAATCTGGTGATGACATAAGTTTTGTGATTAAGTAGACAATTGTGGAGTCTAGACGCATTTGTGAAGTATAAGACATAACACAAATTTTTGACTTCAGTATAATGGGTCTTGTATTCATGGAGGGTGTGTCTTATATATTAAACGACCTATTCATGACCTTGCACGTATCTATGAGTGAGAATGACACCAAAATCATGATTAGTGGTGGAGATATAGAGGTAAAGGGATCCTTCTCGTGTCGAGGTATGAACAAAGGTGGTAATAAGAGGTATTGTTTGAGGTCATCGAAGGAATTTTGACAGTTGTGATCCCATTTAAAGTTTACATCCTTGAGAAGGAGGTGGTGATAAGGTTGACATCAATTTGAAAGTTATGAGATAAAGTGGTGGATTGATTGAAGCTTACCATGAAGGTTGCGAAGTTGTTTGAGGTTTGATGGAGGAGGCATCTCTATGATAGCCTTGATCTTAGCAATATCTACTTCAATGCCTTGAATGGACATGATGAACCCTAAGAGCTTACTGGTGAGAACACCAAACACACACTTAGTGGGATTGAGATGAAGGAAGTATTGAATAAGGCAAGCAAAGACTGCGTCAAGGATGAAAAGGGTATTCTTATGTTTTTAGATTTCCATAACAAGTCATCAACTTAGTATTCTATGGTTTTATGGATAAGGTTGTGGAAGATGTATGCCATAATGAATTGATAAGTGACACCAATGTTCTTAAGTTTGAAGGGAATTACATGGTAATAGAAATTCCCCCAAGGAGTGATGAAGGATTGTTTGTGTTAATAATCGGTGGTGATGAGAATTTTGTTGTAGCCGGAGAAGCCAGTCATAAGGGATAAAATCTCATGGTTGGTGGTTGGATCAACGAGTTGATTGATGTTTGAAAGGGAAAGTAATCATTAGGATAAGAAATATTGAGATATCAGAAGTCAGTGCAGATGCATAACTTTCTTTAGGCCTTGGTTACATGTACAATATTGGAGAACCATTGTGGATAATCAATGGGTATGATAAAATTAGTAGAGAGTAGAAATTATAACTCTTCTTTGATGAGAAGAGATATGCAAGGGTGCATCCTACATAATTTTGGTTTGACTAGTTTGGATGATATTATGGATGAAGATGTTGGGGTCGATACCAAGAATATCACTATATGACCAAGACAAAACTTGGCTATATTTGGATAGAAAGGTGGTAAAGTATTTTTATTCTTACGAATCTAAAGATTAACTTACTTTAACTATGTGAGGTTCCCATGGAGTCCTAATATTGATGTTGAACATGGGTTCATTGATAAATGTTGATGTGTTGGGAGGTAAGGTTTTATGAAGGAAATGCTTCTTCTCGCATATGTGAGAGGATGGCTTGGTTGCCTTTGCATTAAAGGGTGTCAACAGTGGATGAATCCTCTTCTATCATTTCAAGCCAAATGAGAGGAAGGGTTTTAGTATTATGATTAGTTTGATAAGTCAATGGTCCTAATGTAAAATTATTGACTAAATTTTTTTAAGTGGGATGGAAACAATATTATCATTATTCATGGGGTCATCATGTGTAGATGAGGAAGATTATTCTAGTTCTATGATGGGTGTGGACATGACACTAGTTGAATACTTGGAGGCTTTTTTTTTTTTTCTCAAACCTAACTCATAATTTTGATGCGGTTTGTAGGAGTGATCAAGGATCATGTCATTAATTAATTTCTCATAATGTCATATTCGAAGCCATTCAAATCACAACAATGGAGATACATCTACGTGAAGATTTGGTTATACATGAATTTAAAGTCCGATATAAATGTCTTGGCATGATGCTAATAAGTAAGACATATAGAGGGGAAATTGATCCCTTTGTAGACAAGATTTGTTTTGAGATGTGGTAGAATGTAATAGATGACATCTCCATGTTAGGTTTGTACATGGGTTATGTTATATGAAATACCCCCCAAGATATTTGGATAACTTTCCATTTCATCTTAGACCTAGGGCAAAAAAATTGATAAGAAATGGGAAAATTCACATTTCGGAAAGGTTGCAGCAGTCTCAGGAAAGTCCCTCTTATCCTCATAAAACCATTCAAGCCCACACTTAGCTAAGACCCACCTTGTGAAAATATTAAAATTGGCTAAGTGTTCAAAATTTTCTTCATTTCTAGGTTTTCGGGTCCTTCATGAATTAGAATATGTTGATCCATTAACATGTTCCATGTCATTGGATTTCTCGGCCCCTGAATCTTGAATTTCCATGTTTTGGGTTTCCCAACGTGTAATACAAGTTCAAAGTTCTGCCCTTTCATTTCAAGTTTTTAGGATTCTCTTGCATTTGAACATTGCATGCCAAATGCATATTCGGTGTAATGTGTTTTCCGGTTCTGAAACTTGATGGCCTCTAATGTTTTAGGGTTTCATATTTTGGGATTTCTGAGCATTAGAACATGCCAAATCATTTACATGATTTTAGGTTCCAAAACCCAATTTCCTTTGTTTTGGGTCTTGGGGTCAACAACATCATCACAGTCAAGGATGCATCATATTATTCAACCTTTGATTCCCGAAAAGCACATTCCTCTTTTTAAAATTTTGAAGGTGAATTGGAGGTCTGAAGTTTTTCCCTTGTATTTGAGAGGTCAACGGGTGTAAATCATGGTCAAAATTCTAAAGTTTCACCCTTTCATTTTAGGTTTTGTAACTCTTTTACATAAGAACATGACAACCTAGATGCATGTATTTTGCCACTTACATTCCGATCCACGAAATCGATGGCTCTTGTGTAGAGTTTTGGAGGTGTTTTGTAGGGTTGAAGTTTCGATGGAGGCATGATTTAACAGTTCAACCACTCACATTTATTAAAGTATGGCACCCGAGATATTAAAATGGCCATTGTAGTCACAAAATCACGCACTTTAGATATTATTTAATCCCCGGTTTCATACTACTATTTAAATGGTTCTTGAGTGAAGAAAGTACTAATTAATCTCCATCTTTTGGCCATGTTGTTTTATTTTATTTCATCATTATTGAAATTTTACATCCATATGCCTAGTATGTTTTGGTCATTTTCTATTATTTTAGCCTTGATTGGGGCACCCGAGCCAATCTTGGATCACCCATGGGTGTCTCACCATCCATTTCGATCCATTTCCCACTTTCCTACCACCTTTTGGGCTCTTTCTATCCGTTTTAACTTCTTATATTTTTGTAGTCGTCCATTTCGAGGTTAATATGAAATTAGATCAAGAGAACCTTATAAATATAAAGTTATGAGACCATAATGAAGGACGAAGTACTAGTTACTACTATCCACCATCTAGATTTGCATCCACTTGGAGATCATTTACATCCATTAGTTCTATCACAAGGATAAGGCTGGTTCATCTCGCATCACACTTCATAGGGGAGGGATTCTACTCTATTCCACTCACACATTCTATTACATTTTCTGAATTTAGTTATTGTTTGCTATTTCACAAAGTGCGACTGACACAAGAGCACCTAGGGCACATTATGTACACACTCACCAAAACTACATTTGGGTCTGAAATGTAGTGTAATCTTCAAGTAGTAAGCCCATTTTTGTGGCAACTAAGGATAGTCGACCCATTCATTTGCATTCTTCTTTTTAGGGTTTTGATACTTTTTGGTCTTTTGTAAGTCTTCTATACATCTTGGATTATCGGTGACACTTGAAGAAATATAGAGAATCTGATACAACACACATCAAGGGTTTTGGAACACTTGCCGAACTGTAAAATTCAGTTTTGGATCTTTCACATAGACCGGGGCATCCATTTTGCATACTACAACACCCGCAGCACCCCGATCTCTCTCCAAGCACTCCAGTCTAGGGAATCAATATAGATTCATCCTTTCCAAGGCTTCTACACAATCATTCATGCTTTATATTCCTTTAACCACCTTTGTGACACAAATCGAACAAGCTTATCTAATCAACTTAGTTCTTTCTTCTTCTCTCTTTCACATTAGGGTTAGCATTTCCTTTTGCATATTTGTTTGGGTCATTTACATACTTCTTTACTGCATTTATTTACTACATTTACATGTCATTCTAGATTAGATTAACTATAGGATATTTCCACATTTTAGTTAATCATTTTGATGAACCCGATCTTCGAATACCCTTTCTTCTTGGGCCTTTTCTTTGTATGCTCGTCACTCGTAGTGGTCGTTTTGGGACTTTTTAATATTGTGAGCTACCCTCATTCACTCGTAGGGTTTCTAAACAAATGGCTGATATACCTACTTCTATATCTCCTACTAGAAATCCTTTGGATAGTTCAAATAATGCGCCTCTTCACGAAATAGAGGCATCTAATAGTGAGAAGTCCTATGATGAAGATACCAATGTTGACCAAGATAAATTTAACGCTATTATTGAATTTCACCAAGTGCTATGTGAAAACCTTACTCATCTCCCTCATGTCTTGCATGCTCTAATTTCTGCTCAGAGGGTTCGTGAGCTTCTACTTCCGTAGTTGCTTCTTCTGCTCCTATGGTCTCTACTCCACCCACCTATGTCTCTCGATCTCATTACTACAACTACTACTCCCACTAGTCACCCTAGTAATCCATCACTCCACCTCGATTATTCTTACAATTATCTAGATTTGACCTCTTTACATCGGGATCTGCAAAGCCAAATTCACTAGCTTTAGCTCATTACCTCATGCACACCACTATCTTTAAACTCTACAACATTGTTGCATAGTCCTTTTCGCCGCTATAACAACCTATCCATTTCCATATAATTTTGTCTCTCCTATCCTACCTATATTTAAAGGCCATGGTGACCCACAAGAGAGTCTCCAATAATTTCATGTAGCATGTCTTGACTATGTAGACAATCATACTATCTTAACAAAAAATTTATTTCGTAGCTTGTAAGACTATGCAATGTGTTGGTTTTATGACCTATCCACACCTTTCGTAGTCTCTTTCACACATCTATCCGATGCCTTTCTCATGCATTTCTCTATCATTATTGGCTCTAAGATCTCATATTATTAACTTGCACAACTCAAACAAGGTTTTAAAGAACAATTATCTCGATTATGTCTTACTTTACAATTTTTCTAGCCAAGTTGTCTAATGTCCTCGTAGATATCAAGCTTCAAGACTTATTTATTCAGAGTATCTTACCACCTTTACAAGAGAGTGTTCTCTTCAATAATTCTCCTTCATTTGATCAAAATTTTCATACTCTCGAACTTTGTGAGAATAAACTCTTAGTGATAGGAAAACTTATATATCAAGAACATCGTCATCCACACACTTTCGAAGTAAGCCTATATTCAAGTCTTGTATAGATAAACCCATGGACGTAAAAATATTGTGAAAGTGTTTTCCACTCCTAAGGAGCTTCAACCAAAACCATACCAAATTAATTTTACTAAGGTTATTACAACTCCAACCATATTACTACCAGAACTCATCAATAGTAATCTTATTACCTTACTGTCGCCTCTACAACTTGATCCATCTCGACCAAAAGGATGTAATTTTGATGAAAATTCTTATTGTGATTATCATCAATGCAAAGGACATTCCACTGATCATTGTTTCCAGCTACAACACCTTATTCAATATTTTCTTGAAAATGGTCAAATTGAACTTTCAGAATCCACAACATCTCCACTGTTAATGACAATCATAAACTCAAGATCTTTAATAACCCATTACTCCAAACATAACACCAAAATAAATGATTCATTGACTAATTATGTATATCACGTAGTTCCTCATCTTGCATCAGGAGCCCTTGACTTCTTAGTGGCCAACACTGATGCTTCACCACCCATCATTTATTTTTCAACCCACAAGTATGATGTTATTTTTACATCTAATCATTTACATATAAATGCATCTATTGGCTCAAACTCTATTAACAACACTAAGGTTGACCCATCATGGCCCGTTAGTGCATGATCTATTTCACTTCTCAAGGCTATCAATTACCCACAATCAAAAATTGAATATAATTTCAACAAACCCTTTGGCATTGTTAAAATACATGTTATAGTTGGTCCTCTTACATTTCTTGTGCCTTTCCTTAGGAACATAGTTGATGGATGTGACATGCTTCTTGGGCTCAATTAGATCCATCAATATCAATCTATCATCTCTATGAATCATTTGTGGCTTAAGTTTATTCACAACAATCAGGTTATCACTATTGACGGTGTCCCTCCATATCCTCCATGGTTGCAATATCCTCGCACAATAGCTAGAACACCCTCTCTTTCTTTTACCACATTACACTCTATGTTTCTCAAAGCACAATCTACTCCTAGCTCACCTACTCAAGCATCGTCCATATGACTGCATCATTTTACTATTCCTACACATAGGTATACACCCATTCCTATGATAGTTCTTTGCATCTAGACATAGGTCACCACATCATTTTATTCCATGTGGGTCTTCATCTTCTTCACATTCAGCATCAGGTAGATCTCCATCACTGAAACATTTTGTGATGCCATGAAATTATTCATACATTCATCCCTCACATGCACATAGAATCCATTCATCAACATAATGCCTATATACTATACTACCACCTTTGTTAGAGCATAGTCCTACATTTTCACCATCACATGTTTCAGATGGAGGACATGCGTCCTTCACGGTCATTGGTTAACCTACCCATTTATACACTCTTGGTGGGCATAATATCCAACACCTCCTACTCATACTAATATTCCACACACCTACCATCTTCGCATTCTCATATATCAATATTATCACATAGGAATAATCATCACACGTTTTAGTGTCGTCATTACCCAATGAAATAATCTTGTGCTTCGGTTCACACTTGACTGTTGAGGGCTTCCTACACATGAATTAAACACACTACACTATAGACACCACATTTTACATTTGATCATACACTTTGATTCATACACACTACATTTAGTTTACCTCTACGCGTCTATACATTATACACATCGTACACTACATCTTGCATTGCATCTCACATTAAATTATACATTACACATTTCTACTACTCACATGGTCATATTTCATCATAACACATACTACATTGTCTTCTACGGGTTGCACTCACTACTTGATGACAAACTTTAGTTCCTAGATCCATACTCGACTACCGAGGGTTTACAAATCAAATGGAAATTTTATTCATCACACATTTATCATTCAACCTTTCATCATACAACATTACTAGGATAGTGCCATATGCTTTAGGATAAATGGTCACCCATTCTATCATGTTGTAGTGGTATACACCTTAGGTTACACCACTACTCCCTTTTTCATCTCATAGTGATATACGCTTAGGGAAAATAATCACTCATCTATTCATCTTATAGTTATATACGCTTAGGCTAAATCATCACTAATACGTTCATCTGGTCATGTTATATGCTTTGGCTATAGGGTTTACACACACATCGTCGCTAGGTCACATCTAATCACTACATATACACATTAATCACATCATGTTAGACACAACACACACTTCGACCATTTATTGATGATGCACTATTGTTTATGGTTCATTCTTTCTTTTGCTGATGGAGAAAACCAAATGAACCTCATTACATACATTTCCATTCACTTGGGGGCACGTGGCTCCTATCACTCCATTTTACATTCCATTCCATTCATCCACAACATATTGCATATTATGGTTGATTTTAATCTTGCTTAATTTTTCTTGTTCATGATTGTTTGATTACGAGATGCTTTTATTTTACTTGTATGTCATTTACCTATATAGTCCACACATGTGTGCTCACATATTTTTTTAGTTGTGATCGTAGATACAAGTATCTTACACGTAGCATAGATTGTCACATTTTGATGTAGAAACATCAATGTAAATAGATCAATTTTGGTATTTCATAGATAATTAGGTGTTGTGGGGTCCATTTGGGTGCTCATGGGTTATTTTTAATCCATTTGGATTCATATGTTTGTAATAAGTGGTATTTTGGAAAAACCACATTTAAATATTCAAATAAGTCATGTAGTGTATCCTATACCTAGGAGTTATAATGTTAGTCATCTAGTTGTTAATATAGGTATAATAAGGGGTCATAAAGCATGTATGCATAATTTTAAATGACTTATAAGATCCTAACTAGACCCTAAACCTCATCTAGTTAAGTCTAAGCCTAGGTGAGTTAGTGGTTTCTCAACCTAACTACCCTCCTTTCCTCATAAAATCAAATGTATTCGAATGAATGAAGAAGATGAGAGGTTGTTGAAGTTGGTGAGAGGAAGAGGAAGGGTTTTGTATCAGAAATTTCTCAAGGATTTTGAAGAACTCCATTGATCTAAAAAAACCAAGCTTCTTGAAAGGAATTTTGTGTATTATTGCTTTGTTGTTACTTTGTGGATGAAATTCATGCATTTTGTATAAGGAAGACATGTTTGTTTGTATAAATTTGAATCATTATTGATATTTAGTGTTGGAAAAATATTGTGTATAGGTTTATATGGTTGTAAAGTCCCTATTATTCCAAGGAAGAAGCATGAAGAGGTGATTAAGGACAAGGAGACACTTACAAGCAAGAACATTGAATTGTGTGCATAAGGTAAGGACGAGACAATCATGATAAATTTTTATTGCTAACTCCAAATGACTTGAAATTTGGACCATAGGTTGATGATACTGTGGAGAAAATTGGGTTTAAAATTTTTCCTTGATGTTAAATATTTTTTTGAGTTATGTAGTGTTTCTCTTGCTGGACTGAGGTTGCACACAAACTGCTTGATATAATGTCTGCGAGGAAAAATAGTCATAACTTTTGAATTCCATAACAAAAATGCATGAAATTTGGAACATATGTTCCTTGTATATACTAATATAATCTATCAATTTTTTAGGACAATTGGACTTGTGCAGAAAAATATATGCATGACAGAAAATTGCTGCAGACTGTTTGTTCTTAAGAAGCATTAAGAAGGCAATTTTGAGGAAAGGTAAGAGAGTTGAAGATTTTGTTGGTTTGCATAATTTTTATGGTTGATATGGCATGTAATAAGGTATAGGAACATAGTTAAATGTTTTTATAATTCCATTGGGACCTCAGTCTTTGTATTTTGTTGATTTCATCAGAATTTTCCTTGAGAAGGGCTACAAGCAAGTACAAGGCCTAGAATTGGAGATTGATAGAAGATGAATGTTTGGAACTTTATGAAGTGATTAATCAAGTTTTTTTGGTGTATTTAAGCATGTTAAAAGTTTTTATATCTTTTGATTCAGTGTTTTGGTGCATTTTATCCTTTTGAGCAAGATTTAGGCTTCTTGAGAAAGTGTGCTTATAGCATCCCTATGTCTAAAGAATTAATTAAATAAATCAATTTCCTATGTTATACCTCACCCTCACACCTCACCATGAAAAATCCTCCTAACTCACTTGTTGTAACTAGTCTAATAAGAAACCTTCTAAAAATACTACCCTAACCACCTCTAACTTATCCCTATAACCACTTCTCACCCCTCACTAGTTAGAACTAAATTAAATTTGGAAACCTTCTAAAAAACCTCCACATTTATCCCAACCAACTTGGTCCTAATCCAAGTTCATCCCTCTAAGCATCTTAACCTCTCTTGAAATCTCTTGCAAATCAAGTTCAAAATGGAAAGAAAATCACTCTTGTCATCCCCTAACTCGAATTGGCTAAAATTATCGACAATTATCTGGTTCCGGTGATCTATATAAACATAGATTTCTCTGCCTCTTTGGGGGATAATTTTGTAGGGAATTCACATCCATTCACGAATGTTTATGAGTTTGAGATTTTCAACAGATAACCACTATTTCTACTCTACATCAAGGTGATCATCGTATCATCCAACATCGTTATCAAGATATCTTGGAGCCATTTTCACCCATATGCCACTCAAACTATGATATCTTGTCAATCATCCACCAAGGTAAGCTTTGTTTCATTGATTTCTTCTTCCATTTTTAGTAATCTTGCTCATCTTCTTATTAATAATTTCATTAAAATTTTAAAATTTAATACACTTGCAAATTAATTGAGTTATATAATCTGCTATTTTATTAGAATTTTAGAATTCACATTAATCGTTGACAATTACTAGAATCTCTGTGATTCCTACACAATATGTTTCTTTCATAGATTTATCCAAATTGTTTAACAATCTATATCCATTTCCTTTTATTGCTAACATTTTTTCAAGTATGGATGTTATCAGATGGCCATAGGAGGTATCAATCATCCAATTACCAATATTAACTCACTTCCAATTTTCCAACACCCCTTGCACTAGGAGAAATGACATAATTGATTTACTTCATGACTTTTGAAGTGTGCTAAATAACAACTGAAGCCTTGGAATTTTAGGTTCAAGCCAAGGATTTGCCTCTACCCAGAATAATTCTGAGGACACCACCATACTCTAGGAATTAGACATTGGGTAACATCACCTTGTAGAATATGATTCAAGCCTTGCATGCTGAGGTTGAAGGAGGATATCTTTGAATTGAACTTGATGGTACATGAATTGATTTCTACGAAGTAAAGATGATGATTTAGCTTTATTCGGTGGGCTCTAAATTTATTTTACGAGAACTTAGATACTAACCTCGACTTTGGATTCTAGACTTTATTTCTTTTCATTTTATCACTATCAGTTAATGTATGTATTAATCTAAATAAGTGATAATACATTTGATCACACTTTTATATCACATTTTGTACTCCATTTCATAAATAAAACTTGAATGTTTTAAAAGCAGGTTGACATCCACATAAGGAAGTTTGGCTTCTGGGAACTAGCCTTTTTCAAGAAACATACCTACCTATTTTTACTAATTCCATTTTGTGTAGTGTCTTTGATTTGCAGGTTTAATTATAGGGAAAAGAGCTTCATTCATTCATCATGGAGCACACAATCAACATCCACTACCATCATCCATGGGTATCCTAGAAACCCATTCCATGATTGAGGTTGAACCAATTTTTCTCCTTTGATATTATCAACTAAACGACAAGGAAAATTTCTATCAACATTCTAGCATGCCCGATGGGACCCTTGTCCCTTAATTCTCTACTTCATTTCACTAATTAAATAAATTTGTTTTTCTAATTCACTATCTAGTAATTTTATTCAATTTGGATAATCACTTGCGATTGGCCAATCATTTTTGCGATTGGGACAATCGTTGGTGATTGACTATTTTTTTACATTGCTTCACAATCTTCTATTTTTATTTTCTATTTTCTCTAATCTGGTTGCAGGGAACTATTTTTGAAAATTCATTTGTTGGATTTATTGGTTGCTTGCTTTAGGAAAAATTGCTAAAAATCTAAAAAAAAATAAAAAAAAAATGAGCGATCTTATAGTATAAGTCCTAAAAACCTTCTTTTGCTTTCTATTTTGCATTTTTGGCTATTTGTTCTCATCAAAAATCAACATTTCATTTGGGTCTTAAAACAAACCATTTCATACTTCTTGATCATCTAGCTTTAAATAGGGAGTTAATTGGTTGCATTCACTTATCTTTCCCTCACACACAACCAAATCACTTCAAAATAAAAATGCATTAAAAATTCCTACCCAGGTGAAATTGATTGGGATTTCATCACCCAACAGGAAGCAAATCGATCGATGTTCGGATGAGTATAATCTCCTGTATGTCGGTATATTTTGGCTTAGCACCCGACTCCCTTATCGCATTGGGATCATGAAGTGAGGGGTAGGCCCCAATATACACACCCGTACGGTAGTAGTACAAAGTTGGGCCTCATGTACCTTTGGGTATATCGAGGACTCCACCCTTAAACATACCGAAACCAACCTTAGACTACCATTTCCTAGGACCCTCATTAACCATCTTACACATTTCACTTTTTCATAATTAATCAAGATAAATAAAAAAATTTTTTTCTTTTTTGCTTGTTGTTTGTAAATCAACCCATTTAGTTATTTTTCATTTTCTAGGTGTTTGTGTGTTTTTTTATCATGGTACTTACTAGACAACAAGCTCAAACCAAACTCTGAAAACATGTCCACTCCACCACCTACATTTCAACAACATGTGCCATTTTATACTACACATTTCCCTACAACACTTTCGACACCAACACAAAAACAAGTCCCATATTATCAAACAATTACATCCAATCCCTTTTTTGACACCCAACAGACTTGGAATGAATCAAGAGTCAACTATAAAAATGAAATGGGACAAAAATTATTTCATTCCCCACATCAATATCATGGTCAAATCCTTCATACATCTGGACCACAAGAAACAGAACATCTCTTTTCTTCTAGTCCTCAACAGAAGCATCTGAACCTCCTTTCTACAATAGGGAGACCTATCTTTGAAGAAATGCTAGATTCAAACCCTATTTCCCTCAATGCCTATCTAGAAACTAGAAATGTTCAAATACAACCATTTACACCCCAACATACCCACAACCTTAATCCTTTATTCATTGCCATTACATCTCATTGATCAAAATCAAGACCCTTTGTCAACAATTGTACCCATACACTTTCAAATCAATCTGAAACACCAAACAATAGTCAACCCAAGATATATTTCCACCCTACTAACCCCTTTGAAACATCAAATGAACAATATTCCACTAGTCAACCCGAAGCATCTGAGGTCTCTTCAGTCCCCATTTATGACCTCCACATGATTTCATCACAAAACACATCTTACCCAATAGTCTACATCCTCACCAAGTCCTTCTATAGGTTCCACACCTCCCTAAGTAGTACCACTACTTCCTCATCCACTCCTTGGCCTCCTCATAGGTGTAAACATCTCCACTAGGTTTTGTGGCCTTTTCTACTATTGTATCCTCCCAACAGGTTACTAGTCCCATTCAGAACATCACCATGTCCATTCCTACAACTACACCATTGATCAATACTAGTGTGCCATTTCTAGCACTCATCCTATTTCACAATATATACCACAACCTTCACAACCATTGATCTCCATGCCATAATCTACACCCTACAAAATATCCCACAATATAGTATCTCACAACAAAACATTCAACAGTAGCACCATCCCTCTTCACCTCTGATTTTTCCTTTCAAAAACCATCACCACATATTCACAACCACTCACTCATACATCAATGCCATTATAATATCAATACATACAAACCTCACCTATAGCCTCCAAAAAGTTTCTCATCTCATCAAAACATCCCACAATAGAACATCCCTTATCATCAAAGTATCCTCAACAAAATATTCCTTATCAACAAAATATACCTCAAAAAACATACCTCAATACAACATACCTCAATAACACCTCACAAAACATTCCACAATACCACATCCTACAATAGAATACCCCTTACCAACACAATGTCCCTTATCAATAGAACATTCCCCAACAAAACATTCCCTACCAGCAAGGCAAGTCCTCAAAAAATATAAGGCATACACAACCTAACCAGTCCTTATTTCAACTGGCTCATCTTCACAACAAAAAACTCAACTTGATCCTCTCCAAGCCCTTTTAAACCACATATCTAGTCTCAAAGTTTCTTTCATCCTCATCTAAGAATGTGCTCTCTTATGATCAAATTTTCAATGAGCCCATTCATCCTTCAGTACCATATAAACCATATCCACCTCACTGGGAACTTCCTAAGTTTATCAAGTTTTACAACAAGGAAGATCCCCAACAACATATGTGCCTTCCATCATGCATGTTATCTAATAGCTCATGATCAAGATCTGATGTTGAGGACCTTTCCCATGTCCCTCACCGGTCCTTACCTTAGATTGGTACAACAACATTCCACAACATTCCTATTCTCCTTTTGCAACTTGCCCAAATTTTCTTAGACCATTTTTCCATAAACATAGCCCACAAAATCACTATCAATGACCTATATGCCATAGACAATTCAAAGATGAATCTATCTTGATTGCTCACCCATTGGAGGGGTGTGAACTAATCAAACTATCCTTTACATTACCAAAAAAAAATTAATTGAGGTCTTCTGTCGTGCATGTGCTAAACACATCTCATCCACATTACAAATCCAATCATTTCAAACTTTTGATGAGGCTTTCACTATGGCCCATAAATTGGAACTATGAGCTCTAGAAGATGGATGGGTTAAGATTCATCCTAAGAAACCAAAAATTGAGTTCCCATCCAAGTCAACATCCAGCCTTGATAAGTCAAAAACATTGCCAAATGCCATCATAGTTAAATCCACTCCCAAGGAAAAATTTGCTCAAAGCATCCCCATCAACAACATAACTACACACCTATAGGAGAGACTTATACATAGTTTTTGAAAATTTCTTGCCTCCAACATGATATCTCTCCCACCTATTCGACCCATCGACATATCAATATCTAAACCCATTTGGTATCGAGATAATGACTATTGTAAATATCATAGGGTTCAATGGACATGACATCGAAAGGTGTCACATTTTCACAATGTACTTCAAGATTTGATCGACAAGGGTGAGCTCACTTAGACAATCCAAATGCACCCCCAAATCAAAATCTTGACATATTTAAGAAACCTTTTCTGAATCACCCTTCATCCTCGATCAACCACAAACAAATGTTGTCCACACCATCAATACAATAACCAAAATAGAGCCTATCCTTCCTACATCCTCATCACTTACCGAATCAAAAACTATGGAACCAATGCCAACAACCAATGAGCCTAAAACTATGACTACTAAGAGCCTTCACCTATTGAGAGCATCACTAAAAACCTTCCTACATCCTCATCACTTATGAATCAAAACTATGAAAAATCAACACTAAATCCAATGAGCCCAAATTTGAGCCTCCATCTATTGAAAATATTACTAAAACTATTCCACACCCTCATCACATGTCATTACGAATCCACACCCACATCCTCTCCATCTCCCAAAACTACACCTAAAACCACATCTAAAAAACAACCCAAAATACTTCTACCTCAGAGAAATCTGACCTTTTTATTGCATCCTCATCAACCACACCTAGTTCATCTAAAACCACAAAGGCACCTCATAAACAAGGTGTTGTTCAAGTTTTTAAAGTCCTCAATATGTTTTTCTGGATCAAATTCCTTTGCATGGACCTCACTCCCTTATATATTATTAATCACCCTATTATTACAGGATCAAAATCCCCCAATCAAACCCCTACACTAAGTCCATATCCTACACCTTTTACACATCCCAACTATCCACACCAATGATCACCCATATAGGGTCCCTCACCCTCACATGTCACATAGACCAACTATCCTCACCAAAGGCCACCCATATAGGGTCCTTTCACTCTCACATGTCACACAAATCCAACTATCACACCAATGACCACCCACAAGATCCTCATCCACCACTCACTCGATGACTAGAAAGCCTCCACGACTGAAAAATAAATGACCTATGGCTAAACAACCCATCTTACCTCTCTCCGAGAGAAGTATAGATGTGACCTTGTCCCCATCTACGTCTACACCTAAAGGGCATTATGCCACCATCTTTAGATGACCTCCTTCAATGGTCACTTATTACATTACCACCTCCTAAGCCATCGATCATCATGGATGGAAACCTTCTTAGTATGACTTCAATATTTTTTGTGATTACCATAACACAAGGCCATTCCATAGAAAATTATAGAGCCTTTCACTTGAAGGTACATGAACTTGGAAGTCCACTCTTCCTTCCTTCCTTCTCAATCAAACACAATGCCAACATCAACATCATCATCATCAAAACCTAAAGAATCTATCCCTAAAAGCATTTGATCATCAAGTTGGTGTTGTACACATCACCACCCATTCACAAAATTATGACAAAGAATCATCTGAGCCTAAGAAAGTAAAACCTTCATGTTATACCCCCACCTCTGAATTATCAACTTCATTTGATAAACCTAAGGTATCTATTTCCTTAGCTCTGAAGAGTCTAATCAAACACCATCATCAAAAGCCAAAATTTCTATACAAGCAAACAAACCCCCTTTCACCACAATACAGAAGGTTGTTATCAAACAATTACACCAATCTCTATTAGGATGTCACTTTATGAGCTAGTTCAGACATCACCTTTTCACAAACAAGCTATGATAGAAGCCCTCTAATCCATAACCATACCAACCAATGATCCAATTCCATTTCACAAATTTTGTGGGTTCTCTCAAAAACATCACCTCTATATCATTTGAACCATCTAAAATTCCCTCTCTCAGACCAAAGGACCATGACCTACCACTCTTCATCACCACTCAGATCAATGACATCTCCATCAAGAGGGTCATGATTGATAGTGGTGTTGCCATCAATATCATATCATCCCTCACTTTTGACCAACTCAAATTACCCAATATCATTATCATCACTCAAACTCTAGTTCTATTACGATCCTTCAATGACACTATCACACCCACATTAGGCACTGTCATACTTCCACTTAAATTTGATCAAAACCCTACCTTGAAACTCTTCTATATTATAGAAGGAGAGTTTCAATACAACATGTTATTAGGATGCCCTTGGATATGCACCATGCATTATGTTCCTTCCACCCTCCATCGTTGTCTCAAATATGAACATGAAGGTAGAATTTCATTGTCCCCACTGATCCAAATCCATTCGCTAACTACTACATGATGTACCACCAAAATGACATCCTTGTACCTAAATCCACACTGAAGCCATCTAATGAAGCATCCACTAGCACATCTATCCCTTCTTCCAAGTTACCAGATGATTCTCTCTGGTGGTGGCATGTAAAAACCTTATGCTTGGGAATATCATCTTCTCATGCTTAACTCCATCCCTTCACCTAAAACATATGGCCACCCTGACAAACAACCCATGTATGACCCAAATGTAGGAGATGTTATTTCCTATGGTCTGCGTATCTCAAAACAAACCTTATTTATGGGGGACTCGATAACCCTCCATCCCAGGCTATCAATCCACACCATGTCATGCCATTCACATTGAATTTCAAATCCCTTGACAATCCCAACTTTTCCCACATGTATCTTCATCGTTGTGCATGGAGAGGTTTTGGCCTGGATGTTATGAACAAGGAACCCATGATCAACCCATCCTATGTTCCCTTAAAGCTCATGAGAAAAGTGGTTTAGGCTATAAAAGATTCACCTCTAAGATGTGTGAAAGCCACTACATCTAAACTTGCTACATCCCTAACTATTTTTGAACTAGAACCATCATCACCAACAAACCCGAAGATCCCATGGACATAGATGACATTGTACCCATCCCATCTAATTTTTTTTTAATCAATGTTATATCTTTAGGGCCACTTACTTATCAATCCAATCACTCCACTAAATCATTACCCCTTATTTGGCCAGAAATGGTTGAGGAAGATTCACCTACCGTAGATATCCTCCAAAGTGTTAGGATGACCAGGATATCCTTTCCCATATGGGAGTTGAAGACCATTTTCTTCAGAAATCCCTACCATCTGACACACCAACTCTCCTTAATGAATCCACCCTCGACGTTAACTTAGGTACCCCTTAGGATCCTCACATAGTTAAGGTTGGTCAATCTCTAGATTCACAAGAACTAAATGATTTCACCTCATTCTTAACAAAATATCACCAAGCCTTCACCTGGTCATATAGCGATATGCCCAGAATTGATTCTAACATCATCATACACAACATAGTCACGTATCCCAAATGCTAAGCCTAGTAAAACAAAAACTTTGTAAAATGCATCCCCATATAGCTCTCCTTGTTAAGGAAGAGTTTACAACCTCTTATTTGCCAACTTCATCATACCCATTGACTATCCACAATGGGTCTCAATGTTGTCCCCATAACTAAAGCTTTAGGTAAAATACACATCTGCACATAGATTTTAGGGATCTCAATCTTGCTTATCCGAAAGATGATTTCCCTCTTCCAAACATAGATCAATTTGTCGACCTAACCACCATGGCCATGAAATGCTTTCCCTTATGGATGTTTTTTTAGTTATAATCAAATCCTCATCACTCCTTGACAATCAACATAAAAATTATTTCATTACCCCTTGGGAACCCTTCTTATCACATCATGCCCTTTGGTCTTAAAAATGTAGGGGCTATGTATCAATGCCATGACATACATTTTCCATGATCTCATCCACAAAATTGTGAAGACTATGTTGATGACCTCTCTAGGAAAATCAAATCAAGAAAAAACCATCTTGACGTCCTTGAATCAATCTTCACTCATCTCATCCAATTTTGTCTTCATCTTAATCCCTAAAGTGTGTTTTTGGTGTCCTCACTGGAAATTTTTTAGGATTCATCATATCTATATCGAGGCATTGAAGTTGACCCAAAAAGTTAGAGAAATCATTGAAATGCCTCCACCATCCAATCTTAAGCAACTACGTAGCCTCTAAGGTAAATTATAGTCCATTGATGTTTCATATCACAAATTTTTGACCATTGTCAACCTTTTCACCATCTTCACAAAGACATAGAATTTCATTGGGATTTTGATTCCAAAAGGCCTTTGATGAAATCAAACAATATCTATTATCACCACATGTGCTTACTCCACCTCATGAAGGGGAGCCATTCTATCTATACATATCCACTTCAAAACATGCTCTAGGAGCTATGCTTGCCCACCGTGATAATCAAGGTCATGAACAAGTCATATACTACATTAGTCACACACTCCATGAATATGAAACATGCTATACCAAAGTTGAAAAATTATGTTGTGCATTATATTTCACCACCTCCAAACTTTGACATTATCTCCTCAATCACAAGACATATGTCATCACTAGTTTTAATCCACTTAAAACCATGCATGCTAAACCTTATCATAATGATCACATAACTCGATGGCTTATGCTCATGATTGAATTTGACCTCGAAATCATATCTCATAAATCTATTAAAGGTCAAGCCATTTACAGATCAGCTCATTGATGCACCCCTTTAGATAATCAACCACCTCATGAAACATTTTCCTGATGAATCCATCAAAACACATGATGAATCTGATTTCATCCCCATTAAAATGACCCTCTTCTTTGATGGTGCTAAATTATAAGAGGGGGGAGGAGATGGAGTCGTTATCATACCACCTGGAACATTCCACTTCCATTATCATTCAAACTTAACTTCAAATGTACTAATAACATGGAAGAATATGAAGCCTTAATCATGGGTCATGGGTCTAAATACCACCATTCTCCTAGGTGCCCACATCTTGAAATATATGGAGATTCACAACTTGTCATTAAGTCAAGTTAAAGGAGAATATCAATGTAAAAATGAAATCCTTCAAAAATATAAAGTTGTGGTTGACTTTCTCCTCGGCGCATTCGATCATTACACCATTCAAGCCATTCCATGATCTTCCAATAGGTTTTACAGACACTATGGCATCCCTCGGATCCCTCATCCCTTTTGAAATAGAAAAATCAAAGGATAAAACTAAAATGTTCTGTAGTTATTCAATGCTTAGACCATCCTTCACATCAAAATGAGTTGCCTTCCATCAATAACATTGACAACAATCCACCTGATCTATGGTACACACAAATATATGACTATCTCGCCGAATCTAAATTACCATCAGATTTATCACATGGAGCTAAATGATCATTTCTTCAATGTGTCACTCACTTTTGTCATCATAGGTGGTATCCTTTATAAACGTAGCTTTGATGACATATTATTATGATGCCTTAAAACACATGAATCAACCAAAGCAATCGAAGAAGTCCATGATGGCATCTGTGGTGGTCACTTCAATGGTAATTCCATCACTAAACACATCATACGGCTAGGGTATTACTGGCCTACCATCACTAAATATTGTTGTGCATACATAAAGAAATGTGTTAAATGCCAACTCCATTCAGATCTCATTCATGTCCCTAGTCAAGCACTACAACCCGCTCAGGACCTATGGCCTTTCTCTCAATGGGGTTAGACCTCATTGGTGTAATAAACCCTAAATCATCCCAACAACATCATTCCATAATCACAACAAACTGAATATTTCACTAAATGGGTTGAATCCATCCCTTTAACCTCGAAAAATCTGGACCCATCATCAATTTCATATATCAAAATATCATATGCCGCTTTGGTATCCCACATAAAACTCATCACAGATAATGGAAAATCCTTAAAAATAAGGAAGTTAAAAAGCTTTATGATACATTCAACATCAAACTCAGTTTTTCATCACCATATTATCCTCAAGAAAATGGAAAGCTGAGGCCTCTAACAAAACACTTAATAAAATCCTTATGAAAATAGTAAATGATGATGGGTAGGAATTGGCATCTTCAAATCTTGTTTTTCTCTCTGGGCCTATCGAACTAGCATTCACACACCTATAGTGCTACACCCTATTCACTTTCTATGGCTCTGAAGCCATTGTACCTCTTGAAATTCAAATTCCATCACTTTGTGTATCTCTTAAAGATTTCATCCCCGATGAAGAATATCGCCAAGACCGCTTAACACAACTAGAATTGTTAGATGAAAAATGTTTAACAACCCTGAACATCATCAAGTTTATCAACAATGTATTAGTAGAGCATACAAAAACATGTCAAAGAACGTGACTTTAAAATTGGTGATCTTGTACTTAAAGAAAATCAAAATGTTACTACATTAGAACAAAGTAAACATGGAAATTTTTCCCCAATTAGATTGGTCCATACGTTATCACTCACAAGTATGGGTCGGAGAGCATATCATCTCACTTCTCTTGATGGGGAACCTAAAAGGGAACCTTTGAATGCTTTGCACTTGCGGCCTTTCTATCATAGTTAAATGATTGATCGTCATGATAGTAGTTCCATTCAAATCCTATCACTCCATCATATCATTGCAATGATTCCTTCCTTTTTGGAACCCCTTAAAACACTACACCCATCCATCAAAAACATGACATGGGGCATGTGTGTGTAGGTCACATACACATTTTATCCCCTCCTTAAAAAAGGTTTATTAGGGTTTTGACCCTCATCTTCAAAACATATGAAAATCATTTGGATGCTTCTCTTATCAAAACATAAAAATATAATAGACTGATCCCTCGAAGGACAACTATTCATAAGTCTAAATCATTATAAAAATATAAAAAGTAGACTACTCCCTCAAGGAAAACTACCATTCAAGATCATGGACCGATCCCTCGAAGGATGACCATCTAGTAAAAATTCAAAATGTAGACCATACCCTCGAAGGATGGCTACTCATATAAAAGGCTTCCCATATCGATCAACCTTCAAAAAACATCAAAAAGCATCTAGGAAAGCTTCTCGCATTGATCAACTTTCCCATCATAGAAAACTTCCCGCATCGATTAGTTTTCTTCAAAATAATATAAAAATATGGGGCATCATCCCTTTAAAACCTTTGAAAAGGAGATCCCTTTCTCCCACATCGGCCTACATACACAAAAATCCCTTTTGTCATCCTAGAAAAATACATTCACTTCAAACCCATATTCCCATCATGATTTGCATAACTACCCATTGATGATCTTACTTAACATCTGAGAAGGCCACAAGTGCAAGTGTATTTTTCAAAACCTCATTGAGTATATATCAAATTCTATAGTGGGGCAATCATTCCATTTTTACCTCATTTTATTTAGTTACATATTTGATTCTAAACATTTGGATCACATTTAAAAGTCATTTAAATCAATCTAACATATTACCCATCTAAAACATTAACACATTTTTTAAATAAACAAACAACAAATACCATATACAAATTGAAAATACAAATATAAGCCATAAACCATCAACATCATATATATCATATATATATATATATATATATATATATATATATATATATATATATATATATATATATATATAAATATCATCATCATAAATGTCGAATAATCAATATATCATGCAAAAAAATGGGCTTCTATGAGCCTATGACATCATATACAATCATGTAGTAAAATCAACATCTCTAAGCATGTGTTGGCACCACCTTCTCCTCTAGGAGTAGGAGTGCCTCCAGCTGCACCTACATCTCCACCACCTCTATGAACACTCATGACAAAAACCTCACCTCCGGCTCCTCCCTCACCATCACCCCCTCTCTCTAGCCTCTGAGGTGGCTATCCCATGCTCACCACACTAGCACTAGGCCTGGCTACTGTTGTTGTGGCCACCCCTTGGGAAGCCACATGATCAACATATAAGGTGGCATTAGGGTAGCTCTTGATAATCAAATCCACATAGTAATCCCTCTCTCCACACAACCTCATAGTGTGCCACTAAAATCATACCAAGAGGAGGTGTTGTAGATGCTCCCTCCTCTACCTACAGGACTGAGCCATCACCTAAAAATAACTACACTAGATATAGAAGGCCATGTGATCCCCAAGGCCTTCCTCAAGTGTATCCATGTGTCCCTTGTACTTGTCTCTATCAGAAGAGACATGTACAAGCTGCACCTAAAGGCTATCTCACTCAATAATCAATCCATCCCTCTCTGTGATGAGGGTATCCCCAGAACTCCCATAAGGTCATCATGCTCTCTCTCGAGCGACATCTCTCTCCCCCTCCACTATGGCCTTTCTCATTCATCACTACTGTAATAGCCACAAGCTATGGCATCATCACCCTCACCCCTCTCATCCTCTAGTACTTGTGCTCCTCCTACCACCCTCGAGCATGTACTTATCGATCATTTGTTTGTCCTCCCTCTCGCTTGCCCTAGTCTGATCAAAATTCCTTAGTGATCGGGCCCACCATGCAGTAAAATATGGAGTCACCCCCACATCATCAATCGGAACAATCTGGCCCTCATCATCAGGACCCATAGCCCTTGTTTCTCATCAATAACTGCAGGCCTCACTACAATAGCCCTTAGAGTCTCGGTATCCCCATCCTCTCACCTGTACTACACTGGATCCTCGGGTATACCCTGTGTCAGTCCAAACTACCTCCTAACATGACTAAACATAGAATCTCATCCTCTCTAGCCCTATGACCATGTATCCAAATATCTTGTTGTAAGCCTACAAGTCCTTGAGGAAACTCAAGGCCAATCATGGAAATCTAGGTATGGCCTCCACACCACATCTCCCACCTGTAATCCCGACACCAAGTCTCTATAATAACCAGGCCCCTTGGCCTTCCTCACTTGACCTAGATTCTGGCTCCATCTCATAAATCTAGGATGTCTCACCTCAATATACAAAGGTAAGGCCTAATGGATGAGCAATGGAAATGTGCTCGTGTTCCCAACACTGCAACAAGAATCCAACATCAATACCATAACACTTGTGGGTCATCCAAGCCCATCAAATCTCTTGAATGTTTGTGCCAATAAAGTAGGTGCCCACTCAAACACTGTATGGTGCTCCATCATCTCAATAACAACACTGAGTCATCATCAAGAAAATGACCACCTCTTGAATCTAGAAAAGCAAAACATGAAATAGCTATCATCATCATGGTCATCCATGGACAACCAACTCTTGCAGGATCATATAACACTTGGTAATAAAACCCCTGATGAATACCTCACATCCCGAGCATGCTCTCCATATAACCTCTGCATAGTATCTGGTCTCTCATCCTCAGTAATACAAT
Source organism: Taxus wallichiana var. yunnanensis (assembly GCA_018340775.1). Taxonomy (NCBI): domain Eukaryota; kingdom Viridiplantae; phylum Streptophyta; class Pinopsida; order Cupressales; family Taxaceae; genus Taxus; species Taxus wallichiana. The sequence goes on from CM031237.1 coordinate 104,035,964, forward strand.
AAATCTCTTGTCTGTGAACCGGTAATCTCATAATATGATGAACATCCTCAAGGGTAATGGTCATCTCCCTGTAGGAAGCCAAAAAGTATTGGTGGAAGGATTCCACCTCTCTAACAACGCCAATATCAAACTGTGACATCTATGAACCCATCTATAAGACCTCATACCACTAAAACCCACTGCCTCAAGATGCTCCCAATCCTCATCTGATAAGTCTTCCCTCACCTCATCCAACATCAATGGTATACGATCATGGATAGTCAATTGTGCATCCACTATAAAACAAGCACACACAAAAATGTTAGTATCATCACATTAATATTGAAAATATCATTCATTCCAAGTATTAAGACATCAAATTTATTGTCCAAAATCTACTAAAAAAAGTGACATTATAATATCAACATCAATGATATCGACATCCAAAAATATACATCTACACCAATGGAAACCATAAACATTCCACAAATTTAAAAACATTTATCAAAAACCATGCTTTTCTATTTAACATACAAACTATTTTTATCAGGTGAATCGCCAATGATTCACCTCAATCATTGGTGATTGAAGGAATCATCGATGATTCTGCTACTCAAAACTAGGGCATCCGCGTGCCCCCAATATGGAAACAAATACCTCAAACCACCCAAAATCCAAAAATGACACAAAAATGGGATTAAAATCCTACCTCGGCCATCGGAGGCTTGTGTTTTCTACTCGAGGATGCCATCTTATCAATTTTTGCTCAAAACATGTTTTTCATGCCAACAATGGTCACTCTGTCAAAACATTTTTACCACACTCACAATGTGGTAAAACAACATTCTTTTGGGCTATTTGTAGCCCTTTTTTTAATGTGATGCAATCATCAATGATTGCACTAATCATGATTTCCATAATCGTCAATGATTTACTCCCTTTTGGCATACATGCCCATATTCCCTAAAAATCATGAAAATTTTCACTTTTGCACAAGTGTGTCATGTTTTCAATGGACCTTAGCCCTTGAAATTTTGAATCAAACAAACATAGTCAATATTGGGATTCACCATTCATCTATGGGACATGAGCCCTTTGGCCCCCATCACTTGGTTTTCCCTTCGTTAGTTTACCCAAAAAGGATCATATGTCTATAGGTGTCGAACCCTTTGGTCACCTTGTCAATTGATTCCTTGATAACCCATTTTATACCCCCTTCGACTTGGGAAATTTTGAAACCAAAACACATTGGTGTTCATTGTATTACATTGTAGTTGAATCACCCATACAAACAAACCTTCTCATCATTTTTGTCTAACGATTTGTCAAAAATTGTTAGACAAAAGGGGAAAATGTAGACACCAAAATCTACACTCTCTCATCTTCATTATCTAAACTCATTCATGATTGTCAAAATAATTAAAATGTGCCACTATATTGTTTCATCTTGATTCACGACACTCCTTGACCTAGGTCACCCACTTGTACTCTTTAATTAATTAATTTTAATTAACACCTCACATTTCCCAAGTCATCACATCCCTATGTCTAAATAATTAATTAAATAAATCAATTTCCTATGTTATACCTCACCCTCACACCTCACCATGAAAAATCCTCCTAACTCACTAGTTGTAACTAGTCTAATAAGAAACCTTCTAAAAATACTACCCTAACCACCTCTAACTTATCCTATAACCACTTCTCACCCCTCACTAGTTAGGACTAAATTAACTTGGGAAACCTTCTAAAAACACCTCCACATTTATCCCAACCGACTTGGTCCTAATCCGAGTTCATCCCTCTAAGCATCTCAACCTCTCTCGAAATCTCTTGCAAATCAAGTTCAAAATGGAAAGAAAATCACTCTTGTCATCCCCTAACTCGAATTGGCCAAAATCATGTGATTATCCCGGTCACTGGTGATCTATATAAATAGATTTCTCTGCCTCTTTGGGGAGGATTTTGTAGGGAATTCACGTCCATTCATGAACATTTTCGAAGTCTGAGATTTTCAACAGAGCCAGCTATTACTACACTACATCAAGGTGATCATCATATCATCCAACATTGTTGTCAAGACATCTTAGAGCCATTTTCACCATCTCGTAACTCAAATACGGGATATCTTTTATCAATCATCCACCAAGGTAAGTCTTTTTTCATTGATTCTACTTCCATTTTCAAGGTAATCTACTCATCTTCTTATTAATAATTTCATTAAAAGTTTAAAAAAATTTTACACTCCCAATCTAATTGAGTTATATCCTTTGTTTTATTAGTCTATTAGAATTCACAGTAATCACCTGACATGATTCCTAGAATCACCTGTGATTCATGCATATCATTTCTTTCATAGATTTGTCCAAATTTGTTTAACAATCTATATCCATTTCCTTTTATTGCTAACATTTTATCAAGTATGGATGTTATCAGATGGCCATAGGAGGTATCAATCATCTAATTACCAATATCAACTCACTTCCAATTGTCCAACACCCCTTAGCACTGGGAGCAATAGGACCTACTTCACAATTTGGAATTGTGTGTTATACACGTAATTCCTCTTGATAGGTTGGAAGCCATTTTTTCCTCTACCCAAAGAATTTGTGAAGCCACCAAGGTAATTTTGGGAAGCATACTATGAGGTTCAAAGGATACAAGACAACCTTGTATGGTACGAGTACAAATAGGAAGTGGGATTCAACATCCCTGAGGACACACACATTGAATCGAATTTGACATCGAGAGTAACATCAGCCTTGCAAAATCTTATTCAATCCTTGCACGTCTGTTGATGGAGGAGGAGCTCTCTGACTTCTTTGTGGATGATTATATTGAAGAACTTGATTCCTACTTCACTGAGGATGATGATTTATCCTATTTAGTGGGCTCTAACTTCTTTTCTGAGAACTTAGATACTGACCTAGATTTTGACTTCATGATTCTAGACTTGTTACTTTTCATTTTATCATTATCAACTGATGTATGTATTAATATAAATAAGTGATAATACATTTGATCACATTTTTATATCACATTTTGTACTCCATTGTCATAAATAAAACTTGAATGTTTTAAAATCAGGTTGACATCCACATAAGGAAGTCTTTGGGCTTCTGGGAACTGGCCTTTTTCAAAGAAACCTACCTACCTATTTTTACTAATTCCATTTTGTGTAGTGTCTTTGATTTTCAGGTTTAATTGTAGGGTGAAGTGCTTCATTCATTCTTCATAGAGAGTAAAATCAATGTCCACTACCATCCTTTATAGTTATCTTGGAAACCCTGCCATGATTGAGGTTGAACCGGTTTTCCCCTTTGATATTATCAAGCGAGGCCTCTCCCTATGTTTTGTTTGTGCACTTTTTTGTTGTTTGTGGCCATGATGGATTTACATGTCTTGTGATATTGTGAGTGATGTCCCATGTTTGCAACCCGATTTTGTGGCATACTTTGTTTTCTTGTGTGTTTACCTCTTTGTTTGTATAGCTTACACACTGTCTTTTACATGCATGATCTTTCATACTAACAATTATTTTTGGATAGCTATCCTTGTTTATGCGTGCCTTGGTTTCTACCAAGTGCATTCCATTCCCATATAGGAAGACCTTGAGTACATGCGGTTGGTCCTCTTTTGGGTCCACATTTATCCTATCAATGATGTCGCATGTTCCCCCAAAGAGGGGGACATAATTTGGGTTTTTTTACACACCATATAGAGATTCTATATTGGGTTGGTTCAATTATATACATCGATTGGGTTTAGACCGGTCTACGAACCCCATATAATATGAATTTTACAAGATATGGTGCCCTTAACATTCTAGGAAGAAGTTATAGGATTGGGGGTTACTGATGGGTGTGCCTCCCTACACTACTTCGACCAATGGCATCAGATTGACAAAAAAACTAGTATGTATAGAGATATATTCACACACATTTAAGGAAGTAGTTACATGAAGGGGAATAATGTAGCTTTCTCCCTACAATTCCTCAACTAGGGTGGCATGTGATCTCCCAAAAAACTCGCAATACATGATATCCTTCTACACTCTCTTTCTCGACATGGATCGGTACACATATTCCATTTACACTTTTCCATTTACACATTATTTTTATGTATTTTACATTTACACACTTTCACATGCGTCTTTTACATACATACATATTTGACTACTTGATCATTTTCTCCTTGCATACCCGATCGTATGAGAAATAAGCGAGTTGAATGAGGGAAGCAACAAACAAGAACAACAACAACAATAATTTCAACAAAAACACTTCATGACATCACACACCTTACTAACCATGCGGGTACATCACACAAAAATAACTACATGCACCTTTCCTCCTTAGGTTCACTCTCATCACTTATTTTATGCATTTTCATCTTTAGTTTCCATGTTATTCCATATTTTTTTCATTCCACACTCTGTCTAGTCTATCGACGTGTTTTCTACTACAATATTCATGGACATTAGGTACGCATCTCGATTTACTTTATGTTACTAAGCTTTCTACTCACCAACATAAAGTGGGGGCATAATGTAGTAAAAATCACTTTAGATATTATTTAATCTTGGTTTCATACTACTATTTAGAAGGTTCTTGAGTGAAGAAAGTACTAATTAACCCCCATCTTTTGGCCATCTTATTTTATTTTATTTCATCAATCTCAACATTTTAGATCTATATTCCCAACATGTTTCGGTCATTTTCCATTATTTTTTCCTTGACTAGGGTGCCGGGCCGATCTTGGGGTTCCTATGGGAGCCCTAGTCCCACCATGGGCACCTTGATCCTTTTCCCACTTTCTTGCCACCTTTTGGGCTCTTTCTAGCTATTTCATCTTCTTATCTTTTTGGTGGTCATCCATTTTAGGGTTAATTATGAAATTAGATCAAGAGAAACCTATAAATATAAAGTTATGAGACCATAATGAGGGACCAAGCACTAGTCACTACTATCATCCATCTAGAGTTGCATCCACTTGGAGATAATTTTCCTCTATTAGATCCATCACATGGACAAGGTGGTTCATCTACATCACACTTTAAGGGGGAGGGATTCTATCCTATTACATGCACACATTTTATTAATTTTTCTATATTTAGTTATTGCTCGCTGTTTCACAAAGTGTGATTGACACAAGAGTACATAGGGCACATTATGTACACACTCACTAGAACTACATTTGGGTCCAAAATGTAGTGCAACAATCACTTAGTAAGGCCAATGTTGTGGCAGCTAAGGATAGTCCGACCCATTCATTCACATTCTTCTTTTTTTAGGCTTTTGATACTTATTTACTCTTCTATAGGTCTTCTATACATCTTGGATTATCAATGACACCGAAACAGTACATAAAATCTGATGCGACACATATCGAGGGTTTTGTACCACCTATCGAACGTGTAAAATTTAGTTATGGATCTTTTGTATAGACTAGGGTGCCCATTTACATACTAGAGCACTGCAGCGCACCCCCATCCCTCTCTAGGCACTCTAGTCTAGGAAATTAGTACAAATCCATCCTTTTCGGGATTACGCATAGTCATTCCTTCTTTATGTTCCTTCAAAACCACCTTTGTGACACGGTTAAATGAGATTCTCTAATCATCCGAGTTCTTTCCTTTTCTCTCTTACACATTAGGGTTAGAATTTCTTTTTGCATATTTTCTTGGGTCATTTACATACTTATTTCTTTGCATTTATTTACTATGTTTACTTGTCGTTATAGATTATATTAACTATAGGATATTCCCCATAGTCCCATTTTTAGTTAATCAACCATAAATTTCTCCCGAAGCTCGATTTTTACAAAATTGGAATTTTTGGAAAGATCTTATTTTTGATGAGGTTAAGTACTTTTAAAATGGAAAATGCAAACCTCCATTTATAGGAACAATATTAGGCAGTTCAACCACCAAAAATGATGAGGTATGGTTCCTTGGTTTGTCAAACAAGAAAAGGGTACATGGAGGCATGGGTTTTACAGGGGTTCCCATCACTTTTGTAGGCTAATTAATGCCATTTTTGGTGGTGGAAGAGGAATTTCAAGCTCTTTATCTCTTTCCCTCATATATTGTAAAAAGATTTCATTTTTGTGTGTGGAGCATTCTCCATTTTTCTCCTCTCCTTCTCCACAAGTTATTGCAGGTGTTGTGGGCTTCAAACCTTTCATTTTGAGCATTTGACAAGAGATTCATGCCTCTCTTCTTGATTGTAATGGACTGTGTCACTCTTTGAATGGATAAAATTAAGATATGTGGTTATTTTACAACCCTCTCTTGTGTTTCATTACATTATCGACCTCTTCATTGCATTTTAAGGTATTTTATGTATTTTAATGGTTTCTTGCAAGCTTTGAATGGTTGTGTTTAATGGAAATGATAGTGTAAATGTGTGTTTGTAGACTATGTTTCTTAATACAGTTCATATCTCCATTTTTCTTCATTTTCATCCCTTGGAGAGTGTCTAAACCTACCTTTTCTTGGTGCTATCACCTCCCTTAGTGTAGGATTTATTTATTTTCATATTCTCTCTCTCTCCCTAGTTCCTTGGAATTGATAGGATAGGATTAGATATATTTTTCCCTTCATTAGGATTATTTGTAGCATTAGGTTAGGAAAAGGAACCAACCTTATCACGGAGGTCCATCTCAAGTATGCAAGTCCCACAACTTGAGATATGGTCAAATGTTACCCAACCAGATTGATATCTCATGCACACACACATGAAAAATCAGAGGGTGCTGTAATTTGGTGATAACATGTTGTTTATCATGAATTCCCTATATCTTTGGTGTAGGAAGTGAATTACGTGTAAGGAGAAGATACTCCCCTGGTGAAATGCATTTCATAACATCATCAAAGGAAGTGTCATATGATAATTTTGAGGATGGGATGGATGATATAATGAAGGCTTCATTAGATGAGTGTGAGTTTGATTTATGAATGAGCATGTCATTCGGGTGATATGTCATGTGAAAAACTTTGAAAGGATTTAGATCTACTAGGATCTGTAAAGGTTTTACCTTCATGCTTGTATTTAAGACATCGATGGAGTGTGGATGGATACAACACATAGTGCATATCCAGGGTCGGCATAATAAGATATTATACTGGAAATATCCTTCTAATAGATAGAATATTTCGGGGATATTTTTAACACTTGAATTTGACTTGTAAGATAACCGTATCCAATGTGGGGGTGATGGTGTTGTTGAAAGCTTGGTGTATGGCTGGTGTTTGGGAGACAATGGTGTTGGGTAATTGGATTTGATTAAAGGCATGTGATGATATAATGTTAATATTAGCACCATTTTCGATCATGACCCTCTTAATGAGGGTTTCATTGATTTGGGTGGTGATAAAAAGTGGGAGGTCATGGTCCTCTAGTTGTAATGTTGGTATTTCAAAACTATCAAAGGAGATGACAGTGGATGCTTTGAGTGTGCCCACTAGGTTTGAAAAAGTTTATGGATCATCTGAGGGGACTGATATGGACTGAAATTCTTCAATCATGGCTTGTTAATGTGAAGATGAGGTTTGTAAAAGATTGTGAAGGGACATCTTGACTAGATATTGGTGACTTGTGTATGAGGAGCAGAAATGATGGATACTTTAACCTTTGCGGGATGTGTTGAGAAAATGACTTAGGATACTTTATGCTTTGAATGAGGTGTTGGGGTCTTGGGTACATGCTATGGTGGTGATATGTACTACATCGATTTGATGAGGGGATTTATTAGAATAATCTCCACTTTTAGTGATTGTGAGTGTAGATAATAATTTAGGTTTAGTGATTGTATATGTTTTTAATGTTTCTATATCCGGAGGGGGAGGCCCTTATTTACAAGGATTTTGATAGCAACATGGAGGACTTTGTAATCCTTTGTATGATGTCCTGGTGTGCGTTGGTAATCAAAAAAGGCTTCAAATTTATACAAGAAGGCTTCCATCCTCGAGAGCTAAATGTCTTAAGAGGAGGTAATGTTATGATGGATTATTGAAGAATACTTTCAAGGATTAATGTAAAATGTCCTTTCAAGGCAAAGGTCAAAGGAGGTTGTGATTCTCTCGATTGTGTAGGTGTTGAAGGAGTCACTTTTGGTGTGATTTCTTTGGATGCTCTTTGAGGAATAATTTTTTATTATGTGATAGTGATTGGTAATTTGGATGAGGGATGTGGCCCTAGAATGGAAGGCAAGGGGCTTGGTTTTTGTATTAAAGAAGTTGTATGGTCACGTGATATTATTTTCACATTCTTAGATGAAGGGTGGGTGGTTGTGTGACCGGATTTTGAAGGTTACATAGATAATGTTGGGTGACATGATCATCATATGAGATTTTCACAATTTGTAAGATGGGTTTATTTTGTGGGGTTTGTGAGGATTTTGTAGATGGGTTTGAAGAGGATGGAACATATGTGGATGAAAGTGTTTTATCTTTAATGACATGACTAGGGGACGTGCACGATTTGGTGGGTTTTGAGTTTTTGTTTTCGTGACATAACTATTAGTGGATGATTCATACGATGACTTTGTGGTAGAGGGCTCAAATGATAATGTTACATGTGGTTAATATTTGAATATGTTGATAGTGTGATGGGACTGGATGAGATTGGACTATGGTTATTTAGTGGATGGGGAGTGATTTGGGAAGGCTTGTTTAAAAATGCATAGATTTTGATTTGGAAGTGCATTTGGGTTATTATATTATAGCACCCCTTTGTTGAAGGGCATTTCTAAATAAATGAAATCTCTTGATGTTGTGGCCTTTGACATGATGGTATTTGTAATAATCATTATCTATATATGAAGAGGGATTTGAGATAGATGTATTGATAGGAATTATGGGAAGAAGGGCGATCATATTGGTATTCATGAGTTTTTAAAGACTACATTATAAGATTAATCGATAGGTGTGTAAGTGCGTTGAGGATGAATGTTTTCAGATGTCTAACATTATTTGGGAGTAGTATTTACAACCACCACGTTGGCTAATGTTTTTGATTTTTCGTGGCTAGAAGATGGTTTGAATGAAGACTCAAGTTTTGGTTTCTTTTACCGAAGTTTAACTCTACCATCTTCGAGAGTGCGAAGCTCGAGTTTAAAAACCATAGTAAGGGATTCATCAAACATTTAGAAGGATTGGATTTTTAGTGTGGATGAAATTTGTTTGAATAGGAGAAAAAAATAATTTTATTAGATTTGTCTTTGGAAGGGAAAATGATAATTGGTGGTTAAATCCCTTCTACAGAGAGATACAACTGATGCTAGATTTGTCTTTGAATTTTTGATGGCATATAAGTTTGTAATAGTGATTTTATGTGTGATATTGATTAAAAAATGTTCTAGGAATAGTTGTGCAAGTAGAGTGAATGAGAAAATGAATACTAAGGAATAATGTTGTACTAATCTAAGGCAAGACCATCTAAGGACATAGGGAATGACCTCAACATGAGGTCCTGGTCGTGTGCTATAAGGTAACAGGAATGTCAGAAGGCCTAGATGTGTTGTTGAGGGTCTTCTTTGCTATAGAATTTGAGGAACTTAGGAAGTTCCTAGTGTGGAGGATATGCTTTGTATGGTACTAATGGGTGGATGGGTTTGTTACAAATTTTTTCATAGGATAGTGTGTTCTTAGGACCCATAGAAGTAGCTTCAAGACTAGAAATTATGTTCATTAATGCTTGTAAAGGGTCATTTTGTGATGGTTGTTGTTGGGGGATGAATGAGAAGAAGGGTCTGGTTGATTTTATGTAGATGGGTTTGGTTATTGGTATGGTTGATATTGTGAAGGAATATTATGTTGAAAGGGGTACTCATAGGACTAATGTATGTTGATTGTGAGGACATGTGTTGTGATGATTGAATATACTGATATTAGATAGAGCAACGATGTGTTTAAGAGAGGTTTTTATTGAATATATGAGGTGTTGGATTAGGCGGTTGTGGTTCGGGTGTGAGTTGTTGAATATGGACACCCTAAGAAATGATATATGTGTTGAGGGAAATAGGGTTTAAATCTAATATCTCAGAAATTACTAGATCCCCACTATCAAAGAAACAAAGACTGGGTGAATTAGGTATTTTGGATAAGTTAGATTGAATGACAAGGGAATGTGGATGTTCTTGATTATATAATCGAGGTGATAAAGATGATCTATGTTGGTAAATTTAGGTGCAAAGCACTATTAATATGTGTTTGGAGCTCTCTATGGATTGTTGGAAATGTTCATCCATACTTTCAAATTCTTGTCGATGAAACTATTTTCATGTTAATACCATGAAAAAACAATCACCTAAAATGAAAAATGAATCTAGATTTTTGATTACAAGAAAACAAACAAATCAAAAGAAGAATTTTAACAATATTGATTAGTTAAAAGAAAGATGAAATGTGGAAAATGGTTTATGGGTTCCTAGGAAATGGAAATCTATGGATGGTTTCAGGTGATGTTAAAGGTCGATTCCTCGATATACCCAAAGGTATGTGAGGATAAAATGCATCTTTGGTGTTGGTATGGGGCTTGGTATTGGGGCCTAAGCCCTCACTTCATAGTCCTGCAGTGATAAGGGAGTCAATTTCTTAGCCAATATACCACCGACCAATTATTTATACTTGTCCTGAACACCGAGTCAACTTATCCTCTTGGTGATGAAATCTAAGTAGGTCCACTTGGATAGAAGTGTTTTGATGCAAGTTTGTATTTTATGTGGTTTGGTTGTGTGTGAGGAAGATTAAGTGAATGCAATTCGTTAACCTCATAATTAAACTATATGATCAAGAATATATGAAGTTTTGTTTTAAGTCCCAAAAGGAAATGTTAATTTTGATGAGGACAACAAAGAAAGCGAAATGCTAAGAAATAAAAATAAAATAAGAAGGTGTACTGTATATGATTCCTTTCTAATATTTTTGATTTTTTTTTAGCGTAGCTACAACACAACAAACATATACTCCCAAGATAGAAACTGCAAGGGTTATAATAATACTGAAAAAAATAAAGAAAGGGTGATGTTAAAGGTAGAATGGTTGAGTAATAAAAACAATCTATAAATTTCTCTGGAAATTTGAAGGAATCACTGAGATGATTCACCAAAATCACTTTGTAGATTTGACTAGATTGTTAACGATTATAGAAAATAAGGCCGAAAGATAATTATAAGATAAATTTTAATGAAAATTAATGGGAGGATGTGCCATCAGCGCGCGAGAATGTACCAGAGAGTTTTTTACTTTTATATTCTAAATTAATAAAATGGAATAAAAACAACAAAATGACCTCAAAAGATGACATGGTTTACCGATACCCAAGATGAATGATGGTGATATTGAGGGATAGTGTGATGTCAAAGTGGATAGGTTCTCCTTATTATTTCTTGATGAAAAACTTGTAATCAAAGACAACCTGAATAAAATATGTTAGATAAGATGGGTAGATGAGCTATTTAGGAAAGGTCAATTCTAGGAATCTAAAGGGACTTCCTTGGAGGATGTCAACTCATTTTTAAACAATTAAGTGACTTGATGATAAAGATAAAATGATATCTTTTGAAAAATATAGATAAGATGATAGGCTAGAAGATAGAATTCAAGATTTAAATGCAAGTCCTTATTAACTTTGAATGTGGCCCGGGGTAATGTGGACACTATCCGGATGACTTGAAATAATTGTACCAATAATATGTTGTTTCTTCTTTGGATATCATGGAGGAACTCAAATTGATCCTTGATATCTTCAATGTTGGTTTTGAATTAGATGAAACACAACATGAGCTTGTGAAGGGTGTCAAATTATTCCCAAAAGAAAAGTTGCTAAACAATTGGGAGGTCATAAATGCTTGTGACAAGGTGTGATTGGCCTATGGTAAACTAAAAGATACGAGAAAAACAAGAATCACTAGCGATCTAGATGAATCACAGGTGATTTAGAAAATCATGGGTGATTCAAAGGAATCATTGGTGATTAAAAGGAATTGATGTCAATCACTTTGTAAAAAAATTGATTTCTCTACAATGTTAAGTTGATGCAAATGAGAGATCAAAATGATTTATTTGGTTAAAGTTGATGTTATAAAAACAATGATGAAGTAAATATAAGTACCTTGAAGTGATAAGAAGGCACAAAATTCCTGTAAATGGTGATATCAGCGATTGTTGATCTCTGGGAGGTATGTTGAGGCCAAGCTACAAAAATTGATATGTGAGGGTTTATTGGAGAGATTGGTAATGTGGATGTTAATGCTTGTCTCGAGGATCTATGGGGTAACAGGCTTTAATTTTTGACAGAAAACAAGATGCAATAACACGTGAATGAATTCTAAAGATCCTTGAAACAAGAGTGAAAAATCCTATTTATAATTGTTGGCAATTTGTTAGAATCTCCGAAATTTCGGGAATTATGGGGAAACATTTAGAAATGGTTGAAACCACTTCCTAAATGGGATTTTCAGGTAGCTAGACTAGGGAAAATGGTTCCAAGGAGGTTATATGAGTTGGGGAGGTTAAGAGGTTGGGGTAAAATGGGTTAGGGATAGTTTGAAAATGGTTAAGTGGTTTTAGGGAGGTTAAGGTAATTAGATGGGTAAATAGTAATTTTTAAGGGAGTAAAAGTTGATTTTATGGGATGGAGGGAAATGATTTAGGGATGTGTTTATAATGATAGGTTTTGATTAAATAATGTGTGTATAAGAGGAAGTAGGTGGGTGATGAAAACCCAGTGTCTACACTAATGTTATAAACCTTCCATCAAAGTATTAGTCTTTTCCCGTGGTTCAATTTCAAGTTATTCTTATTGTTGTCTTCCTTAAAACCCTAATGCAAGTCTCGGACATCGACATAAGGGACTTACACTTAATTTTGATTTCTCTAATTTCACAAAATTTTATGCCTTTATTAACACCATCAAGACCCTTAGGGTTTTCATAACATGGATTGAGTTATTCATCTAAATAAATTTCCCTTAACATCCTTGAAACTATAAGTCCACATGCAAGACTGTACTTGTCAATTCTTAAACTAACTTATTCATTTTTAAATGCTCTCAATGGTAAAAATGAACTGTAGAACTCTGTTCTAGATTGTCTTCCACTAGATTACCATTTTAAATTCCCATAAAGGTTTTTCATTCAATATTACACTTTGAGTTTATTCCTTTCAACCCTTTAGATTAGGGTGTTTTGCAATATTAAAAGAAATTTATGAGTTTTCCACTTTATTTACGTAATAAAAGATGTCTTTCATGTTTTCACTATCCTACGAGCCCTGTGGTAACTTTGGTTAACCTTCATATTCAATTAAAGATTCATAGATAATGATTATACATTTTAAAACCCTTTTGTATTAGTCGGTTAAAGAAAATAGTTTCAAAGTAAGTTCTTAAAGTTCATCTCTTTTCTAATACTTCATGGCTAAAACCCGAGAAGGCACTCCAATCTCTATGACATCCTTCATTGTCATGCCAAGAAGCATTCATAAACCATTCAAACAAATAGTTTTCAAGATATTAAATACCCTTCTTACCTATATACGGTACAATCATATTTTCTTCCCCACATGCACAATTTTAAAGCTTTTTTACCTTGCACACTACTTCATATTATTTATGTATTTTCTTATATCATTTCCCTTAATATGTAACATAATCACGAATCCTTTTCAATATCTTTTGAACATGAAATAATAATAAAAATTAACATATTTACACAACATATACGGTCATATACTCAAGAAGCCAATGCATTATCAAATTTATGAGAAGAACACAATTCTTTGAGCCCTTAGGACTTATTAAAATATTCCCTTTACTCACAATTGTCGTCCCCGACTCTCATACCCTTCAAAATTCAAATACATTTCCATAATAATGGATGATTGAGGAGTTAGTTAGGGTTTATACCACTAACTCACCTAGGATTAGCCTAACCAAGTGAGTTAAATCCCTAGTTTAGTCCATGAGAGCATGTATGAGGTGTGAACAAGTCTCATGACTCCATATAACTCATTTATTACCCTATTACTAACACATAGGATTAAGAACTACAAACTAACAATTTAAAAATTCAAATTTGAGGTTTTGGAGGGAAACCTCTTATTACAAATAAAATGAGTCCAAATGGACTATCTTCATCACACCGATCTCCAAATGTACTCTTGACATACCTAAATAGCCTAAACAAGCCAAACTTATCTATTTACATTGATGCTCCTGTATCATACTCCCCAAGAGGAGAGATTTGGGCCCATTATTGTGTTTTCTTTCTTCCTCTTCTTCCAACTATTTTTCTTCTTTGCATGTATTCTTCTTGTTGCACTTGACCTCATCTTCATGTTTATTGAATCTCTTTGGTATTCTCCTTGCTTTCTTACCTAGTCATCTTCTTGCTTCATTCTTTCTCTTTCTTCATCTTTGTCTTCTTATTCTTCATGGTTCAATTGATTTTCCTCATCCATGTCATGATTTTATTCATCTTTCTTATTCATACCTCAGTCCATACCTATAAAAATAAAGCTAAAAGACACCTTAGATTGCAAAAATAGAGGACCACTAGCCCTTATATTGTCTTCTCTTGTCACTAAATTGTATTCTTCATCTTGTTTTGATATTCCCTTGCTAAGAGCATTGTATCTTGTTGCAAATAATTAGGTTCTTTCTTTATTTCTTTCTCTTGAATATCCTTCATGCTTTCATCTTCATTGTCTTCTTCATTTATCAAGGTTTCTTTAGCATTTTTCTTGTTTTTCACCCCATCTTATCCACTAATCCAGCTTCATATGCTTGTAAGATCTTTTCATGATCCTTTCATCACACTCACATCTACACTTTCACCGTTGACTGATCCATTCCGAGCTTAAATTTTATCACAAAGCCCTCTTTACTTTTATTCATTTTTGTTATCTATCTCTTCATTCAAGGAAGTATTTCTTTCCTTTTCTTCTTCACCTTGAGTACCTGCATTCACACATTCGAAGACACTATCAGATTTAAAATTTGGAGGCCTTTGAGCCTCTTGATAAGATCCATCAATGAGTTCTTCTTCTTCTTCAACTTGTTCTTCTTCTTAATTTTCTTGCTCTTCTTCAAGACAAGCCAAGAATCTTGTAATCACTTCTTCTTCATTCAACATCTAAACTTCCTCATACACTACTTCTTTAGTAACTTTTTTTTCTTGTTTTCTCGTCCTCTTCTCTACTTTTTCAGCTCTCTTCTCTTCTTATCATCTTTCTCAACTACTCTTTTTGTCTCTTCTATAAAAGTAGCTTTATAGGCCACTTGAAACATATTTTCATCTCAAATAAAGATACACTAATTCCTTTCACCTTGTTGGTAGCTTCCATCGAGTTCTCCTAACTTCTCCACATCTTTTTAAGCTCATTAAGCTCTTGTTTAACCCACCAATATTGCTTTTTGCTAACTCTCTCTCTTTTTCTTCTTTTCTCTTCCTCTCTCATATTTTTCATTAGTTTCTCCATTGCTTCAATTTTGTTCTATGCTCGATAACAAATGATGATGAGGCTAATGATAATAAAAAATCATTCAAATTTTTAAAACAATTACTTGAAAACAACATTCAAAATCCATACACATTTTCACATTTTTCAAAGCTAAAAACTTGAATTTCATCATCATATGTAATTAATTCAAATATTATAAACAATTTACACCTATTTGATTTCTCTAAAATCATGTACAAATGCTTGAAAAAGTTTCAATCCTTCACTTTCATCCAACTTCTCTCTAGACCTCACCTTTCGCATTAACCCTCCAAAAATGCATATTTGAGCATCAAATCCTCATTTCTTGGAATTAGGTACCACTGGTAATTTTTTCTAGAACCCATTTGGATATTTCAAGTTTTTGAAAATTTTCAAGTCCTAACTCTCATCCCATCCAAACTTATTCCTCCTTTATAGTTTTTGCTCATTCTATCAATTACCCCTAGTTTTGTACAAATCAATGTGCCCCAAAAAAATTATAACTCTTCATACAAATGCAGATTATGTTCTAGACACCCATTTTGGCCTTCTTTCTCTTTGATAAATTTCTTGGCTTATCTCCTTATACAACCCCTCCAGCCCAATTGTTCTTCTTTAGGGCTGGTTTAACTAGGTCAACTAGGGTTCTAAATTTTTTAAGGGTTTGGTAGTTTATACATTTTCCAACCTTAGTGACTCCTTTATCAACCTTATAAAAACATTTCACACTATTTTTAAGGCTTACTTAACCTTTTAATTCATGATTCATACTGTTTTTAACTTTGTTCTACTCATCCCTCTTCTTTGTTCTTACTCTATAACATTCCTGCTCTATTTTATACTTCGCTTGAATGGCTCGAGTCTCCTTGAATATTTTATCATCTCACTTCTGTTTACACCTATCAACCATCTTAAGCACTAAATTCTTTAGCTCTACAAGTCAATTCTTCACCAACCATAATTTCATTAAATTTGGACATTTTACAATCTAGATTAAATATTGAAATTGGCTATGTTGGTTTTACTTATACCAAATATTGGAATTTGATTTGGCTATTATTGGAATCCATTTTTTTGGAATTTGATTTGGCTATTATTGGAATCCAAAAAGGGTTTTTGAAATTATATATCATGTATGAGGGATTTCCATTTTAGGGGTTTACAATTTTTAGTAAGAATAGGAAATACTTATTGGAATAATTAATACATTTATAACTTTGCAATGCATAGAAAATACTTATATTGTCCATTCTCATACAAACAAACATTTTTATCTTGTATTGAATGGGCATATGTCCATTCTCATACAAAAAAATATTTTTATCTTGTATTGAATGGACATATGCCCATTCTCATATAAGAATCATACAAGAAAAACACAAAAAAATGGGCATATGTCCATTCTCATATAAGAATCATAGAAGAAAAATAGAGGTAATATTTAATTTATTTTAGAATGGAAAGTTGCCCATTCTCACATCCTTTATAGTGATATTAAAATGATTAAGTTCAATATTGCTTTAATGAGTTAGAATGGTTAGAATAGGCATATGCCCATTCTCATACAAAAAAGAGTTTTATTATTGTGATGAAAATGGGCATATGCCATTTTTCATACAAACAAATATTTTTATCATTGTGATGAGAATGGGCATATGCCCATTCTCATAAACTTAATATAGAAAGAAAGAAAAATTTGGATGTGATTTATTTTAACTATGGGGTTGTGCACATTTGCATGTTGTATATTTTACATATTTTGATCATATATATTTGTGTCTAATATTGCTTCTAATTTATGATATCAATAAATAGACAAATGTTTAATTATAACATGGATTTATTTGCATAGAATGAAGGTAGGAAATGTGTTGTTATGAGATAAATACAACATAAAATGATGGTAATAAATGAATTGTTAAGAGATAGTCTACAAAAATAAACCAATATTAATATATTGTTATGAGATAGACTACAAAAACAAACCAATTAATTTATATTTATTAATCAACATAACAAGAATAAGTAAACTCAATAAAGCTCGGTGAGTCATAGAAATTTGTACATTATGAGATAAATACAAGTCACAATTCTTTTTGCATAAAATGATGGCAATAAATCCATTGTTATGAAATAGACTAAAAAAACCAATATTAATGAATTTTTATGAGAAAGACTACAAAAAAATAAATATATATATATATATATATAACATAATAGTATCAAGTAAACTCAATCAAGCTCAGTAATTATTATTTTTAAATGTTTCCAAAGATCGACGTAAATTTGGGTGTGGACCCACATGATTTAACCATGTACATAAATGTGTGAAAATATTTCTATCAGAATGCATTGTGCCATCAAATTTCCAGCTAGAAGGAAATCCAAATAAAAGTGCCTCATTTTATCATGAACAAAACATTTTGTTTCACCTATGAACAATATGTTTTCTGCTCCATATATTTGGGTGTACTTGTCGAGAACCTTTTGCATTTTTTTATAAACTAGCACAATATTCCCCTTCTTTGATCTTAAAAATTTGTTGCTAATTTCACACTACGTTATAATCCAAAAAAAAACAAATTCAATATTTCTTATCCAATCAATTTTTTAATGAAGACATGTAGTTATATTAAATGCAGGTATGTAAACCACAATCTAATATCAAATTTTTTCATGCTATCCTTAACAATTTAGGGCTAAATGTACGACTAAAGTATCGGTAACATGCATATGTAAATTTGGTTGTATGGTCAACAATCTAAATTTAGTAAGCCCTGGAACTCCAAAGAGAAATTCTTCTACCCCCAAAACCAATAACTTCTTTCCATGGAAAACGAGATCTGAAAAACCAACCAATAACAAAATTATTTTTCAATAAATTAAATCATAGATTATATTATCGATTTTATTGATAATTACTTTCTTTTTGTATAAACCTATCAAAGCTAGTTTTGAGCATTAAATGGTAAACTATCAATAACATCCTAAATTATCATTATATACTAATCACATCATTTGGATGAAATGTGAAGAACTAAAAATTGTAATAAACACATGTTGAGCATTACATACTAATAACCATCAATAACATCTTATTAAAGAGTATATAATAATCACTTCAAATGGAAAATGGGAAAAAGAACTACAAAAATGTAATAAACAAAATTTTATATATTGATTTCTTCCATTATTGTTTGAAATAGAGAACATCCTCGTAATACGTCTCTTACATCATCAACCCCTACTAGGGCTAGTTTTGTAAACAATGATGACATAAGCCACTTATTATTTTTAAAGTCTTTGTCAGAAACCTTTGGAGACACCAAAAAGTTTTCTTCAGGAACTCCTTTGTTGATTACATTAACTACAACCGTAGTTTCACATTTGTATGGAAATTTTGGTGTTTTCCAAATTGTTTCCAAATTTTTAATAAATATGTCTCCCTCTTTTTCACAATGCTCCATACCCCAACAAAACAAAGGTTGCACATCCACTTTAGCTATGAGTAACAATTCGTTGCTAGTTTTTCTACATTGGCATTTGTATCCAATGTAGACTATAATACTATTCGATGAAACTCTTTAGACACAAAAGTTAGAAATTGGGAAATAGACATTCATGGTAGGATGTGCTCGTTGTTCAATTGAAATGTATTTTCCTTTTTAGAAGTATGCTTTTGAACTAACAATCCTTCTAATTCAAGAACAAGCAAATGTTTCTTTGGAGGCACTATGCAAAATTTTTTTTAAACTTCATTATTAACTTGTATGTATTTCAAATACAATAATAATATTTCACAAAATATTTTTACCTATTTCTTTACATATATTTGTTGGTTGTAGATTTTCTCCAGCTATATCTGCACATAAAAATTAAAATTAGGATATATTTATCAAATTGATTCCAACTAATATTGACAAATAAAAATATTAATATTTTTACCTATTTCTTTATATATATTTTTGGATTTTCTCTAGTTGTATCTGTACATAAAAATTACAATTAGGATATATTTATCAAATTGATTCCAACTAATATTGACAAGTAAAAAGATTATTAATTTTTAAATAATAATTGATACCTATTCATGATCCAATTGTTATAATTGATGGTGGAGGGTTTGATGTAGAATCATTATTAATCACTATCAGTTGCGTGTTTTTTTGGGTAACTTCTTGTTGGTTGGATGACATTATACTATTGTTATGAATAATATCTTCCTCTAATAGATTAACCTCATGGCTTGCGCTTTTTTCTCTATGCATAATCATTTGTAAGGGCTAAAAAATTGTTACCAATGAACATAAATACTTAGAATGTAAAGTAAAAATTATAAACAATGGACTGTTGTCCATTCTCACTTAATCACTATAATACTTGTTCAATCTTAAATTAACTAGGCGGATACCTATTGATGTAGGGGCATAACTTGTGGAGACCATAACTTTTGATCCGATCGTTGGATTGTCTTGAAATTTTACAGGGTGGTAGATATACATTAGTACTATGTTGGGGTCAACTTTGCTTGCAAGGTTGTGGCCATTTCGGCACATTTTTGGGCCAGATTCTTTCATCTAGTGGCCTCAAATTGGCTCGATTGTTTTTTTCACTTTTGACTAGGTCTTAGAACTTTAATAACTTTTGTTGTACTTGTTAGAATAAGTCAAAATTTCACGTGAGACTTAATTTATAAAGGAATATTTGGCACACAAATTTTGGGGCCCATCTAAGTTGTTTTTCTAGTAGGTAATTTTTGGCATTTTAGGGTTTTTAGTGTAGACGTGAAATAAAAGGAGGATTGTAATGATGTAAAAGATTAGTGTGGATTCCAGAATGAGAAGAAAGCTATTTTTCAAACCCTAATTTTTATTTGCAAAGCTTTTATGTGTGTTTTGGAGGTATTTTAACCTCTTGCAGTTGGATTCACATCACTGTATAATCGTAATACCTATTCAATCTTGTATTCATTGGGCGAGATACTTTCTTTCGTTAAGGAATCATAGATGAAGAATAGAATCTTACATAAACTTTTTTTTTTGTATGAGAGAGATGTTACATAATCTGGTTGTTTGATGCAGAGCCTAAATCACTTGCAATCTATCACCAAGGTTAGAATGATCCAAGACTTCAAAGAATACCTTTTACTTGGCCAATAAATACTTTTCTCTAGGTCTCCACTCTTCAAAACTTGTAATTTTTCCTTATGAAATTCTCTTTAATTATTCATAATTGTCTTATATTAGTTGGACTAGTAATTCTCTTTAATTATTCATAATTGTCTTATATTGGCTGGACTATCCCTGGCGGAGCCAAGTGTTGCACTACATACCCTTGATGAGAGGGATCAAGCCTTATGTAGTTCACATTTTTAGAAGGTAGAAGGGCCATTCCCCATGATTTCTAATATAATTTATAGAGGTATTAAAATGATTAAGTTCAATCTTGTATTGAATGTGTGGATGCCTGTTCTTCTATAGGAATCATTGAGGAAGAATATATGATTGATATATGAGAATGGACATATGCCCATTCAATACATGCAATATTGAACTTAATCATTTTAAAACCTCTATAAAGGAAGTGGTTAATTTTTTTAGTAGAGCGAGCTTATCCATGCAATAGTGGAAATTTTATTGGCAATTAATGTTTTCAAAGGCAATGAGTTCTTGGGATGGTAAGATTCACAACAATACTATTGAAATCAATCTATTTTTTTGATTATAAACACCAATACATTCACAGGAATGATTGTTTCTAACTCTACCCATGATTCAAAATATCATTTGGTTTCCTTTCCCTTTCAGGCTGGACAATTGCCCATTGTAAAAAAAGTATACTTTTAACTCTTCATGTCAATAATAGAGATAAAATTTACTTTATCTTATAATGAGAAGTTGTGCATTCTCACAACCTTATCTTTTTTAATGGGCACAAGCCCATTCTAAAAAAAAAATATTAATTTGTTTTATAATGCTTCCATAACTTAGAATTTTTTTAATACGTATAATCCCAATATCATACAAACAATTTTTTTATCTTGTAGTTATCTATAATTGTATTATACTTGCTAGACTATCCCTAGTAGAGCCAAGTGTTACACTACATATCCCATTAGTAAAAACAAACAATTTTTTTCCTTGTAATTATTTATAATTGCATTATACTAGGTGGACTATCATTAATAGAGCTAAGTGCTACACTACATATCATTGAGAGAGATCCAACTTTATGTAGTTCTCATCATATAATATATATACATATTTATAAAATTTTATACTTTTTTAGAATAGGTTGTGAGAATGGGAAGTAGAGAAAGAATATATAATTCACGTTATGGACTTTGTGTAAGGGCTGCCAATGTACAAAGGTATTAAACTGCAAAAGGTGAACTACATAACGTGAATAATATATTCTTTCTCTACTTCCCATTCTGAAACAAATTTAATTCTCTCTGAGTATGGGCATCTTCCCATTCAATACAAGTACAAAGGTGTGAGAATTCACTACTTCCCATTCTAAAACAAAGTGAATTTTATCTCTATTCTTCTGTGATACATATTTTATGTACTGCCAATTCAATACAAAGACAAAAATGTTTGTTTGTCCAAGAATGGGCATATGCCCATTGTAAACATTCAATTACAAGCAATACTGAACTTAATCATTTTAATACCTCTAAATATTTTGAAACATATTTAATTTTGTCCTTGTTTGACTTCTATGATATCTATATGTGAATGGGCAAATACAAAAGCAATATTGAACTTAATCATTTTAAAAAAGCTATAAAAGCTATGAGAATGGAGAAATTTTAACTCTATTCTTCTAATTTAACTTCTAACTTTTGTTTACATATATTCTATAATATGAAAAGAACTTAGGAGAAAACTATATGAAGGATGCACATAAGCAAATTAACGTATACATAATGAATATAATAAAAAGAACACAAAAAATTGTAGAGGTTATTCACCTGGAGGCATAGTTAGACATTTATAATATTGTTGGAGCATGATCTCCTACTTGTGATTCTCCACCATAAAGATAAGTGAGGACCTCTTTGTATTATGTGCTACCTTTAATGCATTTGTCCCACCATATAATATTAATACATGGGACACATTAGTGTTGCATCTCTCAATCATGTGCTCCCAAAAATGCACTGATCTCTCACATCGAAAGGATGTTTCAGGGATGACAACTCCAATTTCATTCGGTTTGATAATATCCAAGGGATTTGAATGTTTCAATCTAGATCCACTATCACATCTTCCACTTATATAAAATTTTAATTATGAACACCATATATGGAAAAAATCACTGACATCCCTTGAAATGCATGTTATGCATTCATAATTATGTAACATCCTTATGAAATTATTGCTGATTTTTTAGTTTTTTCATGTACATGTTTACATCAGTATGAAATAAGTAAAATTATATTGCTGAAAGTATAAAGATGCATGAAAATATCAAGGTAATGCACCCAATGACTTTCAGAAGATCAATAATATCATTTTGTGAGATAATACTCACAAGATTACAAAAATCAGCAATACGACTTCTAGAATGAGTGAAAAAATGGAATTCCAACCCTCTCAATGTTCTACTAAGAAAAAAAGGATAAGAACATTGACAAGTGAATTCATATGTATCTTCAATCCTTGGTTGAGAATTTTTATTATCCGCAATATTCTTTTTTTTAATCTAAGATCTTGAAATAGTTGAGCAAAATGAAACTCATGCATGCCAAATTTTTCAATCACCTTTAATTCATTGCATCCTATAAGAGCAACGTATTCTGGAACTCTTTCCTTTATATAAGACATAACTTTGGATCTTGTTTATCTACTCTGCTTTACTCTTTTACAGTATTATTTTAGAAATATTTCATTAACGACATACTCTTCTCTAAACCAAACTTCACCACTAATGCATTTATCAACAAGGACATCTAATTCTTCATTTTTATACCTTTTGTACCTCTGAATAGTCCTATTGTAAGATTATCTAATGAATTTGGCTTGAAATATAGGTCTGTAGAGTTTTTTAGGAAACAAGGAAACCCACCACTGGTAAACAAATCAAAAACTAAAACTCACTTATCCCGAATTTCATCTGGGAGTACAAGAAATGAAATTTTATCATTCAAACTTTCTAATTTTTCCTTCTAAAAAATAAGCAAATTTTTCCTTTTGAATGTCTACATGTGAACATTAAAATAAATTTTATTAGTTTAGCATTCTATAAGAAATAATTTAAGTTAATTTCTATGTGCAAAAAAATTAGTACAATTTATAAATACCTTCCATCTTTCGACTTATCGTGACCAGAACTAGGATGTTGTGGTCTCTTCTCTAAGATCCACCTTGACCTGACTTTGTACAATTGGTCAATAAATATTGTTTTAACCCATGTTTTGTTTGCCATATTCTGTTTCTTGCAAATACTAATTATTTGTTTTGTTGTTGCTTTGGAAGATAAAATATGGGTAGAACTTGTTTGATTCTATCATGAATAGATGAAAAATCAGGATTTACAAGGATTTGTTTTTGGGCTTCCATTATATGTTTCCCATAAATAATATAGAAATGAGTTTCAATGTCATGAATTTCATGCTCAAACTCCATGTTAAAAATAACACCAGTAGTTTTTTTAAAGGAAGAAAAATTGCATCCCACTGAAGAGGTACAAGGTTGCATAACATAGAGTGGACAAGGAGACTGACACTTGCTAAATCAAGTGATTTGTATTGGTATTTTGCAGGAGCTACATGGAAATGACCAATATCAATTTTGAATGAATTTTCATCAAATAAAAAAATATGAATCTCTTCAAATAATGTAGATTCACTTTTTTAAAATTTAATTTGAGCTTGTTTTAATAATAATTTCTCTTTTGCAGATCACTTCACCTCTTGAAAGTGTGATTCTAAAATGTCTTTTTCCATCTTAGATAATTTTTATCTTCTGAGCATGGTAAACATTTTTGAATGTAATTTTTGTTGTCCCAATTCCTTATCCATATTCATGTGGTGGGAAACAAATGAAGTAAATGCATATGTTAGAGTAGGTATTGACCTTAGCTCATGTTCACCTAGGTACTTTATTTACCTTTATTGTATTTATCCTCACCCACTTATGTGTGTGGATATTTCTTTATCTTATTTAGATATTAGGAGAAATTATCTAGTTGTTAGGTATAGTTCTTTCCTTGATCTATGCTATTAACTAGATCCTTGATGTCTAGTTCTCTCCTAAATCTATGGTCTTGACTAGTTCTTTGATGACTAGTTATTTCCTTCTATGACCTCGATCGTGGTTCTTAGATTGTTATTCCTTACCTATTTAAGCAAGGCCCATTCTCAATGTATTGCATTGAGTTCCATAATAATATATGATATTGTTTCTCATTTGTTTGCAAAGGTTTTATGTAAAGTTATTCGGTGAATTGTTTTCATCTTATATTGTTCCTTTCATGGTATTAGAGCTACCTTAGCCCTTGGTCATATGGTATGGTCATATGAGGGCTTAAAGATTGTGATTCCTACTAGTAGGTGCTTAACTTCAGCCCCCTATAATTTTATTTGTGTTGTGAAGGCAACAACAATTTAATTTGTTTTAGTGGCAACTAAAATAAATAACAGAGTAAAATATTAAAAAGATTGTAACCTTTGATTGGTAACTCGGTTTTGAGTGCCGTTTTTTGTGAAAGTGCTTATTTTTTCATGATCTTTCCATTGGAGTTATTTATTTTTAGACTTTAACTATAATTACAAAGTGCCAAATATGGAGGAGTGTTATAATCAATTGTGGACGTAATTTCAGTTGAGCCCGACGTTCTAAATTTTTGGGAGTTGTAGTTTGTACCTATCATGGATTCTGAGAATGATATGATTTTCTCACGAATTATGTGGACTTCAAGAGGATATTTTAAAATTTGTGGAAGAAAATAGATCGCTCAAGAAGTGAAATTCTCTTCTACAATCACTCATTCATGATAAGGAGAATAATACACTCTGAAGAACAAACTTGCTAGCCTACAACATCACCATCATATTGTGGACAACCATATACATGATCCTAGTCCACTTGTAGCTATTGTTACATTGATTTGTCGGTCTTTGAGCTTTGAACCTACTTTTGATGCTTTTAAACTTGTGAGGCTTCATTCGCATGCTCTTCCATATCTGTGCCTATTATAGTACCACATGTTGTGTATCCTACTTCGCTCACCGCATGGCTTTCTTAAGAAGCATACCATGCATCGGTTCTCGCATGCTCCGTTCTATGGGTCTCACTAGAGGAGTCATTGATATACATTCATAGGGTATTGTTTACTCTATTCCACATGTTAAGTGGAATTCTTGTCATGACATTGGTTTTCGAGTAGATACTTCATTAGGATCACACATTGATAGAGCTCCTTTTTTTGTTCGCTTGACTCTTTCTGAGGATCATGAGCAACACATGAGTTCTGCACCTTCACTCAGGCTCGAGAAACCTGATATTTCAGCTGTCAGCCATGATCAACCTGAGACACATTATGTTGTTATTTTGCATGCACCCATTGTGTATTTTACACCAAGTCATATGCAGGTATCTTCTTCATCCATCCGTGTTGATTTGGGGTGGATATCTGATCACTCGTGGTGGCAACATAGGTATTTGTTGAGAGGACTCTATAGGCATGGCTCCTCCACCATTCGGCCTCTTTCTCCACTTTCTATACCTTCTGCATTGTGATACTTCTTGTTTTGAGAATTTTTCTTTAGCAGGTATAGTGTATCTCTCTTGTTTGTTGAGAGATTTTGTATCTGTATTTTCGACACTTTTGGCATGTTGACAGTCTCTCTTGTGGGGGAGCTATTCTGGTGGAGCCTATTGTTAGTTTGTTAGTGTTTGAGTAGTTGTTTTGACAACTCATATAGATTTGTAGCATCACTCCACCCATTCAACAGTATGGGAGGGTGTGGTGTTGATCCTACTTCTTCGGGTTTCGTGTCCTTGCCTTGTTACCTTGGCTTTTCTTGGATCGTGACACTCTGGAGTTTGTGTCCTTTCCTTGTTGCTTTGGTTATTGTTCTTGGATTATGACACACCTATTTGTAGCAGTTGATCAAATTATGTTTGGTGTTTTTTTACACTTTCGACATCACTCATTGATAGTCTCCTTATATGGAGCTATTCTGGTGAAACCCAGTGTCAGTTGTTTTTGAGTTTTGTGATCGAGTAGTGGATTCAGACCACAGTGCACACCAAACTTATTCAACATTGTACGAGTTTTTTTGAGCCAAGATTCTTGGGATTCCTTGGAGCGGGTCTTTACTCTCTTTACTTTGTTGTTACTAGTTTTGGGTACCTTGCGGTGTCCCTTTTTCCTAGTTATTGTACATGAGTACCTCATCAGGCCTAGTTGCCGAGACTCATATTGTGGACATGCCACTTCTATTTTAGCCCCTAGCTTCACTTAAGGGGGGTGTTAGAGTAGGTATTTACCTTATCTCATGTTCACCTAGGTACTTTATTTACCTTTATTGTATTTATCCTCACCCACTTATGTGTGTGGATATTTCTTTTATCTTATTTAGATATTAGGAGACGTTATCTAGTTGTTAGGTATAGTTCTTTTCTTGATCTATGGTATTGAATAGTTCTTTCCTTGATCTATGGTATTGACTAGATCCTTGATGTCTAGTTCTCTCCTAAATCTATGGTCTTGACTAGTTCTTTGATGACTAGTTATTTCCTTGATTTATGGCTTGATCTACGACCTTGACTGGTTCTTAGATTGTTATTCCTTTCCTATTTAAGCAAGGCCCATTCTCAATGTATTGTATTAAGTTCCATGATAATATATGATATTGCTTCTCATTTGTTTACAAAGGTTTTATGTAAAGTTATTATGGTGATTTTCTTTCATATCATAGATCGTCGTGTTTGATTAGCATCTATGTTCTTGGATTGGTATGATCTCAAGTTATCGTTCCTTTCAAAGCATACTTATATAGATTTTTGAATATGGTGACAATTCCTACACTAGTAACTTCACTATGCACACCACTCTTTTCCCCTTAAGTGTATGGCTCAATTTTCCAACCATAACTATAACATGAATTGTTTTATTTTTGTACTAACCTTTCCATACCATATTTTTGTAAAGAGAAACCGTAATTCCATCCTATGTATTGAGAATATTCTCAAGGTGTTGTCCACTTTTTCCACTTGAAGAGATACAATTATTTCGTTATAAACATTATGCTTAGAAGAATTCCAATTGGTGTGCGTTGGTCTCCCAAAGAATGAAATAACCACAAATCATTGTAATAATTATCATGGGCATGAAATTCAATGAACCATTCTTCATATCTTCTTTCCAAGTCGTAAATCGCACCATAAAAAATGGAATTTCCTTGTACGAGGTAGTGGTAATAAGAGACATTATTTGTTGTTACAATTTTTTCTTTGTGATGTATATCAAAATCTTTGTAGACTTAACATTTTAAATAAAAGTAACAAGCTGTTATAACATGCAACTTCCCATTTTAAACTCTATTATTTTTCTATGATTGCATCTACCCATGATAAATTTGTTTGTTTGTATTAAATGAGAAGATTCCCATTCTCATGTGATATAATTGTTTGTTTATTGAATGGTTTGATGCCTATTCTCATGTAAGACTTAATAATAGAAGGAAAGATGACCGTTTATGTTACTTTTACTCTGTCTAATTTGTAAGTTTTTGAGTTTCAACAAGATTTGAAGAAAATGTTTATGCTACTTTTACTCTCTCCACTTTATTTGTTCATCCTTTCCGCTTTAAAAGGGTAGATGCCCATTCTCACATATAACTAATAGAAAAAGAATAGAGATAAATCTACTCATTCTCATGTATAACTAATAGAAATCTCATATATATCTAATTTAATAGAAGAAGAATATAGATAAATTTAAGCTCAACATATTATATTTACTTTCTTTTAACATGGGAAGGTAATTTTTTTAGAATGGGAAGCTATGTATTGTGACAACCTTTATAGAAGTTATGCACGTTTATAATGGGCACAAGCCCATTCTCATACAAACAAACATTGTTTGTTTTATAATAATTAATAATTGTATTATATTAGCACCCTCCTAAAATATTAGTTTCCTACACCTCCTCCTAAATGGTTATCTACACAAACAAAATTAGAAATCATTCAATTCAGGAGACTCATCTCCATATATATATATAATTATCTATGTATTTATATGTTTAATATGAACATAACAAGTTTATCTATATTATTCTTATGTGATTCAAATTATTTGTATGTCTATTATTCTTCTGTGATTCAAATTATTTTATCTCTAATTTATTTGATTATTTATAATTGTATCATATTAAATGGACTATCCCTAGCCGAGCCAAGTTGTGCAGTACATACCCTCTAGAAGGATCAAGCCTTATGTAGTTCTCATCATATTGAAGACCGATGTTTATCAAGGTAGTAATATAAGTGAAGAATTTCATTCTGAAGATGAAGTGAAGCATCGAGGTAGTAATAGAAGTGAAGAATTTCGTCTTGAAGATGTGATTCAAGCACATAATGGTCTTTCATTACCAAACATCAACATGAATCACATATTCAGGATTAAATGATAAAATTCCATTGTGACTACTAGTTGAATATTCCTTGTTGAAGAAATGATTAGGTATTCATGTTTTTCGCACCCCATCCTGAAACTTGCAAAAATGGGAAATCATTCAATGCATAACTCAAGTTCTTGTTTATAATTATATCATTTTAGCTAGAGTAATAGATTCAAGAATATTAGATGTTTAGAATGGGTATATTATGCTCTACATACCCTTAAGAGGGATCAAGCCTTATGTAGTTATCATCTTACAATATATATATATATATATATATATATATATATATATATATATATATATATATATATCCATTCACATTTAGGAAACATAGAAGAAGAATAGATATTTTGAATGGGCATATGCCCATTCTCATATAAGAATTATAGAATAAAATTGGAAGATGTGCATTGTGATAGTTTCAATAAGATTTGAAGAAAATTTTTATGCTACTTTTACTCTCTCCACTTTATTTGTTCATCATTTCCACTTTAAAAAGGCATATGCCCATTTTCACATATAACTAATAGAAAAAGAATAGAGATAAATCTTCTCATTCTCATGTATAACTAATAGAAATATCATATATATCTAATTTAATAGAATAAGAATAGAGATAACTTTAAGCTCAAAATATTATATTTACTTTCTTTTAGCATGGGAAGATACTTTGTTTTAGAATGGGAAGTTGTGCATTGTGATAACCTTTATAGAAGTTATGCACGTTTATAATGGGCACAATCCCATTTTCATACAAATAAACATTGTTTGTTTTGTAATAGTTAATAATTGTATTATACTAGCATCCCCTCCAAACAACTTAGTTTCCCTACACCCACTCTTGTTTGGTGGACTATTCTTGGAAAAGCCAAGTGCTGCAATGATAGATACTGCGAGAGGGATCAAACCTTATGTAGTTCTATTATTTTGTTTATAATTGTTTCATTTTGGCTAGAATAACCTTGGTGGAGACAAGTGTTGTACTACATACCTGTGAGAAGGATCAAGCCTTATATAGGTCTATTATTTTATTTATAATTATATCATTTTGGTTAACGTTGGTGGAGCAAGCCGACACCACCAAGTGTTGTACTTATATACCTACGAGGAGGATCAAGATTTATGTAGTTCTATTATTTTGTTTATAATTGTATCATTTTGGCTAGACTAACCTTGGTGGAGCCAAGTGTTGGCACCACCAAGTGCTACACTACATACTCGTGAGAGGGATCAAGCCTTATGTAGTTCTATTATTTTGTTTATAATTGTATCATTTTGGATGGACTAACCTTGGGGGAACCAAGTGCTGACACTACTAAGTGCTCCACTACATACCCAAAAAAAGGGATAAATCCTTATGTAGTTCTATTATTTTGTTTATAATTGTATCATTTTTCTAGACTAACCTTGGTAGAGCAAGTGCTGTCACTACATACCCGAGAGGGATCAATCCTAATGTAATTCTATTATTTTATTTATAATTTTATCATTTTTGCTGGACTAACATTAGTGAGCCAAGAATTGGCACCTCTAAGTCCTGTACTACATACTCGTGAGAGGGATCAAGCCTTATGTAGTTCTATTATTTTGTTTATAATTGTATCATTTTGGTTGGACTAACCTTGGTGGAGCAAGTGATGGCCTGACCAAATGTTGCACTACACACTGTGAGAGGGATAAAGCCTTTTGTAGTTATATTTTTTTGTTTTAGAATGGGTGGGAAATATTGAACTCAATCATTTTGGCTGGACTAAGCATTGCATCTCTTTGTTTATATTTGTCTCGTTTTGGCTACTATTATTTTGTTTTAGAATCAACAGATGCCCATTCTCATATTATGTAGTTCTATTATTTTGTTTTAGAATGGGCCGATGCCTATTCTCTGCCCATTATCATATAGGAATCATTAAAATATATTGTTTACCACCATGACATCTGCCCATCCTCATATTATGTAGTTCTATTATTTTGTTTTAGAATGGGCAGATGCCCATTCTCATCCCATTCTCATTTATCATTAAAATATATTGTTTCTCATATTATATATATTTAACATTGTTTATTTATTAATTAAAGGTAATTGTTTTAAAACATGTCTTCAACCGCTTGTTGGAGGGAATTATTTACCACTATTTATTTATTAATTAAAGGTAATTGTTTTAAAACACATCTTCGACCACTTGTTGGAGGGAAAGTGAGATCGTGTTTTTGATTTGTAATTATTAATAATTGTATTATACTAGTTGGACTATCCCTGACAGAGCCAAGTGCTACACTACATACCCTTGAGAGGGATCAATCCTTATGTAGTTTTCAATTCTCATCTTACAATATATGTATGTATATATATATACACATACATATATATCCATTCACATTTAGCAAACATAGAAGAATAATAGATATTTTGAATGGGCATATGACGATTCTCATATAAGAATTATAGAAGATAGAATGGGAAGTTGTGCATTGTGATAGTAAAAGTTTTTATTTGTAATTATTAATAATTGTATTATACTAGCTAGACTATCCCTGATAGAGCCAAGTGTTGCACTACATACTTGGTGCCCAATTTTGCATCCCTTGAAAAATTTGAGTAACTTGCAAAAATGCTAGACTTGGCGAAGAATCCTTGTGTGGATATGTAAAGTTGTGCTACTATAAATAGTGTCACAGGCTAAGACAACAGTGAAAGGAGGGCCACAGTCACAAGGAAGCAAGTCACATCATGGGGAAAGCCGCAGAAAGTTTTCTAAAGTTACGTAGACCTAGTGTCTTTGTAAAAAAGAAATGATCCATGGATGTCAAATATCCACACAAGATTGAGTGGAGAAGCCGCACAATAAAGTAAAATGATGATTCTTCACGGAAATTAGAAATCGACTGGTCTTGATTTAATTATTAAATATTTACAAATTCAATAATATTTTGTTGTTCTCTATGCGATCAAATCTGATTTCATGAGTCAAATTGAGGCAAATGAGCAAGAGTCAAGGAAACTTCTCTAACACACAAAAAGTGTAGTTATAGGCGCACAACCACCTAGCATTAAATGCAAAAGTATGGACACTCATTTGAAGAAGGCATGTAACAGTGGATAAACAGAGTGATGCCTTGTTCCTAAGAGAAATTAATGAAGGTGGTTGGGATTGGTTGAGGAATTTGAATTTCCCTCTAATTTCTTCTCTTTCTCCCTTCCATGATTTTTCTATATATTGTAGAGCAATGCACATTCTTATGGGTTGGATACTCTTAGAATTTGGGCATCTTGTAATATAAGGCTTCTCTCTTGTGTTGCGTGTATGTCCTAAGGGTCACATGCCTTGGATCTTGATTCAGTGAATGCTCACATCTTCCTCTTGTGATTGTAATAGTTTGTGCATAATTTCAGGCAATAAAATTTAATCTTGTGGCTTGTTCTGCCCTTGTTCTTATTTTATTACACTCCTTGCCTTTCTTTCATTCATAGGTGTGTTGTATGTTTCATTTTCTAAATATTTCTTTCTTTGTGTATCGTGAAAGTGGATTTAGGAGTGATTTTGATATGTGTCTCATATCCAATCCTCTTCATTATCATTTCCTTCCTTTCCCCTTATCTAAATGTATTCATCCCCTTATTTTCTAGTGCTATCACCTCTATAGATTAGGATTTCTATTTTATGCATCTCCTTCTCACCTTGGTCCCTTAGAAAGCTAGAGTAGAGAAAATAGTTGCATTTCAATTCCTAGGAGTAGTTTAGCATTAGGAGTAAGTAGAGGAAGCCAAAATTATCTATAGGTTTGTCTTAGTTTGAGTCCCACAACTTGGAGACAACCTCAAATTCTTGTAATTTGGGATGGGTGCAATTTTGAGCTCTAATAGTTTTGGCATTCATGGTGGGGTATTTAAAATTAAGATTTCCATTTTTATCAAGCTTTGGTGTGTATATTAATAAAACCCTAGCCTTTGGAGGCTATGTAGCATCACATTTGATGACTCCATTCAGAATATCAATTGGTTTCAACAATACTTGTGATCCAAATGTGTCCCTAATTCATGAGAAGGATCCAAACAAGGTCTAGAACAAGACAAAAATGCATATTTGAGTATTTGAGGTTATCTCTAGGAAGACAGAGTAGAGGAAGACATATTTAAAGATCTTCATCTCCTCTAAATAAAAATCTCTCCACACCTCCACCTGGTAGACCTTTATTGCAGTCCACTAGAGTTCTCAGACTCATCAGAATGGCTCATCAAAACAACCACCACCTCAAAATCTATTTGTAAACTTCACAGGCAACAACTCACTTTCCTTGAATGCCCAAAATCCTATCCCACTAGCAACTTTAAAGAATATTCCATATTTTATTGGATAAAATAACACTACTCTAGTTGACCACATTCAGGACATTGAAAATGTCTGTGCTATCCATGAAATTGCTGAAATGGACGTGGCAGTAAAACTTTTGGCTTCATCACTTAAAGGAAAGGCTCTGTAATGGTTTAGAAGTTTAACTATGGGATCAATCAGAATTGGAACGAGTTGTGCACAACCTTGTACAATCAATTTGGGGAAAGAGATGATAACTTGTCTCTTTTGGAGTAGTTGACCACAATCAAGAGAACACCTAATGAACAAATGACAGATTTCAACTTCAGATTCCAAAGAACCTGTGACATAATTCCAGTTCTTGTCATGCCTACAACTGAAGGTGCATTTATTTACTTTTTGAAAGATCTTAACTTTGATATATCTATTATGGTGCAATCCATGGGAGGTGTAACTCTACTCATGGCTTATGCATTGGACATTAGGGATGAAAAATATTTAATTCAAGTGGAAAATTAGCTCCCAGGTCACCTATGTCATTATCCCCTGAATTTCCACAAGTCGTGCAACCTTCCATTTTTCCTATTCCCCAACCAACCCACAACCCATTGCTTCCACATCAAAACCCCGCACAACAAAAGGAAGATGAGGAAATTAAATATCTGATTAGAAATTTGATAAAAAAATTTATATCCATAGAAAAACAACAAGTCCATTCATACAGAAAGTATCAAAATCAAGGGCAATCTTCAAATTAGGGATATCAGCCATATAGAAACCAATAGTCTAATCAAAGATATGCACAAAACCAGAAAAATAATATATGGAAAAGTCAAAGTGATCCTCTTCCATTGGAAAAATCCTCCTCCACAGAGGCACTCCTTGACCCCCAGTTCTAGTCAAGCCTTAGTTCCAGTATAAAACAATATGGTGCAAGAAACAAAGTGGTGTTTTCCATGTAATCTACCTCATAACCAACTTGGTTATGAAAGGGAAATGCATCTCTAATCCTATATGATTAAAGGTTCTTTCAGTTAGCAAGAACCACTTATTGAAGCACCAAATCATGGTGTGGAAGAAAATCAACAAGTTGTACCTGATGCTAACCTCATGTTTTTTGAGCTGAGGATTTTTGTGCACTCAATCAAGTGTTTGGTGGATCCACTAGAACTCAGATGAATGTTTCTAAAAACACACATAACAAGAAAATAATGTTGGAAGCTAAGGTTTCAACTCCTATGGATCAAAACAATGCCACGAGATAAGGAAAAAAATGGCATGATAAGTAAGAAGCCATGGACTAAAGAAAAAACAAAAGGCCATGATAAAATGCAGAATGAAGTAGAAAATGTGTCAAAGAAGCCTACGGTGCTTGATAATTTTTTTTATGGAAAAGGAGGTTACTGTTCAAGTAAAGCCGCATGTTTAAATAGTTCTATAATAAAAGAAAGAAAGTAGTTTTCCATAGATGTAGAATTCAGGTCTCCCATTCAACATAGTTGAGAAAATGAAGAAGACTAATGTCAATGTATCAATGTGGGAAGAAAAAAAAAAGGCCATAAGAAACCAAAGAATGAAGTAGAAAATGTGTCAAAGCAGCCTACAATGCCTGATAAACTTGTTGTGGAAAAGGAGGTTGTTGTTCAAGTAAAGCCGCATGTTCAAACAATGTTGCAACAAAAGAAAGAAAGTAGCATGCATGCAGATGTAGAAATCTGTAGGTCTCCCATTCAACATAGTTGAGAAAATGAAGAATAATAATGTTAATGTCTCAATGTGGGAAGCACTTTCCATTCCATCTCAATGAGATATTCTGTGTGAAGACCTCAAGACTCTGCCACCAGTGGATCCAGTGATGCAAAAGACTCATGTTGTAGTTCAGGTTTGTCAAGAAAAGGGTGATCAAGTAAGTAAAACCATTAAGACCCCACCCTTTTACATGTCTATAATTATGGGTAAATACCTAGTTCATAACTATATGATTGATTCAGGGGCTAGTACATCTATAATTCCCAAGAAAATTGTTAATATCCTAGGTCTCAAATACAATCCTATGTTTAGGGGAGTTTTACAACTTGATGGGTCAATTGTGAATGTCTTAGGGGTAATTAAAGACCTTGAGTTGACACTTCATGCCTGCCCAAGCCTCACCATAACCCATGACATTTCAGTCATTGACTTGCCTCCCATTTTTTCCATTTTCTTGTTTAGAGATTTCACCACTAAGGTAGGTGGCTACTTGTCTTCAGATTGGACTCACATGCTTATGAGAAATAGATATGGAGCAAGATTCACAATTCAGGATGAACCCATATTCTCCTACCAAATTGAGTCATATTACCCCACCCTATCCAATCAAATTTCTTAATCCAATAAGAACAAAATCAAGTTTCAAATCTAGAAGAACAACCCTGCTCCTCCTCTCATGCCTAATTTTTTGTTTGATGAATGGGCTGAGAGAGATCAAATTTGATCCATATTTTGAAGAGATTAAATCTTATGAAACTAGTCTTGGCACCTATTGTGTCCTGCAAGAAGAATATGTTATGCCCGTGACATTCAAAGAAGACAAGGATCCAATCTTTGGCTTATGGCGGATGTATTTTGATGGTTCTAGAAGCAAAAATGGAGTTGGGGTGGGTGTTGTGCTTATTTCTCCAAAGGAAGAGAAGTTATTCTTTCCCATAGATTACAATTTTCCTGTTCCAATAATGTGGCAGAATATGAGGCATTAGTGCATGGCTTGCTGATTGCGGAAAAAAGAAAGATCAAGAAGTTACAAATCTTTGGAGATACTGAGCTAGTCATTAACCAAGTCTGTCAAAAAATGTGCAATATAAAGAACAAGATATTGAATGCCTAAAGACAAAGTTTGGGACTTGTTGGAGAGTTTTTATGCTCTCAACCTACAGTGCTATACCATGGAAGATGAATAAGGAATAAAATCAAATGATGTCTCTCGGATCTCATTTTTCACCTGCAGAAGATGTGGTTAAAGGCAAGATGCAACATATCAAGATGGTTGTTAGGAAATCCATACCGATAATGCAACCAACTAACAAGTATTTGATAGTGATGAACAAATTGTCCAATTCATACATAATGAAGCTAAATTTTCTTCAAAAATGTAGTCTGATTTGCAGGACATCTATGGTGATTAGATTATTCAGCTCAAAAAAATAAATTTCCAAAAGGATTGGTCACTCTAGAACAGATTTTTAGTCCAGATGATGAGTTCAAAAGTACAGAAAAGAGCATGGTAAAAAATAAGAAGACTGTCATCCTGTTGCAATTGCCCCAAGAAAATAACTTTTGCTTGGAAAGGTATGTGATGAACATGAAAAGTAAAATTTTGTTGCCTTATGTCAAAAGTTTAGTGATGTGTTCTCATGGGGCTATGAAGATTTAAAAGAGTTCAATCCAATTGTATCCCAACATTCTATTGATCTTGATCCCGATATCAAACTAGTTAGGAAAAAATAAAAGGCCGGTAAACCCCAAGATAGAGCCCCTCATGAGAAAATAATTGTCTAAACTCATCGAGGCTAAGATTATTTTTCCCATTAAGTACTCCACTTGGGTGGAGAAATTGGTTCTATTCAGAAAGAAGAATGGTGAAATCAATGTCTCGCATAGATTTTAGGGACCTAAACAAGGCCTCTCTCAAGGATCACTATCCTTTTCCTTCAATGGAGCAGATTCTATAGATAGTGGTTAGATCTGAGAGATTTTCAATGCTTGATGGATATTCGGGCTTCAATCAAATAAAAGTGAAGGAGAAAGATCAATACAAGACTATATTCACCACCAAATGGGGAATGTATGCATATCAAAAAGATCCTTTTGGTTTATCAAATGCAGGTACCACCTTCCAAAGAGAAATGGATATCGCCTTCAAAGGATATATTAATCAATTTATCCTTGTGTATCTTGATGATATCACTATTTTCTCAAAGCATAACAAAGATCATATTAGTCATCTTGAGAAGGTATTTGAAAGATGTAGGGAGTTTGAGGTATCTCTTAACCCCAAGAAATGTAATTTTACAGTACTCTAGAGGTAAGCTTTTGGGGCACGTTGTTTCTAAAGAAGGCATTGCCATTGATCCAGAAAGAGTCTCTGTCATCCTTTCTCTTTCCTTTCCATCTCACAAGAAAGCTTTGCAGTCTTTCCTTGGAAAGGTTAACTTTGTTAGGCACTTTATACCTGGCTTCATGGGTTTGGTAAAGCCACTCATACTTATTCTCATAAAAGATTCAACTTTCAGATGGAATTTTGTGGAGGGGAAGGAAAACTTTGAAAAACTTAAACAAGAAATAGCTCAAGATCCTACATTGATTAATCCATATTACTCCAAATATTTTATCTTATATGCGTATGGAGCTGATTCTTACATTTCCATGGTTTTAACCTAGCCAAATGATCAAGACTTGGAGCAACCAGTAGCCTTCTTCAACCAAACCTTGAAGGATTATGAGCTTAAGTACAACCATATTGAGAAGCAAGTGTTTTCCATCATGCGCACCTTGAAGAAATTTAAAAGCATGATTGTAGCTAGCCATGTAAAGTTTTGGTATCGCATCCTAGTGTAGATATTTCATTATGGGAACAAAGATTAGTGAGAAACAAGATGGATGGGTAACTAAAATCATGGAATATGATGTGACCATTAAGGCCACAAAATTAGTAAGAGGCTATGCTCTCTGTAGATAGTTGGCTGAAGATGCACGAAATGACCCAGAGACTACTTTATTCCTAGAAGAGGAGAGCCACGTAGAACCTGAGAATAATGAAGACATAACCATAGATAGCTAGATGAAGATAATGATAACATTCCTCTCTTAGTATATTGGTCTTAGTAAAGAAAAGAGGTGAAATTTAAGGTTGTAATCTTTTCCATATGTGTTGGTTGATGGCGTACTATTTAAAAGGAACATTGATGATGCATTTCTTAGATGTATTGAAGGAGAACAATGTAATAGGATCCTTTTCAAGTTTCATGATGGTTTCTCAAGCGGAATTTCTCTACTAGAGCTACAACTATGAATATCATAAAAGTAGGATATTTTTGGCCTACGTTGTTCGCAGATGCTCACAAGTGGGTTAGGAAATGTAAGGAGTGTGCTCTCTTTCTTGAAAAAAAGAAGATTGGCATCCTTGCCTCTTCATCCAATTCAAGCGGATCAACCATTCACACAATGGGGTATTGAATTCATTGGGATGATCAATCCTCCATCTAGTGTGCAGGTCACAAATGGGTTCTCACAACAACATATTACTTCACTAGGTGGACTGAAGCCGCGCCATTGAAGGAAGCTACTAAATCAACCATCTTGTAATTTCTGAAGAATTTTTACAAGGTTTGGCGTACCACAAACCATCATTTCTGAAAATGTTAAATATTTCTTAGGATCAAAAATATCTGATTAGGCTCTTCAACTTGGGATTTATCTCAAGACTTCCTCCAATTATTACCCCCAAGGAAATGGATTGGCGGAATCTACTAAAAAAATATGATCAAAATCATGAAGAGAACCATGGACATGAATCAAAGGCGGTAAAATACAAAAGTGAAAAAATGCTCTTTGGGTGGACAGGATAACAATGAAGAAGGAAATTGGAACTTCTCCCTACAAACTAGTATATGGAAAAGAAGCTAGGATTCCTTTGTCACTTGAGTTTCCTTCACTGAATTAGCACAACAACTGGAATTTGAAGGCATGGATCAAAGAGAAATTAGAATGGTAGAACTAGTGGAACTTGAAGAAAACAAAAATTCCACCATGACAAGGATGGAGAAACATCATAATTCAACCAAACAAAGTGGTTTGATAGAAAATCTAGGCCTTAGACATTCAAGGTCAAAGATCTGTCTTGGAATGGGGTGTGGACAAAGCTAAACCAGGAAGACACTCCAAATTTGATGCTATTTGGAGTGGACCATACATTATTATTGCTTGTAAGGCGGCTAATTATTTTGAGTTGTCTGATATTGATGGGAATGTGTTTCAAATCCCAGTCAATGGGATTCATCTTAAACCTTCTCATTAAGACATTTCATTGCATCTTGTACATATTAGCTTAGGATTTCAATTCCTCCAAGTGCTTTTAGCACACTGTTTTGTTGGTAGTATAGGTTTCTTTTCCCTAAGTGATTTGCACATGTTTTTTTTTTGGGGATATTTTTGCATAAGTTCCATGTTTTCAGAGGATGCTATTGTAAAATGAAGTCCAAAGTGTTAATGATCGGTGCCATCAAGTGAAGGAATCAAATGCAAAGCAACTAAATCAATCAGCTGACTCCATGCCCAATGGATGCCTAAGGATACTGATCATCCATATAGTAGGTAGATGACCCCTGTGAGTCGCTAAAATGTTGCCCAATTTTTCATCCCTTGCAAAATTCAAGAAACTTGCACAAGTGTTAGACTTGGCAGATATTCAGAGGAAAATTTGAAGAAATCTGTGGAGGCTTTGATCATGCCATAGATGGAGGAACATTACTATGGAGGATCTACGTAGAACCACAGAAAGAAGAAAGTTCTGTGAAATGAAGAAAAGACTCCTCAGGTGGGAATTCAAATTGTGCTACTATAAATAGTGCCATGGGCTAAGACATCAGTTAAACGTGAGCCGCGGGTCATAAGGAAGCAAGTCACATCATTGGGGTAATCCATAGAAGGTTTTCTAAAGATGCGTAGACCTAGGGTGCTATGACACAAAGGAATGATTTACAAATGTAAAATGGCCACACAAGACTGAGTGGAGAAGCTGCGTAATAAAGTAAAATGATGATTCTTTTGGAAATTAGAAATCAACCGGTCTTCAATTCAGTTATCAAATCTTTGCAAATTCAATAATATTTTTTTGTTCTCTATGTGATCAAATCTGATTTCATGAGTCAAATCAAGGCAAATGGGCAAGAGTCAAGAAACTTCTCTAACACACAAAAAGTGTAGTTCTAGGCGGCACAACCACTAGCATTAAATGTAGTATGGGCACTCATTTGAAGAAGGCATGTAATAGTGGATAAACAGAGTGATGCCTTGTTCCCTAAGAGAAATTAATGAAGGTGGATGGGATTGGTTGAGGAATTTGAATTTCCCTCTAATTTCTTCTCTTTCTCCCTTCCATGATTTTTCTATGTATTGTAGAGCAATGCACATTCTTACGGGTTGGATACTATTAGGATTTGGGCACCTTGTAATATAAGGCTTCTCTCTTATGCTGCGTGTATGTCGTAAGGATCACATGCCTTGGATCTTGGTTTAGTGAATTCTCACATCTCCCTCTCGTGATTGTAATATTCTATGCATAATTTTAGGCAATAAAATTTAATCTTGTGGCTCGTTCTACCCTTGTTCCTATTTTATTACACTCCTTATCTTTCTTTCATTTGCAGGTATGTTGTATGTTTCTTTTTAAAAATCTTTATCTAATGTGTATTGTGAAAGTGGATTCTGGGAGTGATTTTGATCTGTGTCTCATATCCAGTCCTCTTCATTATCATTGTCTTCCCTTTCCCCTTATCTAAATGTATTCATCCCCTTATTTTCTAGTGCTTATTACCTCTATAGATTAAGATTTTTGTTTTATGCATGTCCTTCTCACCCTAGTCCCTTGAAAAACTAGATTAGAGCTAATAGCTGTATTTTAATTCCTAGGAGTAGTTTATCATTATGAGTAAGTAGAGGAAGCCAAAATTATCTAGAGGTTTGTCTTAGTTTAAGTCCCATAACTTGGAGATAGTCTCATGTTGTCTCAAGTCTCAAATTCTTGTAATTTGGGACGAATGCAATTTTGAGCTCCAACAATACCCTTGAGAGGGATCAAGATTTATGTAGTTCTCATCTTACTATATATATAAAATTTAATAATTTTTAGGATGGTTTTTGATAATGGGTCAATATGTTAATGTTCAAATTTATATTTGTTATGGACCATGCCATAGAGAGACCACCATGCATATATATATATATATATATATATATATATATATATATATATATATATATATATATATATATATATATATAATTCTTAGAACTAGGTTTTGAGAATGGGTTAAATGTTTAAATTTATATTTGTTCTTGACCATGACATAGCGAGACCACCATGAAAATATATTGTTTACCACCATTTACTTATAAATGAAAATAACCTAAAACATGGTTATGCTAATAGAGATGATGATGATTTATACATGTGATTGGAATATAACAAGATCAATAATTTAGCTAATTTAATAGAACATAGAAACTTAAGATAAGTAATTGTAGGGCTAAAAAGAAATTTGATGTTCAGAGATAAAAAAATAACAGTGAAAAAAGGAAACACAAAGAGAAAAAAATATAAAATGTATAATTAATTGACCAAAAAATACCGCAGAATAACTACGGTCAAATTATTTGCCATTAGAAATATCAATTGGATCTTCTTTGACATTAGCAAATGAGAAGGAAGAACCCATAGAGCTACCTTGAGTAGCCATACAACGGAGACCACCACTAGTAGTGGAAATATTTAAAAATAATGCATAGGTGGGATGCAACATCTCTCGCAATGCAAAAACACCAGCAAACTCAGGGTGGATAGGAACATGAATCTCAATTAAATCAATGTGAAGAAGATGGAGAGGTGGTGGGTCCAGGGATGTACAAAAGTCTAAGACAACCTGCACGAAGTGAGTGAGGCCTTAGTTCCTCTTTGCCAAAGGTTCCACCAAAGAATGATGGATCCAATCAGCTTCTCCATAAGGACCGATGAATAGGGATAAAGTGTTGAGATTACAATGCTCAATTTCTTCATCCAAACCAACCATATGAGAGGGAAATATAAAAAAGAGAAATCATAGTAACTTCAAATTTGCTATGACTAATCAGAAGAAGATTCAAAAGAAACACCAAGGTAATTTCTCAGTTTATTCGAGATATTTTGGAATCACAGAGATAGGTGTCACCCAAAACATGTTCAATGGATTCACAGAAAGATGGTGAATCAATCCTAAAAACCCGCTTGAGATGTGATCAAGAAATGGAATTGAAGAAGGCCATTTATTTTTGTCACTACACAAAAATGGTAGGAAGAGAGGGAACCGCCATGATGATAGAAAAAGTAGAGAGAGGAGTCTAAATGTTGAATGAGGGTGAGGAAGGATACTTAAAATCAACCACATGAGCCAAGGATGAAATTAATTACTCCTCATTGAAGTGGCTATCACTATTATTAAATAATTGCATGCATCCCTTCCCAATTCTCAAAGATCATAGATGAAGGATCCTCTGGCAGAAACTGTAGCTCCCGAATCCAACTATTTACCATGTAAAATCCAAAATACAACACTTATTAGCCAATGTCATTGACCATTTAATGTATACTAACATAAATCCATTAAGAATTTAATTTAAGCTAACCCAATATTTGACATGATGGGTTATAATTGCTCCCAGTTTTCAAAATTTAATATTAATTTTCCATGTATTTATGTTTACTAAAACATGGCTATGATAATGCTTGAAATTAATTTTTTTACAATGACATAACAAGATCACCATGCAATTATATTGTTTACCACCATTTATTTATTACTTGAAGGTGATTGTAAATTAGTGAGATTAATGAAATTTAGAGATATTAATGGTAGTTAATGTTTTCGATGATGGTAGAGTTCTTGTGAATGGGAAGCTTTACCATGATGCTATTGCATGAGAGCATGTTTGTTGATTGTTGTTTATTATTTGAATTGGCATATATCAATAGAAAATAAGACAAAAAGTTTTTTTATATGAGAATTGACATATGCCCATTCTAAACGTTCAAATGAAATAAATTATTTAAAAATATTTTCATGCCTCGATAAAGTTTGTGAGAAGGTTGTGAGCATGTGAAACTTCCAATTTAATACAAGAAATAATTGTTTTTATTTGAGAATTGGCATATGCCCATTCTAAAACAAGTCTTGGATCGCTTGTAATAATGAGAATAAGAATTAACTCATTCTCTAAACATTCTAACATTTTTTTTGGCCATATATTTGGTTAGTCGTGTTGGACTATTTAGAAATATGGGAATTTGTCCATACTTAAATAAATAAACATTTATTGTTGGGTTGTTCCCCATTTTGCATGGAAGGAGGACCATTGCAATGGAAGGAGAACCATATCTATAGAAAAATTATAGTGTAAAAAAATTCTCATAGCCTTATAGAGTTAATAATTATATCATATTGACTAGACTATCATTTGGAAGAGCTTAGTCTTTGCATGCATACCCTCAAAGGGGGATCAAGCCTCTATCTCTAATAGTTGTTTATTCTTTCACTTTTCGGATCTCTCTATTTTCATGAAGAATATCAAGGAAATTTATTTAGAAACAAAAAATAATAGTTATAACTCTTGTCAATG
This sequence comes from Taxus wallichiana var. yunnanensis, assembly GCA_018340775.1. Lineage (NCBI taxonomy): Eukaryota > Viridiplantae > Streptophyta > Pinopsida > Cupressales > Taxaceae > Taxus > Taxus wallichiana. Next base: position 104,079,786 of record CM031237.1, read on the forward strand.
TGAATACTAACATTTGTTTTTACTTCCATCGCAAAATGGGGAACAACACACTTCATCTTCATGTCATGCCGATTCGAGTAAAAATATGCCCATATATAGTTCGCCTTATGCATATTTTTCTTAATGATTCATATATTAGAATGGGCATATTCCTATTATCAATGGGAATATGCTCATGTCCTAAACATTCGATACTAAGAAATGTTGAAATAAAATGTCGTATTCTCATTATAAACATTATATAATACTTACAATATTGAACTTAGTATGTTTAGTACTTCTATATTACTCATAGCTAGTCCACAATGCATGATGTTAGTGGAGAGATAAAATTTACTTAATCTATCTTTATTTAAGAATGGGTAGTTTCCCATTCTCTCATACAAACAAACAAACATTTTTTAAAACTTATCTTGAATACAATGTAGTTTTTCTAATACGTCTAATACAATAAATTGATATGAATTGAATGGGCATATGCCCATTCAATTATAATATGAGTAATAGAAGAAAATTCTTGTCATTTTAGTGCTTATATGGTAATCATATCTAACTCTACAATACAAGATGCTAGTGGAGAGATAAAATTTACTTTGTCTTTGTTTAAGAATGGGTAGTTGCCCATTCTCTCATATAAACAAATAAACATTTTTTTCATTTTTTCTTGAATACAATTCTATCATTTTGGTTGGACTAACCCTGGCAGAGCCAGTTTCTAGCTCGACCAGGTGTTGCACTACATACCCTCAAGGGGGATCAAGCCTTATGTAGTTATATTATTTTGTTTTAGAGAAGGGTTCACTTTAAGAGACCTCTTGGAAATCGGAGGTGGAAAATCCTTGATGAATATCCTTGGAACCGGTTTCGCTAGAAAGGTGGTTTTTGTGTAAATTTTTGCATGAAAGAAGATTTCATTTTCAAGTCATGTGATAGAAAAGCTTCAAATGCGCGATAGAAGATTTACTATCATGTGACATTTTTTTTTTGTTGCGACAACAAATCTTCTCATCACGAGTTTATAGCCTCCTTCCTCTTATTGCGCGTCAACAAACTCTCCTTGTCGTGTGTGAACAAAATCTCCTTGTCATGCATCAATAAAATCTCCTTGTAACACATAAAAAACTCTTTGTCTCACATTTGTAGTCTCGACCTCTTGTCGCGCATCAACAAACTCTTTGTCACACGTCTGTAACCTCCACCCTCCTATCACGTGTCAACAAACTCTCCTTGTCAAGCGTTTAAAGCCTCTGCCCTCCTGTCACGCGTCAACAAACTATCCTTGTCACACCTCAACAAACTCTCCTTTTCATGCATAAAAAAACTCTCTTTTTCATGCATCAACAAACTCTCCTTGTCACACGTTGGACCAGTGGAAATTTCTTGTCATGCGTCTGAGAATAATACTTGTCGTCTGACTGAAAGTATGATGAATATCTATAAAACTACACTTTGTGTACTAGCCTCTGTTGCTTCACAAGTTTACTATACTTGATAATAGATATGCCCCTAGGTGGTATGAGTGAGCTAGTAGTGTTCTACTTGGTGAATAATCTAGGATTATATAGGGGATATTTTCAAGGGTAGGCAAAGTTGACCCTAAAAAAATTAAACTGTAATTTTTAGGCGAACAGTCTTTGACCCGCACCAGAAAATTCACCTTTTCAAATTTTTCAAAAATGGAATATTTGTCATATTACGAATATTCGCCACTAAAAAAATCCCTATTTTAGAGATGGGCATCTTGGCTCCGCATTAAGTGTTGCCTTTTTGCATTCCCTTGGGTAGATGCCCAGTTTTGTATTATGTAGTTCTATTAATTTGTTTTAGAAATGGCAGATGCCCATTCTCTACCAAGAGTAACTATAACATATGTTGTTTAAGACCATGACATATCGAGACCAACATGCAAATATATTGTTTACCATAGTGTATTTATTGATTAAAGGTAATTGTTTTAAAACAAGTCTTGGACCACTCGTAATAATGAGAATAGGCATTAGCTCATTCTTCTAGACATTCTAACATTTTGTTTTGGCCATATTTTTGGTCACTTGTGTTGGACTATTTATAAATATGGGCATTTTCCCATCCTCGAACAAACAAACATTTATTGTTGGTTTGTTCCCCATTTTGCATGGAAGGAGAAAACATTCCATGGAAGGAGGACCATATTAGAAGAATAATTATAGTGTAAAAACATTCTTACAACCTTAACAAATTTAATAATTGTATCATATTGGTGGAATATCCTGACGAAGCCTAGTGCATCACTACATACCCTTAAAGGAGGATCAAACCTCTATATATATTTGTTGTTTATTCTTTCTCTTTTGGGATCTCTCTATTTTCATGAAGAATATTAAGGAAATTTATTTAGAAAAAAATGAATATTTCTAACTCTTCTCAATGTGAAGAATAACATTTGGTTTTCCTTCCATAACAAAATGGGGGACGACACACTTCATCTTCATGTCAAGCCCATTTGAGTAGACAAATTCCCATATGTAGTTTACCTTATGCCTATTTTTCTCTGTGATTCCTGTATTAGAATGGGCATATGCCCATTGTTAATGGGCATGTGCTCATGTTGTAAACATTCTAATACAAGTAACATTGAACTAAAATGTCATATACTAATTCTAAACATTCTAATACATGCAATATTGAAGTTAGTTTATTTAGTACCTCAATATTACTCATATCTAGTCCACATTTCAAGATTCTAGTGGAGAGATAAAATTTAGTTACTTTGTCTTTATTTAAGGATGGGCAGTTTCCCATTCTTTCAAAAAAACATTTTGTTTCAACTTATACAATGTAGTTTTTCTAATACGCCTAATACAATAAATTGATACGAATTGAATGAGCATATGCCCATTCGAATATAATATGAGTAATATAAGAAATTTCTTGTCATTTTAGCGCTTCTATGGTAATCATATTTAACTCTAAAATACCGGATGCTAGTGGAGAGATAAGATTTAATTTGTCTTTGTTTAAGAATGAGAAGTTGCCCATTCTCTCATACAAATAACTAAATTTTTTTCATTTTTTCTTGAATACAATCATATCATTTTGGCTGGACTAACTTTGACGGAGCTAGTTTTTGGCTCGACTAGGTGCTGAACTACATACCCTTGAGGGGGATAAAGCCTTATGCAGTTCTATTATTTTGTTTAAGGAATGGACATCTTGGCCCTGCTTAAGTGCTGCACTACATTTCCTTGGGAAGATGCCCATTCTCGTATTATGTAGTTATATTACTTTGTTTTAGAACTGATAGATGCCCATTCTCCGTCCATTCTCATATAGGATTAATTATAACATATATTGTTTAAGACCATGCCATATCTAGACCAATATGCAAATATATTATTTACCACTATGTATTTATTGATTAAAGGTAATTATTTTAAAACAAGTCTTGGACCACTCGTAATAATGAGAATAGGCATTAGCTCATTCTCTAGACATTCTAACATTTTTTTGGCCATATTTTTGGTTAGTTGTGTTGGACTATTTAGAAATATGGGAATTTTTCCATCCTCGAACAAATAAACATTTATTTTTGGGTTGTTCCCCCATTTTGCATGGAAGGAGGACCATTACAATGGAAGGAGGACCATATTAGAAGAATAATTATAGTGTAAAAACATTATGACCTTTATAGAGTTAATAATTATATCATATTGGCTAGACTATCCCTAGCAGAGCCTAGTGCTGCACTACATACCCTTAAAGGGGGATCAAGCCTCTATCTCTAATTGTTGTTTATTCTTTCACTTTTGGGATCTCTCTCTTTTCATGAAGAATATCAAGGAAATTTCTTTAGAAACAAAAATTAATATTTCTAACTCTTCTCAATGTGAAGAATAACATTTGGTTTTCCTTCCATAGAAAAATGGGGCATGACACACTTCATCTTCATGTCAAGCCCATTCGAGTAGATAGATGTTCATATGTAGTTTTCCTTATGCCTATTTGTATCTGTGATTCCTATATTAGAATGGGCATATGCCCATTGTCAATGGGCATATGCTCATGTTCTAAACATTCTAATATAAGAAATATTGAACTAAAATGTCATATGCTCATTCTAAACATTCTAATACATGCAATATTGAACTTATTATGTTTAGTACTTCAATATTACTCATAGCTAGTCCAAATTACAAGATACTAGCGAGAGAGATAAAATTTACTCATACAAACAAACATTTTTTTCCACTTATACAATGTAGTTTTTGTAATACAATAAATTGATACAAATTAAATGGCATATGCCCACTCAATTATAATATGAGTAATGGCTAAAGAAGGAGATAGGAATAAGAAGTTTTTTCATATGACCACTTTGAAGCACAGAGCTTGTAATAGGATCATGGAAGTGGCTAAAAGTAACGGAAATATTATAAAAGATCCCAATAGCATCAAAGAAGAAGCTCTAAATTTCTATAAAAAACTTCTTAATGAAAGGAATATCATTAATGCTGAGGAAAATTCTTTCATGCTGGAGGTTATTCCCAAAGAAAAATTGAGGAGCAGAGATATAAAGATATCACTAAAGTTGTCACGCTTGAAGAGCTGCAAAAAGCTGTGTTTACTCTAGAAGGCGACAAGGCTCCAGGCCCAGATGGTTTCTCCATTAATTTTTTTCAGAAATTTTGGGAAATTTGTTTGGATGATATTCTCAGAGTGGTGAATGAATTCTTTTGAACTGGAGTTCTTTTGAAAGAGTTGAATAACACCCACATTGTGTTGGCCCCAAAAAAAATGGATGTAAAAGACTTTAAAGACTTGGACCCATCAGCCTTATGAATGCTATCTACATAATTTTTACCAAAATCATTGCTACCAGGCTTCAATGCATTATGAATGATTCAATTTCAACATAGCAGGTGGATTCATTAAAGGCAGGATTATCCAAGATGGAGTGATTATGGTTCATGAGACCATACATTCTATGGAGAATAATAAAAAAGTGAATATGGTGCTTAAGCTCGATATGAATAAAGCCTTTGACAAGGTCTCTTGGGTTTTTCTTGACAAAGTCTTAATTAAATTTGGTTTTCCAGCCAAATTCAGGAAAATCATTAAGGCTTGTATCTCTACGGTCAGATTCTCTGTGGTGGTTAATGGGGAGCCAGTGGGATTTTTCACAAGTAGTAGAGGACTAAGGCAAGGGGACCCCATCTCCCCCCTGCTCTTCATTCTTATGGTAGACAGTCTTAGTAGAACAATTGGTAAAGCAGTCATTGACGGTCTTTTGAAAGGCTCAAATCCCACTTCCATCAGTCAAGTTGCTTCTCATCAGCAATTCACGGATGATACAATCCTCCTTTTATTGGATTCTATCATTGAAGCTAAGGCTATCAAGGCTATTCTACAACTTTATGAATCTGCTTCTGGGCAAGAGATCAATTATGATAAAATCTCCATTTTCTTCTTCAACACTCTTGAGGAAAGACAACTTAAAATTGCTAAAATTCTAGGCTATAAAATAAGTGCGCTTCCAGCCACTTATTTAGGGCTCCCTCTCGGCACTAAAAAAGTCTCTAACAAGGTGTGGGATGATCTATTGGTGAGATTTAAAAAAATGGCTGGATGGAAAGGATCCATTTTATCTAGTGCTGGTAAGTGCCTACTCATAAAAAGCACTCTTCAAAATCTACCTATCTATATCATGTCTCTTTATAAGATCCCTTCTACCTTCAGAGAAAGAATTGAGAGGATTCAGAAAAATTTCTTATGGCAGGGCATGGAGGAGAAGTTTAAATTTCACTTAGTTGCTTGGGATAAGGTTTGTACTCCTAAATCTATAGGAGGACTGGGCATAAAAGACATCAAGAAAATGAATGAGGCTCTCATTGCAAAAATGGGCTGGAGAATGCTTTCTGAGAAGCAACCATGGATAGATTTAATTAAGGCTAAATACCTTAATCAACAAGCTGTCTTTTCTTTTCTTCAAGATGAGCACCTTCCCTATGGTTCCATTTTTTGGAATAATTTAGTGAAGAGCAGAGATTTCATTAAACAAGGCAGTAAATGGAAAGTGGGAGATGGCTGTGATATAAATTGCGGGAGGATAATGCGGTTTAATGGTAGCCTTATGGAGATTTGGGATGGTCAAAGACGTATTGAAAACAAGTATGACACTAGAATTAAGGATTATATTGAGAGAAATGACAACAATAAGAAATGGAAAAAACTTTTTACTGAGAGAGATGATCTTATCCAAAATATTTCCTCCCTTCAAGATCGCTTAGATCTCATTCCCTTAAGTCAGTTGGATGTTAAGGATGAATTGGTTTGGAGCAATTCTATTGATGGGGACTACTCTATCAAAACTGGGTATAATACTTTCTTCGACAATAGTCAAACTGAGTTTAAATGGAGTAGAATTTGGATGACTGAGTTAACACCTAAAATATTTTTTTCTTTTGGCTGGCTCTCAGAGGCATAATTCTTACCACTGACAACCTGATAAGAAAGGGTTTCATAATTCCTAATAGATGTCATCTATGTAAAAAATACTCTGAGGATATCAGTCATTTGTTTATCCATTGTGATTATGCTACCAGAATATGGAGTTTTGTCCTTTCTAATTTTAAAGCTTTTTGGGTGATTCTGAAGGATTTCAGTCAGCTCTGGACCCAATGGAGCCCACCCTATAAACATTGTGTTGTTAGAAGGCTCTGGAATCTGGTTATTCCTCATATTATTTGGAGGATATGGAAAGATAGAAATGATATTATCTTTAGAAATAAAAACAGAATTTTAAGCTCAGTATTGGGAAAATTTCTAATGATATTAAAGAAAATATTGCTAGATTTAAACCCCCCAAGAACAAGAGTTATCCAGAAAATGAAGAACATATCTTGTCCCATTGGAAGATTGGAGCTAACAATATCCGGAATAATTCGGTAATAGTATTGATAGATCTTTGATTCATTGGCATCCTCCTGATCTTAACTGGTATAAGTTGAATTTTGATGGGGCCTCTAAGGGTAACCCTGGAATTGTAGCGGGGGAGGAGTGATCTGGGATCATAAAGGTAGTTTGATTGCTGTGTATGCGTTGGAAAAATGGGAATTCAAACTAATCATTTTGCTGAAGCATTATCTGCTTTATGGGGTCTTAGAATTGCTCAGACTCATAATATCCAAAACCTCATTCTTGAAGGGGACTCACTTAATATTATTAATCATCTAAATCAGTGTTCTCCTCCAAGTTGGAACATCAAGGATTTCATCTTGGAATCCATAAGTATTTGCCAAACCTTCAATAACATTCGGATCAAGCATACTTACCGGGAGGGTAACAAGGTGGCAGATGCATTGGCTAATTATGGCATAAATGTTAATCACATGATTTGGGATAATAAAGATAACATGCCTGAACAACTTCAAAGCAACATACAAGTGGATACTTATGAGCATGCAAATTCGGGGTATGAGATATGAGCATTGGGAGTGGAACTTCAATAATAAAACTCCCACACGTGCTGATTTTAAAACAACACTCAAGCAAATCTTGATGGGCAATCAAGGTTATATGAAGTATAATGAGACCTTAAAGTGGATATATATGAAGAATATAGATGTGCATGCGGGAAATATTGATCTCTCAATAGGTTTTAAACAAGACTTTATAGATTTCCAAGTCAGTAATAAGGATGATGATGAGCTGGAGTGGGCTATTAAAAGGATTGAAGTTCACACATGCAGATTTTCCCAGGTACATAACAGCAGTTACTCAGCTATTCATGGGAACAATGGCTATCCTAGTCATCATTCTCATCGCGTGGAAATTAATAGTGAAAGACGGACTGGCATCTGCGGCTGCTATAGACCTCCTCATAAGGATTTTGAAAATTTTATTTGCAAGCACTTAGGCACTAGTGATAATGGGAGGAGCCCCTTGCCAGATAGAGCCCAACGCGGATCCGGAATGGAAAAGTAATGAAGAACTTTGGAATCTTCTCAGAGACAGGAGGCATCACTAATTTTATTGAGAAGATTCAGGGCCATGACCAAAGTATTTCCGTTCATTTTGCGAAGGATTGGAAGGATCACATTGTGGATTATGGAGGGTAGAAGATTTTGATCACTGAGGAGTTAATAGCCGAGGCTACTGGCCTTGGCATGGATGGGTACCATTTTTTTAATAAAAGGATTGACAGAGGTGTTGAGGAGAGGAAGTTTGTTGAGGGTAATGAGAAGCTGATCTTTGTCACGGCGGGCCTGCAAGTCAGTTCTATCCCTCCACCTTTTGACGAGGTCACCCGTATGATGGTGCGTTACATTTCTTTGGAGGGGAGATTCGTCACTGTGCCCTCTAAGCATCTTGTGTTCCTCAATCACTTCCACAGGAGTTTCACGGTATGCTTCCCTCACTATCTGCTTAACTCTCTTGAGCGCTCCATTTTGGAGTTTCAAAAGCATACGTGTGCGGTTCCGCTGCATCAGGGTCTCATCTTCTTGTTGCATAAGCTTTGTCTTCTTAGGTCTCCTGGTATCCCTTCCTCCCCTGTCTCTATTCCTCCTCTACCTAGCGCAACTGCCACTAGCCCCATTTCTTCACCTTCTGCCCCGCCACCACCGCTTGTCACCCTCTGCCTACCTTCTCGGCTCCCTCTATCATCCCCCACCTCTGCTCCCACCCCCTTCACTTCCACTTCATCTAGACCTGTTACTAGGTCTTCTAGAAGGCTGAACCTTGATACCCCTGTTCAGAGGGAATGTTCCTCAGGAGTTAGAAATTTCCCATAACCTCCTGCATATTAGTAGTACTAGTTCACAAGAGGCACACATTGAGAGCTCCAAAAATAGGCTGGAAGCCTTAGAAGCTTACATGATGCTGTTGAAAGAAGAGGTAAAAAACTTGACAAAGCAAAAAGGTAAGAGGAAGGAGGAGGAGGCTGTCATTGATAATAAACAGGTTGAAGACATATACAAAAAGTTGAACTCCTTAGATAACCGTTTAGGGAAGACCAAGACTTGCCATGATCATAATATGGCTATTTTTAGTGCAATTGAAGAGTTTATTGAGCAGCATGTCCGCAGCGTCTCTAATCTCAGTGGAATTCCAACAACTCTTTGGGGTACGGAAGAGGAAAGCAAAAGGACCATCAAGCAATTTGGATGTTACTAACTCTACCCACATGATGACTTTGGCTATGTTCACCTCTTGGCAGAATATCAAAACCAGAATTGAAAAAGCCGCCATGAAGTAATTGTGGATACTCTTCTTTTGCACTTCTCTCGTATTTTTGCTATTTTTTTGCTATTTTTTGGCTGCTCTTCACGGTGTTCGATTCTGGTTTATTTCGTTTGGGGTGCTTGCTCTTGGAATGCTTGGGGTTTCTATGTCTCAAATGGATCTTGATCCTTTTTGTTTTGGTTCTCATTCCTATTTTGGCTTCTAGGCCCTCTTTTGTACACAAGAGTATAGTCCCTTTCAAAAAACTATTTACCAATAATAAAAATAATAATATGAGTAATGGAAGAAATTTCTTGTCATTTTAACGCTTCTATGGTAATCATATCTAACTCCACAATACAAGATGCTAGTGGAGAGATAAAATTTACTTTGTCTTTGTTTAAGAATGGGCAGTTTCCCATTCTCTCATACAAACAAACAATTTTTTTTTCATCTTATCTTGAATACAATGTATTTTTTTCTCTCAAAATAAAGTTTACTTCATTCTCACAACAAACATCATATAAGAATGATAGAATAAGGGATGTTGTTCACTCTCATAGCCTTTATAGGGTAGATTCTAATGATATATTTTTAGAATTGTCATATGCCTATTCTGATATAGGAATCATAGACGAAGAATAGAGATAACACATTCTAACATCCTTTATAGAGGTATTAAAATGGGTTCAAATAAAGTTTTATTATATTTTTTATAATTTTATAAAATTATTTTTAAAATGCACTATAATTAATTAAGCATTATAAATAATGGTGATTAAGTTGTTAATTATGTTTATAAAGTTTAATTATATTTTTATAATATTATTTAATTATTTTAAAAATATTTTTTATTCGTTTGATAATATAATTAGATGTTATTTTTAATATAATAATTGAAGTTTATTAGTAATATTAATTCTTGTAGTTAATATTAATTGATAGGATTTTTTTGTAATTAATTATAATATTATTAATTAATTATTTAAATTAGCACTAATACTAATAAATTATAATATTATTAATTAATGTTATTAATTTATTAATTAATACTAATATTATATAATCACCGTGATTTCTATTATTAATCAATGTTATTGATTAACTATTAATTACTAATATCATATCTTGATTAGAAACACTTTGATTTCTTGTTGTTATTGATTAATTAATTTTTAATAATACCAACACGATTGTTTCAAATTTCAAAATTTTGGCACTTTATTATTGGGAGGCAATTCGTAATGGTCATTTATTATGGTATGTTTGATTCAAATTTTGAAGTTTTAGTGCTCTTTGTTTTAGATTTGGTCATTTATTATGGTAGGTGTGATTCAAAATTTGAATTTTCGGCACTTTTTTTATGCTTTTGCATGATTGATTCAAATTTTAAATTTTCCAATATTATTTTTGGGAGGCAATTCATAATTGTCATTTATTATGGCAGTTTGATTCAAAATTTGAATTTTTGGCACTCTTTTTTATGAGGCAATTTTCTTGGCCAAGTACATTATAAAAATAATGATTTTGAATGAATCGGGTTTTGATTTTTGCTCTATTGCGATCGATATTTTTTCATTATGAGATTTAGCTAGGGAAAGATGAATAACATAGATGTAGTTGGAGAAATATGAAGATACAAAGATTTTAGAGAAGAAAGAAGAAGATGTAGTTGCCAATAGTAGCGAGAGATACAAAGATACAAAGATTTTGTAGAAGAAATAATTTTTGGTACAACGATTTTTCAAGGGAGACTATTCAAGATTTCTCAAACAGAATACAACAATGACAGAATAGGATATTCAAGGTTTTAATATCTCATTTTTCCAAGTTTACTTCTAAAGCCTAAAAATATATACTAACAAAGATCTTTTAATTCACAATCAACTATGTGAACCATTTTTCCATATATCTCGTTTATTTTATGTATGAAAAATGTATCGATTTGTTTCCATGCATAAATGTAATAGAAAACAAATACATAAATCAATTTGTTTACAAATTTCTCAAACAGAATACAACAATGGTAGAGCAGGCTATTCAAGGTTTTTATATCTCATTTTTTCAAGTTTAAATCTAAAGCCTAAAAAATGTATACTAACAAATATATTTTAATTCACAATCAACTATGTGAACCATTTTTCCATATATCTCATTTATTTTAATGTCTAAAAAATGTATCGATTCTTTTCCATGCATAAACGACAAACAAATATATAAATCAATTTGTTTACATTCGTAAATGTAACAACTACCAAATATAAAAATCAAAATTGTTTCATTCTTTTTTAATGTCTTAAGGTCTAAAATGCGTACTGTTTATGGTGTGAAAAAATGATTAGATAGATTCACTACCAATTGTCTCTTTCGTGTCTTTTTTTAATAATCTCAACAAGTTTTATTACCTCTGCAACAAGTTTCTTTTTCAACAATCTATATATCCAATTATCCCAAATCCTTTCGCATAACTTTGTCTTTCGCTACAAAATATCGAATAAAAAAACTCGAGACTTAAGAGAGAAAAAAATCAAAACCCAAGCCATTCAAATTCAATATTTTTATAAAGTATTTGACCAAGGAAAATTGCCTCTAAAAAAGTACCAAAAATTTGAAATTTGAATTTATCCTACCATAATAAATCACCACCCTTTAATGATTAAATTCCTTTAATATCCTAATATCCTAAGTCTCAAAATTTGAATCTATCCTACCATAATAAATCACCACCATGTAATGCTTAAATTCCTTTAATATCCTAAGTCTATCATAAATACTTAACCATGAAAGGGTACATATTTAAATGATTTAATATCCTATTATCCCAATGTTTAGAAACATTTAAATGTTTTAAAGAGGTATTAAAATAATGAAAAATACATAGTACTATTTTTGTACATACATTCAAAATTTGAATGTATAATACATTAACAAATCACCACCCTTTAATGCTTAAATGCTTTAATATGCTTAGATATTTGAATTGATTTTAAATAGAAATGTGAATAATGAAAAATATATAGTAGATTTTATCGTCATACCTATTTAGACACATGCAATGTTTTAAAAATGTCCACATTTACATAAAATATGTTTTAATAATGAAATCATGAAACTTTAAAGATGTTTTTAAAATAATGAGAAAATACATGTAGACTATTTACGTATTATTGTACAATAATAAATCACCACCTTTTAATGCTAAAATGCTAAAATGCTTTAATATCTTAATATCCTAAGTCTATCATAAATGTTTTAAAAAGATATTTGAATTGATTGGACCCATTTAAATGTTTTAAATAGATATTTGAATAATGAAAATATATAGTAGAATTTATTCTCATACCTATTTAGACACTGTAATGTTTACTATTTTCATATTTACTATGTTTAGAATGGGAACCCATTCTCACAACTTGTACAAAGTTATGAAATTGATTGAACATTTTTACATTGTCTTGTATTGAATGGGTAGATGTCCATTCTCATATAGGAATCATAAAATACTTGCTTGGGTAGATAGGAATCATAAAATAAGAGTATGGATTATACATGCTCATAGATTTTAAATAGGTATGAAATTGATTGACCAGCTTTTACATTTGTCTTCAGTATTGAATAGGAAGATTCCCATTCTCATATAAGAATCATAAAAGATTTGTTTGGGTAGATAGGAATCATAAAATAATAGTATGGATTAAATATGCTCATATATTTTAAATAGGTATTCAAATGACTAAGTATTGACGAATGTGAACATACCCGCTCTCATAAAATCAATATTTCTTATATGAGAATGTTTAGAATGGGCACATGCCCATTCTCATAAAAAAATATGTTTCAATCATGATTGTGCACATGCCCATTCTCAAAAAAATAAATATTACTTGTATTATAAAGTTTAGAATGGGAATATTCCCTTTATGATACGAATAATCAAATTTACTTTGTTTTAGAATGTGCACTTTACGAAAGAAAATCAACACGTGACATTCTTTGCACTGCCTTCCTGAGGTTGTGTTGAGACAACCAGTGTAAAATGGAAATGGGTGTATGTGTGGTAATGATGAACAAGCTAATGAGGCAACCTTATACCTTCAACACGCAATATCAAGATCTGCGAGTCTAAGGCAAATAATGTTGTCCTAAGCTGAAGTGGTGTGATGGATTGATCTGATAGAATAGCTACTCGGAGGATTCAATCAATATCGAAATCACGAGATTATATCTACTAGTTGTGTAACATGTAGAAAGTGACTTACAGTGCCTTGTATAGATTTCAGACAAGGTTATGGAAGTGAGAACGAGAGGCGTAATGAAACCTCCGGGATTATGGGTGATTTTCGGTTTAGTCTAGAAATTCCTAGCTTTGATTAGATGGTACGCTCAATACTTGAAAAATTGTGCAATGATGTCAGGTGGAAGTGGTGATGATCTAAATATCGATGCACAAAAACCAGTGTCAATGTTTAATTAGTTAGCAGGACCATTGGTTTGTGGGACTTGGGGATCACAACTAAAAACTTGTGGAGGTTGTGGTCCTTATATGGTCATGTGCGTAATCAAACCTTGATGCCAGGAGCAATCCAATAATTATAAGATTGATTACCTGTAATGTTTAACATGTTTAATTGTTATATCTTCCTAGAATACCTAGAAGGTGTGTGTAAAACTAACAAGCGTAAACTTGTATCAATGTCGGTCAACAACTCTAGCCCATTGGGTTGTGAGACCACTGGATCACAACCGAACGTCTTTTCTTGTTGTGGAACTTTGATGGTCATACGGAATGAATTGAATTGATTTTGATACAAACAAAAAAACTATAAAAGGAAATTTAATCTATGTTTTTGGTATTTTCACAGTATATCTAAAAAAACAATGGAAGCAAACTAATCTAATAAAAGTAATTTTTTGATCTTTTCTGGTTTTTAAGAAATGCTTCTAATCTAATAAACACAACTAAATACATGTAATCAACTAGTTGTAGCTAATTAATTTGTACAATTATGTGAATCTAGATATAAAACAACTAATCTAATTTAATCAAAACCCTTCAAACCCTACCTCAGAGGTGGAGAACAAATCATAACCCTAGAAGAGATATTGTTCCCCACTACTTCCCTGGTAATGTCAAAGAGCAAGCTTTCTAATGATTTGCTCTATTTGTAATTGCTTAATCACTTGAAATGAACAATTTTGCTACTCTATTTGATATGTATTTGAAATGAATGATTCAGAATTGATAATTTGACAAATGAAGCAAACAAACAAGTAATTCCAACCTAGATAAGCAAGAGCTTTGGAAAATATGGTTGTATATGTATCTATCCCTCGTTTGTTCCTTTCTTTCTCTGTGTGTCCATATGAGTCCAAGGAATTGGGAATGCAAGAACAACAACAAGAGAAGATGCTTGAGTAATGGTAACTTGAAGGTAGTCTCGTAGTAATATAGGTGGAAGAGAGATAACACAAGTGAATAGAGCTTGGCTATGCAATTTCCAACAGGATTGTGGCAACAATACTATGCAAGATACACAAAAATTCTCAAGCCATTTGCTTGAATACAAGCATTGAATATATAGGAATTGGCTGGGATGTGCCTTCATGTACAAGGCAGCCTTGGAGTGCCAAATCATTGGGTGAAGAGGTAGTTCAAACTAATTAAATCTATTTAAAAATAGAAGAGGGAAGGAATACCAAGAAATCAAGACTATTTTTAGGAAATTTGGTTCATAAACGCACTCTATAAGTCAAGTTAAGTGAAACCACACATGTTAAAATTACACATGAAGGATTATGAAAAAAACACATGGATCGCCACCCTATTTGGGTGGTGGTTTGTAACCACCTGGCAAGCAGGCGGAGGTCCTGACACTAAATCCCAAAACATGCACAAAATGAAGCGGGAAGTTGGAAGAAAGCATGGAAAAGCTAAATAAGGATGTCTAGGCTAAAAATATACATTGTGAATGGGTTTAGGAACTCAAACACCTTTTAAAAGGACATGAATCATCATTGGGGACTTTTGTAACCATTTTTTGACAATGTAGCATATGTAATTTTGGGTGTGTACATATTTCCCCCTCGGAGAAGCGTCTTAGCCATGAAGATGCGTAAAATATAGAGTCTAAGTATGGTGTTCCCGAAATGGGGGTTAAAAGCTATACTGACATGCCCGTGTGTTGAAATGTTGCCATCCAAACTCCCGCTACCTACAAGATGAAGAGAAGACTCAAGTGTAGATAGATAAAATATCGAAAAATAAACACTAAATTAAAACGATAAGAGAACTTACCATTTTGTGGGGATATAGAAATATACCTACGCGTGAGCTCTAGATATGTGAGCATATGCACTCAAAATGAAGTTACAACAACATATATATCTAAACAAACTCATTTTCAAATTCATTTATGCATATCGACTTGGTGATTTTTGAGCTCTGGGCCCACGGTGACCGTTTTCATCGAAAGAATAGTCAAAACGTTCGTTGCGAGATTGTGATCATGCCTCTCACGAGTGGGAGATCAACCAATGTGGTCTCAGGTTAGTTCTCCTCACTTGTGTGTTTTTAAACCTAAAATGTGAAAACATCAAAATATTTTCCTAGGGGGATTATTTTTGAAATTTCTTGTTTTAAATGAGTCTCTAGGGGTTCGCCCTCGGGTAGTCTTTTATTTCATTGAAAATGTTCCTTTTTGCATTTTTGAGTGTTTTTAGGAAACAAATTCATACGTTGAATTGGTTCAGGGCCACTACCCCGAGTAGGGTGGCGATCAGAATCGCTTCTCCTCCTAAGGTGGTAGTTAAACGTAATGACAAAACTCATGATAACTTATATTTTTTTGGATTTTTAATATTTTACTATGTTTTTGATGAGCTTGTTTTTTGAAATATGTCACTAACTTTCTCTTTTTGTGTTTTGGTGGATGCAGAAGAAGGAAGAGTATATTTGTTGGAGTCACAAGAGGGAGTGTGACTAGCTCCTAGCGATATTGGATCAGCTGACTCAGGATGAGACTAATACTCTTTAGAGAGTGGGCATATGGAGGATTACACGGGTACCCCATGTTACTCCTGCCAGTCACATACTATGTGACATGTTCTCTTATTGGGATGCAGATTGGAATACCTTCCAGTTTCTTTGGGTGCTAAGGGTGAGTGGATGATCACCCTAGAGGATGTGTACCATATTCTTGGGGTTCCGATACTGGGTAGACAGTTGATTCTAGAGACAATACGATCTAGAACCACAATGAATCTATGTGCCATCTATATGGGGGATTCCACAGTCTCCTTTGGTTTGAAGAAGGGGATTAAGGTATGATCCATTCCTATTACTCCCATCCCTATTATCCATAAGGCCATCATGGGTATTTTGGCCTCACGGTTGATCGGGGACAAGGGAGGTGACACACTTCTTTATTGTTGGGCTCCCATCATTACGCATATTGAGGTACATGGCCGTATTTACACTTGCGGAGCATATATACGTGGCAACACTTATCATGATCTGTATCAGATTTTCAGATTATAGGGACAGATTTGAGCCACCTCACATTGGTTTTGAGATGGATGTACGAGCGGGTTGTCCCTTGTGGGAGGGGAGTACCGGTATAGGACCCGGGGCCATCGGGGTCACCATAAGGACAACGATGACAATTCTCATAGTTTAACATCAGCCGGTGGATTCTTTGACTACAACAGACATGGTGGCTACCCCATACCATGACATGATAGGGTTGTGGGGATAGGAGGGGACCACACGGCGGTAGTTGCCACTCTTGGTTAGTTAGTTGATAGGATGTGGAAACTTGAGATTCATAGGTTTGGCCGAGTTCCTCAACAGTTTGGCCTCCCTTACATTTATATGCTTCCTTGATGGCACATGTGTATAGGACTATGAAGGAGGCCCGAAAAGGGCCTTGTGGAGATCCAGGTTGGACAACGGTGGTTTCAGGAGTGCCTATCACAGTTAGGAAAGTTGTTCATACCTAAGGGGCATATCATGCCACTCCTACACCCTTAATCTAGATTAGGGTCGTACCCACTCACAGTGGAGAGGAGGATGAGCCCATAGACATAAAGTCCGAACCTGAGGAGTATACAGGGGATGAGACCAGAGAGGATCTTTGGAAGAGAGGAGACGATGATGAGGGGTTGGGTGGTAAGGATGGTGGGGAAGCTCACATGGAGGAGGATAGTGATCTTGAGTGGCATGATACTTGGGATGTTTTGAGAGCGAAGGGGAGAAGGTGGTTGTAGAGGAGGAGACACTTGCCTCTGAGGGAAAAATTTTCCATGATAGAGAGGGGGATGAAGATTCCATGGTGGGACATAATCTTTCCTCTAGCTTTGCGGAGGCCCCATAACCATTATTAGTAGAAACATTAGCCACTAATCCTACATGGATGCTTGGAGATATGAGTATGTTGATCCTCTTCTCTTTGACCTTGTTATTTGGAAATTTTAGTTGATATTTATTTATATTTTATTTTTGTAACTTTCTAGCTCGTCGTTTCTTATTTCTTTCTTCTTGAAGTGATTTGCATAGGAGTGGCGAGAGCTTATTCGATGGGTGTGTGTGGACACCTTGCTGATCCCTTTGGGGAATATATGATATATGATCACTTGCATCTTATAGACACACTGATGTGTTTGTGCCCATCTGAAGGGAAGTGAAGGTTATGAATTCTCTTCATACTCAGGTGACTGCACATGAGACAACCGAGCATTTGATGATACCATGAGCACTCCCACCATTCAGTACATTCTCATTACCATAACTGCAGTAGGAGACCTAGATGAATCGTGCACCATCTCATGTATCTCACAGGGGATTGATAGGCCGTGGGCATTTTATTTCCTAGTCACATTTTTTTCGGGCATTATATGATTTTTGTATATTTTGGGCTCATTGCAAGTTTTTTGACCATGCCTAGAATGTGATGGAATCGTACATAAACTTGAATTTTTACGATATATACAAACTCTTCTTTTTGGTTTGGTAATTCATTATATCTGAGTTGACTTCCTCTTGGCTCACTTCACATGTGTATTCTAGATGTTTAGAAATTTCATTTTTATATGCTTTTCAAAATGTATGCAGTGGATATAAATGCTAACATAATTATTTCTCTCTCTTTTTTTTTTTTTGTAATGCTGATATATGATAATGCAATCACATTGTAGTATTAAACTTTAGTTTCTCTAATCAATTGTTGGTACTTTGTATCATTTTGCAAAAACATGGCGAAAGAGTGATATGATAAGTGAATGAACTTTCCCCACTCCTAACTCCATGCAACTAGTAAGATGTGAGGGCTCGACACTAAGATCCAAAAAGGGCACAAGTTATGGAAATTTGTTGAATGGTAATGATGAGAGAAAGACAAGGATTTGGAAAAACCAAATTGAGACACTACAACCTCAATCTACTCAAGTTTTCTTTATAGTTTAGAATGTGAATTTCTTTCCAGTTTATCTAGACTTAGATCCATAGATGGCCACTTGGTTGACAAAATCTAGTTTTGAGGTTTTAAAATCCTTTGGAATTTTGGATATCTAACTCACTTTATATTGATTTATGATTTCAAAATATTTGAATGAACTATTTCTAACTTTCAAGTTTGTGAAAGAGACCACCTACACCTTGCCCCATGCTATCAACATGAAGTATGGGCTCATCACCATGGAAAAGGAATAGGTGAGTAAGGGAACTTCTCTCCTTTCCCAACCCTACATCACTAGTAAGAGATGCAGGTTCAACACTAAAGGTTGGTAGGGAAAATAAATGTGTAAAATAAAATTTTATGTGGATTTTCATTTGACTTATCTATCTAGGAAAAATGTTAAGAATGTTCTTTTTTCCAAAGAGATGTATATGGGATAGATGTGACACCATGAAGCTTTTAGAACAAACTATAGACAAGGACACCTAATCTAGAAAAAGACTATAAGTAGAACCAAGTATGCAATCCTTGGTATGGTTATTGTCAAACCTTGTCTTGTCTTGTTTGGATTGTTGAAATGATTGAGAATAATTGATGACACCCGAAGATTTATAGAGACATGATTTGAATATTTTTCCAATGTTTTCAAAATAAGTCCCTTGATCACAAATTTTACAAAATGAACTAGTAGATGAAAATGCAATGCAGATGCAGTAATGTACATATGAAAATGCTAATAGATCATGCGTAGTACCTCTTTAAGTGAAGAGATTTTATAGATTCGCTAAAATCCTCACCCTCTAGTGTACACAGGTGAAATGCCCCATTTTATAGTCTTATATTACTTGATATGGACCTAACCACTTGGGACATAATTTCCTTCCTTTTCTCGGTATTTTTCTATTCGGATGTCAATTCTTAAAACCAAATATCCCTCATATATTTGATACTCATAGGCTTTCTTGTTATATTGTCAAGCCATCTAGTCAAAGCATAAATGCTATGCCATTGTTCAAAGTGTTGAGTCTACCTTCATCAAGAATTTATAACCGAGAGAGTCATGCCTCGGATAGCCCTCTTCTCCCAAAGATTCCTTGCGGTGAAATACAAATACTAGGTATTTCGACCTCTAGCGGTAAAACCGCTTCGCACCAAATACTAAAGAAAAGCGGGTTTCCCCTATCAACGTTCTTAGTGATGTCTAATAGGCCCACAAGGTCAGAAAGAGCTTTAAATGCAAATATCATTTTTTCTCCTTGATATTCTTAAGGAGCACGGATTTTAATGTCTTCTTCGTAGCCTCACCTATCCATTGGCTCCGAGGGTAGTAGAGAGAATCCGCATGGTGATTTATTTTGAAATTTTCACATAGTTCACGTACTTCATCATTTTTGAAATAGTGCCATTATATGAGATCATGACTTTTGGGACCCCATACCTACAAATGATTTGGTTTAGAATGAACTTAGTGATTACACATCTAGGTACATAGTGGTAAGAGGCATGGCTTCTACCCACTTAGTAAAGTATTTTGTGGCCGTGATTATGAAGTTATGATCATATATTGAAGTATTTTATAGCCGTGATTATGAAGTTATGATCATCTATTGATGAGGGAGAGAACTTCCCTATCAAATCAAGGCCCCACGTGGAAAAGGGCCATGGTGTTGCAATTGGTTATAGAGCCTATGCCGGTATGTGGATCTCATGGGAGAACTCTTGACATTTATGGAATTTTCACACAAAATCCATTGTGTCATGTTATAGCATGGGCTATAAGTATCCCATCCAATGTATCTTCCGAGCAGTGCCATGGCCATAGAAGTGATCTCCACATACTCCACTATGTGATTCATAAAGAATATTATCAGATTCTTCTTCATCAACATATCTTAACAAAATTCCATCCAAGGTTATATGATAAAGCACATGTTCCAAGATAATGTACTTAGTGGTTATAACACGTAACCATCTTCTTTATTGTGATGTCACCCCTTCTAGATATGTATGATCCACTATGAAGTTAATGATGTCGTGTACCATGGGCACACAAAAATGGGAGGCTTGGTTTCAACAAAATACACACATTCATCTAGGAAGTCTAGATTTACAAGATCGTCTCCATTTAACGGGTTATTAGCTAGTTAGTTTGCAATGATTTATTCTTTGACAGATTTTTGATCAACAAATGTTAACGTGAACTCGCCCATCGAGTTATGAAGCACCCAACTTTCTTAGATAAGTATCCTTGTGTGAGAAATGTCCGCGGATGATCCAGTTTAACAATAACCCTTGTTTTTTGATTTAACATGTAATGTCTTAACCGCTTTGTCGCAAAGACTGTTGCAAGGCATTCCTTTTCTACTTGTGTGTAACATGTACCATAATCAAGCAATGTTTGACTAATAAAATAGACTGCACGTTCTTGTTTATCATCATCTTCTTGAGCTAATATGTAGGCTAATGAGACATCTGTAGCCCATGAATACAAGATCAAGGGGCAATCTGACTTAGGTAGTATGAGTGTGGGAGGAGACAACAAGAACCATTTAATTGACTTAAATGCCTCATTGCACTCTTCCATCTAATCAATACAACAATCCTTTTAAATAAATTTTTAATTGGGTGAATAAAAAGTTTAGATCGGGGATAAACCTTCTGATTTCACCAAGTTTTCCCAAAAAGATATGATGCAGACTCATTTGATGGTAGAAGCATTTCTAGTAAGGATCAGATTTTGGCTAGGTCTACATCAATCCCTCATGAAAATATGATGTTTTCCAACAACTTTCCTCCCATTACACTGAATAAGTACTTTTCTAGATTTAACGTGACGCCATATTTGATTAAGAGAGAAAGGATGATATGAAGCACCTCAGGGTGATCGCAAAATTTTATGGACTTAGCTAGAAGATCATCCACATAGGATTCCATAACCTTATGGATAAGATCATGGAATATATAATTCATCTCTGTTGGTATGTGGCACCAACGTTCTTAAGTTCAAATGACATGACAACATAAAAGTAAGTTCCCCAAGGAGTTATGAATGTAGTTTTGGTTTGATCCTCCTCGGAGATTCTGATTTGGTTATATTTAGAAAACCCATCCTTGAGAGACAATAACTCATAAACAGTTGTTGCCTTCGAAAATAACTTCGATGAATGGTAATGGGAAATAATATTTGGGACAAGCCTTGTTGATATCCTAAAATTCTATGCAAATGTGTATTTTCCGACTTCCGAGAACGGGATGATATTAGACACCCATTGTGTATAATTGAATGGCTTGATGAACCCCACTTGTAGGTGTTTCATAAATTCTTCTTTCACCATGAGGGCCACCTTTGGCTTCATGGGCCTCAAATTTTGTTTAATTGGCTTAACATCTGGTTTAGCGACGAGGTTGTGAATTGCAATGTGTGGCAAAATTCCCATCATTTCCTTATAGCTAAGTGTGAAATATTTTTCATGCTACTTGAGGATTCAGGTATGTATTTCTACCTTCTTTGGAGTTAGAGAGGATCGCAGCTTCAAGATTTTTGGTTCCTCCTTCATCCCGATGTTTATATCAAATTTTCCTTCAATTAAGGAAGTGTTACCCTCTTCAAATTCAGGAGGGGTCAGAGAGGTAGCTCTAAGTCTCCTTCCTTTACTACTTCATATACCTCAAAACCTTCTGTAGAGGAAATGTCTATCATGGAATCTATAAAGTAAGAAGAAGAGTGTGGGATGAGAGAAAATATGATCTTATGATGAGTGGGATGTAAGTCTATGTAGGAATTTAAAAACCTAGGATTGCTTCATCATTTTTAGTGTAATCTAAAGTGATAAATTCATTCTCGGCTTCTACATAAGTTCGAATTGGAGTTGTTAGTATCTTCTGAACCAAAGCCTCAACATGAGACAAAATCGTAAAGCTAGTGTCTTCTAATTTGCTACTCGGGGTAAAACGAGAAGCAAAAATTGCTATAGAGTCAGCAAGGAGGTTTTGATCTCTAGCTATAGATTCAATTGAAATGAAATCAAAACCTTTACTTAACTCAAGGACAAAAGTCTTATAGAGTAGTAGATTTTCATCCCTAGTCTCGTATACTTCAGAGACTTGATTCATAACTAGTTGTGAATCACCCAACACCCTAATATTAAGAGCACCCATCCTTTTGGCTATAATGAGACTAAGAAGGAGAGCCTCATATTATGCTCCATTGTTAGTGCATTCAAAATTCAATTTAAAGGTGAAGGGCATGACCCTTCCCTGAGGGTTGGTAAGTATCACACCTGCCCCAACACCAAAAATACACTTTGATCCATCATAATTAAAGGTCAAACAGTCATTTAGGAAGATCAAAGTTGGATTATTTTTGTATTATCTTCCTTGCTTTTGAGACCTCTACATGCATATGTCATTAGTAGGAGAGAGTCGAGCCCCGGGGCATGTGTTATGCCCATGGAATCAAATGGAAGAAGAATTGGTAGGTCATTCTCTAATTACTTGACTATCCTTGTTGTGATTCATGTTGAAACTGTCTTAATGATTACCATTTCATCATTTATGGTAAGAACTCCTTAATCAAACCCGTAGTTTCTAGCTCCATGTAGGAACTAGATTTTCTCCTTGCATTGAGCTTGTTCGTTTATTTAAACTCGAATGAACCCCTGGCCTCTTCTTTAAATTAGCTAGATGTATGTTAAAGGGTTTTGGGTCACCCCGTGCCATGAAGACATTCCATAAATGTAGGAACCTTACTTATTGAAACAAAGTGGAGGGAATTATCTTCATGCGATGAATCCAAGGATGACCAAGGATAATATTATAGTTGGTTTCTGAACTATAATATAAAAATTGGTTAGAATTGTCTTAGGTCCAAAGGTGACTGGAAACACAATAGTCTCAATTGACGTCACTTTGAGGCTATCATAGCCTGTTAGCGTGTTTCACGTTGAGGAGTACTTGGTCTCTTCATAACCTAACTTTTGAAGGAAAGATAAGGGGAATATATTGACCGCTTCCCCATCATCAATCATCACACATTTTACATAGTTTTTGTAAATCCAAACTTGTAAAAACAAGGTTGGATCACCTCTACGAGCTATTTCAACATTCATGGGCATCTTTCTGATGTCAAATACAAATCCAACATCTCTTTTAGGATTCCTTGGAGGATAAACATCAAATTCCGATTGGTTTATCTACGGTTCTAGAGGAGGGGTGACATTAATCAAATGCCGAAGACCTAGTGCTTCTAATAGAGAGGCTCTGTGAGTAGGAGAATTCTTTAACAGATCCAAGAAGGAAATGTGAGAGAAGGTTTTGTCAGGTCATTTATCAGGTCATAAGTTACTACTAGCTTGCCTAGTGTATCATGGATATAATCTGATTTAGTCGAGTAAATCGGGATAGACTAGGAAAACTAATCTTTGGTTCTAGTGGCAGCGTTAATTTGAGATTTAGTATCTAACTCTACCAATCCTATTTTTTTTTTTGGTTTGTGACCATCCAAAGGAAGTTCTACTCGTGGGTTTGACGAAGTTGAGGCTTCGTGATCATTGGTTCCTATTGCAATGCCTTTGTTTGAACCATTGGGATATATTCTACCATATTTTGGGAATGTGGGGAGAGGATCATTAAATATCCTAAGTGACATGTTCTATAGGGATACTAGTCCCATGTAAGTGTACGAGTTGGCATTTGTTGGGTTTGCCAAAAACATGTCAACAAATAATTTTCTTTGATCCTCCGCAAATGATGTAAAAATTTGTTACAATCGCGGAATGTTCTTGCATCATGCCCGCAAACCCTATGGAAACCACAATATAAATCGGGATCATAATCTCGAGGCCTTTGGTTTGCACCTTGTTGCGGTCTGAAATTATGATTATTGTTCAATTGCTGATTGTTATAGTTAAAATTTGGGAACCCCTGCCCTTGGTTTTGGAATTGGTTCGAGATACCCACCTCGCTATTAATTAGGCCCTTAGGTCTACACTTGTCTTAGTTGCTGAGGTTGTTTTTTTTTTTTTGTTGTTGATATTGTTATTGAGGATGATTGAAATCTACAATGTTGATCGAGGGCGAGAAGTTATTGTTTCTCTGATTATTTCCATTATTTTTGTTGTTGGTAGTATTTGTATTGGGATAACTAACAATATTTGGTTTCTTGGGCTAATCAGTAACACCTTCAGTTGTAAACCCACAATTATTATTAAGGACCTTTGGTCCTTGATTATTATTTGCATTAATGGAGTAATTGGGGTTGTTTTGGTTAGGAGCGAATAACCTCCCATTTGTTCTATAAGTCTTAGGACCACTGTCAATGTCTACTTGATCAATTTAGAGAGTACCCTCTAGCACCTATTCGTAGCTCCTTAGCGGGAACTTTTGGACTTCTTCCTTCATCTCCCTATTGAGGGAGTGGATGAAAAAATCACAAAGCTCCATCTGATCCATGTTTGGAGCGCTTGCAGAGGAATAGAGAACCTGTCGCCACCTTTGAATGAAGTGGGAAGTAGACTCATTATGCTCTTGTTTGATATGAAGGAATTATCTAATTCTTGTCCTTAAAATTTTGTTCATATCAAAATCCTTAATAAACTCTGACACAAGTTGTTTGAAGGAGTGTATTGAAGCCTGGTATTCTATAGTACTAATCAAGAGCGATGCCTTCTAGCATCTTACAAAAGATCTTCACAACAACCACATCCCATGGGATAATCTCTCGAATGGTCATTATGTAAGGTTTGATATGAGAATTAGGATCACTCTCCCCTTTGAAATTTAGAATATTGGGAAAGGGTCTTGGGAGCATGAAATTTGGATGGAGAAGTCTAGAGGCTCCTTAAGATATTCAAAATAGGTCCCCATTGTATATGTTTCAACCATTGAAGATCCTTGTTGGGGAGGCGGAGGTTGCATCGGTTGCTAAAATGGTACAATGTAAACATTTTTGGGTATACAACATCCCATGTGGCTGACCATATGGACTGGGTAAGTGTACATATCCCCTTGTGGTGATTTAGAGTACATGTGTACGTAGGGGGTTAACTACTTTGATATGGAGTTGAAGGCACAAAGCTAGGGAACGTTGAATTTTCAACTGTTATGGCATTTGAGAACACACTTCCGAATGGTTCTGTTGTAGATATCCATATGCGACATGAGGGGGCATACCCAAGGTACCCATCCCAGTTAAAAATATCCAGTGGCTTGAAGCACCCGTATAAACCGGAGGAGGCTACGTAATACGTACTTGTCCATAATTCTGTGGATAGTGAGAAAATATTACCTACCATGCATATAAATTTTTAGTGCTTTGGGTAAGCTCTAACTCTTTGAATTTGTCTACTAACACTGAAATGACGTCACCCGTTGTTGGGGTAGCGTTTTGTTTCGATACTTGTTGAAATTTTAGAGGTTGTTGAGGAGTGTGGTATCCTACTATGAATTGTTCATTGTTGTGTCACCCCTCATTGGAAATGTTTTCCGTTGTTGGAGGGGTAGTGTTATTGTTTTGGAGAAAGACATCAACATGTCCTTTCAACCTGTCAAAAATCCTGGTTCATATTCTGGAAGAATTTTTAACTTTCAACGTATAGTGCTAATTAATCCTCATCTAAAGGCGGGAGTTGGTCTGATTGCGTGTTAATGGGTTGTCAGAACAAAACCCAAGGATATGAACTTACCTCCCCAGTGAAATTTATGTTGTTAGAACTTGATTTCTCAAGAGGATGTGTTTGTGTGATTTGGTCAAGCTCCTCGATACGTATAGAGGAACCAACATTGGTTCCCTGAAGAAGAGGATTTTGAGCTTGAGCAGTTGAATGGTTATCTGCCCATGTAGAGAGTGAAGGTGATTTTTGTTGTCTACCTATTTGATAATTGTACATATTGAAAACCGGGAGGGGTTGACCATACTCATCGTATCCTGACATATTTGGGGGTATAAGAATACTTGTAGAGTAAAGGGAGAGTGGAGGATGGACGAAGAAATTAGAAACATTTAGAGACTAGATCTTCACATCGGGTTCACCAATTTTTATGAAAGAAAATCAACACGTGACCTTCTTCACACCCGACTTCTTGAGGTCATGCCGAGACAATCGATGTAGAATGGAAATGGGTGTATGTGTGGTAATGATGAATAAGATAATGAGGAAACCTTATATCTTCAACATGTAATATTGGGATTGTGAGTCTAAGGAAAAGAATGATGTCCTAAGCTAAAGTGGTGTGATGGATCAATATGATAGAATAGCTACTCAGAGGCTCCAGTCAATATCGAGCTCTACCAAGATTCTGTCTACTGGTTGTGGAACATGCAGAAAGTGACCTATGGGTGCCTCGTATAGATTTCCATACAAGGTCATGGAAGTGAGAACGAGAGGCGTAATGAAACCACAAGGACTATGGGTAATTTTCTAGTCTAGTCTAGAAAGTCCTAGCCTGATCAACTACTATGTTCAATACTGAAAATTGTGCAATGATGTCAGGTGGAAGTGGTGATGATCTAAATACTAATGCATGTAAACCAGTGTCAATGTTTAATTGGTCAGCAGGCCATTGGGTTGTGGGACCTAGGGATCATAACTAAAAACTTGTGGAGGTTGTGGTCCTTGTATGGTCATGCACATAATCAAACCTTGTTGCTAGGAGTAGTCCAATAATTGTAGGCTTGATTAGTTGCAATGTTTAATGTGTTTAATTGTTCTATCTTCTCAGAATACCTAGCAGGTGTGTGTAAAACTAACAAGCGTAAACTCGTATCAATGTCGGTCAACAACTCTGGCCCGTTGGGTTGTGGGACCAATGGATCACAACCAAACGTCTTTTCTTGTTGTGGACCTTTGATGGTCATGCAAAATGAATTGAATTGATTTTGATAAAAAAACTAACTATCAAAGGAAATTTAATCTATGTTTTTGGTATTTTCATAGTATATCTAAATAAAACAATGGAAGCAAACTAATCTAATAAAAGTAAATATTTTTGATCTTTTCTGGTTTTTAAGAAATGCTTCTAATCTAATAAACAAAACTAAATACAAGTAATCATCTGGTTGTAGCTAATTACTTGTGTGAGTATGTGAATCTAGATCTAAAAAAACTAATCTAATTTAATCAAAACCCTTTAAACCCTACCTCAGAGGTGGAGAACAAATCATAACCCTAGAAGAGCTATTGTTCCCCACTACTTCCCCAATAATGTCAAAGAGCAAGATTTCTAATGATTTTCTCTATTTGTAATTTCTTAATAAACTAAAGTGAACAATTCTTATACTATATTTGATATGTATTTGAAATGAATGACTCAAAATTGATAATTTGAAAAATGAAGCAAACAAACAAGTAATTCCAACCTAGATGAGCAAGAGCTTTGGAAAATATGGTTGTATATGTATCTATCCCCTCAGTTTGTTCCTTTCTTTCTCTGTTTGTCCATATGAGTCCAAGGAATTTGGAATACAAAAACAATAGAAAGAGAAGACGCTTGAGAAATGACATCTTGAAGGTAGTTTGGTTGCAATGCAGGTGGAAGAGAGATAACACAAGTGAATAGAACTTGGCTATGCAATTTCCAGCAGGATTGTGGCATTAATACTATGCAAGATACACAAAATTCTCAGGCCATTTGCTTGAATACAAGAATGGAATATATAGGAATTAGATGGGATGTTCCTTCATGTAAAAGGAATCCTTGGAGTGGAAAGTCATTGGGTGAAGAGGCAATTCAAAATAATTACATCTATTTAAAAATAGAAGAGGGGATGAATACCAAGTAATCAAGACTATTTTTAGGAAATTTGGTTCATAAACGTGCTCTATAAGTCAAGTGAAACCACACATGTTAAAATTACACATGAAGGATTATGGAAAAAGTGCGCAGGACCGCCACCCTACGCAAGGCGATGGTCCTGGCACTAAAGGCCAAAACATGCACAAAATGAAGCGGGAATTTGGAAGAAAGCATGGAAAATATAAGTAAGGATGTGTAGGCTAAAAAATATACAATGCGAATGGGTTTAGGATCTCAAACATATTACGAAAGGACATGAATCATCATTGGGGACTTTTGTAATCATTTTTCTCGAAAATGTAGCACATGCAATTTTTGGTGTATATAAGCACCCATTCGTGCATCTTGTTAAAAGAGTTATGAAATTGATTGAGATTTTTGCATTGTCTTGTATTGGACGGGAAGATGCCCCTTATCATTTAGGAATCATATAAGAATTTATTGGGTAGATGGGAATAGTAAAAGAATAATAAGAAGAGTATGGACTAAACACTCGATTTTTTTAAATAGATATAAATAGGAATAATATAAGCAATCTCATAAAATCAATATTTCTTGTATTACAATGTTTAAAATGAGAATATGCCCATTCTCATGTAAAAAAATTATTTTTCTTTGTATTGAATGGACATTGCATTTTTAATCTTCCTATTCTCATATAGGATTCATAAAAGAATTTCTTGGACAGATAGGAATTATTGAAGGAGAGTATTCATAAAAATTGCTCACAAATTTTAAATAAGTATTAAAATGACTATGTATTTATGAATGTGAACATGACCATTCTCATAAAATAAATATTAAAATCAATATTACTTGTATTAAAATGTTTAGAATGGGCATATTCCCATTCTCATAAAACATAAATGTTTCAATTCACGTTCTTTGTGCACATGCTCATTCTCTAAAATAACAATATTTCTTGTATTAGAATGTTTAGACTGGGCATATGCCCTATTATAATTCACATTCTCAAAAAAGTAGAATACAGATACTAGTAGAGTTATGAAATTCATTGAGCATTGGGTGATTCCCCATCTCATTTAGAAATCATAGAATAATTGCTTAGGCAGATAGGAATAGTAGAAGTAGAATACAAATACTAGTATCATTGTTTTGAATGGGCATATGCCCATTCAAATACAAAGAAATATGTTTTGTCTTGTATATGGAATCATTAACAAAAAAATATGTTTTGTCTTGTATTAAATGGGAAGATGCCCCCTCACAATCGTTAAATACATATTAAAGAGTGGGCAGTTGAGAATTTTGGTCTTATATTGAATAGTCATATTCCCATTCTCACAACTATTATAGAGGTATCACAAAGATTAAGTTTAATATCATTAAGATTAGAATATGTAAAATGGGCATATGCGTATTCTCTTTTATAGTTATTTTATAATGGGCATTTTCCTATTCTCATAAGGGAAGCGTTAAAAAGTGTCAATTATTTTTCATACTAGAGATAAATAAAAATATCATAAAAATAATTATAGAGATAACATTAGAAATATAAGAATGGGCATATGCCTATTCTCTTTAATATGAACCATAAGAGAAAGTCCATTATTGTTCATAGAAAGACTTGTTTGGGTAGATAAGAATCATAAAAGAAGAGTATGCATTATACATGCTCACAACTTTTAAATAGGTATGAAATTGATTGACCATGTTTACATTGTCTTGTATCGAATGGGAAGATGCCCATTCTCATATATGAATATACCTATTCTCATATAGGAATCATAAAATAAGAGTATGGATTAGATATACTCACAACTTTTAAATAAGTATTCAAATGACTAAGTATTGATGAATGTGCACATGCTCACTCTCATAAAATCAATATTGTTTGTATGAGAATGTTTAGAATGGGCACATGCCCATTCTCATAAAACAAATATTCTCATTCTCATGCAAACAAAATTGTTTCATCTTGTATTGAATGGGCATCACATTTTTATTCTGCCTATTCTCATAATAGGATTCATAAAAGACTTGCTTGTTTTGTCTTGTATTAAATGGGAAGATTCCCCCTCATAGCCATTAAATACATATTAAAGAGTGGACAATTGAGAATTTTTGTCTTGTATTGAATAGTCATAGTCCCATTCTCACAGCCGTTATAGATGTATTACAAAGATTAAGTTTAATATCACTAATATTAGAATATGTAGAATGGGCATATGAGTATTATTTTTAATATTTATTTATAATGGGTATTTTCCTATTCTCATAAGGGAATTGATACAAAAATGTCAATTATTGTTCATACTAGAGATAAATGAAAATACCATAAAAAGAATTATAGAGATAACGTTAGTATATGAAGAATGGGCATATGCCTATTCTCTTTAATATGAATCATAAGATAAATTCCATTATTGTTCATGGAGATATGTGAATAAGTATAATAAAAAGAATACAGATAACATTTACTTTGTTTAGCATGGGAACTTACCCAATCTCGCCACCTTTGTAGGTGTATCAAATCCAACGTATCACTTTGTAATGATTACTTTGATTCCTGCATACCATATGAAAATAATAAATTGTATGCATGTCAGTTCAATGAAATGACATGAATTTTCAACTCATAATCATGTTGAATTATTATTAAATGAAGATTACAAAATTATTAACTATCCTTTATATCTACATAGTACATATTATCAATAAACAAGGTAATAATGCAATCTCTGTTGGAAAACAACTTTTACTACCTAATTTTATAATCATATAGACAACTACAAATATGATAAGAAAGAAACAAAAGTCATTCATCATCACAATAATCAATATAGAAAACAAGGTAATAGTAGCATCTAATAATGATTCAAACATCAACATTAAATAAGATCATTTCACAGTCAATATTTTACATAAAAATTCATACATCATCACATGAATTAATAGAGATAAAATTTAATTTGTTTTGAAATGGAAAATTCCCCATTATCACAGCCTTTATATAGCTCTCAAAATGATTTACTTCAATATTTATTCCTATATGTGAATTGGCATATTTCCTTTCTCATATATGAATCATAGAAGAATAGAGATAAAATTTAATTTGTTGACAATGGCAAGTTAAATACCATGTAAGGGAAAATAACCAGATGATATTCTTCATCTCCGAATAAATCACAAGAATCAATATAGATGAAATTTAATTTTCTATTATTCTACTATGATTCCTATGTGAGAATGGGAATATAGAATGGGCATATGACCATTCTCATATAGGGATCATAGAAGAATAGATATAGAATTTACTACATTCTAAAACTGTGAAATAAATTTTTTCTCTATTATTATGTTATGATTCCTATGTGAGAGTGGGCATATACAATGGGCATATGCCCATTATCATATAGGAATTGTAGAATAATATTAGAGATAAAATAAAATGTTGTACAATGGGTAATTATCCACCATGCAAGGGAAAGCAAAACCATACGATATTCTTCATCTCAAAATAAATCAACTGAAAAACATTAGAAAAATTCATGCCTGTGGATGGATTGGTGTTTCTCAGAATGCAAGGAAGTTGTCTAACAAAATAGAGGAGCCCAAAGTGGAAAGGATGAAAAAAACTCGGGAGATCAACGGATATCTCAAAACATTTCTTCAAAATTTTTACTTCAAAAGACAAAATAGTCTAACAAAATGAGAAAATGCCCATTTTCATATAGGAATCATAAAAGAATAATATATGTAAAATAAAATTTGTTTTAGAATGGCTAGTTTCCCATTTTCATAGCCTTCATAGAGTTATTAAAAAGTATAATGTAAAAACAATAATCAAACAAATAGGTCACATGTAATAGCTTCATGGTAAAGCTTCAAATTCCCAAGAAATCTACCGTCCTAAAAACATTACCGCCATTAATATATCCACTACACCACTTTGTGAGGTGGATTAAATGTCATCAATATATCCAATTTCCCTCTAACAAGTGGTCGAAAAGGTGTTTTAAAACAATTACCTTCAATTAATAAATAAATGGTGGTCAACAATATATTTGCATGGTGGTCTCGCTTATGTCATCATAAGAAACAAATATAAATTTTAAACATTTTTCATATCCATGTTTTAGGTTATTTTCATTTAAAATACACTGCCAATAATATCACCTCTATGCCGGTAGTGGCCTGGATTAAGTTTAAATTATATTGCTTGTATTAGAATGTTTAGAATGGGTATATGCCAACTCTCAATCAAACAAACATTTTGGTCTTGTATTCAATGGGAAGTTTGTTTGTACAAACAATATTAAAATTAATCATTTTAATATCTCTACAAAGGCTTGTGAGAATGGGAAAAAAATTAATTTCAATATAACTTGTATTGTATTTAAGTTTAATATTGCTTTGAAGGACATTACTTATAAAATTGTTAAAAATCGTAAATAAGGCTTGAATATGTACGCCATTGCAAATTATTTACTAGGTATGTGTGGGAATACTAAATGTTAATTTGGGGAAACATTTCTCACAAAAACCTTAGATAAAGTAGGTGCTGGATTTAGCAACGGAGAATTTATATTGTTATTTTGAAATTTCTTAAGTGTTGGATATTAGGTTTGGTATTAGGTTTGAATATAGGGATATTTCTTTATGGGTTCAACTGAATATATACCTTGACTATTTTAACTATTAGGAAAAATCATGTTAGTGCTCCACATTGGAATAGTAATTATTATATGTAAATGTAATATTTATAATATTACATTAATATGAGGATGTAAATGAGTTGTTATAAACAACTCATATATTAGAGTTCACATATAGTTTTGTTATACCCATGAATATTATTTTGGGATATTTGTTATAACACCTCCCTAAATAATCGAGGTTGTTTTCCTATTTTTTTGGCTATAGAATATCCATGTATATTGGTGGAATACATATAAAAGAGAATTATTATTATTGTGTATCATATAAATAATCTACTATGTTGATTCGAGTTAGTACCAGATTGAGCATGGAGACCGATAGGTTGAAGGAAAAAAACAATTCCACTTCTTGTCTACCCCAACTAATGGAATTGTTTTGTAAAATAAATTATTTCGTGTTATATGTGTAGGCTCCTGATTAGATATGCTCTCAACCATATTCAATCTTTAAATCTAGTGCATGGTTGAAGATTTGACGTGTAAAGGAAATTATTTAAAAATACAATACAAAAGATTCACAACACTTCCTATTAGCGCCTCTAATTGACAGAATTGATTCCTCCAAACAAGATCATCAAATTAGATCTGATCGAAATCTAGTTTACCTCCTACCTTCTCATGTTATTTATCACATATATTTTAATTGATAGTGCCATTGTTTCAAGCCCAAGGCATGGGGATTTAAAATCCATGATCAGTCTATTAGTGCATGTATCAAAGGTATATGTGTCATTTGCATTTGGCATTGACAAAGATATTTCACATTTGAGATTTTTCATTTGGCTTGGGATCTATTTTCATCGTGAGACTTCTGCCATGGTGTCATCATTTGACGTCTTTAGTTTGCAGTTTGAAGTTTCTCCCGTGAAGAAAAGGAGTCTCTATGCTTTGTAGATCATATTCATTCATGTGATTGGTTCTGTCAATTCTATGCCTTCTGTGCTTTATCCAAATTGACCAAAAAATCTCTAACTTCCACGCCCACAGATCCACATAGCTTTAAATCGATCTTCTTTTCAAGTCTACATGAACTCGCTGTCTTCTTCTAACTGGTAAATCACAAATCAAATTTTTATCCCACCACACGGTCCACATGGTATTTGGAATTGTTTTTAGAGTTTTAGATTATTTTTATAGTTAGTAGTGTCACTTCACTTGCTTCTAATTTATATTCAAGTATTTAAATGTCTTTAAGAGTAATTTGTCTCATAGTCTATTTAATTTTTTAATTTTTAAATTGATGAGTCGGTATTAAGTCAAAAGCCTTAATATTTGTGTGTCCAAGGCTTCAAGTCATTTTTTAAGTCATATAAGTTTATTAATTTGGTTATCATATATAGTGGTCCATTTAAATAAACTTGTTAATATTCATTTTAAGTCATTTAGTATTTTCCACGTATAAACAAGTCACATTTTTCATATTTGTCAAAATACAATTAAAATGAGTCTAGAGTCATTTTTATGTTGAGTCCTTCAATTGTCAATATATTTGAGTTTGTCATTAAGTCAAGTCAATTTGGATTATAGTGTCCTTGTCAAAAAAATTGTCAAATTTCTGAGTCATTGTCAAAAGTTGTAAAAAAAAAAAAAAATTGCCTCATTGTTCAATAATTGGATGTATTATCTCTAGTACATGACATCCAAATTGTGGAGGTTATTTTTTGAGCTTCATGATAACATCGATTGAATTAACAACATGTCATTAAAGGATGGAGGCACCAGAGGATGGAGGACAAGTAATGTCCTCTCTCGTCGATCACCAATGACGGGGCCACATCGAGGTATGGTGGCATGTGTGTGTATAATTTTCTTACATTTTTGTTGTGTGTTACGTTGTGCAAAGTGTTCCTGTTTTCAATAAGTAGAAATTTCACATTGAGGGGGAAATGATCTAATGTTCCATTTCCAGTTTTTAGTTTG
Organism: Taxus wallichiana var. yunnanensis; assembly: GCA_018340775.1. Taxonomy (NCBI): domain Eukaryota; kingdom Viridiplantae; phylum Streptophyta; class Pinopsida; order Cupressales; family Taxaceae; genus Taxus; species Taxus wallichiana. The sequence goes on from CM031237.1 coordinate 104,114,833, forward strand.
TGTGTATGAGCAGTAGAATTCAATGGATTTTCCTATGTTATTCCCTAAAGTGAGATAATGATGAGAGCCGATGATACTACTGCAACATCATGATATTGTGGTTATTAGTTATCCACTAGAAAAACTATCTAGAGGTTGTTGGTACTGTCCTAAAAAACCATTTGTTGTGTGGTTGTTGGTTAACCACTTGGAAAACCATCCAAAGGTTGTTGGTATTTTCCTTGAAACCATTCAGATCATGAGCAAGCTATGTAGCGGCACATTGCAGTATAAGGAAGGTTTTCCCCATGTTTGCACTAAGGGGAGGAATGTTAGGAAAAATCATGTTAGTGCTCCACATTGGAATAGTAATTATTATATGTAAATTTAATATTTATAATATTACAATAGTATGAGGATGTAAATGAGTTGTTCTAGACAACTCATATATTAGAGTTCGTATATAGTTTTGTTATACCCATGAATAATATTCTGGGTTATTTGTTATAACACCTCCCTAAATAATCAGAGGTTGTTTGGCTATATAATGGCCATGTATTGTGGTGGAATGAATATAGAAGAGAATTATTATTATTGTGTATTGTATAATTAATCTATTATGTTGATTTCATTATCATTTAATGGAGGTAGGTTTTCCACTAGTAGATATCTGTGCACAAAGGTCCATGGTAATTGGATGATTCACATAAAAAACTATACAAAATGGGAATATCTCTATTAATTGTATGGTAATTGAAGGAATTTGTGCACAAAAATAAATGGAAATGATAATGGGAATGGTGGTAAACAATATATTTGCATGGTGGTCTCGTTATGTCATGGTCAAGACAAAAATATATTTTAAACAATATCATAGCCATGTTTTAGGTTATTTACATCTATAATAATTTGTAATACTAGAGAGAGAGAGAGAGAGAGAGAGAGAGAGAGAGAGAGAGAGAGAGAGAGAGAGAGAGAGAGAGAGATGCATGACACTTGGAAAATTACTAAACTTGTGGGACAATATACAAGATGATTTAGTTCAAATAATTGCTTGTATTATAATGTTTAGAATGGGCATATGCCAATTCTCAAACAAACAAACATTTAGGTATTGTATTGAATTAGAGGTATATGCCAATTCTCACAGCCTTTATAGATGTTTTAATTTAATGATTAAGTTCAATATTGCTTTATAAACAATCTTCCCATTCTCACATCCTTTAACTTAATCAATTTAAAAACTATATGAAGGTGTGAGAATGGAAAACTTGTCATTTTAAAATGAATTAGATTTTATCTATATTCTTCTTTTATGATTCCTATATGGGTTTTGGAAGTTGTTAATTCAATTCAATATTGAACATAATCATTTTAATACATATGAAGGTTATGATTATGGGGAATTTCCCATTCAAAAACAAAGCAAATTTGATTTATTTTTCTTATATGATTCTTATATGATAATGGACAACTACCAATTCTAAAAAAATTAAATTTTATCTATATTCTTCATAGATGATTTCTATATGAAAATGGGCATCTTCCCATTATTTATCTCATAATAATTCAACAAAGAATAGTTGGAATAATTTATGCTTGAATTTTTCTACAAATCTTGTGCTTCAAAGGCCGAAATGGTCCTACGAAACAAAGGAAGCCCAAAGCAAAAAGTGTCAATAAAAATTTAGCAGAGAGAAAAAACAATATCTCAAAAATATTCTTCAAATTTTCTAATTCACATGACGAAACGATGTAACGAAATATGGGAAACCCAAAGAGGAAGGACAAACAAAAAACAAAAACAAGATGAAAAAGAAAGCGAGAAAGGATGAATGAGAAAGAGATATTTTTGTTCTCTGTGGTTAACCTTGAAATTCCCAAGACGTCTACCATCATCAAAAACAATAATCACCATTAATTTCTCTACAAGTGCTACGGAGTGGCATGAATTAATTGCCATTAATTTCACCAATTTCCTTGGTTGAAGACATGTTTGACAAACAAGTACCTTCAATTAATAAATAAATGGTGGAAAAAAATTTATTTGTAAATTAATGGTCTCACTATGCCATGGTCAAAAACAAATATAAATATTAAACAATATCGTAGCCATGTTTTAAGTTTAATAATTGCACTTAAAATAAATTTAAAATTTAAAAATAAAATCATAGCCATGTTTTAGGTTTATTGCATATAAAATAAAATATAAATTTTAAACTTTATCATAGTCATGATTTAGGTTATTTGCATTTAAAATAAAATATAAATTTTAAACATTATCATAGCCATGTTTTAGGTTATTTTTTGCATTTAAAATTAATTGATACTAATTTATACTAGAGAGAGGAAGATATATACTCATGGATAATTAGTAAACTTGTAAGGCAATATACACGATGTTTAATTTCCAAATTAAATACTATTAGTTTATTAATGGCATGTTGTATATGTTATGAATATTATTATTTACTTTATTATTACGATTGAAAATAAGATTTATGAATATATTTAAATGTTTATTACGTTATGCAATTTCTCCATTCATTAGTGTCTTGTTGTTTAAAAAAAAGCATGAGAAAGATGAGATGGGATAGTTAAGGAAAGTATCTATGACGCATGGATTTCATGAAATCGCTCAAATTTTGAATCATTTAATTGCTTCAACCAATCCCTAAAATCTAGATGGGAATGACGACTTATAAAAATTAGGGGATGAGGTGGATCGATCAAAAACATATATTATTATTTCCATTCTCATAGACAAATAGAAAAAATGGGCATATGTCCATTCTCATAGACAGAATGGGCATACGTCCATTCTCATAGACAAAATGAGCATATGTCCATTCTCACTGACACTATAACATGGATGTGAAAATGATAAAAATTATATAACTTATAATACTCTCATCATAGGTTAATATTATATGTTCGAAATAATGAGATAATAACTTGGAAGAACATTTAGAGAAATTAGTTTTTATTCCTTTTTGAGAAAAGAGGAAATTTTAATGGCTAAAAAAGTGAGTAATAAGAACAATGACAATGAGGCAATACACATAGATAGATTGGGCATATTCCCATTCTCATACAAACCAACATTTTTATCTTGTATTGAGTGGGAATATGCCCATTCTCATATAAGAATCATAGAATAAATATTCACATAGAAAAAATAAGCATATGTCCATTCTCATACAAACAAACATTTTTATATTGTATTAAATGAGCATATTCCCATTCATATAAGAATCATAGAAAAAAATAGAGGTAATATTTAATCTGATTTAGAATGGACGATCATTCCCACATTCTTTATAGTGATATTAAAATGATTAAGTTCAATAGTGCTTCAATGAGTTAGAATGGTTAGGATAGGCATATGCCCATTCTCATACAAACAAAGAGTTTTATTATTGTTATGAGAATGGACATATGCCATTTCTCATACAATCAAATATTTTTATTCTTGTGATGAGAATGGGCATACACCCATTCTCATAAACTTCATATAGAAAGAAAGAAAAATTCTCTAACGCGAAACATAAAGAATGAATGACAATTAGATTCTTTTATGAGAATGTTTAAAATGGACAGATTCCCATTCTCATAGTTAGGGAATATGGGAAGTATGAGGAATAATTGTAAAAGGAATATATGATATGCTAATATGATGAAGATATTTATATAAAGAGGTTAGCAATCAAGTTTCTAATTAAATTATATTTAACCTCTATTTAGGTTTTTCTCATAATTTTAATTCAACCTAAATTCTTCTTCTATGATTCCTATAAGAGTCTGGGCATTTTCCCATTCAAGATTAATTTTTTTGTTTATATGAGATTGTTTATATGCCCATTCCAATCATTTCAATGAAATACATATTGAAGTTGATCATTAATATGGGAAAAGTAATAGGATATAAGAGTGAAAAGGAATGGTCAATCTAATACAAGAAATATTTAACTTAATCAATTTAAAAACTATATGAAGGCTGTGAGAATGGGAAACTTGCCATTTTAAAATGAATTAGATTTTATCTATATTATTCTTTTATGATTCCTATATGGGATTGGGTAGTTGTTCATTTGATACAAGATTGAACATAATCATTTTAAGATGTATGAAGGTTGTGATTATGGGGAACTTCCCATTCAAAAACAAAGTAAATTTGATCTATTTTTCTTATATGATTCCTATATGATAATGGGCAACTGCCCATTCTAAAACAAATTAAATTTTATCTATATTCTTCATATATGATTCCTATATGATAATGGGAATCTTCCCATTCAATACAAGAAATAAATACATCTTTGTATGTAAGTAGGCACAAGCTCCTTCTAAACATTATCATACAAGCAATGTTCATCTCAATAGAGTTTTGAGTGGCATGTTGAAGTCATTTTCCCCATTAATGAGAAAAAGTGAGCCACCGCTCAGGTAAAAATAATAACATCACCTTCTAAACAATCAAACATCTAACCCGTAATAACAATCTTTAGTACCTTTAGTGGTTCATATACCTTTAATGTTTCTAGGATTATTTTCAAGTGGTATTCAATATTTTATATTTTTAACTCTAGCCGGTAATCCTAAAATGACACCTTAAATTTTTAAAGATAATAACGATATGCATATTATAAATCTAACTAAAGCGATTATTTTTTATCGAAGCCAATGACTTTGTTTTTGGAGTAAGGAGAGGAAAATAATTTATGATAGTTTTCACTAAGGAGCTCCTTGCACTAAGGATCAAGGAGAAAGGAGTGATGGAGCATGAGGGTTTTTTGAGTGCTATTTCTAAGGTATTGGCTGTAGAATGTTTGTTGTTTGGTGGAATCTTGGATGTTGAAATACCTACCACCCAACCTACCGCCAAGCCTAAAAATGTTGAGGGATCTCCTAAATCGCACTTTGAGCGGATATTTTCAAAGTACCACGTGACAAGAATTTGGGTCCTCAATCACCCTCGACTATGTAAAATCATTATTTATTGAAAAGAACTAGGGAAAAAGAGGGTTTGACCCACATCCTTGTGTCATATGGGTGTTTATATCGGGAAATGGGAAAAGTGAATCTTGCACTCGTTGGTAAGTTTTTGGGATCTATACCCAATATGGATGTTATCAGGAAATGAGATTTGAGAAGATGGCAAACTAAGGGTGATTTGGTTATTATAACCATGCCTCGAGGTTTCTTCCTTTCCAAATTTAATCAACTTCCGATCTAGAATTGGCTCTTTTGGGTGGACCTTGGTGCATGGGCAATATGGGGCTCTTTTTAAAAAATTGGTACCCAGGTTTCAATCCAAATACTAAAAATATTCACACCATACCCATTTTTGTAGAATTCCTATTCTCCATCTTCAAGTAGTGGGATGATGAGATCCTGTTGAATATAGCTAAATCTAGTGGTTCTCAATTGGATTAGATGGGCCTACAAGAAACATATCTAGGATTTCTTTTGCTAGATTTTGTATCTCATCAGAAATGGAGTAGGAACTTCCTGAGCATTTTATTCTTCAGTCCAAGTTTGGCCTATGACAATAGAGGATTGAATATGAAACTTTTCATTTAAGATGCAAAAATGCCAAAAGTTAGGACATTTCACCAGAAAATGTCCTACTCTAAAAGGATCTAAAAACCAACATAAGGAAAAAGGACTACCTCAAGGTAGAATGATTGGAAAAAATCATAAAGAATCTGATGGATTCATAGAACCATTAAAAAGAGCTTCTCATGGTCAAGAGAATGAGGTTAGAGATTCCATAGAGGTCAATCCTCATTCGGCTAAGGAAAAAATCAAAAGGAATCATTTTTTTCGTAATCCACTAGATCTAAAATATAAGAAGATCAAAAAGGGTTTCAAAACCCCTATAAGGTGACCATTGGTATGTAGAAAACTATGGCATCCCAAGACTCCTACTTTAAAATAGGATGGAGAGGTTTCAAAAGATCAAGGAAGGAAGGAGTTGGAAAAACCAGTGAAATTAATTATGGAAGTGGATGAGAAAAGTTCTAAGGTTATCATTAATCTCATTCCTAAAGATCTTACACATATGGAAAATTTGAATGTAGATCAGATAGGATCTCCTACCCAGGAAACCTCAAAGATTGTTGAATAGCCACAAAACAACAATCTAATAGAAACTAAGATGCAAGAGATATCATCGGATGTCAATATACGGGATGAATCTGTAGATCCCATAGTAGAAGATATGTCTAATAATAAAGAGAATAAGAAAATGGATAACTACATAAAGGAGAATAGCATCCCTTGGGTCTTGACATACCTATCTCAACTTCTCTTCAATGTCATGACAATAGTTTCACAATCGAATGATGAACATGAGCTAAGTAAAAAGAGGAGGGGAGTTAACCCCGTTCTCATCAAAGGTACTCTTTGACTATGATAATGAAATGAACATCAACTTTATTGAAGTGAAGTCAAAGAAGAGAAGAATGAAAGGATTTGAGGGGATCCTTGATACCCTCTATAATGATAAAAAGAATAAAATAGGAAATTGGGAGGCTTCCACTTCCAAGATAACCAGATCATCTGCTAGAAGGGTAATAGATATTGGTGGTAGAAACCAAAAAGATAGGCCATCAAAAAAGGAGCTAAGAAAGAAATAAAATGAAAAATATATTGTAGATGTGAATCAAAGTCAATCGAGCCATCCAAAAAATGCTTCCCGCATATTTTATCGATGAAGATAATCTCTTGAAATATTAGAGGGCTGAATGGAGGTCCTAAACAAAGGATGCTCAAAGAATTAAGAAAGTCTATAGAGACTGGTATCTGTTTTTACAAGAAACTATAATGAAAACAAATGTTATTGAGGTTTGTAAAAAGGCTGTTTGGAATAGTTTTGAATTTGCTACTTTTTACTCTCAAGGAGCATTAGGAGGAGTGGATTTTTTTGGGAAAAGAACCTACTTACTAGTAAGGTGATCCCTGCTTCTAATAATCATTTAGCTGTCAAATTTCATGTTTTGGATAATGATATATCTTGGATCCTCTCAAATATATATGCACCCAAATCTATTCTTTGGAAGAAGGAGACTTGGGAGGATCTAAATTTTTAGGAAAAATATGATAATGATAATTGGTTGGTTATGGGATATTTCAACTCCCCTCTCAACCCTGGTGAAAAACAAGGGGGTAATTCTGATTTTTCTATTGGCATGGATGAATTTGCTGAATTTGTCTCTTCTTTAAATCTTATGGATGTTGAATCCATGGAAATTAGTTCACCTGGTCAAATAGAAGAGTTGGAAATGATATGATATATGTTAGATTAGATAGAACCCTTATATCTGCTAACTAGATTTTAAAACATGATTTTCATCTTTCTTCATTACCTAGAATTGGATCCGACCATAATCCTACTCTATTAAATCTTTTCAATTGGTCCAAGCCTTCTCATAGCTCTTTTAAATTTGAAAATATGTGGTTGGATCATGAAGACATTACAAATAGGATTAAAGAATGGTGAAAATGGTATGAAAAGGAATTGTTCAATTTAGATTGGTTGAGAAATTAAAAATGTGAAAAACATGTTAAAACTTGGAATAAAGTGGTTTTCGGTAATATTTTTGAAATGGAGTTAAAACAGCAGATTCATGATCTTGAACGAAAAATTTCTACTAAAGGTATGGACTCATTGATCAACTTCCAGAAAAATAAATTCTTTTGAATTACATACTATCCGTAGTAGAGAGGAAACCTATTGGAGACTTAAATCCAAGATGATTTGCATGAAAGAGTGAGATAAAATACAATTTTTTTCCATATGACCACTCTTAAACACATGCCCGTAATAGGATTACGAAAGTCTCAAAAGGAAATGAAATTGTTAACAAGGATAAAAATGACATCAAAGCTAAAGCTCTTAGATTTTATGAAAATATTTTAACGGAAAATAATGCTTGTAATGAAGAAGCAACTTCTTTCCTTTTAGACGCCATTCTGGGGACATTATTGCTAAAGAGAGATTTAAGAGTCTTACCAAATTAGTGACAATAGAGGAGCTCAAAAAAGCTATGTTTTCTCTTTAAGGTGAAAAAGCACCATGCCCAGATGGATTCTTTCTGCAATGTTTTTTCCAATTTTTGGGTTATCTATTTGGAAGACTTACTCAAGGTAGTTAATGAATTCTACAGAATGAGTGACCTTCTTAAAGAACTGAATAACACTCATATTGTGCTTGCTCCCAAAAATATGGATGCTAAATAAGTTAAGGACTTTAAGCATATTAGTTTGCTAACTTTGGTCTATAGAATCTTCACTGAGATTATTGCTACTAGAATCCAACCTGTTCTCTCTGATTTAATATCAAAACAACAAAGTGGCTTCATTAAAGGGAGAATTATACAAGATGGGGGATCATGGTACATGAAACTATACATTCCATGGATAAAAGTAAAAAATTAGGTATGGTAATCAAACTGGATATAAATAAGGAATTTGATAGAGTTTCTTAGTATTTCCTTGATAAGGTACTTGCTAAATTTGGGTTTCAGAATAAATTCAGGAAGATCATTTAGGCATGAATTTCTAAGACTAGATTTTTAGTTGTTGTCAATGGTACTCCAATGGGCTTCTTCGCTAGCAATAGGGGCATAAGATAGGGAGATCCTATATCCCTTCTTCTCTTCATACTCATGGATGTCAGTCTTTGCAAATCTATTTCAAAAGCTATTAACGCAGACCTTTTACAAGGAGTTTGACCCACTTCTACAAATCAAATAGCCTCACATCAGCAATTTGTTGATGACACAATTTCATTACTAATGTCATCCATCCTTGAAGCTAAATCTATCAAGACTATTCTCAAATTTTATGAGGATGCATAAGGGAAACAAGTTAAGTTTGATAAGAGCTCCATTTATTTCTATAATCCTTTGGAATGACAAAAACTAATTGTTCTTATTTTAGGCTGCAAAATCATCTCCTTGTCTACTACCTTCCTGGGATTGCCTCTTGGGACCAATAAAATTTCTCGAGATAGTATGGAATGCGTTACTAGACAAATTTTAGAGGAAATTAGTAGGATGGAAAGGGGTTGTTCTTTCTAGTGCTGGAAAATGTCTCGCTTATCAAAAGTACACTACAGAACTTACCCATATATATTATGTATATTTTCAAAATTCCTAAAATAATTATTAACAAGATTGAAAGGATCCAAAAACATTTACTCTAATAGGGGACTAAATAAATATTAATATATCATTTAGTGGCATGGGATCAACTCTGTACACCTAAGAAAGTTGGGGGATAGGTATTAAGGACATTAAAAAAATGAATATTGCTTTAATTGCTAAAATGGGATGGAGAATGTTAAAGGAGGAACAACCTTGGATTGAGCTAATTAGAGCTAAATATCTAGCTCAAAACAATGTGAATTCATTTCTCTATGAAGACCAACTTCCCAATGGTTCTATTTTTGGAACAACTTGATCCAAATGAGGAAATTTATCATGCAAGGATGTAGATGGAAAGTGGGTAATGGTAGTGAAATTCAGTTTTGGAGGGACAATTGGACTAATTTTAGTTTGAAGGACATATTTGACTCCATTAAGGACATCTTAACTAAAAAGTATGGTACTAAATTCAAAGATTATATTGACATAGAGGGAAATAGAAGAAAATGGAAACAACTCAATGTGGATGTGCTAAATCTGAATCCTGTTGTCTCCTCTCTTCAAGAGTAGCTTGATATTATAACCCTAAATTAAACTGATGCAAAATATGAACTAGTTTGGAGTAACTCTTTTGATGGTGAGTATACTGTCGAATCTAGTTATAATTCCTTTTTTGAAAATATTCAATGTGACTTTTAAGTGGAGTAAAATTTGGATGCCTGAGCTAAATCCTAAAGTTAACTTCTTTTTTAGCTTTATATAAAAGGAACGATTCTTACTAATGATAATTTAATAAAAAAGGGGTTTATAATGCCAAATATTTGTTGCATGTGTAAAAAGGAGGTTGGGGATATTAAACACTTGTTGTTACATTGTGATATTTTTGAATATTTGGAGTCTCATCTTCTCAAAATTCAATATATACCAAACCCTACCAAATGAGATCCTTTAGACTTGGGAACAATGGGATCCCCCCCTATAAAAAATTCATTGATCGAAGACTTTGGAAGTTGATCTCACCACATGCCATTTGAGAGACTATGGAAAACTAGGAAGTGGATTATATTCAGGGAAAACCGATAGGTTTGTAAAAAGATATTCCAAAATACTGTCAGTGTTGTTAAAGATAATATTGAGAGATTCATACCTCACAAAATCAAGCAATACCCTAAAAATGAAGAAGTTATTCTCCCAGATTGGAAAATTGATATATGAAGTCTTGAGAGACAAGGAAAGCCAAGCCTTAACGGGTCATTAATCTATTAGATCCCTCCTCCCAATTCTTGGTACAAGCTTAAAACTAATGGAGCCTCCAAGGGAAACCCAATGTAGCAAGCTGCAGGAGGTGGAATAATAAGGGATCATAAAGGTTGTTTAATTGTTGCTTTTGTAGGAAGAATGGGTCATCAAACAAATCATTATGTCGAAGCTTTATTAGCTCTTTAGGGCTTAAGAATTGCTAAGAAATGCAATATTTTGAACATTATTATTGAAGGGGATTTAATGAATATCATCAATCATTTAAAATAACCTACCCCCTAGTTGGACAATACAAGATTTTATTCATGAATCTATAAGTATTTGTCAATCCTTCAATAATTACAAAATTGTTCACACCTATAGAGAAGGTAATAGAGTTGTGGACACATTAGCCAATCATGGAGTTAACAAAAATTTTACCACTTGGTTTCATGATGATAATATCCCTATCGAAGTACAAAATTCCATCCTTAATGACAAGTGTGAAAGTTCTCTTGCTACTCAAAATCCTTAATGGGATCCTCTTTGTTTTATTAGGAATGACATCTCTTTCACGTTGATAAAGTATAATCATATATTGCCATATAATTTCACACAATATTTGGGTCTGTAGTAATATGGTTAAGAAGTGGTTTGGGAAAGAAAGGATCACCATTTTAAATCGATATAAGCATTTCAAATGTAATAGAGAAATAATGGGGGAGATCCTTGCCAAATAGAACCCAACTGTGACCTGGATTGGAAAGAGAATGTTTTTCTATGGATTTTTTTTGTAGTTCGGATGTGTTTCTAACCTTATTAAAGAAGATCCAAGGATATGATCAGAATATCTCCCTACATTTTCCACCGAATGGAAAAAGAAGGCGGTGAAGTATGGTGGACATGCCATTCAGATCACGAGAGAAACTAGTTGTAGAAGTAACTAGTCTTAGCTTGGAAGGTAGCAGATTATTCAACAAAAGAATCAACAAGAACATGGAGGTCAGGAAATTTATTGAAGAAGGTGAAGAGATATAGTTTTTCACTATGGGTATTAAGGTAAACTCCATTCCAACACCCTTTGATGAGCTTTCCAAGATTATGGTCTAATTTATCACTCTAGAAGGAAGGTATATTACGGTTCCCATCAAGCATTTGGTTTTTTTGAATCACTCCTGTAGGAACTTTCTTGTTTGTTTCCATAACTACATTCTCAATTCTATGGAACACTCCATATTATAATATAAACACCATGCTCGTTCCATTCCTCTTCACCAGGGCATCATTTTCCTCCTCCACCGACATTGTCTTACCCATCATCCTAACCATCCCCTCAACCCCCACCATTCTGCCCACCCCTGACCCCCTCAATTCTGACCCTGCCATGAAGCCCACCACAATTACTAGGTAGAGAAAAATCCATACCAAAACCCCCTCTCCCTGGTACCCATCCTTTTCCCTCCAGTGATTCCTTCACAAAGTAGTAAGGACATGGAAAGTGCATAGAATCTTCCGCACATTAGCACCACAGGGCCCAATGATTCTTCTCGGAAGAAAAAGGAGGATCTTCCGCAAAGAATTGACAATATGGAAAATGAGTTGCAAAATTTAAAAAGGGACATGCATCAGTTATCAAAGAAAAAGGATAAAATTAAATTAGATGAAGATGCTAAACTAGGTGAAGGTCAAGTCAATGAAATCTACAAGAAGCTGAATTCTCTTAATAATATATCGGGAATTCAAAGGTTAGACATGATTACATCATCTCTTCTATCAAGGATATTTATGATGAGATTTGGGGTAATGATGTTGAAAGGTGTGATGCCCATTAAAACAACCCACTTGAGACCCAAAAACAACCTAGGATTAGCCAAGAAAATTATGGAATAATTTTTTTTTAATTAGAAGTGTCCACAACCAGGTTACAAGACAACAATTGAAACTATCAAGTGCTGGAACAAGTCTAAAATTACTAGAACATACTTTTCATTTATAACAATTTTCAGAGGTCACATGGTCCAAATTTTATGGTTAGAAGTTTTAGCTAGGTTCAGGGGGTAAAATATCACCATACCCACTCTCTAACAGGATCAGAGTTTCAACTTAATTTTTATCACACTTAATGCATGCAGAATTTCCCTAAATCATTCCCACCGGATAGGAGATTTTCTCACCTTTAGGTGATATAAAGAAGTCCTCCTAAATCCTTGTAAAACTCCAGATGTGGACAGTGGGCTTTAGGGTTCAAATTTTCCCCCAAGGGGACACGTGTCGAGCGGGGAAGGAAAGCAATTTTTGGTTGGCGGGACATGGGGTGGTGTTGGTAAATTTTCCCTACATAGGTGAAAAGTAAAAATCTCTCGCATGCCTCCGTGGGTCCTCCAGGGAGACGTGGTGGACTACGAGTCATCACCGGGAGAAAAAGATAAAGAGGGTAGGTGGCGGAGGTTTAGAAAAGACTTTCTTTGAAGGGTGAAAATTGCAATGCACACTCCTACACCCGGGGGTGCCAAGGATACATTGCACTCAACGAGCCATCATCATGGGGATGAAGGAGAGGGAGAGGCAGGCAATGGAGATAATTGACGAATTTCACCGAAGGGGGAGATAAGGGGAAAGTTAGGCACGCGGGTCCACGCGTCCACGGAGGGATTGACACCGAGGCGAGGGTGAGAGTGCGGGGCCATGGGAAAATTAATTAAAATTTTCCTAAAGAAAAAATTTCAAATGGAAGAGTGGTGAGGGTCTCCCCACCCCTACTGTCACTCTATGTTGCCACGTGGTAGCTGTGATTGACCATGGGCCGGAGGAAAAAGGTAAAATTTTCACAAAACTTAAAAAGGCCCAAGGGTGAAAATGAAGTCGCGCCTCATTTGTTTCCCCATGATGACATGTGGCAACCTCTCGATTGGCTACTTAGTGATGGATAAAAGTTCAAAAATTTTCCCAAGCATTTTTTTTTCAAATTTTTTTCAAAGGATAATTCGAAGGGAAATTCTAGGGCCGTGGGCTCGCCAAGGAAAATTTTCCCAAATTTTCCTGCCAAGGCAGGAAAACTTCAGAGGACCATAACTTGAGCTAGAAAGCTCGCTTTTGGAAAAATAGGACTTTCTAGAAAGCGCTTGATTCCCTACATGTACGGGGATCATAAAATTTACATTTTGATAAATTTCATGGGGTCAATTTTATGAAAATGATCTGCAGGCTTTTAAATAGTAAACTGGTAATTTCCATCTTATAAATTTGATTCAATTTGATCACCTCCTTCACACAACATGTCGAACAGACATGGAGGGTTACTCTAGGAAGGATTTAGAATGTATTAGGAAGGTATATTTACTTGTTTGATTTTCAATTCACATTTTTCCAACAATTTAAAACGGCTATGAGAGGGATTTCACCCGATTTTACAATGTTTAAATTGTTTTCTTAAGTGTTATTTGTCAATTTCAGTTCATTGATAATGTAACATGCTAAATTATATCATTTTCAAGTTGATTATAATGTGCAAGTCGGAAATGTACATTTTGATTGAATAATTACCAGTTTTATATTTAAAACAGAGATCTATTCCTTTAAATATGTATATCAATTTTATCATTCAAGTGTGGCATTTCATTTCTAAACTAATCCAATACATTCAGTTATTTATAAACAAACCATTTCCAAGCTAAATTGCAAAGTCTGATTTCCAATTTTAATATATTTCAAAAAGAGACAAAGCAATATAATTTCGCATACGTATTTCTTCTTTTTCCTTTTTCCTAAACGGAGATTCCAATCACAATTTGATATTCCAATATAGCAAAACAATGAAAATGAGAGAAGATATTACAATCCTTTATTGACTTCAATTATAAAACTTTACATCTTTCAATTTATGAAAGCAATAACAACATTCTATTTCTTTCTTTCCAATAAACGAGAATAGAATAAAATTATGCTTCACATTTGAATGTACAACTTCCACAATCAATTACATACATCTTTTCTTCACAAAATGCATTTACAATTATATCCACATCTAGTGGGAAAGGATTACAAATGAATATGTTTCACAAGGGGATGGAAAAACTATCTTCTTTTGCTCCGAACAACAACATGCAAGTTTTCTTTCTCTTCCAAATTGATCACAACAAAAGTGGGGAAAGGCAATTCTCTCCACCCAACCAGGACATCTAATGAAAGGAGAAGCCTTCCTTCATCATTGGCCCCGAGCCCTAACCAAAACACAATAAGAGGTGTGATTCAACCCATGGAAACAATAGGATTCCATAACACACAACATTATTTCAACATGTAGAATTCATATAAAATACAGTCCACATAAAACAATAGTTCACAACTACATTTGAAAACAATCAAAACAAGACTCAAGCTTGATCATGCAAGCCAAAGGAGCAAGGTCTATGGGGGAAGCTACTTATGCCTCCCAAATGGGAATTGGGCATCCACCAGTAATAAACTGCTAATAAAATTTCACCTCACATATCCTTATGCCCCCCACAATCCCTCCTTATGCCCCCACAAAGTAAGAAATGCAAGCTATTTCTTTTCCATGGTGGATCCCAAACCCAAACTCCCTCCACAAAATTCTAATGCCAATGGCATTCCCTTATGCCCCCCACATGGATTCCCCATAGCCTTATCCTACACCATTCCTATGACAATCTACCCAACTAGCCAACAAATAAATCAAAACATGCACCATTCACACAACACAACAAGAAAATAACAACATAAAAGAAGGATTAACTCCTACCTCTCCATGGTAGCTTTTGTTTCCAAATAACAAGCTTCAATGCCCAAAATATAGTCCCAAAACAATAATCTCCAAGCATGCAAATTTTCTCCAAATTCCTTCCAAAAGCAAGAGCTCCAAACACAAGAAAAAGTCACCCCAATGAAGTTTGCAAAAAGATTCAACAACCCAAAACAAGAAAAGAGTTTGAATTTTATAGAAGAGGGAAGAGAAGAGGATGATGTGGATCCATGTAGGATGCCACATCACACATCCTCAAATTCAAACACAAAATACAAAATTTCATTCTCCCAAGCATAATAAAGAGGTGGGTGAAAATATGACAAATTACTTACACACTCCAAAAGCCCACACCCAAAGGACTGCAAATTAAATAAAATGTAAGAGAGTGCAATCAAAACTTGCAACATGATTAATAAAATGCATTATAAAAGTCTAAAATCACCTCTCCAACCATAAGTATGGTTGGTAAATTAAATTTAGAGGTATGGGACAAGTTTTACTTGTCCCACAAGCCTCCAAAACAGCCCCCAAGGACAAATTCGAATTTCCAAGGAGGTGGAGTGTTTCATACTCCAAAATATGACTTACACAACTCTTACATAATTAATACAAAGAGCCAACAACTTCCATTATTACTTTCCCATATCCCAATTTGATTTATTTAAATTTTAACCATATGATTTCTCACATTAATCTACCACAACATAATTAAATAAAGAAAGGAACACATCACTAATAAAATACATACAACAATAAATAAAATTTAACCACATTAATAAAATACACAAACCCATGGTCACATATAAAGGTGATCCCCCCATGGGAATCCCTAACAAAAAACAACACACACACTCAAGACATGTTGCCATGGTGACCTTGTCGAATTCACCTAGAATTCCATTGTGGTTGGTCTCAATTCCCGATGTTTGTTGTGATTTTTAACCTGCAAAACACAAATACCTCCTTCGGCCTCGTGGCCATATCAGAACATCCAACGTGATATAAATGAAATCACAAAACCAACTATATAAATGAATCACAACAACATCGAAGTAACAACTACATCATCATCATATAATATCCATTTTCTAGATCTACTCATAATATCCAAAATCACATGTCCGAACAACATCCATAAAACATCCATGTCAAATAGTATATCATCATCCACATATGAGTGTCTCTAATAATCATCGTGCATCATAATCAAATCAAGATTAACAATAATCCATGATCAAATGTCTAACATCATACTAAATTAAAACATAATAATTTCCATAATGAAATCAACCGTATCAAAATCAATATAAAAGGGTGTTAAAGGGAAGTGGGCACTACAAAAGGAACCATGTTCTTTCTCAGTTGGATGTTAATGATCCTACTCATATCACTAGCTTGGGTTTCTTTACTTCATTACATATTGTGAAGTCAATAATTGATAGAGAATCTAATAAGTAATTCTCTCTGGAGTTGTCTTGATGATGTTTTGTTGTTGTTTACTCACTGCGTTTTTGCGATTTTGTCCCTGTCTTGTCTTCATTGTGTAGCTTCTTTTTTACTACAGTTGGGATTTATTGTAATATCTAGATATTGATCTATTTTTTATGATTTCACTAGTTTATCTAGATTTTTAGCCTCTAGGTAATAGGTTATAGTCACTTTAAAACTATTTTCCAATAATAATAAAACAATTTATGATAGTTGGCATAAAAATTCAGTAGTTGATGCTACTCTATTATTTGGGAGGAGAGGGATGGATTGTTAGTATGGACCATTTCTTTTCTAGAAAATAAAACTTTTGTTCCTATAATACGGATTTGGATCAGGATTGCCCATTCAAAATATTCCAGCGTAAACATTTTAATACCTCTATAGGAATGGATACCTAACCATTTAATGGAAGATAAATTTTTTTGTTTGTATGAGAATGAGTGTATGCCAATTCTAATCATTGTAATACAAGTAATATTGAACTTATTATTTTCAATAACTCTATGAAGGCTATGAGAATGGGTAAATGTCCATTATAAAACAAGCTAGATTTTCTTTGTTCTTCTTTTATAATTCTAATTATGAGAACAAGTGTTTTATCATTAGATATTTTGAACTACTTAAACTTTGCAAAGATAATTAAAGATAGACTAACACCTAGTAGTCTAAATATCTAAGCTAAAATCTAAAATAGAACCATCATGATCATAACTTATTGGAATGCTCAAATGAATTAAATAGGAAATTACCTATCTAATTACAACATTCCTACATAGTATGTATGATTGCTTTTAAAATGGACCCATGAAGATCACAAGAAATAAACTTTGTGTTGTTGCTTCAAGATGGTGAAAGGATCTCTAAGAAATGGCTACAAGGCATGTTTAGATCTTCCTTTACTAACTAAACATAAAGAATGGATGCAAAGAGATGATCAAGATATTCCAAATCAATGGAGAAGGCTCTTAAATCATATGTTTTATATGAAATACTATTAAAATTATGGTGTAAGGTGTGAAGGAGGGAGCTTGATTCTTTATATAGCTTTCTATTTGGGAAAGCTTGAATCCCAATGAATGTGGGATAAAGGATAAAGTAGATTTATACTTTTAAAACATTCTTAGAAGTATTAACAAGTGATTAGAAACTCATGGGAGTTAGAGGGTTCTTTAATTAATCAACTAGGATTAATTATAATGTTATAACAAGATTTTAGGGTATTTAGAGGTGATTTAGGAGGAATTTGATATAATTTGAAGCATTTGAAAGAGGAATTTAGCTAATAAAAGGGTTTATTGATTAAATACATTGTTAAAAGGCTTGATTAACTAATGATAGTTAATTAATCAATTTGAAGAGGATTATAACTAACGAAGTGTCGTTAATTAGCATCCGGAATGTGATAAAGGCTAGTTAATTAACAAAGTGTCATTAATTGACCAAAATAGAGGGAAACATTAGTTAATTAGAATAAAATCACTAATTATAACAGAAATAATAGGAAAGAGGATAGTTAGTATAATTTTATCAATAAAATTATGTTTGCATGAAGTTTTAGGTGTCTACATTTGCCCCTCTTTGAGGTGGCATAAGTGATGCCACTTCAAAGATAGTAAACAATTATAGACAAGTAAATTTTGAAGAAAAATTAGTAGAATGAAGGATTCCCCCTCGAGTTTCGATGGGGTGATAAAAGAGGTCAATCAACGATATAAAATATAAAGGAAACAGATATAAGAATCCGGATGGGGGAGGGATATATAAAAATGATCCCTATTTCCCTATGTGTTTTGGAAGAAAAATTGATAGTGATACAACATGATAGTGAAGAATGTGGAGATAGCTTGTGCATCTAGCTTGTTTAATAAATAACTTTGTTTCATCCCTTTTCTCATATGAGCAACATCATTGACCCTTATTAAAATGTACACATATAAAAAAGTGTAAAATAACATGTATAGTTATACTAATAACATTTTTCCATTGACAAAAATGCTTAACTCCATGCAACATACATAATGCAATGCAATACAAGAAAGTAAACAATCTAACCTCGACAGGAAACAAGTAAAAACACACATAATAAAACAAATAATGTTCAAGACAATTGTACTAATGTTTTTTTTATAAAGCTTCATTCCCAGTGTTCATGTTTAACGAAAAGGGTTAAAAATGGTGCCCCAAGCAAGGATACATGCAAGGGGAATAACAGAGGACACAATTAGTCATCCGAAAAAGCATTCATGCACTACAAAACAATACACAACAATTCATTATGCCAAAGGCGTACATACATAACAAGAATACCAACCTTATAAATGGGGTAGATCAAAATAATCCTTGAGTCGTTTTGACAAGAACAAGAAAGGACAAAATAAATACATTTTGTAGGAAAAATTTCGATGTTCGAGGACAATACGTCTAGTTCAAGCTTCAACCGCATGCATGCTTTTTACCAATTTTTGAATTTTACAATTTTTTTTGGATATTTTGAATGTTTACCAATTTTTTGTATTTTTAAATGATTTTACCAATTTTTTGGATTTTTTTATTGTTTTACCAATGTTTTGGATTTTGATGTTTTACCAATGTTTTGTATTTTTTAACCAATTTTTGGATTTTTTGATATTTTGTGTTTTTTAAAAAATTTCCTAAGTTATGTACGGAAAATGAAGAAACATGGATGCCCCAAAGATGATAGATGGGGTTTACAAGGGCAGAATGCCATGCATATGTGCAAGAAGGTGAAGATGCAAAGTTACCCCCATTGTCAGATGAGAATATACAAAGGGGAATCCCACAAGTATATACAAGAGGAAGATAATATGGATCAAGGAAAAATTAGATAGGTTCAATGTAATGATGAAATCAAACCAATGAAATGCCAAGAAGGAGAAAGAATGGCCCTAATGCAAGCTAGCCAATAAACAAATGATAGAAAGGACAAGATTGTTTATTGAAAAAAGGGACAAAGTTTCCCTCAAACATGGTAAAAAGGAAATCTTATACACATGGATGTTTTGAACAAAGTAGAAGAACAATGAATGCTATGGAAGGATATGGAAAATGTAGCTAGAAGATTCGCAATGAAAAAGTGATTAGCCAAAGGCACAAATCGTGAGACAAGATATAGACTAAAGAAAGAGTCTGAAAAAGGTCCAAAAAGACAATTGTTAACACACTAATCATGTTTACTCATCGAGATCTAGTGTGTGCACATTGAACTTAATTACCTCTTCAAGGAAGATTTGATAGAAAACAAGTGAAGAAACACTAGCCAATGTGTAGGAATGGTTTATTTTCAAAGTTGATTTGTGAATGGATGATGGAAGGAGATCGTACATTGCTCCACTTCTATCCAGTGTCCATAGCCCCGATGGAGATGTATTTGATTATAATCAAAAATTTATCTACTACCAAAGCAATGCATCTATATACTGGTAAAGATGTTGGAAATACCCAAAGAGAGAGTTATATATCATTTTACTTTTGATTTTTGCTTTTTGATTGATTTTTTCCTTTCTTTAAATTTATTTCAGTTGTCTCGATTGTTTTGATAAGGGTTAAGAACCACAAAAGGCTTGATGGAAGGATGTGGGAGTGATTGTGATGATGACATAGGCTAGTGTCGCAAATACGTCCAAAATTTCTTCGCAACAAGTTTATTAGATGGAGTTAGTGATAGGATCTCTAAGAGGTCAGTCATTCTTTAATTTACCAAGGTGATGAAATATCAAGGTCAAATGGATACCATAGAGATAAATGTCACAAAATGAGTGTGAATAGACCAACCAAAATATCACCGAAGGGATGAAAATGGTGGGTTATTTAGAGGAATGGAATTAAAGGAAGGAACATCCATGTGTATGCAATACTTGATTGCAATGTTTGATCTTTATACCTTTGATTTTAATTATTTTTTAAAAATTGGGACCAACAATGTCACTTTGCATGACACGATCCAACAAAAAAATTTGTGATTTAATTGACAAGGAAGGCTAGGTGTGTTTTCTTGTCCAAAGTCATATTATCTCGATCTCTATAGTTTTGGTGAGCTCACACTCAAAAAAATGACTCGATTTATCAAGAAACATGTATTTTTATGTGGTATATTGAATTCCATGTCAAGAGGTTTACGTACTTTACACCATACTTTATGGCTGAGTTGGTGTGAATTTTTGAATCACTTTTGATTCTAAAATCTATGATTGTTTAAATGGTTGAAATATTTGGAGCTCTTCAAAGTTTTGATCTTATCTTGATGGCGAAGCTGTTTGGGTTTCTTATAAGCTACTACATGACTTCTCGATCCTAAGAAGTGGGAGAAGAAAGCAGAAATTTAGGATTGATGTGATAAATGACGATGGGATTGCCATAATTATTGATAGAAGGAAAATGTGATGGATGAAAATAATACGGTTCAAGAATTTAAGAGGATGGGATACCAAGAGGTGTCCAATAGACTGAAGAATAATGGATACTAGGATGTGGCCCTAAGATGTAAGATAAAGGACTGCATGGAAGTGTCCCATAAATAAAAGATGATGGAATACTGGGGACGCGGCCTAAGAATATAAAATAAAGTTCTACCAAGAGAATAAACACCAATAGAAGATGGAGGACTACTAGGATGTGGCCCAATAATAGAAGATAATGGGCTACTAGAAGGTGACCCATAAATAGATGATGAAGGGCTATTTAGAGGTGTCCCACATATAGAATAATATGATGGGCAACAAAGTGGTGACCCAAGGTGAGATTGTGATTGAGGAATCATGATAGGTAAAGACTCATTGAGTGATGCGAAGATAGGCCATGGATACCGATGCGCCCGAATTAGCAGGAACTTGACAAGGTCATAACTTGAGCTCCGGGTGTCCGTTTGAGTCCGTTTTTTTGAAACCACGTGTTTCGATGAGACGAACGCAGCGGCAACCCGCCCTACCAGTTGGGGCAAGTTTTCGACACGTTTTGGGCCCTAAATCCGCCATCTTGAGGCTGAAAATTAGGATTTAAGTTATAGTTTGGTTTTTTCCTATTTTTGAGCATTAGTTAATTTTAGTCTATTAATTGCATTATGAGTTAGAAAGTTGGCAATTCCTCTAATTTAGGGATGTAGAAGATGCGTGGAAATTTCTGTGCCCAGTAGGAATAAGCATGCGAACTTACTAAGAATAGCAGGTTCTAGTAAACTGCTAAAAATAGATCGCCACCTAGAGTAGATTTAGTCGAGTTAGCTAGAGTTTACTTGGCAACTCGAGTTGGGAGTTATTTTCCTATTTAGGAAACATTGTAATTCATTATTTGAGAATGAAGAAGGAGATCTATTTTCTTTTGGAGTTCATTTTATTGCAGTTTTATCTCGGTTGTTCTTAATTTGGCTACATTAGATACATGCTAGACCTAGGAATTTCATCATGCAATGTAGATTGTGAAGATTGATAAATAAGAGTCGAGATCATGTTTGATGATCCTAGGGTATTACTCTTTTTCTCGATAACTAGAATCAACCTTTTCCCCACAATACGTGAACACAAAAAAAGTCTAAATATAATACTTTCTTGTAATCATCTAGGGTAATTTCATCCTGTGGCCCCATGAATTCTCCGATCGCTTCTTCATTCTGAAAGAAATCGATTGGTATGGGTTATTTTTCTTTAACCATAGTAGGTTTATTAGACAAAAGGGGTCCAACTGGTGTGGATGATTTAGAAGATTAATCCATTCTAGAAGAAGTATATTTCGATTCGAGATGTCTCGTGAGTGGAAGAAGATGTATATTTGAAATTGGTTGGTATTGGCTTTCCTAGAAGATGACATAGTGTCAGAAAACAAAGAGGATTGCATAAAAATATAGTAGATTACGACATAGGATTTGAATTGGATGATTGATTAGAGGGATTTTGAGTTGCACAACTCTTCAAAGGAGTAAGATATTGTCGAGTTAAATAATAAGCGGGGTCCTGCGAAGAAAGGGAAGACCATGACTTAGGATTTGAACTATCTGGAATAATTCATATTAGAATCTTTAGAAGACCGATAGGAATCATAAGAATAGTTTGGATTGGAATCATCTTAATCATACCACCAAATATGAGATGAAGGTGGGGAAGGGGGTTACTTAATGGTTTTTGTAGCATGAATAACCAAACGAGGTTTGTTCATGATGGGCATCCTTTGATGGGAATGTCAAAACCTAGGTTCCAATTTTTGTAAATTTGAGGAACCATGTGATAGTTAGTCATTGTTAGAATTTGTGGGTCCAAATGCCTAGATCTAGCTATGCAATTTAACTCCTTCAAATTGAAGGAAGTTCCATATCGATTCGAAAATCACAATGACAACCAACTAGATATATAGCAAATATGGGGATGTTTGGGTGATTTTCCAAAGGGAATCTAAGGAAAACAAACATCATAATGAAATAATATTGACAATGATCTAACAAGTTTTGGACAAAAATATTGGAAGTGTAAATGTAAAAATGATAGGAAATGTTCTTAAAGGTTTGAAACACGTATATATCTACTACAATGGACCTAGGTAAAAACAAAGGCTTTTGACCCTAACTTTAGATACCCTACCCTTGTGATAGGAGGCAAAAATAAACAAGGTTTCCCTAAGGTTTGTTTAAAATGGAACCTAGAACAAACCAAGAAACGTAAAAACGTCAAATCATCACAAATAATGTCAAATCATCACAAATAATGTCAAATAAAGAATGGTAACAAGTATAAAGACAATATGCACAAGCACACAAATGAATAAAAAATAACACACTAACTAAAGTACGTGTAATAACAAGTATCTAGGACACAACGATCAAGTACAATACTATGACCTAATCACAAAAATAGTTATTATGTTTTTCAAGTATAGTTTTGGTGCAAATAGTGACAACACAATATCACCACTTAGGTCAAGTTTAAAATAAATAAGACCTAAATACTAAGAAGATTTTGACACGATATCAAAACAAGGTATACAAAAACAAGTTTTAAACACAAACAAATTCCAATTCTTGAGAATGGAGGCTATAAATGTGAGCAACACAATAACACTATTAGGACACGTTAATCAAGATTTATGGAAAAAGAAAGATTTTAGTATCAAAATGATGTTACCCCAATACAAGTAGGGTAATGAAACTTTTCAAATATCAAGGAAATGTTAGGATCAAAAATGAGTCTAAGTATAAAAAGAAGTTATTTATGTGAGCAAGGTAATAATATAACTTAGAGACTTAGATCAAGTTTAAAAAAGGAAACAAGACGTAAGTATCAAAAATGTATTGATTTTATACGAGGAGCGTAAAAATAAAAGGAAGTCAATGAGGAGACAACTTAACTACAATGTAGTCTTGATATAGGTATCGAGATGTTGAATATCAAGAAACAAAGATGTACCAACACACTTTCAACGTGTACTATCACATTTATAATAAGGAAGGATGCAATTGGGTGAAAACGTGGTGGACACAATATTTGATAGAACTACGTATGCATGCATTCTTTTGTCCCAAAATGGGAAAAAATAAAACAAAGGAGTAGACCAAGTGGCGATGAAAAATATTTGGCGTAACTTTGGTGAGTTTCACCTTGTCTTAAGACAAGTGAAAAACTAGGACAAAGTAACACTTTTTTAATTTCATGATGAAATAACATGTTGTTTCAACATTAATAGACTCTCCCCTTATTCGAAATAAGAAGGTTTTGAATCTAAAAAATTTGTCACATTGTGAGAGCTCTTTGTAACATGATGGATAAAGTCTAGTTGGATCCAAGCCAAAAGCTTCATATTTGTTCACTCTCTAGGTGTCAAAAAATATATCTGCGAGCACAGTTTACCAAGAAAATAAAATTGATTAATCAAGGAGTGTCCTAGATTTACTTTACCTCCTTTGATAAAATGAGCAATAAATTGCATTCGGTTGTAATGCATTAGGTTTGCGTGAAGATGATTTTGATGCAAATCTAAAAGACGTACTATTCAATTAGGTAGTGGAGTATTCCATTTTTGTTCACCATTTCTCTCAAGGTGTGAACTACTTTAGGGTTCTTGGGGTAATCCTCACAATGATTTTTATGGTTTATGCCAAGATACTTCCCCTAGTTCAAAGCGGATGGGTTTTAACCCTTAACCGAACCTGTAAATATAGTGTGTTGAATAATGAGGTGTATTTTTTATCTTTCAGATTAAACAATGAGGTTTTGAACACCATTGGCAACCTGTAACACACATGTAGTTAGATTTTATTTAGATGACAAGTATTTAAAAAGTGTTAGGTCTTGTGTACAAATGATTTAAGTAATTTCCAATAGAAAGTGAACCAAATTTTCTTTTGATTCTCGAGATTTTCCCAAAGGACCCAAGAGAAGAGAATACACAATAATTTTTTCCAACTAGATAAATGCAAAGGAAAAATTTAAACGAAGCTTGATAAATTTTTCATTCCCTTAAGCCAAAAATGAAAGATTAAGTTTCCAATTCAACCAAAATGTTAGAAAATGAAAACTAAAAGCTTCTTTTGATTCTCAAGATCACCCTAAGGTGTAAGAGAAGAGCATACAAATTTTTTTAGCCTAACTTGTCTAAAGCATGGAAACAAAAACATTCATCAAAACTTAAGAAAATTTGTTAGAAATCTGATTAGAAATGTTAAAAACCTATAGAAAATAGTTGGGAAAACCTGCAAACAATAGAAACACAAAAATTAGAAAATAAAGCCTCGAAATTAGTGCAAAAATCAACACAGAATGTAGTAGTGCTATCCAGAGAGTGGTAGCGTGAGCCTAGGCATAACAATGTGAGAATTAGAGTAGTAGTGCAAAGGATTATCTTAGTAGCATGGGCCTGTGTCAAATAACATAGTAAGTATCACATTAGCATGACCCAAGAAGTATTAGTACGTGCATATCAAGTGGTAGTGCAAACCAGGTATAGAACATAAAAAACACAGTGTTGCGCCTGCATAGAGAAAACAATGGTAGTACGAGGGTCTCTAGTAGTAGCGCGATCTTGTGTCAAAAACATATAAAGTGTAGCACTAGCATGGCTAGAGAAGGATTTACGTGAGGTAGTCAAGTAGTAGCGTGAGCTTCCTATAGATCACTAAAACACATGATTTTGATTTAAGAAATTATTCAAAAGATAAAAAAGTTGTCAATTTAATCCAAATTTGATAGCAGCTCACCTCCTTTGATCATACAAATAACATAAAAACAAATCAATCGTAACCAAACTAGTTAAGGAAATTCATTTTTATTTTAAAAATAAAAAGAGGGTTAGTAAATCAAAATTTGAAACTAATCTAAAAATCTTGAAAATGAATGTAAAGGATAATGGAGCATTTACCACGGGCATGCCAAATATGAAGTACTTAAACTTTGCACAGATAATTAGAGTAACACCTAGTAGTCTAAATAGCTAAGCTAAAATCTAACATAGAGCCATCATGATCATAGCTTATTGGAATGCTCAAATAAATTAAACATGAAATTACCTATTTAATTACAAACATTCCTACCTAGTATGTATGATTGCTTTTAAAATGGACCTACGAAGATCACAAGCAATCAAATTTATGTTTTTGCTTCAAGATTCCATGTTTATATCTTCCTTTACTAACCAAGCATGAAGAATGGGTGGAAAGATATGATCAAGCTATTCCAAATCAATGGAGAAGGCTCTTAAATCAATGTCTTATATGAGATACCATTCAAAGTATGGTGTAAGGTGTGAAGGAAGGAGCTTGATCCCTTATATAGCTTTCCTATTTGGGGAAAGCTTGAATACCAATGAATGTGGCACAAAGGATAAAGTAGATTTCTACTTGTTAAGCATGCTTAGAAGAATTAACAACAGATTATAAACTCATGGGAGTTGGAGGGTTCTTTAATTAATCAACTAGGATAAATTAATAGGCTATACTAATCTTTTTAGGGTATTTGGAGGTGATTTAGGAGAAACTTGATATGATTTGAAGGATTTAAAAGAGGGATTTAGCCAATAAAAGGGTTTATTGATTAATTAAATTGTTAAAAGGCTTAATCAACTAATCATAGTTAAGTAATCAATCCGAAGAGGATTGTAACTATTGAAGTGTCGTTAATTGGCACTTGGAATGTGATAAAGGCTAGTTAATTAATGAAGTGTCATAATTGACCAAAATAGAGGGAAACATTAGTTAATTAGTGGGAAATCACTTATGAACGGAAATGATAGGAAAGTGGATTGTTAGTACAATTTTATAAATAAAACTACATGTGTGAATTTTAAGTGTTTATAGATACAACATTGAACTTAATAATTTTAATTCATATAAGAAAATAATTAAGTTCAATATTTCTTATTACAATAGGTGAGCTTGCCCACCCGGTAGGAAGGTCAATTGGCCATTCCAACTCGACAGTCAACTCGCCCACCCAACTCGGTAGGTTAGCCTAATATCCCATCTCGGGAAGTCGGCTCACCCGCCCAACTCGGTGGTCAACCTCACCCGCTTAGCTTGGTAAGTCGGTTTTCCTGCCCATCTAGACCGTGGCATGCTAGACTAGCCAACTTGACCGACCAGCCTTGACCGAGATAGCTTAAAAGGCTAGCTCAACAAGCCATCTCATCCACCAACTTGACCGCTAGATCAATAGATTAGCTTACCCACATAGCTCGAATGTCAACTCACCCACCAAGCTTGGTAGGACAGCTCACTCACTAATCTCGGTGGGTCAGCTCACCCACCTATCTTGGCTTACGTAGTTCACCCACCCATCTAGGCCTACGTAGCTAGGCCACCCATCTTGGAAAATAAGTAACGCTGCCTAAGTGGTAACCCCACATTGTACTTTGGTAATAACAAAAGAGTTAAATCCTTATCTTAGCATGAAGGATTGAAAGTGGATTTCTTAGAATCATATACTTTTTTTGTAAGGGAATGTGATCATGTTGAGAATCTGAAACATGCATGAAACAATCATATTTAGATGCATCCTTTTATAACTATGGAGGATAAAAACTATAAAAGTCTTAGAAAAAATTGAATTGATATTCTTAAAATCCATATAAAAAATACAATAGATATAAAATATGACATTATAATTTATCTTTATACCCAGAACCTCGGAATACAAAAGAGAAGAGTTAGAAGTATCTCGAAACCTATCTTCAATTTTAAAAAGAAGTAAAAAAATTTTATCACTATAAAAATTAAATTCTTCTTCTAATAATGAGTCATTCTCACTGTGGAACTCGCTCGCACAATTCGAAAATAACAATTCCGCCCGGTGGTAAGACCACTTTGTACTTTGTTAAAATCATAATAGATAACTCCCCATATTAACAACTATAATTAGGTTAACAACTACACATGTATTACAAAACATTGAAGTGATATTATTAATACCTAGATCAAAAATAGGTCATTATCTTCAAACCCAAAATAGAATATACGGGAAAGAAAACCAAATGATATTCTTCATCAAATCTCATAATAATTTAACAGAGAAAATTTAGAATAATTCATGCCTGAAATTTTCTTCAAATCTTGTGCTTCACAAGCCTAAACGGTCTTATGAAATAGAGGGAGCCCAAAGCGGAAAGGGTCGACAAAAATTTAGCGAGAGAGAATAAACAATATCTTAGAAATATTGTTCAAATCTTCTTCTTCACATGAAAAATTGGTCTAACGAAACAAAAATATTACGCTTTATAGAATGAAATGGTCTATAACGAAATACATATAGCCTAAAGTGGAAGGATGAAAAAAAAGGTGGAACCTAGATGAAAAAGAAAGTGAAAAGGATGAACAAGAAAGAGAGAGATTCTTTGAGTGTAGTCTACCTTTAAAATACCAACACCTCTACCATCATCAAAAATAGTAACCACCTTCATTCTCTCTACCATGCCATGAAGCAACATGAATTAATTGCCATTAATTTTATTAATTTCCATCCAATGGTCGATCAAAGACGTGTTTGAAATACAAGTACCTTCAATTAATAAATGGTGGTAACCAATTTATTTGCAAATTAATGGTCTCGTTATGCCATGGTAAAAAAATATTAAACAATATTGTAGCCATGTTTTAAGTTTATTAATTGCACTTAAAATTAAATTTAAATTTTCAAAAAAATTCATAAGAATGTTTTAAGTTTATTCAAAATAAAAAAATATAAATTTTAAACTTTATCATAATCATGATGTAGCTTATTTGCATTTAAAATAAAATATAAATTTTAATAAACATTATCATAGGAGTGTTTTAGGTTATTCTTTGCATTTCAAATTAATCGATACTAATTTATACTAGAGAGAGGGAGAGATGCATGCATGGGTAATTAGTAAAATTGTGAGGCAATATATATAATGTTTAATTTCAAAATTTAATAGTATTAGTTTATTGATTACATGTCATATATGGTTTTAATACTATTATTTTCTTTTCTATTACGATTGAAAATAAGATTTATGAATAAATTTAAATTTTTATTACATTTTGCACCTTCTCCATTCATTAGTGTCTCGCTTTTTTCAATAATAAATACAAGCAAGAGAAGTGCATTTCACAAAATCACTCAAATGTTGAATCATTTACTTGCTTCAACCAATCCTTGAACTCTAGATGGGAATGACGACTTAAATAGAATGAGGGGATGTGGCGGATTGATCCTAAACTTATATTATTATTTCCTCATTGATTACAAAGGACAATCCTATTATTTGGTACTAATACCATGTTTTATGATATTTAAGTTTTTTTCTTATTTGTATTTTTTTTTCACATTTAACCTTGAGTTGTATTTTTTAATATATATCTTCGTTAGGTATCTTTGATATTTATCAAGTTTCATTGTAAATATATTGAATGTACTTAAAAATAATTACATCTACCAGACATGTTTGTGTTAAAATCACTGATACTATAATATGGTTGTGAAAATGATAAAAATTATATAACTTATAGTACTCACATAAGAGGTTAATATTATATGTTCTAAATAATGAGATATTACCTTGGAAGAACATTTAGAGCAATTAGTATTTAATCCTTTTTTAGAGTAAAAATTATTAATGGTTGAAAAAGTGAGTAACAAGAACAATGAAAAAGAGGCAATACACATAGACAGAATGGGCATATGTACATTCTCATATAAGAATCATAGAAGAAAAATAAAGGAAATATTTAATTTTTTTAGAATGGACAGTTGCCCATTCCTAAATCCTTTATAGTGATGATAAAATGATTAAGTTCAATATTGCTTCAATGAGTTAGAATGGTTAGAATATGCATATGCCCATTCTCATACAAACAAAGAGTTTTATTATTGTGATGAGAATGGGCATATTCCATTTCTCATACAAACAAATATTTTTATCATTGTGATGAGAATGGGCATATTCCCATTCTCATAAACTCAATATAGAAAGAAAGAAAAATTCTCCTATGTGAAACATAAAGAATGAATGAAAATTATATCCTTTTATGAGAATGTTTAAAATGGACAAATGCCCATTCTTATAATCAGGGAATATGGGAAGTATGAGGAATTCTTGAAAACGTAATAAATTCTATGTTAATAAGATGAATATATTTGGATTAATCGGTTAACAATCAAGTTTCTAATTAACTTTTATTTAACCTCTATTTATTTATTTCTCATCATTTAAATTCAATTGTGTCAAGTTGATAATAGTTTTGAAATCATGTTATAAATATATTCATGTCAATTTTAATTATAATATGCATAATTTTGAATTATTTCAAAACCTTATTGAATTATAGAAGTTTGCAGCTCATGTGCTATGTGTATTCAATATACTTATGGTTGTACATACATGATAATTTTTAATTTATTTTATGCAGGGGTTTAAGAGATTTTCCATCAAATTCTCACAAAATTTGTATTTTATGTTGTTAGAGTAGTGAAGTCTTTTGCATTTGTAGGGGATGATCATGTGGTATTATTTTCAAATGGAACCAAATTTGTAGAGGGAAGAGCATATCCAAGTAGAAAGACACTACATTGCAAATATGTAGGAAGAGGATTCATTTTTTTAGTGTTTACATAATATTGGATGGAAGAATAAAATTTCCTTTCTCAATTGATGAATTTGAAACCTTGGCAGATGTTGGGAATAAATGATACTACATTGCTTGGGAAAAGAGTGAAGCTTCAAAGCATAAAGTTTCATCCATTCCCCCCAATTTGGGTAGAGAAAACATTTTTAGTGGTTCGGAGGATTAAAATGCTGAGAGTGATGGATATTGTAGTGATGACACTGAAAGTACCATAAATATAGGTCCTAAATATATAAGAGATTTTGTTACAAATAATTTCATTCTCAAACATAAATGTTGTAGTAGATACGATGACATGGCCATGGGTTTTATAACTCATGTGCTATAATATCATAAAATTAATAGAGAGAGGTTGGGTCCTTTAAATTTTGGTTTATGGATAGAAAATGTGGTAAATATGTGTTTTGATTGCTCAGAATTTCTACAACCTAATAAATCAATAGTTTGGCCAATAAAACATTTTATTTTCAATGAAACAAGAAGTTCCCTTATGATTAAGAAAGGGAGTGCTCAATTGGATGGTCTACACCTTGTACACAATGATCAACTAGATATTTACATTGGGCATGTTTGTGGAAGATATAACCAAGAATTCAATCCATTGAAGGATGTGTTTAAGGGAAAAATGCTACTTATATGACTAGGAAATGATAATGAAAAGATATGGATGGGGAGAGAAGATGGGGATATTTTCCTTCAACAAGAAGGCAATGATGTAAATAAAAAGTTGAGAGTTCAATATTGGAAACCTGCAGGGAGAGGAGAAGGTACAACATTGTATCAGGATTTTTAAAGACAAATAAAACATGGACCATCTCAAATAAACTTAAAGTAGATATTGATGTGGATAACATCATCTAGGCATGAAAACCAAAAAAAGGAAAAGTGGATACATAAAGATACCGATAAAGGACACGTGGCCATTAAATCATACCTTGAACTACTTGAATAGGATAATGAATGTTGACTTGGAGAAACTATTGAAGATCATAAATTTTTATGTGAAATCATCTTGGCTTGAGATGTGGGTTTTTATAAAAGAATTATTCCAAACCTTAGTCCTACAAAACTTTACAATTGTACTATTATTTGATAAGTAAATGAAAGATTGAGTATTATATTACTTTGGAAGATTTTTCCATAGTATAATTCTATAAAACATTATGTATCTTATGGAATTATTGAATATTATTAATAATATAATTTCCACCATGCAATTAATATGATTTGAAATTTTTTTCTTAATTATTCTCTAATTAAATTTACAGGGAGCTGGATCTTGTGATTTAAAGGGAATTAGATGTGATTTACAAGGAAATCATTTCAAAAATTCATGCTTTGGTTTTTTCAAGGAATTATCCTTGATTTATGCATTCATTACAACCACAAAATTATATGGTCTTTGCCTAAATCTATGTGCGCAAGTCTAGATAAATTATTTTTAATTTTTTCTAATAACTTTATAAAATGCAAACCTTTCTGAAGTCTAGATACTAAATTATATGCCTAGAATCCCCTAATTCTTGAATGCAAAACTATAGTATTTAGAGTGCCAAGATATATTATTTAATGATCTCAACAAGAGTGTCTAGAAATGCACCATGACTTAACCTACTATCTGCCAAGATATAAATTTTCAAAAGAGGTCAAAATATTTCATATATGATGTATAAAAGAAGAATAGATATAAAGTAGATACACATAACAAGAATTAGGAACATACGCATACCATGAGTGTGATGAGATTGGGCATATGTCCATTCTTATATACTCAATATTTGATTCTTATTTCATACAACATATACCCATATCACATTGTTTTTATTTTCAAAAGGGATACAAATGCCTCATCTAGGAATCATAGAAAAAGAATTGAGATAAAGAAAATACACATAAAAATAATTAGGAACATAGTTGTATTATGAGTGTGTTGAGAATGGGCATATTCCCATTCTCATAAACTCAATATAGAATTAGGAACATACTTGTATGGTATAGTGTAAATATTAGAATCCAATATTACACTAAAAAACAAATAATAAACATATTGGAATCCAATATCACACTAGATAAAAAAATGGGAATTTAGGAATTTAATTTCAACAATTGTAAAATGAGAAATAATAATACTATAAATCTATATTCTTAGTAAAATGTCTATAAATTTAGATTCAATGATTATCGGTCTATACAGGACAATCCTTGTTCCTTAAGGCTTCTTAGTTTTATAATTTGGATTCACCTTGCCTCGAGTTTACACAAACTTTATAAAATTTTATAGGATTTTGACACCCTTTGATTAATTGTGTGATGAGTAATATCATTGTTTCTTCCTAATTTTCTTTCACAAGAATCTTGATTGTATTCCATTGTTTTCTATAACTCTTGTATGATCGTGTTTTCTAATTTATTTACCTTCTTATTACTTATCCCATTCTTCAATCAATGTCATGATAATTATCAAATATTAGTTCATTCACAATATCAATACTAAAAATAAAGAACAAGGGTTTATCCATTTATTATGTTTCACTCATAAATCTCTCCTAAACATGGTATACTAAGAAGTTAGATTGCATTTTTGGATTTTTTGAGTCAAACTAACTTCAAAACCCTTGCTTCTTCTCTAACATCTCTTCCCTAATGTTATAAACCTTCCATAAAAGTATTAACATTTTTTTGTGGTTTGATTTCAAGTTATTCTTATTGTTTTCTTCCATCAAACCCTAATGCAAGTCTCAGACAATGAGACAAGGGATTTACACTTGTTTTTGTTTTGTCTAATTTTACAAAATTTCTATGCCTTTATTAACACCATCAATACCCTTAGGGTTTTCATAACATGGATTGAGCTCTTTATATCAATATATTTCCCCTAACATCCTTGAAACCGTAAGTCCACATGTAAGACTATACTTGTCAATTATTAAAATACCTTATTCCTTTTCAATGCTCTCAAGGGTAAAAATTAACATGTATAAATCTCTTCTAGAATTTATTGCACTAGATTACCATTTTAAATTCCCATTAAGGTTTCTCATTCAATATTATCTTGAGTTTCTTCCTTGCAGCCCTTTACATCACGTGTTTTGTACTATGAAAATAAATTTATGAGGTTTCCACTTTAGTTACATAATACAAGATGTCTTATGTAACATCCCTCAATTTAATCCCTTCTTTTTACTATTTAATTAATCCAATAATTATGAAAAATGGAAAAAGGATGTTTATTCGATTAATTAAATATTATTACGGTAGACGGTACTTAGTTATCTAAGTACTTAATTTTAAAAAAAATTAATTACTCGAAAACTAAATAACACCTATTGATATTATTTGGCGTAGTTTGTTTCAATAAGGAACTTCGTTGTCCTGCTGGTTTGGGAAGAGTTATTGTTATATCGGGACCACAATAATTGATTCAAGATGATAAAATTTGGCAAAAGAATCCCTAAGGCTTATAGCTAGTGGAATGACTTTATAACACTAATTTGTGGCCTATTTTAATATTTTCATCATTAGAATATTGGGAGCATATTGTCACACCCATGGAATCGATAAGTAATGTTTGATTTATGGTATTGACTTCAAAAATTAGAATGTGGTGATTGAACATAGTAAAGGCTTGAATATTCAATATATATTATTTGTTTCTATTTTAAATTTGGAAATGGTATTAAATACCATAATGTGGTCAAAATTTTAATGATTATAATATATCCACTTTAGTGGACATTCCGTGGATGAGGGAGATTTAAATTATTTGTTGAAAATGCAATTTCTTATTAAAAAGAATCCCCACCCACGTTGGTATGAGGCTTCTCCAAACCATCCATTTGGCATTTTGGTAAGATGGGGAAATAAATGTGACTTAGGGTTTTCTTGGGATATGTGGAGAGAATGGGAAAAAGTGGGAGATTGGGATTTTTGCATGGTGGTTGACTTTGTGAGAGCTCCAGTTATGGGGAACCTTTACAGATTTTTGCGATGTATGGTTATTGATTCGGTTTTGCATTTATAACCCTATTTTATCCGAGTGGACGGGATTGTGGAAGTTCTAGTTATTTTGGGAAATTTGGAATGAATGCATGTGGAGTAAATGGACTAGGGTTTCAGATAGTAATTAGGAGAAAATTAAACAAAAGGAAATCAATTTTAACGAGCAAGGGTTATAGAGCACAATTCAGTCGATCATGAAAATAACACAATAATAAATTTCATTCTATATTCTCCACCACAATACATGGCTATTATATAGCCATTTACATAGCTAAACAACCTCCGATTATTTAGGGAGGTGTTATAACAAATAACTGATATGGGTATAATACTCCAACTACTAAACATTCGTAATATATTGTTATTTCAACAATATATATGACTAACTTACTAATTACAATATTCACACAAATAATTATTAATTATTTTTCCATGTGAACATTAATATTCCTAACATTCCCCCCCTTAATGTTTACATGGTAAAACATATCTCATTCTCTTATTGTAGTGTGCCACCTCTGTGTGCTCATGATCAACTCCTCAACTGTGCAGCATCAAGCTTGCACAAAACTCACATATGTGCCAACACACATTTCTTCCTCCATTGATGGTTTTATCTAGCTTCTACCAACAACCTTACCCAATTGGTTTTGTAGGTGTACCAATAACCTTTCACAATTGGTTTTACAGGTTTACCAAAAACCTTACAAAATTGGTTTTACAGGTTCACCAAAAACCTTATACAATTAGTTTTCTGGTTTACCAAAAACCTTCACATCATGATTGCTACAATACATTTTGATCAATATTCTAAATTTTTTTCAAAAAAAGGGGTTAAAAGAAAAATACACACAAGTGAACAGGAATTTACATCATCTGTTCTTATTTTTCACGCCACACTGAAAAACACAAATGTCATCATACCAAAAGTGCAACCCTGTCATTAATGACTAATGAGAGGTAATTGTCTAACCTCCAACTGCATTGCCTCTTACCTCCGGTAGAAAATTATCTAGTAGAGGAAATCTTCATCACTTTGATTTTCTGTACGAGTAATATTTCCTTCCTCTTCATTCTCTCCTTCATCAACATCCATGACATTGTCTTGCAGTTTCCCATCAAGTAAATCTTGTGATCTTTTCCTACAATTTATAGATATATGATTGATTTGTTTACAATAATAGTAGGTAAGTTGTTTCTTTGTACCTTTGGAAGTTGAACCATATTTGGATTTTTTAACAAATACTTTTTCTTTCTTGTTTCTACCATACATTGTAGTTTCTTTTGGTTCAACAGTCATAATTCTTTGTTATTCTTCGAGTAAAGAAGAAATGAGATCTTCTAAACTAGGATTAATTTTACTCAATGTAAAAACCATATTAGAATAACATGCTGGCATGTTATTCAATAAAACAACCTTTGCATCATCATCAGGTACATCTATTTTAATTCCAGCTAACTGATTTGAGATGGATCGAAACTTACTGATGTGCTCTACCATGCTGTTGCCTTCTTCCATTTTAAGACCAAATAATATTTTCTTCAAGGCTATTGCTGCGCTTCCATCTTGTGAACCAAAAAATTTGTTTAATGTATTCCAAATTGTATGACAGGATTTAGACAAAGCTATATGATGCAAATAGGCATTAGATAGTCCCAGTCCAATGATTTCTTTTCATTCTTTGCTCTCCCATCTTGCTGCTTCGTCTGCATCTACTGGTTTCTTCACTTTTCCGTAAACAATATCCCACAAGATTTTATTAATAAGAAATAACTATGTTCGTAATTTCCATGTGTGGAAGTCATTTCCATCAAATTTTTGAATATGACTTAGCTTATCCATGACAATAACAAAAAATCCTAAAATCACCTATTTAAATTTTACAACATTTAATGACAACATGCTTTGACCTAATAACAAAAACACCTTTTTATAATGACCTACTATTTGAACCAAAATAGGACTCAATTAATCGACATGGATTGTCACTCGATGACATTACATATAATGAAACAAATAAATTTTAACATTACCCTAAAAGCTAACACAATATTTGAAACCAAACAATTTTGATTTTAGACTTTTAATGATATGAGACCAACAAATAACATATTACAAGGCCATTGACTCAACTTTAGATAACATTGAAAAACTTAACAATGAGCCGACCACTTAAAGCAACAATTAAAAAATAGACTATGGCTCATAACTTACAACTAAATAGTGAAATATTATAAACTCCTATACTAGTCAAAAATCTCAGGAAACATTTTTATAACAGGTGTATTTTTCTACCGCATGAAGTCAAGAAGAGAACATATGCAACACATCCCCCATCAATATCTATGTGGGTCTACTTCAGCACTTGGAGAATATTCAAATCATTATTATATTGGTGTAGACCTCCTCCTTTAATGAAACTGACACTACTTCCAGCTCTGTAATTTTGAAAATCAAGCCAGCTGCAAGTGGACGCATATCAGAGTATAAATTCCATGTATCATGTAATAGTGGATGCTTCTTGAACAAATCATGTAGGAGGATAAGGTTGAATATAATAAATGCATGCAATTATTTGGCGGCATGGCGTGTGGAGGTAGATGCAACTTGATGTATGCAAATCAGCTCGACCAAGAATGAATGCAAACCGCATTGAGGAAAAGCCAGGGTTCCGTCAAGCAGGAGGGAGAAATATCCATTCAAACTCAATACACTGGTGTATAAGTTTGAAGAACTCACATCAGATCTACATGTAATTATCAAGTGCTAAAAATAATCAATAGTCAATGCAATTTTGGCGGTGGTTCTAATGGTAATCAGAACAAATGCCAGTCAAGCCACTGCAATGTGAAGACATTTGTTAGAATCATCAGATCCACCACAATACCATGATTATGAATCCAAATTCAATGCAATATGGGTGAATAGGATCTTATTTAGCGTTGAATAACTGTGATGCCTTTCATCAGCGAATACTCGCTCTGATACCAAATATAGAGCACAATTAAGTCGATCATGAAAATAACACAATAATAAATTTCATTCTATATTCTCCACCACAATACATGGCTATTATATAGCCATTTACATAGCTAAACAACCTCTGATTATTTAGGGAGGTGTTATAACAAATAACCCGATATGGGCATAATACTCCAACTACTAAACATTTGTAATATATTGTTATTTCAACAATATATATGACTGATTTACTAATTACAATATTCACACAAATAACTATTAATTATTTTTCCATGTGAACATTAATATTCCTAACAGATTTCTCTGCTATTCTTACAGCTTTTTTTGATTGATAAAAATATTATTATCTTTTGTGGGTTCTACATTCTTCTCTGGTTTTTGGAAAATAAATGGTGAAACCATCCTTTGATCTTGAAATCTTTGTATTAATGTCTTGCTATTGTGGGTTGTTTAGTTGAATGTGCAAATCGACTATTGGGGGTTTTTAAGTGATATTTTTGGTATAAAATTTTTGGCTATGATGGGTATTTGGAAAATAGTAGCCAACCAGTTATTAAACCCATTTTCCTACAAAACAACGTATGGATGTGGTTGCTCTATTTTCACTTTTGAGATTTTGTAGTTTAAAATTAAATGAATGAGTTCTATTTCTTTACGAACTTGATTTGTTATTACCTTGCATATGGTTCAATGTATCTCGATTGTATAGATTATGTTGGTACCCAAATCGGTCCTCCCTTTGTGGCCGAGCAACATCAATAGAATGAGAAGGATGCCTAGAGGATGATAGATCTAGATTTGTGTCATTTTGTAGCTAGGGAAGGATCTCATCATCTCTTTATCACTCGAGCTCAAAGGAGTCAGGTAACACCATGCTGAGGGTATGACCTACCCTCCTACTTTAGGATCTGCCTTTATCCAGGGTGAGAGGACCCATTTTGTAGTCTATAATTGTGAGTGGGGTGGATGTATCAATAATATTTGGCACTCTTTTGTAGAGTAATTGAAAAATAACTCTGGGAAGACATGGTCAATTCAACAAAGGCTAACTCTCACAAGTTGTCACTTCTAGACAGTGTCGATGCCTTCCAAACAAAGCTCAGAATCCTAAAGACAGTAAGGAACCAACTTGCTTTATCATGTTGTTGGATTTAATGAGGCAAGAATGGGTAATTCTAGTAGGATTATTTAGTTTTGGATGCATCTAATTTGGGGAATCAAGCAGGATAAAGTTGATTATGCAGTATTTCACGAAACTTCAAGAAATGTTGGGAGATCGCAAGTGCAAGAAAAACATAACTCAAATAGCCTACAATGATCCTTTAACCATAAGATGTCCACTCATGGAATCCCAAGAGTGCATGGTTTCACACAATATTTAAGGATTCAAACAAAAAGTTCATGTTGAAGACTTAATAAAACATCAGAGATTGACAATTCATCACACCTAAGATATACTCAAAGACTTATAAGAAACATTTAACAAAGTGGAGAAATAGTGATTTTAAAATTATTTATTACACAAATGAAATGAGAGCTCTTCTCAACAGTGCAATTGTAATTTCTAAAATGCTACGAGAATGATAAAGTTCTGTGTGACTTAAAGGATCTCTAAAATAAGATTGTAATGGCAACATGAATAACTATTTTACAATATATCATCTTGAGGAAAATACAACAATGCTCATGATTAACACAATTAGTTCAAGGCTCATCAAATTTATCAGCAAGGGAAAGTAGATCTACAATCTTAGTTCTTGTTAATGGTTGTACACTTGTAACCATATTGACATGACTAAATTTGAAGGCTTAAAGAAAGTAACAAGTTTCTCCGATGAGTTCTTGGGAAAATGGTTTTTCTTTTAGTTCTCCTTTTTCTTCAAACATTTTTTTAGAAAATTTTAACCCCCTCCTGCGTGATTATTTTATTCACATTTACACCATTCTATCTAATAATTTTGGATCAGTTTTACATAGGAAAATTTGATATTATTATTCATGAGACTAATGATCTTCTTACTAATTCATTTTGGATATCAATTACATTGATATAGTTTACATTATATAGGAGGATGTTATCCTTAATACAAGGAGTCAACATCAATCCTCAACAACCCACATATCTCTCTAACTTATCCCTAAG
The DNA here is from genome assembly GCA_018340775.1 of Taxus wallichiana var. yunnanensis. NCBI lineage: Eukaryota > Viridiplantae > Streptophyta > Pinopsida > Cupressales > Taxaceae > Taxus > Taxus wallichiana. The sequence goes on from CM031237.1 coordinate 104,154,658, forward strand.
ATATCTCTCACACCAAAATAGCTACGTGAGTTGTTTATTCAACAACTTCACTCACACACAACTATTAACTATATTATTAATATGAGTTGTATTAACTCATTATTAATAATATTACAATTTATTAATAATGTCACAATATATTTGTAACATTCACTCCCCTATTGTTAACATTATTAATTCCCAATATACACTCCCCTAATGTTGACAAGGTAGAAAAAATAATCACACTTCCTTCTGCAGCTTGTCGCCCATGCGTGCTCATGATCTAGATGGTTTTGTAGGACAACCAACAACCTCAAAAAGGATGGTTTTATAGGACAACCAACAACCCAAATATCATGATGTTTCTTTTCCTTTGTGCTTTCGTCTATCCACTATGTATTTCCTTCAGGGAATATGTAGGAACCAATGCTTATTGAATACAAAATAAATAGAGGGAAAATTGAACATTGAGACCATGTTCCAATTCCCCCCCTCAATGTGAACATTTCACTTATTCAAACAGAACTCTGAAATCAAATCTGAAATAAAAGAAAACACACACACACACACACACACACATAGTGACCATAGCTTCGTGCGGCCCCATCATTGGTGATTAATCATAGGTCGTTGATTGATCTCTAGCCTTTATTGCCTCTTTCCTCTAATGAATCACACCGCTTACTCAACAAATTAGACGTTGAAGCTCAAATTTGCACCACCTTTTATCAATTCATCTTCCCTGAAAATATTCTCTTTGGTTCTGAAATTCCAAAGTGGGGGTCCAGGGTGGCATCCCTAGCAGAGTCAAGGGGCAAAGTGCCTGGTAGGATCCCGCAGAAAGTGGGGAAGAGCTGTAATATTATTCATCTTATTCTCCCAAAAAAATTGGACGTCGGGTAACACCGAAAATGTGTTCATAAGACAATTTTGTTTTTTACAATATTTTAACATTGACTCTTGACATGACTTGAATTGAACTAAACACAATTACTCTTTTACTTTGACAATGATAACAAGATATTTTAGACCTATGTGATTTTTTTACAAAATATAAAGACTTTACAATGACAAGACTCGATGAATAACAAACTATGACTATATATACTTAAAAATTAAAAATCTAAAAAAATTAATAAATAACACTTTGACTAGAACTCACAATGACTATTGACATTAATACTATGACATGACAAATGACTATATTAACATGAAAATGGAATAAAGTTGACTACTTGCACCATAAAACAAAAAAATACTCATTTGATTTACTAACTTCTTTGTGCTACCTCCTAATCTTCTTACACGTGTGGTTGTGATGGCACCGAGCTCCTTATGTGGATATTATAATTATTTTTGTATATTTGCTCCAATATAGTCTCTTATTGTGATACGGCAGTAGAAAAAGTATTGATCATCGCCAATTTCTAGATTGACCCCACAATACTTCTCATCAGACTGAACGATCAGATTGTAAGAATAGTAGCATGCAGAAGAGCACATTGGAAAATTTGTTGAAGAGATGAAACATAAATGATCCAATTTGTATTAGAACATGAGACAATGAAAAAATGAAAATGAGCTTGTGGAGTTTAAACAAAATCGATATGATCTAGAGATAGATCCTATGGAGGAGATTCTATAAATAATGGCAAGAGGATCTTATTTTTTAATTATCTCAGAATAAGAGGTGAGATGAGTGTGAATTCGATGAATCAGAGGAGGTCGATTAACAAATTTTTAGAGATCTCGACCCTCCAGATAGCACTCAGATTACAAAAAACAAATGTTGTGCTTTTGTCGAGACATTGATCTTTCTATGTGCTGTAGGTGTAACTTTCTTTTTCCAATACTACAGTCTTTGGTGGTCGGCCGTAATCCAAATCCAATTGTTCCAAGTAATAAAGATTGACTAATGAATGTAATTAAAACCAATACAAATTCTCAATGCCGTAAACTTTTCAAACAATTTCAGAACAATGCAGATCCATCCATGATGCCAATGTGAAATCAGGAGGAGTTTTGTTAGTGCATGCAAAGTAATACATGGTTAAAATGTAGATATATACATAGCTAAAAATCTATATATTCTTAGAGCTTCAAATAATTTGATGCACAGAGATTTCTGTGTAACTGAAAATTAACTCCTAAAATAGACAATATCATACACAAATCTACCATCTACATGAGAAAAATAGAAATATTTCTGACCCTAAAAATTAGTTAAACTCCCATCACAGGGTTCATCTAATTTCCTGCTTTCACGATACCAAAGAATAATTTTGGATTAGTTTTACATAGGAAAATTCAATATTATTATTCACGAATAATGATCTTCTTATTAATTCATTCTCGTATATCAATTACATTGACATAGTTTACATTATATAGGAGGATGTTATCCTTAATACAAGGAGTCAACATCAATCCTCAACAACCCACATATCTCTCTAACTTATCCCTAAGATATCTCTCACACCAAAATAACTACATGAGTTGTTTATTCAACAACTTCCCTCACACACAACTATTAACTATATTATTAACTATATTATTAATATGAGTTGTATTAACTCATTATTAATAATATTACAATTTATTAATAATGTCACAATATATTTGTAACACTATCCACTCATTATCTTTCTAAATTTCACCCCAAAAGCATGAATATTCAAGGGAATATTCCCCTTTACAAAATATATTTTAAACCATGTTATTCTTTTGAAAATTATTTGTTTAGTGTTGCCAGGTGTAAGAATTACGAGCCTTTTTAAATTTTCTCTATTTGTGTATGACTGGGATACCATGTCATCACTTTTGGCCAATTATTTAATTTTTCTTTTCACTTGGTGATTGGATAGTCGGTTTTGATGATCTTTGAGAACTTCCAGGTGATCTAATATGACAGATACTCTTATCTACTTTCCAAGAATCCATCTTGGGTGTTGTATACTTCTTTTCACATCTTTTTGGCTTAATCATCACACATGGTTCTTGTCAAATCATATTAATTCATCAGTTCTAATCACTCCTAATTCATTTCAACTCTTAATTTTTATTTGTATGACATGATAAAAATACTTCTTCATCTAATGGGAACAATTTCAATCAACTAAATCAATATACACCATTATTACTACAAAACTCAGTTCTACCCTCTCACCAATATGCATTTATTTCCCTATTTTGAAGGTAAATAAATTTTTGATAGTTCTTATCAGCAAAATGGTGAAGGTTCTTGTGGAAGATAGTCTGAAAGAGATTTTTTCAGAAGATGTAAACCAAATATTTGACTTACATGGTTTGGATGAAGCCTTTTTCAGAGATTTTTTTGATACAACACATCCAGGGGATAATAGAGGACCTTTGACTCATCGACGGGTTCATCTTGCAATCCTCTTGAGGTTACTGAGAATCAATCTTGTCTTCTCAACCTTTATATCCATGTAATTTTATCTTTTTGGTGAGAACATCGAAGTCTCCAAGACTTGAAGAGATTTTGGATTGAAAGGAGGCCTTAAGTGTCCGAGAAGACTGATTTTTAGTGTCCCTTTTTATGCAATGAAGAATTTGTGTTGAAGGAGATCCCCAAGGAGTCTTATGTGTTGTATAACAAGTATTCTATTGATACGATGCCTATCATTTCTCATAAAATAGATGAAATGTAGCGGAGGATTATTTCTGTGGAGAAAGGTCAGGTAGGACCCATGCCATCACAACCATTCATAATTCTAGTACCATATTTGGGTAAGATAAGGGGTGAGTCAAGCTCCCAACCCCAAATTATCATTTCGGATGGAGAAGAGGAAATGTATTTATGTGCTCATTGCTCTAGAGAAGAAATTTATTTTGCCAAAGACAACAGGGGCATGTTTGTTGTTTAGTCTTCCACTCATTTTGTGTATTTTAATCCTTCATGAGCATGAATTCTCAGGGCCTCGGTCGGTTCCTTCTCTAAGAGAATTCCTACCCCTCACAAGGAGATGGAAGGATGAATCTAGCTCAAGATATCTTGTTCCACTTGGCTGCCAAGGTTCATTTCTTGCTCTTCTAACCACTCTATATTTTTCTTTTCAATCTATTCCTAGTAAGTCTAACTTTCACAAGGGAAAATGGAAGACGAAATTCTTCACTGATGGTTTGGATATTCTAGATTAAGTGTTTTCCTATCAGAAGAAAATAAAGCTAGAAAATATCATGAACAGTCTCAGAATGATTCTTGAGTCATTTATGGAAATAAGGAAGTCCCGGGATCTAGCATCGTCCATTTTATTTATCTAGGAAGGAAGAATAAATTGTTGAACAAACTGCCTCTACTGGGGGGAAATTTTAAATAAGGAATATTTAGGACATCCGAACATTTTCTTTCCTCGGTGTCTTTACTTTCAAACATATACACAACCTTCTTCATCATGGGCTAGGTCCTCTATAGAATACCATCTTGTCCCTTTTTAACTTGTAGAAAGTACAAACATCTCAATAGTTTATATGTTTTTACAAATAGACATAAAATTTCATCCAAGCAATATAAAAATATAATGCATCATATCAAATTACAATTGATATTAGAGAACAAAGAGTTTCAAAGTAATATTCATCCTTCATGAAACAAAAATATCAAATAAAACACTAGTCACAAATGAAATATGGAAAGAAGATAAAGTTTTAAGAATGAAAAGCCTAAGCTTGTTCATCATCCTTTATGTCTGCACCCTTTTATTCTTGATTTCCTCTCCTCCTTCTTCTAGAAACCTTCTGCAACATATGGATCATATCTTTGAGAAAACTCATTGATTTCTTCGTCATCTGGTCTTGTATAGTGTTGGAAGATCAATGTTTTTCTTACTATTGCATCCACACAGTGGGTCATCTCATTACTTGTACTCTAGTGACCTAGATTTTAGATCTCGTAATTAGGTTCTCAATTTTTCTCATTGTTTTAATAACTTCATAGGAGAAATTTTCTTTCTGGATGTTTTTCTCAAAATATCTGAACAAGAAATCAATTTTTAGATCACCATAGCTCTTCTTGAATTTGTCAAAAACCATATCTTCAAGTTTTAAATCAATGACATCTAAAGTATCATCGACCCATTTCCTTTTAAATTCTATTTTTTCTTTGATCCCATTCAAAATCTCCACCCTGATCTTTGCTAATTCCTCCATAGCATGTTGAGTTCCTTTGAATTCCTTTGGAAAAATCCCTTATTTTTTAACCAATTCATCATTCTAAGCTAAGATATGCGGTCCATCTTGGGAAAAATTACCTCAAAGTAGAATATTTCATAATCACATTGCTTAATTATTTCATCAATTTCATTAAGCCTATTCTTGAGTTCATCATACTTTTTCTTGTCTTCTTTAATTGCTTCTTTTCCCTTTTTGTCAACTTCTCGACCCATGAGTCCACAACTGAACCTTCTTAACAACCTTATTAATATTTTCCATTCCTTCAGGGGTATTAACAGAGGTACTTGCTTGAGTTTTACTAGACTGCCCAATTAATTGTTGCATACTATAACTCAAAGCTTTGACTTGTTCTTTCAATTATTTTTTAGTTATCCTATCCTCATCAACCTTTTGTAACAAGTCACTTACTACCTCTGATACTCCCTGTTTTAATTGATATCTTGAAGGATTTCCTAAGGGAATAAGTTGAACACTGTAGTCACTAGTTGTTATATTATCTCTAGTTTTTCCTTCATGAGGGATTGTCACTTCTAAATTTTTAGATCCTAGTGGATCAATATGAGTCTTGGTAAGAACCCTATCTTTTTGGAGGTTCTCACTAGTTTTGAAAATATAGAGTTGTGAGATCTATGGCCTGAACAGGATAATTTATTTTTCTTCTTTTTAAATCAAATCCCTATTCAACCCTTTACAAGACTTGTCCCAAATTTTGTTTCTTGCAATTCTTGTTGGGTTTTCTTGGGGACAACCACCAACTACTTGGACATCTCTTGTTCACCTTGGGTTAATGATTCTACCTACTTTTCATGATATACTTCTATAGTTATTTCTTTTCTCTCACTTTGTACTAGAATTTACCTTAATTGTCTTCCTTCTTGGTCTTGAGTTTGGGATTGATCAAGCATCTTTCGAATTACATCAGTAATTGGGATATGTTCTTTCCTTATTTCTTCAACTAATGTAATGTTAAACTCAAATTTTCCCCTGGGAATTTCTTGAACTAATATCTTGCTTATAGGCTCTCCTTTTCCTTCCAATATTTCCACCTTCTTTGGAGACTGTTGGGTTGACACATCATCATCATTTTTCTTTGTTGATATCTCAGGTTGTGTCATGGTGGATTTTCTTCCCAATGTTGGTTCCCTATTCTCACCCAAAATTTGTACATCCATACTAGCAATAACTTCATCCCTAGCAGTTGCATCTTGTGCAACCTATGCTATCTTTTCATCTATAAATTTCCTGTTTGAGATGAATCACTATCCTTAGTGGCCTTGACATCATAGGAAGAATATTATTTCACTAATATCTCAGTACTTACACCCTTTTCACTAAACATCTTTGGCTTATTTGACTCTAAAGCCGCTTGATCTACAGAGGAAACTTCTAACTCTTGAATTTTGATTTGGTGGTTTACGGTACTTTTTTCCATTTCTTCACTCATTTGAAGATCACTTACATTATTTGTTGTTTTTTCATCAATAGATATGTCAAATGCATCTAATGTGGAAAATTCCTCACCAGTATCAACATCCATTATCTCTACCTAAGCCTTTGTTGACTCTCACAATTGTTCAAATAAAGGTATATTAACATTTTCAATTGACATGGTTTCAGATGTTTTCACACCTTGATCCAAGAATTCACTATCTACTAGATTAAATAAGACATTACCTTGAGTTTTTTTCTCCGAGTGTTCCTAATTGTCACTCCTTCCGAAGATAAAGGTGAAAATAAAGGCATTGATTTCCCAACCTATGGCACTAATGCTACATGTCATACCTAGAAAAGATCAATTATTTCATGTTCTGGTGGTCTAATCATGACATCCCTATGCTTTTGTTTCTTGGGTGTATGAGAACCGTATCTCACCAGGATTGGTTCATACACAATTTGTGTCTCTTATGTGCCCTTTCAAACTTATTAACGTTTGATGTTGCTCTTCTCTCTTCATTATGTGGCTTAGATTATGAATGGAGACTTGATATGACAACACTCATCAAGTTATTAACACTATTGGATTTGTGAAATACATATGAAGGAGTCCTATGAGTAGCCATACCCTTCCCTTTTGCTTGAAGTGGTAATGAAAAGGTGATAAGAGCATTCTCCATAGATTTTAGAAGCATTTCCTCAGTCTTCTATCTTAGAGAAGACATAGAAGTACCAATCCCACTGGTAGTAGAAGTCCATTCATCTATAAGCTTTGAAGTAGGAATTTTTGAAGGCAATTAAGGAGATTTTCCTCCCAAGGGATCCATTTTGTCATCTCCTTCTTTCAGGGAGGAAGGTCATATTTCAATTTTCCCAAATCCTTGAAGTTATTAAGAACTCTTGTGCTTTGAATTGATAAATCAATGTTCTTCTAGGCTAACCAATTCAATGTTCTCCTCATTACATTAGTTATCTGGGCATATGAATCATCGATTCCTCTTCATTCTAGTTTAAAGGGGCTATCGGTTGTCCCTCCACCTTTTGATCAAGATAGTATTTACTCATAGTATGTGGATCATCCAAAATTCCCTCAGGGATAACAACAATATTGAAGTTTATAATTTGGGTAAGGGTCATTCTTGAGAAATATCTTTAGCGACCTCTTCCTCATCTCTACAATTCATCCAATAGTCCTCAAATTGAGGCTCATGTTCGAAAGTGTTTGCAAGATTGTTGAACACCCACCTAATGTCATAGTTGGCCCTTTCCTCAAACCTTTCCATCCCAAACCTTTTCATCTCATCTTCCATTAACCTAGATTTTATAATTGAATGGTAGGAGTACCTTATAACCTTGATGGGACACTTAATGTTTGTCTTGTGTTTCCCAACAATTAATTTGTGAACTGGTGTCAACTTTCTTGCCAATTCACACAAGGCCATTTTTTTATCTGAGTATTAGGGAAATTTACATGGTTGACCTTCACATACACTAACCCTGATGTATGTAAACTTCTTGTACTGAATGAAATATCATTCATGTTCCATGATTACTTGTCTAGACTCTTTAGAAATCATGTATTATTCCCATTATAGCCTGAATAAACATATGATTGGTGCAAAGAAGGCATCATTAACCAATCTCACATTCCCTTTCTAATTAACCAACTGTAATTGAGGGAAAATCTCATGTATTTTGCATTTTTAAAGTCAGCACATGGAAAGAGGCTAGGGAAATGCCTATGGCCTGCAATATTATAAATCAAATAAGTCATCATGTAAAATTCCAATTTTGTAAAGCATCACCCATCTCTATTTTTTCTGCCAGTGCAACCATGTGGTCATGAAGTGCTTCTGTAATGAAGGTTGCCCAACAAATTCTCCCTTTCTTCTCCAAAACTATCCACATATAGGTGCACATCCATTCCTTGAACTCATTTGTGGTCTCCAATCCAACCATTTGACTTAACAATATAATCACATCCTCTACTTCTTTACAAATTGTTCCCTAACCAATATTTTAGGGATTCGAGTGGTTGCATTTTTCTATACTAAGAGACATTTAGTAGTTATGATCTGATATAGTCCTTTTTCTTGGCCTCATAATCTTGTAAGGATAAACCAATACCCAAGGTTATTGGATTTATTATTATAGGAAATTTTAGCATTATTCTGATGGCTATAGGCGTCAAAGTCAACACTACCTCACCACTTCCATCTAGTACTTCCCTCTTTTCTAGGTTGTAATTCATAGCACAAAGCCATACTAATTTTGGGAAATGTATTGAGGGTGGAATAACACCAACTAAAGAAATATCACTATCTTGAATTTTTTCATGGATTTTCTCTTGTTAGGGCTATTCAATCTTTTTAGAAACTCTTTTAAGTTGACATTCATTAAATCCATGTCTATAATTTTATCTAGATCACTAGTGATTCTAGACGACTGAAAACCCAGATGACTGGTTTTCATCTTTAATGCCATAGTTTTACTTCAAATTTCCTTGCCAATGAAATAAGAGTATGAGAGTGCCTTAGTTCTTACCAATTTTCATGTGAATACTAGTACAATTCATCTTTGATTCGAAAGCTTTTAAATCTCTAGTCCTCAATCCGAGCTCCACGATCGATTTCATGTTATTCCTTAATGAAATATGCTAACAATGGCATCTAGATCTCAACAAACAATAGAAAAAAGATCAATGTGTTTGAAGACTTCAAAAATCCTCCTTGATTTGTGTAAAAATGCATTGATGGTGGAAGACATTAATGCATTGCATCATGGTCATCCATTTAACTTTTCCTAATTTTAAATATGAGCCATCCACGTGGAATAACCTTATGTAATGCAAGCTCGAGGAAACTCTTTGCACTTTTGCTTCATGTCATAAATGCATACATATTTAACTATTGGACCCGACTACATGCTTTTTAATTTCATTATGAGTTTGAAAGATGGTTACATCTTAACGGTGGCGGAGGTGTGGTCTATTTTTGAATATTTTTCTCTTTCTCATTTGAGCCCAAAATTACCAATTTGCTCTCGATGAGCCGCTTCTCCGTTCCTTGCATGAGAAAGAGCCACGTGTCCTTGGCGGGCCTCAAGAGCTTCTTTTAACTTTTATACTTTATTACCTTAGTGTGCAGAAATACAACCATGCCCCGATTCCCTACATTCAACCTATTTATGACAAGTGTATTTCCTCAGAGGTGGAGTAAATTTATGTTTTTACACCTTTTGACTACGAATATTTAGAGGAATATTTGTTAGGCCTTGGGGCTTAATTTACAAATTGTGAATGTTATAAAATTGTTACAAGTTTGTAACTTAAACCCACCATACCACGACCAACTGGAACACACCACATATCATCAGTGATGGACCCAAATACGAAATTTTCAATATGATCAGGGAATAGTTTACAAAGGTAATTTTCCTGATTTAAAACCAAATTAGGATCAGTTTTTTGAAGGTATTTTTCAGATCATCGACCAAAAAAGAGGAATAAAAACCTACACATGATATTTTCAAATGAATTTAACATGAATGTAACTTTTGAACTCACACTTCTTATGGGAAAATAGAAAACGTAAAAAAAATTAAAGGCATTTTCCAAACAAAAGGGGTGAGATTATTTGAGCACCAACACCACGGCTCCAAATCGGGGATGGCCACCCCTATGGGTGCCACAATAAATACAAACAACACACACACACAATAGACCAAGTGCCAAAATCCATTGGGCTATGGATTCAAGTAACATATGCACTAGGTCAAGTGACAATAACACATCTCTCAAAAACATACCAAGAAAACATGGAAATTGGGCAATATAGACCAAGAAAACAAAAAGGGAAACAAAAATGAGAAATAAAACAAAAATACTATACACTTTGTACATTAATGCATACCTTGATTTGGAAATCAGTCAAGAAAATGTTTCAGGTGCCTACCATTAACATGAAACTCAAGTAATTCTCCATCCAAATCCTTTAAGAATAAAGTGTGTTCACCAATTCGATATTAATGGAATAAGGGCCCATCCATAATGCATCAAATTTGCCATGTTTTCCTTTTTCTTCATGTTTGCTATCCCATAATAATACAAGATCTCCCACAATGAAAGTTCTAAGAGTTACCTTTTTGTCAAATAATATTTTAATATTTTCCCTGAACTTCAAATGTCTCTAGTGGGATTCTCTTCTTTCTTCATCTAACTCAACAATCGATTAATTATTGCATCATAAGGGATGAATTCTTCATCCTTAAGTTGTTGAATGAATTGGTAAGAAGATAATTGCATGTGTAGGGGGAGAAGGGTCTAAACTCCATAGACTAGTTTGAATGGGCTCTTTCTAGTGGCTCTTTTAGTAGTGATTCTATCTACCCAAACAAAAACTTCAACTTCTCACCCCATCTTATTTTATTAACCTCTAGTGTCTTTCTAATTATCTTCAACAAATTTTTGTTGCTTGATTCAACCTATCCATTTCCTTGAGGGTTGTAGTTAGATGCATATGTTAGGTTTATCCCATACTCTTGACACATGGCCACTAATGGTTTGGCTTGAAATATCATGGCATTATCAGCAACTATTTTGGCAAGTACTCCAAACCTATAAATTATATGATTTAGGATAAAATCCATAACAATATGATGAGTTTCTTTCTTAGTAGGGATAGCCTCAACCCACTTGGTGAAGTAATCAGTGGCCACCAATATCCATATGTGGCTTGCACTTGAAGGATATGATATCTCCCCAACAAAATCCATACCCCATTATTTAAAAGGGGCTTCAATTGATATTGGTTGTAAAGGGAGAGCACCTGAAGATTTCATTCTTCCTAAAAATGATTAACAACTTTCACATTTTCTTACTAATAAGGTTGTATCTTTAAAGAGTATGGGCCACAAATAACAAACCCTTAAGATCTTGTGGGTAGTTACTCTTCTAGAAAAATTCCCCCCACAAACTCCCCCATGAAAATATGCAATTAATTTGGGAGCTTCATCTTCAACAATACATCTTAGGAGAACCCCTTCAGGATTCTTCCATGCCAACCCATAATCAGTGATGATGTAATTTTAGGAGACTAACTTGAGTTTCCTTTCTTGATTTTTATCTAAATGTCCAAGACACTCCAAATTTCTAAGGTAAAATATGATGTCCTTCTACCATGCTAGAACTAACTAATTTCTCATGAAAATTCATATCTCCCTCCTCAACTTCATTTACCTCCATCACTTGTAGAGTGCTCTCTGCCATTAGCTTTGCCAAGCCTAGACCTCTAACCAACTTAGTAGTCTAAATATACATGTCATATTCTTGCAATTTGTTCATACATAGAATTATTTTACTTGAGATTTCCATTTTTGACAAGATGTCCTTGATAATGGTATGGGGGACATAAGCTATGATTTTGGAACTTAAGATATATGGCCTGAAAATTTTTATCGCTCTAACCAATGAAAAGGTCTTCTTTTCCATGATGGTGTATATCAAATCACCCCCTACAATGCTTTACTAAAGAAATAAATTGGCCTTTCACTTCCCTCCTCATCCTTCTGCAATAATATAGATGTAATGGTATTTTCAGAGGAAAAAGAAAACATTTGAAAATATTTTTGTAATCAGGAGCTGCTAAGATATGAGCATTCTTTAGTGATTCCTTGATTCCAAGTAAAATATTGGATAGCTTCCTCCTCCCATTTGATAATCTAATCCTTCTTTAGCATACTTGTGATGGGGATGGTCATCTCGGAAAAATTGGAAATGAATCTCTTGATGAAGTTTATCTAACCAAAGAAGGATTGAATTCCTTTCTTGGTTTTGGGAATAGGAACTTTGCCAATAGCTTCCACTCTTTTAGGGTCAATCATGACCCCTTCCTTAGATACAATGTTCCCCAATAGATTTTCTTTTGAACCCAAAATGGCACTTCTTAGGGTTCAATGAGATTTCATACTCTCTACATCTCAACAACATCTTCTCCAAATGTTGCAAGTGATCACTCCTCTTTCTTGAGAACATTGTCACATCATCCTGGTACACAACAATAAAATCATTTATGTAACCTGAGAATGCTACATCCATAGCTCTTTGAAATGTATCTCCAACATTCATCAAGCCAAATGAAATTCTCACATACACATAGGTACCCCATGGAGTGGTGAAAGTAGTTTTGATTCTTTCTAATTATTTTACTACCACTTGGTTATACCCGAGAATCCATCTAGAGTAGACAATAGCTTAGAGCCAGTAACCAATTACAACATGTTATCCATATTAGGCAATAGATAGTTGTATTTTATTGAGGCCTTATTCAAATTCCTAAAGTCCACACACAATCTTATATCTTCATTTTTCTTTCGAACTGGCACTAATTTTTCCACCCATGAAGAATATTTTTTTGGCTTTATGATGCCTCCATCCCTTAATTTTTTTAACTCTTCTTGAATTTTGAGGGAAAGGAGTGGATTGATTGGAATTAGGTTCTAATAGTATCTCATGTTGAAAAATATCATCCCTATATGCCTTCAATTTTGAATATGACCATGCCAAGCAGTCCTAGTGTTGAGTTGTGGAGCTCAATTACTTGATTAACATGTAATATGAAACTTACTAGAAAAATAGTAACCAACATTAGTTATAGAGGGACCGAAATTGGTCATCTATGACTGATATTGGTCAGTAAATAGGAACCGACATCGGTTAGGGCTAACTAACGTCGGTTACCTGTGTGGGAGTGTTTTATTTAACTCTCAGAAATTAGATCTATTTTTACTATTAAAGAATACTTATTGATTGTAATTGAATGGCTAAGTGCCTTAAGTTTATATACGCCTATATAAGCATGAAAGATAGGGTTTAGAAGTAAGAATTAAGAAGAACTTACAAAAGTTGATGATTATTGTGAGAATAATTGTGAGAGAGAGAATTTTTGGAGAAGAAGCAAAAACTTGAGTAAAATAAAGTATTTTACATCGAGAGGTGTCAAAGATTGTATATCTTGTCAAAGATTTGGATAACATATTTTCTTGTTTCTTGGTGGACGTATCCCACACTTTGGGTAAACCACGTTAAATCTGGTATTGATTTATATCTCTTGTTATATATATTTCTTCTAGTAGAATATCTATTTTTATTTGCATGTATTCTTAGATATGATGTATTATCTGTACAACTGGTGTGCTAACCCCAACAACTAGTATTAGAGATTTGTTTGAGGTTTTTTGTGTTGACATATTTACTCATAGAGGGTTTTCTAATTGAGTGGGAGCTACAAAAATGGTAGAAGAAAACAAATACAAGGTAGAGAAGTTTGACGACTGAAATTATCAATTATGGAAGATGCAGATTGAGGATTATCTATATCAAAGAGATTTGTATTTACCGTTGGATGAGAAGTCTAGACCTATGAAGATGACTAATGAAGAATGGAAGATTCTTGACAGAATGGCTTTGGGATCTATAATATTTATCTTGGTAGCATCCTTGGTTTCCAACATTACGAAATGACGTCTACGTTAGGGTTAATGAAATATCTTTCTAATTTATATGAAAAACCTAGTGCTTCAAATAAAGTTTATTTGATGAAGAAACTATTTATTTTTAAGATGCATTTAGGTAGCTTCTCATGGAGGATCCCATTATTATGTTACTTTCACCGATGATGCTACAAGAAAGGTAAATGTTTATTGTATTAAACGTAAAAATGGATTTTTGATACTTTTAAAAGATAGAAAGCCCTTGTTGAGAATGAATCAAATTCAAAGTTAAAGTTTCTTAGATATGACAATGATGGTGAATACTGTAGTAAGATTTTCAATGATTATTGTTCACTAAATGGGATACATAGAGAAAGAATAGTTCCAATAACACCACGGGAGAATGGTGTTACAGAAAGAATGAACAAGACAATCATGAAATGTGCTAGAAGTATAAGAATACATTCTAGATTACCTTTGTAGTTTTGGGAAGAAACAATGATACAACGATTTATTTGATTAAGCTGTGGGCCTTCAATTTCACTAGATGGAGGAATACTAGAGGAATATTGTACGAGAAAAGAGGTAGATCTTTCTTTCCTTTAATTTTTGGTTCGAAGCTTTTGTGCATATTGATAAGAAAAATAGGAAAACGTTGGATGTAAAATCCAAGAGATGCACTTTCATTGGTTATGGATCTGGTGATTTTACATTCCATTTTTAGGATTTAGAGGATTATAAAATTATTAGGAGTCATGAAATTGAATGGAATGAAAAGAGAATGTACAGGGATCAAATTTTGGTACCCAAGGACAATCCAGTTGAGAAGTTTGTGAATGAAAATGAACTCTCAAATTTAAAAGTAATACCAACAGGGTTACAACGTAACCGATGTCGGTTGACCCTTGACCAAAATTGATCGAAAAATCGGTATCATTTATAGAAAAACAAAACCGACATCGGTTAGCAAAATTGACGTCGGTTGCGGGTGACCCAAAGCACAATCACAAGTAAAATTTGGATACGAATGTCCAAGAGGTCGAGAATGAGTCTCAAGACCCCAAACTCCTTTGAAAAGGTCTCAAAGGGTAAGTAAACATCGAGAAAGAGTTAAACATTCTCTATTTTATTTATTATTGATTGATAATGGTGAACCAGAAAGTTTTGAAGAAGCAATGCAGGATAAGACCCATGTCTAGTGGGAGCATGGCATGGATGAGGAGATGGACTCCTTGGAACAAAACCAGACTTGGGATTTGGTTAAGTTACCAATAGGTAAGAGGAAATTATAGAACAAGTGGTTTTATAGGATCAAGGAAGAAGAGGGTGGATAGAAAAGGTATAAGGAAAGACTTGTAGTAAAGGGATTTGTACAGAAAACATGTATTGACTTTGGTGAAATATTTTCATGTTTTTAAGATGTCTTCTAGTTGTACTATATTGAGTTTAGTTGCAGTACATGATTTGCATTTAGAGAAACTAGATGTGAAGACAATTTCCTTCATGGTGATTTGGATGAAGAGATTTATGTGCAGCATCCACTTGGGTATGAAGTCAAGGGTAAGGAGAAATTAGTGTGTAGGTTGAAAAAGAGCCTATATGGGCTCAAGAAAGCTCCTAGGAAATGGTTCATGAGGTTTGATAGTTTCATGCATGAGCATGGTTACTTGATATGTGAATATAACCATTGTGTATATTTCAAGAAACTTGAAAATGAGAGCTATATTATTTTTTTACTATATGTGGATGATATGCTTAATACAGGATCTAGTATTCAAAACATTGGTGAGCTTAAGGGAAATCTATCTCACACATTTTAGATGAAGGATTTAGGAGATGAAAATAAAATCCTTGGCATGCAAATACATAGAGACAAGAAGAATAAGAAATTATTTTTATCTCGGGAGGATTATATCTATAGGGTGTTAGAAATGTTCAAGATGTAGAATGAAAAACCTATTAGTACACTTATGGCTAGACACTTGAAATTGAGCAAATATCAGTGTCCATAATCACATGAGGAGGTCAAATACATGACACAAGTGTCATATGCTTCAATAGTTGGGAGTCTCATGTATGTTATGGTTTTTACCAGACTAGACATTGCACAGGCAGTGGGAGTTGTGAGTAGATATATGGCCAATCCAGGTAAAGAGCATTGGAAAGAAGTCTAATGGATACTTAGGTATTTGAAAGGGACATCTAGCATGTAGTTATGCTATGGAGGTTTAGATATTTCATTATGTGGCTATGTTGATTTAGATATGACTAGAGATCTGGATGGTAGAAGGAGAACTACTGGATATCTTTTCACGGTAGGTGGGATGGCGAGTTATCTAGATTTCAATATTGTAGAAGGTTTTAGCTTTTTTCTACAATAGAGGTAGATTATGTTGTAGCTATAGAGGCTAGCAAGGAGATGATATGGATGAGTAGGTTCATGAAAGAGTTGGGAAATGAGCAAGATGATTGAAAACTGTTTAGTGATAGTTAGAGTGCAATTCATTTGGAAAATAACTTAGTGTTTCATTTAATAACAAAACATATTATATTGATATATGACTTCATACGACAAGTATTAGAGGATGGGAAGTTGAATTTGGAAAATATTCATATGAGTGAGAACCCTGTGGATATGCTAACGAACATTAGCAAAGGATAAGTTGGAGCTACACTCCACTTCGTTGGTCTTCGAATTTGAGACTTGAAGAGGAAGAAAAAAACGAAGGATCCAAGAATGATGCTATACATGGATGGTGCGAGTAATTAATCTCCAAGTGGGATATTTTTGAGTTGTGGAGCTCAATTACATTGGATTAGCATGCAATATGAAACTTTTCGGAAAATATAAAGAATCGGACATTGGTTATGGAGGGACCAACATCATTCACCTATGACCGACATCAGTCAAGTAAGGAGGAACTGGCATCGATTAGGGCTAACCGACATCGATTACACGTGTGGGAGTGTTTTATTTAACTCTTGGGAATTAGATCTATTTTTAGTATTAAATAATATCTATTGATTGTGATTTCATGGCTAAGTTCCTAAGTTTATATACGCTTGTCTAAGCATGAAATATAGGGTTTATAAGTAATAATTAAGAAGAACTTGCAAAATTTGATGATTATTGTGAGAATAATTGTGAGAGAGATAATTCTTGAAGAAGAAGAAAAAAACTTGAGTGAAAGAAAGTACTATACATCCGAGAGGTGTGGAAGATTATAAATATTCAATTGTATATCTTGTCAAAGATTTAAGTAATATAGTGGCATGTTTCTTGGTGGACATAGCCCACATTGGGTGAACCACATTAAATGTGGCATTGATTTATATCTCTTGTTATATATATTTCTTATGGTAGAATATTCGTTTTTATTTGCATGTATGCTTAGATCGATGTATTATCTGTACCACCGGTATGCTAACCCCAACACCTAGTAACTTTTTAACAATCGGACATAAGACTGATTTCATATTTACTCAGTCACTACCTAGCCATATTTTTCTAGGTTTACCATCAGTCCCCAAGTTGTGCTCCTCCACATCTCTTGAGGCTGACATATGTCTATTAACAATCCTATTAGCATTATCAAAGTTTGAATTTAACCAACCAAACCTCTTGGAATGGTATTGGTATTTAATTGAATAATGTCTTTTCCAAATAGAGTCTCTTTACCATCATAAATACAAACCATTAGTTCCCAGTCCAAATTTTGGTTTGTAAACTCTCCTTCATTCTATAAGAACCTCTAAACCGGGCATCATCTTCAAAAACCTGCCAATGTCTGACATTTTCAGGGACATATGGTCTTAACAACACTTCTATATCATATTCACAATAAGGAGACATTGTACAATTTTAAAATCTGGATCCCAATACTACCAACCTATCTGCAGCAACATTTTGATTTCTGTCATGGTATATTATGTTGAAAGAGTCAAAAATTTCAATAAAATCCCAAACTGCATGCTTATATTATTTCATTCTTTGATTCTTAGTTGCATACAATTTCCTAACTTGTTTGAATACCAATTCTAAATATCCTTTAACAATAATTTCCTTGATACCATACCTCCAAGCAATCCTTAAACCCAAAAGAAGTGCTTCATATTCTGCAATATTGTTAGTGCACTCAAATATGAGTTTAAAGGAAAAAATGAAAGCCTCCTAATTTGGAGATACAAGGAAAACACCAACACTATTCCCAAATTTAGAACAAGCTCCATCAAACATCAAAATATAGGGAGAGCCAATTTTCTCAAGACATTTACACTTATCAATGCTATGCTCTTTAAAATCTGCATAGCCCACAAAATTATCAACATCTACATCTATATATAATACTTCATAAGAAGCATTGTTAGGGTCTTCAATCAGATGTAACATCTTTTTCTCACCATACAATTTTACAAGGCTTCCTTCTACTAGTATGGTTGCATATGACATATCCATTTGTACACTCCCCCCCACACTAGCAACCCACTTTCTTAACAATAACATTCCCCACTTGGCAGGAAAATCCACAATAACTACATTCATGGTTAAGCATTTTCCCAAGTAAGCTACCAATTGCACTACCAACCCTTTAACATATCCAATCACCAAAACCTCCCTTGAATCCATAGCAATGCATTTTCCAAAAGTTGTTGTCACTTTGATATTCAATTCATTCATTACCTCAAGAGGCATCACATTACATGAGGCCCTTAAATTGAACATGTAGTTGTGCACTAACTTGTCTTTGATGATTAAAGTAGTATAGAAAGGATCAACATCAAGTTGAGATTCAACAAGAGAAGTACCCAGATATACCTCAGGTGATTCTCCCAATTCTTCCAATGCTTTTGGTACTTCTATCTCTACAATGAAAGGGGAATATCCACATTATTCACATTCTTGTTTTGGAGTATTACCTCCTCTTTGAATCCCAAATATTCAAATGCCCTTTTCTATGCTCAGGGATCCTAAGAAATTCAACAATAGGCACAATGACTTTGATTTGACTCAAAATATGGGCTATATCATAAGGGATGTATTTGGGTAAGACTGTATTGGGAGGGAGAGTTACTGCCCCTTCTTGTGGTATGAGACTCTTTATAGCTTGGGTATGAGCTAGGTACAAGTTTTATTTAGAGTGATTGGACCCTCACTAAGTGTATCCTTTTAGGGGGTCCTTTGGGATATTATTGAGAATTGGAGTTTTGGCATGGCTTGTAGCCCTCTCCCTTTGACAACTCTACTTCTAAGATTGTATTCCTTTTCTGAGAAACCACTACATTCATAAAAAGTTAACTTTCTTCCTCAGAAGGAATTCCTCCATTATACTTCTTAATCATTAAAGCTCTCAAATATTCAAAATCATGATTAGGTAAATCAAAATATTGCACCATATCAACTTCAATATCATCATTAGGAGGAAGAGGAGATACTCGATGAATGCAATCCCAAAAACTTTCTACATTCTTGGCACTTATCAGCTTAGTTGAAGTGGCACCTTGTTATGGATTATCAGGGCACTCCATCATGCATACATCACCATAAGTTTCATCATCACCTACCTCTTAAATTTCCTTATTTAGATCATAGGGGGATGTGGTAAGAAACACTTGTCACACCAATCAATAACATGGTCTTCTTCTACCATGGAAACCCTAGCAGTCAAAGGATCGTGGTGACTTATTTTCAATCAAGTGAGAACCTCCAAAAATCTAGGGTTCTTACCAAGACTCATACTGATCCACTAGGATCTAAAAATCTAGAACTTACAATCCCTCATGAGGAAAAACAGAGATGATATAAAAACTAGTGACTACAATGTTCAACTTATTCCCTTAGGAAAGCCTTCAAGATATCAATTAAAATAGGGAGTATCATAAGCAGTAAGTGACTTGTTACAAAAAGGTTATTACCTCTAGGATTATTTCCAAATCTATCTTGGCCCTATGGCTATTGTTGGCCTTGAGAACTCTGTCCTATTCCTTTTTTTTCTCTAGAAATCTTATAAGATATTTATTTAACTTCTCTAACTAGAGTCTTTAAAACATCTTCCGAGATCTACTACTTTTCGACCGAGGTTTCTCAGATTAATCAATTTGACACCCTCCCTCTTAGGAGGTTTTCTAACTACCTTAATATTGTTTTTAATTTGCAAGGCCATTGCGAAGGCCTGCCTTAAATTTCTAGGGTTCTTATCCCTCAAATAATAAGCAACTTTCTTGTCAAAAGCATCGGAATATTTAATTAGGTAGGACTCATCACTAGGCCTCAAAATTATGGGTAGTCTAGTCAAAGTCTTATTAAATCTGGTATTGAAGTCTTGAATAGACTCATTGGGATTATTTTTTATATTCTCAAACTTAGATAAGAGGAACTTTGGGTCAGTATTATCCCCATACTATAATCTAAAAGTATTCTTCATCTATGTCCATGAATCTATTGAGTTGTGTAGTAAAGCTTTATACGAATCAAACACATCTTTTTCAAGAGTGTGAATGAATATCTTTACATATACATCTTCATATTCTATTTCAAAATAATCCATCATATTAACAAAAAAATTTAAGTGTTGATCACCAGTGATAAAATTATTTCCCTCAAATTTGGGTAACCTATTTATTACATCTTGTCGTATAGCATTACGATGTGTAACCGTGCCTCTAAAATATCTTGGTCCAAATATATTGACAACAAAGGGAGGTCTAGGTGGAGGATGAGACATTTTATTTTGAGGAAGTGATCCTATAGGAGGATTAAAATGGTGTGGGGAAAGAGGTATTTGGGACACATGTGTATGATATTTAAAGTAAGTATCCTCCAATGACTCAGTCTCTCACAAAAACCCTATTAGTTCTAAGTGATAAAGGAGGGAAGTGAGGGATACCTATTCCAGTTACAAATGATGGCCCTTCACCAATGAAGTGTTTAGATTTACACAAGGACTATCTGATTCTGAACTGTTTGAAGATATAGGATAATCCTCAATTATAGGTTGATCACCTTCCATGACTGGTATTACCTTCTCTCCTTCTTGATCCCCCAATGCTTTCCAAACTTGTTTCTTATTTAGGTTTGTTTTTACAAGCTTTGGAAACAATCTTCTAGTAGGATATTTATTAAAGAAAGACCTTCTTCCTTCCATATTTACAAATATCAACAAAAATATCAATTGTCAAAGCTTAAGACACTGGCATTTACCAAAAATTCAAACAAAAATGGAGTCACCACCAAGGATTTGCACCTTATATGTGTAAAACATTGTAAATGACTTTTCAAGTGCACATCAATACTCAATTTCTATAAATATTGACAAATTTGATCATCCTTTGTCAATATTTACCACTAGCCAAGCAAATCTAGTGCAACATTCGCTTAAACTAGGAAATATTATACAATTAACTTATGATCTTGCTCAATTTTTACAAAATTTAACAAAGGATGACGTTTAAACAATGTATTTACATCTAAACATGTAAGAAACATTACAATAGGTCAGTATTTCTATGTATTTACACAAATTTCCCCAAAAACAACGTTAGAGCAGTGTTTGTACCTAAATCAGTCATCCCTTTCTAACCAAGCAAAATTAATAGAATAAGATGATTCCTAGAGTATGATAGATCTAGATTTGTGTCATTTTATAGCTAGGGAAGGATCTCATCATATCTTTATCACTCAATCTCAGAGGATTCATGTAGCACCATGCTAAGGGTATGACCTACCCTCCTACTTTAGGCTCTACCTTTAGCTAGGGTGAGAGGACCCATTCTGTAGTCTGTAATTATGAGTGGGTGGATGTATCAACAATATTTGGAACTCTTTTATAGAGTAATTGAAAAATATCTCTGGTAAGAAATGGTCAATTAAGAAAAGGCTAACTCTCATGAGTTGTCACTTCTAGACTCTGTAAACATCTTCTAAACGGAGCTTAGACTACTAAAGACAGTAAGGAACTAGTTTTCTTTAGCATGTTGTTGGATTGATGAGGAAAGAATTAGTTAGTTTTGGATGCATCTAATTTCGGTAATTAAGCAAGATAAATTTTATTATACCATATTTTAGATAAACATCAATAAATTTTGGGAGATCTACCAAGTGCAAGATAAACATGCCCCAAATAGCTCACAATAATCCTTTAACTAGAAGATGTACACTCATGGAAGTCCAAGAGTACATGGTTTCACACAATATTTCAGGATTCAAACAAAAATGTTCATGCTAAATACTTAATAAAACATTAGAGATTAAAAATTTATCACGCCTAAGATACACTCAAAGACTTACAAGCAACATTTAACAAAGTGTAGACATAGTGATATTAAAATTGTTTATTACAAAAATGAAATGAAAGCTCTTCTCAACAGTAATTGCAATTTCAAAAATGCTACCAAAATGATAAAGTTTTGTGTGACTTAAAGGATCTCTAAAATAAGATTGCAATGGGAGCATGAATAACTATTTTATAGTATATCATCTTGATGGAATATACAACAATGCTCATGATTAACACAATTAGTTCAAGGATCATTAAATTTATCAACAAGGGAAAGTAGATCTACAGTCTTAGTGCTTGTCAATGGTTGTACACTTGCAACCATCTTGACATGAATAAATTTGAAGGCTCAAAGAAAGTAACAGGTTTCTCTGATGAGTTCTTGGGAAAATATTTTTCTTTTGTTTCTCATTTTCTTTGAACAATTTTTAGAAAATTTTAACCCCCTCTTTGTGTGATTTTCTTCACATTTATACCATTCTATCCACTCATTATATTTCTAAATTTCCCCCCAAAAGTATGAATATTAAAGGGAATATTCCCTTTACAAAATATTTTAAACAACATTATTATTTTGAAAATGCTTTGTTTAGTGTTTCCAAGTGTAAGATGTAACGCCCGCTAAAAACAACCCACTTGAGACGCAAGAAACAACCTAGGATTAGTTAGGAAAAATTATGGAATAATTTAAAAAAAAAAGAGTCTACAACCCGGTTATAAGGAAACAATCTGTCACAACAAGCTCTAGAACCATTCTAATCCTCTAGAACATACTTTTATTTTATTAATAATTATTAGAGGTCATAAGGTCCAAAATCTAGGGTTATAAGGTTCAATTAGGTTCGGAGGGTATCCACCATACCCACTCTCTAACACAATTAAAGTTTCAACTTGATTTTCTCACACTTAATGCATTAAAAATTACCTAAATCATTCCCATTGGACAGAAATTTCCTCACCTTTCCATTGATAAAAATAAGTCATCCTAACTCTCATATTTCTCAAGTTATGGGCCGGTGGGCCTTGGGGTGAAAATATTCCCAAGAGTGGGCTGCGGGCCGGGGTGAAAATTTACCCCAAGGGCGGTTTGGCAGTTACGGGGAGACTTTTGGAAAATTTCCCACATGGGGTGAAAAACTAACTTTGCACCCATGCACCCGTGGGTCCACAAGTCCACAATGGACACGTGGTGCCTCCCAAGCCAGTGCGGGAGGCGGGGTGGTGTGAGACGTTAGGGACATATTCCTATATGGGGCAAAAAACCAACATTGTGCCCATGAGTCCACAAGCCACAAGGGACATGTGGAATCACCTAAGACAATCCGGGAAAGAAGAGTGGTGTGGAAAAAATTATCTTAACGCCCCAAAGGGCTAAGAGGATAACAAGGACCCGTGCCTCTGCCGACACCACGCGATGCCACATGGTAGCTCCAGATTGGCATGAGGTTAGCGGGGACGGTGGGGAAAAATTGGAAAATCTTCCTAAAAAGTTCTGAAATGAAAAAGGACAAAAGGGACTTGCTCCATCTCGAATGCCTCGTGACACCATGTGGCCTCACTTGATTAGTTGCGGGCAAGTGGGAAAATTGGGAAATTTTTCCCAAAATTTTCAGGGAGCGCTAAGTTAAAAGTAGATCCGTCCCATCGTTGGCACCCCATGGTGCCATGTGGTAGATTTTGATTAGATGTGGGCTGTTGGGGTGGTGGAGAAAATTTGGAAAATTTTCCCAAAATTTTTTTCCTAAGCTCTAAGGGGTAAAATTCGGGCCGCATGGCCCGCCAAGGAAAATTTTCCCAATTTTTTTTTGATGCCAAGTGAAGGAAAAAATTCATAGGGCCATAAATTTTAATAAAGAGCTTGGTTTTGGGAAAATGAGGAATTTCTGGAAATATCTTGATATCTTCTTTCCTTAGATATCATTAATTTTTAATTTTGACAAGGTTTAAGGGGTCAATTTTATGAAAATGGCCTTGAGGATTTTACAATGTGAAGTAAATTTTAACTTGTGAGATTTATTCAATTTGATATTTTTCATTTCTCAACATGTCAAATAGACATGAGGACATGTTTTTATATGGATTTAAGGAAGTATTCAAGATTCAATTTGTCTAATAGATTTTCAATTTGAACATTTTCATTTCTTGATGGCAAAATGACTGCAAAACGGTTTGAGCCTGATTTTTCTAAGTTTTGAAATATTTCCTCTACATAATAAATAAGTGGGTGAATAATATGACATATTTACTTACACACTCAAACAAGCCCATAGCCCATAAGGACTGAAATTAAATTATGTAAGAAAAGTGCAATTACAACATTCAACTTGACTTGTAAAAATGCATAAAAAGGTCTAAATTTAACCCTCCAACCATAGGAAAGGTTGGTATGTAAATTTAAGAGGTATGGGAAAAGTTTAACTTGTCCCACAAGCCTCCAAAATTAGCCTCCAAGGACAAATTCGAATTTCCAAGAAGGTGGAGTGTTTCGGACTCAAAAGTTAACTTACAAATCACTTACAAGGCCACTTACACATTACTTACACATTCTTACAATACTTTAAAACATGACCAACAACTCTATTAATTACATTCTTATGACATATTTTATTTAATTAACTAAACAATATGATTACTCACAATATTTACACACTATTAAATAAATAATGAAAGGGTAAGTGCACCACATAAAGCACATGTAAAATTTAAACAAAAGCAAAAAATAAAAGAAAAACATAAAATCCCTTGGTCACATTTAAAGGTGATCCCCCCCATGGGAATCCCTAACACAAAAAACAAACACAAAAAAATTAGTTGCCATGGTGACCTTGTTGAATTCATCTTCAATTCCAATGTGGTTGGTCTCCAATCCCCGATGTTTGTTGTGATACTTTTAACCTGCAAAAATACAAATACCTCCTTCAGCCTCGTGGCCATATTAGAACATCCAAATGAATATAAATATAATTAAAATTCTAAAATCATCTAGATATATGAATCACAACACATCAAAGCAATCTAACAATTATCATTAACAACTATATCATTGTCAATTTTAATCTAATTTTCATTTTCTAGGTCTAATCAAAATATCCAATTTTTACAAGTCCGAACGACATCCATAATATAATTATGTCAAATAGTATATCAACATCAATATATAAAAGTGTCTCTAATAATCATCATGCATCGTATAAGAATCATAGTCAACAATAATCCATGACCAAATATCTAACATCATCTTCGAATCAAAACTATAATAATTTCCATAATATAGTCAACGGTGTCATGATTAGTATCAAAGGGGTAAAAGGGAAGTGGCCACTACATCCCCCCCCTTAGACTTGACTTCCTCTCGGAAGTCACTGGAACAAATGTGGGAACTAAACTCGTAACAAAGTAGCATCCTCCCATGTAGCTACGGTCTCATCATCATAGCTATCCCACTACACAGAAACCGATCAACCTCTCGCCTCGAAGGCCTGGGTCCTACGATCTAGGATGTGAATGGGATCCACCATCACCTACCTCTAAACTAGCACCTGCAATGATGTCCAATCTAACACATGAGAGGGATCTACAACATATATGATAAGAACTCAAACATGAGACACATCATGTATGCGAGACAAGCTAGGTGGCAAAGCTAGACGGTAGGACAAAGGGCCGATATGCTCCAAGATCTCAAAAGGACCCACGAATCTAGGAGCTAACTTAGAACCTTTTCCATAATGGATAGGGCTCTTATGTGGCCATGACACAAAGGAACACCTTCATGCCCACATCAAAACTACGGTCGGTCTTATGTTGATCTCGTGTACTTCTTCTACCTATCTTGTGCCTCCTATAGTCTTTGTCGATCAAAATCACCCATTGCTCCATGTTACGCAACAAAGATGGTCTAAGATAAATTTTTCCTCTATCCTATCCCAAAAATAGGTGTCTTGCACTCTCTAACATACAAATCCTAAAAAGGATCCATGCCTATAGAACTCGAAAAATATTATTGTAGGAAAATGCCACTATGTACAAGTACTCCTCCCATCTAGACTGCTGATCCATCACATACATACTGAGCATGTCCTCTGAAATATGATTCACCTGCTCAGTCTGTCCATCTGTCTTAGGGTGATATGTTGTTATGAAATCAATCTTCATCCCTAGGGCATGTTGCATGGTAGTTTGAAAATGGGAAGTGTACAAAGGATCACTATCACTAATGATCTTCCACGAATCTCGTGTAACTTGACAATCTCATCCAAGTATACCCATGCCCTTTGCCGCCAAGATGTCATGCCTCAAGCCTCCATCTCTGGAAACATAAATCCAACCTCTATGATTGAGAAGACCATTTGCCTCTAAATAAAAATCATCAAACTTCCCTTCGAGGGGTCTCGAGACTCGATGTCTGTTTAAAGCTGCAATGTATGAAGGCCGCATCAAGAGGAAGCTCTTTGAATAATCCTACTCTGCAAATCTGTGCTCACCTAGGTGTCCATAGCCACATGTCTCCATCTACTGAGGGCATTTTCCACCACATTATCCTTCCCTTTCACATGCTTTATCTCCATATCATACTCACAAAGCAACTCCATCCAACGTCACTGACGAGCATTGAGATTGGGTTGCGTGAAGAGGTGAGGAAGAATCAGGTGATCTGTCCTGAGTGTGAATATCTGACCAAGCAGAAAATGCCTCCACCGAACCAAAGCGTACACAACTACCGCAAGCTCAAGATCATGAGTCAAGTAATTAAGCTCGTAATATTTGAGCTTGTGACACTCAAAAGCCACTACTCTACCCTACTGCATCAACACACCTCTAAGACCTGCTAAAGAAGCATCCGTGTAAATGAAAAACTCACCTTGTGGATCCGACACTACAAGAATAGGTTCTCAGTAGTGAGGCATTCCTTTAGATTACTAAAGGCCTACTCACACCTATCTAAACAAACAAACTTCTTCCCTTTCCTTTGTAGGAAGTGATGGGGTGTGCAATCGGCGAAGTCTGAACAAATCTCCACTAGTAACTGTTAATCCCATGAAGTGTGCACCTCGGTCCACAAGTAGTGGGTGCTAGCTAATCCATAATAGCTCTAATCTTGGAAGGATCAATGGTGATACCTTCCCCAGAAATGATATGACCCAAATACTACACCTCCATCTAAAAGAATGCACACTTCTCTAAGTTCCCAAAAATTTATTGTTCCTAAAGACATTAAAGAACTTGGCAAAGGTACCCCTCATGCTCCTCACACGTACATGATTAAATCCAAATGTCATCAAGGAAGATGAGCATGAAGTGATCTAAGAAGGTCCTAAATACCCCATTCATCAAACTCATAAGCACTGCGGGGGCATTAGTCAAACAAAAAGGCACCACTATGAACTCATAGTGACCATATCTTGTATGGAAGGCAGTCTTATGAATGTCTACCTCTGAAATCCTTAGCTGATGGTAGCCTGACTTAAGATCAATCTTAGAGAAAACCATGGCTCCCTTCATCTGATCAAACAAATCATCAATGCATGGAAGGGGATAAGGATTCTTAATCATTACCTTATTTAGCTAGCGGTAATCAATACACAACCACAAGGATCCATCATTTTTCTTTACAAAAATCACTGGTGCACCCTAAGGGGATACACTAGGATGGATAAGGCCTTTCTCCAAAATTCCCTCAAGCTACAAGTTGAGCTCACGAGAGCTTTGGGGTGGTCATCCAATAAGGTGCTCGTGAGATAGGATCTTCTCCGGAACCAGGTCTATATGAAAAGCAATATCACGTGGGGTGGTAACCTCGGTAGTTCCCCTAGAAAGACATCTGCAAACTCTCTCAAAATGGAGTGATAATCTAGTGATAGTCCACTATACCAATCCTACGATCATCCCGATGTAATAACATACATCCGGCACCCGTCGTACACACCACTTAAGCTTCATAACAAAGATGTATGAATTGAGACGAGTCTCTTGACCCCTGAAATCACCAACTCAACTCCTAAATCATCTACAAAAGATTTAATCTTATGGTAAAAATTCACTCGGCCTTTTGTACAAACAACCAATCTATACCCAAGATGACTCTATATGAGCCCAAAGGAAGGATACAGAGATCCAAGGTAGTGGTGAAAGGTCCCAAATCCCCACACACTCCTTAACAAAGGAATCTACAAAGATGTTGGCTCCGAAGCCATCTCAACATCCCAACTATGACCCTACCTAACTTCCACCATCTGCATCACTCTACTAACGATAGTGCAATGAAAGAATCGAAGAACCCGAATTAAACAAGATGGAGGTAGGAATGCCACTAATGCTACCTATGGTCTCAATAATTATACTCTAATGCTCTTTTTGGTAGTTCTCGACCACTGCATACATCCTATGGTTGTGCCCCATATCACCAATAGTAGGATATGAGATTTTTGTCTTACCCTTGTTATTAGGGTTATGTGGGTAGTCTCTCCAAAAATGTCCAATAACACCACAACCAAAACAACCACTTGATCCTCTCCCATGTGTAATGTGAGTCTAGTCGATGCTACTACGGAGGTCTATGGTGTGGGTCCTAATGATCTGGTTGTGATATGCTGAGGTCTCTACTGGTAAGCTCCTACTAAGTGAGCTCTCTAGGCACCCGGTGTCCTGATGGGACCCCTAGGAGGAGGCCCCATACTCCATCCTCTCTGTGTATCAAATCTCTGTGGAGGTCTATAAGGTGGGTAGGACTACTGCTGCTATGACTAAGATCTAAAAGATGACTTTGTGCTTTGAACCTTTTCCACCATGAGAAAGAGTGCTGACCCCCTAGATATGCTATCCTACATCTCGTATGTGGCTCTGTACTCGATCTGTGGCTGTTGGGTCTTTCCCCAAGTCTCCTTTGCTATATAGGCCTTTTGGATGGCCTCAGCTAATATATGTGGATAATGGATCCACACTAATCCTCCAATGTATAGATTTAGGCCCCGAATGAACCTGTGGATCCACACCTTCTCATCCTACATGTAACCAACATATTGGAGTAGATTAAGAAATCTACTCTCATACTAAACCATTGTAAGAGATGCCTGTTGAAGGTCATATAACTCATCTATCCACTGTTGT
The DNA here is from genome assembly GCA_018340775.1 of Taxus wallichiana var. yunnanensis. Lineage (NCBI taxonomy): Eukaryota > Viridiplantae > Streptophyta > Pinopsida > Cupressales > Taxaceae > Taxus > Taxus wallichiana. The sequence continues at coordinate 104,184,135 of CM031237.1, forward strand.
ATGAACCTTTGTGACAAGTATCTATTCCCGAAACATTCCTCAAAGAGATCCCAGGTAATTGTCTCAGAATCAACATGGAGCTTCTACTCCTATGTCCTCCACCAGACACCAACCCCATCCCTCAGTAGATGGATCGTAACATGAGATGTCATGTTGCTATAACAAGGATAGAGCTTGAAGCATCCACTCAAGCTCACCAAACAGGCCTCTACTTGAAATCCACCTATGTCACTAGAATAATGTGATGGTGAAGCTTGGGATCTCACGATGTGATCTGGTTGTGGTCGATGGCCTCTAGGTCTCTTTGCATGCTTATCCCTAAGCCTAGGACTCCGAGACCTCTCTCTATTTCCTGAAACTTGGTCACCTTGTCCCCTCTTTGGTGACTCTACTCTAGCTAAATCTACATGGGAGTTCTCTCCTCCATGTTCCTCGTTGGATCGAGGAGATACGACTCTCAATGGAAGGGATTCTATCATGTATAGCTACATGTTGTCCTACTGATCCTCCACGTAAAGTGGCATTAACCTCTAAAGAGTCGCTGTGAAATATGGGGTAGGATGGCTGCTTTATAGCATGATCTGGTGATGGTAAGTGTGGGTATATTTGAAAATACCCCTCGTCCTATCTGCGCCTCCTGCACACACCAAGGAGAGAGTTAGTTCATCTTTCTAAGTTTTATTTAGTTTCCATATTTACTAAAATATGTAATTTCTAAACTAAGTTGTTTTCTAGATTTAAAAGTGTGATAGGTTTAAGTTTCATGTCTCAATTTTTCTAGTGTGCTAAATGGTCCAAGAATTTGAACCATTTCTCTGATACCAAGTGTAACACCCGCTACAAACAACCCACTTGAGACCCAAGAAACAACCTAGGATTAGTTAGGAAAAATTATGGAATATATATATTTTTAAAGAGTCTACAACACAGTTCTACAAGGCAATAGTTGTCGTAATAAGTTCGAGAACCATTCTAATCCACTAGAACATACTTTTCTTTTATTAACAATTATTATAGGTCATAAGGTCCAAAATCTAGGATTATAAGGTTCAATTAGGTTCAGAGGATAAATCTTCACCATACCCACTCTCTAACATGCTTAAAGTTTCAACTTGAGTTTTCTCATACTTAACACATTCAAAAATTTCCTAAATCATTCCCATTGAATAGGAAATTTCCTCACCTTTCCATTTATATAAAGATGTCCTCCTAACTCCTCATATTTCTCAAGTTATGGGCCGGTGGGCCTTGGGGTGAAAATATTCCCCAAGAGTGGGCCTGCAGGCCTAGGGGTGAAATTTTGCCCCAAGGGCGGTTTGGAGGGCCGCAGTGAGAACTTTGGAAAATTTCCTACACGGGTTGAAAAACTAACTTTACACCCGAGGCACCCATGGGTCCACAAGTCCACAAGGGACACATGGCACCTCCCAAGCTTGATGGGGAGAGTGAGGCGGCGGGAGACGTTTGGAACAAATTCTGCTCGGGGGAAAAAAACCAACATTGTGCCCATGAGTCCGCAAGCCACAAGGGAAATGTGGCATCACCCAAGCCAATGCGAGGAAAGTGGAGTGGTAGAGAGAAAATTCTCTTAATGCCCCGAAGGGCTAAGAGGATAACAAGGACCCATGCCTCTGCTGACACCACGCGATGCTACGTGGTAGCTCCGGATTGGCTGCGGGCCAGCAGAACGGTGGGGAAAACTTGGAAAATTTTCCCAAAATTTTCTAAAACCTAAAAGGACAAAAGGGACTCACTCCACCACTAACGTCTCGTGACGCCATGTGACATCACACGATTGGTCGTAAGGTGATGGGGAAAATTTGGAAAATTTTCCCAAAAGTTTTCGGGAGTGCTAAGTTAAAAGGAGATCCATCCCACCACTGGTACCACGTGGCAGCCTATGATTGGCTATGGGCTGGTGGGGAAAATTTGGAAATTTTTCCCAAAATTTTTCTTAAGCTCTAAAGGAAAATTTGGGCTGCGAGCATGCATGCGAGAAATTTTACCAATTTTTTTATGCCAAGTGAAGGAAAAATTTGAGAGGGCCTTAGATTTTAATAAAGAGCTCAGTTTTGGAAAAACAAGGAAGTTTTGGAAATAAATCGATGTCCTCTTTGCATAGAGATCATTAATTTTTGATTTTGATAAGGTTTAAGGGGTAAATTTTAAGAAAACGGCTGTAGGCTTTTATAGTGTGAACTGGTAAATTTTAACTTGTGAGATTTATTCAATTTGATCTTCTTCCTCTCTCAACATGTCAAATAGACATGGGGAAATGTTCTTAGATGGATTTAAGGAAGGATTCAAGATTCAATTTGTCTAATAGATTTGTAATTTGAACATTTTCATTTCTTGATAGCAAAATGACTGCAAAACGGTTTGAGCCCAATTTTGCCAAGTTTTGAAATATTTCCTCTAAGTGTCTTTGTCTAATTGGATTTTTTAGGGCCTACTACTTCAATTTAATCATTTAATTTGTTATTTTATTGTTACAGGTTTGAATTGTGCATTTTTTTGTTTTGATAATTACCAGTTTGAAATTACAAAAAAAGCAGGATCAAATTTTAATGGTTCTATTTGCCACTTTCTTCTTCCAAGTATTTAGAATACGTTCCAATTCCAATCTAACACATTAGTTGATTTAATCAAACCATTCAAAAGCCAAAATACAATTCTGATTTCCAGTCTTAACATTTTTCAAGGAGAATAGAGCATTATATTTTTCCTCACATGCATTTCTTCTTTTCAACAAAGATTTCAAACACAATAGATGATCAATCTCAATACAACAATACAGATTGAAAAAGGTAATACAATCCTTTATTGATTCCAAAATACAACATTACAACCTTTCTTCTTTTATTCCTTCCAAAACATATATTATATACAGAACAAAATAATACATTTTCTTCTCACGTGTTTCACTTTACCACTTTTCAAATAGGGATTTCATAGTGATTGCAAAACACAGATTTCCAATGGAATAACAACATATTGACAAGACAAAACCATTTCCATTAATTTAAATGAACTCTTACAACTTCCTTTCCATTTGGTTTTAAAATGAAACATACAAAAACACATATCATTCTTTCACATTCTTTCCAAAACATAATACGAGTATAACTCTTTTACATTTCAAATTTCCACTTTGCAATCGGTACAAAATATTTCCATTACAAAAATTTACAAGTTCATCCACTTCAAGTGGGAAAGGTTACAATGAGATTTCATTTCACAAGGGACTGTCAAACTATCTTTTCTTAGCTCCAAACAACAACATGCATACTCCTCATTCTTCCAATTTGATCACAATAGGAGTAGGGGAAAGGCAATGCTCTCCACCTAACCAAGACATCCAATGAAGAGGAGAAGCCATCCTTCTTCATTGGCCCCCAAGCCCCAACCACAAAGCAATAAAATATGTGATCCAACTCATGGCAACAACAAGCTTCCACAAACATACAAGCAACATTTTCATAAAGAAACACAGTCCCAAACAGAATGTAGTTTACAACTACATTAAAACATGAAAAACAATACAAAGGCTTCATCAAGCAAGCCAAAGGAGAAAGAAGCTATGGGGATGCTTCTTATGCCTCCTAAAGGGGAAAATGGGTATCACTACCTGAGAACAACCCACCAATATATATATATATATATATATATATATATATATATATATATATATATATATATATATATATATATATTCAAACCTTGTCATGACCTTATGCCTCCCCAAGTTCCTCTTATGACACCCTATAATGAGTAAAGAAATGCAAGTTATTTCTTTGTAAGGTGGAACCCAACTTCCTCCACCCTTATACCTCCCTAAAACACACTTGTGCCTCCCACAAAATAACCCCATAGTCTTCTCCTACACCATTCCTAGTCCATCTACCCAACAACCCACAATATATACCAAAACATTCACACAAGAACATTTACATATATACAAGAAGAGAATTTCAAGAGCCAAGCTCCTACCTCTCCATGATGGATTTGTTGCAAGTTCCAAAACAAAAATCTTTATCCCAACGTAAGCAATCCAAAACATCCAAGCATAAGCATGCAACAATCTTCCAAAAATCTCCAAGCAAGAGCTCCGAAAACAACAAGAAAATTAGCCCCAAAATGAAGTCTCCAAAAGTGAAGCAACCCAAAACAAGGCAAAAAATTTGAATTTTATAGAAGAAGGAAGAGAAGAGGATGAGGTGGATCCATGTAGGATGTCACATCACACATCCTCAACCCCAACCCCCACAAGTGAACTTCATTCTCAATGCATAATAACTAAGTGGGTGAATAATATGAAAGATTTACTTACACACTCAAACAAGCCCATACCCCATAAGGACTGAAATTAAATTATGTAAAAAAATGTAATTACAACATTCAACTTGTCTTGTAAAAATTCATAAAAGGTCTAAATTTAACCCTCCAACCATATGCAAGGTTGGTATGTAAATTTAATAGGTATGGGACAAGTTTAACTTGTCCCACAAGCCTCAAGGAAAAATTTGAATTTCCAAGAAGGTGGAGTGTTTCACACTCAAAATTTAACTTACACATCACTTACAAGGTCACTTACACATTCTTACAACACTTTAAAACATGGCCAACAACTCTATTAATTACATTCTTATGACATCTTTTAATTAATTAACTAAACAATATGATTACTCACAATATTTACACACCATTAAATAAATAATGAAAGGGTAAGTGCACCACATAAAACACATGCAAAAATTAAACAAAAGGGACCAAATAAAAGAAAAACATAAAATCCCTTAGTCACATTTAAAGGTGATCCCCCATGGGAATCCCTAACACAAAAAAACACACACAAACAAAACTAGTTGCCATGGTGACCTTGTTGAATTCATCTATAATTCCAATGTGGTTGGTCTCCAATCCCCCGATGTTTGTTGTGATATTTTTAACCTACAAAAATACAAATACCTCCTTCGGCCTTGTGGCCATATCAGAACATCCAAATGAATATAAATATAATTTAAAATTCCAAAATCATCTAGATATATAAATCACAACACATCAAAGCAATCTAACAATTATCATTAACAACTATATCATCATCAATTTTAATCTAATTTTCATTTTCTAGGTCTAATCAAAATATCCAATTATTACAAGTCAAACGACATCCATAATATAACCATGTCAAACAGTATATCAACATCAATATATAAAAGTGTCTCTAATAATCATCATGCATCATATAAGAATCAAAGTCAACAATAATCCATGACCAAATATCTAACATCATACTGAATCAAAACTATAATAATGTCCATAATATAGTCAACAATGTCATGATTAGTATCAAAAGGGGTCAAAGGGAAGTGGGAAATACATAAGAATTATGATCCTTTTTCAATTTTTGTGTTTGTGTATGACTCGGGTATACCATGCCATCAGTTTTGGCCAATTATTTAATTTTTCTTTTCACTTGGTGATTAGATAGTCACTTTTGATGATCTTTGAGCACTTCTAGGTGATCGATATGATAGATACTCTTATCTACTTTCCAAGAATCATCTTGGGTTTTGTGCACTTATTTTTCATGTCTTTTATGCTTAATCATCACACTTTCATTAGTTCTTCTCACTCATAATTCATTTCAACTCTTAATATTTCTTCATGTGAGTGAGAAAAATATTCCTTCATCTAATGGGAACAATTTATCTCAACTAAATTAATATGCACCATTCTTACTATAAAACTCAGTTCTACCCTCTCACCAATATGCATTTCTTTCCCTATCTTGAAGGTAAATAACTTTTTCATAGTTCTTAGCAGAAAATAGCAAAGATTCTTGTGGTAATCAGTTTGAAAGAGATTCCTTTAGAAGATTCAAACCAAATGTTTGACTTACATCATCCGAGATGAATCCTTTTTCAAAGATTTGTTTGATATATCACAGCAAGGGGATACTAGACGACCTTTGACTTATCGATAGGTTCAGCTTGGACTCCTCCCGAGGTTACTCGAGAATTAGACATGTCTTCTTAGCATTTCAATCCATGTATTTTCCTCTTTTTCAATGGGAACATCAGAAGGCTCCTTAAGACTTGAAGAGATTCTGGATTTAAAGGAGGCCTCAAGTGTCTAGGAAGACTAATTTTTAGTGTCCCTTTTTATGCAATGAAGAACTTGTGTTGAAGGAGATCGCAAAGAGTTTTATATGTTGTATGAAAATTCTTCTATTAATACGATGCCTTGCATTTCTCATAAAATAAATGAACTGGATCGAAGGATTATTTCTCTAGAGAAAGGTTAGGAAGGATCCATGCCATCATAACCATTCAAAATACCAGTACCATCTTTAGGTAAGAGAAGGGGTGAGTCAAGCTCCCAACCCCCAATTATCATTTTGGATGGAGAAGAAGAAATGTCTTTATCTACTTGTCACTCTAGAGTGGAAATTTATTCTATCCAGAGACAACAGGGGAAGGTTTGTTGTTCGGTCTTCCACCGTTTTAGTGCATTGTGATCCTTCTTGAGCATGAATTCTCATGGCCTTGGTGGTTCCTTCTCCAAGAAAATTTCCACCCCTCACCTGTGAGGAGATGGAAGGCTGAATCTAGCTCAAGATCTCTTGTTCCACCTAGACCCCATGGTGCGAGTTCTTTCTCTTACAACCACTCCAAAAGTTCCTTCTTAGTCTATTCTTAGTAATTCTACTCTTTAAAAATGAAAAGGGTAGGCGAAATTATTCACGAGTGGTTCAGATCTTCTAGACTAGGTGTCTTGCTATCAAAATAAAATTGAGCTAGAAAATATCATGAACAATCCCAGAATGACTCTTGATTCATTAGGTGATATGGGGATATCCCGAGGATCTAGCGGGGTCTATTTTATTTTTCCAAATAACAAAGGGCTCAAATGAATTCATGTTGAAAAAGAATAAAGCTGTTAAACAAACTCCCTCTCTTTGGGGGAAATTTCAAAGGAGTAAATGACATCTAAACATTGTTTTTCCTTGGTGTCTTTACTTTCAAACATGTATGCCACCTTCTTGTTCATGGGCTGATGCCCATATAGAACAACATTTTGTCCCTTTTAACATGCAAAAATTAAAAACATCTCAATAGTTTATATGATTTTACAAATGGACATAAAATTTCATATAAGAAATATAAAAATCTAATGCATTATATAAAATTAAAATTGATATTAGAGAACAAAGAGTTTCAAAGTAATATTCATCCTTCATGAAACAAAAATATCAAATAAAACACTAGTCACAAATGAAATATGGAAAGAAGATACAATTTTAAGAATGACAAGCCTAAGTTTGTTCATCATCTTTTATTTCTGCACCCTTTTCTTCTTCAGTTTCCTCTCCTACTTCTTCTTCTTCTAGAAACCTTGCCACATATGCATCATATCTTTGAAAAAGATCATTGATTTCTTCTTCATCTAGTCTTGTATGGTGTTGGAAGATCAATTTTTGTATTACTATTGCATCCCCACAATAGCCCATATTTTTCTTGTTTTTCAGTGGCTTGGCTTTTAGCTCTATAATTTTGTTCTCAATTTTTCTCATTGTTTTAATAACTTCATAGGAGAAATTGTCTTTCTAGATGTTTTTCTCAAAAGAGATGAACAAGAAATAAATTTTTAGATCACCATATCTCTTCTTGAATTTTTCAAAAACCATATCTTCAAGTTTTAAATCAATGGCATCTAAAGTATCATCGACCCATTTCCTTTTAACTTCTATTTTTTCTTTGATCCCATTCAAAATCTCCACCCTAATATTTGTTAATTCCTCCATAGCATGTTGAGTTCCTTTGAATTATTTAGCACAATCCCTTATTTTTCAACCAATTCATCACTAAGTTGAGTTATGCGGTCCATCTTGGGAAAAATTCCCTCAAAGTAGAAGATTTCATTATCACATTGCTCAATTATTTCATCAATTTCATTAAGCCTATTCTTGAGTTCTTCATACTTTGTCCTAGCTTCTTCGATTTCTTCTTTTCATTTTTTTTCAACTTCTCGACCCATGTTTCCACAACCTGAACCTTCTTAACAACCTTATCAATATTTTCCATTCCTTCAGGGTTATTTGAGAGGTACTTGCTTGAATTTGACTATACTACCCAATTAATTGTTACAAACTAGAACTCAAAGCTTTGAATTGTTCTTTCAATTATTTTTTAGTTATCCTATCCTCATCAACCTTTTATAACAAGTCACTTACTACCTCTGATACTCCCTATTCTAATTAATCTCTTGAAATCTTTCCTAAGGGAATAAGTTGAACATTGTAGTCACTATTTATTATATTATCTCTAGTTTTTCCTTCGTGAGGGATTGCCACTTCTAAAGTTTTAGATCTAATTGGATAAGTACGATTCTTGGTAAGAACCCTAGATTTTTTTGAGGTTGTCACTGGTTTTAGAAAAGACAGAGCTACGAGATCTATGGCCTCAACAAGGATACTTTTTTCTTCTTAATCAACTCCCCTATCCATCCCTTTGTAAGACTTGTCCCAAATTTTGTTTCTTGCAATTCTTGTTGGGGTTTTCGGGAAAACCACTAGCTCGCTTGGACATCTCTTATTCACCTTGGATTACTGATTCTACCTTCTTTTCATGATATGGTTCTATGGTTATTTATTTTCTCTCACTCTGTAGTGGCATTTCCCCTTATTGTCTTCCTTCTTTGTCTTGAGTTTGGGATTGATCATATTTTTTTACTTACGTCACTAATTAGGGAATGTTATTTTCTTATTTCTTCTACGATGCAATGTTAAACCAATATTTCCCTTGGAAATTTCTTGAACTAATATCTCGCTTGCAGGCTCTCCTTTTCCTTCCAATATTTCCACCTTCTTTAGAGACTATTGGGTTGACACATCATCATCCTTTTTCTCTATTGATATATCAGGTTGTGTCATGGTGGATTGTCTTCCCAATGTTGGTTCCCTATTCTCACCCAAAATATTTACATCCATACCAACAATAACTTCATCCCTAGTAGTTACATCTTGTGCAACCTCTACTATATTTTCATCTATAGATTTCCCTATTTGAGATGGCTCACTATCATTAGTGGCCTTGATATCATGGGAAGAATATTATTTCAATAATATATCAGTACTTACACCCTTTTCACTAGGAATATTTGGTTTATTTTGATCTAAAGCCACACGATCTTGAGAGGAAACTTCTGACACTTGAATTTTGATTTCATTGGTTAGCACATGAGTAATTTTTCCATTTCTTCACTCATTTGAAGATCACTTACGTTAATTTCTATTTGTTCATCGAAGTAAATATGTCAAATGCATCCAATGTGGAAAATTCCTCACCAATATCAACATCCATTATCTCTACCTGAGCCTTTGTTGACTCTCACAATTGTTCAAATAAAGGTATATTCACATTTTCAACTGACATGGTTTCAGATGTTTTCATACCTTAATCCAAGACTTCACTATCTATTGGATTAAATAAGACATTGCCTTGAGTTGTTTGTTCCTGAGTGTTCCCAATTGTCACTCCTTCTGAAGATAAAGGTGAAAATAAAGGCATTGGCTTCCCAACATGTGGCACTGATCCTACATGTCATACCTGGAAAACATGAATTCTTTCTTATTCGGGGGATTAATCACTACATCCCTATGCTTATGTTTCTTGGGTGTATGAGCAATGTCTCTCACTAGGATTGGCTTGTACACAATTTTGTGTCTTTTATGTGCCCTTTAAAACATCTTAAGGTCTGGTGTTGTTCTTATTTCTAATTTATGTGGCTTGGATTATGACTGGCCACTTTCTATGGCCCCACTCATCAACTTATTAGCATTGTGGGGTTTTGGAAAAACAACTGAAGGAGTCCTATGAGTAGCCATACCATTCCCTTTTGCTTGAAGTGGTAATACAAAGGTGACAAGAGAATTATCCATAGATTTCAGAAGAATTTCCTTAGTCTTTTGTCTTAGAGTAGGCATAGAAGTACTAGTCCCACTATTAGTAGAAGTCCGTTCATATATAATCTTTGAAGTAGGCCTTCTGAAGGAAATTGAGGAGATTTTCCTCCCAAGGGATCCATTCTGTCAACTCCTTATTCCAGGGGAGGAAGTTCATCTCTTAATTTTCCCAAATCCCTGAAATTATTAAGAACTCTTGTGCTTTGAATTGATAAATCAATGTTCTTCTGGGCTAACCAATTTATTGTTCTCCTCATTACATCAGTTATCCGGGTATATGAATCATCTTATTCCTCTTCATTCCAATTTAAAGGGGCTATCGGTTATCCCTCCACATTTTGATCAAGATAGTATTTACTCATAATATATATGAATCATCCACAATTCCCTCAAGGATAACAACAATCTTGAAGTCTTTAATTTGGGTAAGGGTCATTCTTGAGAAGTCTCTTAGCTTTGACCTCATCATTAACCAATATCACATTCCATTTCCAATTAACCAACTGTAATTGGGGAAAATATCATGCATTTGGCATTTTTTAAAGTCATCACATGGAAAGAGGTTAGGGAAACTTCATGTGGCCTAAAATATTATAAATCAAATAAGTCATCATGTAAAATTCCAATTCTGTAGCATCACTCATCTCTATTTTTTTCTACCAGTGTAACCATGTGGTCATGAAGTGCTTCTGCAATGAAGGTTACCCAGAAAATGCTCCCTTTCTTCTCCAAAACTATCCACATATAGGTGCACATCCATTCCTTGAACTCATTTGTGGTCTCCAACCTAGCCATTCAACTCAACAATATAATCACATCCTTTGCTTCTTCATCAAATTGTGCCCCAAGTAATATTTTACGGATTTTAGTGGTTGCATTTTTGTTTACTAAGAGCCATTTGGTATTTATGAGCATGGCTTAATCCTTTTCTTGACCTCATAATATCTTAAGGCTAAACCAATACCCAAGGTTATTGGATTTCTTATTACAAGAAATTTTAACATGATTCGATGGCCGCAAGAATCAAAGTCAACATTGCCTCACCACTTCCATCTAGTACTTCCCTCTTTTTTGGGTTGTAATTCATAGTACAAAGCCATACTAATTTTGGGTAGTGTACTGAGGGTGGAATAACACCAGCTAAATCAATATCGACATCTTGAATTGCTTTCATGGATTCGCTCTTTTTAGGGCTATTCAATATTTGTAGAAACTCTTTTAAGTTGGCATTCATTAAATTTGTGTCTGTGATTTTATCTAGATCACTAGTGATTCCAGACGCAACCAAAAACTCAAACGACATGGTTTTCATATTTAATGCCCTAGTTTTACTTCAAATTTCCTTTCCAATGAAATAAGAGTACAAGAGTTCCTTAGTTCTCACCAATTTTAACATGAATACCAATGCACTTCAAATTTGATTTGAAATAATTTCAATCTCTAATCCTCAATCCGAGCTCCACAATCAATTTCATGTTGTTCCTTAATGAAATTTGCTAATAATGGCATCTAGATCTCAAAAAATGATATCAAAAATATCAATGCGTTTGAAGACTTCAAAATTCCTCCTTGATTTGTGTGAAAACACATTGATGGTGATAGACATTAATGCGTTGCATCATGGTCATCCATTTCACTTTTCCCAATTTTAAATATGATTTGTCCACATGGAATAGCCTTATGTAATGCGGGCTTGGGAAACTCTTCATACTTTTGCTTTGTGTCATAAATGCATACACATTTAACTATTTGACCCACTGCATGCTTTTGAATTTCATCCTGAGGTTGACACATGGTTACATTTTAACTATGGCGGAGCTGCGAGATCTTTCTGAATATTTTTCTCTTTCTCATTTGAGCCCAAAGTTACCAATTTTCTTTGATGACTGCTTCCCCATTCCTTGCATGAGAAAGAGCCACATGTCCTTGGCGAGGCCTTAGGAGCTTCTTTGAACTTTTATACTTTATTATCTTAGTGTGTAGAAATACAACCATGCCCCAATTCCCCACATTCAACCTATTTGTGACAAGTGTATTTCCTCGGAGGTGAAGTAAATTTCATTTTTGCACCTTTTGACTGCAAATATTCAAAGGAATATTCATGAGGCCTTGGGGCTTAATTTAAAAAAATTTAATGCTATAAAATTGTTACAATTTTGTAACTTAAACCCGTTGTACCACAAACAATTGGAAAATTCCACGTATCATCGAGTGGTGGAGCCAAATATGAAATTTACAATATGATCAGGGAATAGTGTATAGAGGTAATTTTTTCGATTTAAAACTGATTCAAGATCAGTTTTTTGTAGGGATTTTCAAGAACAACATGTCTAACATGATCCTCAACCAAAAAGAGGAATAACAACCTACACACGGGATTTTCAAATGAATTTAACATGACTGTAACTTTTGAACTCACACTTCTCATGGGAAAAAGAAAATGTTAAACTTTTTAAATGTATTTTCCAAAAAAATGGGTGACATTATTTGAGCACCAACAACTTACTTGGAAGATGTGGGGTTGTTGGGTTGTGTGTATTTTTGTGAAAATTTTTGTGGGTATTATCTTGTTTTCTTGACATGAATATTCTTATGGTTGTTTGGGCTTGATAAGAAAGTAAATAAAATTTTGGAATGGAACTTTTCTTTTTACACAAATATTCTACTACAAAATTGATATTTTATTACTCAGTGAACATTAGCATTGAATGTATAAATGCATAAAAATACTCAAGATAAACTATGGTGTTGGTTTTACTTGTCTTCATTTGGGTATTAAAATTTTTCTTCACATGAATTCCAAGAGAACCTCATAGTTATGATATTCATGATTTTTATGACTTGTTATTTTTACGATAAAATGGTATGGCTTATTTTGATTTAATGTAACACCGAATATTAAGTTGTTGGTTCTTATTGCTTGGAGAAAAACTAGTGAATATATTTTTAAGTTTGTAATATGAAAGGATTGTGTACTAACTTGTTGCATGAAAAAAAGCAACGGAAAGTGAAGTGTTTGTTTAAGATTATAAATGCAAGTAATCCTTTATGAAGGAACTTTTTGGAAAATGTTGTTGAACTAAAATACAATGCTGAAATTCAGCTAGGTAAGGCTTCATTTTTAATGCTATTAGTTCCTTTATTTTTATTTATCTGAGATGCTTTGACTCGAAGGGCTAGATCACTTGATCCATGTACTTTATTTTGAATATCTTGTTTCCTTATGTGGTTTAAATTAGATTATAATGATTTCTAGAAAATTTTAAAAGTGGAAAATACAAGGGGAAACTCGGTGAATTTTTTCCAAAATTCTATACTTAGTCATTTTTATGGACTTAAAATAAATGGTTGACCTTCTTGGTATGAGAATTTAACTGCATAGATGTGGGATGTAAAACAAAATGATTTCCTTAAATTTTGGATGGTGTTATGTGTGTAAGATAGTGGATTCGACACGAGTCGAGATCCCAAATATTTTCTGTTGCATATCTTGCGATTGAGGAAGCGAGAGGAATGTATGCAAAGTGGTCCTTTGGGAATGCTTCACATATATTCCCCATGCCTCTTTCATCAATAGCTATGGGATTGATGGTAGATTCTAGTTTCCTAACTATTGCAGATGCACTATCCTTGCAATGATTTAATTAAGTTAGTTATGAAGATTAATCTTCTTATTTTTCAAAAAATTAGTAGGGCATGTAGATTGACTTCTTCCAGTTCTTTGAACTGACACCCCAAACAAAACAGTGTCACAGGTTTAGTAAAGTTGATTGGATCATCTCACTCTAGTTTGTGGAGATCGAGCGTTAGAATGGATGTTTTATTTATGGATCTTTGATCCTTATATAGTTGTACTTATGAATAAATTTAATTGCTTAGGGTAGATTGTACTTTGCAATAGTTCTTAAGAGGATGATATTTGTTACATATTAATGAATGGGCTGATTTATTTATGTATAAATAATTGTCGAACTTGGGCTTTGGGAAAATGAACGATGTAATGGATAAAGTTAAGGAATCATATAGTTAAGTATCTTTTTCCTTAAATGATTACCATTATGAAACTATAGGTACATCTCCTACCTAGTAGCTTTCCAATATTGAAAAGAATTAAATTGGAAAATGGAAGGTATGTAATTTGAGATATGGAACTATGAATATGAAGGGAAAATAAAAGATGTAGTCTTATCTCATTAAGGGACTTAAGGTTCCTCATACTCTTTTTCCTAATGAATAAATTGGATTTGGGTTAAGTTTATAAGTTATGCTCAATGTTAGGTGACTTTCTACTTCCTTATTGAGTTATAATTGTTCAAGAAATAAGGATCAAAAAGTATGTATAAAATTGAGTTAAAATGGAGTAACTAGTGAAACAATATCTAAATCTGAACTTGAGAAATAATTTAATCAATCCTTAACTTCATTACGAGTTTAATAAATGAAAGAAATCTAGCCAATGAATTGAATGAATAGAGCATGCCCAAGCATTCTTCTCAATTTGGACTTCTATCTAATTTAAGGGTATAATGGTTTAACCATGTAAGGGATGTAATAGCCATATGCAAGAAATGATTTTAATCCATTTTAAGACTTAGGAGAATCTAAGATTTTAATTCTTATCATCGACTTAAATGGTTTATAATTCTTCCTTGGTAACTTATCAGATTCAAGCCTATTCGGTCATAGTTGAAGAAACCTTAACTAGTAACATGATAAACTTATCTAGAAAATATAGTTACTACTTATAAGACATAAGATATTATACAAGAGGTTATCATGCTCCGCATTGCAAATAAAGGTTACCTTAAGTAGGTATTACCTAGATTTAAAGAAGATAAGAACTAGATTGTGTTCTATAAATGAAAATATCACCTCGAATAAGTGGATATAAAATCTAGATAAACTATGGCTGACTAAATGAGATTAGTAGGACCTAATGGAAAACTTGACTAAGGTATTAATACAATATTTTCTATCATAATTCCTAGAATGAATGAATGGGGCAATGGGGTGATAATCACTTCGAGACCTCACCCTTCCAAACCAAGGTAGTAAAACACTTTTTCTAAAATTCGATAAGTAGTAAATTATACATGAGTGTTTTTAAATTAGCAGAAACCAAACTATCAATACATAATGTAGGCTGCCCAAAAGTAGCCCATCAAATTCCTAATACAAAATTTATTAAGCAGTGGATATGCCTCCCATGGGTAACCAACAACGAGAATTGTGGGTTCCTTGAAATTACGTAAATGAACTTGTTATGAACTAAATAAGTTTTAAATAGGTTCAACTACCTAAGCTTAATGAATCTAGATAACTATGATGAGATGATAGTGAGGTGATGGGAAGACAAGTTAGACTGTTGTGCACTTGTCTACTCTAAGTGTACATAGTACAACTAAGAAACTTTGGCCAAATTAATGTACTTGTTGGGTACATTGTCTAATCACCATGATTCCTCAATCCCAAAGTGTAGGATATAGGATGGGGTTACTACGTGACCCTAGGTAGACACTAGAGGATCAATCACCAATTCTCACTATAGAAATGTGGTAAAACTAGCAAGGCTAAATATGAACATTCATAGAATGTTAAAGGGTGATCATGGAGATCAGGGATACTTAACCCTTATAGTTGCACAAGGTTTATCACTACATTATATGATGGATTAAATAATTATGACATGCTGCATAAAATATCCTTAGCTAGTTACTTGATTAAATTATGTAGAGGAATGTCTGCTCATTGCTGATTTATTTTGACTTGTTGCATTAACTAGTTGTAGCTAGTAATCTGATTTGTAAATGCAGAGGAATGTCATAATGTTGTTTAAAACAAATCCTACTATTTTGAGTGTCAGATTTTAGTTTGTTACATCTTACATGTTTTCACTCTCATAAAATATCTAGGGTGGCTTTGGTCAGCTTACATATTCAATTGAAAATTAATAGATAATGATTATACATTTCAAAACCCTTCTTGTATTACTCGGTTCAAGAACATAGTTTTAAAGTAAGTTATTCAAGTTCATTTCTTTTCTAATACTTCATGGATAAAACCCATATAAGTAACTCCATTACTCTCTCTCGACATCCTTCATAACCTCTCATGCCAAAAACATTCATAAACCATTCAAACAAATAGTTTTAAAGATATCAAAGACCCTTCTTATCTTTGTATGGTATAGTCACGATTTCTTCCCCACATGCATAATTTTAAGGCTTTTTTACATTGCAAACTCCTTCATATAATTTATGTGTTTTATTAGATCCTTTCCCTTAACATGTATCACAACCACTCATCTTTTCAACGTGAACTTGAACTAATAATCACAATTAGCATATTTGTAGAAGATATATAGTCGTATATTTAAGAAGCCAATGTATTATCAAATTTATGAGAAGAATATGGTTCCTTGAGCCTTTATGGATTGTTATAGATATTAAATTTAATCACAATCCTCCTCATCACTCTCATACCCTTCAAAATTTGAATAAATTTCCATAAAAAAGGAATATTGAGGAGTTAGTTAGGGTTTAAACCACTAACTCCCCTAGGATTATCTGAATCAAGTGAGTTAAAGCCCTAGTTTAGTCCATGAGAGCATGTATGAGGTGTGACAAAGTATCATTACTCCATCTAACTCATTTATTACCCTATTACTAATACCTAGGATTAAAAACTACAAACTAAAAATTTGAAATCTCAAATTTGAGGTTTTAGATGGAAATGTCGTATTACAAACAAAATGACTCCAAATGGATTATCTTCATCACACAAACCTCCAAATAGACTCTTGACACTCCTAAATAGCCTTAACAAGAAAAAATTATCTATTTATAAGTATGCTCCTGTAATTTCAAAAAACAGGGATGGTAGCCTGTGAATTATATTAATGTGAAATCAACCATTTACATTTGTATGAGCTGTAATACTTATAGGCATTGTACAGCTGAATACATACACGGAGATATGTTGCACAGGTGCAACAATAAACTATTTCACACAAGCTTCCAAAAAAGTAATCTGGGAAGCATAACTAATATAAAATACAACCAAACAATTATATTGTTAAAACAATATAACAACACCCGTATTGTTTGAATACAAACAATAAGATGGTTATAATTAATTATAACCATATAAACAATAAATACTCTAATTATTATGCAATGCATAATTAATATAATAATTAACCTAACATTTCCCCCCTTAATTGTGCATTGTCTCAAGGGATGAGGAGAGGAATTATTTGAACAACTTGAACTTGTCACATGCAAGTGACTTTGTGAATATATCTACCCATTGTTCAATTGTTGGAAAAAATTGATGTTGGATGTTATGCTTCAACAAATCTCACGTATGAAATAAACACTGTACCTCAACGTGCTTTGTTCTTTCATGAAACACTTTGGATTACGAACAAGTTTTAGAACACCTTCATTGTCAATATACATGGTGGTCGGTTTGTCTAGTGGTATTCCAAGTCCTTATAGTACGCGCGTAGCCAAATTGCTTCACAGATGGCTTCTCTGCGAGAATGATACTCGACTTCTATGGAATATTGAGAAACAAAGTGTTGTTTCTTTCTTCCTATGAACCCATTTGTAAAGCATGGCGTGTCCAAGGGCAGTAGCGTGGTGACACACGTGAATTTAGAAACACAAAAGATTGAACCTGAGCTCATATCATGGTCTGACATAAAGGTCCCTAGGAATGGACCCTGCTAAAAATTTGTCCAGACATCCAGACCAAAGCTAGAAAATGCAACCTCGCCATTAAAGCAAAGACAATGTCACATTAAGCTTGAAGAAATTCGATGTCTTTGGTATTTCTAGAAGTGTTTCTAAAAGACACTTATCGAAGTAATTCTGTAGCTTCTACATCTTCTTACTTCACTGTTGGAGAAACATCCAACCCTCAGAATGAAAAGAAAGAAGAAGAAAAGATATTCTTGTGTAGCCATAAGTCTTTGACACATGATCCATCTACTGACTTCCTATGGTGTTCAGATTGTGAGAAGTTGGTAAGTCAGAAATATGCCCCTGTCAACGGGCCTACAATCAATATGGCTTCTACAAGCACAAGAACTGCTTTCCCTCCTACAGATCAACATGAGTTGATCTCTCCAGATGAAACCAGAAGGCTGTCTTCTGGTATCAAAGAGCCGTGAACAAAGAAATAGAGCCCTCTGAAAGCTCTAAAATGTTGAATTGGACCAATAAGGCCCTCCTATCTGTTCACGAAGAAGTAAGTTCTTATTCAGAAAAGCTCTCTAATCTAGAAAGAACTCTAAAAGCAATAGAGTTAAGAAAAAGGGAGACACTGCAGGAGCACTGCAGTTATTAAATAACAAAGTTGATAGTATAGAAGAATCTGTAAAACAAGTAGAAACTCTTGTTCAAAATGTTTCTACTAATTTGCCAGAAGTAGTATCACAAAGAGTAACAGATTTTGTGCAGCCATTGGTAGACCACACTACCAGTCTCAAAAGTACTATCATCTCTAGATCTACTCAGACAAATGAAATCATAGAATCAGGCATCTCACAATTGCAAGATGAGAATGAGAAAACTCATTCCCGAATAGATGAGATACAAAATGTCTGTCACATGAGCTTCCAAGAATCCTTCCAGGGATTCAAGCTTTGAGTCACAAGTTGACTCCCAGAAAAGAAGGAGATTGGTCTAAGGCTGTATCCTGGTCTGAAGTTCAAAGCAACTAGCCAATCCTACTCCTAAGAAGTCTTATAAAGAAGTACTAGAAGAGTACAAACCTCTGTTTTTCAAGGATAAAGAGGTTAATATGTTAAGCATAGAAGGAACTGAATCCCATATAGAAGATCCACAGTTTGAGCCTCCTGTCTTTGATGAGCAAATGGGAGAAACTAGTACTCCAGGCTTCCAAGCAGCCACTAGAATCCAAACGCTGCAGCCTAACTTCTACAGAATTGAATGTAAGTCAATAGCAGAAGTTAAGGAACTCATTCATGCTATGATTGGATGGGGTAACACCCAACAAGAAACTTATGGCAGAACTCCTAAGAACATAGCTGCCACAATAGTCAATGGCTTTGTTGGCATTCTAAAGGAATGGTGGGATCTTCTTCCCAATAAAGCAGCAATTCTAGAAACAGGCTTCACAGGCCTCACAGCAGCCCTAATCAAAGAATTCATCGGCAATATTGACGATGATAAAATGATGAACACAGCGATGTTCCTCCGTGCCCGGCTATGTGATATGACTCGGATCAAAGAATATCAATGCTTCATGCAGAAGCTCTACTACAGCTCCGGCAACATCAATGATGAGACAATGCGTCTCAGATACATAGAGTCATTTCCGCCTTTCTTTGCCACTCAATACGAAAGGCTATGCACGGTATGAAAACTTCTGAACTCGTTTTGGGCACATTAATCAGATTATAGATCAATGCAATGCTAAGATGTGTAAAGAAAAATGGGAACGCAAACAAGCGTTCAAACACCAGAAAGCTCTGAACAATACTTTCTGTGAACAATATGCACTGGAACCTTTTGGGTGTCCAGACTTAGAAATCCAATCTTCCCGCAAGAAATCTTCTTGTAAAGATTGTCTTTTTTCAAAGGGGAAGGGTGCTTGGCAGCAGAAAAAGAAAAAGAAATACAAAAAGCATAAAGACAAATACAGAGAGTTCAGAGAAGGAAAGCCCAAGAAAAAGTTTAAATTCAGAAAGTATAAGCATCTAGGCAAGTCATCAAAATTCAAGCCGACTTGCTACATCTGCAAAGAGGACCACTATGCAAATCAGTGTCCTCAAAGACATACAAAAAGGTAAGGCCAAGGTAAACGCCTTATCTCTCAAAGGCATACAGGATGATGAATATGCTTTTATTTCAGATACTGACAGTCTTTCGTCAGATATATCCTATGCCTCCATTGATGGTGAAGCTTGCAATGCAATCCAGCAAGCATCTGAAAAGATAGTGATAGTACTGAAGATAGTGGGTATAGTTCTGTTCCATCTTTTACTCACTTCAGTATTAATATGGTATCTAACTTTGTTCACCCTATGATACCACCAAGTGCAGATCTTCTGAGAAGACAGGTAGAAAGTCTTCAGTCAGTTTATGAAAGTTGTCCCCCATGGGATACAGCCAGAAAACTGTCTTTAAGCAAAGAACTCAGAGATCTACAGGATAGATACATCAGACAACAAGAGCTTGAAGCAGAGTCAAGCACAAAGCAGAGCAGAACAGCAGTCTGATGATCCTTTTGAAGCATTCCTATCAGACCACCTTTTTCAAAGAAAGGTCCGGCAAGAGACAAGCCCCTACCGGAGGAAGGGAGGAGGCTTGGCGTGGTCGAGGAAGAGGAATCAGTCCTCCAGTCTACTCTTCATATGAGCCAGGACAATCCTCCATTGATCCAGCTTCAAAAGAGGTTTACAGAACCTGGAGAAGATCCAGGATTGAGCTACTAGAAAAAGTGCTTGCCAATGCCACTGAAGAATACAGCAAGCTGGTAGCTGAAGAAGAAAGTGAAAAGAAAGATTCTGAAGAGAATCTTGAAGAAACATACCATAATCTGGCAACACAAAAAGATCAGACAGATCAGGCAAAGGTATGTACTCTAAGTTGCACCCAGAATCCGTTCATTGCAATCACAATATGCATCCCTCACATTAAGCCATATGTTCTTGATGCTATGATTGACACGGGTGCTGAAATTAGCTTAATCAGACAATATGCCATTCCCAGTGATTGTTGGGTTAATACCCACACAAAGATCAAGTTTGATAAACGGGAAGTTGTCTGTAAATTCATGGCAAAAGTTAGAATTAGATGTTGAAGGAAATTCTATTGAAATAGAATTCTATCAACATAATATGGAGAACTATGATTGTCTTCTTGGGGTAGATTTTCTACAAAAATGTCATACATTTAGTATCTCCCAAGATTTTATAATGTTGTTTAAACCTCCTGTTCAAATTCCCAGGAGATATTCATTTCAGTCAATAGTTCCTTTACCACACAAGGTAAAGACTGTTAACAATGCTTGGATACATAAATCTATTTCTAATTGTTCTGTCAGCATAGATGAAATTGTATCCAAGATAAAGCAGAATGTATGCAGTGAAGATCCACATGCTTTTGTTAACAGGAAGAAACATTATTGCTCTCTAGATCTGCAGCTAGTCAAGAGATAGCAATGGAAATGAAGTTGTGCCAAAATTCAAGGCACATCACAGAGGTATGCCCCCTGCAGAAAGGAAAGAATGCCAAGGCGAAATCCAGAAATTGCTAAAAGCTGGATTTATCCAAGAATCCATTCGCCTGGTCTTGCACTGCCTTTTATGTTAATAAAAGGAGTGAGCAGCTGAGAAACAAGAAAAGGTTAGTAGTGGACTACAAGCCACTGAACAAATTCATTGCTGCACAACATCCAATACCTGCCAAGGACGATATTCTCAGAAGAATCAAAGGATCAAAGGTCTATAGCAAATTTGATCTGAAAAGTGGATTTTGGCAGATATTCTTAAAAAATGAAGACATGTATAAAACGGCATTCATCGTGCCAGGTGGACAGTATGAGTGGAAGGTTCTTCCATTCGGATTGAAGACAGCCCCATCCATATTCCAAAAGATTATGGATAAAATCTTTGGTGAGTTATTTGATTTTCTAATTGTTTATATTGATGATATTCTCATCTTCTCTAAATCTCCTAAAGAGCACTTGACTCACCTTGAAAAATTCTATGAGACTGTCTACAAGAATGGGATCTGTCTGTCCCCCTCAAAAATGGAGGTCTTCAAGGAGGAAATTGATTTCCTCGGAATTAGAATCAGTTCTGGAACTATTACTATGCAACAACATGTTGTGACCAACATCCAGAACTTTCCTGACCAAATCCTGGAGAAAGTGCAGCTGCAGCGCTTCCTAGGATGTGTAAACTATGTTGCTGGTTTCTACCAGAACATAGCAGCTGACAGTACTGCTCAATAAGCGACTAAAGAAAGAAGCTCCTAGTTGGACTCAGGAGATGACACAGCAGTACAAAGAATCAAGAAGCAAGTCCGTGAGCTCCCAGCAATGTCTCTTCCAGGACCTGGCAAAAAGATTATTGAATGTGACGCCAGTGAGCAATTTTGGGGAGCTGTTCTCAAAGAAAAAGCCGAAGATGATAAAGAAAAGGTATGCAGATTTGCCTCTGGAGCCTTTCAAGGTTCTGAATTAAATTATCATTCTTCGCATAAAGAAATATTGGCTGCAAAGAAAGCAATTAAAGCTTTCTTATTTTTTGTTCAAAATGAAGCATTCATTCTTAGATCAGATCTTAAAGATTTCTAGAAAAAGATTGAATGGTGGAGATCCAGCCAATAAAACTGCTTTCAATAGACTCCAAAGATGGGGTCTTTGGTTTGATAACTTTGAGTTCTCAGTAGAACACATTTCAGGAAAACAAAATGCTCTCGCAGATTTTGTAAGCAGAGAACTCAATACTCCAAAGAACATCAGTGTTACACAGGTAATCCATGAATCCCATGGAACAGTATGGGATCACAGGCATGCAAAGGAACAAATCGATGCATTGGTTCTTTGTGATAATAGAATGTCCCAAGAAGCTCAAACGCTTCTTGTTTCAAGGGATCTGATAACAACACAGGAGTATGCTATGTCCGAGACAGAATGTAAATTTTATGATCCAGATATACCAGGACGTGAATATCATACTCTGCAAGAACCAATGGTTAAGTGTTGTCTCCATTGGCAATGGAGATCACTGTATGCTGTTGAACAACCGGATTTCCTACCAGTCGAAGGTCTCAGGCTCAGACAACTGATACCAAGAAAGGACACTTTATGGCGGTTCGAATTCTCAAGGATGTGGACTGAAGAACATCCTTTACAGTATGATCTATGGAACCGACCTCCTTCTCTGGGAGACAGGAAGTATATTTCTTCTCACTTTAAATACTTCTTATTAAAATTTCTTCCTACTAAATTGTCTGACTCTCCTCTTCTCAATGTGCATCCTGACACTGTAAGAAACATTCTGATACAGTGCAAAATACCATGGTTTGTAAAAGCACATTATTATGTAAAAATTAATCACAGGAATTTTGTTGAAAGGCCCAATGCAACCCTGTGGAGAAGAATTCTGCTACACCATACCATGGTGGTTAGGCCACCTGCACCAGATCAAGATCTGCTGATACTTGACCACTATCTGTTTCCAACCAGACCGCATCTACAGCCCAACAACGATGGAACTGCTCACATCTCTCGCGTCTGGCTAGAACAACATGAACGTCAACTTCCAGGAGCACCTCAACGACATGATAGCACAACATCTTCTGATGATGACACTGACCCTCCGGGTCCCTCTGTTCTCTATGATTCTCCTTAGTGCGCTCCGCACTATCTGCTATTATGGCAGGCATGTTGCCATAGCTGTCGGATAAGATTCCATCTTATCCTTTCTTTTTGCTTTTTAGCTATCCGACAGGCTTGTTGTCGGTTGTTTTTGATAAGATTCGTTCTTATCTTTCCTTTTGTCAGTGCGTGGTGGACCCATGCATCTTTAAATAAAGCTTTTGTGAGTGGGCTGTACTCACGGGTCGTTTCGAGGAATCTTACCGATTACCTCCGCTTCCGGTTTCCGGTTTCCATTCTCCCGGTGAAAAGCCTTGGGATGCCTATTTAATAGCGCATTACCAACTCATTCACTACACTTTGGGTAGAGTTGGATATTGAAGAGGATACTTGGAAAGAAATATAGGCGAAGGATTCCAAAGAGACAAAGTATTCAAGTCTTCAATGCTAGGCTTCTCTTGTAAGTAATTATGTTTAAATCTGTACATGCTCTTGTTCGCATAAACGGAGCTTTGAAATTTATAAATATTGATAAGTTTGAAGAGTTTGAAAATATCTTTGAATGTGATGATGTTTTCGAAGTTGTTGTAATGATTTTAGTAGATCTATTTGGAGAAGATGCAGAAATAGATATTCTGTTAATATTTGGAACTCGATTAGATATCGGTATGGTAGATCTTGTCGGTGTCGTATTGGTTGTAGAACTAGAATATAAGCTTCGATAATTAATGAGTTCGATCTGTTTGAGGACTTATATGAAGCAGATGATGTGTTTACAATTGTGTTAAAGGTTATTAATGAAGTTTTCCCTCCTTGGAGTTATATCACCATTATACATATGTATGGTTGGTAGAAGTAATAGAGAGGTGTTTAGTTGTGCTAGTCGTGTAAGAATAGTATCGAGTTATTGTAAGTATATCTGCTCCCCGAGGCATATATCGGCCATGTCCTTCTATCTGTGTAATAATGGCGGACCAGCAATATAACAATGTGTCTCCTCCCTTGTCCCCGATGAGTCTCGAGGTAAGGATCCCCATAATATCCTGGCGAAGTAGGGGGATGGGCAACCGGGAATAGATCGAAATCGACCGCCTTCTTTGAACCCGTGGAGATGATTTGCATCTCCCATGTATGTAGCCCTTTGTGCTATCGGGCCCGTGAACTGCTTGTCTCTAGGGTGAGTCGTCTCCCGATGATCGGGACCCCCAAGATACGGTAAACATCCTCTAAAGTGATGGTCCACTCACCACGGACCCCTAGTAATTGGAAGGTGTTCCGATTAGCATCCCAATATGAGAACAAGTCACAAAGAATGTGACTGGAAGGAGCAACATGGGGCATGCACGATATATGCATAGTATACCAACCCGCTAAAGAGTATCCTCCTCATCTTGTGAGAGGGCATCTAACACTCCTGGGAGCCAGTCACACTCCCTCTCTCGGCTCCACCGGATATACTCCTCTCTCACCTACATACACCCAAAAACACACAAAACAGAGCAAGTTAGCATCCGAGTAATACTAGAAAAATCATGAAAACACGTAGAAATGCTAAAAATTTAAAAACAATCTCAAACAGATTTTCTTTTGGTATTCTCATGCAAAACCACATACTGAGCAGGAGGTTGTTTCGTAACCACTGCCTTAAGGGTGTCGGTCGTGTAACCGCCGCCCTGGGCAGGGTGGTGGTCGTGTGTCGAAAATCCACGCAGTTTTGTAATCTAAAAAGCCTAAAAGCACTAAAAAACAACCATTTTACCTAAAAACAAAGCCTACCCAGTAGGCGCCCCTAGATGGACCTTTTGACACTAACATTTTCAAAAATTACCCCCCCATGACAAAGATTTTAGCATTTTAAAATTAAAGGGGTAAAAAGGATAAATTGAAGAAAACTAACATGTGATCTCGCGGGTCGGTGTTCCGCTCGCGAGAGGCATGATCACTATCCCGTCACGGACGTTTTGACTCTACTCACGCAAGAAACCGTCACCGTGGGTTCCAGAGCTCAGAATCAATCAAATCAACCTACGCAAATGAATAGGAGAATGGGCCCACTATCATATATATAGCAGCCTAATTCATTTTAAATACCTTTTCCATAGGTTTGGAGTGCACAGACAGAGGTAAGTTCTTATCCCCGCACAAATGGTACGTTATCATTTCCTATTATTTTATCGTTTATTTTCTAAACTATGGTGTCTATCTCGCACTTGAGTTCTCTTTTCATTTTGCAAGTAGCGGGAATTTTGGACGGCGTCATTTCAACACACAGATGTATCAGGTATAACTAATAACTTCCCATTTCGGGACCGCCATACTCGGACCCACCATTTTACACCTCTTCATGTCTAAAACACTTCTTCAAGAGGGCAATATGTGTGTACCTGAAATTGTAGGGTACTGCGCTGTCGAAACAACATAACACGTGCCCCAATGATGATACAAGTCTCCTCACAAGGTGTTCGGGATCCGGAAAAGATCTCTAAGTGTGCGTTAACATCCCGCATGCCCCGCTTAGCCCCCACGTGCTTTGTTTTTCCCTTTTCCCCTCTTTTCATGGCCTTTTGCTCTTCAGTGAAGAAACTGCCACCCTGCCTGGGCGGCGGTCTCGTGTGACCCCCTGAACAGGTTGGCGGTCCTTTACGCATTTTCCAAAAATCTCTTTTAACATGACTCATGTAATTTCAATGTTTTACTAGCTTTCTTTCACCACCATAAGCTTGCATTTATGATTTTGGTTCCCTAGAATAGTGTTTTGCCATTGTTTATAGTTTAAGAGTTCTATTTGGTTTTTACCTTGGGTAAATGCAAATGCTATAAATAGTTGGCTTGTGCTCAAGCAAATGGCCCCTCAAATTTGCCTCTGAATTTCTCTTTGCAATAGATTTAGTTTTCATTTTTCTTAGAGTTCTTAGTTTCTTTCATTGCATGCCTAGTTAGTGTTGTTTTGCTGTTAGGAAGCCACATATCCATCTTGTGCAGGTGCCATTTTATCCAATCCATTGGAGTAGAATAGTTTGTTTTCAATAGGAAGCCATTAAAGTTGTAGGTTTTGTTCTTCAAACAGGATAGTTTTAGGTTATAGATGTTTCATGTCGCATGACTCGCAATAAACCCAGCTAGGAATTGCATAAGCCAAGCTCTGTACTCTTGTGCTATCCCTCTCCTACTCGCATTGTATTGATCGTATTTTGAGCTCCCTTTGTCCCAATATCTACTTCTGTTGATGCTAGCATTACACGCTTTTCTAGATCCACGTGAACATGAAGGAACGAGGAGATCACACTGAGGGGAAAATATCACACACACCATCAGATTCACCATCGCATTCTGCAGTAACCGTGTTCTAGCTTTCAAAGTTCTAGTTAGAAACATATCAAATAAAGTAGCCAATCACTTTATTTGAGTCAATTCTACTCTCGATATTTCCAGGAAGCGTGGGGATTGATAGTTTTGAGAAACTATGATTCTCTCCTCACTTACGAGGTAGGATCGAGAGCCTTGCAAATAGATTAAGTCTATTATTTCATTGTTTAGAATAGATTCACAATCGCACGGAAAAATAGTTACACTTGGTTATCTTGTTTGTTTTAATTTCGTCATTAGATTAATTGTCAAATTATAGGTATGATAAAGTAGTGGCTCTTTTAAAAATTCATTCATAAAAGTTCATCGAAAATTACAATAAAAGGAGAGCGAAATCATATATGCTATAGATATACTTCACGTAGTTAAATTTCATTTGTTGCGGTTTGTTTTTACATTGTTACTTTTGTATGACAATCACGGGACCTAGGGAGCCCAGAGAATACATATTCGAGCCAATTGTGCCCCTGACCCAATCTCATCACAGCAATAACTGATATAGATCAAAATCTTAGGATCCAAGTCTTCCGAACAACGGTAAGCTTACAACAAATCAATTCCCAGTTGAGCGGATTAAACATAGAAGACGACCAAGCACACATATTTTGGTCAAGTCAACCAAACTACAGATTACCCTAGATACATGCCCACATGACTATGGAGGGGTTTGAAAGAGAGAAAACATTCGGTTGTGATCCTTTGGTCCCACAACCAGACGTAGGAGACATCCTCATAGATATAGATACTAGCCTAAGAATTCAGGTTGCAAGAACGCCTGTGAGGTACTCTGAGAATATCACACAACTATTAATTTTTAATATAGAAACTGAGAAAGCATATGATTATTGGATACTAGGGATCAGGGACCGAATTCGTGTATGACCATAGCAGGACCGCTACAACCAAGAGTCTACGGTTGCGATCCACAAATCCCGCAACCCAACAAATCCGTAAGTGAATTGGACATAGACACTGGCCTACGCACACTAGTATTCAGATCTACCCCACTTCCACCTATCATCATCAAACAGTTATCCTTGCTAAACACAACAGCTAACAAAGCTAAAGAGTTCTGGACTAGGCCAGAGAATCGCCCATAGAGTCAACTACATCCATCATCCACTCTATGACCCTGTCTGGAGACATACACAAAACTATCCCAGGTCATTTTCCATGTATTCCACAACCTATAGACCGAATCACACCAGAGCTCAATATTGATTGGAGCCTTCGAGCAGTCATTCTTGCTGATCAATCTATCACACCAGTTCAAGTTAGGAGGGCCTTCTTTGCCTTAGATTCACAATTTCCACTAGTGCGTATAGAAGATATTAGATTGCCTAACTATTTTTTCTATATCTCACACATATTCCATCCCCACTCACTGCTCCTTCTCGGACAACCTCGGGAGGTCGGGTGCGAGGAAGAGTTACTTGTAGATTCCCACTCGCTTATCACTTTTCCATCGTACGAGACCTATAATGCTCCTAACATGTCTTGAATGTTTCTTAACATAACATCTACCTCAAAGCAGCTCTCCGAGTTACTATCTATTTCCACCTCCACTTACTCTTATTGGTCACATTTTGTCAAATTATTCACTTTTCTAGAAAACTCTTGCCTCTTCACTACTAATTTCTCTCTTCCCTGTCACTTTCTTATTAATTTATTATCCTTCTCTACTCTATTGCTAATATGATATTTAGAACATCAAACAACTTCGTAGACACCTAAATTTGGTAGTTATTACTAAATTTCGTGCATGCACACATACTTATTACATTAAATTCCCATCCAATCACCATATTAATTAATTAATCATTTAATATATTACATGTCCAATTATTCCCTCAATGTAAATATGTATTCTTATTAATTAAGTAGTCTGTATTAATTAATTAATACCCTTCATCTTTCCCTAACCAACTTACTATTTAGGATGCTTTTATCCTAAATTCATCCCTTTGATTTTCTAAGATTTTCTCCCATCTATTTTTATGCCCTAACTACCCACATCTCATCATCTTCCCACCTATATTATTTAAAGCATTCAGCCAACCCTTAAAAACATAAAATCACAAAATCTAGTCCCATTGGGGAAAATTTCCCGCAATTGGTGGTGACCCAGGCTAGTCACGTCATCGACCCTATAAAATTGAATCCTTCCTTTCTAATTTTCAATTAGAATCAGATGCATGCAAAATTTTTGAATCTCTTCCAATATGTGAACTTTCTCTCTCATATGAATGCTTTTGTAACAATCACAGATATCCTAGACATAATCTTGGTGTGCTTGCATCACTCACGATCATATTTTGTGAGACTTATTGGTATCTCTATATATCTTATTGATATTTTTATAAAATTATCTTTGTGTCACTCATATCTAATCTTTTTAGGTTCGAGATCGGGTCTCAACAACACTCACAACTTTTCCAACAACATTCTTTTCTATCCTTTTTTCTTACAAGTTGTCCACATCCATTCATCCTTGGATTTATCTAATTCTTCTACTGATCACCGCCAACCCTGTCATATCATTATTGAACCAGGCCCAATTTTTCAAAAAAACTTCTTTCGCCATCTTGTTTCAGGTCATTTCTTGGAGTTTCCTACCCCTGGTATCTCCCTGCATACTACTTATAGCATAAATAGGTCCCTAACATCCTCTAGTTCACATTTAAATTCTCCAAGTCTTCATATTTATCCTACAACTGGATCTACCTTTTCAAGTCACCATCGACCTACGTGCACATAGTGTGGGTTGCTCTCGACCCAGAGCGAGCTAACCCTTATTTCACGCTTATTCTAATAAAATCAACTTTAAATCAATTTTAATCACTTTCCATATTTAGTGTTGTTGTTGTTTCTACATGTTATATGCATTACTCACTTTATTTCATCCTTTCTAAGCAATGGGGTTGAAATATATGAAAGGAATCAAATGCTTCTTGGATTCGGCATTGTCGAGTGGAAGCTGCATAAATCCATCTAATCAATATCATTTTCAATATTATTTATAGGTTTGATCTGATTTAGAGAAACATAATCCATCATCATCTTGTGCCCATATAACATCACATCTGAGGTAACATAAACCCTCCAAAATTTCTGAGTTTACTATTTTCTTTAGTATCTAGTTCATTATCCTCATTTAGAACAAGAAACTTGGTAAACATTCTTGGCACCCTTGGTTGGAATACCCTTTCAATGGTCTCTTTATATATATATATATATATATATATATTCTAATTTTTCTTGTCTTTCACTAACACTACAGCGTGAGGCTTCGCATTACTTCTTTCTTGTGTTGGGTTCGTGGTCTAGATTGCTCATTTCTCAAAAATGTAGATAAATAGGAAAAGTGTTATCGAGGTATTCATCACGTTTCCCTATTTTCTCCTTCTTGCATCACAATTTTATATTATTATATGTGTCCTCATCAAATATCACACTTCATTTTGGGTTTAAAAAGAACATTCTTTTTGCATCTTGCTTGATCACATAGTCTAAATAGGGGCTCAACCTTCTGCATCACACATCTTATCACACACAACCTAAAACTCACAAATAAAATTAACACATCAAAACATTTCCTCTCCTAGTAGATTGATTGGGATTTGATCACCCAATAGGAAGCCACCTCAGACATTCCCTAGCCACAACTTACCCAAAACCAGACATAGTTCACCTTCTTCTAGGTCTTTTTTATCCATCTCACTTTTCTTTTTCACATTCTTAATCACAACATACAAGGAATTGTTTTCTTGACTTATCTGTTAAAAATGGATTCAAAGAGTTCTACAACATCCACCATTACCTAATCCAAACCCTTGGTTTCCTCTAGACCTTATTTCAACCCAATATATGACTACCCTCGTCATAACCTCTACTTCTCGACAATGCCGACTAGTAGATCCCACTCCTCCTCGGTCATCTCCTATAATTTTTACTTCACCAAGTATCACTATGCATGTCCAACCTATTGACATTTTTATTTCTCCCACATCAAATTTTCCCATTCAATCCCCATCATCTTATCATGATCTTTCTTCTCCTCATCATATATCTCCTCAATCAATCCAATCTTCACCACCGATATCTTCAGACAATCATTCCCCAATCCACCACCAAAAACTCATCCTCACCTCCTACATCATATCAATTCAACCCCTTTTCAATCAACACCATACATCAGACATCTTCCCCCACATCTATTTTACCATCTTCATCATCTACCCCTATCTTAGATATTGTTCCTACCACCCCTTCAAGGGATATCCTCACATCCACTATACCCATGATCACCTTACCTACTTCCTTGACTTCCCTTCCTCTCTCTCATCTACATCCAATAATAATCTTACCACATCTACTCCACCCTTGATTTCACTTGTCTCTTTATCCAAAACTATCATGCCCAAACCATTAACTACATCTCTTCCGAGCACACCTATCACTCCTCTTATATCTGTTGCATTCACAAATCCATGCATGTATACCTTGATATTCTTATCGCATATTTCCTTACCCATGCCTACATCATCCATTTCATCCCAATATTCTACACCTACCATCCCCACATTTACATTCCCCATCGCATCTTCTCAATCCACATCCACATCCACAATGCCTCTTGAGAAAAACACAAAAGGCATTCATACCTCTACTACAAATATCCTCTTGTATACACCGATTCATCCACCATCTATATCATCTCCTTCTCACATAGACATCATTAACCACATAATCCAAACACCCCTCTCTATTTCCATATCCACACATACTTATGATATTGATTCCAATCCGAATCTAATCTATCCACTACATCGAACCTTGTTCCCCATCCACATCTATTCCACCTTTTCCCATCATGACATCCCTATAACCCATATCGTTATCCTTTCTATGCTTTTGTCCACGCCTACCACATCCACCATCGTGACCACATCCCCACTAGCTCCTTCTTCTTCTACACCACGTACATCATGTGTGGAATATTGGAGAGAACTTCAACTAGCAACTACTATAGGTGACCCTTTTGTCTCATCCATGCAATCATAAATCCTTGCATCTACCCAACTTTCACCTTCTTTAAATTTTTTTCATACAAAAATTAATTCCCCCATCAACCCCAACCCCATCTTTGGATCCGCCATTGAAATAATTGTCATCCCTACCAAGGGCACTCTTCTACAATCCAAATCTAAAAACCTTGGCATCCTTCCATAGAGATAACTTGTGTGTCCTCATAAGAATATCAAAATTCCTTCTATAAAGACTAGATCTAAATCCTCCATCTTGGGCCCGAATCCCTCTGTCTTAGGACCCCTCCTCCACCATGACCAATCAACCAAGCCAAATCCAAATAGTCTAATTCCCTACAAGGACCAACGCCATCATCAAAAACACCTAAACCTATCTAGCCATCCAATCCTAAATCACTCACCACTGCATCTTCTTCTAGAACCTCTAGACCTCGAAACAATCCATGTTCATCCTCACCATCCATACCATCTTAAAAAACATTTCCTAGTGCCTACATCAAATCATATGTAGAGGTCCTTCAACATCTACTTTAGACTTTTGCTATCACACTCCCACCTATCAGGGCCTTTGACCTAAACCATCTGAAGCCCTCATGGTTTGATCCCTATTGTATCGTGTCTCATCACCGTACTCCAAGTCATGACACTGAGCATTATAAGGCCCTTCATACTATCATCCATGATCTTATTGAGTGAGAGGACCTCCTTGATGAGTCTCCTTCTCCATCTAATGCTTCATCCATATCCCATCCAATTCCTTTTACCGCATTTGCATCATCATTCACTTACTAGTTCTCTTGACCCATCTACATCATCTCCCATCACTCTTCTTGACGAGGGTCCTCCCTTTTTCATCGATATTGTTCACCTTGTTACACCATCCTCCTGACATCCATTTCATATCCTTTGACATCCACTATTGTATCCATGTCCCTTTCGTTGGGGGAACATATTCCCCCTATTATTGATATTTTTGTATCCTTCTTCTTGTTATGAACATGTATAAGTTAGAAAATATATAGAAATGAGGCTAAAATACTAAAGAAATCTCAAAAGCATTACCAACTCAACTATGGACCATCAAGATAAGAGATAAACAAGAGATACTCTTATTCATGCATTATAAATTTGACAAAACATCAAACTAACATATATATACTACTCTCTACTCTTTAAATGCTACAAAACATGAACCTATGAAGATCCTAACAATCAAATTTGATTGTTTGATGCTCAAGGGTTTGAGAGTGAAGGCTCACCATTAATGGCTACAAGACCATATGGTTCCCCTCATTTACTCAAGCTTGAGTTGGAATATGCAATGGAAGATAATAGCTCAATAACAATGAAGAAATGCTCTAATCCTATTTTCCTATAGTTTATGTTAGAGGAGGAGAAGTGTTCTTAGAAATAGGGAGGAGGAGGGTTCTATTTATAGTTTTCCAATTCCAAGAATGGAATGATTTTGGTGCATGTGGGATAAAAGGTAAGTTCAAAAATCACTTTTAGCAAGTAAAAAAATATGACTAGGTTTAGAGGCTAATTAATCTTGTGGGATTAATTAGGGGTCCCAAGTAGGATTACGAAGCTTTCTAGGAGCATCTAGAGGAGGTTTTGATAGATTTTGGAAGTGTTGAAGCGAGAGTTAGCTAATGAGAAGATCTATTAGTCAACTACAGGATAAGAATCTTGATCATCGTATAATGGTCAATTCAAGAGGAATTGAAGGGAAAAAGATCCTAATTGATGAAGTATCATCATTTTTAGGGAGTAGAATAGTTAGTGCAATGTTATGAATAATATTGATTTTATCAAATAATAGGTGTCTACATTTCCCCTCTTTGGGGTGGCGTAAGTTACGCCACTTCAAAGATAGTAGACAAGTACAAAAAAATAAATTTTTTGATAGGGGTAGAAGAAAAATTAGTAGAGTGTAGTATGCCCCAAGATTTTCGATGGCGTGATGGAAGAGGTAAATCGACGATAAAAGCAGAATAAGTGAAGAGATAGAAGAATGAGGAGGAACAAGATGCCCCAAGTAAGATAGTAGAATAGAGAAGAAGGAATGGCCCAAAAATCTAGGTCAAAAATTTTAATATATATAAGACCTTCAGGCCCCTATAGGCTTATTAAAAATAACCAATAAAAATTACTCCATTTTAAGTAAAACAATCCAAAAAAATGCAAGAACGTAAAACACACTGCACATGGATTGATTACGAGTTCGAAATAGCCTATGTCTCTAGGTTCTTATTGAACCATTCCACTAGTCAAAATTTGCAAGTACATATGACTTTTACAACAAAACCTAATGGAATTTTACTTGCCTACAAATTACTCTAGACCTTTGAAGAACACCAATGTTAATTCGGTCCCTTCCTCCACATTCCTGGTGTACAAGAATCCTACAGAACTCGGTCGACCTTCTAGATGTTTGCAAGATGCCCTATGGCTCTCGATCAACAATTCCAGGCTTTGCAAATAAAAGTGTGGCACTATGGGCCAATTGGTGGTTTCCAATAACTCCCAATTTTACAATTTTCCTATTAAAATAATAGGATTTAACTTCCCAATATTTTTCTATTAAAATATTAAATAGGACTTTATTACAAAAATGCCTTTTAAAAATTATAAGGCCTATTGAAATAACTTAGAAGCTCTTAATATTATTCTCGGGCTGCTTTATAAAAACCTTTCGCCTTCTTTACATTTCTCTTAGGCCTTAATTAAATCAAGGACTATAATATAGTTTGAAACTATATTAATCTCATAGCCACCAATATGATTTTAATAAAGCTTAGCCTGTCGCATTCCAATTGTGTGTATAGAATGGGAGAGGGGCCCTTATATAGGCCAAAGAAGCCGAAATATGTGGTTATATACCACATCCTCCATTCCTTATCACAATAGCCTATATAGGAAGGATGGTGAGGCTAATCCACTTGTAGTGGAGAGATCAATGGATCAAATATTGCCTACGATTTTAGAATGGACCATTTGTATTTGCTGCGAGGTTTATCCTACATGTCCACCACAAATAATGGGCTTGTGGTTTAAAATGGGCTCGGCCGCCCATGTAATATGTGACTTAGGTCAAGCCTTCCACCCTTTTGTTTGGAAACATATACATGGCGAGATGTGATTTAGAAAGTTTTTTGTCTAAGTAGCCATGCAGAGCTATGTGGCTAAGATGTTATCCTACCGAGTTGTAATGTGGACACTCCGATTCGTATGGGATATGCATTGTTTAAATCTCCAAGTCATACGGTTGAGTTGGCATATCACTATGGATTGTTATCGGTTGTTGAGTAATATGTGGAACCACCATTTGAATTAATCCTAACTCCATCCAATGTGGAAATAACACCGAAGCATAAGGAAATAAGTCAGACCAATATAGAATGTGATCAATTTGACCATTGAGGATAATATAGGCCTCGGTGGGGATTTGACCACCCCACCGAGCTAGAAATATAGCTCGCCAAGATGAATTAACATACAGTCCCATATGTCAAATATCGATAGAAAAATTGAGTGAATTTGATTTACGATGTTAAGTCACATGGTGGCTTGAGCACCCATCACATTGGTGATAATAAAATAGTCCTCACGACGGCCAGGCTCCCTTCCGTAAAAAATGTTGAGCCTCTTGTTCTCCCGATCCAACGTTTACACTGACAAAGATCAGAGGTCAAGAACCAAATCAACAACCTTCTTTTTCCTTATCACAAAATGCCACATCATGTTTCCATTGGTCCACATGTTGACCTATTGACCATGGTTGACCCAAACTTTGACTAGCCACCATTTCCACATGTAGACTCCATTTTTGACATTCAAATAGTTGCAAAAATCTCTCGAATGCTCTTCCATCTTTGTAGTGATCCTGGAAGTTTTAGGGAACCTCTATCCTCTGGATCATGCCTCCCTAATGGGAAAGGATTTTTGTCCCAAAATCTTGTAAACTCCAATCACGTTGTTGAGAAGAGATCTACACAGTATTTTGCCAACTCCACAATCAATAAATGATGGTTCAAACTCTAGGACCTGTGGAACTTGGGCTCACTACCTCCTACTACACCACTCTAATATCTGAAGAAGACCTCCATGCCTCCATTGTATGGTGCTAAGTTTTCCAATGAAACCTCAATTCTCCCACTATGCAATGCTAAGCTTCCATATATCTGACAACAAACATCCCCTTTTACTCTATAACATAGCTCCTATCTCCAAGTTGATTCCACAAATCCAAACTGGTCCAAAAGAACTCTATGCTATGAAGATCTAAGAGTTATCTAATGTTGGTGATGGAAAATGACTTGTCAGGTACCATCCTACTATAGGGCCATAAGAGACTCTATATAGAATGAAGATGTAACCTGATGCCATGTCACTTTCTAGACCTCAACACTCCTATGTATGGTGCTAAGTCCTCTTTCAAGACCTCAACACTTCCATTGTGTGGTGCTAAGTCCTGATGATCAGCTACCATTATGTTACACGGTCACATTTCCTATACACAGAATGATGATCCGAGCTGATTTCTCACGAGCTCAAAAATGGTGACTTCAACCCCGCAAAGACGCTTTGCCTGCCTCTACATGGTACAAAGCCTCATGTTAATGATGACTATCAAGTACCACTCTGCTGCATGGTCACAATTCCTCTATACGAATGAAGTTCTAACATGTTGTCGATGCTAATGGTGTTAATATACCATTCTCGTGCATGGTCACAATGCATCTACACATAATGAAGTTCGGTGACACAAGTAAGATCAATTGTATCGCACATATAGTTAATAGATCTCCAAGCTTAATATGAGTTAAATCCTATATCCAAGTTGTAATGGCACTCATAAGTGATTAGGAGATATATTTGGAGTATTAATCAAATTTTCTAAGTAAGAAAATCCATTGAGTATGGTAAACCTTTCTCTCATCATTTTCTCACAAAATCTGATCTCTAAACAAATAATGCATACTATTTATCAATTTGAATTATGCAATATATAATTGATAAATT
The DNA here is from genome assembly GCA_018340775.1 of Taxus wallichiana var. yunnanensis. NCBI lineage: Eukaryota > Viridiplantae > Streptophyta > Pinopsida > Cupressales > Taxaceae > Taxus > Taxus wallichiana. Next base: position 104,220,900 of record CM031237.1, read on the forward strand.
GTTGACTCACTCATTGTAAAGGACTTTCACTTTCAGGTATTACCTAATCCTGGGTTGATTTGTCAACTGGTGGTGGAGTAAAAACCTCCTTTTCCTTTACAATAGGCCTCCATACCATATTTGTCTTACCATTACTATTATGGCGAGATGGATGAATTTTCCATAAATTATCCACCTGAATCCCATTCCTCGGAAATTAACACAAAACTTCCTCTTATTCTTCTTATTTTGGGATGCGAAACTCTTTTTACCATTTCTCGACTCTGCATGATGAGATTGGTCTTTATAATTTTCTTTTTTCCTGACAAATGACATCAAATTCTTCATCAATATCCTTCTTTTCCAACATCTGGCCACAAAATGATTATGAAATCAAAAAAAAGTACATGGAAAGGCATTCCACATTTTCTAAAAATCATAGCCATAATTCTTAAGCTGAAAAAGTGGATCAAAAGTTTCATTGTGCTTATGATTATGGTAAGAAACTGGAGGTGGAATCTCATTACCTCTTTGTTGATTTCTCTTACCACATCCTACTTATGATGATGAAGGACACATTTCTTGCTCGGGATCTTCTTATAGGACTAGTGGGGTATTCACTTTGCTTTCATAAGCTTGTCTCCCATCAACATTCTTAGAGCAATCTCCAATATCCATTCCCACACTAGAATAACCCAAACCTACAAAATGAGGATGATCCTTGACCTATATTGGGTTAGATATGCCTTGGCCATTTTTACCAAGGCCTCTTCCATAAAATCCCATTTTAAATAATAATTTGGATTCAACACCTCTAATATGTTTTTCAAATGAACTAAAGACATCATTACCTAAATCAAACTCGAATGGGAGGAAGAAGAATATTCACGTGGTGAAAAACTTATAGTGCACTCATCTTCCATGGTCTCTACATCTGAAGTTAAAGGTATTTCCTTTCTCTGATCACCACACTGCAACCTTGCCAAGAGCTCATCCTCGGTTTGTAGTTCTAATTTCAAGTGAGAATTCTCCTCTTCTAGGAGTAATTCATTGATCATAGGAGAGAATTATCTTCCTAGATCTGGTGATTGTATGCCTTAATTTCCTTGAGCTTCACCTGGTTGGATATCTTGCCCATGGTGCACCTGCACTGTTCATTCACATTGAACTATTACACAACTGAAGCAATCACACTCTCAAATTAACTAACTCTGATACCAAACTTTCTTGGAGATTAGCAATTTTACATGCCAACTACCTGCTTCCGATACGACCTTGATCCAAAATCTAGGTTAAAAATAACAAGGAAGGGATATTTAGCTATCAGCAATCCAGTACCATGCAAAATAATATTTATTTCATCACATTGCTAAGAATCTTCATTATCAGTCCTTATTAAAAATATAAGCATATGGTAAAAGTGTAAAATGAAATGAAAATACAAAATACAAACAATTATCCTTTCGCTAAACTACCAACTCCATGAACCAAAAAAATGCAATGAAATACATGAAGTAAACAAGTGGATCTAACAATGAAACAAGTACACACACACATACTTAAACCAACAACATTCAAGATAGTTGCAAAAATGTTTTTCATCAAGATTTAGGTCACAAATTTTCATGATAAACGATAATGATTAAAAGTGGTGCCCCAAGAAAGGATACATGTGAGGGGAATTAATGAAGGACTCGGATTCAATGAGAAATCATTGTGCGCTATGAAATAGTACCATGAAACTTATTGTGCCCCAAAGTATAGACAAAACAAAAATTTAGCTTTATAAATGGTTGTGGATCCGATGATCTACAAGTCATTTGGTTATAAAGAACATGAAAATTCTAGCAAGATATCATATCAATACCATGCATGTGAAATAAATTTCAGCTACATATGAGCTTTTTACCATTTTTTGTTAATTTTTCAAAAAAAATTATTTTGGAAAAGTACGATTTTTTTCAATTTTTAGAGTTTTTGATTAGTAAGAAGAATTAAGCTCGTTGAATATCTCCTAAAAGCATGAAAAATTCCCTAGGGAGGATAAACAGGTGTTAGGTCACAAAAATAATTCTGACTGGAAGAAAATAGGTCAAAAGTAATTATTTAATAAAAATAATCATCATGATCTTCAATAAAGGAAGTGATAACAATCATGGCGGTCAAAACACACATTTTGGCCATACGATGAGTGAGAATGCATCATGGCGGGTCAAAATGACCATATATACCCCTTCCGAGGGGGGTAAAAGCATCGTGAGTAATTCATTTGTTATGAAGCTTTCATCATTTTACTATTCACTTTTTCTCTAACCCTAAGGAGAGATGACACAAATTTAGAGGTGTACGAGGCAAGCGTGACACACTGACCCTTGAGTATGTGTGGATTCAGGTGATGGACCCTACGTGAGTACCCTATCCAACTTTTAATTTTATCACATTTAAGTGCATTTATTAGGGTTTTTAGGGAGTCACAAATGCATGCATGTGCCTTAGGGGCGCGTAGGTGTGGTGTGGTCAGTGCGCATGAGGCAAATAGGATACATGTGCGCATATGCAAATATGTCAAAATTACAGATGCACATAGGAACACATATAAAAACAGATGCACAAGTGTCTAGGAGGGTAAAACAGATGCGCGTAGGCACACATGCAAAAATAGACGCGTGTATGCATCATTATGGGTATGTATGCATCGGGAAGAGGGGAGTCGACCGGTAACATGCACACATATTAGAAGCTATGAACATGCATTTAAAAGGTGGGCACATGCATTTTTGTGCACACATATTTCAACAAGGGCATGCATGTGTTGCCATGGGTGCACATGCATCAAAGACGTGTTTTTGAACACTTGGAAGAAAATGGGAAGTTTTTCAGAGGAATGTAGAAGAATATAGGAAATTTCGGAAGAACATAGTAATGAATAGGATACGTGTTAGCTGGTGTTAGATAGAAGAAATCCTAATAAGCGTAATGTTTTATTTTGTAATGGAAACTACTTGTATTATAGGTAAGAACCACATGGTGCTTAGCCAACCTAGAGGCAACCCTCTCATGACATGAGATGAAGTATTTGGACATTACTTTGTATGTGAAATTTCTTACCTATGTGGTGCAGATGCCACAAATCACTGTAGATCACAACCTTATTACAACCTTAGCTGAGAGTGGCACAATGAGAGTCCGTGCTTCTAGCCCTTGATTGGTGAGATGATTATCCCCCTTGATGGCATGTAGAGGATCTTGCGGGTTCCTAGTAGGGATCTTGATTAAGTATGAGACCGATGTAGCACATCTCACATAAAATTTTGTAGATCTCTTTGGCATAGATGAGATACCTCGATGAGGTATGATAGTACACATGCATCAATGTTTCATGGATCCAAGATTACATAGTGTGCCAATTTATCTCATGGTGTTTTTTAGTGGCATTCTCGCTTTGCGACAAGATGGGTACATCATTTCCATTAGGTTTTATTACTTTAATTTGAGTTCTTCTTAGAGGAGAGTGCTATTATTTGGGACATTGTATACAAGTACATCTATTCTAGGATCTTTATTTGATTACCTACTATAGTCGAGGAATACAATAGGTCCAATGAAACTTCTACGAGATATGGGATTGGGACTATATAGCTATCATTCACCTCGCAGGATTGTCACTAGCTCGAACCGGGCATGAGCCTTCAAGATTTGGTTGGGATCCCTTAGGCGATGATGTACATGGTCATATGGGTGATACATATTTTTATCACAGCGCCTTGGATGGCATTCAACTGCAGATGTTTGTTTGGAGGCATTATAGACATTATCAGTGGTCTAAGGATGTAGTTGAGCTCATTCTTTGTATGGTTGAGAATTTTATGATTGGAATTTATGGATATATTAGGGAGTACTACAGGATTGAATGAGTACAATGAAATTTTGGGGTAGTACATGATGTGTCCATTTGGATATGTGGTATGGGTGTCACACAGGAGACTTCGATATAGTCCCTTTACAACAGATCGAGAGATCCAAAGTGCTATAGTTGCCTATGGTGCATGGTATTCTACCATTCTTCCTAGCGGCTCACTATCGTACAGGATGCATGAGATGTAGGAGTTTAGCTACAATATCCTACTTTTATAATTTTCATGGTTGTGGATTTTGTACAAAAATGTCCATCCGAGAAACCATCATGGAACTTAGTTAGAACCTTGTCACATTTCTCACCTTCAATGCACCTAAGAAGCACTCCATCAATATTCCTCTTGAACAATATGCCACCAACCAATACATAAGGAATGGATCACAACTCCATTTATTCTCTTTTCTTTGTTAAAACTAAGGGGGTATGCACCAAAAGAAAATAAATTTCACATATCAGCAATCCAACTATGATCATTGAATACATTTCTTTCATATTGTTTTCATTCAACATCATTTGATAACCCATCATTCACTAAGGAACTCTCCTAGATTTCCACAACATATAGAGACAATTACTCACACAATGCTCTTCCTCTTATCAATTTTGTGACCTTAATGGTCACATCATACTCCATAATTTTATTTACCCATCCAACTCATTTCTCACTGATATCTACTCCCATGATGAATTCTCTGATGCTAGAATGTGACACCAAAACCTTGATGCGGCTACAAGAAATAATACTTTTGAATTTCTTCAAGGCTCTCATGATGGAAAAGACTTGTTTTTACATATGGTTATACTTGAGCTCGGAATTCTTCTGTGTTTGACTGAATAATGCCATAGGCTTCCCTATTCCTTCATCATTCTACTGAGTTAAAAATGTGGCTATGTTGGATTCTTCCCCATGAGCATAAATAATGAAATCCTTGGCATAATCTAGATTAATCAATGTAGGGCCTGAGCAATTTATTACTTTATCTTTTCAAATTTGTCTTGTCACTCTACGGTCCACTTGAATATTGAATCCTTCTTGAGCATGAGAGTGATGGGCCTTAGCAAAACCACAAATTTAGGAATGAAACACCTAACAAAGTTTATTTTTCCAAGGAATGACTGCAAATCCTTCTTATGAGCTGGCAAGAAAAGAGATGTGATGGCTTAAATTATTTTTGGATCAATTACAATGCCTTCTTTTGAGACAATATGCCCCAAAATATTTCCCCTAGGAACTACAAAATTGCATTTATTAGGATTAAGGGACACACCAAATTCTCTGCATCTTTCAAATACTTTCTCTAGGTGCTTCATGTAAGATGCGCTCTACTTTGAGAAAACAATAATGTCATCTAGGTAAACCAAGATGAACTGATTGATATACCCTTTGAAGGAAATATCCATTGCTCTTTAGAAGGTGACACCTGCATTTTATAGGCCAAGGGGAATTTTTTAGTATGCATATGTCCCCCATTTGGTGGTGAACATTGTTTTATATTGATCCTCCTTTTTTACTTTGATTTGGTTAAAACCAAAATAACCATCAAGCATTAAAAATAACTTACCTCCTACTACTTTCTATAAAATCTACTCCATGGATGACAAGGGATAGTGATCCTTGAGGGAGGTCTTGTTCAAATCCCGAAAAATCCACTCAAACTATGATTTATCCATTTTTCTTCTTTTTTATCGGGACTAGATTTTCCACCCAAGTATAGTACTTAATAGGAAAAATTATCCTAGCCTCAATTATCTTGGAGAGTTCTTTTCTTATGAGGGGCTCAATTTTGGGTTTGACTTGCCTTTATTTTTTCCAAATTGGATTCCCATTGGGATCTAGATCAATTGAATGTTGGACTATATCCGGATTAAACTATTTTAAATCTTCATACTTCCATGAAAATACATTACTAAACTTTTAACAGAGAAATAAAATCTTTCCTTTAACTTTCATTTCATACCTTCCTTCCTAAGTAGAAGTTCTTTATGGTGTGTAATTGAAACTGGATGACAATCTTCTTGCTTTTCTTCCATGTTCTTCTCCACGTCTTTGAACTCATCTTCTAGACTAAAACATTTGTTCCAAGATGACCAATCTCTTTGACAATTTGTTATTTTTTTAGTTGAATTGTTTGATCACCATAGACTTCTTGTAAATCAAATTGAATTTTTGAGGAGAAATCAGCTTCATTTTGTATAATCTAGACAATTTTTTCATTGCTATCAAATTTTTTATAGTTGTTCATATTTTCTGGAATGGATGGCCTTACCTCCATTTGACGTGTTGCACATTTCCCTTAATCAAATCCTCAATGGGTGAGAATTGAGAAACCAAGAGCTTTCATTTTATTTGTATCCTTGTTCAATTTATTAGACAACACCTATAGGTTGATGGCATCAAATCGCTCCAACAAATCCTATACCCTATGTTTATAATATTTTAATAGTTTGTTCTTTGTAGCACACATTCCGTGGACTTGGTGAATGACCAATTCAAGTATCCCTAAAGACCTATAATTATTTTATTTTCCTTTTCTCTACAATTAAGAGACCATGCACTAATGCTTCATACTCGCCACATTTTGGAGCATGTGAATTGTAATTTGTGACAAAAGAATAACTTTTCATCCCTTGAAGAATTGAGCATAACACCCGCCTTAGCTCCATTTCTACTATAATAACAAGAAAAGAACATTCACCATAGTTTGGAAGCATTTTCATTTTCTTGCTTCAATTTCATGGGTATAACAAATTCCTCCTCGAGAATGCAATAACTACCCAAATTAGTCTCCAATTTTTTGAGATCTTCATCATAAGGATCAAACCTATGGTCTTTCTCATCCCATTCATCAAGCAATAAATCAAGCATGGTAGGAGGAATAACCTACTCTTCTGAAACCGGATCTTATTCATGTTCTTCTTAGATCAAGAAATTTGATTGGATGTGATTGTGATCATACAAGTCAATATTGTAATAAAATATGGGCTCATCTTGTATTGTGAATTTTGTACCTAAGTCCAATCCAAAGACAAATAGCCACCTAGCTTAGCAGTTGAAATATCGAGATAAGAAAATAGAAAACATAGTAGGTAGGTCAATGAATGAAATTTCATGGGTTATGGTGATGCTTGGGAAGACATGAAGTGTTAATTCAATATATTTTATTACACCCAACACACCCACGGTTAACCCATCAAGTTACAAAACTCCCTTTGACACATGACTCCGTATTTGAGACCCAAAGTATCGGTGATGCAAGAGTATCACTTATACATTTTAAAAATTAGATTTTTCATAGTTTAATAGTTTTTGGAGTCCATATGGTTGTTCATGAGACATATCTAGTCCATTCGGACTCATATATTTGTAATAAGATCACATGAGGAGTTTTCCCTCCAAAATGGCCCATTTGAATATTTGAAATTATCTTGATTTATGTTAGTGAGTTAGTAGGCCTAGGAGTTAGTATAGGTTATATAACTCATAATAAAGTGGTAATAAAACATATGTGTAATTTTAAATGAATCATGATGTTCTAACTAGACCCTAAACCTCATATAGTTAAGTCTAAGACTAGGTGAGTTAATTGTTTTCTTAACCTAACTACCGCATTTTATCTTTAAAAAAGTGAATGTATTCGAATGAATAAAGGATGATGAGAGGGTTATGAGATGAGGAAGGTAATAATTCAGTTTTTTAATGGATTCCACAGGTGGAGGAGGAAGAGGGAAGTTAGAGAAGGAGTTTTTATCAAGAATGTAAGAAGGAAAGCATGTAGAGGCATGCATTTTGTAAGCAAAATTTCATATTCCATTATGAATATTTTGTTTTTGAATTTTCTTCTTCTTGAGAATGAAATTTTCTGAATTATGAGAAATAAATGAGGTGTATCCTTTAAAATTCATAGGATCTTCAATCATATGGCCATGAATAAGATAAAACTATGGAAAATTGTGAGTGTGTATACAAGTGGATGATCTCTCCCAAACTATTCATCATAACTTTTGCATTTTAAATCCAAATGAATTTAAATTTAGAATATAGGGGGAAAACATAATTTTTCAGAATTTTTTTTAATTTGGTTCCTTGATGATCAGCAGTTGTTTAGTTATAAATAATTTTCCTAGAAAGATAGAGAATGCACACAACTTGTTTGAAAAAATTTATGTATGGTAAAGTGAGTGTATCTTCTAGATTTTTAAGAGTTAAGACATGAAATTTTGATGGTAGAATTTTGAGGAAATTTTTAAAGTGTGGTTGTAAGGATTAGGTAATTTTAAAACTCTACAATAATTTATTCATGTCAGAAATTTATGATCTACATGGGAAATAAGCCTTTTTCGGTTGGGTAAGATCCTCTTTTGCAGAGAGTAGGTGTAGTTGTTTGTTTGTAAATCATATTAATTAGTTGAATGATATGGTTTTTTTAAAACTCTCTACATAATTTGGTATCAGAGCATGGATTTTTTTTTGTGATTTAGTTTTGAATATTGAATGCATGCTTTTGTGGCTAACAATGTTGTGGAAGTTTGTGTGGTGAATGAAGTGACAGGTGAAGAGTGAGAAGAAGAAAAGTGTGAAGGTGAAAAATTGTGAAGGCACCAAAATACCAAGTTTCAATCCTTGGTGAGGTGTTAAGGAATAGGAAAGGTGAAAAATACTTGTCAGAGAGAGAAGATGGACCAAGAAGAGTTGGTAAGAGAGTTAGTGAAATTGTTTAGCCACAAAAGAAGACAAGAAGAATTAGAGAGAAAGAAAAGAGATGAAGCCAAGAATAAAGAGAAGCATGAAGAATGGATGGAAGAAGAGATGAAAAATCTGAGAGAAGACATAGAGAAACTTGAATACTTGATGAAACATGAGATGAAAGAGAGGTATGTGCTTGAATTTTTGATGAAAAAGAAAGCTAAATGGCCTGTGATGCATATTCTAAAGAGAAATCAGAAATTTTAGTTGATGAATATGATAAAGAGTCAAGAGAGGAAAAAATAAAAAGAGGATAAAAAAGGAAGAAAGAAAAAGAAGTGGTAAAAGAAAATTTCATATAGAATATAAGAGTGAAGATGATGAGGTGATAGAAGCATTTTTGGCTTCTCTTGAAAGAGGTGAATATGATGATGAAAAAGTTCAGGTAGTGGTAGAAGAAAAAGAAATCAAAAAAATGATGAAGGAAGAATGAATTTGTGAAGAGAAACTTGATGAAAAATGTGAGAAATCTGAATTTCAGTTTGTATATGTGAGCAAGGAAAAATTAGAAGTAGAGCTATGGGCACTTGAATGTGCTTTATATGATGAAGAAATGAAGTGTGAGGAAGAGAAAATTGAGGAAATGGAAGAGGAGACTGAAAATGAAGGAGAAATTGAAGAAGGAGAAGGTGAAGAGACTCAAAAGTCTCACTATTTTTCATCTAATGTTTTGTGCTCATGTTTGATTGCAGGTATTCTTGATGAAGAGGTGAAGAACATTGAAAAATCAGCTCTTAAAAGAGCTCAAATGAAGAAAAGAAGATATGAAGACCTCGTTTTTTAGGAAAAAGGCATGAATAATAAGATAGAGGAAAAGAGTGAAGATTCAAAGAAGAATGGAGATAATTCATCAGAAAAAATAAGAACACTCCAAGTAGAGAACAATTGGAAGAAAAGAAAGAAGAAGGCTTTTGTATATAACATGTTTCTCTCCACTTGGGGAGTATGATGCAGGAGCATCACTTGTACATGTTCAATTTTGGATTTTTCATAGTTTAATAGTTTTTGGAGTCCATATGGTTTTTCATGAGTCATGTCTAGTCCATTTGGACTCATGTATTTGTAATAAGAGCACATGAGGAGTTTTCCCTCCAAAATGGCTCATTTGAATATTTGAAATTGTCTTGAGTCATGTTAGTGAGTTAGTAGGCCTAGGAGTTAGTATAGGTTCTATAAGTCATAATAAAGGGGTCATAAAGCATATGTGTACTTGTAAATGAATCATGATGTTATAACTAGACCCTAAACCTCATCTAGTTAAGTCTAAGACTAGGTGAGTTAATTGTTTTCTCAACCTAACTACCTCATTTTCTCTTTAAAAAAGTGAATGTATTCGAATGAATAAAGGAGGATGAGAAGGTTTTGAGAGGAGGAAGGTAAGAATTAATTTTTTTATGGATTCCTTAGGTGGAGGATGAAGAGGGCAGTTAGAGAAGGAGTTTTCCTCAAGAACAGAAGAAGGAAAGCATGTAGAGGCATGCATTTTGTAAGCAAAAATCCATATTCCATAATGAATATTTTGTTTTTGCATTTGATTATTCTTGAGCATGGTGTTTTCTAAATTAGGAGAAATAAATGAGGTGTTTCTTTTACAATGCATAGTATTTTCAATCATATGGCCATCAATAAGATCTTGCATGTGTGTGAAAACTATAGGAAACTGTGAGTGTGTATACAAGTGGATGATCTATCCCAAACCAGTCATCATAACTTTTGAATTTTAAATCCAAATGACTTGAAATTTGGAATATAGGGGGAAAACATAATTTTTCATAAGGTTTTGAATTTAGTTTCTTGATGATCAGTATTTTTTTAGTCATGACGCATTTTCCTAGCAGGAGAGAGAATGCACACAACTTGTTTGACAAAATGTATGTATGGTAAAGTGAGTGTATCTTTTGGGTTTTTAAGAGTTAAGACCTGAAATTTTGAGGAAATTTTTGAAGTGGGTTTTTAAGGATTTAGTAATTTGAAAACTAGACAAGAATTTATTCATGTCATAAGTTTTTGATCTACATGGGAAATAAGCCTTTTTGGGCTAGGTAAGATCCTCTTTTGCAAAGAGTAGGTGTAGTTGGTTATTTATAAATAATATTGATTAGTTGAATGATATCATTGTTTGAAAACTCTCTACATTAATCAGTAATTTTCTTGGGAATTACATAGTTACTAGCCCTGAATCAATCATACAATTATGGACAGAGTGTTTACCCACAATTAAAGACATGTAGAAGGGTGGGGTTTTGACAGTCTTACTTACTTGGTCTTCATTTACCTAACAAATATTAATCATGGCATGAATCTTGTACATTAATATATCTACCTAAGGAAATTTCTTGAGGGCTTTACATAGGAGATCAAGTTGTGATGGGATAGCAATCGCATCCCACATTGAGACATTAACATTGGTCTTTTTCATTTATTTAACAATGTTAAATGAAATAATCACAGACTTTTGCATCTGCAGCATGTTGCTTTATTTTCTCTATTATTGTTGCATTTGAATTGGAGGATTTGGTTAAAAACAACCTCTTTTCCTACTATGGATTTACCAAGTAGCTCATGCAGATTGTTTTTGTTCAACGTGGTTTCCCTTTCCTTAGCATTGCATTGTTTTGACTGCGGAAGGTGTAAATTGTGACTATAGCATTATTTTCTTATGTCGTGTATTATTAGAAATGGTGATTGGGGGTCCATTAGAGGTACCTACCACTTGATTGACCACATTGAAATCCTTAGCCCTAAAGAACATGAGGTTGGTGTCATTGTTAGATTCTTGAACTTCTTCCACACTTGGACTTGGTGCCTCTAAAAGTGGTTCTTGGTGACTATAAGAACCTTGAACCATGTATACTTTAAGGTGCATTTCCTTTAAAAACCATGTTGACTATGTGGTAGATTGAATGGAAAACACCACTTTGTTTCTTGTGTCATTTTGGTTTATATACGAACCAAATCCCGACTTGAACCGGGAGCAGGAAGTGCTTGTGGAGGAGGAATTGTTGACAATACCAAAGGAGTACTTATACCTTGCCATCTATTATTCTATTGATTTTGTGCATATATTTGATTAGGATATTGGTTTATATATGGTTAATATCCATAATTTGAAATTTTACCTTGCTTTTGATAGTTTATATAGGTTTGTATTTGTTGTTTCTCAAGGTTTATAGCTTTAGTTGTCAAATTTCTAATCAAATATTTCATTTCCTCATCCTTCTTTTTCCGTGTAGGGGTTTGAGATGTGGAAGCAATAGGTTGTAGATTTGGATCGGGAATAGGAGCAATAGAAGGTTGAGCAGTTTAAGGAAATTCAGGATACAAGGGGATGGGTGGCCTAGGGGATAGTTTCCTAGCTTGTATTAATCCAAAGGGGATAGTACACCATGTTATTCACCCATTTGTGATTAATTGATTAATTCATACACATTGCACCCTTTGGATTAATTAAATTAATCCCATGTACCCCTAGTACCCCTTTAGCTAAGTTAATTATCATTTATTAATTAAATGATTAATTAATTAGTTAGTGTGTGCACATCCTAGTCAACTTCTACTTAGTCAACAACCACTTGGACTCCACATCATCATCCTAGTTAACTACACTTATAGAATCCTAGAAATGTTGGGGTAATTGAATTGCACATACAATAACCTTTTCAGATGTAACTTCTATATTTGATTCCATCATTTCCCTAAATGCCTCAAAATTGTTGTAACCTCCTCCAATGTTATTTTTAGTATGTTCATTCAACCATGTTCAACCAACTTCCAACTACTTTTTCTTCTATAAAAATCAATCCTAGTATCTATCAAACCCTCTTGAATTCATAGTAAAATAACTCGCTAAATTTCCAATCCAAAGTCACTTGCTCGTAGCAATATGCATCCCAATTTTGGAGAACATTCAACAACACCCACATCCATTTACAAGGTTCACAAACAAATTTTCTACAACCTTACTGAGGTTTGCAAAATTATTTGTTTATCTTTCATTACTGTGATTTTTCCTTACTTACATTTTGGCATGTTTATAGTTAATAATTTTTTGATCAAACTATTTATTTATGTTTATTGTTCTTATTTAACCTTTCTATCAAAATTTTAGCTTCTTAGGTGAAGTAAAAAAGTCAAAAAAACCAAAAAAAAACATTTTCCGAGCCATTTTTCTCACGTTCAAAGTTTTCACCGAGAAAACTACCGTAACCATCTTAGGAAGCCATAAATTTTTCTCCCAAAATCAAAATGACTTCATTTTTTTATACGGAAAGGTATCAAAAATATATATGCAATGGATAAAAAAATTTCTAATTTGGACTTATAGAAAATTTATGTTTTCATTTCTCCTAACACTTGTCATTTAAAAACAATAGTTTCTATTTTAATTTGTTTCTTTAACTTAACAACCTCATGTGTATGCTCTTTCCTCGCACTTTAAAAGTGATATTGGAAATAGAAACGTGGTTTTTTATTTTTGGAGTAATTAACCTTTCTTTTTTTTTTAATCAAAGCTTGTTTTATGTGTATGCTCTTTCCTCGTGTTTTTAAAAGTGATCTTGGAAATCAAAAGCCTAAAATTGCTTCTATTTTCTATTCCTCTACCTACCTCAAGTGAAATTTCTAATCCTTTCTTACAAGACCCACTCTCATGAAGACTGAAAACAAAAACTTTAAAACTTCTAACTTCAGGTTGCCAAATGGTGTACAACCAAACCACATTAAGTTCAAAGATAAGAAAAACACCACATTCAAAACATTGTATATGCAAGTTTTGGTTAAAAGCTATGGCTCGTCCACTTTGAACTGAGAGAAGTGTCATTTTGCATAAGCCTTAAGAAAACAAGAGGGATGCTCCCAGGAACCCTAAATTATTCCACAAAAGAGGGAACCTTGTGGATGAAATGGGAACATTTTATCCTACCTAAGTAGTAATGCCTTATGATTTAGAGTCATAGATATCCCGGTGTGATTCATTCTAAGCAAGATCTTTACTCAAGGTTTAAAAGTGTGTAAAGTAAAGTTGTAAGCTATTAATAACATCATACTCACTCATATATACTACTGAAACCTAGTTGAGAGAGCCACCTAGGAAGCCACGCCTTGTCCAAACCAATCTAAGGTAGAGGCAAAAACTTTCACTACATCATTTTTCATTTTTCTCGTGTGTTACACACTTGTGTTTCACTTTTTTCATTCACATTTCTCTCTCTCTCATCCACCTTATCACTTTATAAATGTGTTTATGTCTTGGGTTACAGACATCCATATCCGCACTCAAGCACTTTCATTTTCATCTAAGTATTGACAACGTGATACTCACTTTATCATAGTCAAGCACCCTCTTGATCATCTTGGTATTTCATTGTTGTAAGTCTTAAGTTTAATGTTATCTTGTTGAACTCTAAGCATTCCACATTCTTACCTCATTGCATTGCACATTCACTTTTTTGAATTGATGACATTATTCAATCTCTTTCTCCCATCATCTTACGTCATCAATTACACATTCACTTTTTTGAATTGACAACATTCTTCTATCTTGCTTCCATTATTCTTACATTTTCACATTTCACAGTCACTTTGTTGAGTTGACGAAAACTTCTCTATCTTTCTTTCATCATCCCGCATTGTCATACTTCACGCTTGTTTTGTCGTTTTGTCAACATCCTCATTACTTCATCACTTCTCTCTTTAAAGCATCCACTTTGCTTTGATTTGAGATCACTAATCAATTACTTCCCTTTGGCTCTTATCTCCACTTTTGTGAGATTTGGACCTTTTTCGTTGTCATTACTTCACTTCTTGTGACGAAATTCACTTTTTTTTTTTTTTTTATGATCCCCTTTCTTTGTTGTGTTTCCTCTTTCAACATAATTTTGTTAAGAGTAAACCTCTTTCATCATCTTCTTAAGTCTTCTCTTTTGACACACTTTTTATTAAGGGTTAACATCCTTCATTATCTTCTTCAGTCTCCCTTTTTAACATCCATCTTGTTAAAAGTTGAGAAAAATCATCATTTTTCCTAAGTCTCTTCCTTTAACACATTTTTGTTAAGAGTTGAGCATCGTCCATCATGTTTTAAGTCTCCTCTTGTAGCACTTTGTCACAAGTCAAGCACACTAACTTCTTTCATCTCTCCCCTCTTTACGTTCACTTTTGTAAAGGATCGTAAAGTCATTTCAAACCTCTTCATATTTCTTAACACTCACTTTGTTAAGAATCATCTAAACTAACATTTCAACCCATATTCCACCTTAACATCACTCATTTTGTTAAGTTTTTGAAGTCCCTCTTTTCGTCACTCTTATCACTCATTTTGTTAAGAGTTGATTGTATTCATCTTGTTAAGCCTTGTCTCCCTTAACACTCATTTTGTTACGTGTCGAGCACATTTCACTTTTCACCCCTTTGTCATACCTCTTAACACTCATCTTGTTAAGATTTACCCTTTTCACCTTTTTCGGCACTCTTATCACTCATTTGATTACGATTTGACCATGTTCACCTTGTCATGTATTTTCTCCATTAACATTCACTTTTGTTAACGATTAGAACATGTCTAACCTCTTTTCATCCCTTTTCTCTTAACTCTCATTTTGATTAAGAGTTGGGTAATCAACTAACCCTTTTCGTTTCTTCCCTCTTCGCATTCATTTTGCTAGGGTTGATATTTTTCCATCTTCTTCCCTCTTCCATCTTAGCATTCACTTTTTGCTAGGAGTTGATATTTTCAAACATTTTTTTCGCTTCCATCTTAGCATTCACTTTGTTAAGGGTCGAGATTTTCAAACCTTTTTCCGCTTCCATATTAGCATTCAATTTTCTAAGGGTTGAGATGTTCATCATACCTTTCTTCACTCTCCCTCATTTTTCATTACAATGTTGGATTTATACAATTCATCGTTTTCCCAAGAATGGAAAATGATGAAACACATTGTTGTGGGTTTGCAAAAACAATGTAAAAAATTCAATTTTGATGAATTGTGTCCATACCCTTTTGACATGGACATATTATGCATACCCTTCCCATGCTCTTTTGAGACGTTCAAATTCGAAAAATACAAGGTTAAAACTGATTTGAGACAACATATCAAAGAATTTTCCACATCATGCCAAGAAGTGGTATATAATGATAGATTTCTCTTGTTCCTTTTTCCTAGAAGTCTAGGAGGATGATCTTTGGATTGGTTCTTACACCTTCCAAAGGGATCTATCACCACCTTCATGTACCTCTTAGATAAGTTTGTCAAACATTTTTCTTTCAATCTCACTCATAATAATCACCATATTAGAATTTCTCACAATGAATCCTAGTAAATTAGCAGAAATCATAATTTCATCACTGCTAGTGTCACAGATAATCTTAATATTCCCAACATACATGATCAATCAATCAAAAATCCAATCATACAACCTAGTGAAGACACTCCATCATGAAAATTTAAACATAGTTTAATACCCCTCATCAAAAGTCTCTCTAGTGTCTTTCATCAACTCAAAGTGGTTGGGATGATAAAATATCCCCTTATAATATCTTGGATTGAAGGAGAACCTAAGACATATTGGTACAAACCTCATGCATATTATTATTTTCATTGCATTGATGGCCACTCAATTGATAAATGTGCAGTTTTAAAAACTATTTCCAAGACTTAATCGATTTGACGGAGAGATCTTTGTAGAGATTGACAACGTAGCTCGTGAATCGATGACATGTCAATCTCCACTTCTACTAAAGAGTTTATTGATGTCCCCACTTCTGTACATACAAAAATTTAACAAGATCATGATGAAATTCAATTATCTCTCCCTTCAAACTAATTTATTTCTTCTACAAACTTTCTTCCTTTAGTCAAAACAAACATTGAACTTGTTTTTGACAATCTTACAACAAACTAATGAGAGCTTGAATTTTCTCCAATAATCTCTTTAAACCCTTGACACTATCAAAGAGGGTCCATCATCAAGCACAATTGAACTTGATTCCATTCTTCTCATTTCAGCTCCTATGCCTAACATCTCTAGTATTTTTATCAAAATACAACCGCAACAAGCTTCGACACATGTGACAACACAACCTTCCATGTCCATTACACTTCAAATGATCACTCTTATAATAATCTCATTAATGATGATTCCTACCTATCAAGACATCTACATGAGCACACTTTATGAGGCGTGTATACCTCATAATATCCTTATGCAACATTTTCAAGTGTTAATTGTAAATCCTTTTTCTAATCAATTAATTCACAACCTAGAAGGAGTAACATTGATTATTTCCTCTCTATGACATCTAAGGAACCTTGGGTATACATCTAGAGATCCATCCTTATTTCCTCACACTCTTTCATTCACAGGTGAATATGCATCTCAACATATTCTCCACATTGATAATCTTCTTCTAACATCACATAGGTCTTTCAATCTCATCGAAGACTTATCTAATCACTTATTGAATCCTTTGATTCAATCCTTTGACTTGGAACATGTCCACCCAAGTCTAGTACTTCAAGACCCATCAAATCAGTTGATTCCCTCATTTGATTTGGATCCTATCTACCCAAGTCTCATATTGCAGGACTTATCAAATCTTTGAATTTCTTCTTTGACTTAGACCTTGTCCACCAAAGTCTCATATTTATGGACTTATCGAATCTTTTAATTCCCCCTCTTGACTTGGATTTTGTCTACACAATTCTTGTATCTTAGGACCATTCAAATTCAATAAACCTAGACCTCTTTCTTGATGATTCCATTTCAACTCCTCATCCGCTAACATTTAGAAAACATAAAAATCATAAAAAGAGAATAAAACTCTATATTAAAGCATTGTTTGCAAATCGGAAATGACAAAGTGTGTCCAAATAATGTTAAGCATTCCATCTATTGGTAGATATATTAATCATACCATTATCATATATTTTCCTTCTTCACCAACACATGGTTAACTTTGGTCCTTTTGGGCATTGTGTGTCTCATCTTTATTATGGTTTCTACTATTTCAGATCTTTTTACCTATGGTTTTGTCTCAAAGCTTACTGATGGAAACTCCTCCTTTAAAATAATCTCTCTCTTTAACAAAAAGCACTAAACTTCTTTACTCGGTCCTTTTTTACTATCCATCTCAATCTATGGTGTTTAACCATTGCATCCTAATAGTCACATGAGGCTGAGAGTTAGGGGTAGAATGTTCCTTCCCAACAAACACACTATTAACATACAAGACAAATTCAATTAATCTAAAAGTGCAAAAAAAAGTATAAAATCACTACACCTTTCATCCTTCATAGTCTTCAGTGATAAGCTTGTAGTTCTTATTGGTAGTATGAGAATGAGAAGAAAGAAAGCCCTTACTCTCCTACATTTTGTCTTTGGTGTTGAGCCCTTTCCTTTTACTAATGGCATGGGGTAACATGTAGGGGTCCTTCACAAAAAAATAAAATAATAAACAAATAAATCCTTTATGAAATATTAATCAAAGTGCTTAATCAAAAACATCCCTAGAAGTAATTTAGTTGCTCATGATAAAGAGAGAAAATAATTCCTTCAACCGGATCTTGTTAATCAATAGGCCATCTATGAATCTAAGTCTTGTCAAAACCTATAAAGTGGAATCATCTTGGAATCAGTTAGATAATCTTGACTATAGATGAGTTACATTTTTATCATATGGATCATTGTTACACCTTATGTATTTGCATCCATTATCTTCAACTTGCATACCACTATTCATCACATTTTCATGTCCTTTTTGGCTCTCGGTGATGAGCCCTGTATCTTCCTAGTTACGTAGAGCCATGAGCGGAGTGAAACACCCTATCATTTTATCATCTACATTTATGCTAATGGTATGGAACTATTTTAATTATTGGTTCCTTCTTTCAATCAGTGTAACTTTTTACCGAGTTGTACAATTACCAAAAAAAATAAAAAATGTCTCACAAAACTTTTTTAAAAAACAACATAAAATTATTCAAAAACATAAAAACAATATAAATTTGTCCAAAACTCTAAAATTAGTTTCAAACTATCACAATCAGATAATTTTTAACCACCTTTTAGTAATCTGGATAACACAATTCAACAATTTCATCATTTAACGGCGCTTCTCATGATCGCTCCGGATCATCTATCAACATCATATTTTTTGTCTTTGGTGTTTATCTATGCTCGAGGAAATAATTTTCCCTTTTGTAATATGAATTTTCTTAGGGCACATTTGGATTTTACATTTTAATCCATTACAGATAAAACTTCAATAGGATCTGACAAGAGTATCTTTTGGGGTATCTAAGTATGAATTCGCTCTTCCGCCCGGTCTAATCCTCTCGTGTTTTAAGTTATCACTTGGGGGCATGAAAATTTGTATAGTTCTTAAATGTGGAACACATTAGGAGTGTTATTAGACGTTTTTTCTGCATATTGTGTTATACTATTGTGGTTTGTCAACATTGTGATGATGTTATTTATTCTTTTAGTTTATTATTTTTGTTGTTGTTCAATGTTTGTATCATGTTTTCTTGTCACTTGCATGTGTTTTTTTTTCCTCCTAGTTTACTTAAGCCATGGGATGTTTTCCTTTTTTGGGGGTATTCATTTTTGTTTGGATTTTTATATCAAACTTTTTCAAATTTGTTTCACAAAATTCAAAAAAATCAAATATTTCAAAATTCAAAAATCATAAATATTTCAAAAATCTTTTAAAAAATTAAAAATTACAAAAATTTGAACAAACATTCACTTATCATAGAAATCCTACAATTGGAAAACCCTTGAAGTGAATCTTTCAACATCTCAATACAATCTTGATAAATTTCATACCTTTATCTATTACCCTAGTGATCATTTCAATATTACAACTATCACTTTCTTCCCTTTGCATGATATGCTAACTCTACTTGGGGAAAGTCACAAAATTGTTTTTCCTTCACGATATAACTTCATCTAGGGAAATTTAAACTCTATTCATTTTCAAAATAGATCCAACAAGAGTTTCATAAGGAGTCGATTTAACTCTCGCTCTTCCATCCCGATCCTATTCCCTCCTTAGAGAATTTGCATCTCCTTAATCATCATTTTGGTATGCATTAGGGGCATAGGTGATTATCTTCTTTTTCAAATTTGTTCCGCATTGTTGTTGTTTTCTTTTTGGACCAATTTAAAGTAGTGTGATTACATCTTAGTTCCTTTATAAACTGATTCCTACACCTACTTTGATATTGGTTTTGTTGTCCAATTTTATATTTTCTTTATTGTATGTGTTTGTTTATGCGCATCTGGGTTAACCATATTGATTGTTTTATAATCATGTTGACAAATCTATCGTGCAACAAACATAAATAAAGTTTCTCTAAAATTATTCTCTAAATGATGCCCATGCTATGAACATAGTCCTTTCCCATATTTTTCTAATCCCTTGTTTTCCTTCCTATCAAGCGGTCATCCACAAATTTGTAGTTTCACACACACGCTTGAGGGGGAATTCCTATACCATTGTAATTACTAGGGAATCCTAATGCTCCATTTCTTGCTGAGGCACCTTAATGCTTCACAATTTTCCATTCGTTGATTTGTATGTGTCTATTATCTTTAAAGCACTATTACTTCGCAATAGCACTTTAAAGAGGGGAAAAATGTAGACACCCAAAAATTACTCACTTATTCCCAATGTTATCCTAATACAACTGTTATTCATCCATTTGTAATTAATTGATTAAATTGATTAATTCATACACATTGCACCCTTTGGATTAATTAAATTAATCCCATGTACCCCTAGTACCCTTTAGTTAAGTTAATTATCATTTATTAATTAAATGATTAATTAATTAGTTAGTGTGTGCACATCCTAGTCAAATGCCACTTAGTCAACAACCACTTGGACTCCACATCCTCATCCTAGTTAACTACACTTCTAGAATCCTAGAAATGTGGGGGAAATTGAATTACATGTACAACCACCTTTCCGGATGCAACTTCTGCAATTAATTCCATCATTTCCTTAAATGCCCCGAAAATGTTGCAACCTCCTCCAATGTTATTTTTAGCATGTTCATTCAACCATGTTCAACCAACTTCCAAATAATTTTTCTTATATAAAAATCAATCCTATTATCTATCAAACCCTCTTGGATTCATAGTACAATAACTATGCTAAATTTCCAAGCTAAAGTCACCTTTGCTTGTAGAAATATGCATCCCAAGTTTGGAGAACATTCAAGAGAATCCACATCCATTTACAAGGTTCACAAACAAAGTTTCTACAACCTTACTGAGGTTTGCATTGAATGATTACATGAAAATTTGTAAAATTATTTGTTTATCTTTCATTACTGTGATTTTTCCTTGTTTACAATTTGGTAGAGTTGTCCCTACCATAGATTGTGTGATAAAAGATATATAAAAGTTGAGATCTTTTAAAAATTAAATAAATGCACCTTTTGTTGTGGGTCTCACAAGATATGGAATTCTATCCTAAGTTCTCTAGAATCTAAAATTGAAATCTGTCATTTTTTCATTAGGTGCTCTCTTAATTGTAGTCAACTATTCCAAAAGAGACAAGTTATCTACTCTCTCTCCAAATTGGTTGCACAAATTTGTACACAACTCATTCTAACTCTTGATTGAGTCTATTGTTAGGCTTCTGAACCATTGTAAAGATTTTCCTTTGAAAGATGAAGCTAATAGTTTTACTTTACATCCATCTTAGAAATGTCATGAATTGCACATGCATTTGCGGTATATTAGATGTAATCAACTGGAGTATTATGGTTTTCTCCCGTGAAGAATGGGATATTCTTCAAAGTGCTCTTGGGATGGGATTTTGAGTATTTAGGGCAAGTGGTGCTTCTTGTGAAGTTTACAAAAGTATTTGGTGGTTGATGAGCCATCCCGACAAGTCTAATAACTCTTGTTGACTGCAAGAAGGGCCTACCAAGTGGAGGTTTTGAAAGAGTTATATTTGGAGGACATGGACATTTTTGAATATGTCGAACTCTTCTTCCTCTACCCGGTGATAATTACAAATATCAAAATACGCCTTCTTCTCTTGTTCTCAACTATGTTTGAATCCTTCTTATGAATTAGGGATACTTACACCTGCAAGAACCAGTTGATATTCTAAATGGTGTCGAAAGATGTGTTGTTGTAAAGCCTCCAAAGGCTAGAGTATCATCAAGATACACACCCAAAATTGACAAAACTAGAAATATTAATTTCAAAAGTCCCACAAAGCGTGCCAAAACTATTGGTGCTCAAATTTTCACTTGTCCCAAATCACAAGAATCTATGGCTTTGAGGCAACATAGGACTTTCTCCAAGTTCTTGGACTCGAACTTAAAAATACCTCTAGAAAATGATGGCTTCCTCTACCCACTCCTAATTATAAACTACTCCTAGGAATTTAAATGTAACTATCTATCTCTACTCTAACTTTCCAAGGGCCCAGGGTGAGAAGGAAATGGATAAAATATAAACCTAAACTAGAGAAGGCAACAACACCTAAAATGAGGGGATGAATACTTCAGCAAGGGAAAAAATGGAAGAAAATGATGATGAAGAGGGTCAAAATGAAAGCCACAGTTCAAAACCACATCCCGAATTACACTTCCACGATGCACAATAGACACAGATTCGAAACAACACATATGACACACCTTCGAGAAAATTAGATTAAAGGAAACACAATAAAACAATAGCTAAGGAAAATACGAGCCACAAAGCGGAGATTTTATTACTTAAAATCCTACAAATATCATTACAAAGACAAGAAGAAGATGTAAAAATTTATCAAACATAGCCCAAGGAATACAACCTTTAGAATACTTGCACAACATAAAATGATTTCCTCTCATTCCTAAAGTATCCAACATTAAAATTGTGCATCATATTACAATATATATAAAATTTTGAAGCAAAAGAAAGAAGAAGAAAAGAGAGGAAAATTCAAATTCCACTTTTCTCCCCGACCACCTTCATTAAATTATCTGAAAAGGTCTTATTATTTCCATAAATATAACTTCCCATGCTATTTTCCTTTTTGAAGAAAAAATGATACCCATATTACATTAAATTATAGTGGTTGCACCACCGGAGTAGAACTTTTGTGTGTTGGAGACACCTTTCTTTGCTTTTCCCACCTACCTCTATTAAATTCAATAAATCTGACTTTATATTGCATTTAGGTGGTTGATATTTCTTCAATGATATCATATTTTCAAGGATATAATCATTGGATTCAAAATTATAATCATTTTATCCTCCCGAGAACAACTGCTACTTTACTTGATACATAATTTTTTGATTTAGTTTCATGCAGCTTGTGACCTCCACGACTTTGTCTTCTTCATTCCATGGCTCTATTATCCTCTCAGCTTGTCCCGTGGGTTATCTAATGTGGCGTGGCTCTTTAAATTACTCGCGGATTATTTTCCCTAAATCTGAGTCTTTTAGATTTACTTTTACCTATGGATTTCTAAAAGCATCTCGCAACCTTGTTCTTTCCTACTACAATAGTCACGATTCAGCTTTGGTGCCTTTCCCCTTTGGCCACAAATTCTCACTATAATATGTGGCATGCTTAAACTCTACCATGGTCCTCTTTCATGATCCGCAATAATCCTAGTTGTTCAATTTTTCAAGGGTGCAATAATGAACAACATTACCACAAAGTTTTTTCCCATAGGTATACTTGCTAATTGTTATTCCTCTTCCTCCAACATATAAGAAGCTTCTTGGTCATCATTAATAACATCCACTACAATTTGTTCACATAATCCTTTACCTCTAACCAACTTGATAGCTTTGATTTTGACATCATATTCTATTATTCTTGCTACCCATTCAACTCTCTTCTCACTAACTTCTTCCCCATTATGAAAATTTTCATGTTAGGATGAGAAAATAACACCTTGATAGGATTGTTAGCGAGCATATGCTTTAATGTTTTGAGAGTCCTCATGACTTCAAATACTTGTTTCTCCATGTGGTTATACCTTATCTCATATTCCTTCAGTGTTTGACTATATTAATCTACTAGTTTCTCCAAACCTTATCATTTTCTTGGGTTAGAATGGTTTCCACGCTACTCTCAACCCCATAAACATATAAGATAAAATATTTTTCATAATTTGGGTTAATGAGGGTGGGAGCCTAAGTTATTGCCTCCTTGATCTTATTAAAATTTCCTTTCCTTCATTAGCCCACTTGAAAGGAGTGTTCTTCTTCAGCATTTGAGTGATGTGTTTAACCAATCCTATAAAGTTAGGAACAAATTTCCTAAGAAATTTGATTTTTCCAAGGAAATATTGTAATTCTTTCTTATGTGTCATTAAGGAGAGAGAAAGGATGGCTGAAGTTTTTATGGGTCAATAGTTATACCTTCTTTTGAAACCATGTGACCCAATATTTTTCCTTTTGGTACATAAAATATGCATTTCTTTGGATTGAGTGACACCCCAAAATCCCTACACCTTTCAAACACTTTCTCAAGATGTTCCATGTGATCTTCACCTTCCTTTGAGAAAATAATGATATCATCTAAGTAAATCAGAATAAACTTGTTTATGAAGCCCTTGAAAGCAAAATCCATGAACCTTTGAAATGTAGCACTAGTATTAGATAACCCAAAATTTATTTTATCATATATATATGTTCCTTATTTAGTAGTAACAGTTTTTGTATACATGTCCTCTTCTTTAATCCAAATTTTTTTGTATCTGGAATATCCATCCAGAAGGGAGAAACTCTCATATGTTGCTACTGTTTTAAAATTATGGTACATGGAGGGAAAATGGTAGTCATACTTTAAGGAGGCTCCATTTAGATATCTAAAATCCAAATGTACCCTAATCTCCCCATTATTCTTCCTTACAAGAACTAAATTTGACACCCAAGTAGTGTATGTGATAGGAAATATAATTCTGACCTCTATGCGTTTAGAAATACCTTTCTTCATTAGGGGTTCTATCTTGGGGTTTACATATATTTGATTTTTCCTAATAGACTTGACATTGGGGTCAAGATCTATAGCATGTTGCATAATTTCAAGATTGAAACCCTTAATATCTTCATAGCTCCATGAGAAAATATCATAGTATTATAGACATAAGGACACAAAAACTTTTTTAGTTTCATCACATACCTTTCCAAAATGTAGTTCCTTATCTTGGGAATTCACAACCTTTTGATATTATTCTTTACTATTCATCATATTTTTCTATTCTCCTTTGAACTCATCATCAGGGTTGAATATACTTTCAATAAGTAACGATATCTCTCGGTAATTTTTAGTTATTAATTGGATAACCTGATCCTCATAGCCTTCTTACATCCTTAACTTCAACTCAAATGAGAACTCAACTTCATTCTCAATAAAATGGGTAATTTTCTCATCACTCTCAAATACTTTCTAACTCACATTATTGTCTCAGGATGGATGGTCTCACTACCATCTTAACATGTTGATCATGTCCCTGAATGAGATCTCCCATTATTCTTCCTTACAAGAACTAAATTTGACACCCAAGTAGTGTATGTGATAGGAAATATAATTCTGACCTCTATGCGTTTAGAAATACCTTTCTTCATTAGGGGTTCTATCTTGGGGTTTACATATATTTGATTTTTCCTAATAGACTTGACATTGGGGTCAAGATCTATAGCATGTTGCATAATTTCAGGATTGAAACCCTTAAGGTCTTCATAGCTCTATGAGAAAATATCATCGTATTATAGACATAAGGACACAAAAACTTTTTTTTGGTTTCATCACATACCTTTCCAAACAGTAGTTCCTTATCTTGGGAATTCACAACCTTTTGATATTATTCTTTACTATTCATCATATTTTTCTATTCTCCTTTGAACTCATCATCAGGGTTGAATATAATTTCAATAAGTAACGATATCTCTCGGTAATTTTTTAGTTATTAATTGGATAACCTTATCCTCATAGCCTTCTTACATCCTTAACTTCAACTCAAATGAGAACTCAACTTCATTCTCAATAAAATGGGTAATTTTCTCATCACTCTCAAATAATTTCTAACTCACATTATTGTCTAGGATGGATGGTCTCACTACCATCTTAACATGTTGATCATGTCCCTGAATGAGATCTCTAGGTGGGACAAATTGTGACCCTACAAATGTACTATTTGATCATCTTCTCGTATTTAATTTTATTGGCATTACTTGGAGATTAATAACTTTAAAACTCTCAAGTAGCTCCCAAAATCTATGTTTATAAGCCTTTAAGATATTATTCTTGGTAACACATTATCCTCTTACTTGGTGGATAACCAATTCAGTTTCTATAAACACTTGTAACCTCTTAATATACATATTCTCATCCAAAAACAATCCATGAACTAAATCCTCATAATTATCTATGTTATTAGAACACGTAAATTAAATCCTATGAAAAAAAACCTCTTACCCTTTGGTGAAATAAAGATGATACCTACTCCAACTCCATTTCTACTCCTAGAACCATAAAACAAATCATCCACACACCATGGGAATCCTCCTCGTTTTATTTTAATTCACTTGGGATAAAAATACCCCTCCTCTAATATGAAATAAGTACCTAAATTCTCTTAGAAGTAGTGTCATATGGATCAAATTAATACATTTCCTTAGCCCACTCATCTAACATAAGATCAAGGACTGATTGTGATGAATGTGTTCCTTTAACTAGTTTTAAATCGTAACTTATTTACCTTTGCACCATGATGCTTGAGTTAATAGGGATAGGATCATGGACATCAACATGATAATTTGAGATAGGTTTAATTGTAAACTTATTCCCATACCTCATCCTTAAGAGCATATGAGACCAATCTGAATACAAATAACCTCCTACCTTTGTTGTGAAGTCTCTTGACAAATACATATCAAAGAAAGGAGGTAGATCTATGAATGACATGTCTTGAGAAAAATTTAGGCATGGCATGCATATATATTTAGATCAAGACCTCTGATTACTCCAACCATTCTAATTGTAGTACCATCCATTTACAATATTCAATCCTCGAAATTCGTTGTTTCCTTCCTAGGCATCACATAAGCGATGCCTCATGAATCTATCATATAATTATGCACTATATTATTACCAATAATCAAAGAGATATAAATTGTGGAGCCTTCTTTGTTTAACTTATTTTTACTCCTTTATTTGACATAATTTAATTGAGAAGGTTGGCCTTTGTTTAATTGTTCCATATAATTGAATGAGTTACTTCAAGGCCTCTAACAAAATATCCAATTGATATGGAATAGACAAGGCATCCCACATTATCACACTCAAATTATTTTTATTCATTTGTTTAATAATGTTTATAGGAATGTCTACTGCCTTATGCATCATTAGTGTCACTATTTATTTCCTTTATGGCTCCAATGTTGGGAAAGATACTCTTAGTTGAGAAATGACATCCTTTATAGGGATAGGTTGGCTAGAAACATCTGTAAACCAATCCTTGCATGAATCTACCCTAATTTTATTCTCTTTGTGAAGAGGATCATATTTCTTATAAGAAGATGAAGGTTGAGTATCCAACTTTTTCTTCTTAAACCTTGTATTATCAACAACATTGTTTATTCAATATTAGTATTTAGAACTTTCATAATTGATTATTGTTGATTAAAGGAACCTTGCACCAAGAGATGTTGACCTTTCACCCTATTTTAAAAATAATTATGATTATAGTGTTGATTACATGGGAAACACCATTTAGATCCTTGAGAAATATTTTTTTGAATTGTAACAATAGTTTTTAAATCTAGGAGAAAGTGGATGTTGTGGAGAAGGCAATGCTTAAAGGGGAAAGATAGAGTTTTCACCTTGAAACCTACTTGGTAATTCTACCCATACCCTTGATTTGGATAGTAATTCCTTTGTTGATACCCTTGATTATGATTTTTTTAGGGCCTGGGAGATTGGGTTTGTTTCTTCTTGAGGGAAGCTATCTCATTTAACATATTATTGATCAAGGATTTGAGATCATCTATCTCATTAGAATAACTATAGATGTAGGAGCAACTGAACTAGCCTTAGAATCAAGATTTAGGAAAGAGAAGGTTCAGTTTAATGGGGAATATTTGGGAAAAGAGGAGATAGGGGCATACGAGCTGTCTTGCCAACTGATTAAGCTAAAATGTAAATAAGATCCTAATATGATGCTATTGTACAAGTAAATAAATGTAGTAATTAAGTAAAACAAATAACCCAAGAAAACTAAGAAATAGAGTACAAAACCCTAAGTGCAAAGATGAGAATAAGTTACTTAGTTGATTCATAATTAATTTTGAACTATACAGAATGATGACCAGTGAAAAGAATGGCAAGGGCAACGACGAGACCTATAAAAATGTAGATCTATAAAGATAGGTTATCTTGGGGCACTGGATAGGGACAGTGGCACATGTGGGTTCCCTAGGCCTATTTTTGGGCACTTGGATCTGTGTAAAATATCAAACAACCTCCTCTAAGGTGTCACAAGGTGTTCACCTTTAGTCACTCTAAGGTTGCACCAAGATTGCCAAGGTCGCTGAAACCCGCAATATAAAATATGAACCTATAAAACCCTCAAATAGACAGAAAATTCTTTATAAAAATGTGCATAATGAGAGGTTAGACTTAAAAGTAATGATAAATAGATCATACCAAACCATGAAGAACTCATATGTTAATTAAACAACACTCACAATAAGATGAAAGTAATTTTCTAGAATAACTTAACATAAAAATTTGCAAACAAATGAACAACAATATCATATATTATTATGGAACTTAATGAAATATAATGAGAATGGGAATTTATTATAGAGGCAAGGAATATCAATCTAAAAACCAGTCAAGGTCATAGATCAAGCCATAAATCAAGGAAAGAACTAGTCATCAAAGATCTAGTCAATACCATAGATCAAGGAAATAACTATACCTAACAACTAGATAATATCTCCCTAATATCTAAATAAAATAAAATAAATATGCACACACATAAGTGGGTGAGGATAAATACAATAAAGGTAAATAAAGTACCTAGGTGAACATGAGCTAAGGTAAATACCTACTATAAAACCCCCTCAAGTGAAGCTAGGGGCCCAAAATAAAATTGGAATATCCACAGTATGAGTCCCAAAAATTAGGCATGATCAGGTACTCATATATAATATATCCATGAAGAAATATTGAACCAAAAGTAGGAAATAATCCTGTTGGAAGAAAAGAGAAAGAAGAAAAAGAAGGAAGATGTTCTCACAAACACCCCCAAGAACAACTTCTAAAACCCTAAGCATTCCACGTAACTCAAGGTAGTGATGTCATTAAAAAGGCTTCGTAAATATGTCTACAAGTTTTCTTGAGTTGGGTGTACTCCAAGAAAATAATGTCATCTGAATGTACTAAAGAATGAAGTGGATGTGTATCTCAATATGCTTAGTATATTGGTTCTCAACAGGTTTGTAAGAAATGTGAATTGTACTTTGGTTGTCACACCAAAGTATAGTTGGTGAATCCTATGGGAATCCAAACTCTATCAATAACTATCGAAGCCAAATAATTTTCTTACTCGATGTAGTTGTTTCCTTGTACTCTACCTTTGAAGATGAAAGCGCAATAACATGTTGCTTTTTACACACACAAGTAGCTAGAGAAGAACCAAGAAAAAAAAAGATAGCCATAAGTGGAATTCATGTCATCAATAGAACCTACCAAATTTGAATTTGTATATCTAACCAAATAAGTAGAAACCCTAGTGTAGTGTAGTTGAAAGTGGGAAGTGCCCCGTAAATAATGTAAAATCATTTTACCAATCGCCAGGTGACTACTATGAGGATAATGTGCAAACCGAGATATAAGTCCTACTGCAAATGAAATTCGGGGTGAGTATGGGTCATGTACATGAGACTTATAACCAACATCCTATACAATGTAGGATCACAAAGTGGTGTGGTACATGTGGAAGTAAGAGAAACCCCTGACTGAAAAAGGAGACGGACTTGGCTTATAATCATCTATATCAAAGTGCTAAAGAAGATAATGGGTGTACTTTAGCTAAATGAAATGAATCCCTAAATCTATATGAGAAACATGTAATATAAGTAAATAATGTAATAACCCAAGATCTTTCATGTCAAACTGTGTAGAAAGACCCTACTGAATACTCTAAATGTGGGAATAAAAGTTACCAGTAATAGATCATAAACATACAAGACAAGTATCACAATATCCTCACCAACATGCTAGAGATATACTATATGATCAGAGTGGCTATGAACAACACTAGTATATAGAATAAAAGAATCCATCTTCTCGTACCAAGCCTGAGGGCTTGCTTGAGACCATAGAGAGACCTTGAGTCTACAAACAAGAGAAGAATCCTGAACAAATCCAATAGGTTGCTCCATGTATATTTCCTCTTGTAAATCTCCATCTAAGAAGGTACTCTTCACATCCATCTAGTATATGGGCCACCCCTGTGATGCAGCAATAGTAAGTACAAGGCATAAATAATCCATCTTGGCAATGGGTGCAAAATTCGTAGAGTAATCAATACCTTCAACTTACGAAAAACCCATTGCAATAAGACGATCCTTATACTTGTCGATGGACGCATCAGCTACGTATTTGGTTTGGTATACCCACTTACACCTAACCATATTTCTTCCTTTAGGAAGAGATATGAAATCCCAAGTATGATCCTTCATCAAAATAGAATACTTAGCTCCCATTGCATCATCCCACTCATGTATCCCATGAGCCTTTGAAAAAGTTTGTGGATCCACGAAACTACACGACACAAAACTCCAAAACCTATAGAATGTGTGTGATGATGCCTATTAGGTGGAAGATCCTGTAAGAAAGGTGTTACCTCAGAAATTATAGTACAAGCCCACTTAGGCATAGTGACAACATCAGTGGGAATAGGATCCTCATCGACATCTATAACCTCCTCATCAACCTCCTCAAAGAAAGGATCCTCAAGATGAGATAAAGAATAAGAATTAGGCATGAAAGAAGATGAATAATCATGAGGTGTGAAGTGCTCATCAAATTGAACATGTGTTCAAAAAATAACCTCATGAGTATCAAGATCTAAAATTTGATAAGCTCTCATGTCCTCATAATACCCTACCAAGATCAAGGGTTTTCTCTTCTTATCCAAGGCTTTACTTTTCTTCTTTGGCACAAATGCCCAAGCATGGCTCCCAAAGACTTGAAAAAATGAGACATTAGGCTTAGTGTTGGACCAAGCTTCCTCTAGATTCAAATTCTCAAGTGCTATGTGTGGTGTGTGATTCTGAATGTAGTTAGCATGATTAACTGCTTCTACCTATTATATAGGAGGTAAATGTCTAAAATGCATTATTTAGCTAGAAATTTCCTTCAAAGTTTGATTCTTCCTTTCTTCTAATCCATTTTATTGTGGAGTATGAGGAACAGAATGTTGGTCAATAATGTCATGAGTTGAAATTTTTTTAGAAAACTCATCGGTGCTGAAGTACTCCCCCATTATCAATGCAAAGATTCTTTATGTAATTAGAAGATTGTTTCTCTGCCAAATCCTTGAAGACTTTGAAGTGTAAAAAAATATCATTTTTGTACTTGAGAAAATAAACCCAAGTATGTCTCAATAAATTATCAATAAAGGTAAGTGCATACTTAGCTCCATTGAAAGAGGGGGTAGGAAAAACCATCAAGTCACTATGCACAAGCTCAAGTGGTGAAGAAGATCTCTTGGATAAATTCTTAGGAAATGGATCTTGGTGTTGATTCCCAAATTCATAGCTAGGGAAAAATTCTCTCAAGACAAAAAACTTTAGCAAGACTATCAACCATACCATGAGTGCTCAACTCCTTCAAATATCTGTAATTGAGATGTCCAAATCTCTCATGCCAAAGCTTACTCTCTAAATCTGCATGAGAAACCAATCTTGTCCCTATAGAGGAAGTGTCATCAAAACCCTCAAAGTGATATATTCTAGAACATGATCAAGATACCTTGAATAATAAGTGAATGAGGCTCCAAAATTTTCATACTTTTACCCCATGTGGTGTAAAATTCACTATTTTTACTTGATCAAAATGACAAATTTGATATATAAAAAGCAAATTTGTAGTGATGTTAGGAACATATAGTGCATCTTGGATACTTCCACCATCAAGGTGTATGTCACCTTTTCCTTTAACAGAAAGGAAGGAATAATCTCCAACCTCAATTTTTGAAGTAGAACTCAAACCTAGAGATACAAAAGACTCCTTGGAAGAAGTCATGTGATGAGAAACACTAGAATCTATAACCCAACTATCTACAAGTGGTGACTGAGATCTCTCAACAACATTAAGTTCTTTTCCATGTTGATTAGAAGGAGGTGGAGTGGAGATATAAATTTTTGTTTCTTTACTGCATCCTCTAAGGCTTGCATTCGCTTATAACACCTATAATATTTATGATGAATAACCCCACAAAAAGAGCATGAAATGCTAGACTTATTCTTGGATTTAGAAGACTCCTTGGATTTAGAATTGTTTCTTTGGGTTTAGGAGCACTTTTAAATAGATAAGGGGTGGATTTGGTTTTACTTTTTAGTTTTCCCTTTCCATTAGGATTAGATGCAACTAATGTCTTTTGAGAGGTGGAAGACTTGAGGTTAGACAATTTAGATTCTTCCTTAGTAAGTCTTTCACAAAATGTTTCTAAGTTAGGCATTTTGAAGGTGTCACCTAAGGCATCCATGCTAGAGAAAAAGGTAGAAGAAAATATTTGGAATGGTCCTCTCAACTTGGATAGAATTAAGTAAACACACTCTTCATCTTTCTTATCTCTTCCACTCCCCTTCAATTGTGTCAACAAATTCTTGAACTTAGTAAGATAGTCTATAATTGATGGAAAATCTTCAGGATTAAGAGAGGTGATCTCAATTTCAAGTTGCATGGCTCTCATGTGATCCACCTTACCAAAATACTCTCCAATTTCTCCCATATTTTGAAAGGAGATTCACATTTTCATAATGAAACAAAATAATATCACTTACATAAGTTCCTATCAAACCCATACACTCATCAAATTTGCTTTGGTACTAAAATTTCTCATATTCTCTAGTGAACACTAGTTGTATTAAAGAAGTTAACGTCCATAATCCTTTCCACTTAATAATTTTTTCTATCCTTGGTTTCCATGTGTGGTAATTATGTGTTGTTAATGGATCAACATGATCTAA
Source organism: Taxus wallichiana var. yunnanensis (assembly GCA_018340775.1). Taxonomy (NCBI): domain Eukaryota; kingdom Viridiplantae; phylum Streptophyta; class Pinopsida; order Cupressales; family Taxaceae; genus Taxus; species Taxus wallichiana. Next base: position 104,253,767 of record CM031237.1, read on the forward strand.
TGCAGAAGTAGATAAAGACGCCATTCAAAAATCACCAAAAAAATGTAAGAACCAAGCAATGCAACAAGATCCCCCAAATTTTGGCACTTTATAATTGAGTGTGTGTTCTACAATATGGAATTTTATAACTACATCATTTTTCTCAAATAAAAACTATTTCAATGGAAGTAACACAAAAACAAGCACTTTTGAAAAAAATGGAACTTAAATCCGAGTTACCGATCAAAAGATACAAACTTTTCAATATTATGCTCTACTATTTATTTTCGTTGCCACTAAATCAAATAAAACGTTCTTTCCTTCACCACACAAATTAAATCAAAGGGGCTGAAGTTAAGCGTAATCACAAGCTTTAAGCCCTCATGTGACCATACCATATGACTAGGGGCTAAGGATTTCAATGACTTGTTATTTCGGACTATGTCAAAAATGACCTTCACCACCCAAAATAGCAGATTCAAATTTTCCCGAAATAGCAAAACATGCACAAAGGCATGTGTGAATTGTTGAAAAAGGAAATAAACACCCATCCGAGAAAAGGTATCCAAGGATGTTACAACATAGTAGAAAAAAACTTAGTTTGGATCTCAAAAATACTATAATTTTCTTCCACACTAACATGGATTCCAAAGTGGCCAAGTACGTGCCTCTACAATAACAAATAAAATTTGAAAATATGACTACCTCTAGAAATGTCCAAGTTTAGAGTCGATCTCAAGGTTTTCGGACCTTTCAATCCAATGGAAGACTTTGTTTTGCATAAAAATGTACGTAGAAACAAAATAAAAATAGCTCCCGAATATATGAATATACAAAAAAACCTTATTTATAAAATAAAACTTACGGATAGATGTCAATAGTAATATCTAGCTCGATACCATTATAGGAAATATAAACAGATTATACCAATCCATAATTAACTCATATGCTAATTAAACACCATGCACAAAGAAGATGAAAATAATTCACTAGAATAACTTTACATAAACCTTTCCAAGTAAATGAGCAGCAATATCATATATTATTATGGACCTCAATGAAATACAATGAGAATGGGTCTTGCTTATATAGGAAAGGAATATCAATCTAAGAACCAGTCAAAGTCGTAGATCAAGCCATAAATCAAGGAAAGAACTAGTCATCAAAGAACTAGTCAAGACCATAGATTTAGGAAAGAACTAGTCATCAAAGATCTAGTCAATACCATAGATCAAGGAAATAACTATACCTAACATCTAGATAATATCTCCCTAATATCTAAATAAAATAAAAGAAATATCCACACACATAAGTGGGTGAGGATAAATACAATAAAGGTTAATAAAGTACCTAGATGAACATGAGCTAAGGTAAATACCTACTCTAACAATTCATACCACCTTTAGTCACTATGAGGTGCTGCAAGGTGTTAACCATTAGTCACTATGAGGTCACACCAAGATCGTTGAGGTCGTTAGAAACCTTCAGTAAAATATGAACCTACAAAACCCTCAAATAGACATCAAATCCTAAACAAGAAAGATGCGAGAATGAGAAGTGGACTATCCTCATTTGTCACAATGGTGAACTTATGAATGAGAATTTCACTACATCTCAGACCTAATGTAGTTCTATGTGTGTGTGTGTGTGTGTGCATGGAATGGTGCCCTAGGTGGCTCTTATATGTGTCATACTTAATAGTGAGCAAATAACTAAATGTAAAGAAATATAATAAATGTGTGCATGGAATAAAATGAACTTACCTCCTATGAGGTGTTTTCAGATTAACCACCTTTGTGTCCCTTTTGATGGTGCTATATGGATGTAATGGAGCTCTTAGATGCCTTGATGGATGCAAATTTTGGTGGTGATAGTTAATGCTTAGTGTTTAGTCCTTTATTATGATCACATAACTTTATATTTATATTATTCCCTTGCTCGAATTTCGTAATTAACCCCGAAAAGGATGACTACAAAAATATAATATGCTCAAATGGGTATAAAGGACCCAAAAATTATGAGCAAAGTACAAAGGGGTCGGGGGGCACTCGGAGGGGATGAGGGTTCTGGCGTTGGCATCTGGGTGGGTGTTAGCGTCTAGGATGAAAAAATCCAGAGTATAATAAATGGGATCGGGAACATAAAGTTGTAAGACTAGAGACGTGAAATAGAAGACAAAGAAAAGTGGCTAAAGAGATGGGTTAATTATTACTTTTCTTACATAGGAATAATATGAATATTAGTATGTAATCATGACTAGATAATTACCTAAAGTGAATGATTTTGTGTCTACATTTTCCCCACTTTATGTTGGTGAGTGGAAAGAATAGTAACATAAAAGTATATCGAGATGCATACGTGATAACCATGTAGATTGATGATGCTAGTGTGCTAAGGGACTAAAAAAAGTGTGGAGTGATAAAAAAATGTGGAGTTTGGATGCTAATGAGGAGAAATTGTAAAAAGTGATAATAAAAATGAACCTACGGTGAAAACGCATGTGTAGATGTTGTGATGTACCTTTTTAAATGTCAATGTTATTATTGGTGTTGTGAATGATGTTAACTACCCTTTCCATACAGACGAACTGTAAAGAGAATAATGAACAAGTAGTCAAATATGCATGTATATGATCTAATTTTGTAAAAACGTATATAAATAGGTATGTAAAAATGTTGAAAATGGGAAATATGAACATGTGCATCTAATCCATGACAAGAAAAGAGTGTAGAAAACATCCGAAGATGTTGATGAAGTTCAATTTTTTTTGGAGATCTCACGCCACGACGACGAAGAAATATAGGGAGGAAACTATGGTGTCATCCGCCAACCTTTAACCACTTCCCAAAGTTGTAGAGCGCTCTAAAATGTTGGTTTTTTGTGCGATCCTACACCATGATAGAAGTAGTGTATAGAGGAAAGTCTGGTGTTATCCTCTAACCTTTAACTTCTCCCCCTAGAATGAAAACACCACTACAGATTGTGTGTACTTTTCTTCATTGTAAATTTCCCAGTGCTAAATGAATATTTGCCCTCTTAAAATCCTCTATGACTTGCTGAAAAATTGTGCTAAACTAAAAATTTCTAAATATTTGTCCCTGGTCATTGGCATCTAGGAAGGGAAAGCTATGTTAAGGACCCAACTATGATTCTAAGCCCTTTCGGCCCGATGACTATGTTGTCGATATGGTGTTGTGTTATGTATAATATTGTATGGGGTGACTGATTCACCTAAATGATTCCCCCTTGTTTGGGATGCATGTGACATCGTTAAAGGAGTATGTGGCCTAAAAGAGTACCAATTTTTGTTCTAAAATTGTTCCCTTCATGGGGAAGGGAGCGTGTTTGGTAGAAACAAATGCATACACAAACAATGTGGCTAGGAAATAAGTGTTAGTACAATCAAACATGTATGTAAAAGACACATGTAAGTTATGTAAATAATATGTAAGTTAAGACATAAGTAAACATGTAACAAGACAATGTAGACTCGAAATACAAAGTTGTAAACATGGGACATCACTCATGATTTCAGGAGATAATCAAGGAAGTAGTAGCCATAAGTAGACAAGTGTGCACATAATACAAAGGGAAAATCCCGTAAATAGTGGCAAACAATGATAGGAAAAAATAAGCAATGTAACAAATAACTATGGAAGAAAATAATCTTACATAACAAATTTTACACATGAAGCAATCATTAGCATATTAAAAGATAAAAATTATGTCAAAGAGTGTATAGCGATAAAGTTGAAACAATAGCACCTATAGTGTATGAAAGTGGATGCCCCCATGAGCCTCTATGGGACTAGTAATAGGTATTACACTGAGAATCCGTGTTGTGTGTAATAGATCTGTATAATCTTCTATCACAACTAGAAAGAAATTGAACATGCATGTGTGTATGATAAAGATAATGACATACAAGATATCTATATAGAATTTGTAAGAAAGTGAACGTGTAAGCAGAAATAAGAAAGATTAAATGCAACCAAGGTATGCAGTATGTTGTGGATGAGACAAAATGGAATGCAAGTGTGATTATAGGGGCAACATGCCCCCAAGTATATGTGTATGCATGTAATGAGGATCATTTATTTATCCTCCCTCACGAATCAAGAATGAACCATAAACGAGATTGTGTCATCGGGAAATGGTTTGAATGTGTGTACTATAAATATGTGGTCATCAAAGCGCAAAGTGTAGAGCATAAGTGTGTGAGTGAATGATCTAGGTGATTAAACATGTGAGTGTGATAAGGTCCATTTGAGATGTATACCCTCAGTAGTCGAGTATGGACCATGGAACTAGAGTGCTACATAGGGTAATGAACGTAATGATGTATAAGCGAGATGTAAGAGATATGTAGAATGAATTTTTAGAGTGAATAAGATGCAAAGTGTGTAGAATATGTTGCAAAATAAGATGTCCTAAGTGTATGATGTGTGATGTGTGAAATGCATAATGTGTAGTGTGACAAAGAAATGTTAGAGATATGTGATGAATGTGTCGGGTGAAAATGTGTGATATGGTCAAGTTTGTGAGAATAGGTGGTGTGTAGAATGTGTAGTGTGTGAGGTTCATGTATATAGTATGCCCTCAATAGTCAAGTGTGAACCAAAGCACAAGAGTGTGTCATCAGGAAATTACGATCTTGGAGTGTATTTGTGTGTAAATATCTAAGTTTGATTTGATGAGAGTGTCGGATGTGTGTTGATGGTGGAGGGGAGATAATAAATGTGATACCCCTAAGTGTGTGATGGTGAGTTAACTATCCAATAAAAGTGAAAGATGAAGGCCCTCCACCCGATGCTAGCAGAGAAGAAGATGTCGATCATGCTTGAAGATTGGTGGCATATGAGATATACATTATGCTAGTGAATGAAGCCTATATATATGTGACCGATGATTATATGGTGGGCACCTTTGTGTCACTAAAATGAGAAGGTGATTTACACCTATCTCAAGCAGAGAGCAAAGGCGATGGATGCCTATATAGATTGAAACAAGGTGGTGAAGTATGTTGAAATATAGGATTTTTCATCATAATGGACCTAGACTCATGTACTATACTAATATAATTATGAGACCACGTAGGTTGTGTGTGAACATGTAAGCTATAAGTAGATTATGCTTTAGATTCTATAGGTTGTGGGGATCTATCCACCTTAAGAGGAGGTTGTGACCATGGAGTGGATGGAGGCACACCCTTGATAGAGATGACTTGATTTTTGTGAACTAATTTGAGACACAATTGATTCATGGAGATGGTGGTAGACTGAGACCAATGAGTATAATTAATACCTAAGAGCATGTCACACCCTTCGATTGATTTTGCTATAAGAAAGGGCACAAACATGGTGAGAGGACCGACAATAACTTGATGTTTGACAACCCCATATGATTTATTAATTAGGTATGAAATTTTTGAGAGTGGATACCCAGTACCAACAAGAAGTGGAACAGAACATGTGTTGATAGGCCATGAGGGATCAACTTTGGGGTTACTAATAGGGATGAATCTAATAGAGGTGCTAATGTGCAAGTGCTTAGAGGAGAATGTAGCATGTTGATCATGATTAGAGAGAGAAATGATTGGTGGAGAAATGTTAGTATGAGAAACTAAGAAATCAAGATCCCCAATGTGGGAGGAGGCATTGCACGATATGTATGATTAACTAAGGAATCTTCCACTTTCTTGTCATGTTTAGGAAGTGGATTATTAAATATTTTGAGCTTATGATTTTCATTGACTGGTGTAGAGACCGTAGGCTCTGGAAGCTCAAGTTTTTTGTCATCGATAAGGTCTTGGATGATATTGTGAAGTTTAAAGCACCTATTTGTAGAATGGCCAACACATTGATGATAGTCAAATTAAAATTTCTCATTATAATTTCAACCTTTTGGATGAGATGGGTCTAAGTCAAGCGGAGGAGGAAACATAATAATATTTCTCTCAAGAAGTTATTATAATATAATTTTTGGAGTAATAGTCAATTTTTATACTTATACTTGGAGTTCTTTGCTATTGTAGTTCTTTGGTGTTAGAGATAGCATTGATTGTGACCTTACGGTCGGTAGGTTTTGAGGTTGGCTTAAAAGTTGTTTTACTTTGAATGCACGTCAAGGATGAGGCTTATTCACGATACTTCAGCTTTCCTATAGATAAAATTTTAGTTTCACGTATCTTGATAGTGTGACACAGTGACCAAATGAGGGAGATGTCTCAAATAGAATTCTCTCCTAAAGAGGTGGCAATAAAATTTTAATGAATAAGTCTTAGATCTCATTATCCGTAAGAACTTTAGAAATAGTATCTAGGTTGTTTTTGTATCTTAATACATATTCCACTAGATGTTCATTAGTCCCTTGTTTGAGTTGTGCAAGTTACACATATGATATTTTAGAGCTGATATTGATAGAAAAATGAGTAATAAAATCATAGGCTAGATGTGTGAAATATGTTACCAAGTGAATAGGTAGGTCATAGAACTAACGAATCGCATAATCATGGAGACTACGAGGAAAATCTTAGCTTAAAGAATGTGATCATCCACAAAATCTAGACATGTTACATGGAATTCTCAAAGATGCTCTTATGGGTCACCATAGCCATTGAAAATGGGAAACTTTGGGCTGATGAAATTAGGTAGAAGTGAGTAAGTGGATATGGCTAATGCTAATGGAGTGTGCAAAGAAGAGAGTGGAATCAAAATATGGAGATGCAAGAGAAGTATCCTATTGCAATTGGCATATTTACACTTGGAGGTCTTGATAGAGAGAGGAGAAATCTTGAGTGCGAGAATAAGATGCTTGTCGTTTGTGAGAAACAAGTTGTAGGTGAAGAGACCGATGTGAATAGCAACTGAATTAGGAATAGTGGATGTAGGTGGAAGCATGGCAACAAGCGTCTGAGTGGTGATGGAGGTTGGAATGGTAGCATAAGTAGTAATATCCACAAGATTGGTGGCCTCCTCATGAGAAACATATAAAAGGAAGTCTAGATCTTGGGGATGCTTAGCAATATGATCATTAAGGTATTTAATATGATCATTAAGGTATTTAATATGGTCTTCAGTAAATTTTTCAGAATATTGAGCCATAGTGATAAGAGGATAAGATATCTAAAGGGAAGGTTGTTTCGAAGGTCGAGTTCACCAAAATTATTAATCTAAATGTAAATAAGAGCCTAATCTAATGTTATTATAGTAATAAATAAATGTAAAAATTAAGTATAGCAAATAACCCAAGTAAACTAAACAATAAAGTACAAATCCCTAAGTGCAAAGAGGAGAAGAAGGTACTTAACATATTCCCAATTAATTCTAAAATGTACTAAAGTGATGACTAGATGAAGAGAATGGAATGGGTGTCACACATAGACCCAAACAAATGCAAAACTTGAAAGATAAGCTGGACTTGGGTTCCTAGAGAGGGACAGGGGCACCGCGGGTGCCCTAAGCCTATTTTTGGGCACTTGGGTTTACAAAAAGATCGGGAAACCTACTTTGATGTATCATAAGGTGTTCCTCTTTAGTCACATTTAGTCACTCTAAGGTCGCACCAAGATCATTGAGGTCATTGGAAACCTGCAATAAAATATGAACTTACAAAACCCTCAAATAGACATCAAATCCTAAAAAAGAAATATGCAGAATGAGGGGTCAAACTGTCCTCATCTGTCACAATGGTGAACTTACGACTTAGTGTTGCACTACATATTAGACCCAATGTAGTTCTATATGTTTTTGTGTGGAATCGTGCCCTAGGTGGCTCTTGCGTGTGTCAGAATTGATAGCGAGAAAATAATTAGATGTAAATAAATGTAGTAAATGTGTGCCTGGAATAAAATGAACTTCCCTCCTATGAAGTGTATGTATAATAACCAACCCTTGTGTCCCTTGTGATGGTTCTAGATGTGCGCAATGGAGCTCTTAGATTCCTATAAGGATGCAACCTTAGGTAGTGATAAATAATGCTTAGTGCTCGGTCCTTTGTTATGATCACATAACTTTATATTTATATGATTCCCTTGCTTGAATTTTGTAATTAACCCCAAAAAGTCTTACTACCAAAATAATAAGATGCTTAAACAAATAGAAAGGACCTAAAAGTGTGAGTAAAGTAAAAGGGGTCATGTCCTCCCAGGAGGATGAGGGCGCTTGGCATTGGTGTCCAAGATGATGAAATCAAGAGTATAATAAGACATACTGAGAAAGTAAAGGTGTATAAGCTGGGAGGAGAAATAGAAGACAAAGAAAGGTGGCCAAATACATGGGTTGATTAGTAATTTTCTTACTTAGGAATCACATGAATGGCAATATGTAATAATCAGGACTAGATAATTACCCAAAGTGCGAGAATTTGTTTCTACATCAGCCTAAACCAAATAATTCACATCATAAATAGTTGTCTAATAAGTAGTAGGAAAATCCATAGTTCTAATTGATTTGAATCATTACCGCAATATCGAATTAAGAGTTCTCAATAAATAAAAAATTCACCTCGAGGAATTGGCCTTAGGAGGGGTGGAATTTTGTTCCATGACATTTAAAACCTGAAGTTTAATTCCATCATCAGCTCACAAGGGGCCCTTTTGATAGTTTTTAGTTGCTCCAATAAAGAGATATTATTTACTTTTTCTACAAAATGGTTGTAAATATTTTCCCCAAGCTCATCCCATGTAGGGTTAATTTTAAGACCCCATACAAAAAAATTCTTATAGTATGGGTGGCGAATGTTCGAAAAAGGTATTCACATTGTTTTGGAATCTAGGAAAGGAGTATTTCGGATAGCGGATAATGTAGTTTTTTTCCAAGTTGCTAAACGTCTACATATATGTGCTCCCATCGATAATAGAAATATGTTACCTTTCCGGTGACAACATCATGCTGAAATGTTGTACCCTCATCAATATTTCCCGACCATTTAGATTTATAAGGCCTTCCTAGAGTCTACTTCCCACTCTTAAGTTTCTGATGTTTGTTTATGGAATCTTTATCTAAAGTTTGAGTTTGATGGCAATTGTAATTATCACTACTATCTAAGTGAATTGAATTACTATGTTGATTATGAATTTCATCTAGCGTAAATTCATTGGTAGGATTTTCTACATTTGAAATAAATTGAGTTTCTTATTGCATCCTTCAGGAAATCAACATATAAAGTAACATCAACATAATAAGATTCAAAATTACCTGTTAGCACTGGTGTAAATATGGGATGACTGAAATATTTTGAAATGTCCATGTTACGTTTTATTTTTCCTTAAGATATTTTATCATTTTCACCAAGGGCCATCATATGGGTGATTTTAAAGTCTTCACATGTGACAAAAATATAAATTGTAAAATAAAATATGTAAAAAATAAATTCAAGACATTGTGAAAAATAAACCTCATGCTACATGATAACATGGTAACATAAACAAAAAATTGAAAAAGAAAGTGAGAATATAGAATAGAAAAGTTTTTGGTAATGTCTTTAACCATAAGAAGAAGGTGCAAGAAGAGATGGTTGTGCTTGAAAATAGGATATTTTTCAATGGTATGTCTCGGAGTAGAACACATTCTTGAAAATTCTCTCTTGGTAGAGTTTCATAACCTTTGTGCTAGAGAAGAGTCATATTGGAGACAAAAGTCCAGGGCTTTATGGATTAAATAAGGAGACAAGAATACCAAATATTTTCACATGACCACTCTCAAGCATATGGTCTCTCCTTCTGATGGAATTGTCACTTTAGATAAGAATATCATAAAGGAGGAAGCTCTCAATTTTTATACAAATCTTCTCAATGATGTCACTCCTTTCTTTGCGAATGTTGTTGATATTATTCTTTAATCTATACCCAAGAATCTTGTTCATCATGAGGATTTTATTTTCCTTAACAAACCTTCCACCATTGAGGAATGAAGACAAATCTTTGGGTCCTAATGGATTTTCAGCTAACCTTTTTCAAAAATTTGGGATATTTGCTCCATGGATCTCCTAAAAGATGCAAATGAATTCTTCATTACTGGGAAGCTTCTCAAGGAGATTAATAAAAATTTCATTTTCTTGGTGCCTAATAAACCAGGTGCTAAGGATTTCAAACACTTTAGGCCCATAAGTCTTGCCAATGTGTTTTACAAGATCTTCACTAAAATCCTAGCAATCAAAATTCATCCGCTTCTTCCTAACATCATTTCTAAATAGCAGGAGGGTTTTGTAAAAGGCAGGATCATATAGGATGGCATTATGATGGTTCATGAAACCATTCACTCGATGGAAAATAGAAAAAAAGTAGGCATGGTAATAAAATTGGATATGAAAAAATATTTTGATAGGGTTCTGGCTTTTTCTTGACAGAGTCTTGGAGAAATTTGGGTTTACTGATCATTTTAGGAAGATCATTAGATCTTTCATTTCTACCCCTAGATTCTCGGTCATTGTCAATGGTTCTCCTGTGGTTTTTTTCTCTAGCAGTAGAGGTATAAGGCAGGGAGATCCTATCTCTCCCCTCCTCTTCATCATCATGGCAGATAGTCTCAGCCGCTCCATTACCAGAGTTATTTCTTTGGGATATCTCAAAGGATTTAAACCCACATATTTGGAGATTTTTGTATCACATCAGCAATATGTTGATGATGTTATTCTACTTCCTAGCTTTTTCTTGAAGATAAGATGATTAAACTTATTATTTTGACTTATGAGGATGCTTCGGGGCAACAGATCAACTTTGAAAAAAGCTCAATTTATTTCTTTAATATGCCTCCCAACAGACAAAGAATAATTACTCAAATCTTGGGCTATGAGATTAACTCTCTTCCCACTACTTATCTTGGTTTTCCTTTAGGTACTAAAAAATTTCTATGGATTTCTGGAATTCTCTTCTTGGACGACTTGAGAAAGAAACTAGCTAGTTGGAAGTGGGCCATCCTTTCTAATGTTGGGAAATTCCTTCTCATCAAAAGCATGCTCAAAAACCTACATGTTTGAATAATGTCTATGTTCTTAATTTTTGTTGATGTTATTAATAGAATTTAAATAATCCATAAGCACTTCTAATGGACACGCTATTTGGGGAGAAGAAAAATTCCATTTAGTGGCTTGGAGCAAGGTTTGCACTAACAAAAGAGTGGGTGGCTTAGGAATTAAGAATCTCAAAACTATGAACATTACCCTCATTTCTAAAATGAGCTAGAGACTGCTGAAGGAAGATCACCCTTGGAAAGATCTTATCAGATCCAAATATCTTGAGCAAGGTAATCCTCGAAACTTTTGAAGCTTGAGACTCTCCCTCATGGCTCTATATTTTGGAATAACCTGGTCAAGACTAGAAGGTCCCTAGAAAAAGGTTGTAAATGGAATTTTGGAAATGTAAATACATTCTCTTCTAGGAAGATAATTGGGTTGATTTCCAAGATCTTAAGAATCATACTTCCTAGGAACAACTCAAGAACAACTTCACAACAGTTGTTGAGTAGATATCCAATGAATACATTTGCAACATCAATGGAAGACTTCAATGGAAGATCCTTAAGACTATTCTTCCTTGCTCTGATGATCTTATTGAGGACATTTAAAAAATTATTAACAGTATCCCTATAATTCATCCTCAAGCCAAAGATGAGTTTTGTGTTCATATTAAATTAACTTAAGCTATAGAAAAATAAAATAGCATCAAGTAGCTTCTAAACTAAATTAATTTAACATTAAACCATCATGATTAAAGCTTAATGGAATCTAGATAATAAATGAAGAACATCATCTAATTGCCAACTATTCCTCTTTGGGATGAATTATTGCTAATTAAATTGGACCTATGTAGATCAAAAGCAATCAACTTTGTGTTTTTGATACTTCCAAATGGTGAAAGGACATCTCTAACAATGGCTACAAGGCCATATTAGATATTCCTCTACTAACCAAACATGAATATTGGATGCAAAGACGAATAAGCTATTCCATGAATGGAAGTAAGGATCTTAAATCATATGTTTTATATGAAGTATACTATTCAAAGTATGATGTAAGGTGTGAAGGTAGGAGCTTGGTCCTTTTTATAGCTTTCTATTTGGGGAAAGATTGAATCACAATGAATGTGGGACAATTGATAAAGTAACTCTAGGCTAATTAACCATGATTAGATGATTTAACTAGTGAGTTAGCAACTCATGGGAGTTGGGGGTGCTTTAATTAATCAATTAGGATTAATTAATAGGCTAGAATAAGATTTTTAGGCTATTTGGAGGTGATTTAGGAGGAATTTGATAAGATTGGAAGCATTTGAAAGTGAGATTTAGCCAATAAAAGGGTTTATTGATTAAATGCATGTTAAAAAGGATTAATTAGCTAATAATAGCTAATTATTGATTTGAAGAGGATTATAACTAACGAAGTGTCATTAATTGGCATCTAAAATGTGATAGAAGCTAGTTAATTAACGAAGTGTCATTAATTGACCAAAATGGAGGGAAATGTTGATTAATTAATGGAAATCACTAGTTATAACAGAAATGATGAGATAGAGGAGAATGATTACCACTTTAGCATCAAAATTGTGGAATCAGACTTTAGGTGTCTACAAGTTAATATGGATTCAAGTATTTTGATGGTGATTAAATGGTCAAAATAGAGTACCAATTGTTCACTGAAAACATCTCTTGCAGCTTTGACTAGTGTAAAATCGGTATAAGAAGCTTACCACTAAAATAAATCATTTTGTTTAATTTTTTTAAGAGGAGCATCCTAATCATTGATAATATTACAAAGAGGGGATCTACCCTTCTGAATAGATGTTGTCAATGTAAGTTGGAATCTGATTCTATCAATCACCTATTTTTGCAATGCCCTACTACATATGCTCTCTAGAAACTTATTTTTGCTAGATTTGGCATTTTTAGACCTTCCCGAATGACATATTTCAATCATGGGAACTCTCAAAACCTCCCTTTAAGCACAACTTTATCAAAAGGATTTGGAGACTAATCATTACACACACCCTCCGGAGAGTATGGAACGATAAAAATTCATTATCTTCATAAGCATCTTCAAATCTAGCAAGATACTTCTCAATGAAATCACTATTGAAGTCAAGGAGAATATTCTAAAGTTTAAGCCCAACAAAAACTCCAATTTCCCAAAATATGAGGAGATATTTTTGAATAAATGGAATATTGAGATTGGCAGTGCTTATATACAAACTCCTAGTATTGACAGGTCTCTTGTCCAATGGATTCCTCCTCCAGAAGGTTGGTACAAGATAAAAAATTTATGGTGCCTCTAAGGGTAACCTGTATTTTCGGTGGAGGTGGCTTGATTCATAACCATCTTGGAAAACCCTTTGTTTCCTTCTCATGTCCAATGGGAGTTAAATCTAATCACTTTACCGAGGCTCAAGCTGCCATATGGGGGATTAGAATTGCTAAGGATTATAAGGTTAAAAATTTAATAATTGAGGGTGACTCTCTCAACATTATAAATAATATCAAAGGGACCCATCCTCCCAGTTGGACCATAAAAGACTTCATAAACGAGGCCAAGGACATTTTTAAGGAGTTTAATGAAGTTATTATTTGCCACACTTACAAGGAAGGTAATAGTACAACTGGCACCTTAGGTAATGAAGGATTCATCACTAATCAATTTAAATTTTGGCATGATCACAATGACATCTCCCACATGACCAAGATAATTTTTGCTAAAGATGTCAAGGCCGCTATCCAGTCTAATAGTACATGTCGGTAGTATATTCATGTGTGGTGTCATATCAAGGAGAATGCCACACCTGTGAGATGTATCCCCATCAAATGGTCCATTTCTCTTTTCCCATTGTGCATTTATCTTGAAAATGGGTTGTTGGAAATCCATTCTTTTCATTGTAACCAAACTAAAAATCCTTTGCAAAATCTTTCTCAATCCATTGTCAATATTTGGGCTACTGTGGAGCCTATTTCTTGTGGTCATCGAGCTGATATAACTCTATGCATGATTAATATATCAACTATGGGAGGCCCAACTTTCCATGTTGATCTTATTTTTGATCCGTTTTAGAAATAGAACATAGTCTTATGAACATCCCTTGACGTGGATGGATTCACAGATTTTATGTAGAGGATTAAAGGGCATGACATGCATATCTCTCTAAATTTTCCCATAAATGGAAGGACATGGTTATCACATTCAAGGGAAAGGAATTCACCATCACAGAGAGCCTAATTTCCTTCATCACTAGTTTAGGCATGGAGGGCATAAAATTATACAGGAACAAATTCGATAAGGAAGTTGAGGAGAAGAGGTTCGTGGTAGGAGATGAAGTTTAAAAATTAGTAAAATAGGGTTTCTCTACTCTTCCTTACCCCCTCCTTACAATGATTTTTCCAAGATGGTGGTAAGGTATGTCATATTGGAAGGCCCCTATTCTACTCTTCCCCTTCATCATCTTGTGTTGTTGAATCATTTTAGACGCTCTGTTAAGGTTAGCCTTTCTTACTACATCCTTCACTCTTTAGAGAAATATTTCTTAGATGTGTAATCCCATGTGAGAACCATTCCCTTCATTAAGGATTCATTTTCCTTTTACATCATTATTTCTATTATGTTTCTATCAATGATCCTTCTCTCTGTTAGCTCCTCCACTTCCTTAGTAACCTAGGATTAGATCTAAAAACCCCAACTATCCCTCCTCCCCCTCCCCCTACTAAAAGAGTGATGCACAATATGGAAAAGGGTAAAAAAATTCTTTTGAAGGCCTCTTGAATATGAGCCACCTTGTCCCTACCCCTAACCCAACATTGATCTAAGTGCACAACTAAAGCAAGAGGGTGAGACCATTGCGGATATTGAGGATAATGTTGATTTTCTCCTCAAAGATGGTAGCAAGGATGATTTGAGTACCACAGCCTACACTAAACTTGAGGAACACATTGATGACATTTCTAAGAAGTAGCAAGCCATGGAAGAAAAAATGCAGCAAATTGTCAACAAGAAAATCAACCAACTTTCCATGCACAAATCTTTTCTTGAATTCATTCAGGTCTAGGTAAAGTAGATTTGTGATATCAGTGCCATTTCGGAGGACATTTGGAAAGATGGTAAGGACAAGAATAAGGCCTTAGCAGTGAGAAATAAGAATCTAGACAAGAAAACTACATTCAGCCACTACAAGGCCTTGACGGATGCTCAAAAGGTTTTCTATAAGTTCTTGCAATAGTTGTCTTTTGTTTCATGTACTCTCTTATCTCATTGTGGGTTTTTGTGGTTATACAATTGTTAGAGTTATTTTTGGCTATTGATTGGCTTCTTGTTGGAATTTTTCCTTGTCATGTTTTTCATCATTCTATCTTACTCTCTTAGGATCTTTTTGTTGGGGTGTGGTCCCCACATATCAAAAGCCACTACTCTTTGATTGTACTCTCTGGCTTTTGAGCCTTTAATTCCACTGGGTATGGTCCCCTTTAAAACCATTTACCAATAATAAAAAAACATGGTAACATAGCTTAGGTTAACAAATAAGGTTATAAATTCACACTTTGTTGAATGTTGACTTAGATTCATGTTACCGCCTCAAAGAACATGAATTTTGCTACCATTCAACGTTGTACAAGTATTTTATCGGGTGGCATCATGTATTTAGGTTGTCATCCGGTAATAGTTCTACATAATGCCTTGATAATTCAAACTTTATTGATTAAAGTTTTTGCTTATACCTTCATCTTTTTTGCTTATACTTTCTTATTTTGTCATAGGCTTATTCGCTTTTACCTTCGACTTTGACTCCAGATCTCAAAATTAACAAATTTTGGAATTATATTGTATTACTACATTATGGTGAATTAATCATATATAATAGTATATTATAATATAATGGTGAATATACCAACATTGGTCAGCCCTTAGTGGAAACAGTAAGGAGAAATTAGGGTCAAATTTATTTATGACCCATAAAATTTTAAGCGAACTCAACATCTTTGTATGGTAGTGAAAAAAATCACCAACTTCAAACTTTGACAATCCTAATATTCACACATGTACAAATGTTTGCCCCTAAAATGAAGCTGGTCCCATGTGTAAATAGAAGTAGGTAGAAAAGTTCTATACCATTATAATTTTTTTCCTTTGAAAGATGAGGATAAGAGTATGACTTCCACATCATCTTAAGTAGTAATATGAATTGAGAAAACATTAACAACATCTAAGATGTGCTCTATAATGGTAGTTGAATTTTCACTAGTAAAGAATAGAACGTTATTTAGTAAAGATACTAGTATGTCATGTTTGGCATCCAAATCAAGCGTCTGCTACCATTAAAGGTCATATAAGGTTGATTTCTTTAATGGGGTTGTGATAGGAAAGGGTCTTAGGCTCCTACAAATATTAGAAGGGCCTAGAAAAATGGGGATTTGAGTGAACCCTATGTGGGGGGGATGGAATTATTTGAAAATATCTTCCTCTTATCCTTGGTGAAATTTTCAGGCATTCAAAATTTGTCCCTCTTGTTATGCTTTTTCTTGCATGCACTCTTCTCATGAAATTGAAACAATTGACTTTTGAAACTAGTAGATTTGAAGTTAAGATTCCACAGATGTGCCGGTTATTTCATTCAAAGATAAAATACCATTGAAACACACACCAATTTCAATGTAGTAGATCAAAATTGAGTTGAATATGACTCAAATATGTCCCACTGGGCATGTCAAAAATTGGTGTCATATGAAGCTGCACCCTTTGTTGAAGAGAGGCTCAACACCTCAGTTAAACATGAAAAGACCTTAAAAGTGTAGGAAAATGGATCCTCCAAGGTCAATATTCAGGTGAAAAGGATGGTTCCTTTCACTCCACTCACAAAGAACTAATCTAACCAGATTTATACTCTATTACTAACTAGTTCTAATCTAATATCTCTAAAGAACCAAGGTTCTAGAAAGATGAAATATTGAATAAAATAAAATTATGCACTAAACTGGAATTGGCTTCTCTCCCTAAGATGAATAATGAGAGGTAAAATGCAAATCCAAGAGGACATATAGAAGATACATTCAACCTTGCAATTTTACCAAACTCTGATTCTTTGCATAAATGACACAAAGGATGGAAATCGTGCAAGTATAACTCACACACAACATGCCATAAATTAATAGAAAATAAAGAATACAATAAAAAATTAAATGATAGAAAGAGAGTGATGATAAAATAATATTAAATGTGTACAATTTATTACAATAATGGAGAAGAATTTGAGTGCATTACATAATACCAACATATAATTATGTAACTCGGGATATTTGGCTACACAAAAGGGAAGCATAACCTTGCATTCAGGAGAGGATGTGTTATGATAAAAATTAGTTGCATATATATAAGAAGAATAGGGAGAGAGGAAATTTAAAAATAATAAGACCACCTACTTCTTCAACCACCAAGGACCAATCAACATTCAAGTGTGCAAATTCAAGCATGGACACCATTGAATTTTGTAGAGCCTATGCTGAAAATTTCCACAAGTTTAGTTTTGCATTTTAGGGCCAATAAAATATTTTTGTGACTCAAAATTCATTTAACATGTATTACTCTTCAATACCTTTCCAACGATATAAATTTTGTCTCATTTGGTGACCTGGATCAAAATTTATGAGCATTTGAAGATTGCATGTTGATCTGCACATGTGATGGTCGAGAGGATGTCAAATTTACATGAAAATGTGTCCTAAAATCCCAAAAAAATGTAAAACTTCAAAACATCCCCTAAATTCATAAAAGCGCAAAACGATAAAATATCCCTGAAATCCTGAAATATGCAAAACGGTAAAACATCCCGAAATCCCAAAATATGGAAATTTTGAAGGATTTTTTTAGTTTTTGGGAAAAGTGATTTTTCAATCAAGTGAAGATGTTTTACGAAAAAAAAATGAACCTATATCTTATCAACATAAGTGATTTTTATGAATTTTAAGATTCCCAAGTGCTTAAAATGTGTGAAAAAACAAGATCTGAAGCATTCAAGTGGAAATCGGTACTAGTTTCCCAAAATAAATTGTGAGCTCATTTTGGTCAACAATGATCTCACAATGGAAGTGACCATCTTCCTAACATTATGGTTGATTAGTTTTATGATAAGTATGTTTTATTGGTTGTCCTTCCCCTTTCATCTTCTATAACTTCAAAAATATTCTTAAAACCTTTAAAATTGCCTCTAAATACATCTATTTACCCAAGTCAATTGTACCTCTTCAATGCATCATTGAATTGCTTTTGTGACTAATAAACCTAACACTTTAAATTAAGACATGCCATCCAATTTTTTTCAATGCTCCACTCCTATTTTTATATGAGAGTGGTTCAATAAAATTAACTTGAAATCATGTGAATGAAACTCATTTTTCCCATACAATGGGAGCTTCATGTTTTACACCTAATAATTTCATGGGAGGAGGGTCGACTTTTTTATTTTTCCCTTTTTAATGCCTTATATGAATAACGTTTTTAAATTATAAAATTTGATTACAATTTAGAACATGTACATATATATTCTCACCAAAACAAATATATAAATAACTAGTGCTAACAAAATTTTAGGCATTAGACTATTTGAATAGAAAAGACTTGTACATCCAATAAGAAAATCAATTATCCTCTTTGGAAAGAGTTATATGAGTTATATGAATGATTGATGTTCCTTTAGAGTTGTGTAAGAAATTTTAAGATATATTAAGAGGTAGATTTGATTAGAGAAATTAAGAAATATAATTATAATTGGTAATTGAATTATTTGTTGTGTATTATGAAGATATAAAGGAGGGGAGAGAAGGATGAACAAGAAAACATACTAAACCCGCAACTACTCAACCATTATGTTAGTAAGAAGGTTCACTTCTATTGAAGTGTCACTCTATGTGAGAAAAATCAAATTGTAGTCCAATAATACAAATCATGGTAAAATTTCATCATCAAGAAGAGATATCTACTTTAGCCAAATAATTACCCCTCATTCTTTTGTGCTAATCCAAAAAAATAATTAATTCATATACCATATACCAACAAATGGTGAAATGCATGGAAGCAATTATGTGTTTTTCCTTCAATTAAAAAAATTATAAAAATATTATTAAATTTAAATATCCTATAAATATATCTTACAATACTTTTTTATTGAATGTATACAATTATATTCACAAATAAATATTCAATTATAAATCAAAACTAATTATGGACATAAATATTGGACTAGGATTTTGTCTAGCCTCGTATTCATTTGTTATTAATATATTGGTTCATTGATGCATTTATGTATCATTATTACTATTTCAACAATTAAATTATAATGATTATTCTTCAAATAATTTTTTCTAGGACCCAATATTATTGCTTTTAATTTTGGAACTGCACCAATATTATTACTTTTAACCTTTTCTAGGACCCAAAATTGAATTAATGAGTGAGTTATATTTTCTTCCATGTCTATATAAAGAATATTTTAACATCGTCCACGATAGATCCATTTGATCCAATTAAGAATTGATAAGTACCTTAAAATGATGAAAAACTGCCATGTGTCATCGGAAAACATTTTTCCATGTCATTAGTGTTTTTGTAGATTTATTATATAGTATTTTAACATTCTTTTAAGTTATATTTGAGAATAATGCTTTGTATATTATTACTGTAAATTACAATATGTTATTTTGTCTCACATTTAAACAAATGAGAACCCTAAATTTCTCTAGGAAAACTAAAAATAAATGCAATATAATCAATTAATGTTTTTGAAAATAAACTTTTTTTTTTTTTTGTGTGTGGCATAATAGTTGCTTTATAAGGTGGCGTACATTTGTTGCAAATGAGGTGCAAAACTAGTGTAAAGGTAATACAAATTAGACTCAAGTGTGGCATAAAACACGTGCAATTAATTTTATTTTGTTTTTGTGTGTGCGTGTGTGTGTGTGTTTTCATTATCTTTTAACAACCCAAAATGATGTAATTTCCTCAAATTTTATTTTTAAAAATAAAAATTACATCAATTTAAGACGTAAAATTAACTCAATTTGAAGCACTATAGACACTTTATGTAGCAATGTCTTGGGGTTTATTTATTTTCTTATCATTTCGCCACCCATCATGTGTTTTCTTGAATACAAATAAGGTATTAATTTTAATTCAAGAAATCTATATATTCATAAGTGCATTAGTACATATAAGAGAGTTGATTGAGATGAAGAAGACTCAAATTCATAGATGATCAAAACATCACAATGAAACTATTTGGGCATACTTTAGATAATAGATAGCAAAAATTTTGACTAGCTAAATGGGAAAGATGGAAGACAACGAGGGAAATAGGAAACACATGGCATCGATCTTGGTGGTCCTGTCTACATAGGGACAGAGGCGGACATGTCCTGGGAAGGCAAGAAGTCATATCCATGGCACCATTTTCTCAACGACAACATGGAGGAGATGGGAGATCACGGGCATCTTCACAATCATTAAAAGGATGTTGCTCAATCTAATGGGGTTCCTCTTTTCCCAACTCCCTTTCTATTGTTGGCTCTATATACTATACAAGAATTACACGAGGTTAAGTCTACTTTGGAGGTCAAACATTTAATGCTAAGGGAATTTTCTACATCCATTAGTCTCTAGCTGTAAAATGTAGGTTTAATGGATTTTGGGCTAATGCTACAGAGCTTCATCATTGAGTTCATTCCAATTGTTCCTCAAGTCGTGATATTATGTTATATGCAAAGGTTTCTTTATAGTTCAGCTCCATGAGGATGAAAAACACCATAAATTTTTTGCATATGGGCCCTAGTTTTGGGGAAGAGCAAGGCTCTTCATTACCCCTTGGTTTTTGGATTTTGACCCCTTCACTATGGTAGTCTCCAAAATGTTGGTTTGGGCCCCGCTCCCTAAATTTCCTATTCCTTTTTGGCATCATTTGGTCCTTCAAGATATTGGAAATACTTTGGGTATATTTTTAAATCTAGATGATAAGCCATCTATGCAACATATATTCACATATGCTCAAATATTTGTGGATATTGACCTTAGTAAGAGTCTCCCAAATAAGGTGATTCTAAATCGGGGTTTCTCTAAATGGATTCAACTATTGGCCTTTAAAAATGTAGTTCAAGTTTCTTTTTCCATCAAACATGGCATCTGTAGAATTCATGTCCTCAATCTCAAAGGCTTCCGTAATGGAAAAAGGAGAAACATATCAAACCTAAAATTTTGCGAGTCATATAAACCCCCTCTTTTGAAAGGAAAAATTGGTAAGAATACAAAATATTTTCACACCTTATAGCTCCAAAATAAGAAATTTTAAGCCACATAAGTCCAAAATGAACATTTAAATCGAGTTCACGAAGAAGCAATGTCTATAGAGGATCCTTTCTCAAGAGAAGTAGTTGTTAATGAAGATTTGGTAGGAGTAATAAAGAGATCCCATGAATTTGAAATTTTTTGAGTCTGATAAAGATCAACCCTTAATTTAAATGCATATCTCAGACCTCAAGTGTTTATCATAGGACCTTCCATGGGGGTTGGAATGCGGCCAAAAAGAATGGGAAAAAGGAAAAATGAGGCCATTTCCTCATGAAAACCTTGTCACATTTCTTCATGTTCTTACTGATTCCTTGCTTTTGGATGAATTGACCTCCATTTGGTGGCCTTTTTATCTTTGTTTTGAATTCTAGGATGCGACTCTTTCCACTCATCGTTATTGTACAATCAACATTGCACTATTCTTTTCTATTAATAAAAGTGTGATTTTCAATTTTTTAAAAACTCATATATGATCAAGACTACAAATTATAAAGGAATTTATTGTTTCAAAGAATCTTTTCCCAATAGAAAATTCCATGCATTTAGAGATAATTCTATCATTTACTAATTGTTTTGTTTGTATTAAAATATAAGAGTTGAGACATTTGCATACACTAGGATTGTTTACTAACTTGCATCAAGTGGAGACAAAAATTTGATTGAATATATGAGGGGATGTTAATTATAATGGAGGTATGACATATGACCCCATTAACATCTCCCATTTTTATGGGTCTTGTAAGTTTTCATAGTAGATTAGAGTTTTGAGAAATAAGGAAGTTTCCTAATGATTTGCATCATAGCCAAGAAAAATTAACAAGATTTCTAACAATTAGGACTTGGTGAAATTATCACATTAACTACATGAATCCATTTTCATTAAATTATCACATTAACTACAGGAATCTATTTTCATTAAATTATGACATTAATCGAAGGAATCGATTTTCATACCACGTACAATTATTTTAATCCATATATGTCCAATATATAGCTTTGTTAGTGTGGTTGCACAATATCTTATTTTTGGGTTCAAATTATCTTATTGTCTAGGTATGTTTCCTATTATCACTAACAACAAGCCCAATATTCACACATGATTCTCTAGGATTTCTAAACACTTTACTCATATATTCTATATATTTCCAAATTTTTAATTAAGTTTAATTAATTGATGTATATTTAAACTAGACCCGATTACAATTAGATATTGGTTTTTATTAAATATTTGGTCTTCTAAAACCACTTTCCATATCTACAAGCCCTTATTTTAAATTAGCATTAAGATACTCAATATATGTCTATTTTATTAAATAATTAAAACCTCATTAATTAATTTTATTTAGATCTATTTATTTTTTGTTAAATTTTTCAATTAAATATTTATACTAAGATCATTTGAATATGCTTCTCTATTTGATGGGAACATAAAAAATTTATGATATAAATGTTTTATCATACAATATGCACAAATCCTTATTAGACTTAAAATAATATAATACAATTAAGTTTGAATCTCCAAGTGATTTATAGAGTATAGGTTATATGTTGTAGATTGTCCATTCTATGTCTTTGGCATAAATTTCCTCTTTAGTTCTTCTTCACGATCTTTGTTTTAACTATTCACTATATTATAAATAGCTTTGTTCAATACAATAAAAATACCTTGTAAATTTGATTACCTCTCTCGACATAAATGTATCAAAATCCTACAAATATAAATCCTCCTTTAACTTTTAAAATTAATCTAAGGTCATATGGAAGGGTCTCCCACTCCTACTTTTGGTGCGAGATTTGTTCCATGGAATTAATATTTCCCTACAAAATGGATACCCATGTTTTAGGCTTAGTAATTATTGGGAGGAGGAAAAAAGTTCCCCATCCTACATGTTTTTTTAGAGTTTACTTGGTACCTTATAATGAATCATATTTTTTTAATTCCAAAATTTGATGAAAATGTAGATCATTATTCCTATAATTCTAACCAAAAATCATAAAAAATATTTTTCATAAAATGTTAGATAGTAGGTTGTTTAAAAGAGTTCTAATTTTTTCAATATTTATATAAAAGTATAAAGATGATTGATTGAATGGATGAATGATTATTTTTAGAGTTATAGAAGTGATTTGAAGATACATTGAAAAGAGATATTTAATTTGGAAAACTAAGGTATGTATTTGTAGGAAAACATTTGAATCTTTTTTGAAATTATAATAGAGAAAGATAAAACTAAGAAAATAAATATATTAATTTTTCATCGTAGCTTCTATCATATTAATATGAGAATAACTTCCATTATGGAAATGTTAGGAAATAAGAGATAAAATATGCGGAATAATCCCTCATAGAATCGCAACAATAGAAACTAATATGCAGAAATTATTACAAATCTAAAATAAAATTATAGAATAAAATAACACAACACAAGGAGACAATATTTAATGTGGTTCACCCAATTTGGGCTACGTCCACCAAGAATCACTTGCTCAGATTTTATTACAAGCCACCACTCTCTCAATACAATACCCAGATCTGTTTGGAGCTATGCTCAACAAACTCTACAAAATTCACAGCTGAATTCAAAACACATCTGCAATGTTTTTCATACCTCTATCATATGCATAAAACCATATAAATAGACAACTACTTAAGTAGTTTTACAAAACCATGGGTATCAAAACCATGGGCAAAAACCGTCCCATAAACCTATGGGTCAAAAATCTCACCCATATGAGAAGAGCACATTTCCCGATATGTCGGGTGCATTTTTTCGAGGCCAAAAAAATTTATGCCTAAAAAAAAGAATTGAGGGCTGCACTTCTGAACCCCTCTACTACTGGGGGCTACTCGCCCCTGAGACCCCGCTCAAGGCCCGACCCCAAACCCCGGCGAGGATACATGAAAAGTGTACAATACTCTTAGTATACAGTCTTTAACACTTTCACACATGAAAATAGGCTCCACAACCTAACAATCTCCCACTTAGAGACTAGTTTTCCTCTGAGCAAGCTTCTCAACCCTTCACTAGTTTCTGTGAAGACCAACCAAAGTTGAACACAACTTCAATTTTCCTTGTGACCACCTTGGTCATCATGTCCGTAGGATTAAGTGGTATGAATCTTCTCCAACTTCAACTTCTCTTCCTCCAAAGTTATCCACGATGAAATGCTACCTTAATCTGTATATGCTTTGTCCTAGAGTGGAAAGCGAGTTCTTAGCTAGGTGTATATCACTCGACTATCACTATGCAACTTTCCTTTCTCTTGCTTATGCCCCAACTCCTCAAGTAATTTTGTAACTGAGATCATTTCCTTGCTTTCCACTATGGCAGCAACATACTCGGCCTTCGTGGTTGACAAAGCCTCCAACTTACGTAGTCATGAAATCCGAACTTCTTTGTTGTTCCACCTACAAAGTGTAAACATAAACTGTTGTGCTCCTTACGTTGTCTATATCTCCAGCCATGTCGAATCTACATAACCACATAAAGTGGTGTCGATCCACTATAGCACAAAAATGTCCCCATGGTCCCTCTCAAATACCGAAGGATCCACTAAACTGCTTTCAATGCTCTTTACCCGAATCACTCATAAATCTACTCACGGCTCCTTTGCATGGGCAATATCAAGCCTAGTGCACACCATAGCATACATCAAACTACCAACCACCGATGAGTAAGGAACCTTGGACATCTAGTTTCTTTCTGCTCTGTCTTGGGACACTTGCTCCTTTGATAACTTAAAATGGCACGCCGAAGGAGTCCCAACCGGTTTAGCATCCGCATGTTAAACCTATCTAATACCTTCTTAATGTACTCTTCCCTGAGATAAATTCAACCTCTGTTCCTTCCTATCCTAATTTATCCTCATACCAAGGATTTGTTTGGCTGCCCCCAAATCCTTCATATCAAAGGATTCACTTAGTTGTTTCTTGAGTACTTTTATTTCTGCGCATGTTTTTACCTACAACCAACATGTCATTAACATACAAACACAGGATAATATAACTTCCATCCTCAAATTTCTTTGTATACACGCAATAGTCGAATGACATCTAATATAACATTACTCCATCATGAAGCTATCAAAATTCTTATACCATTGACATGGAGCTTGTTTCAAGCCATATAAGCTCTTCTTCAGTTTACACACCATCTCCTCTTTACCTTTGACCTCATAGCCCTCTGGTTGTTGCATATATAGTTCCTCCTCCAAATCACCATGGAGAAATGCAGTCTTTACATCTAACTGTTCTAAGTGTAAGTCTTCTGCTACTACTATTCCAAGAATAGTTCTAATAGAAGTCATTATTACTACAGGAGAAAAGATCTCATCAAAATCTATACCTTGTTTCTATGCAAACCCCTTGACCACCAACCGGGCCTCATATCTTTTCTTTTCTCCTTCTTCGTCTTTAACTCTGTAGACCCACTTGTTCTGCAATGCTCTTTTTCCTTTCGGTAGCTTCACCAAATCCCAAGTCTAGTTCTCCATGAGAGACTTATGCTCTTCATCCATGGCTTGCTCCCACTTCTTACTAGCTTCTACCTGTATTGCTTCATCAAAGCTCTCCGGTTCTCCACTATTAGTGAGTAATAAATAATAAAGAGAAGGAGAAAAATGTTCAAGTTCTTTTCTTACCCTAGAAGACCTCCTCACTGTAGGAGTTTGGGGTTCTTGTTGAGTCGGTTCCTAAACTGATTCATGGGTCACTGTCCCATCCAGAAGATCCTCTACCACTGCATATTCTTTCTTGGATTCTTCCCTATTTTCCTGCAACTATTTCTTATACATGACTTTCTCATTAAAGACCACATCCCTAGATCGAATGATTTTCTTGTCCTTAATACTCCAACATTTAAATCCAAAGTCATCACCACCATAACCAATGAAAGTACATTTTTTTGATTTAGCCTCTAGCTTGGTCCTATCATCCTTGTCTATATGAACAAACACCTCACATCCAAAGACTCTAAGAAATGAATAATCAACTTTCTTACCATACCAAGCCTCCTCAGGTATGCCTCCATCCAAGGCACTTAAGGGTCCTCTATTTATCAAGTACACAACTTTGCTCACCACTTCTTCCCAAAAAAAAAGAGCGAGTCCTGCATGTAACCTTAGGCTCTAACACATTCCATTATTGTTCTGTTCATCCTTTCTAATACCCCATTCTGCTGCGAGTTCCTAGAACCATCTTTTGCCTACGGATTCCATTCTTAGAACAGTAATCATTAAATTCATTACTGCAATACTCCCCTCCATTATCGACCTGAGACATTTTAGCTTAAGACTGTTTCATTTTCTACCAAGGCTTTCCATTTAACAAAAGTGTCAAATACATCAGATTTGTTTCTAATACAATAAACCCAAACTTTCCTTGTTGCATCATCAACAAAAGTAACATAATAACTTGAACCCTCAAGAGATGATACCTGAGATGGCCCCACACATCAAAATGCACCATCTCTAACTTACTCTCTTTCTTTGTAGGTCCAACCTTGAGAAACATTACTCGCTTCTATTTCCCATATATGCAGTCCTCAAAGAACTCCAAACTTGTTTCTGTATATCCAGGAAAATTCTTCTTTATGATGTCCATGCCCTTATGGCTCATATGACCGAGCCTATAGTGCCATAATGTTGTATATGCATCTAAAGCCACAAGATTACAATCATTAGTACTATCAGTGGATAAATACAAGGTTCCAACCTTCTTACCTCTTGCCACCATAAGAGCACCCTTAGTAACCTTCCAAGAGTCAGTTGTAAATATCACAGTACAACCATCACTTCCCAATTGCCCCACCGATATCAAATTTCTCCTTAATGTAGGCACATGTCTGACATCCTTCAATAGCCATGTATTACCATTTTACATCTTAACCTAAACAAAAACTTTTCCAACTATACTGCAAGGCTCATCATCACCAAGAAAACTATGCCCAAAATCCCCTTGAACATAATAAAAAAAATAATGCCTATGTGGAGTAGCATGAAAAGAAGCCCCTGAATCTAAAACCCAAGATTTAGTAATATTATGTAAAGAAAGAATCAAAGCATCCTGGCATACATTACCCGATGCCACATTTTCCTCCTTGTTTTATTCCTATTGTTTCTTCTTGTCCGAAGCTCCCAACAGTCCTTCTTTGCATGCCCATACTTTCCATAGTTCCAACATACAATCTTGCTCTTGGATTTTGACCTTGCCCGATCTTTCGATTTTCCAAGGTTTCCTCTATTCTTCTGTCTCCCTCTAGTTTCCACTGTCAAAGCATTCCCGATGTAGAAGATTCCTGGAGCTTTTTCTTCACATTTCCTCACTTAGAATCACCCCTACAACATCCTCAAAATTTAACCGAGTTAGCTAGAACCGAGTTTCTTACCGCCATTCACAAGGCTATTTCAACTTTCGGGTAAAGAGCACTGAAATTAATAAAGCCCTAACTTCTTCATCAAATTCTATTATAACCAAAGCTAGCATATTCACAATCGTATTAAAATCATTTAAATAATCTACTCTTTGAACTATTCTCGAGACATCTTCATATTAAATAACTTTTTCATTAAAAATATCTTATTAGAGGTAGAGGGTTTTTCATACAACTTCCCTAATGCATCCATCAATTCTTTTGTAGTCTTTTCCTTTGAAACATTAAATAATACCGAAGATGCAAGACACGTCCGAATCGTTCCAAGTGCCTTCCAATCCAAAAAATCCCATTCCACATCTGTCATACTCAAGGGTTTGTTCACCTTCTCAGATAACGTAGTATAAAGATCCTTCTGATAAAGGTGATCTTCCATTTGCATCTTTCAAAGACTGAAATTCTACCCATTGAATTTATCAACCCTAGATCTTCCATCATCTGCCATAGCTCCCACTCAAGATAAAACTTTCCCTATGATTCAACACTTCAGCAAACCAAACCAGGCTCTGATACCAATTGTTAGGAAATAAGAGATAAAATATGTGGAATAATCCCTCATAGAATCGCAACAATAGAAACTAATATGCAGAAATTATTACAGATCTGAAATAAAATTACAGAATAAAATAACACAACACAAGGAGACAATATTTAACGTGGTTCACCCAATTTGGGCTACGTCCACCAAGAATCACTTGCTTAGATTTTATTACAAGCCACCACTCTCTCAATACAATACCCAGATCTATTTGGAGCTATGCTCAACAAACTCTACAGAATTCACAGCCGAATTCAAAACACATCTGCAATGTTTTTCATACCTCTATCATATGCATAAAACCATATAAATAGACAACTGCTTAAGCAATTTTACAAAACCGTGGGTATCAAAACCATGGGCAAAACCCATCCCATAAACCTATGGGTCAAAAATCTTGCCCATATGAGAAGAGCACATTTCCCAATATGTTGGGTGCATTTTTTCGAGGCCAAAAAAATTATGCTAAAAAAAAATTCAGGGGTTGCGCCCCCGAACCCCTACTACCGGGGGCTACCGCCTGGACCCCGCTCAAGGCCCGGCTGGCCCCAAACCCCGGCGAGGATACATGAAAAGTGTACAGTACTCTTAGTATACATTCTTCAACACTTTCACACATGAAAGTAGGCTCCACAACCTAACAGGAAACACCACCTTTATTGACATAAAGAATTAATTATAGTGTAACAATATAAATTATGTCATTAGATGTTGCCTCACTAGATGTTGGGTGGTCGTCTCTAACACATGTTATTTGGTGGATGAATGAGATTAGGTGTGGGTGGTCTTTGATGCATGACCAACCCATTTATCCATGTCCTAAATCCTAATCTATCCCTAATCATTTCATTGCAAACCCTTATCGTTTCACCCTAATTGATGTACTCATGGTATTCATTAGTTTGGTATAATCATTCATAAAAGTCTGATTTATAGTTACATGTAAATGTATTAATTTTATTTTCCTTATTTTTTTGTTCCTTTCCCTCTCTATAAGTAAACTTTTGAATGATTTTGGCATCTCCATTTGTTTTTTCCATTTTTGTGTTGTTTCTTATGGCTTGTATTTGTTGTAAGATTGATTTTTTTCAATCTTTTACTATAAATCTACCACATCGAATCATGATTTCCTATCTAAAAGTGGTGGTGAAGGAGATTATTAATACTTCCACCTAGTGTCACATCCTGCAATTTCATTATGTTTTTTCAAAAGGTTAATTTGTAGTATGGAAAGTGATTTATGAAGGCAAGGGGATAAGTATTGTTACTTAGTTGAGGTTGCAGTTATACATACGTATGTATACCTGAAAAGGATATACATACTTATGCATAGTTGTAAGCGACTACATAACAATGCTTGTTGTTAATAATTTATTGAGTACTTGGCATTTATAACTTATTTTTGTTATGATTGGTTGTATGAATGTACTTACCTTGTTGTGTGTGATAATTGTTTTACATTGGTATCTTTATTACATTGTTATACCTAGTTATGTGACTCTGTTTCATCTTACTTTCGAAGTAATGATTTGCTAATATGGTAAATCTATACATAGTTGTATTTGTATTATTTCAATATTGGGAAATAATTATGCTTTTTAATGATACTAACCTTCTTTTGTTATTATAACGGTCATAGACTATAAAGCATTAAGATGGTCTTCAACAAGGAACATGTAAAGTTTGAGATCGTCAAGGTAAATGTTTATGAGGTTGAATTAACGATATTTTTATTAGTAATGTAAATATATTGCTTATAAGACCTGGACTATGGAAAAGTATTGCAAGGTAAAATTATATTAGTTTTATTGGTCTTCGATTATATACTTGGCATATTTTTAAATTTTCTAATGGTTTTCGACCATAGCTCATATGATGTTTTATTAGATGGTCGATTGACCACACCATGCATTGAATCAATTTTTTTTTGTTGATTATTGTCTTTGACTAATCGGTTACTCCATGTAAATTGTTTATTATTTGTATACATTATATTGGTATAATACCACAAAGAAACATTAAAATATTTTTAGTTTTTTTAAAAACCCTTGATCATGGGAAATGAAATAAGGGGATTAATTATTAAAATGATCAAAGATTTAGTTGATTGGATTTTTATTTGTTTTTGAGTTATATGGTCTTCGACCACACTCAATAGAATTTTATATTGGCAATGATTTGAAGTCATTTGCTGGTTAACCCATGCAAAATATTCATAAAAAACCATGCAAACAATGATTATAAACATTTAATCCAACAATTCGAGTTAGAGGGAAAATTGGGTGGTAGTAGCTAGTGTAATCTAACCACTACATGGCACCTAAAAGAGTTAAGAGAATTAAATATTCTTGAAAAACCTAAAGCTTTAGGGAGAAGCTACCTGCATGCATTTCGGAAATTCCATTTTATTGTTTTGGTTGTCATTGAATTCCTCTTTTAGTCGTTCAAGCTCCATTCTATCCAGGACTATGCATGTGGTTTGTTAGGCTATTTTTGGTGAAATGTTTGTGGGACATATTATGGCATACCCATTTGTATATAATATTGTTTCATTTAGTTTGTGGGCATTGATATTTTCATTAAATTTGAAAGTGATTTAGGTTGATTTTTTGGGTTTATCTAGTTGATCGTGAAATGGATTTTCCAAAGGAAATGGTGAAGAATATTTGTAGGGATAATATCCATTATAGAAATGGATTTATTTGACTCTCTCTCTCTCTCTCTCTCTCTCTCTCTCTCTCTCTCTTGTTATTCATTTTGAAAATATTGAATAAATTTTGGGTTAAATCACTACATCTTTTGTTTGGTATTTATTTTCTATTAAGGATGGAAAATGCGGGAAAAACAAAATGGGTTGTTTCTTAATATGGGTGTTTAGAACGGAGGTTATTGTTATTTTTGGTCTATTGAGCTTGAATGGTTAACTATGGTCTTTTGATTTAAAACCCACACTAACTAAAAAATAACATATGGATTTGAGTTATTTCGTTATATTTGGGTTTAAGTTTGAGTTGATGGTTGGATAGGATGGTTAATGGATTAATATTCATATGAGAAAATTTAACCTCATGGATATGAAGTATCCTTTGTTGTTCTCACCTAGTCTTGTTCACTAAATTCATTTTTTAGTATGTATATATGAAATCATTGGTAAGAATCGTATCAAAAATTGTGCACCATGATAAAGTTACACTCTGAAGGAAACGTAATAGCTCTAATGTAATCACAAGGAAGAATTGATCAATCAATTCAAGAATGTGCATAACATAACAAAGCTTGCACATGTAGAGAAAGATAGCGGAGTGTCTTGGTATACTCATAAATGTCAAATGAAGGGATACATATAGGGTGTTGAGTAACCTAGTGCATGACACACATGAAACCCTAAAACTAACCCTAAACCTAACCTATGTGAGATGACCCTCCATATGTTTGTGGAGGACATATAGGATCCCACACACCAACACCCCCCCTTCATAGAAGTTGGGGTAGCATCTATGATGAGTTAGAATGATAAAGAAGACACTCTAAACAACTAAGAAAGATTTTTCAATGGGGCCCGACAACTAAAGGCCTGATAAGGTGCCCATGTACAAACAACATCTTCCTAGAAGAAGAAGAAGAAGAAGAAGAAGAGGACTATATAGCCTGAAGAAGATGAGAAGCTGCATAAGACCTCACCCTAAGAAGAGACCATAGTGAAGAAACTTCACCTCAGTGAAGGGCTTGGTGAATATATCTACAATCTGATTAGCTATCTGAATGTATTGAATGTCGATGATACCATCATGAATAAGCTCTCGTATGAAGTGCATATGGATCTCAATGTGCTTCATCCATTGATGTTGAACTGGATTTTTGTAAATTGAGATAGTGCTCGTGTTATCACAATAGATAATGGTAGGCCACTGAAAGTGGATTCCAAACTCTGTCAGAATACCCTATAGCCAAACAACCTATGTGGCAGCATTAACTGCTCCTCTATATTCTGCGTCTAGAGATGATATCACAATTGCATTCTACTTCTTGCTATACCAACTAATAGGACCCGAACCAAGAGAGAAAATGTAGTTAGAAGTAGATTTCTAATGATCTAAGTCACCTGCCCAATCAGAATCTGTGAACCCAATCAAGTCAATATCCACTCCTCTAAAATAGTGAATTCCATTAGTATAGGTTCAATGAACATAATGAAGGATCCATTTATCTGTTTTCCAATGCAACTCATGTGGCTCTGTATGAATCTGGAAACGATCCCAACAACATAAGATAAATCGGTCGAGTGTGAGGATAAATATGATTGAGTGTGAGTCAAGTAAATCAAGCTCCCCACCAACTGTCGATAAAGGGTACCATCAACCAAGGGAGTAGAGCAATCAGAAACCAACTTAACCTGGAAAGAAAAGGAGTAGGAGAATACTTGCAATCGGACATCTGAAAATGAGCAAGCAAGTCAAGAGCATACTTAGGTTTTGAAATCAAAACTCCCGAGTCAGATTATGAAATCTGGATCCCAAGAAAGTAATGAAGCAGACCTAAGTCAGTCATGGAAAACCTGTTGGCCAAGGCAGTCTACACATAATCAATGATAGAGGAAGAGTTGCATGTGATCAACAAGTCAACAACATAGAGAACAAGAATGAGTACGGAGTCATCTATCCGTAGAATATAAACATTTGGATTAGAGTGACACCTAGTAAACCCTGATGTAAGTAAAAAGGAGTCCATCTTGGCATACCAAGCTCGAGGGGCTTGTTTAAGGCCATAAAGAGACTTCTTTAACTTACAAACAAGGGAGGGATCATGGACATAACCCGGAGGTTGTTCCATGTAGATCTCTTCCTCTAGGTCACCATGAAGGAAGGCACTCTTAACGTCCATTTGATGGACTTTCCATCTGTTTGTTATGGCACTGGCTAGGCTCATTCGAATAGAAATCATCTTCGCAACTAGAGAAAAGGTTTCAGTATAATCAACCCCAGCTATCTAGAAGAGACCCTTAGCTACTAATTAGACTTTAAACTTTTTTATGTCTCCATCTACTCCATACTTTTTAGAACACCCACTTACACCAAACGATTTTTCTTCCTTTCAAAAGAGGGTGAGATCCCAAGTATCATTCTTCATGAGAGAGGAATACTCCTCATCCATGGCAGAATCCCTCTCGGGAATACCGAAGCCTTCGGAAATACTATGGATAAGAGGAAGAGGTGAAGAAAGAGTGGGGTCCAACAAAATATGAGCAAGTACATCTCATATCCAAAGTATCTCCAACAAAATCTTCAAAGACACTTTGCAAAGTTTTCCTAACCCAAAGAGGACTAAGAGGGTCGGCCTGCGAGTGGAAGATTCATCACTTGAGTGAGAAGGGACATAGTCCTCATCATCACTACTGTCAGAATCATGAGACTCAAGGATCTAATGGTCAGGAGGATCGGGGAGAGGAACACACTCAATAACATCGTCATGTGATGAGTCATAATTTTAAATCAGCAACCTGAAGAACCTCAATAGGTAGAGAAGTAGAAGTCGAAAAAGACTCATCAAACTTAACACTTCTCTCAATGCAAAGCTCATGAGAAGTAGGATTCAATAATCGATATCCCTTCACACCATCAGGATACCCTACAAAGATACAAGGTTTGGATTGTGGTTTTGCCTTACATTTCTTCTTGGGAATCCGAGCCATAGCCTTGGATCCAAAGACTCGAAAGTGCTCAACATCAGGCTTACATCCAAACCAGGCTTCAAAGGGTGTCATCCCTCTTACTACCTTGTGTGGAACATGGTTCTGAATGTAATTATCACAATTCACTACTTCATCCCAATACTGTGGAGGAAGAGACTTCAAGTGAATCATATAAGTGGACATCTCTTTAAGAGTACGGTTCTTTCTTTTTCTACTCCATTCTGTAAAGGGTTGTATGCAACTGTATGCTACAAGGAGATCCCTTCAGAAGTACAGAAATCCATGAACCTATTATTTACATATTCACCTCGATTGTTGGTTCAAAGAACCTTAATAGACCATTCTGCCTATTTCTCAAGCCAAGACTCTTAAAGTCTTGAAAATTTTCAAAGACTTAGGACTTAAGCTTAATAAAATATACCCAAGTATATCAAAAATAGTCATCAATGAAGGTCAGCACATAAAGAGCTCTAGTAAACGAAGGAGATAGAAATGCACCAGAAATATCGTTGTGAACAAGATCTAAAGGACGAGTAGCTCTCCGGGCTTTTCCTTTGTTAAAGTTCTTTTAAGATGCTTTCAAGGGTACAACCCTCACAAAGACCCTTGGAAAACTTGACGGGGGTAACCCATTGACCATTTCATTTTGGCTCAATTGTTCAAGGTAGTGATAATTTAGATGTCGAAATGCTCATGTCATAACTTACTAACCTCATTTGCATGAGTGAGCAAAGCGAGTGGCCATAGAATTAGAATTAAGGTGGGAAAAGGTATACTACCATGAGCAGTGGTCCACCTTTCCCTCACCACTTTGTAGTTTCATCATTAAGCTCATGAATAATCATCGAGTTAGGACCAAATTCCACTCACATTCCTTCACTAAGGTGAGTAATTTGGTAAACCAATAGGATATTGGTAGAGAGATCAAGAACACTCAACACTTGGTTGAATGTTCCCCTGTCCATCTCTACCAAACTACTACTAGAAACCGACACTTGTGTCATTACCCATGGTGATTTGGGACATACCACAAGGCTTGATGTTGAAGAACTCAACATGTGAAGAAACCATGTGGTGCGATGCACCGGAATCTATAATCCATGTTGATGAAGAAGCAACTTTGGCGACAAGGTCCTTTCCTTTCTTCTTATCAAATTTAGAACCTTTTGCAGTAGAAGACTTGGCCTTTGGAGCATTTTGTTTGATAGACTCAGGAACACCTATTTGATTTTTCTCAAGTAAATGAGTAAGGTGATCAATTTTTTTCTCATAAATGTATGCTCTTTATGACCAGGATTCTTGCAATAGGAACACAAATACTTGTCTTTCTATGCTCTAGGCTTAGAGTTCGAAGTGTTCATGTTAATTTTAGTTTTGGTCTTGGTTTCTTTCTTAGGTTGATCCTTTTTTTCTTTCTTCTTTTCACTCTTATTTTCCTTACTAGTACTTGTTATAAAGGCATGTGACTTGGACTTGAGAGACCTCATTTGAATGAGTTTTCATGCTCTCTAATGAGTTGGGACGAAAAAAAGTCAAAGAGGGCATATTCAATCCTTGCCCAAGGCAGTTTTTGTAACATAAAAGTTGACACAAAGACAAAATATTCAGGACCTAACTTAGATAGAATCGATAAGATCAGTTGATAATCTTTCTTCTCTACTTGACATTCCTTAAACGACAATCTAGTCTGGAAAAACTTAGAGAAGAAAGATTGTAGGTTTTCAAAATCACTAGGATTTAACCCTAGCAGTTCATTTTCCAACTCATGCGCTCTCATGTCATCTTATTTTCCAAACATCCCATCCAATGTTTTCCACTCATAATTAGGTTTTGGATGACTCAAAGTGGAAGAGCAAGTCAGGAGAAACGGACATGCAAAGAAGACCTAAAGCTTCATCACTACGGTTTAACCACTTAGATTTTTAGGGTCGTCTTCTGGTTCAGTCTCAGTTCCCATGGTGATGCAGAATAACCCTTTACCCCTTAGTTTCATAATTATTTTCGATCTCGATTCAAAGAAGTTGAACAGTGTAAGAAAAGGAATTGAAAGTGCATCTATAGTGAAAGGAGAGAGAAGGAATGCAGGAAAGAAACAAAACCACCGGGACAATATAACAATGCCCCTGCTTTTGGCACTTGTAGTTTAGTGCATTGAATACAATCGTGTCCGAGCGTGTGTTGGGAAACACTTGGTAACTCACCTTGCAATCAGCATAATAATGTGTAAGAGAGGAGACCACAATCATGTTTGGGGAGCGCTTGACAGCAAAGTGACACCGTACACAAGCACAATTGCAAAAAATTAGAAAGGAGGTGAAATCAAATTGATGTTGTGAGAAAAAGTGTCTCACGTCATGAAGGATACCCCCTTGCTGCAAACTGTGGCGGATGTGCTCACTAGTCGCAAGCAATAATAAGGGTAAAATACAATGTTTTGAACTCAAGATGAGTCCAAATGATCTTCAGAATCATTGAAAAGGCATGCGAGAAGACAAAGAGGTGCTCAGAGTGATACTACACACTTGAGCGCATGATTAGTAAAAAAATTGACAATAACGCTTTTTAAAAAGTTACCATTTTGAAACGTCTGATTTAGCTAATTTTAGAGCTTTTGGAGTTTAAAAAATGTTGATATAAAGATTATTTTTAAAAATATTTTTGCGTAATCGTAAAGGGAAATTATAATTAATATAAATAGATTTAATTAAATCTAATTAATTACAAAAACTAATTAAGATCTAATAAAAAATTAAATCCTAATTAATTACAAAAAAACTAATTAAGATCTAATAATAAAATTAAATCCTAATTAAAAATTTAAAAATATACTCCCCCTTTTAAAAAAAAATTCCACCTAAAAGTTTAAAAAGCTTACCATAAATGAAAGTAGAAAACTTGGGTGAAAAGAATAAATTTTAAAACTTAGCAAATAAAAAAACCTAAATTTTAGAAATTTACTATAAAAAAACTTACAGTTCATAAAAAGCATCCACTAAAAAAATTAATGAACTTACCAAAAAAAACACTTTACCTTTTTTTTTTTTTAAAAATGGCTCACTTAAAATCAAATATAAAATATGCGACCCCACTTAATTTTTTTTAAAAAGGCCGCTTTTAATGGAAAAAACAATGGACTTACCAAAAACACGAGTTTTTGTTGTTTATTTTTGTTTGCAGAGTTTCTTTGATTTGCAAAAAAACTATTTGGTATCTTGTGGAGCATTTGTGGAGGGAGGAGTACATTAGATGTTGGAGACTACTGGACGTGGGAGTTGGAGACAAGCAGTAGGTGGAGATGTGAGCAAAGGAAGGCACGGCCATGGAGAGTGAAGACCACCACGTAGAGAGAGAGGACACGACTCGGCCAAGACATCGTCCTGACCAAATCCGGCTGCGGAGGTCGATGCCACAAGGCGGATAACAAAGAAACTCATAGGTAAGAAAGCTTGGCGGGGGTTTGATCCACGTTTGAGAGCACGAGCCAAAAAAAAAGAACTCATCCAAAGGAGATAGCTGTGATGAGTTGAGAAGCTTGGTTGAGATAAGGAGCTCGTTGGTGAAGGAAGGAGCTCGGTGGAGAGCTAGTGCATCAAAACACCAAACTTCAAACCTGAAATTTTAAATCTAAATTTCGTAAAACACCAGAAAAACATAGAGAGCCAAAGAAAACAGAGATCTAGAATTTTCAGTTTAATAAAAAAATTAAAAAACTAGAAAATACTCTATTTTGGTTGATTTGCTAGATTTAATCAAGTAAATTAGCTAAATGTAGTGTAAAACCCTGATAACCAGGATCACCTACACATGCACAAAGAACATAGTAAACCAAAACAAATTTCCAAGAACAACTTGTTACATACGTTAGCAATGAAATCCAAAATCTAATGATTGAAAAAAAACTTACACGAGGAGTAAAAGAATAATGAAACCAAGAGTCATCGCAACTCAGATGAAAAATGCATGTTTACGATCTCGAGATCTGATTCCATGAAAGAGTTGGAGAGAATCGTATCAAAAACTATGCACCACGATAAATTTGTACTCTGAAGGAAACATAATAGCTCCAATGTAATCACAAGGAAGAATTGATCAATCAACTGAAGAACTTGCATAACTGAACAAATCTTGCACATGTAGAGAAAGACATGGAGTTTCTTGGCATACTCATAAATGTCAAATGAAGGGATACATATAGAGTGTTGAGTAACCCTAGTGCATAACACACAAGAAACCCTAAACCTAACCCATGTGAGATGACCCTCCATATGTGTGTGGAGGACATATAGGATCCCACACCAGAATATATATATATATATATATATATATATATATATATATTAGATCCTGAAATCTTTGAAAAATTATACTAGACACTAAGAATATGGCTAAAATAATAATTTGAGTATTATTGTTACCAATTATTTACAAATTGTGAATGCTTGAAGCTTAATAGGTATAAAATAATACATCGTTTTTACTCGAGTAGTTGTAAATAAAGTTAAGAGTTTGAAATATTTTCGAGAATCATATCAAAAATGGTCCACCATGATGAAGTTGCAATCTAAAGGAAACATAATAGCTCCAGTGTAATCACAAGGAGGAATCAATCAATCAATGGAACAACTTGCATAACAAAACAAAGCTTGCACATATAGAGAAAGATAGCGTAGTGTCTTGGCATACTCATAAATGTCAAATGAATGAATACATACTGGTGATGAGTAACCCTAGTGCATGACACACAAGAAAACCCTAAACCTAACCCATGTGAGATGACCCTCCATATGTGAGTGGAGGACACACAGGATCCCACACACCAACACCCCCCTTCATCAAAGTTGGGGTAGCGGCTATGATGAGTCAGATTGAACAAGAAGATACTCCTAAACAACTAAGAAAGATGTGTCTATGGGGCCCAACAACTAAAGGCCTGATAAGGTGCCCATATACAAATAACATCTTCTAGAAAAAAATAAGAAGGACTATATATCCTGAAGAAGATGAGTAGCTGCATAAGACCTCACCCCAAGAAGAGACCGCAAGTGAAGAAACTTCACCTTAGTGAAGGGCTTGGTGAATATATCTGTAATCTGATTAGCTATCTAAATGTACTGAATGTTGATGATACCATCATGAATAAGCTCTCGTATGAAGTGCATATGGATCTCAATGTGCTTCGTCACGATCTTGAACTAGATTTCTACAAATTGAGATAGTACTCGTATTATCACAATATATAATGGTAGGCTACCAAAAGTGGATGCCAAACTCTGTCAGAATACCCTGTAGCCAAACAACCTATGTGGCAGTGTTAACTGCTCCTCTATATTTTGCCTCTATAGAAGATATCGCAATTGCATTCTGCTTCTTGCTAGACCAACTAATAGGACCCGAACCAAGAGAGAAACTATAGCCAGAGGTAGATTTCTAATGATCTAAGTCACCGCCCAATTAGAATCTGTGAACCCAATCAAGTCAATATCCACCCCTCCATAATAGTGAATTCCATCAGTATAGGTGCCACGAACATAATGAAGGATCCACTTAGCTTCTTTCCAATGCAACTCATGTGGCTCCTACATGAATCTGGACATGATCCTAATAGCATAAGATAAATTTGGTCGAGTGTGATTTAAGTAAATCAAGCTCCCCACCAACTGTCGATAAAGGGTACCATCAACCAAGGAGTAGAACAATCAAGAACCAAATTAACCTCAGACAGAAATGGAGTAAGAGAAGACTTGCAAA
Organism: Taxus wallichiana var. yunnanensis; assembly: GCA_018340775.1. NCBI lineage: Eukaryota > Viridiplantae > Streptophyta > Pinopsida > Cupressales > Taxaceae > Taxus > Taxus wallichiana. The sequence goes on from CM031237.1 coordinate 104,293,452, forward strand.
TGGACATATGAAAACGAGAAAGCAAGTCAAGAGCATACTTAGGTTGCGAAATAAAAATTCCCATGTCAAATTATAAAATTTGGATCCCAAGAAAGTAATGAAGCAAACCTAAGTTAGTCATGGAAACTTTGTTGGCCAAGGCAATCTTCACGAATCAATGATGGAGAAAGAGTTTCCTGTGATCAACAAGTCATCAACATAGAGAACAATACTGAATATGGAGTCATCTTACCATAGAATATAAACATTTGAATCAAAGTGACACCTAGTAAACCACGATGTAAGTAAAAAGGATTCCATCTTGAAATACCAAGCCTAAGGGGCTTGTTTAAGGCCATAAAGATACTTCTTTCACTTACAAATGAGGGAGGTATCATGGACATAACTGTTATCCAAAATAAGCCCCTTGCTTATTTTGGCTAACTTCCCTTCATTCCTTCCTTCCTTGTGTCTCAGTTGAATTTTTTCATTTTTTAAGAACTCAACATTATCTAGAAATGGCTTCATCAAATAGAGAATTTTCTCACATTTCCAGAAAGGCAAAATTTTCCTTCTAACTCCTTGTACTTTTCAAGTTATGGCTCGGTGGAGTTTTTGGGGGAAATTTTCCACACAGGAAGGCCCCATGACAATAGGACGATGACACATGTCATGGTAGAGCAGCGGGCGTCGAGGGAAGTTAGAGTTTTGATGCTTTGGTCAAAAGGCACAAAGGGGAGATTTGGGCCTGAAAGCCTACAAGAAGATGACAAAGTGCCACGTGGCAGAGGAGGTCGGGCCGGCAGAGGTAAGTTTAAAAAATTGCCAAGGGAGTTGGCGGAGGCGAAAAGAAAAATTTTGGCCCACAGGCCTGCCAAGCAATGTGAAGGCGCCATGTGTCTAGGAGTGGTAGAATGGCGAAGGCACGGAGATATTTGGGAAAAGTTTCTATAGAACCAAAAGGGGTAAAAGACAAGAATGAGCCCGCATTCCCATTGGCGAACCAGAAGCTGCCATGTAGCAGCGGAGCGGCGAAGCGCGGACCTTTTTTCGAAAATTTTCCCAACGGAAAAATTGAAGGAAAAGCGAGGTTTGAGCCTCGTGTGTCTCATCAGCAAATGGGAAGATGACACGTGTCCTGGAGTGGTGGAGGTGCAGAGGTTTTCGGGAAAAAAAAATTAAAAGGGAAAAAAATCAAATTTTGGCCCACGAATCCTTTTTTTGCCCTAATTTTTCCAGTTTTTGACTAAATCTTTAGAGGGGCATAACTTCTAATCTAGAGCTTGGATTTTTGCATTTCTAGTGTCATTGGAAAGATATTGAAGTCCTCTACATGATGGAGTCTTCAATTTCATTTTTGGTGGAATCTAGTGGGGAAAAAAAAAAAAACACCTTTGGCACGAGAAAAAGAGCAGAACTGACATTCAACCACCAGTTTTAATGCGGTATGACTTCCATTCTTCTCCAGCATGGTTGAAAATCTTGGGGAACGAAATTTTAAGGGTACCCATGCCATTTTTATGAATCTGGTTGATGGTTGAACATTCATTTCAACTTTCCCACATTTCTCCTTCCTGGACTCTATTTTTCATTGTTAAAAGCCAGATTTGGCTCATTTGTAAAGGGTTGAACATTTTGTTTCTTGCAGACTCCCCTCTTCCCCTTGGCACATGAATTTGAGGAGTTTCAGACCTTCCATAGAACCTGTGACACGTGTTTTTTCCTTTCTACCAGTGTAATGCATTGTATCAAATTTGGGAATGGTAATGCATGTTTTGTGAATGATTTCTTTCAATCCTCTCATGCATATATTATTGTTTTCTGGTCTTTCATTACATTCTGGCAATCTATGCATGCTTGGTGTTACATCTCTATGATTTTTGTTTATTTGCAAGATAGAAGTTCATCACTCCTTTGGTGTATCACCATTTTTACTTAGTTTTATTTCCTTTTACATCTCTTAACTCTACCTCCTTGGAATTTAGAATAGGAATCAGTATTGAACCTCTACAAATTCATGCATACACCTAAACAGAGGAGTAAGAACTAGCTTTCTCTAGAGATTTTTTCTCACCTTACAAGGTCCCACACCTTGGAGAAAACTCGATGTTTAGCAAGTTAATCACACTAAATGACCCAATTCTAAAATATAGATCGAAGGTCATTTAAGGGTGTCTTTGTAGATTTGCACTAATAGTTTTGGAATGCTCGGTAGGACCTTAGAGGTCTTCACCTTCATTACAACAAAGTTGATGTTCATTTATTGTAAGTTCTTGCTTGAAAAGAGCCCTAATTTACACATCTGGCGACTCCAAAAGGATAGAACCAATTGGTTTCAGAGTCAAGCTTGAAGATTCATTAGAAGAATCCAAAAAGGTCAAGGGCCAGAGAAGAGGGATTATGCTGAGTATTCACAGTTATCCCCAAAAAAGAGAAAGGGAAGAAGGATTCAAAGGTCTCCATCTCCACCAAACAGAACTCTATCATCTCCCCACCTAGTAGACCTTTCACCCAATCAACAAGGGTTCTCGAGGCCAATCATAATGGCACAACCCAATCCTTATGTTAACTTTACTGGTAATAGTCCACTTGCTCTCAATACACAAAACCCAGTTCTAATTGTAGCATTGAAGAACATCCCATACTTTATTGGAGAAAATCAAACCAATCTTGGTGACCATGTCAAGGACATTGCTAATGTTTATGCAATCCATGAGATTGTTGAGATGGAGATTGCTGTCAAATTGTTGGCATCTTCTTTCAAAGGGAAAGCCTTGCAATGGTTCAGGAGCCTTGATGCAGGCTCTATCCAAAATTAGAACCAGTTGTGCACAGCCCTCCATAACTAATTTAGAGAGAAAGGGGACAACTTGTCTCTATTGGAGCAATGACAACTATCAAGAGAGCTCCCAATGAGCTACTAATGAGACTTCAATTTCAAATTTCAAAGAACATGGGTTAGAATCCCGGTAGCAGTGAGGCCAATAGCTCAAGGTGCTTTCTTATACTTTCTTAAAGCTTTAAATTCTAACATTTCTATGTTGATCCAATCCATGGGAGGTGCAACTCTACCTACAGCCTACAACATCGCCATCAGGGCTGAGAATTGTTTAATCTAAGCTAGTAAACTTGCACCTAGGCCTCCTATGCCCTTATGTCCAGATTTGGGAATCCCAAGTACTAGTCAAGCACCTACTTTAGCCCCTATTCCCACTCCTAGAAACTAAAGTTCAAATGAAACCTCTACTTCATCTTCTAGTGCCTCAAATGAGCTTCAAGAAATTATGAAACAATTGCAAAATTTGGGCAATGAGATGGTTATGCTCAAGAGGCAACGAGCTCAAATTTTTTTGGCCTTCTTATCAGCCTCAAATATAGCCTAATAGACAACCATATCAGGCTAATAGGCCACCCAACCTAGCAAAGTAAATCAAAATCAAGTAAGACCTCCGCCAATAGACCATTTCAGCCCTATAACCCCAATGTTGCATCTACCTCTAAAGCCTTAGTGCCAGTGCAAAATAATGTAGCTCAAGAGTACGATTGGTGTTTCCCAAGCAATGAACCTCAAAACCAATCTATGTGCTTCAATGGTGATTTGAACCAAGATTTGATGGTGACAACAAACTGGGGTAGGGAGTGAGGTGAATCAAGAAACAAAGCAACAACAAGGAACATCTCAGCAAGATACAACTCCAAATGAGACTACACTTGTGAATTGGCAAGCTGAAGATTTTTGTGGTGTGAATCAAACACTTGCTCGAGCATAGTGGCTAACACATGGTCGAAGAAGAGGAATATTGATGAAGGGCATTCATTAGCTCTAGGTGATCCACAACCTTCCATCACTCCACAAAGTATTGACAAACCGAATGTAGTTCCAAACATGCAAGGACAGCCCAAGCCACCTTCTAGACCAGCTCAAATACCGGTTGTTGCAGCCCATGTATAAGAGAAGAATGTGTAGACTAAGGGGCAGCAAAGAGATGTTTCATCCCCATTTAACATCATTGAACAAATGAAGAATACTAATGTGAACATATCTATGTGGGAGTCACTATCCATCCCAGGCCAAAGGGATCTATTACAAGCTGCCATGAAGAATTGGTCAACTTCAAACCAGAAAGCTCATATGCAAGAGAAGGTACTCATAAATGCTACTCATTCTGAGAGAAATCTTGGAGGATAGTAAGGTAAAGTTTTGAATCCCCCTCCATTATATTTTTCATTGATAATTGGGGATAAACTAGTACATAATTGCATGATTAATTCTGGGGCAAGTAGTTCTATGATGCCCAAGAAAATAGCTGATCAGTTGAGCCTCCAATATGAAGTCATATCTAAGGAGGTAGTGCAATTGGATGGGACATCAGTAGCCACAGTTGGGGTAATTAAGGATTTAAGCCTCACTTTGCATGCATGCCCCAATGTCACTGTTTTGCAAGATGTGTCGGTGATAGATTTGCCACCACTTTTTGCCATATGTTTTTCAAGGATTTCTGACTAAAATTGGAGGCTACTTATCTGTTGATTGGTCACACATGTTGTTTAGGAAAAGTATGGAGCCAAGGCCACAATCAAGTCCGAATCTATTACAAAATTTCACATTGAGCCTCATACTCCAAGCCCAATCAATGCTAACTTTTCAGCATTTGATCAAGAGGATTATTCAAGCACACATGAAGCTGACACCAAAGTTGGAAGCATTCCAGATTTGACCCTTGATGAATGGGCAAGCAAGATACATGCTTTTGATCCCTACAAGGAAGTAGAGGAATCTGAGCTAGGATTCTATTACATGTATGAAGAAAATTAGCCTATTCCTAGCATCACCAAGCTAGACCATAAAGATGACAATGAGGTATGGCAGTTGTTCTTTGATAGATCAAGAAGTAGACAAGGTCTAGGAGGAGGATCTATGCTTATTTCACCTTAAGGCACTAAGTATTATTCAGCTTTTAGATTTCAGTTTGCATGTTCTAACAATACTGCTGAATATGGAGCCTTGATACATGGGTTGCATTGGTCAAGGAAAAGAGGCATCAAGAACTTACAAGTCTTTGGTGATAGTGAGTTGATTGTTAATCAAGTGAAAGGACAACATGCTACCAAGAATGACCTACTCAAGATTTATAAGAATTGGGTGTGGGACCTCATTGAGGATTTTGAGGGCTTTGGCATCAACTCCATCCCTAGGAAAAAAAACCAAGCTATTGATAGGCTTGTAGCAGTTAGAGCAACTTTTGATGTTGTAGAGAGTATCAAAAGGGATAAAATTTAGCTAAAAATCCATGTGATTGTGAGGCCAACAAGATTTCAGATAACAATGTAAGTTGGCAAGTGTTTGAGAGTGACCAACAAATCATCAATTTCTTGCAAGAAGAAGTTGAGTTCTTAGCCAAAAATTAGGAAAAGTTGGAACAACAGTATGGTGATCAGGTGGTACAATTGAGAACCAACAAACTACCAAAGGGACTTGTGACTTTAGAGTCTAATTTTAATCCTAATGATCAATTTAGGAAATAGAAAGCAAACATCCAAGTCAAGGGAGAAGATTTAAAGCCCATCTTAGTTGAAGAAGGAAAATCACTTCAAATTGGTAAAGTGGCAACCGAGCAAGAAAGGTATGAGTTCATGCAACTTTACCAAGAGTTCCCAGATGTATTTTCTTAGAGCTATGAAGACTTGAGATGTTTTAATCCCAAGCTAGCTCAACACACAATTGAACTAGATCCAAGTGTTAAGCTCATCAGGTAAAACCAGAGACCGGTCAACCCACACATTGAGCCTCTCATGAAGAAGGAATTGAATAAGTTAATAGAGGAAATTATCATATTCCCCATCAAGAATTCAATGGGTTGCAAACTTGGTTCTAGTTAGAGAGAAGAGTGGAGAAATCAGGTTGTGTGTGGACTTTAGAGATTTGAATGAGCATCTCTCAAGTGTCACTACCCACTTCCTTATATGGAGCAAATTTTACAAGTTTTTGCTAGCTCTGAAAAGTTTTCATTGCTAGATGGTTATTTAGGGTATAATCAGATCATGGTAAAGGAATATGATCAATTCAAAACAGCCTTCACCACCAAGTGGGGAACCTATGCATATAGAAAAATGCCATTTGGGTTGTCCAACGCTGGAGCTACTTTCCAAAGGGCAATGGATATGGTGTTCAAGGGATTGATCAAAAAAATAGTGATGATATACCTAGATGATAGTACTATATTTTCTAAAAATGTAGCATATCATCTCTTTCATTTGAGAGTGTTCCAAAGAAGTAGAAGATTTGGGGTATGCTTAAATCCTAAAAAATGTATTTTCCTAGCTCATGAAGGTAAGCTCTAGACCAAATTGTTTCCAAAGAAGGGTTAGCAATTGATTTAGAGAGAGTTGAAGCAATAAGAGCACTTCCATTTCCAAGGCATAAGAAGGCTCTTCAAAGTTTCTTGGGAAGAATCAATTTTGTTCGAAGGTTTGTTCCAAACTTTGTAGCCTTGGTCAAGCTAATAACCATGATGTTGAAGACAAGTATGGCATTCAGATGGACAACTGAAGGTAAGGAAATTTTTGAGGCAATCAAAGAAGCTATCTCACAAGCTCCAACTCTCATTAACCCATATTTCTCCAAAGATTTCATCATTTATGCATTTGGCGGTGATGATAAAATTTCTGCAATTTTAGTATAGCGAGAACAAGGAAAATGCAGAGCAACCAATTGCCTTCTTTAGCCGAACTTGGAGGACTATGAAGTAAGGTATTATTTCATTGAGAAGAATGTTCTTGCAGTGATTAGAAGCTTGAATAAATTTAAGCATCTAGTTTCAAACAACAAGGTTCAAGTGTTGGTTTCTCATGTGGGAGTTAAAGACTTCCTCCTCAACAAAGATCTAAATGAAAAATGTGTAGGGTGTAATACTCTTGTCATGGAGTATGAAATTGAGATCAAAGTCACCAAGTTGGTACGAGGAAAGGGGTTGTGTGAGCAATTGGCCTTGATTCAATCAATGGAAGCGAGCAAAGAGAAGAATGTTGTTTTGGTGTTGCATGACAACCAAGAACAAAGAGATGTTCAAGAAGAAAATGGTGGTATGCTCACTCCTTGTTGGACCCAAGACATAATGCACTTCTTACAAATAGGCCTATGCCCTCTAGAGATGAACAAAGCCAAAAGCAGAAACTTCAGATTGCAGGCTATTCCATATGCACTTGTTAATGGCATCTTGTTCAAGAAGGATATCAATGGAGTGTTCTTTGAGATGCATTGAGACAAATCATATTGAGAGAATGTTAGAAGAGTTCCATGGTGGATCAAGCTGGGGTCATTTTTCTCCAAGAGTGACAACTCTCAAGATTATGAAGGCTGGATATTATTGGCCCAAAATGTTTATTGATTATTATGCATGGATCAAGAGGTGCAAGAATTGTGTGTTCTTCACGAGGCAAGGAGAGATTAGCAACACTTCCATTGCACCCAATCTCAATTGAACAACCATTCATGCAATGGGGTTTGGACTTCATTGGAGTCATTAATCCAAACTCAATCCAAGGACACAAGTGGATTCTAAGAGCAAAAACTACTTAAAAATGGACCAAGGCGGTGGCACCCAAAGAGGTAAATGAATCTAGCATTCTAGACTTCTATGAGGGGATAGCAACCAGATTTGGTATGCTGCCACTATATTATCGAGATAATGAATTGGCATTCATAGGATCAAGGGTCACTGAATGGGTTGTTAGAAATGGGATCTATTTGAGCACTTCATCAAATTATTACCCTCAAGGTAATGGCCAAGCTGAGTCCACAAACAAAAATCTACTAAGAATCATCAAGAAGACTCTTGATGAGAATCGAGGACTTGGCACACTAAGCTCAAATCAGCTCTATGGGCTGATAGGATAACTCCCAAGAGATCCACAAGTAACTCTCCATTCGAGACTTGTTTATGGGAGAGAGGAAATCTTGCCTATGTCACTTGAGTTGCCAACATTGGAACTCGTGAAGCAATTGGAATTGTTGGAGTTTGAAACCATGGAGGTTAGATATGTAGAATTGATGGAACTCTAAGAAATTAGAGAACTTACAGCTCAAACAATGGAGAAGGACCAAGCTTTGATCAAGAGAAGTTTTGATAGGAAAGCTAAGGCTAGAACCTTCCAAGTTGGAGATCTAGTGTTGAAATGGGATGCGGAGACCGAGCAAAGCTAGGAATACATTCAAAGTTTGATGCCATTTGGAGTAGCCCCTACATGGTCACAAAATGCAAGAACAAAAATGCCTTCTAATTGTCTACATTGGATGGTGAAGAAGCGTAGATTCTAATTAATGGAATCCATCTAAAGCATTGCTATTAGAAGGGAAAATTCTCACCTTGTACATACTAGCTTAGATTTTTATTCCTCCAAGTTCCTATGCACATTTTTTTGTTGTAGCTTAGATTTACATTTCCCTAAGTGCTTTGGCATAGGTTTTGTTGCCCCAAGGATGCATCTTTTGTAGGCCATGTTCCAGATCAAAGTAATGTTCTACTCTCACAATCTTCATTCTAGAGATTTTCCAATGGATTGAGGGTAAAAATAGTTAAGTTCATGACTCCATTGCCCAATGGATTGCTTCAAGTAGCTGGTCACTTCATCCAGTAGGTAGATGACCCCTCTGAGTCACCAAAATTGTTATCCAAAATAAGCCCCTGCTTATTTTGGCTAACTTTCCTTCATTCCTTCCTTCCTTGTGCCTCAGTCAATTTTTTCACTTTTCAGGAACTCAAAATTATCTGGAAATGGCTTCATCAGATAGATAATTTTCTCACCTTTCCAGAAAGGTAAAAATTTCCTTCTAACTCCTTGTATTTTTCAAGTTATGGCTCGGCGGAGTTTTTGGGGGAAATTTTCCCTGGGAAGGCCCGCAACCAATAGGACGATGACACGTGTCATGGCAGAGCAGTGGGCATCGGGGAAGTTAGAGTTTTGATGCTTTGGTCAAAAGGCACAAAGGGAAGATTTTGGCCTAAAATCCTGCAAGGAGATGAGAAAGTGCCACGTGGCGGAGGAGGTCGGGCCGGCGGAGGTAAGTTTAAAAAATTGCCAAGGGAGTTGGCGGAGGCACAAAGCAAAATTTTGCCCACACGCCCACCGAGCAATGTGAAGGCGCCACGTGTCCAAGAGTGGCAGAATGGTGGAGATGCAGAGATGTTTGGGAAAATTTTCCAAAGAACCAAAAGGGGTAAAAGACAAGGATGAGCCCGCATTCCCATTGGCGAACCAGAAGTTGCCATGTGGTAGCGAGAGCGGCAGAGCACGGACCTTTTTGGGAAATTTTCCCAAGGGAAAAAATCAAAGGAAAAGTGAGGTTTGAGCCCGCGTTTCATCAGCGAATGGGAAGGTGACACGTGTCCCAAAGTGGCGGAGGTGTGGAGGTTTTCGGGAAAAATTTTCAAAAGGGGAAAAATTCAAATTTTGGCCCGCGAATCCATTTTTTGCCCTAATTTTGCCAGTTTTTGCCTAAATCTTTAGAGGGGCATAACTTTTGATCCAGAGCTCAGATTTTTGCGTTCTTGGTGTCATTGGAAATATATTGAAGTCCTCTACATGATGGAGTCTTCAATTTCATTTTTGGTGGAATCTAGTGGGAAAAAAATGAAAAAACACCTTTGGCATGAGAAAAGAGCAGAGGCGACATTCAACCACCGGTTTAATGCAAAGTATGACTTCCATTCTTCTCCAACATGGTTGAAAATCTTGGGGAATGCAATTTTAAGGGTACACATGCCATTTTTATGAATCGGCAGTGGTTGAACATTCATTTCAACTTTCCCGCATTTATCCTTCCTGGACTCTGTTTGTCATTGTAAAAAACCATATTTTGCTCATTTGTAAAGGGTTGAATGTTTTGTTTCTTGCAGACTCCCCTCTTCCCCTTGGCACATGAATTTAAGGAGTTTTAGACCTTCCATGGAACCTGTGACACTTTTTTTCCTTTCTACCAGTGTAATGCATTGTATCAAATTTGGGAATGGTAATGCATGTTTTGTGAATGATTTCTTTCAATCCTCTCATGCATATATTATTGTTTTCTGGTCTTTCATTACATTACGGAATCATGTGCATGCTTGGTGTTACATCTCTATGAATTTTTTTATTTGCAAGATAGAAGTTCATCACTCCTTTGGTGTATCACCATTTTTACTTAGTTTTATTTCCTTTTGCATCTCTTAACTCTGCCTCCTTGGAATTTAGAATAGGAATCAGTTTTGAACCTCTGCAAATGCATGCATACACCTAAACAGAGGAGTAAGAACTAGCTTTCTCTGGAGATTTTTTCTCACATTACGCAAGGTCCCACACCTTGGAGGAAACTTAATGTTATGCAATCACACTAAATGACCCAATTCTAAAATTCATATCTAAAGGTCATTTAAGGGTCTTTGTAGATTTGTACTAACAATAACACGGAGGTTGTTCCATATAGATCTCTTATTCTAGATCACCATGAAGGAAGTCAATCTTAACGTCCATTTGATGGACTTTCCATATGTTTGTTGTGTGCAATGAAAAGGATCAGTCAAATAGAAGTCATCTTTGCGGCAACCGGAGCAAAGGTTTCAATATAATCAACCCCATCTATCTAGGAGAACCCCTTAGCTACGAATCACGATTTAAACTTTTGACGTCTCCATGTACTCCATACTTTGTTCAAAATACCCACTTACACTTTGAATGATTTTTTTCCTTTTGGAAGAGAGGTGAGATCCCACGTATCATTCTTCATGAGTGAGGAATACTCCTCATCCATGGCAAAATCCCACTTAGGAATACCAGAAGCCTCCTGGAAATACTATGGGTCGAGAGGCAAAGGTGAAGAAAGAGTGGGGTCCAATGAAATCTAAGCGAGTACGTCTCATATCTAAAGTATCTCCAACTAAATCTCTAGCACTTTGCAATGTTTTCCTAGCCCAAAGAGGACCAGGAGGATCGGGATTTGATTCGAAAGATTCGTCACTCAAGTGAGAAGCGACATAGTCCTTGTTATCACCATCTGTCAAAATCAGAAGACTCAAAGGTCTGATGGTTGGAAGGATCAGGAAGAGGATCACACTCAATAACATCATCATCTGATGAGTCAGAATCTTAATCAGCAAGTTGAAGAACCTCGATAGGTAGAGAAGTAGAAGTCGAAGAAGACTCATAAAAATCAACAATTATCTCAATATAAAGCTCATGAGAAGTAGGATTCAACAATCGATATCCCTTCACGCCATCAGGATACCCTAAAAAGATACAAGGCTTGGATTGTGGTTCTAATGCCTTGTGTTTCTTTTTTGGAATTTGAGCCATTATCTTTAATCTAAAGACTCAAAAGGACTCAACATCAAGCTTGTGTCCAAACTAGGCTTCAAAGGGTGTCATCCCTCTTACTACCTTATGTGGAACACTGTTCTGAATGTAATTAACACAATTCATTTCTTCAACCCAATACTACAGAGGAAGAGACTTCGAGTGAATCATACAAGTGGCCATCTCCTTAAGAGTATAGTTCTTTCTTTCTACAACTCCATTCTACAAAGGGCTATAAGCAACCGTGTGCTACAAGGAGATCCCTTCAGAAATACATAAATCCATGAACCTATTGTTTGCATGTTCACCTCTATTATTGGTTCGAATAACCTTAATAGACTATTCGCTTTGTTTCTCAAAGCAAGAGCCTTAAAATCTTGAAAATTTTCAAAGACTTGGACTCAAGCTTAAGAAAATATACCCAAGTATATCATGAATAGTCATCAATGAAGGTGAGCACATAAAGAGCTCTAGTAAAAGAAGGAGATAGAAATGGACCAGAAATATCATTGTGAACAAGATCCAAAGGACAAGTATCTCTCTAGGATTTTCCTTTGTTAAAGTTCTTTTCAGGATGCTTTCCAAGGGTACAACCCTCACAAAGACCCTTAGAAAAATTGACGCAGGGTAACTTTGTTGACCATTTCGTTTTGTCTCAAGTGTTTAAGGTAGTGATAATTTAGATGTTTGAAATGCTCATGTCATAACTTACTAACCTCATTTGCATGAGTGAGCAAGGTAGTGGGCGTAGAATCATAAGTAAAGTGGGAAAAGGTATACAACTGTGAATGGTGATCCACCTTTCCCTCACCACTGTAGTGTCATTGTTAAGCTCATGAATAATCATTGAGTTAGGACCAAATTCCACTCGTATTCCTTCACCAAGGTGAGTAATTTGGTAAACCGATAGGAGATTGGTAGAGATATCAGGAACACTCAACACTTGGTTGAATGTTCCCCCATCCATCTCTATTGATCCACTACCAGAAATTGACACGGTTGTGTCATTACCCATCATGATTTGGGATATACCACAAGGCTCGATGTTGGAGAACTCAACATGTGAAGAAGCCATGTGGTGCAAGGAATTGAAATCTATAATCCACGTTGATGAAGGAGAAACTTTGGCTATAAGGTCCTTTCCTTTCTTCTTATCAGATTTAGAACCTTTTGCAGTAGAAGACTCGGCCTTCGGAGCATTTTGTTTGATAGACTTAGGAACACCTATTTGATTTTTCTCAAGTAAATGAGTAAGGTGATCAATTTTTTTCTCATACATAGATGCTCTTTATGACCAGGCTTCTTGCAATAGGAACACAAATACTTGTCTTTCTGTGCTCTAGGCTCAGAAGTCAAAGTGTTTGTGTTAAATTTAGTTTTGGTCTTGGTTTCCTTCTTAGGTTGATCCTTTTTTCTTTCTTCTTTTCAGTCTTCTTTTCCTTACTAGTACTTTCTACAAGGGCATGTGACTTGGACTTGAGAGACCCCATTTGAATGAGTTTGTCCTATTCTCGAATGAGTTGGGATGAAAAATAGTCAAAGGAGGGCATATTCCAATCCTTGCCCAAGGTAACTTTTGTAGCATAAAAAGTTGACACAAAGACAAAATATTCAGGACCTAACTTAGAGAGAATCGACAAGATCAGTTGAAAATATTTCTTCTCTACTTGACATTCCTTTAACAACAATCTAATGTGGAAAAATTTAGAGAAGAATGCTTGTAGGTTTTCAAAATCACTAGGATTTAACCCTAGTAGTTTGTTTTCCAACTCATGCGCTCTCATGTCATCTTGTTATCCAAACATTCCATCTAACATTTTCCCTCGAGAATTAGGTGTATCAGACGAATCAATGTGGAAGAACAAGTCAGGAGAAACAAACATGTAAAGAAGACCTAAAGCTTCATCACTATGGTTTAACCACTTAGATTTTGAGGGTCGTTTGTGCTGGTTCAATTTCGGTGCCCATGGTGATGCGGGATAACCCTTTACCCCTTAGTTTCATAATCTTTTTAATCTCCATTCAAAGAAGTTGAACAGTGTAAGAAAAGGAATTGAAAGTGCATCCATAGTGAAGAGAGAGAGAGAAGGAGTGCAAAAAAGAAACAAAAGAATCATAACCACCCAGGACAATATAATAACCCCCTACTTTTGGCACCTTATAGTTTAGTGCATTGAATACAATTGGGTCCAAGCGTGTGTCTTGAAGCTTGATTGGTAACTCACCTTATAATCAGCGTAATCACGAGGCATGAAGCGAGGTGGGAGAAGTCTCCAATGGTTAGACGCATGTGCAAGCCGAGGAATGAAGCTCATAGGAGAAGACTCGGGGAAGCTCGGGCATAAGCGGGGAAGGCTCCACAACAAGAATGAGGGCCGAGAATGGTCATGAGGGTCGAGGGAGACTCGGCGGTGAGGGAAACTTGTAGGGAAGGATGCTATGGAGCAAGCATGCATAGAGGAGAAGGGACTCACCAAATTCCCAAAATGATTTTGCCAGGAAACAAGGAACAAAGCACAAGCTTATGGCAAAAAAATGACTCGTCTAGGTTGGAAGAAAGCTAGTGTCCAAGGTGTAGCTCGGTTAGATAGCTCAAAGGAGGTGTAGAAGGAGCTCGGTGGTGAGCACAAAACCACCAAACACTGAAATTTGAACCTCTAAGCTACAAATGAAAAACTTGTATTCTGTAAAAGACATGCAAAAAACACAGAGAAACTAGAAAAAAAAATTAGTTTAATAAAAAATTAAAAAACTAAGAAAATAACCTCTTATTTTAACTGATCTACCAGATTTAGTTACTGATTAGCTAAATGTAGCTATAAAACCCCTAAGAAAAAAACTCAAGGAGATCTGCACATGCACGAAGAACATAGCAAAACGAAAAACTTTCCAAGAGCAACTTGTTAAGAATGTTAGCAATAAAATTCCAGAATATAATGATAAAAAAACTTGCATGAGTAAAAAAACGAAACCAAGAGTAATCACAACTCAAATAACGAATGCATGTTTACCCAATCTCAGCTCTGATACCATGAAAGAGTTTACAAGAATCATATCAAAAACTGTGCACCACGATGAAGTTGCACTCTAAAGGAAACGTAATAGCTCCAACGTAATCACAAGGAGGAATTGATCAATCAATGGAAGAACTTGCATAACAGAACAAAGCTTGCACATATAGAGAAAGATAGTGGAGTGTCTTGGCATACTCATAAATTTCAAATGAAGGAATACATATAGGGTGTTGAGTAACCCTAGTGCATGACACATAAGAAAACCCTAAACCTAACCCTAAACGTAACCCATGTGAGATGACCCTCCATATGTGAGTGGAGGACACATAGGATCCCACACACCAACAAAGTTGGGTATGCATGAAAAGAAATTATTAAATTCCATTAAAGTTTCTAAAACAATAACAAGAGGAATATAGGTTGATGATGCTCAGTATTATAAACTAGGAATCCTTGTATTCTTTTCTTGTCTGAATAATACGAGACAATCCACTATTGTTCGTATGAAGCTATAATCACTTTTTCTTTAGACATAATTTTTTCTCACTTTGTTAACTTGCAATTATCTTTTGTTGAGTTGCAAACCTTATTAATTCCATATGTATAGTTGATGTTTGTCTACTTGATGAAATAGTTCACTAAATTGATTGTTTTATGGAAGGACAATGTGTGTGAATTTTGTTTTTGTTTGATGAAAGTGTTGCTTATTTGATATTCTAATTGATTGAAGAAATATTAATGTTTGTTAAAACTATCCATGACCTTAAGATATCAGTTTTATTATTTTTGATAATGTGAAAAGATGATTTTACCATTGTTAGAGTAGGTATTTACCTTAGCTCATGTTCACCTAGGTACCTTATTTACCTTTATTGTATTTATCCTCACCCACTTATGTGTGTGGATATTTCTTTTATCTTATTTAGATATTAGGAGATATTATCTAGTTGTTAGGTCTAGTTCTTTCCTTGATCTATGGTATTGACTAGATCCTTGATGTCTAGTTCTCTCCTAAATCTATGGTCTTGACTAGTTCATTGATGACTAGTTATTTCCTTGATTTATGGCTTGATCTATGACCTTGTGGTTCTTAGATTGTTATTCCTTGCTTATTTAAGCAAGGCCCATTCTCAATGTATTGCATTGAGTTCCATAATAATATATGATTGTTTGCAAAGGCCCATTAAAATCCTTAGCCCTTGGTCATATGGTATGGTCATATGAGGGCTTAAAAATTTTGATACCTACTAGTAGGTGCTTAACTTCAGCCCCCTTTAATTTTATTTGTGTGGTGAACGCAACAACATTTTACTTTGTTTTAGTGGCACCTAAAATAAATAACAGAGAAAAATTTTGAAAAGCTTGTAACTTTTGATCGATAACTCGGTTTTGAGTGCCATTTTTTGCAAAAGTTCTTGTTGCCAAATATGGAGGAGTGTTATAATCAATTGTGGATGCAATTTCGGCTGAGCCCAACGTCCTAAATTTTTCCTAAATTTTTGGGAGTTGCAGTTTGTACCTATCATGGATTCTGATAATGATATGCTTTTCTCTGAAGTATGTGGACTTCAAGAGGATATTGTAAAATTTGTGGAAGAAAATAGATTGCTCAAGAAGCAAAATTCTCTTCTACAATCACTCATTTATGATAATGATACAATAATACACTTCTGTGAGAACAACCTTGCTAGCCTACATCATCACCATCATATTGTTGACAACCATATCCATGCTCCTAGTCCACTTGCAGTTGTTGCTCTTGTACCCACTGACATTGATCTACTAGTCTTTGAGCCTGAACCCGCTTTTGATGCTTCTAAACCTGTGAGGCTTGTTACTGCATGTTCTTCCACATTTATTCCTATTACAGTACCACATGTTATGTATCCTACTTCTACTCAGTTGCATGGATTTTTTAAGAAGCATACCACTGCATTCAGTTCTCGCATGCTCCATACTATGGGTCTCACTAGTGGAGTCATTGTGGGACATTCACGAGTTATTATTTCCTCTATTCCACATGTTAATTAGAATTCTCATCATGAAATTGGTTTTCGAGTAGATACTTCATTGGGATCACACATTGACAGAGCTCTTTTTTTGTTCGCTCGACTCTTTCTGAGGATCATGAGCAACACATGAGTTCTACACCTTCACTTAGGCTTGAGAAACCTGAGATTTTAGTTGTTAGACATGATCAACCTAACACACATTTTGATGTTCTTTTACATGCACCCATTGTGCATTTTACACCAAATCATATGCATGCATCTTCTTCATCCATCCGTGTTGATTTGGGGTGGATATCTGATCACTCATGGCGGCGACATAGGCATTCGTTGAGAGGACTCTATAGGCGTGGCTCCTCCACCATTCGGCCTCTTGTTCCACTTTCTATACCTTATGCATTATGATGCTTCTTGTTTTGAACATTTTTCTTTAGCAGGTGTAGTGTATCTCTCTTATTTGTTGAGAGATTTTTGTATCGTATTTTGACACTTATCACATGTTGATAGTATCTCTTGTGGGGATCTATTACAGTGCATTCCATTGTTAGTTTGTCGGTGTTCGAATAGTTTTTGACAACTCATATAGATTTGTAGCGTCACTCCACCCATTCAATATTATGGGAGGGTGTCGTGTTGATCTTGCTTCTTCGGGTTTCATGTTCTTTCCTTGTTACCTTGGCTTTTCTTGGATCGTGACACTGGAGTTTGTGTCATTGCCTTGTTTATTTGGATATTGTTCTTGGATCATGGCACACCTATTTGTAGAGTTGGTTGAATTATGTTTGGTATTTTTTTGCACTTTCGACATCACTCCGTTGACAGTCTCCTTGTATGGAGCTATTCTGGTGAAGCCCAGTGTCAGTTGTTTTTAGTTTTGTGATCGAGCAGTGGATTGAAACCACAGTGCACACCAAAAATTTTCAGCATTGTATGAGTTTTTTTTATCCGAGCTTCTTGGGATGCCTTGCAGTGGGTATTTTACTCTCTTTACTTTGTTGTTACTAGTTTTGGGTACTTTTTGGTGTCCCTTTTTCCCAGTTATTGTACATGAGTACCTCATCAGGCCTAGTTGCCGGGACTCATACTGTGGACATGCCACTTCTATTTTGGCCCCTAGCTTCACTTGAGGGGGCTGTTAGAGTAGGTATTTACCTTAGCTCATGTTCACCTAGGTACTTTATTTACCTTTATTGTATTTATCCTCACCCACTTATGTGTGTGGATATTTCTTTTATCTTATTTAGATATTAGGAGATATTATATAGTTGTTAGGTATAGTTCTTTCCTTGATCTATGGTATTGACTAGATCCTTGATGTCTAGTTCTCTCCTAAATCTATGGTCTTGACTATTTCTTTGATGACTAGTTATTTCTTTGATTTATGGCTTGATCTATGACCTTGATTGGTTCTTAGATTGTTATTCCTTGCCTATTTAAGAAAGGCCCATTCTCAATGTATTGCATTGAGTTCCATAATAATATATGACATTGTTGCTCATTTGTTTGCAAAGGTTTTATGTAAAGCTATTTGGTAAATCGCTTTCATCTTATAGATTGTGGTGTTTGATTAGTATTTGTGTTCTTGGCTTAGTATGCGATCTGGTTTTCATTCCTTTCAAACATTTCTTAATTCCATGGAAAAGAACTTGATTTCTTCTTTAAAATAATATGTTATAGCAACAAATTTGATCAGTGATAAATGTAAATTGAGTGCAAGTGGTAATGCTCTATAGTCTTAATGGAGGGAATGTTGTTTGGAATTTGTTGTGTCATTAGTCTTAAAAAAGAAGATTGATGTTGTAAAGACATAGATGATTTCTTTAGGTGACTAGATTGATGTTTTTGAAGTATTTTTACATCAAGTAAATCACTTTATTGTAATTTATATGTATATTTAAAATGGTACATGAATTATTTGAATTGTATCTTAAGATAAACCTATGAAGTTCAATTGATTCGTAATGAAAAAAATTGATTGAGAGTTGTTAATCCATGCCAGTTCAATGAACTAACCATGTATATTATTTTATTTTATCCTACAAATTGTAGGATGGAATAATTATTATGAGGTTTTAATTGGATTTATTCCACACATGTTTGTCATGTGATGATTTTGTTTATCTGATTTCATATATTGATTATGTTGAATATCCAGAGTATGGATTATTATATTAATTTAAAAGAAAAATGATTTCGTAGAATTTCATAAGGCAATTGGCCTAATTGTATTAATATGAAATTATTGTAATATTTTATAATATAAGGATTTATCCTTAATGAGTTCAATAAATACATTTATTACTTGTATATCTCGTATGAGTTGTAATAATGATATACGTTGTTTTCAACATCGATGTGTATACGTAATTGATTATGAAATTGTACTTCTCTTATTTGTTGTAATTGTACTTTACGACAATTATTATCCTTAAATAAAAATGAAAATTATTACAACTATATCAATGACATCATCATTTATATGTTTAAATAAATGAGTTAAAATAAATAATGTTGTTATGGATAATGACACGGAGTTATGAAATAATGATATTTCCTTTAACTCGGTCGTAAAGAGATTAATTAAATAATTAATTCATTACGTAGTACAAATCTAAAAGTACATTGATGACAGTTGTACCTTTACGACAATAACTTATTTAAATGACATAATGATGTCATAAATGTAGAAGTGTTATACCTTTAACTATGAATTAAGATGGTAATAAGATATGTGAATGATACATTTACGATTATCATTAATCTTAATCTTGTCTTAATACTTAATGGATTTTATCTCTTTCTTAAAGAGATACTTAATGATAGTTACTAAATTTGTGGAATTACGATACAATCTAAATAGGATTGGATTGTTATCAAAAACCTATTACTAAAAATGAAAGTTCTAAAGTGACACTACGAAATTAAGATACTTCATATGATAGTAACTAGTAAGTTACTATAGATATTTTTGTTAAATGTATAACTTGACTTATTATTTAAATGATTAAATCTATCGTATAATAAGACAATGTGTACTATGAAAGCGTGCACTCTAAGTCCCACCTATCTATTTGAATGAACTCTATATTTGTCATCTTATGACAGCTACGGGAAGGGTAATAATTATTTAATGATGAAATTCATTAAGTAATCATTATATTTCCCATAGGGATCCTAAGTTGGGACTAAGAGTGTATCTCAAGTCAAGAGGCGAGACCTAGATTCTAGGCCTTCTTAATACAAGAACTTAAACTTTTAATTAACGAGATGTGATCTAGATAATTGTGTAGAGATGATTGTGTAGTGATGGGACAAGTTTCGTTTGGCTTATGTGTAGTCATGAAACTAAGCATGCAAATCATATATTGAAAAATTTGGCCTAAGTAGTGTACTAGCTTAATACATTGTCGGTTCACTTCACCGAGTTCCTACCTAACAATGTGTGATTTCGGTTGAAACTCGTTAACTAATTTTCAGTAGAAAATTAGGAACTACATTAGTAGTCAAACCTAAATGAATAGGTTAACCAATTGCATACAAGATATGCACACTCGGATAGAGTGATGATAAAGGGGATCGTAATTAACCTTTACAACTGCATATGGTTATGTTGTTATCAAATGGATTGTAAACTATATTTCTTGTTGGATTATAATTATTTCTAGTTAAAATCATTGAAGGAATTGAATGGGTTAAGGGTTTGTTTTAAAAGAAAAAAATCCCTTAATTTGGAGTAATTATAACATGGGTGTTACACCTCGACCATCCCGACTTCATCTATGAACATGGTTGGGTTGATCTACATGTCAAGTAGTGATATTCTTAAGTAGGTGTTAATTTACTAAGGGTCACTTGGTTTGGATGTCTATGGGGAATCATAGATAGGGGAGAGGTTTGTGAAGGAATTCAAGTTGGAATTCGAAGTCAAAGTGGTTGTAAGGGGATGAAGATAGTTCATGTGTAAAACGAATAAGAAATAGATGGAGTTACACTTTTGAGAGGTACAATGACATGGGCTAAGTATGGGTTTCTTATAGGTCATGCCACCTAGCTAATGTTACTTTTCATGTCAGACCGACAATGGTGCCTTCCGAAGCAAATCTTTATTTTTGGGTACAATACATTTATTATTTATTCTTTTACTTTCATTGTTATTGGTTAGGAACTGATTCATGTTCATTTTTTTTAAGTATTCAAAGGTATGCATGAAATGATATTTGGAGACGCCATCATGGTGATATTATTAACATGGTGGGGAATGGTGGAAAGTTTTGAACCCTTAAGGCCAAAGGAAGGTGCAAGATCGGTTGAAGGGAATGGTGGGAAATGGAAGAAGTGTAATGGATTCAAATATATACAAGTTACCCTATATACATGCAATAATAAAGGAGACTAAACATACATCCACCAACTCCTCTCCTATCGAGGGTTGACCTCTTCACTCTAGAAACCAACGTGTCTAATAGAATGTTTTATTTTCGACATGCATCACTACCATGGTCAACATATGTCAAAATTTGTTAGAACCTTTACAATATCTTTCAAGAATTATTTTTAAATATATTTTCATTTTTACTATAGTTTTTTCTTGTATTGGTTCAATGCTTATGTTTTCAAAACATGTAAAATATATGCTCTATTTTTAGTGTATTTTGTTGCTATATTAGATCAACACTTATGCTATTAAAACACATAATAATGTAATTGCAGTAATCTTGAAAATTCACAAAGCCATTAAAAAGTGATTCTTTTAGGTTGGTAGTTATTAATATATTTAATAGTCAACAAAATTTGCATTGAATGAGATCATTGTTTGTATCAATTTGTGACGATACACTCACAATTTGATTTTAACCTAAATATTGGTGTGCACATGAGGCCAAAAATGACCAATTGAAACAAAAATCAACCACAAGGGAAATATAAAAGGGTAATAAATGCATGAGGTTTTGCAAGTCCATTACAGTCTAGACATGGATTATTTCTATACTTTCTAGCAATATTGGTTTTTTTGTAAAAACTCATGCATATAATTGGTTGGCTATTAAAATAAAATTATTACAAGATGATTCAACAATGGTAAAGACTAAGTCATTTTTTTGTTAAGATTACAAGTTCAATGATTTCTATTACTATTGGTAATTAATTTATTATTGATATACCTCTTTTGATTTGATGTGTTTTTGTCTTCATTTTTGTGCTTTTACAAATTGTAATTTTTTCATAAAGTTTGAAGGATTTTAAATCAAATAAAACTAAAATTATTTTGCTTATGAATTTTGAAGATTTGTTTATTGTTTAAGTTTACATGTAAAACACAACCTCACAACTCTTGTTTATATGTTTACATATTAATGTATTCTCATGAGGATTATGTGTTTATAGAGTATTTGAGAGATGGTGGAGAGGGATTTGAGCTATTATGGGATTTCAATTGGGATGACCATCTCCTTTGGTTGTGTTTAGATTCCCTTTGATTCTACTTATGTTTTGCATGCCTCATCACATGCGTGAGAGGATTTGTTAAAAATATAATCAAAGTCCCAAATTCCTTGCCTTTCAATAATGAAAGTGTCACTATTTGATGGTGAATGTTTTGAAAGATCACCACTTCATAAAAATTCTAGGAAGACAATATTTTTCCATAAAGTCTTGTTAACTAATTTGAGGTCTCATATTGGAATGTCAACCCCATACAATTTCAAGTCCCATATT
This sequence comes from Taxus wallichiana var. yunnanensis, assembly GCA_018340775.1. NCBI lineage: Eukaryota > Viridiplantae > Streptophyta > Pinopsida > Cupressales > Taxaceae > Taxus > Taxus wallichiana. The sequence goes on from CM031237.1 coordinate 104,315,497, forward strand.
AGAAATAACTACATATGACTTTATGTCCCATATCCGAATGACCATTTTTATCATGAGTTGTCAAACCATTAATGAATCCAATTTGTGATTTATTGTTGAAAGGAAGAATGGTTATACATGTATGTACCATTGAGTTCTAAAGGTCCAAAGTTGCCAAATGTCCTTCATTGTAATTGTAATCCAAAATTTTTCCATTTTGCTATTTTCTTGTGCGAAAAATCCCTCATTTTGGTCATAGCATTAATGCGAGAAAGAAAAGTAGCATGAAATCAAAGAATCTTGTAAATTTTTCTTTTGAATCCTCTTGTTCTTCTATCTCCCATGAAAAACCAATGCCGGTGGTAGTTTAAGTTCACAAAAACAATCCAACTAAGAGGAAAGTGAAAAAGGCACGGAAACAAGAAAAAAATACCAATGCTAGGTCAAGTGTTCAAACCTTGATGGTATCATCGCTAGAAGTAGAAAATTTGAAGAAAGCGTAGTGTCCATGAAAATATTGGAAGATATAGAAAATCTATAAGAATTCATCCCCTTGTATGCTATTAGTTAAACATACTCTTGAAAAATGTATTCAATTTTTACTATAGTAATCATATTCAAATTGGTTTCTTCACGAGATTTGTTATGAAACCTTCTTACACTATAATGATGATATTGGTTAGCTGCAGAAAAACTCTTGCAGTTGATATCCATCGTTGGCTTAGAAAACATGGAGAATTACCTAAACAAAATCATCACAATAAAAGGATAATGATTCCAAGTTAGGGATCAACATCTTATTTGATTCACTTGGAGTTCTTGAAAGAGAAAAACAATATATTGCTAGGCCTCATTGAATGAAAATTTCACTCTTGGTTATAAAGATTCGGTGGTGTTATAATGGTTAGCCATGGTGTGTTGTGACCAAGTCATTTTTTTCCAACTTACGATTTGATTGATGTCTTATTATTGGTCATTAATATCTTTTGAATATACCTCTTTTGATTTGATGTGTTTGTGTCTTCATTTTTGTGCTTTTAAAATTTTTATTTTTCGTCAAGTTTGAAAGATTTTATATTAAATAAAATTAAAATTGATTTTCTTATGGAATTTTAAGATTTATTTTTAACTACTTTGAAGTGTACACATGTCTAGACAACCTCACTGACTCCCATTTATATGCTTATATGTTTACACATTGATTTATACGAGTGAGGATTATGTATTTAGAAGCTCTCTTCAAAAGATGGTGGAGGAGATGATGAGGGATTTTAATTGGGTTGACCATCTCCCTTGGCTTTACCTTCTAGATCCCTTTTAATCCAGTCGCATTGTGCATGCCTTGTGCCACACAAGAGAGGCTTCGTTACAAGTATAATTGAAGGTGCAAATTCTCAAGCCTTTCACCAATAAATTTTTCATCTTGCTCAAGTGGTTCACATAAATGACACATGGTCCACATGTGACTTACTAGAAAAAGAAGATAATCATTTGCGTTCTTTCCAACAATTTCCCCACCCCTCAAATTCTCCTCCCTCAATTCCCTTCATCATCCCTCTCCCACCTATAATGTTTCACCTTCAGTCCAACTTTAACTATCCACAAAATACAAGGTATAAATCTTCGTTTACAACACAATGACAATCAATTTCAACCAAAAATATTCTTTTCTAAGGGAATCACGTTATGGTTATTGTCAACTTGTGGGTTGAAATTGGTCTAGTCAATGGTGTTGTTGGGTACATCTTCTCCATCATCGATAATAATGGTGCAAAACCACTTTGAATCTACCTTCCATTGTGGTTATTAAGTTCAACTATTATGTAAGACATCCTTAGAATATCCACCCCTATCATTGTGTCGAGTGTCCTTGATTGGCATGGACTTGGGCTCTCACTGATCCACAAAGAGCAAGGATCAACATTGTCCAAAGCAACTATAGACATTGAGAGTATGTTATCGCCTAAATTTGACTTCGCAAAATTGTTAAAAATTAAAAAAATTAATTAAAAATTGGAAAAATTTTAATTGTGTTACTTTGCGTGGTTAATTGGACTCTTTGCGATCGTCTTATTTTTGTGATCGTTTCGGTCTTCGTTTCATGATTTTCGGGCAAGAACTCTTCCCGCCAGGCTATAAAACGCGTTAAAATACATTAAAATAATTAATTAATATTTAATTAATTAATTGCTCCTTGTTTGATTAAATTAATTTTTAAAAAATCACTTAAGGAGTATTTAATTAAATAAATATAAATTAAAGTTCATCCGACAAGTTTTAGTGCTTAGGGAAGTAAGCTTTTGTTTCAATTTGTCGGGTTGGCTTCCCTAACCTGGATTTCCACTTTCTGGCAATTTCCTTCAAATTTCCCACGTGGGTTTTCCTCGCCAATTGCCAAATCATGGATTGGCAACGGGCATAAAATTCCCCAATTTCCACATGGGGAAATTGGACGGGGAATGCCAACCCATTTTGCCATTCCCGTTGGCAATTGCCCGTTACTTTTCCCATTTCCCCCTGGCACTTAAGCCACTACCCGGGATGAGAGGAAGTTGAATTAATCCTCGTAACTTCCTCCATCAAACCCGGTGGAAAAAGTCAGAAGCTTCTTTTTCTTCAGAAGACATAATATTTTGTTAGCATTATGCTTTGGTTTTGTTTCCAACAGCTCCACGCATTGCATAAGAAGAAAACAAAAAACAGCAAATCCACGCCTAGGCTGAAGGAAAAGAAAGACAAAGAGAACAGTCCAACAGCTTGGACAATACAAAGAAATGCGCAGGAAAGGAAGGGAATAAGCCATTTTTTTCAAAAAAAAAAGAAAAAGAAACAGTCAAAAGAAGAGACCACGTTTTAGAGTAAATAGGCACTTCTCTCACGCAGCCCAGGGGAATAAAATACATTGTAGAAGTCTTTGAGGAAAATTTTCAATGCATGCAAAGACAGAAACAAAAAGAAGCCGCGCCTGCAAAATTTCCCACGCACTGGCCAAGACAGAGAATAGTTTCTAAAAAACTCCACGCATGCATAGGAAGAAATAAAACAAAGTCCACGCCTAGCAGATTACACACAGTTCAAAAAAAAGAAGAAAAGAGAACAGTCTTCCAATCAGAACCAGTCAGCAAATAAAAAATATGCGCTTGCCACTCATCTGTTGCAGCATTTGATGGAGCGCGAACAAGCATTCGTGGTTTAAGGCAAAGTCTAGGAAGCATACGGAACAGTGTGTGATCTATACTCTGAAGAACATCATCGATTGATCCTGCGCCAATTCTGTCAATACTGTTTGCATTATTATAGGATTGCCTGTAGCTTTTAAAACGGAGGGAATCAAGAAGCTTTCAATGCCTTCCCACGCCTTCCCATGCATCCAGCAAGTTCTCACGTAGGGGAAAAAGAAGGAGAGGCGTTTGTATTAAAAACAGTCCAAAAGAAGACCAAAGAAAGCATTCATTTTCACGCGTGAAGAAAGAGGACTGCGCAGGATAAAGAAGGGACAGCGCATGAAGGTGGAAAGGAAATAGTTTTTAAATAAAATAAAAAGGAATAGCACACAGTGTGCACGCAGGTCCATGGATACGCCATTCACGCAAAATATTAAAATCGGGAGATTTTAATTGTTATTGTCAGAGTTAGAATTCGAGCTTGGTCTCGATTTGTTTTTATTAACATACTAAAAGTTGTAATTCGAGGCAATTATTATTATCATTTTTAAAATAATAATAATAATAATATACGGGAACATTTTTCTTATATCGACGGGGTGTCGGAGACTGAGACCCAGCCCTGTTTGCATTGTTTGGCGTGCCTGAGTCACCTTTTGATTAAATTCATAATGGCCGAAAGATCCAAATCTGTAGGGAGATCAAGGAAGCCAGTGGAAAGATCTAATAAATCTGCCCTGAAATATGAATTCCAAGGAATTATTCCTCCCAGCTCCATTAAGTCGGCGTATGACAACATCACCGATACAAATCTGGGTCACATCAACGTGCAACAGTTTTGCGAGCGAGTGAAAACTGAAGGCAAAACCATTTTCTCTGATAGGCTTTACCACAGTGGCCTACCTCAAGCAGCAGCATTCCCTGTCTCGGTGCAGTGTCCGGAATTGGTGATTGCTTGTGCAGAGCATTACGATCCTGAGAGACGAGGAATTTATAAAGACAACCGCGAACCTTTCCTCTTAATCACACCTGAACACATTGAGGAGTTTCTCGGGATACCTGACTTTCCTGAGAATGCAGATATCACTCGCCAGTCTGCGCAAGATTTCTGGGACGAAGAACCCCTAAGATGGAGCAAAATGGTTAACAACAATTGGCTGGTAACCAAGAGACCTCGGATTGACAGGCTCCCCAAAGAACTGTACCGCGTTGAGTTCGTGGAAGAGATTGGAGACATGATCACTCTCCTAAGTCAAGTTTTTGGTTTACCTTCTGCAAGGGTCTTCCACCCATGGATGTACCAGTTTATCTGTATCGTCCTAGCCTAAGAAGGAGTTTGTGGACTGGGCCACTATCATCAGCAACACCATTCACAAGCAATTGATAGAAGTCAAAATGACTGGATGCTTCTACATGACCTCATATCTGACCTATGCAGTAGCACGAAGAAAGCTATTTTCAGGACTTGAAACGAGAGGGGTCATGGGATCATCAAACAACGTTTTTCACTATTACCCTCAGCTTAGCTTCAAAAATAGTTCTCACCATTTTAGAAGAGTCAACGATGCATTCACCTTCCGCGTGATCCGGAACTTGAATCGAAATACCGAGGAAAGGTTTTCCAAAGAAGCCATGAGTGTCATTTCCCAATGGGGAACCTGGTTTATACAATTTTCATCCTTTTCCTATATTCGCGTGAGTGGCTTTGCTGGGACCCCGTGGAAACTTCCCAAGTACGTCAGTGATAAGTGGGCGTTAATGGAGCTGGCGCGACAATTGTTCCAAGTTCACTGCTTACTTAGTGACAAGCACCGTCCAGGAATTCATTTCCCGATCCAAATCGGGGAATACCAATGCCCAAACTTATTCAGTGCACAACTAATGGAAAAGGAGTTTTCTCTCATAACCATCCATCCATATGTGAAGAGAGCCTAGTTCGATATCAATGGTTATATGCAAACGATTATGGGAGCGAAGTATCAACATAATCCTACCATGGAGGATTTCTGGGCCGCTTGCTCGGATGAACATGAGGTAAGGAGACGGAGTACTCTCGCCTAACACTTGCTCAGATCAAGGCCTTCCACATCCGGAGTCCTCCCGATTCATTCATAACCGATGATGAGGATGTCGTCGATCCCTCGTATGATGCCATTGCCTTCACACCGTTGCCTCGAATCGACTGGACCAAAAGAGATGAATTTTCTCTCGATGGCAAGAACCAACCAATTATCGAAAGAAGCATATCTTGGTATGATAGGGAGCTTGCCAAATTTCAATCAATTCGGATCACGTTTCAGAATCACAAAAATTGCCTATATCAGGACACCTCCATTCGACCAAGGTTTCTTCTCGATCAACTTCGTTACCATCCAATCATACACGACATACAAGAAAAGAATGGTTGCCGAAATCCACTTCGCCAAGCAACGTGTCACGAAGAGAGAGATCCAGAGATCCAAACCCTGAAGAAGGAAAGGAGCGTGTGTCTGGATTTTCTACCTCGAGTAGAGATTCTTCCACTCACATCATTAATAGCACTCATACGCTGGTAGCAAATGATCCTCAGCCATGCTTCGAACAAATACCCACTCAAGTGCAAGTAATTCAAATATCAAATACTTCGGAGCATGTAGTTCATGAAGAGATTTCCCAAAATCTCCCAAAGGATCAGGAAGTGGACATTGAGGTTGTGTCTCCTCAAATCAAGGCCGTTGATAGGATTCAAGAAGGATCTCATGATGTCAGGGATAATGAGGATATTGATTCAAGCTCCAGGATTCTATATGCCGAGATAGTAAATGAAACTCCTTCTTGGGTTGATTCTGAAGTGAAGAAAAGGAAGAGAGTTGTCAAGCCAATCGACATTGATTTTGATGCCCTTTTCAAACTGTCAATGATGCCATTCCAAAGAAGCCTAAGGTCCTTTCTCGAATAATGGTGGATAATGATGGAAACAAGTTTGCAGACCTTGCCATTCCACAAGTGGATAAAGAGCGCAATGCTATGACGCTAGCCGACTATGAAGTTTCCAGACTAGGACTTGGGAGATCCACGTTAGAAAGTGACATGGCGATGGCTCGAGATTCAATTGATATCGTGCTAAAAAGATTGGAGAAATACAAGTCCCAAAATTCTCGGCTCAAGGCTGAAAAGAGTCAATTGGTGGAGTATGTTCAGCATTTGATAAATCCCATATCATCCACCTTCCCAGTACCTGATGCGGTGGCTGCCCCAGATGAAGAGACTCTTAATTTGTCAAAGGAAATAAACACGTTGGGCCATGTCACTAAAACTTGGCTTTCGGAGATTCTCGTTTTGGGCCAGGGAGCGATCAAGACTGCAGTTAAGCTTCATGAAGATATCAGTGTATATCTGGATCCAATTCTTTCTTTCAAAGAAACTTTTGTTTCTACTATATCAAATTTGGATGAGATATTGCCCAGTCTGCAGGAGATGACAAGTATGGAATCTTCAGTGTTGGCTATTGAAGGGATTCTCGAATTTGAACATCGAGGGACACGTTTTCTCTGGTGTCTACATCTCAAATCGAGAAAGACGCTTCTTGTGGATTCTATGATCCATTATGACAACATGTGCAATGAAGTTTTCGCTTCACTTTCCTTGATCCAGGATTTCATAGCTGAGATTCCTTGCAACCTAGTAAATGAGCATAATCAAAGGTGTTCATCGGAGCAGGTGGAAGAACAATTTTCATGATTGTTCAAAGACATGTACACTCCTGCCAACAATTTCTCGTCGGTTTCCATGGAACGGTGTATCAAATTGAAGAACTTGTTTGAGAATGCTCAGTCTAAAATTGTTAATTTTAATGATATGCCAAGTAGAATTCTTGAATTGCAGGTATTTTGTGAGGCTACTCTTCGGCCAAGTGAACCTCCAGAAGAAGAAAAGATGTTCGAATATTTGGGAAGGTTTAGATCCTTTCAATTATCAAAAGCAGTAGATCCTAATTTTACCGGCGGTGTAGGGAGTTGATTTTCTTGATATCTAGCGAATTGGGAGAGTCCATTTCTCATACGTTTGAGATAAGCGGACCGTTTCAATGGATAAGGCACTGGTTATTATTGTATATTTTTAAAAGATGTTGTTATTTGGGAAACATTGGATATTTTAAGTAATTTCTATTTTTGGGTTGTGTTTAATAAAGTTGGTTTGAAAAAGTCAAAGGTCACTTAAGTGCCTTATTTAATGATCATGTAAAACCCTAACTACTTTGTAACCAACTTTTGGGTTATAAAAGGAAGTCAGGGGCTCATTTGTAAAAGTGACTTTGAGAGAGGAGAAGAAGATACTTTTGTGCAAGCTTTGTTTCAAGAAGAAACTTTGTGTTCTTGTGAAAAACATTTTGGAGTTAATACAATAAGAACTTTGTGTCTCATTCATTGTCTCTTGTAACATTTGGTGTTCTTATGTTCATTAGATGTTAGGTGTTTGAATCTTGCATGCAAATATTATCTTTGATCTTATTGTCAACATTAGTAATCAGTTGTTCTAGTTCACAGTGATCAAGCTCTGACTATCTACTTGCTCATGTGTGTTCCCTTTTGCATGTTCTTGTTTGGCTAACTCAAACTCCGTTTTATTTGTGTTGGTTATTCATATTTCCTCTTCATGCAATATTAGGCTCTGTTTTTACCTAACTCTTGCATGTTCTTTTAGTCGATTCCATTCCACTCCTTTCTTTCATTTCATTCTATCTCCTTCATTCACTTTTCTTCCATTGATGTTCCAAAACACCCCCCACATACAATTTTGAATGTACAGATGTAAATACAGTTTTGGTTTTCAATAAAGGCAACCTCACCTTCATTGAGGAGGGACTTCATTCCACACTGTTGCATGTCATTTGCGGGTGTGCAAATCCATATGCTAACAGAGTACTGAATGACAAAGACTCGCTTTCAAAACTATTTCACATGTTTATCGGTTTGAAGATTACCACATTCCCTCTTTTCTCTTTATAGTGTTTCTCCAAATCATCTCTTCCCTTTTGTTCATATCAAAAAGAAAGAAAAACTTTATCATTCACTAAAATGTTTCCTTTGTCTATACTAAATCAACAACACTCCCCTCCTTCCGAATGCCTCATCTTCTCCTTACTCCATCTTCTTGGTCTCCGAACACTAGATTGTCATTCACTTCCCTATTGGCATCTCCATTGTACCACATATATGACATTAAACATTTTGCTAATCTAAAACGAGATATTTAAGTAGGCATAGAATTTGATGGCCTGTAGACCATTTTTGGTATTTTAAGCGTAAATTACAATTTAATAAAAAATAAAACCGTAAAAATGCAAGTCCATATAATTTAAAAACCATAAAATTTCATAATAGTCCATATAATTAAAATATAAAATTTATAATATATATATATATATATATATATATATATATATATATATATATATATGAAATCAAATTTTTTTATTCATTTTAGAAATATTCCATAAATGATATTGATAATAATTTTATAATAATTCTCAATTTAAATTTAGAAACTAAAATAAGTTTAAGTGAATTATGAATTTATTAAACGCAAAGTTCGGACCTTGTCTTTCTTTTTTTCTAAAAAATATAAGTTTTGAATTTCAATGATATTGTGAATGTATTTATTTTCATTTTGTCATTGCAAATTGCAATCTATGTGTTTCAATTCAAATTTTTTACCGCTATAGGAAAATTTGAGGACTCTTGCTACAAACATCCAAGAAGAAGCTTGTTGCAAAGATCAATACAAGTACAAGATTATTATTTTGAATAACATAGAATTATTACATATTACAATTTCATTTTTCTGGAAGCAAAATAAGATTTAAATAAAAAACAATATACATTATAAACCGGGTAATAACTTCATATACAAAAAATTGATTTTTTTAAAAATCTCTCTTAGTAATTCTCAATTTTCAAGATGAAAATAATATTTACAACAGAGCCATCACATCTCCTTCCATACAATATTTTGTAGTATGGTGCCCATTCCCATATTCCTTCGCCATTTCTTTCTTTACCTTTGCTTACGGTCATTTCTTATTTGAAATTATTTTTAAACATTAAAACATTCTTCTAAGGCATTGAAGCAACAAATTTTTTTGTCATAGCGCCCACGTCCCAAGAATTTGATCTGAAAGCCTTGGCGAATAGAGGAGGCATTGAAAACCTATTTTTATTGGAAAGACCCTATGTATCCATATTGACATGTGCTCCTCTACACGGGCATTCAAATTTGTTGTTATTTCAATGATTGAGAAGTTTATAATATCTAATTTTTCATGTAATGAATTTCTAATTTAATTACTAAATTTATTATAAAAATATATTTTATCATCTTAAAATTATTTTAAAATGATATATATCAATTAAGATTTTTTTTTGACAATTTACAATTTCCACTAAAAACCTAAATTGAGATGTAGGTATATCACCAAACCATCATGAACTTTCCTATATTTTCTCCCGCGTCCGCTTCCCCGGATTTTCTTATCGCGCGCGGCGGATCTTGTCGGGCCAGCTAAGAACCAACAGCTAGTGTCAAAATTGGAAAACTGCCACGTGTTATTGTAAAACACTTTTCCCAGTAGACTTTTATGTCAGCCACGTCGACACCCGAATCTTCTATACCGGACAATTTTGTACGAAAACCGAAAAGATTTTATTGCATTAAATACACTTATTTTCAACAAAGAAATTGGACGAACGAGAGTCGCCCTGAATAAATATCATCGTAATAAAATATATATTTATTTGTGGAGTGTAGCGAGAGCCTTTGAAAATGACTAAATATGCATCGTGCTTGTGTGTGGGTCCGTCGACCTGGGCCCACACAAAAGGCTGCAATTTTTTTGGAAAGGGTAAACTGATTATAATAATGCTGACGATGTTGTGCAATTTGTGGCTTGTCTTTGAGTGGGATAGAGTCCTCATTGAAATGGTTGTAGGTATGCTTTCTTCATCTTTAGAGGGTTGGCACATTTTAGGAGGTCGTCACATCTCTTACATGGTCACATTACGTGAGACACCACATTACAATGAGATTTTGATTTTGAGTCGGTGATATTTAGGGACATAATTGATATAAGTAAAAAAAAATTGAGATGCGCTACGTTTTATTGTGTAAATTTTTGAGAAGTTATAGTGTAATGTTTATTTCTCTCAAGTTCATATATAGTTTAAAGTTAAAAGAATGAATTGCTTTTACAAGGTTTTGAATATATTTATGGTAAGAGATGTTTAAAGTTTCAAAGGAATTTATAAGTTTAGGTGCTTGAAACTTTACATCGACATTCTACATTCTCATATATTATTTACTCCAACATTATTATATGGATGTGATGTGTGGTGTTTTTAGTTGAGACAAAATGATTTAAACAATATGGTATGAGATTTTATTTCCATGTTATCAAAGAATATTTGAGCCAAAAGAATAGTTGCTCACTTGAAATTATTCGGCACATTTTGAGGTATGTATACTCTTTATCTCTTTAATTTTCCTTGGTATCACTATGTTGTATAGGCTTCTATGCATGATATATTCTCTTCGGTTAGAATTTTAAGTGCTTGAAACTTTACATCGACATTCCACATTCTCATACATTAGTTACTCCAACTTTATTATATGGATGTGATGTGTGGGGTTTTACTTGCGACAAAATGATTTCAACAATATAGTATGAGATTTTATTTCCATGTTATTAAAGGATATTTGAGCCAAAAGAATGGTTTCTCACTTGAAATTATTCGGGCACGGTTTGGGGTATGTCCACTCTTTATCTCTTTAATTTTCTATGTTGCCACCATGTTGCACTGAGGCTTCGATGCATGATATATTCTCTCTAGTTAGAATATGTATCCACATTTGGCACTCGAATCTTCTATGTAACTTGCCAAACAAGGATGGATTTTTTTTGTCGGTATACAAGAGTTATAACTCTCCTCTAGAAGTTGAATATCGATATAGAAATATCCCCTCATCTTAGGCTTTCTATTAATGGTCACCAACTTACTAAACATGAAGTCAATACAAGCATTTAAGAAGAGATCGGTAAATCTGTTTTGAAAGTTACATGGTTTGCGCCAAAAAAATCCCTTGAAACCAAATCTTTTTCATGATTTCTAATTTTGTTCTTGCTTTCATGAGGGTCAAAATCATATTCCTTAATACATGAAGAAAATGTCACCTTCATGCTTAAGGATCCCTTTAGTTCGATTTAGCATTTTCTCTCACCCACTTCACATAGAATATGATCATAGCCTCCCATAAGATAAGAACATATGCTAGTTGTTTTTAGAAGCTGTAAAGAGAAGTACATTTTGTATTCAATTGTCCCATCTACCATGAGGTTCATGGAAGATACCATGTCTTTTTAGAGATTTGAGTTGATCATTAAGGAGCCTCATTTCGATATGGAGGCCATAAATGTTTAGCTTTGTTTATTCATGAGACACTTCAAATCGACAAAGAACACTCAATTTGAAGTCCTCATGCAAATAATTTCAAGAATAAAAGTTCTTACTTCAAATAACTAATTTCAAGAACTTCAAGAGACCTCATACCTAGACAAACACAGTCTAGATCATTGAAAGCAATGATTTTTTTGGGTTTCTATATATTTGATCTTGACTAGTAGAATTGTTATTTTATTTCACTATTTGTATTTTTGAAGATGTATTTTCCACTCTCTTTATGTATTAGATTCATGTAACACCTTCTCCCGATCTATCATTCTGGCCTCTCTTGGACATTAATATCTATATCAAATAAACTTAAACTAATATTAGTTAGATTTTTAATTGTTCTTATAAACGTAGGTACATAGAACATCTATTGACTCTAGTAATTTCAAGTTTTTAATTCATAAAAATATAATATTTCTTGAAGATGTTATTTTGAATATTCTATTTTGAACATCAAAATATTATCATACAAAGTAAAAGAATCAAAGATCAAATATTCCGTTTAAAGGAGGATACAAATATTTTTGAAAGAGGGATTTAGCAAGAGGATCGTATGGATGAAAATATGCGAGTGTGTGAATAAATGCGAAGGAGGGGTTATATGAAAACAAGGGGTTTGTGTTGCGGCAAAGGAGTACTGCCTTGGAAGTTGGTGGCGATTGCGGGGTTTTTGATTTTTAGAGATTCCATGTCCAATGAATGTTTTCAGTGGAGTTATTTACGCAGTCTATACGCGCTATGAGTGATGAGCCTTTACTGTCAGGGATAGGTGGCTATTTGATGAGTCCCGAGTGTTTGGCGAAAGTCAGTGTAAGCATTTTGAGTTTCAAAGTTCGGGAGAGATCAAAGCAATTCGAGTTGTCGGCGTTTCTTTCTATTCGGTTTAAGACAAAGAGGAGCTTATCAGACGGAGAGCAGAATGGCTCGATTAACGAGGATTCCCTGAAGAAGCTTTGAATGGGATTTTGGAGTGCATATTTTTTTGATTGTTTGGATTATTGCATGCGAGGAAGGAGTCATCCAGTAAGCTTGTCGGGGCCATTTGAACAGACATAGTTAACTTGTGTTTTTTGTTATTATACCACGTTCTTGATAGGTTGCTCTAATGTTTTTAATCAAGGTTTCGCCGTTTTTGTAAATAGGGAATGGGTCGTTTCAACTCGTTTTAAATATGAAAAAAATTGAAAACCAGAAACCATGATTGGCTTAAACAGTTAACAATCGTGTAGAAGTTAAAAGTATGTCAAATTATATATTCAATTAAATTTTCCTTGTATTTCTGATCTATGAATTTATATGTGTTTTGTACAAAAATCCAAATGTTTGTTTCGTTGCTAAGAATTGTGTGTATTTGTAACTGTGGTTCTTAAACAGGTGTTGTAGAGAATGTCAAATTTCAAAGCAGTTTGAGCGTGTGAATGTTAGATTATTGCAAGGCTTGACTGTTTCATATGATTTCCAATATCGTAAACCCTAAAGCTTTCCTGTTTTCCGTATTGCTTTGCGAAGGAGTCTATTTGCTTAAGTGGTTTTCGTCGCCCAATGGATAAGGCATTGGTCTGATTTGTCAAAGTTTTTGGTCATTCTTGCCTTGTTGGTGGATGTAGACACAACAATGCCTTCTAGTTGGCTAATTTAGATGGAGAATAATTGCATATTCTAGTTAATGGGATGTTTGGTGAAAATGAATCATATAGCTTAAAAAAATATCATTAGATATTTATATTGAAAATGGGTAAGAAATGGTAAATGCATTTAGATGAAGTGAAAATCTTGAATGAACTAGAAAACCGTAACGAGAACTAGGGCTAGAGTTAAAATGTCGATTTAAAATAGGGTGCCCTCGGCCAAATAGGTTAAGGGTTTGATCGGTGAATGGGTTCAAAAATGATATTAATGTGAAAACTAAATAAGTGTGGAAATGAAAGAGGAAATGGTGAGGGTTTTTAATTTATGTAATTGTAGGTGAGGGTTAGAACAAGATGTATAAAAAGATCATTCATGAAGCATTAACATTGATTTGAAGATACACATAGAGCAAGATAAAACATATATCAATTAAGAGCATCGAAACATATAATAAGACATGATAAAATGACTTGACTTAGCTCTTTATCTAGTTTACTGATTGATTTAGGTGTGGTAGAAATATAAAGTAGCCGAGAAGCATTTAAAATGCTATTTCTTCTACTCCAAAATGTAGTGTATATATGAATGAAATGGTTCTCTTGGTCATATATGTTATGTTGTGAAATAATAGGTCTCAACAATGTGTGGAACCCTTTATAATAAAAAAACCTTACATATGGTAGAATCCATACAAAAAGGTTAATGATTGGAGTTCTTGTGAAATTCATACATTTAATACATTGTTAGTACTTTAAATAGGCCTCAAACTATATGTCGTTCTCCACCTAGAGATGTGATATAATATTGAATGGATGTCACTATATTTGATAATTTGATCAGTTGATAATGCTTTGTAATGATTTGGATTTCTTGTTCTTTATTTGGTTTTGAGTGATCTTGATTTGGGAATTTCTAATCTTAAATGTTAAACATGGTTTGGAGTGCTTCAAACCAATGTGGGGGCTATTCTAATGTTTTTTTTTTTTTGTTTTTTTACTATAGGGAATTTTAGAAGTGCGTAGTATGTTTTTTAAGTGATTTTTACTTGAGAATGTAAGGTGAAAGTCGAGTTTTGTAGATGCAATTAAATAAGTGCATTAGACTGCTTTATAATATGTGTCATCTATTATATAATGTAAATTATTTCTTATTTATAAAATTGACAATGGGCTTTCGAGAAAGCTAACCATTGGGTTTTCCAAAAAGTTTATCATTGGATTTTGAAAAATAGTTTATATCATTCTTATGGACTATGGAAACCTTAAAGATCTTGTATCAAATTATTTTGTTTTCAAAAATATGCATCGTGTTTGTGTGTGGGTCCTCTACACCGGGCCCACACCAAAAGGCTGCAATTTTTTTGGAAAGGGTAAAATGATTATAATAATGCTAACGATGTTGTGTAATTTGTGGCTTGTCTTTTAGTGGGATAGAGTCCTCGTTGAAATGGTTGTATGCTATGTTCATCTTTAGAGGGTTGGCATATTTTAGGAGGTCATCACATCTCTTACATAGTCACATTACGTGAGAGACCACATAAAAATGAGATATTGATTTTGAGTCGGTGATATTTAGGGATATAATTTATAAAAGGAAAAAAAAGAAGAGAAATGTTATATTTTATTCTGTTAACTTTTGAGAAGTAATAGTGTAATGTTTATTTCTCTCAAGTTAATACATATTTAAAAGTTAAAAGAAAGAATTATTTTTAGAGGGTTTTCAATATATTTATGGTAAGAGATGTTTAGAGTTTCAAAGGTATTTATAATTTTAAGTGCTTGAAACTTTACATCGACATTCCACATTCTCATATACTATTTACTCCAACATTATTATATGGATGTGATGTGTGGTGTTTTTAGTTGAGATAAAATGATTTAAACAATATGGTATGAGATTTTATTTCCATGTTATCAAAGAATATTTGAGCCAAAAGAAATGTTGTTCACTTCAAATTATTCAAAGCACATTTTGAGGTATGTATACTCTTTATTTCTTTAATTTTCCTTGGTATCACTATGTTGCATAGGCTTCTATGCATGACATATTCTCTTCGGTTAGAATTTTAAGTGCTTGAAACTTTACATCGACATTCCACATTCTCATACATTAGCTACTCCAACATTATTATATGGATGTGATGTGTGGGGTTTTTACTTGCGACAAAATGATTTCAACAATATAGTATGAGATTTTATTTCCATGGTATTAAAGAATATTTGAGCCAAAAGAATGGTTTCTCACTTGAAATTATTCGGGCACAGTTTGGGGTATGTCTACTCTTTATCTCTTTAATTTTCTATGTTGCCACTATGTTGCATAGGTT
Organism: Taxus wallichiana var. yunnanensis; assembly: GCA_018340775.1. Taxonomy (NCBI): domain Eukaryota; kingdom Viridiplantae; phylum Streptophyta; class Pinopsida; order Cupressales; family Taxaceae; genus Taxus; species Taxus wallichiana. The sequence continues at coordinate 104,331,078 of CM031237.1, forward strand.
TCGATGCATGATATATTCTCTTCAGTTAGAATATGTATCCACATTTGGCACTCGAATCTTCTATGTAACTTGCCAAACAATGATGCATTTTTTTGTCGGTATACAAGAGTTATGACTCTCCTCTAGAAGTTGAATATCGATATAGAAAGATCCCCTCATCTTAGGCTTTCTATTAATGGTCACCAACTTACTAGACATGAAGTCAATACAAGCATTTAAGAAGAGATCGATAAATCTGTTTTGAAAGTTACATGGTTTGCTCCAAAATAATCCCTTCAAACCAAAACTTTTTCATGATTTCTAATTTTATTCTTGCTTTCATGAGGGTCAAAATCATATTCCTTAATACATGAAGAAAATGTCACCTTCATGCTTAAGGATCCCTTTAGTTCGGTTTAGCATTTTCTCTCACCCACTTCACATAGAATATGATCATAGCCTCCCATAAGATAAGTACATATGCTAGTTGTTTTTTTATAACTTTAAAGAGAAGTACATTTTATATTCAATTGTCCCATCTACCATGAGGTTCATGGAAGATACCATGTCTTTTTAGAGATTTGAGTCGATCATTAAGGAGCCTCATTCGATATGGAGTCCATAAATGTTTAGCTTTGTCTATTCATGAGACACTTCAAATCGATAAAAGAACACTCAATTTGAAGTCCTCACTTGCAAATAATTTCAAGAATAAAAGTTCTTGCTTCCAAATAACTAATTTCAAGAACTTCAGGAGACCTCATACCTAGAAAACACGGTCTAGATCTCATTAGGCAATGATTTTTTTGTTTCTATATATTTGATCTTAAACTAGTAGAATTGTTATTTTATTTCACTATTTGTATTTTTGAAGATGTATTTGCCACTCTCTTTATGTAATAGATTCATGTAATACCTTTTCTGAACTATCATTCCTAGCCTCTCTTACCGAACATTAATATCTATATCAAATAAAATTAAACTAATATTAGTTAGATTTTTTAATTGTTCTTATAAACGTAGGTATTGTCGACATTAAAATTTTCCTCTGTAATTTCTATTTTATTAATGTATGTATTAGGAATAAGATGTTGTTAAGTATAATTAGTAGTGGCGTCCAATAGAAGATAACGATGCCATCAATACGGTGCCGCCAATAAAGTAGAGTACGGTAATAGTCAAAGTACAAAAGGAATGTTGTGGTAAAAAGTAAATATTTGTCGTAAGTGGTCCGGTAATGTTAAAATGTCAAAGTTGGGGTAAGTAGAGAAGTAGGGTCTACATGATTAGGAATTAGAAATATTATATTTGTAATAAGGACAAGGAGTGATGTCATAAATATTTTGTGTATTTTATTTGTAGAAAAGTCTAAAAAGGTGGAACCCATGTGAGATGATAAGGTTTATCTTATCTTAGAAGATAAGCCTACATGTAAAGGAAAGAGTTTAGGCATGGAATATGATTGGCCGGAAGAGATTTCCTATCCTATCTTAGAGATAGGGTCGATAAGTCTGAATTCCTATAAATAGAGAGGCCATCCCCTCTCATTTATCATAGAGCAAAGTTGTAATAATTATTTTATGAATAAAAGATTCTTTTTGAAGGTGTGTTAAGGAAGTCATCAAGAGGAGTAATTGTGAAGTTTCTCCCATAACCATTGTTGTAATCAAGTGGAGTTGGTAAAACTTGGAGTAATTCATGGGTGAGATTGTAATAATTCCATGTTAATACTATATTTTACAGTTGTATTTCAGATTTGTCATCATTCTTTTTTTTGGTCATAATGTGGTATTCTTGTGTTATGTTTGTTATTGTGTTTCTAGATTACTACCACCAAACCAAAAGTTGTGCATTACTAAAATAATCATAGCACGAGGAGTTCCCGGTGAAATATTATCAGAGTGTTGGATTCGTGTTGACATTTTGGTTCCGTTGCCGGGACCATTCCTCATTGGTGGATTTTCTGGAGAGATATTCCCACTTAGTCATAAATCAATAGGAGGGTAACCTTGTTTTTATTGTGCCTAGTAGTTACCATGGTAAAGTCACTTTTTACCATGCATAGTATTTACCACAGTAACTTTACTTTTTACCGTGAATAGTGTTTACCCCAGTAACTTCATTTTTACCGTAAATAGTGTTTACCACAGTAAAGTCAGTTTTTACCGTAGTAAGTCAAGATTACCGTGGTCATTCCTATTTTACTGTAGAAAGGTGTAAAGTCACTTTCTATTGTAGTGAGTCCAATTATTTGTGCACATAAGTCTTACTGATTGTACTTGTGAGTTGATATTTCACTAAAGTTACATTTAAAAATGGGGAAGATTCCTATTTTTTCAGCCCAATCTAATGAAGATGCTTCCTCTTTCATTCAAGAGTTTAAACGATCTTGCATTTGTAATGACCTCATAAGAAGATAACAATGGACTGAATTTTTTCCTACCTTTTTGGATGGTTCAGCGCTTAGATGGTTTGAAATACTAGGTGATAATATGAAAAACTCATGGGATTTATTAACTGAAAGTTTTCTTGAAGAATTTGGTGAACAATGAAATATGCAGATCTCATGATCGATATCACAAAGCTATCCCAAGGAGAGAAGGAGAAGATAAGGGATTATCATGCTCGTGTTCTAGAGCTAAGGAGGAAGCTCGATGCCCATATCCGGAAGGAAGGATTAGTGGATGGGTTGATGAATGGCATGGATAATCTCCTCTGTAAGCACTTCATTCTTGGGATGAAGCCAGAGATCAGACAATGAGTGAAGTATGACCGCCCAGCTACCATTGAACAAGAAAAAGAGATTGCAAGAAGGCAAGAAGAAAGCATGAAAGAGGAGCCCAAAGAAATTGTTGTTAAAGTAGAGCCTACACCAACACCTTTGGTCTAGAATCCATAACCACTCTCTGTGAGCACAAATATTTCTCCTAGTACATCTACTGAGTATGAAGATCTGCTCAGGAAGATGGGCTAGTTAACTATTAATATTCTTCAAGGAAAAGAATTTAGTTCTTAGGGAGGAGATAGAGGTCCAAAAAGAAATATTTCTGAAGTCGTATGTTATGGTTGTTATAAAAGGGTCATTATAAGTATAATTGTCGAGATAGAGCTTCTACATACAGTACAAGAGATAATGATAAAGAAAAAGTACCTGTGAATTCTTTTGATGTAGTAGATAAGAGCATAAATAATGAAGTAGATGTGTTTGTAACAAAAAGAAAGAAAGAAAAAGATAACCAAGATGGAAATGATCCTAAGAAGATGAAAGAAGAAACTAGTAAGAAAAATAGGAGAAGAAAGTTGGGTGTGCGGGATTTTTGATTTCACAGGGACAATGACCATACTCCATCTTAGAAGATCTATCCAAAAGGCCTACAAATATTACATATGGTCAACTCTTGGATATGTCTTCTGAGAAAAGGCGGGAGCTACGAAGTGGACTCAATGCTTGACGAAGGAAGGAGGTTGAGGTCCCTGTTTTGGAGGTAGAGGCGGATCCTTATGCTCCACAAGCTGAGGTATTATGTAATGGTATTTCAATTCATGATGTCTTAGTTGATGGAGGTGTTGCAGTTAATGTAATGACCGAGTCTATAATGAATATGTTGGGTTTAAAAATTGATCACCCCTCAACACTTATGTTAAGGTCATTAAATAAGGAAAACTAAACCAAAAGGTGTAGTTTTAAATGTGGCAATATCTATTATGGGTGTTGTATGTGTGGTAGACTTTCGAGGTGATGAAAAATGGTATGCATTGCGCATACCCAATGTTGTTAGGAAGACCATGGATAAGGAGAGTTCTTGCAAGAAACTACTAGAATGAAGGATTCATGACACTTGGATGTGGTAGAGAGGGTGAAGATAAACATGGTCCCTTGACATCATAAGACGAGAACATGTGGATTTAAGTGATGGCTGATGATTAGACATCCTCTGATTACTCTAGTACCAGTGAAGTGGACACAAAAGATGAAGAAAGTGAGGTTGATGTTTGAGTCATGGATATTCTTCCAGTCACACCGACTCATGAACCCATAAAATTATCGAAGAAGAAATTGATGATCGTCTCCAACAAATAAAGACTGGTGATGCTATGATGGAGAATGAGAAGGAATCCTACCTCCAGCTCTTTAGAAGGTACAGACACCAATTCACTTCTGATTACAAGTAACTCCATCAAGTAAGTTGGGTAGAACATTCTATTGAGCTAGTAGATGGTCTTTAAGACCATAAAGCAAATGTCATATAGAATGAATCCTAATTTTTCCAAGACCGTAAAAGAAGAAATAGATAAGTTGTTTGATGTATGATTCATATTTGCTATGGAGAATTGAGAATGGGTTTCTCCCATTGTGATCTCAATAAAAAAAAGAATGGAAAGCTACGTATTTGTGTTGATTATAGGAAGCTCAATAAGGCAACAAACAAGGATCATTACCCTCTTCCATTCTCATATCAGATCTTGGGAAGTAGGTGGCGGGAGTCTTTATAGTTTTCTTTGATGGATATAGTGGATACAACCAAGTTTGTATAGCGGAGAAAGATCAGTGAAGACCATGTTCACCACTCCTTGGGGAATGTTTTCTTATAGAGTTATGCCTTTTGGGTTGTGTAATACTCAGACAACATTCTAGCGTTTAATGAATAGGGTGTTTGAACCCTACATTGGGAACTTCATCGAGTATTTACGGATGATTTTTATATCTATGGGAGAAAGATGGACCACTGCACGAGATGGAGACAAAATTTCAAAGGTTAGATGAAACATAAGCCTCAATAAACCATACAAAGTGTGTCTTTGGATGTTCTAAAGGTGTTTTATTAGGGCATGTTGTATCAGAGATGATATTGGTCTTGATCGTGATAAAGTTTCAAAAATCAAAGAGTTACCATTTCCTATGAATAGAAGTAAGTTGAGATCATTTTTAGGCCATGTGGGTTACTATAGAAGGTTCATCAAGAATTTCTCAAAGATTTCACCACTAACTTGATTCTTGAAGAAGGATGTTACTTATGAACCAAGAAATAAGGCACATGAAGCTTTTGAACAACCGAAGGAAGCCACAGTGTCTTCACTTGTTTTAAAGAATTCAGATTGGAGCAAGCCCTTCATTGTGTATACGATGCTTGGATGCAACACTAGGAAATACTACGAGCCAAAAGGATGAAAATGGGAATGATTATCCAGTCTACTTTGGGAGCGAGACAAATGAGCAAGCGATCTTTGAGGTAAATTATCTTGAAGCGAAAAGAGGCTCTAGCTATCATTTTTGCTATAAAGAAGTTTAGAAATTACTTCTTAGCAGGGCATAAATTTATAGTTGTAGAGATCATCGGCTCTAAAATATATTGTAAATAATCCTAATCCATCGGGAGGATAGGAAGATGGATAATTTTGCTACAAGAATTTGAATTTGATATTATAGATTGGGCCGGAAAGAAAACATGTCAATGCGGATGCACTCTCTCGAGCCTATGATGGTTTAGGTTCATCTTGTGATAATGATGATTTCCCGGATGCAAAATTGTTATCCCTTGACACAATCCCTTGTGAATACATAGATATTTGGAATTATCTGAATGAATTCAAGTTTCCTGATGGTGTCAAAGTAAAGACTAAGAGGAAGATTACTCAAGCTAGTCGTCCATATTCTATTCTGCATGGAGTATTATTTGAATAGGACCTGATGAATAGTACAAGAGGGTAGTTGGACATGATCAAGGGAAGGAGCTGATAGAATAATTCCACAATGGTACATGTGGAGGACACTTCTCTAGACAACTTACAGCAAGAAGGATCTTGGATGCAGGTTATCACTGGCCCACTCTTTTTAGAGATTGTTATAATTATTGTAAGACATGTGATATTTGTCAAACACATGGTAAGTAAGACTTCATTAGCTCCATTATGCCCTATTCTTCCACTTGGTCCCTTTGAAAAGTGGGAATAGACATCGCAGAGTCCACTTCCAACTACCCCACGCCAAAATAAGTATATTGTAGTTTCCACAGATTATTTAACCAAGTGGGTTGAAGCTAGGCCATTGAAAACAACTTCCATGGATGAAGTGGCAAGGTTCATATATGAACGCATTGTCACCAGATTTGGTTGTCCATTAGAAATTGTAACAGATCAAGGAAGCCACTTCATTAATGAGGTGGTAGAAGCCCTAGTCAATAAGTTTTCTATTAAGCATAGGAAGGCAACAACATACAAGCCAAGCACAAATGGATAGGTGGAATGAATTTTTTTGTGTTGTGTCAAATTCTAGCAAAAGATGTAGCCTTGCAGGTACATAAGTGGGATAAAAGGATTCATACAACATTATGGGCATATAGGGAAACATCAAAGTCAGCAACAAGATACTCCCCATTTCAGTTGGCTTATGGCATTGATCAGTTCTTCCTATTGAGTTTGATATTCCCACTGTGAGAGTTATGAAAAATGAAAGGATAGATGAAAGTGATTCGGTAAAAGAAAGGTCGGTACATCTTCATTTGCTAGAGGAAATGAGGAAATAGCGAAGGATACAAGCTATAAGAAGAAAATGAAGCGAAGGAGTACTTTGATCAAAAATCTATTGGTCTCCATTTCATGTGAATGACTTGGTTCTAGTATATGATTCGGATACAAAAAAGAAAAGGCAGAGAAAATTTCTTCCCAAATGGATGGGCCCCTACACAATAGTAGTTGTGCATGAAAATGGTACATATCAGCTGGAGGAATTAGATGGTACTCCAGATTACGAAATGGTTCAACCATGACAAGTTCTGATTTTCCAGGCACCAGCTTCAAAATGTCGATAAGAGTATACTCCGAGGACGGAGTAGAAGCTAGGAAGGGGAAAATGTCGACATTAAAATTTTCCTCTGTAATTTCTATTTTATTAATGTATGTATTAGGAATAATATGTTAAGTATAATTAGTAGTGGTGTCGATAGAAGATAACAGTGCGTCGATGCGGTGCCACCAATAAAGTAGAGTACGGTAACAGTCAAAGTACAAAAGGAATGTTGTGGTAAAAAGTAAATATTTGTCGTAAGTGGTCCGGTAATGTTAAAATGTCAAAGTTGGGGTAAGTAGAGAAGTAGGGTCTACATGATTAGGAATTAGAAATATTATATTTGTAATAAGGACAAGGAGTGATGTCATAAATATTTTGTGTATTTTATTTGTAGAAAAGTCTAAAAGGTGGAACCCATGTGAGATGATAAGGTTTATCTTATCTTAGAAGATAAGCCTACATGTAAAGGAAAAATTTTAGGCATGGAATATGATTGGCCGGAAGAGATTTCCTATCCTATCTTAGAGATAGGGTGGATAAGCTTGAATTCCTATAAATAGAGAGGCCATCCCCTCTCATTTATCATAGAGAAAAGTTGTAATAATTATTTTATGAATAAATGATTCTTTGTGAAGGTGTGTTAAGGAAGTCATCAAGAGGAGTAATTGTGAAGTTTCTCCCATAACCATTGTTGGAATCAAGTGGAGTTGGTAACACTTGGAGTAATTCATGGGTGAGATTGTAATAATTCCATGTTAATAATATATTTTACAGTTGTATTTCAGATTTGTCATCATTCTTTTTTGTCATAGTCTGTGGTATTCTTGTGTTATGTTTGTTGTTGTGTTTCCAGATTACTACCACCAAACCAAAAGTTGTGCATTACTAAAATAATCATAGCACGAGGAGTTCTCGGTGAAATATTATCAGAGTGCCGGATTCGTGTTGACAGTACATAGAACATCTATTGACTATAATAATTTCAAGTTTTTAATTCCTAAAAATATAATATTTCTTGAAGATGTTATTTTGAATATTCTATTTTGAAAATCAAAATATTATCATATGAAGTAAAAGAATCGGGAGATCAAATATTTTGTTTAAAGGAGGACACAAATATTTTTGAAAGAGGGATTTAGCAAGAGGATCGCATGGTAAAAATATGTGAATGTGTGAATAAATGCGAAGGAGGGGTTATCTCGAATATAAAGTGCGGAGGATGAAAGATTTCACGGGGACAAAATATTTGAAACCCCTCGCTACGGTGGATTTTCCCGAGAAGAGATAAGTTTGGGTGGGGTGAAATTTGAGTGGTTCGGGAAGATGGAGGGATAGAAATCCGAGTTTCAGAGAAGAAGGAACTTTCGGGGGGGAAAATGTGATTCCTTTATGTGTCGAGAGGATTGAGGAAGAAAGGCGATGATGCCCATGAAGAATCCAAGCTGAATCAGATTGTGTCTCTGAGTTAGGTTTTTGGTTCTTCCTAAAAATTTTGGAGTAAAAAAATCCGATTGCGAAAGAGCCCTTGGATGGAGAAGGGTTTGTAGCTATTTTCGGGGTTCGGATGATGCCTTGGCTTTAATTTCTTTGGGTGAAGTGGAGATGAAGGTGTCCAAATCGGTGAAAAATATTGAAGTGGGCTCTACAATGCTTGAGGAAATTTGTGATTAGATGGGAAACAGGGCCCTTATTTGCAAATTAATTGGAATTTGGCCCTCAAAGGATGAACTATGAGGTTAGATCGAAAGGAATTGGAAATGCTGCGAGTGTCGTGATGTAAGATTTTTGACTAAAGGCTTTTTTCAAGTAAGTTTCGGCTCTAATGAGGAAAGAGACAAAGTCTTCTTTGGAGGTCCATGGTTTTTCAAAAATGTAGGGCTGTATTTGAGGCCTTGGTCTCCCCTCTTTAGGAATTGGTTCGAAAGGTTCCACTATGGGTGAGGTTGTTTAAACTTCCCCTAAGTTATGGGGACATGAAACATTAAGAGAGATCATGAAAGTTTTAGGTGAGTCTATTGGCCTTGGCAAGGAAACAAAATTAGTGACTTTCTCTTCATATGAAAGAATATGCATTAAAATTGATATCTCCAAACCCATAGTGTAGGCTATTAGAATAAACACTCTTATGGGCTTATCGTTTCAACTCTGTTGATTATGAGTGTTTTCCAATCAAATGCTTCAAATGTAGAGAAATTGGGCATAAAATGAACAAATGACTGTATGGAATAAAAAGGCAAAATACAACTCATGATCCATGTCTCCACAAAGGAAGGGTGGAATCTTAAGAGGAATAATTATAAGGCCTCACCAAGTCAGAGAATGAATCAAGTTTGGAGACTCCCAAGGTGGAAGGAAGCCAAGTAGAAAAAAATCTAACCCTTAGCCCCGAGAAGGGGGTGAAAGAAGATAATGTTGGGTGTATTGGAGTGTTTGATGATGTGGGGAAATCGATGAGCAAGGGAAAGAGATGCTTTGTAATGCCGGATAAAACGCTCACATGAGGTCCAAGAACAACCTAGGTTTAGTGAGAAAAATTATGAAATAATTTTTTTTTTTTTTAAAAGGGTTCTAAGGTTTATTTAGGAAAACTTCATTAGCTGTTCAAAACATGACTCCATTAATCCCAATTAAATTAAATTATTTAAAGACCCTTAATTAAATTTTAAAATTTAATTAGGCAAGACCCAAAATCTTTAGCTCAAAGTCATACATATAAAATAATTAGTTACTTTCATAAAGGGTCAAGTGTGCACAACTTTTCTAGCCCTCCCCCATCTAACATTACACACCCCTTTTATTTCTATTTTTCATTCCCACCTAAAAACCCCATCACTTAAGTGATGTAGGGTACATCCTCCACCATTGGATCTAATATTTCCTAGCCCTTAGATCTAGGTTTGACAAAGAAACCCTAGAAATCCTTATAGATTGTCATATATTATTTTTCTAAACCTAATCTCTCATTTCTTTTTGCTTCTTTTTTTTAAACTTGCAGGTTAAGGGAGAAGGGAGGAGGAGGTCAAACCATGGAGGCCATTATAGTCATGGAAGCTTTACTTGATCAAATTTCAGGCTTAAGACTTTATTGGAAGAATTTTTCTTGCAGGTTCAATGTGTGTACGTATGGATCTACACAGATTTTAACTCATTATAGAGTACCCGAATCCCATGCGCCAAGATATATATATATATATATATATATATATATATATATATATATATATATATATATATATATATATATATATATATGCGTGACGGACGTAGAAGAGAGGCGTAAAAGTGCCGAGGCCGAATAAAGGTCGAACTAGATGTCCATGGCCACGTTTGGAGGTCCGGATTTTCATTTTTTTGGAAAACGGATCTAAAAAAAAAAGGTATGCGCAGAGTTTTTTTATTAATGGGGGGAGGGGCGCCGAGGCGACCCCACTCCATATACCTATGTGGGTTGGGGTGGGGTCGGCGCCCCCCCCCAACCATTAAACAAAATCGTGTTCTATGCAGCCGCTCTGTTTGCAGCAAAGTTCTTTGTGCGCAAAAATGATTTTTTTATTTATGTTTTTAGTTTTTTTATTTATTAATGTTACTCTTTTTCCTCATATGCTACCATATAAGCGCGACAGCAATATAATCCGGCCTTTCCTTTTTCTTTTTCTTTTTAATTTTTTTTTTTATATATAAATATTACTTTATATTATATATATATATATACATATATACATACGACTATATTTGATAATAGTATATTTTATTATTATTATTATTATTATTATTATTTTAATAATATTAATATATTTTCATAATAATAATTCTCATTACTATTAGAATATTTCCTTATTAATAATATTTAAAATATTACTCTTATTATCAAAATAATAATGAAATATAGGTATTGATATTGACAAGTAAAACAAAAACTTGCATTAACACTTTCTTCTCTAACGATTTGATAAATATTGTATACAAGGCGAAGAAAGTAAATTTCATTTCCTTAACAATGTTGTAATAACTTGCAATAAGTCCCAAATAAGAATTACATGCTATAATTTAGCGATTAGACTACTATGTTGACCAAATTAAAAGTAATTGTGTTTTAAGTTCCTTTCTATCAACAAGAAGGAAACTAACTTTTGCAATACATGCCATTCAATTAACACAATGAAATGTAATATTTCTTAATACAAGTTTCCAACATTTCACAAGAGAGTGTTTACAACAACATTTCCAATAGTACATTTACAATATTATCACAAGACCCTTTTTTTGCACATTTCTTTTCTTTATTTCCTTACAACTCTTAAAATAAAGTAAACACATTTCAAGTAAAACTTGCATTCAACCATGTGACTTTTGGTGCAAATATAGATTACAATATCCCTTTCTTTTGAGTTGTAGAATAAGGTAATACAACTTCTTTTCACATAAAATTTACAACAAAATTATATATCAAGGAAATGGAAATAGTCTTCACAAGCTCCAAGGTATTCTTCATCCAAGCTCTAAGTTCCAAGTAGCTCAAATCACAACCAAGATAGGGGGAGAGGCAACACTCTCCTCCCAACCAAAATACTCAATGGAGAAGAGAAGCAATCTCCTCCATTGACCCCCGAGCCCCAAACACAACACAATGAAAGGGTGGTCTCCAACTCAAGGCAACTACACTTGCTTCCACAATACATATTTCTTTCACAACATTCAAGACTTAAAAAAAAAAAAAAAACACAAACAACACAAATCATTTCACAACAAAGCTTTTATCCAAGCCAACAAGAGAAGGAACTATGGGAAAGTTTTCCTTATGCCTCCCCATTGAAATGAGATGCCCATCCAAACCCTCCACAATAAAGCTCAAGCCCCTATGACTCTTATGCCTCCCTCAAGTACCCCTTATACCTCCCAAACTCTTATACCTCCCTTCTCTTATGGCTCCCTCAAGGACAAGGTAAGAATGCAAGCATTCTTACCCAAGATGGGCATCCCTCCCAAACTCCCTCCACAAATACCTATTATACTCTTATGCCTCCCTCATGAGTTTCCCATAGACCTCTCCTACACCATGCCTTAAGCATGCTACCCATTTTTCCCACAACACAACAAACATACATTTTCTACCCATTTAAGCATAATAACAACAAACAATAAGAAAGTAAAAAAAAGAGAAGGGTCCCTACCTCTCCATTGAAGAAGCCTAACCCAAGAAGCTTTGTCCAAGCTCCTCCAAACAATCCAAAGCATGCAAGTCCAAGCTCCTTTCCTCCCCAAAATTTTTCTCCTCTAAAAGAAAAATCTCTTAAACAAAAACCTCCAACCCCCAAACAAGAGAGGAAACTTCAATAAATAGACAAAAAGGGAAGGATGAGGATGATGTGGCTCCATGTAGGATGCCACATCACACATCCTCAAGACCACCTCCCTTAGTCAACTCAACCCCAAAAGCACAATAAATGGGTGGTTGGGTTGAATGACATCTCTTTTCCACACTCCATCCCTACCCATGTGCCTTAAGGGCACAATTAAATGCAAATGGAAGAGAAGTGCACTCCAAAGTCACATTTCTCTTCCCAAAATAATAAATAATCCCCTTTTTGGCTTCCCAACCCATAGATAGGGTTGGTAAGGGGTTTTGGGAAGTGTGGGACAAGTTTAACTTGTCCCACAAGCCCCCTAAAATTGTCCTCAATCTCAAATTCGAGATTCAAAGGACTTGGAGTGGTCAACACTCAAAACAAGCATACAATCCAAAAAAACACAAGGCTCAAGGAGCCAACCATCAAAATTAATTACTCCCACTAGGCTTCCCTTAAAACTTAAAATTTAAAACAAGATGCTAAATTAATCTAAACATATTTAGCAAAAGTAATTTTAAAAAAAAGAGACATCACAAATAAAATCACATACTAAATTAAATAGAAACAAGTAAATAAAATTCTTAACCCATTGGTCACCATTAGAAAATTACCCCCATGGGAATTTTTCCTAACAACATAAAAAAAAACAACACAATACAATTCACAAGTTGCCTTGACGACCAAATGTTGTAACCACCCGACATCCTGTTGTGTTTGGTTCCCAATCCCCCTTTAGGTTGTGATCATGTAGTGTTTCCTGCAAAATACAAAATACCTCCTTCGGCCTTGTGGCCATGTCAAAACATCCAAAATAACCATATGCATGAAATTTATTAACATCTATACGTAATTCAATCATCCATTATTTCGAGGTCTAAATCACAACTTAATTATACATTTCATCATTATCCAAAATTATAGTAATGTAAATTCAACAACTAAATTCTACTTATCATGGCGAAGAAATCCAATGTTAAAACACATGCAATATAACCATATCATAATTTTTTTTTATCAGTATCCAATAGTCTATCCACGAGTCTGCGTAAATCACACTGAAAGAAAAATCCAATCATAATCCAAATGCACCTACTCACAAAACATCACGCTAATCAACATAAGTATATGTAATGTCCATATCAAAAGTCTGCATAACTCAAAATGAAAATCAAATAAGTGTCATAGGGAAGTGGGCACTACAGATGCCTTTGGATTACCCCTTGGAGAAGGAAGACTTTGAAATTTTGATGGAAGCTTTTAGATGTACAAGTGGTGAGAAATTATCTTTGCCGCGAGAGAAGTCTCCCAAAACCTGACGAGTTGTCTTCAAAGTTTGAAGATAATAAGGAGAACGTGGTCCCTCGGGAGAAAAATGCCTATGTGATAATAGACCCTTTGAGGGAGCCATATGCAATTAAGAAAGACATGTCTACTCGGTTAGGAAATATGAAAGGTTGGCCTCTTCCTAGTCAAAACCTCGTCCGGATACATGTAATGCCAAAATGGTTAGGAGGAAGCCCAATGCTCTCAAAACTCAACTTGAAGCTAAGTTGAATATAGCTATTGGTAGTCAAAGAACCTTAGAGGCTTTTGTAGCTAACTGAAGGTTATCCCCTCCGTGGGTGGACCATGAAGATTGTAAGGTGGAACATCAGAGGATTGAATTCCTCTACCAAAATTCTCCTAGTAAAGCTACTTAGAGATTTAGAATCCCCATATTTTCTTATGATCCAAGAGACAAAGTTGTCAAAAAGAGGATGGTGCTCGAGTCCTAAAATAGATTTGGTATAATTGTGAGATGGTGGCTATGGAAGCTACTGGCAGTGTTGGTGGTTTAGCGACTGCTTGGGCCCCTAACAAATTTCAATGCTTTCCTCTGTATAATTGTAAGTGGTTCATTGACCTTGATTTTCAGGATTCAAGATATAATGATAATTTCGTTCTTGTCAATGTTTATGGACCTGTAATGTTGGAAGAAAAAAAGGAATGTTGGATATATCTGATCTCTATATTAAAAGATGAGGAGAGAGAAGATTTTTGGGGGATATTTTAATGTGATTCTTAATCTAAAGGAGAAAAAGGGGCAAGAAATTTCTCCCTCCAAGTTCGATATATTTTATAATCTTCTATGGGGATCTTTCTCGATAGATGTGGAACCAAAATATGGGGTTTCACATGGAATAATAGAAGGTTAGGGTCATAAGCAATTCTGGAAAGGTTGGATAGGTTCTAATTTTCTCAAATTGGGGTTTAGAGAATTTTCTCTTTCTCTCAAATATTTTGAAGGTCACTGGGTCGATCATGCTCCAATTAGCCTCACGATAATTTCGATGAAAAACCTAAGGGGATCCATTTTAATTTGGAATTCATGTGGTTCTTAAATCCTTCTTTTGAAGAGAATCGAAGACTTGGTGGGGAACAAAGGTGGAAGGAAGTAAAAGATTCCAAGCGATGAGAAAGATGAAATATGTAAAGGAGGAGGTAAAAATGGAATAAAGCGACCTTCAACAACCTGTTCCATAAGAAAGAATATTTTTCTTCGAGTTGGAAGAATTTCAAGAGGAATTGATGAGGGATGGGGCCTTGGAACCCTTGTTAGCTAGAGAAAAGGAAGGTTTGGCTTGGTTAGATCACATTCTCAAGATGGAGGAGGTTTTTTGGAGGAAAAAATATAGAGTTAAGTGGCTAAAAGAAGGTGATAGAAATACAAAAAAATTCACCTATCTACTGCTATAAGGTGAAATGTAAATAGAATAAAAAGGTGACTCTCCCCTCGAGAGAATAAATTTCTGATATGGACAAGATAAGAGAGGAAGGGGTTTCATTCTTTAAGAAACTCCTCTTGGAAGATGAATTAGATTACGAGTGGAAGAAGAGGCTATGCCAAATAATATTCATAAGGTTTTGAATGAAGAGGAGGCATCTTGTCTTATGAGGCCCATCTCTAGGAAGAGGTTCATGAGGCATTCTTTAGTTTGGGAGCCGATAAAGCTCCTACCTAATGGATTTTAGATTGGGCTCTTTCAAATATTTTGGCATTTTGTGGGGAGATGTGTGGTCAACGGTGGAAGAATGTAGAAAGAAGAAAGCAATTCTGAAGGAATGGAACTCTACCTTTACGTCCCTTATCCCTAAATCGGAAGAAGCCAAATATTTTGATGCCTTCAGGCCCATTGCTTTATGCAATGGGATCTACAAAATTGTGTCAAAAGTTATGGCGATAAGGATTACAATATTTTTGTGCTCGGTTATCTTAGATACTCAAAATGGGTTTGTTGAGGGTAAGTAGACTTTGGATGGAATTGTGGTAGCGCTGAAGCCATTCATTCTCTATCTCATAAGAAGAAACCAAGTATGATCATAAAAATGGATATGATGAAGGCCTATGAAAGAGTCAAATGGAATTTCCGGAGGCTTTTATTTCTAGATTTAGTTTTCCTTCAAATTAGATTCCATTCATTAGGAATTGTTTCTCTACTTCGATGTTCTTTGTTTTGATAAATAGTGTCTCGGTTGGGAACTTCTCATCTTCTCGGGGTCTCGAGAAAAGGAGACTTGATTTCACCTTTTCTTTTTATAATAATGGATGAGAGCCTCTCAAGAGCTATTCAAAAGGCCATGGATTATAAAAAATTAAAGAGAATGACAATTTTTTGAGGTTAGTTCTAATTTTGAATGCATAGTTTGTTGATGATATGATTCTCTTTGGAGAACCGTCAGTGACATAAGCAAAGAAATTCTAGGAGATTCTTCTTTAATATGAAAGGATGTTGGACAAAAGGCATGTGCCCCTAAATCAGTCATATTTTTTTATAAATGTGGATCCAAGGCTGCAAAAAAATAACTAGCATTTTTGGTTTTCTATCGGCTCTTTACCTAGTTCTTATCACGGGGATGCCATCAATCGGGGGAGAGTGGGAAAGGACCTTTGGAAACTTGTGGTGGATAGAATTTAGATGAATCTAGCTTCTTGGAAAGGCAAGTGGTTTTCCTTAGCGAGGAGAGTGATGTTAATAAAATTGTCTTTGTGATCGATCTCCATATATTTCATGTCACTATTAAAGTTTCCAGAGAAATTGGCTCGTTGTATTATGGGTATGCAAAGGATTTTCTTGTGGTGTGGGTTAGAGGAGAAGAAAAAGTTTAGCTTGGTAGCTTGGGAAGAGTTATGTCACCCCTAGAAAGAAGGGGTTTGGGTTTCAGTAATTGTAAACTCATGAATAATCTTTGTTGGGGTAAGCTTTTGTGGAGAGTTTATGAAGATAAGAATTGTCTTTGGAGAAGGATTTTGGTGGCTAAATATATTGAATCCCAAGATCATGTTGAGATATTTTTCTAGCTTTGTGTTACCTATTAGTTTGGGTGTTTAGAATATCATCAAAAGTGTAGAGATATGGCGATTCTGGGTCTAAGTAATTTTGTCTCACAATGGCGAAGAGTGGACATGTGGATTGATAATTGGAATCCTATGGGTCCCCTTGTGGATGTAGATTCGGTGAAAGGATTCAAATAAGAAGCGATTTTGAAATGGGGCTCCAAAGTGAAGGATTATTTTAGTGATTTGGGAGGAATAAAATGGTGGATTACACTAAGCATGGATAGTTTTGTTAATCGAGATGGTTCCTCTTCTTTTAAAAGAATTCTCGGGAGCTTGTCTTTCCGGATAGTGTCTTTGAGGATTGTCTTATCGGGATGGTTTTAGCTCAAATCTTGTAACTATAAAATACATTTATCTTTGGAAGGGTCAATTCTGGTGTCTCCCCTAAGGCTTTTACATTTGCTACTATCCGAATCAAGGAAGGCCTTCCTAAGGCAAATCACTTCGTGTTTAGCTATGCTTGGTAAGTGCTTATCTTTTGACAATCTAATTAAAAGAGGTTTCTATGGTCAGAGATTTTGTTTTTATGTGAAGAAGAGGAGGATTTTGGTAATCATATCTTTATTCTTGCTCCTTTTCTCTCCAAGTGTGGTCATATGTTTGGAATCAATGGAATATAGCTTGGGTTCTCCCATCTTCTTTTTTGGATATCGTCTCTCGGTGGCAGAGGAAGGTGTCTCACAGGGGCCTTCTACTTCTATGGAATTTAACTCTGACTATGGTTATTTGGAGTTTGTGGTTAGAAAGAAATAGAAGGATTTTTCAAGGAATTAAGAGGTGCTCAGTGCAACAAGTTTGGAATAGAATTGAAAGCATGCTCTCGAGATGGTGGATTCTGGATGTTCTAATCGGTATGTAGAAATCATCGAAGATAGGTTGATTTTTGGGAAGGCCTTCTATTTCGTGGAAGTATGATGCTCTTGCTCCCGATAAGGGGAGAAAGGAAAAAGGTGGTTATACGGCATCCCCCTCTTGAGGGTCGGGTTAAGCTAAAATTTGATGAATCCTCTAAAGGAAATCCACATAGTCTTGGTTGTGGTTGTGTATTTAGGAATGCAAATTGTCGGCCTCTTTTTCTATGGAAATGGATTGTGGAGTTTCTTCCAAAGCAATTATGCGAAGGCATGGCTCTTCTCTTAGGTTTAATAGAGGCTAAGAGTAGGAATTGGCTTTGATTATGGATTGAAAGAGATTCTTTGGCAATTTTAAATTTGGTTCAGGGAGGGTCTCCTAAAGCATGGCAATTGAAAATCATATGCTCAAATATCAAATACATTCGGATTCCTTTTCGAGAGGTGAATTTCTCTCATATTTTACGGGAGGGTAATAAAGCGGTGGGACTGCTTAGCTAATAGAGGGGTGGGTTTGTGGGATAATATTCAGTTAACCTTTTAAACTTGGGAAGTGGGCTTCCCTAATGATATTCAGGCTCTTTTGGTAGGAGACACATGAATGGCGTTGGTTGATGAAAGATAATGATTTCAAAGGATTCCCATCTTGATTTCCCCATCCCTTTGTATGACGGAAAATGAAGTGAAATATTTGGGCAAATATTTTGGGCCTTAGTGCATGCAAAACATTAATTGGTTTAGGAGGATTCGTTTGTATTTAAGAGGGTTTAGCAATGACATTGTACATGTATTAATTCTTTCTTCTTGATTTAATCTTTGGTTAGACCTCTAGGTATGCTCTACGTGACTCTGCCTCGTTTTTTTGGGTGTTTCTTTTGCCTTGGGGTGTATGGCATTGGGGGTAGTAGTGTTGGAAGTTTATGGAAAAAGTGGCATCAAGCCGAGACATAAGAGACTCTTTTGGTGATTCAATTGCTGATTGGGTGAGCAAAAGAATTAAGAATGTGGCTATGCGTGGCTAGCTGGAGCAGGTGTGGTCTATGACGAAGAGGGTAGATGTGGATGAATAAGAGGTGGGCATCTGTGAAAAATTGAGAAATATTATTCTTGACCTTGGAAAATCGTGGGGAATTAAAATGTCTTTGACGTGGTTTGAGGGTTTGATAATTGCCAACAATTATCTCTAACTCTTGGCGTTCATCTTGCATAAGGAGCTAAAGGATTTGGAGGCTAGGCTAGTGAGTATGCAGTACCAGATTCATGCCTTAGCTCACAGGATGCAGTCCCTCTTGCATGGTCTGGAGGTGATCACAGAGAGTCAAGGTCTCCAGCTCCCGAGATAAAGCTAAAGTGGAAATGCACGACTATTGTGTGGACCAATCCCCTCCCCTTCTCGGCCACGAGTGATTCGAGAAATAGATATTCGGATGAAAAGCCACCCTCCTCACGCATGGAGGTTTGAAAGCTACGTGGAACAAATTATGGTCGTATGATGGGTAGTGTGGGTCATTTTTTAGGCTGCAAGATTCATATTTTAGGGATTTTTGTATAGGTTTCTCTGGTAAGGTTGTAAATAGATACATTATGTTTTGTAATATGATGCACGATAATGTGGTTAATAATTTTCCTATGAGTCTAGTGATGATTGTGTATATCATGGACTGTAGTAGGAAGCTTTTTTATGGCTAGAGCCTTCTCCCTAGGGAACATTAGCAAAAAAATAAGGACACAAATAATTATAATTATAAGTTCCTTACCAAACACTATGATTTTGTGTTTTGGTGAGGATTTACATTTACAAAGTAAGAGAGTCCATTAGGGTCTATTGAATACTTGATTAAATATGTTTTATTTCACCTAACATCTTCAACAAGAATAAGCCACTTTATGACACTTGTTATATGTTGGATCCGTCACATCACTAAATATATTTACCTTTATAATTATTATATATTTCACATCAACCAACATATTTATTAATATAAAAACACATTACAAATTGATACCATAGTCATGAAATAGTTTCATTCTATTAATTAATTAATATACCTATACACTAACATAATATAATAATTAGCTATCAATCATACACAAGTGGTGCAATAGACATTTCAAAAGGGATGCATTGAAGAATTTAAATTTGAGGGAGTGAAATATTATAGGATGAACATGAGTGATGAAGAAGAATATTGAAGGAAAAGAAGTCTAGGGGTGGGGAAAATGTATGTGAAACTCTTCTTTCTTATGGAAAAAAATATGAGCCACATGAAAATTTTGTTAATCATTTGAATGAGAAAGGGGGTTTGGTGCATAAATCATCGAGGAAACATACTTTGAATATATCTTAGAAAGGACAACCTTATCAAACAATACCCCCAATATTAATGTTTACTTTTTATGATGTCATCCCTTGTGTTTTGTGGGTAGCTAGAACACCCCATTTTTTTAGGGTAATTCACTTGCGCGTGTCATTGGAAACTTTATAGATAAGGACACATTGAGGAGACTCAATATCCCATGTTGAGATGATGTAATAGTTGAATTTGATAACTAAAAACATACCCTATCATGTGGTTTTATGCCATCTTTATAGACCATTATCTTAGGCCATTCCCTACACTTGTGCATGCAATACAAAATATTATTTGCAAGAATTTTCCTTGTGGATTTGTAGTTGATATTTCCTCCTCATCATCCTTGGTTATTATGTTCATTCATTAAATTTAAAGTATTGTCATGTGTATAATTGTATGCTTGTTTGTTTGGAGTTTTGGCATTATGGAGATTTTTAGTATGAGTGGTCAAAGAATATGAGAGAGGATAAAAAGCATGGGTGTTCTCATAAATTTTTAAGGAATTTATTGAGATTAAATGCACTAACTATTTATTCATTAAACACTATTTTCTAATATTATATTGTATATTTCTAATATTATGCAAGGTTTTCACAACCTGTCACACTTTTTCCAACTTTGCCCGCTGCAAGAAATGTTATCGTGAAGGTTTGAACACACAAAATTATATGAATCTTATTATTTTCTTATTTCTTAGTAAAAAGCATGGAAATTTATTTTCCTTCACTATGCCCAAATATTGTTTTATGAATATTAACTGCTAGTGTTAGATGGTTTGTTGTGTAGGACACAAGAACAAAAAGATGTAGAAGAAAGAGTTACATGATTCTTTGATTCCACATTTATTTTCTTATCACATTTATGGAGTGGTTGCAATGAGGGGTTACTTGCATAAGAAAATGGAAAATGGAAAATGTTTCAAATATATATATATAGAACGAAGGACTTATGGAAAAATTATGTTGACCTTAAGATCAACATTCCATAGATCTTGTACACATTCACTCTTCCTTCCATAAATAAATGAAAACATGGATGAATTATTATTGTGGCTATTCATGAAACCATTTTTCATTCAAACCTAAGACCGATAACCATGTATATTTTTTATAAGGGACTTGAAATTGTATGGAGCTAACATTTTGATGTCATATCTAAAATTCCATGGTAAGTTATGCGAGAACACAATAGGATTTGAGAGGCATCTTTGGTCCTTTGATCATATTTCTAACATAGGCTCTCATGTGTGGCATAAGGAAAAAAAGATTGGATATGAAGGGGAATCTAATCGGTAAATCTAGGGAGACGATCAATGATCTATAATAAGATTTATGAAAAACACTTTTTTGGAAAGCCCTAAAAATCTATTTTAAAAAATTTTTAGTAGCTTTTAGTATTTTGCATTTTTATATTTAAGAAATTATGGGCCACTTATTTACTAATTAGAGACAAATTCTAATAGTGTGCTTCAATATTATTTCTTTTACATCCCCTAGTTTGTAAATCAAGTCAATTAGCTAGGAGATATGAACCTAACAAGTAACACTAAAAAGATAATAGTAACAATCAGAAAAATTCCATATTTTCATCCAAATCTATCTTTTTAAAATCCATCCCTAAGATGGATAAGAATGATCTCCATGTAGGATGACCTTTCGGTTCCATTCCAAAACCATTCACATTCTATTATAATAGTTTTTATATTCTCTAGTATATAGCTATAAAGTAGCTTATTTTAAATAAAGACATAAATATATGGACACATATCTCTCTTATGGTATTTTCCAATTTGTATACAATTTGAATTGCAATAAAATTAGTTTGTTTCTACATCTCTTTCATCATGAATTCATTGCTTTATAAAACCTTAAGCACCATCATTAGTTTGTTGTCTACATGTTGCATGACCCAATTTGGATCAACCAACCCAATGCCAATACATTAACATGTAAACATATAAAAATGAGTTATGAGGCTATCTAGACATCTGTACACTTAACAATTAAAAATTAACCTTTAAAGTCTGTAAGAAAAATATATATACTTTTATATAATTTAGCATATTGATTTTGCTTTTGATATTTCCATTTTGGTTGGTCGTACTTGGCCTCATGAGCACACTAATATTTAGATTTAGATTATTTTGTAACTTTGTAGTTGAAAACTTATATATTAATAAGACATACAAAGGATTTTCCTATTTTAAGAAATACTTTTGAGTATTAAATATCTCTTAATAGAGGTAAACAAGCCTTACTTTTATTGGATTTATGACATTTAGAGATTATTGTAATCACATCATTATTTATTTTAATAGTTCATAAGAATAAAAAACAATGAAATAATTTATAAACACAATAAAAATATAAATTAATTTAGAGAAAAAAGTATGGTATTTAAGAATAAAATTGGACACCTATTATAAGGGTTACATCAAATTTCAACACATGTTGACTATGGTGGTGGTGCCAACAAGAAGGATTTTTTTATAGCAACCATTTCGGTGTCCACAATAGGATGGGAATTGATGGATGCATTTATATTCTCCTTCACTTGCTTCCTATAGATAGGGACCATGGGTAAGTTTTGATTGAAAATATCTTTATTAATAGAAAAAATAAAGTAGTAATGCTAGCCATACAAAAACATGGATGGCATGGGAACACACCCCATAATTCCACATCAAATTAACCTTAAGATAGAATAGAAAATGGTTAGGGTCACTCAAAAAATATCATATCAATAAATATTGTTCAATCCAAAAAGGAGTCATAAACAAAGAGCACATAGAAACTATGTAGCAATTAAAAACACGGTCATCGGAGGACGAGGTTGTGATAATGTGGTCCAAGATTGAGAACTTATAAAATAAAAAAACAAAAATAGAGTAATGTTATAAGATAGGAACCAAAAAATGAGACAATAGATAACTTGTATATTGAATGCATAAAAAATAGATTTCTGAGGTGTATAAATAGGAAGTGGATTTGATGTGGGGGCATAACTTGCGGAGACCATAACTTTTGATCGACCGTTGGATCATCTTGAAATTTTACACGGTGGTAGACATTCTTGCAAGGTTGTGACCATTTGGCACATATTAGGCCCGGATTCCTTCATCTAGTGGCCTCAAATTGGCTCCGATTATTTTTTCACTTTTGACTAGGTCTTAGAACTTTAATAACTTTTGTTGTACTTGTTAGAATAAGTCAAAATTTTATGTGAGCCTTAATTTATGAAGGAATATTTGGCACGAAAATTTTGGGGCCCATCGATTTGTTTTGCTAGTAGGTAATTTTTGGCATTTTAGGGTTTTTGACATTTTAGGGTTTTTTGGTATTTTAGGGTTTTTAGTGTAGACGTGAAATAAAAGGAGGATTGTAATGATGTAAAAGATTAGTGTGGATTCTAGAATGAGAAGAAAGATATTTTGAAACTCCTAGTTTTTATTTGCAAATCTTTTTATGTGTGTTTTGGAGGTATTTCAACCTCTTGCAATTGGATTCACATCGGGATTTCCATAGGATGTCATGCATTAAAATTGAGGCAAGTTGAAGGAAAATAATTAAATCTTATAAGGTATGGCATTGCCATGTTTTTATTTTTGACATTGATATCAGACATGCATCTCATGTTAAAAAAATTGATGTAAACCATGTATATGTATTTTTCGAGCATCGAGGAGATGTGGCGATGGGAAGATTGTATCTGTAAGTGAAGATAAATGCGTATAAATACTACATTTAAATAATAAACTAAGAGAATATGGAAGGTGGAACATATTTGAAGAAATTATATGAGAGTTAGTCTCTAGACTCCGATGTGGCCCTAGATTGGCTGACCATTTATAGGTAGCAAAAATTGTATATACTCGACCTGACACAACCATTTTAAGAGAGATATAAATGAAAATATTTAGAGAGAAATTATATGAAATATTGCATTGGAGCGAAGTGATATATAAAATGAAGAGTTATGGAATGAAGAGTGTAGATGGTATTTTAACTCTTCACATTCAAATTATTTTTGTTAACTTAAATTATTATGAATACATCCATTCACTAATAAATACATAGAGAGACATTTACTATTACTAGAGTAGCTTTCAAGATGGCTCATAAGAGATATTAGTATTTCATCAAGAAAAACCTTAAGATAATTTGTGACATCTAATTATTATTATCATACCTTATTTATATATATTTTTGAAAACATTTCCTTCATAAATGATAAGTGAATTCAAATTATTATTTTGACGGGTGATTTTAAATCACACTTCTAGGGTTGCTTTGAACCCTTTGGAAAGGCTATAAAAGGTGAAATTTTGATCATTAAGTGGGATCCTCTTCGTAGGACCACATCATGATTTCAAAAGTTAAATAAAAATTTATTTTTGTCAAATATCAATGTTGAGAGAGAGTCCTTAATTCATAATTTATTTTTGTTTCAAGTGCTTAGAGATTCACACTTCAGTTTAATTAGATTTTTAAATTTTAACATTATTTTTTTGGAATATTTCATGTTGAAATTTTTAATCATAAAATAAAGGTGTATCTCAAATTGGAGAATCATATTCAAATGAGCTTAGTATGAATGATTAAAAGAAAATTTTAACAAAAATATAGATCGATTAATATTGATTTTAAAAGACTAATATTATTGAAACTAGGTTAATATAATTAAGATATTGCAATGTATATTAATATAATCCAAAATAATAAATAAGGAAATTACAGTTATATTATAGTACTATATTATGAAATGATGATAGTTTCACCCAACATACTTCTATAAAGTAAATAAAAGTAACTACATTAGGGTTTGAAATATAGTCATCACAAGTCGGACTTAGAATATATGATAGTGATCTGGAATTGGATGAGAAGGTTGTGCATAGTGTCATATATATGCCTTTCAAATCTATTATCTTAAAATTCTTGAGTGTAGAAAACTCTTATTTGGGGATAGGTTCACCTACCAAATGTGTTTGAGGGCCGACAAATGTGTTCTTTGCTATTGTGATCTCTAAAAATTTCCTTTGATACCTACACATCATCGTGTCTTGGAACTTATTTCCTTTATCTACATATTTGTAACGATTCTTGTATACTTGTATGTCTTATTTTTCTTAAATCTGTAGCACTCCTCTTTTGACCTAAAAAAAGAGGCTAATAAAATTTGATCTAGACTAACCTCACCATACCCCATTGATAATATGATCATTGCATTACATAAAATTACACTAAATAAATATCAAACCACACAAATTTCTCTAATTCATATGATGATGTGGTAGTTATAAAACAAAAAAATATGGATCCACAATTCATTCATTGACACTTGGAAAAGATGATTTGTTTTATTTTAGTGTATAAATGTGATATATGGTCACAAGATATTATAGACATAATTTTTGAAATTTGGTTCATGATAATATTGAATTGGATTATATCCTTTTATTAAAAATTGCTTGTATAAAAAACATTGAACACTCAATCTTACTCCCTCTTTAGACACCTACAATACTAATCATGTAATACAAATAAATATCCTATACATCCTTTCAAACTTATATGAATCTTCACTTGTCACATCCTTCTTCCCTAAAAACTACCTTCTGGATTTGGATAGAACCATTAGACGGTCTTGCAATTTTCTGATGGTTCTATCTTTCAAGGGGAAATAATCATATTTCCTTATATTTACCTTATTACACCCTAATGTTTCTGAATTAGTATAAAAGTAAGTTAAACACGTTCATTTACTCACTAGTCATTTTCAAGAATCCCTCTAGAAAATAATTTTGAATTCTTACGCAAAGCTATCATAATATTCCTTGAATCAAGAGTAGACATTAGGGAACAACCACTATATAAGTTTGAAACACTAATTTAAGATCATAAAAACCTTTTCAAGAGAACCTTAAGTTCAAATCAAGTTCTATTCAACACCTACATGAAAAAGGCATCTTCAAAATGTTTAAATTATAATAATATCTATCTACTGATAATACTACTTTGGCACTATACTTTAGAACTTTATTCATCAATCACTAAGGGTAAATTCTATTTATAGTTATGAGGCACAATGATGTTGGTGTGTGTGACATGCCTAGTCATCATCCACATCACCTGGTGAGTCATCTCACCTTGCAAGAGTCATAGGTCTTAGGAAGTCAAATGACAAGTGTCAGATTCTGTCATAGAATCTATCATTGCCATTTGCGTCAGTGCCTCATAAGAGTTACATTCCTTATTTGGAATTGTAACTCCTCCTTTAGTGGCGTCATATGCGTTAGTCACATCATATGCGTTAGTGGATTCATTGATGTTCTTTCCTTGTTTAGGCATGGGGGTTACACATCACCCCTATTTGTACTTCCTTTTTCGATCTATGAGAATGAGCAGACCTATTTTCTTATTTGCATATTCTTTCCATTGTTTGAATCTTGCTTATTGTGTTAGAGCTTGACGTTACCATCGGAGTGCAACTTCGTTGTGGTGCATTATTTTTGACATCGGTTCTCACAAATCCCTCTTTCATGGTATCAGAGATGGTTTCAGTAAAACGTGCACTCTTCATTTATCAAGTTGTTTATTACTTCTAGTTTCTTCTTATTTTCCTCATGTAAGTTTTTTCAATTATTATTTTGGAATTGTATTTCTCACCTCGTATTGAGGTTTCAGTAGTTGCAAGTTTGAGGTATTTTGGCTGGTTTGCTTTATCATATTGCTGAGTTCATGATTGCTTCTATTCTTGTGAGCTCAATTTTTGCTTTGGCATGGACCTATGGTTCATTACTGTCTCGAGGTAACCATTGCATGGATGTTTTCTGTGTGGTTGGTTATTGCTCGTGCTTTGGACTGCTTGACTCATGTTTCAACTTCCACTCCTTGTGCTTGGGATTTTTCTGCCTGTTGACTCGTTTGCACTGGTGAACCTGCTGCTCGGGCACATTTTTTTGGATTTGGAGGATCATTTTTTGGTGTGCTCGTGCATTGATTTTTGCATGCATTGGATATTGATACCTCTCGCCTCAGCTCCTTGTTCTTGTTTAAGCACTCTCGCATTGGTTTCACATGTCTGTGGACTCAGCTAGCTACTCCCATGTTCCTATTTTTTTCCTTGGCTAGGGGATCTATTTCTAGTTAGAACGTGTGTGGTTTGGCTCTAGTCGTGCCTCCTTCAGCTTCTCACATATCCATAGAGCTCTACATTATCCTTGCACTCATTTCTCCTGCTGTTCTTGGCTTGTGCCTTGTGTATTTCTCCACTGGCATGCCGTTCTCTGCATTCAACGATACAAGAAGCTCGGATAAAATGTTTTTGACAGTGGCTCAACCCCTTTTGGACTTTTTTTGGCTTCAGCGTGATTCCGGGCATGTTCTGCTCAACCCATTCCCTTGGCACATGGCTTCCTCATTCCAAAACACTCAACTCAAGAGTGCATGCGTTAAAATGGCTCTGTTTCATTTGATCACTGATAACTCTACAATCCTGCACACGTGGCTTCGATTGGTAGATTCTATAGGCACGTGGCTATCTGTGCTCACTGTCTCAGACTCAGACCATGTTCAGCTCAGTCAACGCTGCCCTAGCTCAGGTCATATCTATCCATTTTAGAATTGATTATTAGTTAATCATCTCTTTTTAAATGTTTTAAGGTGTATAACACTTATTGGCATTGTAAACCTTTTTGGGTATGTTCTTGTTTTATTCAACCTTCCTTCGAGCATCAAAGACGGAGGGTGAGGTCCGGGGTTGGCATGAGGCTAATCCCCCCTCGAAATTAAAACAAATCCTATATAAAATTTGATTCCGTTTATAACGAGCATACATACAACACCCTTTGCATGCATTTAGGGAACTTTTTAATCCATTTGCAGGCTTATTAGCATTTTTTCCATCAGTTGCGGGAATTAATTTTTTGTTATAACTTTTGACTCGTTGCTCGGTTTTGAGCACTTCTTTAGTCAAAGTTGCATGTTTTTTCACACTCTAGATGATGGGATTATAAGTTTTATAAATGCACTATTTTATAAAGTGCCACATTTTGGGGGTGTCTTTGTATTGCTTAATTCGGCTCATTTCGAATCATCTTGAGCTTTGTTTTATCCCTTTTATTGCTTGTGGACTTGTGAGCGCATCCGCCACAGTCTTATAACAAAGGGGTTATTTTGTGCAACGTGAGACACTATTTTTCATAAGGCCTTCTCTTCCCCTTCTTATTTTCACTCATTCTTGTGTTTGCTTGCGGTGTCGAACTGTTGCGCCCAATGAACCTTGATTGTTGTCTCCACTCTTGCACGTTATTATGTTGATTGCAAGGTGAGTGATAGAATGGTTCGTGACACACAGTCACATTTGATTGTAATCAACACACTAAACTATAAAGTGTCGTAAAAATGGGGAGTTAAACTTGTATTCTTTGGAGGCTCTATCGTTATGGACATTGAATTTCATCACTCCGTTGTCCAACTAGGACCAAGAAACTACCTACAATTGAAGAATGGAATACTCGATCATTACATTATATAAAAAATGTTACGACATATTCTTAGGATGAAACACGAACCTTTTGACCGCATTCATCACCAAAATTGGTTGAACAAGAATGACATGGCATATGGGCTTCTTTATCTTACTATATCGAGAGGACCTTCAATATCGAATAGAATTCACCGATTCTGCGCACCAATCTTGGAATTTCATTTGAAATTTTCATGGAGACTTTGATCTGCTTTATCGGTTATGGATATTATGATGATATTGTATCCATGGAGGAAAGTGAGTTCACCGATACTTTTTCTTATGAAGGGCCACCCACACATATTTCTTTGTGTGATGACAGTTCCACTGACACAGACTCACTTGGTTCTACTTCTGATGACAAGGATTGTGCACCCAATTTTGATGTCGAGAGTACTACAGAGGAATCTTTTCCTCCTTCTCTCACTATTCCAGAGAGTGTTGACACATCCCACATCTCATCAGATATTGAGCAGAGTCTCTATCTGACCTCATATAGTCATCACACACGCCTCTTTTCCACCTTCGAGTGTTTGAGGCCCCTTTCACTCCTCTACCTTCATTAGATGATTCATATCTATCGACATCACTCTTCTATTTTTTGAGCCCCCTCATTAGGATGAGTATCTGCCTGACCTTAGTCATCTTTTTAGAGAGTACACTTGTGATGTACTACAGGTTCCTCATCCATCTACAAGTATTTTAGAGGAGTTCATCCGGGTTCATTTTAAGACACCTCTATAAAATTGTAGGTGGAAAATACCTGGCGAATATCCCCGAACCAGTTTCAGTGAAAGGTGAATTTGACAGTATTCCAAAACCAAATTTTCACCTGGTTTTTCCTGGCTGCATCATTGACGAGCGACAACAAGACGTCAATAATAATTCTTGACGCGCGTCAATGGAATGCCAATAGTCTTCGCTGACGCGCAACAACAAGCCGTCAGTAATCATTCTTGACGCACATCAATGGAACGTCAATGGTCTTGGTTGATGCATGTCAAAGTACTCAGTTGTCGCGCATCAACTAAATCTTGAAGTGCGTCAGCGAGGTTTTATTGCCGGCGTCAGCGATTCGATTGCGGCGTCAATAGGATCAATTGACGCGCAACAACTGGAGCCATTGCGCGAGTCAATAAAACTGTTGATGTGCGCCAATTAATCCGATTTTCACGCGTCAATTACTCCGGTTATCACATGTCAATAGGAGGCTGTTGACGCCGGCGTCAATAGGAACTATTGACACACATCAAATAGGAACTATTGGCGTGCGTCGATAGTTTTATTGACAGCGTCAACGATTCTATTGTTTCTTAAACTGGAACAATTGACGCGTGATTTAGGCTATAAATACCCTTCAACTGGTCATTTTCTCATTTACACCTTCCCGCTCTTGAATTTTTGTAGGTCTCAATCGTTGTCAAAGAAGAGAATCCAAGCACAACTATAATGTCAACTTCACATGCTTCCCAACTGCAAGCTCGGGAAAAAAATCAAGAAGAGAATCCAATTCAATCCTTGGCCAAGATCATATACAAGAATCCCTTATGCCCTCACATCCATATTGTTTTAAAGATGTCTTCAGAATATAAAGATTTGATGGATGCATGTGAATTTACAGGGCTCGTTAATATGCCCCATTTTGAAACAGATCCAGATATTTTGAATTACCTTCTTTCGTCCTATAATTCAGAGGAAAGCCTTTTTATGTGACTCGAATGATGGCCGAATGTTCCATTCGATGTATCGAAGCAAATGATATCCATCGGTTTATGGGCCTTAGTTCGAAATTTACCAATTGTTACAACCAAGACAACACTCCTGGAAGAAGACAAGAAATTTCTCGAATCAACGTTCGGTTTCCATGTTGATTGTAAGTATAATTAGTTTTAATTCATATTTTTTATTCTTTTTTTATTCGATACAATTTTCACTGTTTATACTAATTTTCACTGTTTCACATTTGCAGCCCATGTCAATAAATCTAGGCGTGGTGTGGATACACAATCAATTGCACACCACTTTCTTGTTGCGATTATTTCATTTTTTCAATCCGAATTGTTTCTGGTCGCCAAATGAGATATACCAAATTGGGCCATTGCATACATTGTTGCCACTATCTCAAAACAAAAGTTCGATTGGTGCACCTATCTATCCAAAAAAATAAGAACTGACCTAACAAATTCAAAACTTTCAGAAAAACCTGTCATTTATTCAACAAACTATCTCCTCGGCCTTTATTATGAGGCACTTTTAAATTTAAAAGATAAAAAAATTCCTACTTGCAGTGATGAGGAGTTGATGAAGTTGTCAATTCCATTTGAAGAACAACAGGTATAAAGTATTTAGTTTGTATTTCAATTTTTGACATTACTCTGCTCAGTTATTAGCACTTAAATTTTAATTTTTTGCAGAGAAGATTTATTGAAGCCCTTCCCCGAAAAAAGGCGTTATCGAGAGGAAGAGGCCAACAACACGCTGAGGCTTCGGGGGACTCCCAATCTGAAATGGAAGCTCACTCCTCTCCAAACCCTCAACAGTTTGAACTCGTTAAACGCCAGAGAAGTAATAATTTCATATATTATTTACAAATTGCAAAGTTGCATATTTATTTTTCAATTTAAATTTTAACCAAATGAATTGACAACATTTAATATTGATGAATTGCAGGGACTTTGGAACATACACTTGTTTCAGAAACTCAACCTTCTTCCCCAACTCACTCCATACATTCACATGCATTCATATCTTCTGAACAAACCTTGAATGCAACTCCTACAAGGCCACCCTTTGCACTGAGAAAAACTACCCCTCGACAAGAAGGTACAACTTTTCGATAGTACGTTTAATTTTGTAGTTTTTGCCTTTTTGAATTGTTTTCCTATTTTTCATTTTTTTCTTGTACTTTTCAACACATGTTAGTCCTGATCAAACCACGGCACTGACACCCACTCAACCAATAATTTTTAAAATGCCAACTAGAGGAACAGTGAAAAAGAACATTGGTAAACGCATGCCACTTGCTTCAGCCCCTAGTGGGATACTAAACATTGTCTCCTCTCGAATTCAAACTCTCTCACTCAGTGGCTTGCCCAGTGCAACGGGCATATCAGTTTTGAACAGTATAAATTTAGATGAAGATTATTTGGGCATTGATAGCAATGACCCTTTTTTTTCAATACCCGCGAGATGATTCAAGGCCAGCAGGTATACTTCAAATTTCAATTTAAATATGCTTTACAATTTTGAATTACATTTTGATTTAAATTTATTTATCTAAATCTTGATTTATTTTTTCACAAATAGGATCAGCCCACCCAAAGGTAGAAACAAGTAGCAGTTGATCTTGCTGAAAGCCCCCATACTTCTCCAGCAAGATCATCTTCATCAGATTCAGATAGTGAACAATTGCTACCTTTTCCTTTGGAGAACTTAATTGGTTATGATTGTCAATCCCATGTCAGTGAGTTTATTCTTCCTAATATCAATCAGCTTATAGAATGGGAGAGAAGGGCTAAAGTTCTTATCAATGAGATTATTAGTCGTTATGAAAATTATTGGCAACGGGATAGTTTATACGCTGCAGTCTAGAATCAACCTGCGAAGATGGATTCCTTACTTACCCAAGTAAGAAGTGGGACTGTCACGTATAACAACAACTATAAAGATGACATTTTAGATAAGTCATTAAACAAATTGGAAAATATTAGTGCTAAGGCCCAGGCATATTTTAACAAATGGTCCAAGGACAAGGATTTGGTAGCAATTGCAAATGCTGAAAGAGATAGAGCGGTTGTAAGTACTATTAAATTCAAACAATCATTCTTGTTAATTTGAAATTTTCATTTTTAGTAATATTTTCAATTGACATTACTCTTTTGTTCGGTTGAAATATGAAAATTTGAAGAGTCAGGTGAAGGTATTGCAAGTTCACTTAGAAACAACAAAGAACAGTTTATCCGTAGCAAAAAATTTGAAGCAAAATATTGTTTTGGTTAACAAACAAAACAATACACTAAAGCGGATAATTAAAGAGCACGGTTTCGACCCTGACATATTATTCAAAGCTAAAGCAAGCTGATCCAAATTTGTTGTCGCATGGAGATGTGACAAATCAAGAAGAAAGAATTTTAAAAAATCTGGATAGTGCTACGGAAGATCTTATAAGTTCAGGGGTTATTTATGCTGTTGGGGAAAGGGGTACAGCCACAGTGGAAGAAGTCATTGGGGAAGAGAGCAGAGGAGTACAATTGGATAAAGAAAAAGAGGGTTGAAAACTAGAAACTTTTATTATTGTGGAAACTTTAAATATTGAATTTGAAAACTTCTACTATTGAGTATGGTATTTGAATTTAATTATATGGATTTATATACAATCTTTAATTTTAATTGCATTAGATGGTGATTATCATGAATTATATGTATGTTTCTTATTTACTTGCATTTTCATGAATTGTATGTGGACGTAGATGATGATGAAAGACGATGAATGACGATAATGATATGATATATATGGACGATGATCAATTTAATGTGGACGTAGATTTATCATCAAGCACAATAATTCTTCTTCTCTAGACTTTTGAACTTGTTTTAAGATAATTATTCTCTATACTTGTAACGATATGATCATAATGTCATTAGAATGGATATAGATGATAAATAAATGGAATGTGTTATAATGGATATAGATGACATTAATGATTAGAATGGATATAGATGACATTAATGATTAGAATAAATTTAAATTAGATAAATAATTGTGTTAATAATAATTGTAGTGTCAGGACTCAGGATATGATAATGATATGGTGATGATATGATATATATGGATGATGAGGAATTTTATGTGGACTTATATTTAAAATTGTATAATGTATTGTTTATCCCACAGTTAAAAAAATATATCAATATAAAAAATAAATTAAATATAATTTTAAGAAATCAAGAAAGAATCATCACTGGTAAGAAATTAAACATAATTACAAATATGATAGGGTTTAGCTTACCTCTTGCGTATTAGATTGCTGTGAAATCATCAACGGTAACATGCTAGATCTTTGTTTTACCTGACATTGTAGATAGAGGGGTGAGTTTCCTGACATTGTCAGTCCTGAGAAGTGCCAACAACATCTTTAAACATATAGACCAACAATATCTTTTAATAAATTTAAATATATAGAAGTAGACTGTAACATCTTTAATGATAACAAGAGCTGAAAAATGTAAAGTAACAAACAATAAGATTATGTTGAAGAAGATACCTATTTAAAATGGCAATCATCACCGGTAATGTGCTAGATCTTTGTCTGAAAAAAATTCAACACAAAAATGGATTAGTAGATAGATGGATGAGTTGCACGACATTGTTAGTCCAGAAAATGTGACTTCCTTAGATGGATGTCAACCCACGTTTTCAAAAAATAAAAAGATTGTATTTAACTAAATGTAAATACATAGACCTGTAACATCTTTAATGATAACTAGAGCTGAAAAAAATGAATAGTAACAAACAATAAGATTAAGGGGAAAAAGATACCTCCTTAAAGTTGAAATCATCACTACCACTAGTAATGAGCTAGATCTGTGTTTTAAAAAAACCCAACACGAGAAATGGATTAGTAGATAGATGGGTGAATTGCCCTGACATTTTCAATCCGAGAAGGACCTATAAAAAGATTGTAGTTAAATAAATTTAAATATATAGACCTGTAACATCTTTAATGATAAAGATAAAGATAAAGAAGATACCTATTTAAAGTTGAAGCAGTCCATTATCAATAGCTTCATCAAACTCGATGTTGTCTTCTGTAGAATGTGATGATGAGCAAATTACACTCTCAAGGTTGGGAATATTTGTACTTGTAGCTGTATTATTCACACCTCTTCTTTTGCAAAGGGAATTCTAGTGCGCAATTGCTCTGTCTTAACGGAAAAGTTTCGATGGAGTATCGAAAAACATAACACCTCATGCAACTTTCGATTTTTATCCAACTGTTTCTCGGTTTTGATTTTATAAATGATAATGCACTGAAAACCCTTTCATCCTCCATAGACCCCAAAATCATTGTTTGGCATAACTCATATAATCTAAAATATTCTTGTATCTTCTTGTAAGATAGAACTTTGATAGATTCCTCACCACTGACCTTGTAATAGCACCACTTTGGAAGGTTGATCTAAATTATTATATTGGTTCCTCATTGTTGTTGCAAAATTTGTTGAATGAAACTTTAATAAATCGGCATTCAAGTATACCTTTGATTTCCATACCCTTGAGCTTTAGCGTCTTTGTTAATTGTTCCATTATTATACCCATTGATTTATGGAAATGCTTTACGACAAAGTCTGCATGGCCACCTTGAATATTCCAAAAATTAGGATTCATCACACCCATGGCTTCCGAATTTTATCTTTACGAAACGTTCCTAATTTCGATGACAAGGTTTCTGAAATTTTTTAAAGCTTTATTCTTGTTTCAACTATAACAGACTCAAACAAATTACGTGTCATGGGAACATCTTCTCGTTCTGATCCTGTAATATCTTGACGTTTTTGCAAAATGTGCAGTGGTATTTCCCTCCCATTAACAGTGATGCAGAGGTGATCGTGGATATTAAATCTCAAAAAGGTGTTAGGATTTTTAAGATCTAATAAATCTTTCCAAT
Organism: Taxus wallichiana var. yunnanensis; assembly: GCA_018340775.1. Lineage (NCBI taxonomy): Eukaryota > Viridiplantae > Streptophyta > Pinopsida > Cupressales > Taxaceae > Taxus > Taxus wallichiana. Next base: position 104,365,972 of record CM031237.1, read on the forward strand.
TTTCAAAAACAGTGCATTAAAACTATCACGGGAACGATACAATATATCAAGACTTTGACATACCATTTTTCTCATCCGTATAAAATCCATAATATAGATTAATCGCCTGCATGCTTCATCGATGTATTGATCTCCTTTAACATTGGAAGAATACCAACCAATGTAAGCAATGCCTCCAAATCAGTTAAACGGAACAACAAGTCCCTTGCCCTATCAACTTCATGATGGTATTTGTGCATGAAACCAACCAATGAAGGATACTCCTCACAAACTCTGCATGCAGGTTCATACAAAGAGATCCATCTAGTCTCCACATCCTTCAGAAGTTTTTTTCCATCTGTAATTCCAATTACAAATTTTTGGAACTCGAGAAATCACTTTGGGCTACTTGACATATAGGCATGAAGTTCTCTTATAAGGTCTTCTAATTTAGCAACATTTTGGTGGTTTCTTACCATTTTATATGCTAAATTCATTCTATGAGCCATACAGTGAGTTGGTAGCATATATGGGGCCACTGTTGTTTGTAATCTAACACAGAGCCCTGTTCGATGACCCTGCATGACAGATGCACCATCTGATCCAATGCATACCAACTTCGTAGCAATTTCATAATCAGTCATTCCAGCAACATCTTTCAAATGAGAAACAACTATTTTATGTAGATTTTCGGCATTGTAGTTTTCAACCATTTTCATAACACGCAATAGATGAGGTGTCCTTATATGATTTTCTAAAGTATAGATGTGGATACATACCCATGTAGTGTTGTCGACTGCTATCACTTCATCAATTGAAAGAGAGATAAATTTTGCTTTTTTACATTCTCTTTCAAATCTTCCTTCTCTATCATCGAGAGGCATTTTGCCATTTCCCATCCACTACTTTTAGACCAATGAGACTGAGGTACATTCAGCATTCCGTTAAATTGATACAAAACTTTGAAATCAAGGAAATCCGAAATCGCTCTTCCTTTTTTTAGTATTTGAAAAAGAGTAGAGAATTGTATGAATTTTGCATGTAGATTTGTTTCTTTCATCTTACCAATATGCGATGTGATCGTTCCTCCCTTTTCCAATAGATGTCTATGTTTTTGTTTGCCTCATATTTATTTGCGTATCTAACATGCATGCATTCTTTTGATTTTCCACCTATGTGTTTTGATTTTACGGCCATCCGCCCCATTACTGATTAAATATTGTTTTCCACAATGTTTTTCTATAGTGTCAAACTTCAGTTGCATTTTTGTTGCTTTCCCAATTTCCAAGTAAATATTTTACATGTACATTCCAGATGGGATCTCTTCAGAATTAGATGATTATACGGAGTTGATAAATAGAAATTTAGCTACCCAATCAAACTTGTATGTCCTACCAATGGTCCACATATTCTTGTTCATTTTCAATGCTTTACTCTTTTGAGTAGAATTTTGAGCAATATCACAATCACCTGGTTTCCTCTTTCTTGGACCGGAGTTTGATTTTGATTTCTGTCTTCCATTTTCTTTGAGTGTTTGTATCTATGATATCTAGATGCACTTTTGGTTGCACCCCAACAGAACAATATCTTCAAGATCGGCATATTATCGTAGGTTTCATTACTTTGACTTTGATCATGCGTGCGAATGCATGTCTACCTCAATAATACCTTCCACACAATCAGTATTCTGATTCTTTGTGGTGGCATCTATATGATTGGTATTTACAATATCGTATCCATGAGTTTCCAAAATACTTGAAGAGCGATTTTCGAGATTTCTTACTTACTTTTAGGTTATTCATATTCTTTGGTGACACCTTCCATTATTCTAAAGAGAGTCCTGCGTTAGTAAAAAAAGAACCAAGTAGCAAGTCATGACTCTGTCCATTTTACGAGGTCTTGTCATGCGTCCCCTGTCTCGAGGTCTTTGTCACATGTCAACTATGCACTTGTCTCGCGTCAACAACCCATTCCTGTTGTGCGCCCTTTGCCCAATATCTTGCCGCACGTCAACTTCGCCCTTATCACGCATCAATTGCTTTACCCAAGTCTTATGTCAACACTTGCCTGCATCGTGCATCAATACGGCTCTTGTCGCACGTCAAAAATGCCCTTGTCGCATGTCCACACTGCATTTTTCACGCGTCAACAATCACAAAGCTAACAATAATTTGAATCTCACGGTGCTTAAGGGTATGTGAGTTCAAATTTCACAGTATTGGTAATTTGGTAAGCTACTTGAGGTATACTACTCGGTGAATCACCTAGGTTTTTATAGGAGATGTTTTCAAATGAAGGCGAAGCCAACCCCCCAAAAAAATATACTATATATTTTAGGTGAACATGACACCGACCCACTCCGAATAATTCACCTTTTCAAATTTTCCTAAAATGAAAATTTCGCCATATTATGAATATTCGCCGCTAAAATTATCACTAATTTCATCATCTTCGTTGCCCCTTCTAAGATTCTTACCACTTCCACTTTTTGGAGACTTTCATTGAACCACCCTTGCTTGTGGATCCATTTTCTGTTGTGGGGGATGTTTTGTTTCCTTCACATCAGTTGGACATCCTTTCTACAGGTGTTCACCCTTCATACTCTGACATTTCTGCACTCGTGACATTACCTTCGGTTCCTTTGCACTCACTTGTTAGACCTATGTCACACTTTCATGGACCAAACTTAGAGTTCTTTGTGTTACTACCTTTGGTTTCCTTCATGGAGTGGGCAGACTTCCAACATGTCATTTCTATCCTTCTTAAGGGTAGGCACACAGTTCGGTGTGGATGGATCTTCTTCAGTCCAGAGGTAGAGGATCTCGTCATCGACATTATTCTTGGAGACTTCTTAGAGTTACAGAGTTTAGATCCATCCATGGCATCTTCTGCATCCCTCTCGTCTCCCTCTTCTCCTCCTCTTCTTCCTTCCAGAAAGATGTTGTTTGTATATGGGCACCTTATCAGGCCTTTAGTTTCCGGGCCCCATTGACACATCTTTCTTAATTGTCTAGGGGAGTCTTTTTTTCTATTCTGGCTTACCATGACCTCTTCCTTGACTTCGATGAAGGGGATGTTGGTGTGTGTGACATGCCTAGTCATCGTCCACATCACCTGGTGAGTCATCTCACCTTGCGAGAGTCATAGGTCTTAGGAAGTCAAATGACAAGTGTCAAATTCTATCATAGAATCTGTCATTTTCATTTGTGTCAGTGCATCATAGGAGTTACATTCCTTATTTAGAATTGTAACTCCTCCTTTAGTGGCACCATATGCGTTAGTCACGTCATATGTGTCAGTGGCATCATTAATGTTCTTTCTTTGTTTAGGCATGGGGGTTACACATCACCCCTATTTGTTCTTCCTTTTTTTGATCTATGAGAATGAGCAAACCTATTTTCTTATTTGTATATTCTTTCCATTGTTTGAATCTTTCTTATTGCATTGGAGCTTGACGTTACCATTGGAGTGAAAATTCATTATGGTGCATTATTTTTGACATCGGTTCTTGCGAATCCCTCTTTCAAATGATAAAAATATGGGGAATCAATCTTGATTTTCATTCACTCTTGTAAAATAACTAGGAGAGATACATGGAGTTTAAGCCCCCATTTGGGAAATGTAGTGCGTTGCTTAGTCGGAATAAACAAGGGGTTGACCAAAAAGGGTAGTCCAAATCCATCACACGTTATTTTATTTTATTTATCTAGTGATTACTTGGGTGTTAGTGTTTAGGTAACTAGGGTTTTGGTCATTAACATTACATGAACAAGGGTCTCAAAAGAATTAAAAGTGTAATAATTAGTTAGAGATAGAGATGAAGTGAACTAGATTGAAGAAGAAGTGTAGATTAAAACTAGACACTAGTGCAAGTAGGAAAAAAACACACAATATTATCCATATGTGATGTACAAGTTCCTATTGAGGTTCTAGTGCTATGTTTTAGAGACAAAGCATCAACCTTGTCATAACCTATTTAACATTATAAATATATAATTGTATACTATAATACTACTTTTCTATTTATCTAAATGTTTTGAGTTTTTCAAAATAATAACTCTCGTTTCTAGTTTTGTATATTACTTAAAATCTAATTGCATAGAAATACATTTGTAGACAATAAAGTATGCACTTAGTACTATTACATCACACTTCTAGTATGTGATTATATACATGATTCATAAGTAAGAAAACTAGACATTAACAACACTTGTTTTGCTTAACATTGGCATTTACCTTATCTTTCCATGATTTCATCCTTTACTTTTCTAGAATTACCCCTTTGCTTTTGGACATCACACAATGTGTTACTTATCTTAGTACTTCTGTTTTATCTTTAGATCTCTTTGAACATTAGTTCCTAGTAAGCAACAAGAGTTATTAAGCACTACTATCCCCTTTGGGCACTTCTATCTATTTCCCTTGTTTTTATGTTTAAAATGCCACATTAATTGGTATCTTTTCTTAACTTCTATTTATAACTTTGGGTTAAATTTTAGGGTTGTTAATGATAAAATTCAAGAAAAGAAATGATATATATACATGACCTACTAAATATTCTAAAGGGAAACAGAGAAATTGGGATATTACTTTCTATCTACTACTTAGATAAAAGGAACACTCGAGGACTACATTTGGGCTGCATTATTCATTATATTGGAATGAAAAATTCTGAATTCCATTACACACATTATATTGTGGGAAAACTTGTTATAGCCCACTATCTTGGTGTGACTAAATCAAGGGAAACCTAACTTCAAGGGAAAACATTATATCACAAATACACACACCAAAACTACATTGATTCTAAAATGTAGTGCAATACTCGATGAAAACCACATTGGGGTAACTACTAAGGTATATCATATTTTATTCCATCTAATGTGTGCTTGATCTTGTGAATAGTTAGGGTTTTGTTTTGCAGGTATATGTATGATAGTAAAACCCTACAATAAATTTGGAGTGATAAATAATGAAGTGAAGGAGATCTTATCAGACCCTGAAATAACTAGATCCACACTCACTACTAGGACACTACACCCAGTTCAAAAATTAGCACATGGGGCATTTCTCTCCCCTTCCGGGTGCTTCGTCCCAACATATTTGTAGATCACTATCTTCTAGAGGGAGCATGCACAATCTAGATCTAGCTTGTTCCACTTGTCACTCCAACCTATATTTGGTTCATATACTCGAGAATCAACTAAGTCATTCTCATAATGTTATTTACTTGTGATTGTGTACAATTGTATGTTATATCTTGTATGTTCTGATTTACATTAGTTAGATTTAATTTTGTTAGATCAATATTGTAAGTTTTAATCCCAATAAGAATAAAAGAATTTTAATTTGGGTATACACATTTAGTGGACCCAATTATTGATCTTGCACACCTTCTACACTTAGGATTTGACCCTACATGTTTTCCACCTTTAGTTTGTCCTTATCTATCACATTTTTTCCTTGTTGGGATTAATATGGATCTAGATCTCTTGGGACCTAGTAATATGATTTCCATAAATAATTCCACATATGAACATCTAATTGAGTCCCTTATTGTGACTCCATCTTCTAAATCACCCATTTCAACTCATGTGGTTTCTTTCTCTTATAAACACTTATAAACAAGAAAGTGTGAATAGTAAAAAATAATAGGTCTATGTGTATGAGGAACAATGTGATGGTAATGATTATATATTTTATTGTTAAAATGAAATTTATAATGAGAATTTTTTTCAAAACTTACCCTACTTGTAAAATACCTTATAGGTATAATTACCAAGTAGATACGAACTTATAATTCCCACCTAATATCTATGTATCTAATAAATCTTATCCATACTCAAAATATATGATTTCCTTTAGTTATAATTACCAGGTGTGCACACCTTGTCATGATTATATAGACGAGGATAATAATTATAATAATGTTAGTGATTATGAGAGTGATCACTAGTAACAATGGAATCTCTTCAACTATAATTATTCCCTCTCTCAATTCTATACTTACCTTAAATGAAACCTCGAATGCTCTTGATAAAAATATTCATTTTATCTTCTTCTCACACACAAGTTTAAGAAAATATTTTCCTTATCTCCCCTTCTTATATTTAAATTAAAAATCAAGAAAATGTTTTTTTTTCTCTTTTCACTCTTCTCTTGAAATAAAAATGAAACCATTACTTATCATACATCTCCTTTTTCTATTTAACTGAAAATTGTATTTTTTTCAATACTCTTTATTTTATAAAAATAAAAAATAAACCGGTGATTATATGTTCTTCTATTTCATCTTGAAGTAGACAATAATGATAATAATTGTGACAATTCTATCAATTTTATTGAAATGGAAAATTATATGGATACTTTTCTCCCTCTCTAGATGTGGTTATAAATTCAACATATATGTATGATACTTGTGATAATTCTTCCTTAAACTCTACCTATTACGCTAAACCTTTTATTCATGAATCTATCACTATACCTATCATGACTACGAAATCTCATAGTTATACTAGTGAAAATATACTCTACAACACAATCCCCTTATTGGGATAGTGTTCTCCGAAAAAAATTAATAAATGATCAAGGTAATACCTCTGAATTGGTCCATTTTATATCTCACCCCAAAGAAACGGTGGCCCCTCTTGATAATTCACGCTTATGTATAAGAAATTTCATCTCTTATAAGGTTATCCTAGAATCCATTTAAGAATTACACAATGATTTTCAAAATATAATTCAATATATGAGTCTATATATAAGTTCACTCAAGGATGCACATAGAAATTTAAATAATTCAAAAATTCTTATGTCCACCATATCTCTATGCCCATTCTTAGGCATCAACAATGTTCATCTCCCATAATTTTTAATAAGAAGATCAATCTATTCCTAATGATAAATTTAAAAAGTTCATAACATTAGTGCACAAGATATATATGAAAACTCAAGTCAAGTAATAGTATTACATTGAGTTAAATAATTTCATTATCCATATAATTGATCTTGAGTAATGAGACAACCATATAAAATATCACTAATTTGGTTATAAAAGTTTAATGATTGGACATATGAAATTTTGCAAATATTATACGATAGGCATCTTATCACCTTTACTAATAATCAATATCATCCTTCACATTTTATAGAATGAATAAAAGTAAAACATTTTTACAACTATAATAAAATCAATAGACATGATGACAATGATTATTATGATTTGAAAGAAAAGATAAAACACCGTGAGTGTAAAGGAGTTATTTCATTCGATCTAGTTACCACTACACCTTGATCCCATTCATCTCCTATGGAAAGGAACTCTACGAAGGTTGAGATATCCCATGATGTTCATTCATGGAAACCATTTTTCCAACAACCTTAAATGAGTGATGCCTCTCATATAGTATGCCATACACCCCATGAGGCCTAATCTATCTTAGATTTATAGTGTTAAATATATATAATTTATATGGCTATAAAAATATAATAAACCAAATTTTTATGCAAGATAAAAATAAGTAAATCATGAATTTTTAAAATCTCAATATGAGATCGAAATTATATAATTTCAAATTAAAAACCCATATAAATCATATTTATTATAATACATTTTTATACCATAAAAGAACCATTTTAAATTTTTCACTCTAACTTGATAAACCAAATAAAAATTTCAGTGTGATTAGTAAATCAATGTCATATCTCAACTAACAAAGCTTCAATTGTAATCCCATCCTTTACAACAATATAAAAGGATACTTCCATCACTAAAAACTATACTTAAATGGCTACTTGAGTGTATCTTCATGTCTCTCCCTTCACCAATTGTTGTTGATAATATCCAAACTCAACCTAGATCATTCAATGCTAATGTATATCGTGACTATCATCGATGTTTTGTGAATTCTACATATTGATGCTAAAATATAAAATATGTCATCCAAGACATCACCTGATAATCACACTATTGAATTTGAAACCAATCAAGATAAATCTAGATCACTAGTAAATGAGACTAAAGATCTTAAGATATTCAATGACCCATCACCTCAACATACAAATTTTTTTGAAGTAAATCTTAAGTTCCATCATGTGTACACCACACATCCTCCTCATTTTTATTATATCCACCCATTACATTCCATTATTATAACTATCAATGCTAGTCCTCCTCCATGACTTGCTATCACATTCAATTAGCATGAAATTTTGGAAGATGTTTTGGAGATAAATTCACTATGTATTTGAGCTTATATTAATCAAAACCCATTTATATTGTTTATATTGACAAGCATTTCTATGAAAATATATGTACTATGACATTAATTTAATCTCTAGGGATACATTGAGTGACATTTACAACCTACTTATCATATTATTACCATAATTATCAAACATATTACATTACCCCTTAAAGTGGGGAGATCTATCCTATCTATAAATTTCTTGGCTCTCCATATCCTTGGGACATGTGACATGTTATTTAGAAGCCTTTGAATTTGTAAGATTTATGCTATCACTTCTACTATGCACAATTGTGTTAAATAAATATATTTTAATGAATTTATTAAAATTCAAGGAATCCCTTATGAATCTCCTTTTCCACATCTAAATAGAACTTTTGATTTTACTCCATGTGCAAAAATAGTAAAGCAACTTATAATTACCCAATTTACTCAAAAATTCCTTATAAAGTATACACACTCCTATCATATCACCTCATCAACATAATCCTTGAGAAAGATCACGTAAATCTATGTAAAAGGATTCTCCTCAAGTATCATGATCAAATCAACATATCCTACAACCGACATTAAAGTGATGTAATTTCTGTTTTATGCATACTCCATCAAGACATTTGATTCATCTAGTATCTCATTATAGACATTTAACTATATCAGACATTTATATTCTATGACACATGACTAAATTCCAGATTATCATGTGTAGTCGGACACATTACTTGATGCTCTTCATATGTATAAATTGGTCATTAAATAACAAAATTTCAAACATTCTCAATATACTTAAATATAAAAAATTAAAATATTTCAAAATGCATAAACATTCAAATATTCCAAAAATACAAAATTAGCACCCGAGAATAGCATTAGTTACTCATTTCTACTTTACATGAGTTATTTTCCACATAAATTGATAGATAACATATTCTATTTTCTATATGGGTAAGTGCACGAAATTGGGGGGCCAAAAAGCGGACAAGAATGTGAAAAAAGAAAAATGCATACGTGTTTTGTTAAAATGCGCTCACGTTTTAGTTTGTTTGGCTTGGGAATCACCAAAGCATAACGTGTACACGTTACATAATGCGTACGCGTTATGTTGACTATAAACAAAAAAAGAGGCCCGAGCCTCTATCATTTTTCCTCCCTCAAATGTGAGTTTCAGAGCTTGTTCGTGCCCTCGCGTTTTTCCATTCAGTTGGATCTCAAGCTCAAAGGATCGTTTCTAGATCATCGGGAAGATTTGAATCGATGATGGCACCACGGAGAAGAGGTAAGCACATTTCTTTTCTCAAAATTGCATTGAAATATGATAATTATAGATTAAAATTTGAATTGAGTACATATTTTTTATTGTTACAGTTAGAGGTCGAGGGAATCAACCACAACCAAACCCTATTATTCCTGACATCCCTCTCGACACTCCCATAATTTCTCAACATCCCTCGGGTAGTCAAGAAGATTTAGTAGCCCAAATAGTTGAAAACAAAATTGAAATTGAGGATTTAATCAAAACAATGAGGGATGCACAATCTACAAACCCCCACCATGCCTCTCTTGTAAACACATTGGAGGCATTACTTGTTCAAATTGATGTGGCAATGGGGCAAATTGATCGTTGGAAAACTTACAAAGAGGGTTGTAGGGTTTATTATTCCAACAAATTTTCATATGTGGATGTAAATAAAAATAAATTTCAAAAGAACTCATATGCACTTTATTCATGGACCCCCACACTAACCTTATTGTTTCGTTGACATATAAACGATTTCCCATCCATTGGTGCAATAATAATTTGATTAAAAATAATTTTTTGGACCGATGGTGGATGGTGTTTGATTTTCCACCTTGTAATAACAACAAGGTGCCACTACACTTTTCGAGGAAACTCTATTGCGAGTTTATCCTCAATGAGATCCCGAATTATTTTGATTTTGAGATTTCGGGGCCGAGGAAAAGGATCTACGGGATCGACCGGGTGCACAACGTGAACCTATTTAGCAGGTAGATTCCCTACACGAAGCCCCCTCACCCTGAGATTTTCCCTCAAGCAGTGAAGGAGATAGTAGAGATTGATACACTCCACGTGCTTCGGGGCTATCGTAACCCTTGTCGACATACGAGGGATATTTTTGAGCCAGATGCTCGTGGAGGTACATGAGTATTCCCTCGGGAGTACTAACATGAGGCCACATTTTTCTCATCATGTGGTAGCATATGTTTGGGGCCCGAGGAGGATGATACTTTCATGCGTACGATTTTGGTGCACTGGTGCTGGGGGGTGCACATGATAATGTCACTATGTCGATGTCCTTTTGAGTGAGACATTTGGATTACATTCATCAACATCACTTTCGTAGGTAAATTTGTTATGTTTTGTTATGTGTGCTACAAATATTTTGGAGTACTTGATTTACTTATATATGTTAAATTTTGAAATAATTATATTTTTACATGTACATGCATTGATATTACAGCCACGTGGGAGGTGCATCTTCATCCCGACCACAGTGGTGAGAACCATGCATACACATACATTCATAGAGGTAATTTAGAATGTTAATTATGTAAATTTTTCACATACGTGTGTGTGTGTGTGTGTGTGTGTGTGTGTGTGTGTGTGTGTGTGTGTGTGTGTGTGTGTGTGTGTGTGTGTGTGTGTGTGTGTGTGTGTGTGTGTGTAAGTATATATATTAGTTTTGAAGTCAAATATATGTATGTTCTTGTATGTCCATCTAACTCACATGATATACATGTTTGATAAAGATGTTGACTTCACTAGATACCCCACCATCTTTGCGACTAGTAGATAAAGGTGTTCTTTGTTGTGATTCTACACACGAAACTCACTGAGGTATTCAAACAACATGTAAATTTTGTTAAATTTCTCATGTAATTCATATTATGTTAAATTACATGTTAGTAATGTCTTTCATTATAGAATTATTAAATTATGTTAATAATTTCCTTCATTGTGTGTATGTAGGAGTTACTTGTGATAGGGCGTAGCCCTGTTCATTTGATTCACAGGCATGGTGGGGTAAAAACAATAGTTCTATTGATAAAATTAGTTAAAATATTGTCATTATGTAGATACATGTCCTTAGCTCTATTTTCAATAATTCTGATGTTATATTTTTTGATCTTATGTGTATGTAGGGAACTTCAACCCCCTCCATTTTGAATTCAAGGGCACGGACTCCTCCATCTTGTCATCTTCGTACCCCCATTCGTACTGCAGGAGCTCCCGATGACTCATCTGAGCGTGAGATGTAAATTCGGCGTGATCAAAAAATTGTGGTAAGTTTGTGTATTTATGTAAATACTTTCATTCTAGCATGGTCTTAAATACATGTTGAAAATATATATAAATTAATTTTTGACAAAAAAACATTGTTTGAATTTATAGGCTCATCTACTGGTGAGTATTCAGCAGAGAAGAGGACTCAAAGCATGGGCTCGAACAATCCAAAGACATCTCATGGATCTCCATCTTCACCTAAGGGAGGTCCTTCTTCAAGCAAGGCCAAGAGAGGGATATATTTTGACGAGTAGGAAATATATATGTCTTACATGACATTGTTTTTGTATGCCTATGTACATGGCATTGTATGTAAGCCTATATGGCATTTGAACTATTATTATACACATTAAAATACTATTTGGAACTTGATAATTTTATATGAGACCTTACATTTCTAAGATTATTTTCGCATGAATCTAATATGATGTGCACTTGAAAATATTTAAGACATTATGGATTATTTTTTCATTTATTGGTGATGTACATGTACTAGCATTTTCAATGTATAATATGCATCAAACTTTGGATATCAATATTTATATAATGTATGTATATAAAGAGTTACCTAATATGAGTAATTACTCATTCAATTTATCAATGTGTATATGTGTATTTACCTTACTTGCACTTCTTCTTGCTCATGGTCTCTTTGTATTGGTACCTATCTTATCATGCACTTACTACATTCTTTTATGCTTCATAGTCTTCTCCCCTATTAAAACACCTGATATTTTTCACAATTTGATTCCTTTCATCTTTTGATATTTTGAGAATGTCTCTCCATATACATTACTCTAATGCTTGAGAATGTCTCTAGGTGCAATGACATTCTGATTCAGACACTCAATGATTCTTGATTGTCTAATCCTATCCAATTTGTGTTACTACCTTTAAATCTGTAGGCATTTCAAGTTATTTGGAAATCACATCACACCCTTCACTAGGCTTGATGACTACCCATATAATTTTTAAGGAACTTTTGAAAGCATCCATGGGTTTATCATAACATAAATTATCAATGAATGGAAGGTCACTAAGCCATAGGCCAGCTGACTCCCATCCAGAACTAAACAAGAAAGATTTACTAGGTGATTGATAAATACCATGTGTTCTTAGACATACCCCTATCAAATTCATTCTTAAGCCAATCTAGTCATTCGAGAGATCTTAAACAACTACGCCCGGATGGGGTAGCCCTACTCGACTCAAACCGCACTATTTCGTGCGTTTACAAACAATAGGATGGCGAGAGAACCATATGGAGAATAAGAAAACTATGAGAGGATTTCCTAGAGGCCCTCAAAATAGAGTTCTCAGATTTTATGAGATGTTTCTAGGTGTCACGAAGTCTGAGAAATCACCCGTTGAAGATATGGCGTGTTTGGGCCTCAGGGCTCTTAAGCGACTACGCCCAGATGGGGTAGCCCGAAAGCACGGGAGCATAGGGAACAAAAATGAAGCCTCCAATAGCATTCACCAGGATACCCCGACGTGTTGGCGTAGTTGGTTTGGTCCCATGAGCTTCCGTTTGTAAACTACAGCCTCTAGCAGCCCTACACTGACTTAGACTACACTATTTCTCGCGTTTACAAACAATAGGACAACAAGAGAACCGAATAAAGATGGAGAAAACCACAAGAGGATTTCATAGAGGGCCCCGATGTGGAGCTCTTGGATCTAACGAGACATCTCTAGGTGCCATGGAGTTTAAGAAATCACATATCAAAGATATGGCGTGTTTGGGCCTCAGGGCTCTTACGCGACTACGCCCGGATGAGGTAGCCCAAGAACACGGGGATCATAGGGAACCAAAACGAAGCCTCTAATAGCATTAATAAGGCCACCTTGATGTGTTGGTGTAGTTGGTTTGGTCCCACGAGCTTCTGTTTGCAAACTATAGCCTCTGGCAGCCCTATCTTCGACTTAGACTGCACTATTTCTTGTGTTTACAAACAATAGGACAGTGAGAGAACCATATGGATAAAAATAAAAAAATGAGAGGATTTCCTAGAGGGCCTTAACATGGAGCTCTCAGATATGACGAGATGTCTCTAGGTCCCACTGAGTCAGAAATCACATGTCGAAGATATGACATGTTTGGGCCTCAGGGCTCTTAAGCGAATACGCCCGGACGAGGTAGCCCAAGAGCATGGGGAGTGTAGGGAACCAAAAAAAATCCTCCAATAGCATTCAACAGGCACCCCGACGTGTTGGTGTAGTTGGTTCGGTCCCACGAGCTTCTGTTTGCAAACTACAACCTCTAGTAGCCCTACACCGAGTTAGTTAGACTCGCACTATTTCTTGCGTTTACAAAACGGTAGGACAACGAGAGAACCAGATGGATACGGAGAAAACCACGAGAGAATTTCCTATAGGGCCTCAACATGGAGCTCTCAAATATGATGAGATGTCTCTAAGTGCCATGGAGTCAAGAAATCACCCGTCAAAGATATGGCGTGTTTGGGCCTCAGGGCTCTTAAGCGACTACACCCGAACGGGGTAGCCCGAAAGCACGAGGAGCATAGGGAACCAAAATGAAGCCTCCACTAACATTCATTAGGCCACCATGATGTGTTGGCATAGTTGGTTCAGTTCCATGAACTTCGGTTTGCAAAATACAACATCTAACAACCCTACACTGACTTAGGCTACACTATTTCTCATTTTTACAAACAATAGAACATCGAGAGAACTGGATGGAGACAGAGAAAACCATGAGATAATTTCATAGAGGGCCCTAAGATGGAGCTCTTAGTTATAATGAGATGTCTCTAGGTTCCACGGATTCTTAGAAATCACATGTCAAAGATATGGCATGTTTGGGCCTCAGGGCTCTTAAGTGACTACCTGACGAGGTAGCCCGAAAGCACGGGAAGCTTAGGGAATAAAAACGAAGCCTCCAATAGTGTTCATTAGGCCACCCCGACATGTTGGCATAGTTGGTTCGGTCCCACGAGCTTCCGTTTGCAAACTATAGCCTCGACAAGCCCTACATTGACTCAAACTACACTATTTCTCACGTTTACAAACAATAGGACAATGAGAGAACCAGATGGAGATGGAGAAAAATATGAGAGAATTTACTAGAGGGCCCCGACATGGAGGTCTTGGATCTAACGAGACATATCTAGGTGACACGTAGTCGAGAAATCACATGTCAAAGATATGACATGTTTGGGCCTCAGGGCTCTTAAGTGACTACGCTCGGAAAGGGTAGCCCGAAAGAATGGGGAGCATAGGGAACCAAAACGAAGCCTCCAATAGTGTTCACCAGGCCACCCCGACGTGTTGGCGTAGTTGGTTTTGTCCCACGAGCTTCCGTTTGCAAACTACAGCCTTTGGCAGCCCTACACTGACTCAGACTGCATTATTTCTCACGTTTACAAACAATAGGACAACAAGAGAACTAGATGGAGACAAAGAAAACCACGAGAGGATTTCCTAGAGGGAAATGACATGGAGCTCTTGGATCTGATGATACATCTCTAGGTGCCATGGATTCTGAGAAATCACATGTCGAAGATATGACATGTTTGGGACTTAGGGCTCTTAAGCGACTACGCTGGACAGGGTAGCCCGAAAGAATGGGGAGCATAGGAGCGAAAATGAAGCCTCCACTAGCATTCAAAAGGCCACCATGACATGTCAAACTAGTTGGTTTGGTCCCATGAACTTGTTTGTAAAATACGACATCTAGCAGCCCTGGCGACTCAGATCGCACTATTTCTCGCATTTACAAACAATAGGACATCAAGAGAACCAGATGGAAACGGAGAAAAGCTGCGAGAGAATTTTAGATGGGGCCACGACATGGAGATCTTAGTTACGATGAGACAATTCTAGGTGCCATGGAGTCGAGAAGTCACATGTCAAATATATGGCGTGTTTAGGTCTCGGGGCTCTTAATTCACTACGCCCGAATGAGGTAGCTTGAAAGCACGGGGAGCGTAGGGAACAAAAAATCCCATGAGATTCTATTTGCAAACTACAGCCTTTGGCAGCCCTACATTGACTCGAGACTACACTATTTATTGCATTTACAAACAATAGGACAGCTAGAGAACCGGATGGTGATGGAGAAAACCATGAGAGACCTTTACAGAGGGCTCGATGTGGAGCTCTCAGATCTCGACAAGACATCTCTAGGTGCCACGAGTCCAAGAAATCACATGCCGAAGATCACATGCTTAAGAGCCCGAGGCCCAAACATGCCATATCTTTGATGAGTGATTTCTCAGACTCCATGGCACCTAGAGATGTCTCGTCAAATCCAGAGCTTCACTTCGTGGCCCTCTACAAAAGCCTCTCGTGTTTTTCTCTGTATCCATCCAATTCTCTTGTTGTCCTATTGTTTGTAAATGCGAGAAATAGTGTAGTCTGAGTCAATGTACGGCTGCTAGAGGCTGTAGTTTACAAACAGAATCCCATGGGACCGAACCAACTATGCCAACATGTCGAGGTTATAGTGCCCACTTCCCTTTGACACCTTTTGATCGATCTTGATCATCGTTGATTACATTATGGACATTATTATGCTTTTGATTTAGTATGATGTTAGATATTTGATCATGGATTACTGTTGATCTTGATTTAGTTATGATGCATAATTATTATTATAGACATTCATATGTGGATGATGATATACTATTTGACATGGATATATTATGAATGTTGTTCGGGCATGTGATTTTAGATATTGTGAGTAGACCTAGAAAATGGACATTATATGATGATGATATAGTTGTTGATTAAATTACAAATGATATAGTTGTTACTTTGATGTTGTTGTGATTCATTTATATAGATGATTTTGGAATTATATTTATATTCATTTTGGATGTTTTGATATGGCCACAAGGCCAAAGGAGGTATTTGTGTTTTGTAGGTTAAAATATCACAACAAACATCGGGGGATTGGAGACCAACCACATTGGAATTCTAGATGAATTCAAC
Organism: Taxus wallichiana var. yunnanensis; assembly: GCA_018340775.1. Lineage (NCBI taxonomy): Eukaryota > Viridiplantae > Streptophyta > Pinopsida > Cupressales > Taxaceae > Taxus > Taxus wallichiana. The sequence goes on from CM031237.1 coordinate 104,382,454, forward strand.
AAGGTCACCATGGCAACATGTTTTGTGTGTGTGTGTGTGTTGTATTTTTGTTAGGGATTCCCATGGGGGATCACCTTTATATGTGACCATGGGTTTTGTGTATTTTATTATGTGGTTCCTTTTTATTATTGTTTGTATGTATTTTATTAGTGATGTGTCCCTTTATTTTATTTAATTAAATTGTGGTAGATTAATGTGAGAAAACATATGGTTAAAAGTTAATTAATCAAATTGGGATATGAGAAAGTAATTATAGAAGTGGTTGGACTTTGTATTAAATATGTAAGGGATGTGTAAGTATGTGTAAGAGTTGTGTAAGTCAGATTTTGGAGTATGAAACACTCCACCTCCTTGGAAATTTGAATTTGTCCTTGGAGGCTGTTTTTGGAGGCTTGTGGGACAAGTAAAACTTGTCCCATACCTCTTAATTTAATTTACCAACCATGCATTTTTATTAATCATGTTGCATGTTTTAATTGCACTCTTCTTACATTTTATTTAATTCAGTCCTTTGGGGTGTGGGCTTTTTGGAGTGTGCAAGTAATTTGTCATATTTTCACCCACCTCTTTATTGTGCTTGGGAGAATGAAATTTTAATTTTGTGTTGGAGTTGAGGATGTGTGAAGTGACATCCTACATGGATCCACCTCATCCTCTTCCTTTCCCTCTTCTATAAAATTTAAACTCTTTGCCTTGTTTTGGGTTGTTGAACTTTTGCTTACTTCCTTTTTGGGGCACATTTTTGTTGTTGGGAGCTCTTGTTGATTTGGAGGAGATTGGAGAGCATTTCATACTTAGAGATTTCTGATTTTGGGACTGTATATTTGACATTGAAAGCTTGTTGTTTTGGAACAAATCTACCATGGAGAGGTAGGAGCTTAGCTCTTCTTTTATGCGTTGTTATTTCTTTTTGGGTATATATGAATGGTGAATGTCTTGGTGTGTTTATTAGCTGTTTGGGTAGACTACCATAGGAATGGTGTAGGAGAAGGCTATGGGGAATCCATGTGGGGGCATAAGGGAATGCCAGTGGCATCAAAATTCTTGTGGAGGGAGTTTGGGTTTGGGATCCACCATGGAAAAGAAATAGGTTGCATTTCTTACTTGTGGGGGCATAAGGAAATGTGTGGTGAATTTTATTGGTGGTTTGTTACAGGTGGATACCCAATTCCCATTGGGAGGCATAAGTAGCTTCCCCCATAGCTCTTGCTCCTTTGGCTTGCATGATGAAGCTTGAGTTTTGTATTAATGTTTCAATGCAGTTGTAAACTGCTATTTTGTTGGACTGTGTTTTAAATTGAAATGTGCATGTTGAAAGAATGTTGTGTGTTGTGGAAGCTTGTTGTTTCCATGGGTTGATATACATTTCTTATTGCATTGTGGTTGGGGCTCGGGGGCCAATGATGAAGGATGGCTTCTCCTTTCATTGGATGTCTTGGTTGGGTGGAGAGCGTTGCCTTTCCCCACTTTTGTTGTGATCAAATTGGAAGAAAAGGAAACTTGCATGTTGTTGTTCTGGAGCAGAGGAAAATACAATTTTGACAGTCCCTTGTGAAATATATTTTATTGTAACCTTTCCCACTTTGAAGTGGATGAAATTGTAATATTTTTGTGAAGGAAAGATGTTTGTATTTGGATATGAAAGTTGTAATTCGAATTGTGAAAGAGATATACTTTGTTTTTGGGTTTTGAAAGAAAGACATGAAATTTGTAAAGTGAAATGAAAAGAGACAAACTCTGTTTTGCTTTGAAAGAATGTGAAAGAGAATGCAATATTCTGCTATGTAATTAATAAATGATTTTGGAAGGAATAAAGAAAGAAGTTGTAAAAATTGTCTTTGGAAATCAATGAATGAATGAAATGTTCTTTCCAAATTGTATTGTAAATTTAATTCTGATCATGTCAATGTTTTGGGAATCTCTGTTTGAAAGGAAAAAAAACGTATGTGAGGAAAATACAGTGTTTTGCCTCTTTTGGAAATGTGTAAAATTGAAATCAGAATTGCATTTTGGGTTTAGAATAGTTTGATTTAAATCATTTAAATGTTTTAGACTAGATAGGAAATGAAATTTCCAATATGGAAGATGAAATTGTTAAATAGATCCCTCAAGATTTGATCTCGTTGTAAATTTAAAACTGGCAAATAATTTAATTAAAATGCACAGTTCGAGCCTGCACATAATAATCAACTTTGAAACATTAAAATTTAGCATGCTATGATATCAATGCACTCATTTTGACAAAAAAACACTTAAGAAAATAATTAAAAACATTGCAAATCGGGCCCAAACCTTTCACAATTATTTTGCAGTCTTTTGTTTTTGTCAAATGTTGGAAAAATTGATTTGAAATCAATCAAGTAAAATTACCTTCCAAAAACATCCTAAATCCTTCCTAGAACAATCCTCCATGTTTGTTTGGCATGTTGAGTGAAGGAGAAGATCAAATTGAACCAAATTTATAAGTTAAATTATACCAATTTACCTTTTAAAAGCTTGCGCATGCCATTTTCATAAAATTGACCCCTTAAAGTTTATCAAAATGTAAACTTTATGTTTCTATGCAAAGAGAGCATCGAGAGATTTATAGAAAGTCCTCGATTTCCCAAAACTGAGCTTTCTATCAAAATTTATGGCCCTATGAAGTTTTCCTTCCTTGGCGGGAAAATTTTTCCTGGCGGACCCGTGGCCTGAAATTTTCCCTAAAACCCTTGAAAATTTTAGAATTTTTTTGGAATTTTTAAAAATTTCCCCTACCTCCCCTCGGGCCCTGACCAACTAGAGGCTACTAGGTGGCGAGAATGGGGTGATAGCGGAGGGGGGAAACCCACGCAACTTTATCCTTTTTAAAAATTTTGTTGTTTGGTAAATTTTTGAAAAACCCCGTGGCCCTGCACTCCCGCCTGCTTTGGGAAAATCTCTTACGTGGATGCGCGAGAACCTCACATCAAAATATCCCTTTTCCCCTCACCTTTGGAAAAATTCTCCAACCTTCTTCTTGCCCTTCCCTTCACTCATTTTCTCCCTTGCGTTAGTTTGTTGGGCGCCACGTGTCCACAAGTGCAAGAAAGTGCGGGTGCAAAACTAGTTTTTCGCCCCATGTGGGGAAAATTTCAAAAATTATCCCCATAACCCACCAACCCAAAAAAATGGATTTTCTCCCCACTCGACATGTGTCCCTTTTGGGCAATTTTTGCATCCCTGGGCCGCGGGCCACTCTTGGGGGAATATTTTCACCCCAAGGCCCAGGCCCATAATTGGAGTTTTACAAGGAGTTAGGAGGACTTCTTTATATCGTTGGAAAGGTGAGAAAATTTCCTATCCAATGAAAATGATTTAGGGAATTTTGAATGTGTTAAGTGTGAGAAAAATCAAGTTGAAACTATAAGCTGTTAGAGAGTGGGTATGGTGATAGTTTACCCTTTGAACCTAACTGAAACTTCTAACCCTAAAATTTGGACCTTGTGACCTCTGATAATTGCTAATAAAAGAATAGTATGTTCTAGTGTAATTTAGAATTGTTCCGGAACCTATTAGTGACAATTGTTGTCTTGCAACCTGGTTGTAGACACTTCTAATAAAACAAATTATTCCATAATTTTCCTAACTAACCCTAGGTTGTTTCTGGGGTCTCAAGTGGGTTGTTTTAGCGGAAATCATAGGGGTAACCTAGTGAATGCTAGTGGAGGCTTCGTTTTGGTTCCCTATGCTCCCCGTGCTTTCGGGCTACCTCGTCGGCGTAGTTGCTTAAGAGCCTTGAGGCCCAAACACACCATATCTTCGACGGGTGATTTCTCGGACTCTGTGGCACCTAGAGATGTCTTGTTAGATCCAAGACCTCCATGTTAGGGCCCTCTACGAAATCCTCTTGCGGTTTTCTCCATCTCCATCCGGTTCTCTCGCTGTGCTATTGTTTGTAAATGCAAGAAATAGTGCAGTTTGAGTTAGTATAGGGCTACCAGAGGTTGTAGTTTGCAAACAGAAGCTCATGGGACTGAAAAAACTACGCAAACATGTCAGGGTGGCCTGGTGAACACTAGTGGAGGCTTATTTTTGGTTCCCTATGCTCCCCGTGCTTTCAGGCTACCCCGTCTAGGCGTAGTCGCTTAAGAGCCCTGAGGCCCAAACACACCATATCTTTGATGGGTGATTTCTCAGATTTTGTGGCACCTAGAGATGTCTCATCATATTTGATACCTCCATGTTGGGGCCCTCTACAAAATTATCTCATGTTTTCTCCATCTCCATCTGGTTCTCTCGTTGTGCTATTGTTTGTAAACGTGAGAAATAGTGCAGTCTGAGTTAGTGTAGGGCTGCCAGAGGCTGTAGTTTGCAAATGGAAGCTCATGGGACCAAACCAACTATGCCAACACATCGGGGTGGCCTGGTGAATGCTAGTGGAGGCTTCATTTTGGTTCCCTACACTCCTCGTGCTTTCGGGCTACCACAATAGGGCGTAGTCACTTAAGCGCCTTGAGGCCCAAAAAGGCCATATCTTCGACATGTGATTTCATGGAATTTGTGGCACTTAGAGATGTCTTGTTAGAACCGGGACCTCTATGTCAAGGTCCTCTACAAAATCCTCTCGTGGTTTTCTCTGTTTCCATCTGGTTCTCTTGATGTCATATTGTTTGTAAATGCGAGAAATAGTGCGGTCTCGGGAAGTGTAGGGGCATTTGTTAGATGCTCTATTTTGCAAACGGAAGTTCATGGGACCAAAAAAATATGAAAAAATTTCAAGGTGGCCTGGTGAACACTAGTGGAGGCTTCATTTTTGTTCCCTACACTCCTCGTGCTTTCAGGCTACCCTGTCAATAGGGTGTAGTTGCTTAAGCGCCTTGAGGCCCAAAAAGGCCATATCTTTGACATGTGATTTCGTGGACTCCATGGCACCTAGAGATGTCTTGTCAGAACCAAGACCTCTACATCAAGGCCCTTTATGAAATCCTCTCGTAGTTTTCTCCATCTCCATCCGGTTCTCTTGCTGTCCTATTGTTTGTAAACGCGAGAAATAACGTGATGCCGAGTCGGTGTAGGGCTGCTAGATGCTCTATTTTGCAAACAGAAGTTCGTGGGACTAAACCAACTATGCCAACATGTCGGGGTGGCCTGGTGAACACTAGTGGAGGCTTCATTTTGGTTCCCTACACTCCCCGTACTTTCGGGCTACCCCATCGGGCGTAGTCGCTTAAGAGCCTTGAAGCTAAAACACGCCATATCTTCGACAAGTGATTTCTCAGACTTCGTGGCACCTAGATATGTCTCGTTAGATCTGATACCTCCATCTTGGGGCCCTCTACAAAATCCTCTCATGGTTTTCTCCATCTCCATCCGGTTCTCTCACTTTGTCCTATTGTTTGCAAACATGAGAAATAGTGCAGTCTGAGTCAGTGTAGGGCTGTTAGAGGCTGTAATTTGCAAATGGAAGCTCGTGGGACCAAACCAACTACAAAAAAATGTCGAGGGGCCTGGTGAATGCTATTGGAGGCTTCATTTTTGTTCCCTATGCTCCCGTGCTTTCGGGCTACCTCGTCCGGGCGTAGTCGCTTAAGAGCCCTGAGGCCCAAACACGCCATATCTTCGACATGTGATTTCTTGAACTCTGTGGCACCTAGAGATGTATTGTTAGAATAGAAAGCTCCATGTTGGGGCCCTATACAAAATTATCTCATGGTTTTTTCCATCTCCATCTGGTTCTCTCACTATGATATTGTTTGTAAATGCGAGAAATAGTGTAGTTTGAGTCAATGTAGGGTTGCCAAAGGCTGTAGTTTGCAAACGGAAGCTTGTGGGACTAAACCAACTATGCTAGCATGTCAAGGTGGCATGGTGAATGCTATTTGAGGATTTTTTTGGTTCCCTACGCTCCCCGTGCTTTCGGGCTATTTCGTTCGTGAGTAGTCGCTTAAGAGCCCTAAGGCCCAAACATGCCATATCTTTGACATGTGATTTCTCGGACTCCATGGCACCTAGAGATGTCTCGTCAGAACTGAGAGCTCCATGTCAGGGCCCTCTATGAAAGCCTCTCATAATTTTCTCCGTCTCCATCTGGTTCTCTCGCTGTCCTATTGTTTGTAAACGCGAGAAATAGTGCAGTCTGAGTCAGTGTAGGGTTGTTAGATCTTTGTATTTTGCAAACAAAAGTTTGTGGGACAAAACCAACTACACCACCATGTCGAGGTGGCCTTTTGAACACTATTGAAGGATTCGTGTTGGTTCCTTACACTCCCTATGCTTTCGGGCTACCCCGTCTGGGCGTAGTCGCTTAAGAGCCCTGAGGCCCAAACACGCCATATCTTCGACGGGTGATTTCGTAGACTCCACGGAACCTAGAGATGTCTCATCAAATTTGAGACCTCCATGTTGGAGCCCTCATGAAATCCTGTCGTGGTTTTCTCGGTCTCCATCTGATTCTCTTCGTGTCCTATTGTTTGCAAATGTGAGAAATAGTGCGGTTTAGGTCGGTGTAGAGGGTGCTTAGAGGCTGTAGTTTACAAATGGAAGTTTGTGGGACCAAACCAAATACACCAACACATTGGGGTGACCTGGTGAACACTAGTGGAGGATTTTTTTTAATTCCCTATGCTCCCTGTGCTTTCAGGCTACCTCGTCTGTGCGTAGTCGCTTAAGAGCCTTGAAGCCCAAACATGCCATATCTTCGACATGTGATTTATTGGACTCTGTGGCACCTAGAGATGTCTCGTAAGAACCAATATCTCCATGTTAGTGACCTATACAAAATCCTCTCGTGGTTTTCTCCGTCTCCATCCGGTTCTCTCGCTGTCCTATTGTTTGTAAACGCGAGAAATAATGCGGATTTGAGTTAGTGTACGGTTGCTAGATGCTATATTTTGCAAATGGAAGTTCGTGGGACCGAACCAGCTACGCCACCACATTGTAGTGGCCTGGTGAAAACTAGTGGAGGCTTCATGTTGGTTACTTATGCTCCCTGTGCATTAGGCTACCTGTTCGAGTCAGTCGCTTAAGATCCACGAGGCCCAAACACGTCATATCTTCGACGGTGATTTCTCGGCCTCTGTGGTACCTAGAGACGTCTAGTCAGATTTGAGACCTCCATGTGGAGGCCCTCTATGAAATAATCTCATGGATTTCTCAGTCTCCATCCGGTTCTATCACTTTTCTATTGTTTGCAAATGCGAGAAATAGTGCGAGTGCTGAATCAATCGGTGTAGGGATGCCGGAGGAATTTGTAGTTTGCAAACGGAAGTTCATGGGACTAAACCAACTACGCCAACACATCAGCGTGGATTTGGTGAATGCTATTAGAGGATTCATTTTGGTTACCTACACTCCCCATGCTTTCGGGTCTACCTTGTCAGGGCATAGTCACTTAAGAGCCACAGAAGCCCAAACACGCCATATCTTCGACGGGTGATTACTCGGACTTTGTGATACCTAGAGATGTGTCATCAAAACGGGGACCTCCATGTCATGTCCCTCTACAAAATTATGTCACGGTTTTCTCTGTCTCCAACCGGTTCTCTCGCTATCCTATTGTTTGCAAACATGAGAAATAGTGTAGTCTTAGTCAGTGTAGGGCTGCCAGAGGTTGTAGTTTGCAAACGGAAGCTCGTGGGACCAAACCAACTATGCCAACACATCAGGGTGTCCTGGTGAACACTAGTGGAGGCTTCTTTTGTTTCCCTACGCTCCCCGTGCTTTCGAGATACCTCATTTGGGCGTAGTTGCTTAAGAGCCTTGAGGCCCAAACACGCCATATCTTCGACATGTGATTTCTCAGACTCTGTGGCACCTAGAGACGTATCGTTAGAACCGAGAGCTCCATGTCGAGGCCCTTTACAAAATCCTCTCACAATTTTATCCATCTCCCTCCGGTTTCTCGCAGTCCTATTATTTGTAAACGTGAGAAATAGTGCGGTTTAGTCGTGTGTAGAAATTTGCTAGATCTTTGTATTTTACAAACGGAAGTTCGTGGGACCGAACCAACTATGCCAACACATCGGGGTGGCCTGGTGAATGCTAGTGGAGGATTCATTTTGGTTCCCTATGCTCCCCATGCTTTTGGGCTACCCCATCCGGCGTAGTCGGTTAAGAGCCTAGAGGCCCAAACACACCATATCTTCGACGGGTGATTTCTCAGACTCCATGGCACCTAGAGATGTCTCGTCGGATCGAGAACTCCATGTCAGGGCCTTATACAAAATCCTCTCATGGTTTTCTCTGTTGTCATAAGGTTCTCTCACTGTCCTATTGCTTTGTAAAACACGAGAAATAGTGCGGTTTGAGTTAGTGTAGGGCTGCGGAGAAATTTGTAGTTTGCAAATGAAAGCTCATAAGACCAAAAAAACTATGCCAACATGTCAAGGTGGCCTGGTGAATGCTATTGGAGGTTTCTTTTTTTTCCCTACGCTCCTCGTGCTTTGGGCTACCTCATCAAGACGGCTACAAAGCCTCTCATGGTTTTCTCCGTCTCCATTCAGACTGAGTCAGTGTAAGGTTGTCCATTGCCAATCACTTGAGTAATATAGGTGGTTCATACAATATAGGTGGTGAAATGATAATTTTAATAAGATATTTTTACAATATATGTGGTGAAATGAGAATTTCTATTTTTTGTTCCTTTCTAATATTTAATTTTTCTTAGCTTCACTTGGCTTTAAGAATAATAAATTCTCTACTGACAGTGCCAACCACGTGAAGGTGGAATCTTTTTTAGCACCACTAACCTACATAAACATGTTATTAAGCAATTAAATAGAATTTTAAATCATACATAATTTAAACAAATCATTTAAGTAAATATTCAAATTAAATTCATGAACATACCTTTGCAAATTCAATCCAATGAACCGCGCGAGGATCAACTTTCTTATTCTTGGCAAGCAGCAAGAATTGCTTCATGATCGATTCACGAACCTTCCATAGATTTTTATTTGATGGCCAACCTCAATATTTGATCACTTTAATATTTGTTGCAAGGACCAAATGTGAATAGTGAAGTATTTTCCGATGTACTTCATAGTCTTCAAACAACCAAATGTTTGATTTTTTGATAGGATATCGTTGAAGCCAAGGTCCAGTGACTACCACTGATCCAGTGGGATACTCAAGGTCTTCACCATCAATGACTGTGGAAGTCAATTTTTCTTCACCTCTACACAACGAGATAAGAAGTAGTAGGTTCCCTCTTCGTTAAATTCTATCGCAATAACCGCAAAAATGTGCCCCTGTGTATCACAAAGTAAAATTGTTCAATCAATTTAAAAATACATTAAGAGTTGACCATTTAACTATTTATAAATCTAGAACATGGCATGTACATATATGTATGTACCTTGTTGCACTAAATCGAGAGACTTAGTCAAAGTCGGGTGATGTTGTCATTTGATCGAAGACCTTGCAAGTTGTAATGCTTGTAGAACTTGATGTGTGTCGAGTGAAATTAGAGGTCTACAAGTCCACTCATCCATCCCTTTGTTGTGACTCTAATTCATTCCATGCAAAATCAATGCATGATATTCAAAAACATGTCATACACCTAGTATAAATAGTCTAAGCATTTGCATCTCAACTACTACGGAATGAGTGCATATCGCTTGATCCTGCAAGCTGTCATACAATCTTCAAAGTTTGTCATATGTTTTTGCTCTATCAAACAAAAATATCTATGAACCGTTGATATATCTTGAGATTCATGGCCCATATTCTTGACACACCAATCAAAATTGTTTTTGCATCGTAAATTTAGCACCATCCTTGAACTTTAACTCTTGTCTTGCAAGTGATCTTTTCACACATGCTCCTACACCATCATGCTCTCCTTTTCCATGCCTTGCCTCAAGTAAAACTCCAGATATGTTGTACATTTGCTTCTTTGTACAACTAAAACATCCGTGGATTCTTGAATTGTGATATGCGGTTGTCTTACCAAATGTAATGTTGATCGAAACTAATGTTTCTCTCATTCAAGTTCGCATAAAACACACTGAAACACCCTTATACATATTCTATAGAATGTGTCTAACCATCATTGATGTAGAAATGATACTCTCTCAATATTTTTTGATCTTACTCAAGTGCTTTTGGGAGAGTTCATGAATGTTATATGCACAAAAATAGAAACTTGACCTTTGAGTTATAATATTGAGACCGAACCTCTATTTGTGGGCTGCAATGTGTAATTCTCTGAAGTCAAGTACTAAAACAATAGTACCAAGTGGGAATGTTTCCTTTCTTAACTTGAATTTTTCATCCAACCATCAAGCTCTATGTCGATTGCCTTGCATACTCATAAAAATTTCCTCTCTAAATTTGACCATATATTTTGATACAGGTAATTGTTTTGTAACAAGCTCACACCTCTTAGATTCTTTTCCATATTTTAATTGATATGCCACCGATTTATATTTGGTGAAATCAACCAATTCTTTTCCTATTGAAGATGTACTCTACTTGTGGATACAACTTTTCAGATTTGGCAAGCCACCGCATACATTACACGTTCCATCCAAACATGCTTTGTTATAAAAAAATTGTCTTGTTGATTTTTCACAAAATATTTTTAGAATAAATTCCCTTGAAGAGTTTTGTGGGAAATTTATTCCACACTCCTGCAACATGATGTTAGTATGTAAAACACTACTAATTTGACAAAAATATCACAATGCATTGAAAATTCAACATGATGCAACAACAAGTGGTACATGAGTGATTGATTTTCACATAAATGGGTTTGTTCATTTTATAGAATATTTGGCTAATGTTAATTTGTTGATTTTCATTTTTAAACTTAGATAACATTTCTATTTGAGTCATATCTAAGAAATGTTTTGCACGATTCACGTTTACATGAACCTATTCTTCTTTTCTTTGTATCTCTTATATTCGGTGACACCCTACATTCTCATTCCAAAATTTTACAATTAATTATTTTAGAATATCATATGTATTCTTGTCTTTTCTTTGAATTATGCTAGACAAAGCCCAATAGTCGAGTGTTATTGACTAACTCGGGACGTTTACGTCTCTCTATTTATTTCATTAGTGTTTTTCTTTTTAGCTTCAAAGCACTGCTTGTTTTTCTAATCAAGAATTTATTAAGTGTTTTATCACTTACTATACAATTATTTAGTGCACGTCGTGTAGCATTACTATCTTTGGTGTGTCTTTTGCCACCTACAACTTGGTATGTTTTATGTATGTTTTCAACAATTGACACATTTTGATCAACAACATTAGATGTTCTTAACCCAGGGTCTTCATTATAGGTCTCATCTTAATTAACTTCATTAATGAAACAAATAATTGACATCTTTATGTATCATTTAAATTCTCAAAGTAATTATCCCAAATTCCACTAGCTTTTCTTCTCACATTTCTTTCAAACATTTTGTTAGGCATTGGTTTTATAATGTTTTCATCAATTTCAATTAAGTGAATTGGTTTTCTTCATGAAATGGAAGGAGGTGTTCTTAGAGGTGAAGATTCATTTATAAGGTTACTTTTTTGATTCAGTGTTTTCATACAAATTTTGGGGTTAACATTTGGATTATGAAATAAGGGTTCAACAATTGGATTCATATCAATTTCTTCATTAATACCAACATTATCATTCAATTCAATATCATTATTCATTGCAAAATCATTATTCTCTACATTTTCATTATGTATTTCATCCCAATTTTCTAATACATTAGCTACATTTGATATAGTAGATGTACCTTGCCCCGCTTTCAAGTTTTTACATTCTCTTCAATTTTTTTATTCTCTTCTCTTCCAATTGCTCGGTGTCTTATTCTTGACTTTTCTCTTGTCCTTTTCTTGACGTTTATCACCCATGATTAGAAAAATCAACTAGTGGGGTAGGTGACAAAATGAAAGACTAAAAAAATGTGCAAGAATGTAGAGAATATTGCAGATAAAATAGAATTTTTTCAGAATTCCTGTGAAAGAGATGAAAGGGACGTTGGGGGGCCACAAGATATAAAACAAAGAAAAACACGTATGCGTTTTTTGTTTTCTCTTTTCCCAAGCCATACCTCAAAGATTGAGATCTGGTTTGGATCCCCAAGCTTGAGGCATGGACCTACACAAACACAACAAACAATGAGTTTTTACAAGAAAATGTAAAAATGACACTTCCTCTATGAGAAATCAAAATAAAACAATTGATCCATTTTAAAAAATTATACCACGATGTAGAGCAGAGTCTCTTCTTTCTTAAAATATAATTTTTTAAATTTTCTAACTAATATAAGGTATCCATATTATTTATTTTCTAACTATGCCTTTTTATAGCTATTTTTTGAAGTGTAAATATGTCTATCTTTCATGGTGTATCTTTTTTTGGGTGATTGAAATTAAAAAAAATTATACTAGCCCAAACTAGGAATAATTCTATACATATTTAAAAAAATTCTAATTTTTGATATTTTTTGAGGTAGTTAGGGGGGGCACGGTCGGAGCTCCGTTATTTTCAAAACATAAAATTTTTGTACTATAAAAATCATAAATAAAAAAATATTTGCTAAAAAAGCCTAAAAAAATGGAGCCCAAACTAGATGCTCCTAGCTATATTTCTACCAAAGGGTTTTCAAAAATACTAAATGGTGCTCAAAAAATGCGGGGGGAGAGGAATGGGGGGGCACAAAAGTCACTCTATTATGTTTTTAACAAAAACAAGAGCATCTATTGGTATTTTAGTTGTTTGACCCACTTAAAATTATCCATTTTCAATAAAATTTAGTAGATTAGAAACTAGACTCAAAATTCTATGATTCATATTTCTATAATATCTTCCAATTTTGAGTGTAACTATTTCGAAAAACTCGTACAAGTTGATTTTTTTTTTCTTCAGAAAAATGCGTCAAGACCCCCTTTTGACCCCCAACTTGGTGCACTTACCCATACACACATGTCTCAAAAGGTATATGAGCATGATATAAGATACACATGAATCTACATGATTAAAGATGTTGGAATTTTTTTTTTTTCCGGTGGATTTTTTAATCTAGAAGAATATTCTACACTATTAGGTTATTTTATTCTATTTATTCGACAACTCTTTCCATTTCTATTTCACATATCCTAGTTATGTTCATAGTATACATTGTGATGTATGTTATTATCAAGAAATAATTAATTTGCATGGAAATATAATATAATTAGGGTTTCATGTGTACTATTCAATTACACAATATTTTAAGGATGCTCACTAGTGACAAGTATAAAGAGATAGGTCAATACAAAAATAAAATTGAACTCATAAAGAAAAATATTGTGCAATGACACTAATTTAAAATTTCATGCATGATACATAAATTAATGAAAGAATGTGCAAGGTTTGGAAATTAATTCCTTTGATAAATGTGAAAATTTTCGATGGATGGGATCACGTATACCTATCAATTAGAAACTATATTTAGTTTCCTTAGCGCTATTGCATATCCCTTAAAAATTCTCTTCTTCTCAAACCCTAATTTGACCTCAACACCTTGTACTACCCATAAAAATAGGAAATGTTAATGGGGAATGTGTTATACCTCCATTATTAGCATGACCCTCATATTTTTAAAAATATTATTTAACACTAGATGGAACCATTATGTCTTAAGGCATGGAAAACAACTAGTAAATGCTTGATTCTCTTTGAATGCTTGAATATTAATTTTAGCACGAGAGTTATTTAAAATGGCCAATTACATTACAATTTATAATCTTGATCGTGTATAAAGTTGACACTTGTTTATCTCTATTGAATTGTCTTCATGCACTTATATTATCTCATACAAACACCTAATTATTGAATTAAAATTAGGACATTATTATTTCAAAATAAGATGTAAAACATGTGGTATAAATGAAAAGAAAATTAAAAAACCTTGGAGATCTTAGAATAAGTGGAAATAAGCCCCATTAAAGTGGTTACTTGATTCCATATAGTAATAAAATGTTCACTTTCTAGGATAACAGGAAAAATAGGAGAGAAATAATTAGGGGAGAGAGACGGGAAAAAATAGTGAGATAAAATAGATTCATGAGGGGTTTTGATCGATGAACACTTTTATCTAGAGCTATGAACTAGTATATTTTATAAAAATAGGTACATACATAGCATTTTACACATGGCACATAAATATACACCCACACTTTGGGTTAGAATAATTTTCTGATTGTCTTACCACTTTTACACTATCCAAAAGTGGATGATCTCGTAGAAAAACCAAGCTACTTTCATCCACTTTATAGATCCAAGTCAAGAATGAGAAGATAGCAGTAATCATTAAAAAAACCCAAACACTATCTTCATCATGGGAATAGTCTTTTGTAGCAATATCTTCGCATCCAAATCCACCAGTCATGGATAAATAAGAACATTCCCTATTTTCCTCCCCCTACCTCCTCATAATTAGTCCATGAAGCACCTCTAATAAACACCTACCAAACAAATATTTCTTTTATACTCATCTTTATAGCTGTAGAAGTATGCATTTCACCAAAACCATGTCGGTAAAATGATTATTTGAGAGAGAAAATCAGTTTAAACCAATATTTGGTCATAGTTCAAACTTCTACAGCCATAAAAAAACCTTCCCACCATAAAAAACAAGTATCCTACATAACATCATCCAAAATTACTTTCATCCCATTGAATACCCCAACCTCCTTGGAAGACAACGTAATAGTAGCCTCAATTACTGTTACCATTCAACATTTTCACTCACACAACCCATGTTCTAACATACACTCCTTTGGAAAATCATGAAATCCATAATTATCTATTTTAATATATTACCATTTTACCCTCATCAAAAATTCCACATCAAAAGACCATTTCAGAATAAGGCTATTTTTCATTTTTTCCACAATACTGAGGCCATAAATTGTCTCATTCATCCACCAACCCTTTTATCTTAAAACCCACTAGAACTTTCTAGCATCCATATTTATAATTTTATCCAAGACCTCCCAATCTGATGCATCACCACTCAACATAAAGGTTACATAGTAGTATAAAAATTATCCATCCAATCAACAACCCTATTTCCTTCCCGAAATAATAAGACAATAAATTTGATTCGAATCGTTATGCTACCTTTGGGAAATATTTTTAACAATCCCATTAATTTTCCAAATTGGCATGCTTCCCCTCCGTAAATCGTAAATAATACTCATAATCACATTCCAATTTGGAATATCTCGAAACCCTTCGATGTGTTTCCTAGAGCCCTTCTAGGGAATAAATAAATAACCCCCATAAAATCACACCTTTTTGTCTTGAATAATGAATCCCACCATTTTCATTCCTAGATTATTCTTCATTGTTCCATCAAAGTTAATCTTAGGGTAAGTGCACCAAGTTGGGGGGCCAAAAGGAGGTCTTAAGTGGACGCATTTTTCTAAAAAATAAAAAACTTCAACTTGTATGAGTTTTTCGAAATAGTTACACTCAAAATTGGAAGATGTTGTAGAAATATGAATCATATAATTTTGAGTCTATTTTCTAAGCTACTAAATTTTATTGAAAACGGATAAGTTTAAGTGGTCAAATAACTAAAATACCAATAGGTGCTCTGTTTTTGTTAAAAAACATAATAGAGTGACTTTCGTGCCCCCACCATTTTTGAGAACCATTTAGTATTTTTGAAAACCCTTTGGTAGAAAGATAGATAGGAGCATCTAGTTTGTGTTATATTTTTTTAAGATTTTTTTAGCGAGTATTTTTTTTAATGATTTTTCTAGTACATAAATTTTATGTTTTGAAAAATAATGAGCTCCAATCATGTCCCCCTAACTACAAAAAATATCAAAAATTAGTTTTTTTTTAATATGTATAGAATTACACCTAGTTTGTGCCTAAAAACTTTTATTCAATTTTGATGAGTCAAAAAAAAATATACATGACAAAAAGATAGACATGTTTAAACTTCAAAAAATAGCTATAAAAAGGCATAGTTAGAAAATAAATAATATGGAAACCTTATATTTGTTAGAAAAATTGAAAAATAATATTTATACAAAGAAGAAACTCTGCTTTACATCGTGGTATAATTTTTTTTAAACGAATCAATCATTTGATGTTGATTTATCATGGCAGAAGTTGGATTTTTGCATTTTTCTGGCAAAACACATGGTTTGCTATGTTTGTGCAGGTCCATGCCTTAGGCTTGGGGATCCAAACTGGATCCCAAGCCTTGAGGCATGTGTTGGAAAAAGGGAAAAATCATAACGTGTATGTGTTATGCTTTGTTTATATATTGTGGTCCCCAACGTCCCTTTCATCTCTTTCATTCGGGGTTTCTGCATACATTATGTTTGGTCTACAATTTTCTATACATTCTTACTCGAGTTTTTAGTAGTTCACTTTGTACCCTACCCACTAGTTGATTTTTTTCTAATCATGGGTGATAAAAATCAAGCTAAGTACAAGAGGAAAGTCAAGAACAAGACACCAGAGAAATTGGAAGAGATGAGGATAAAGAAATTGAAGAGAATGTAAAAACTTTGTGCAGGAAAGGTACATCTACTATATCAAATGTAGCTAATGTATTAGAAAATGGGGATGAAATACATAATGAAAATGTAGAGAATAATGATTTTTCAATGAATAATGATATTGAATTGAATGATAATGTTGGTATGGATGAAGAAATTGATATGAATCCAATTGTTGAACCCTTACCTGAGAATCCAAATGTTAACCCCCGAAATTTGTATGAAAACACTTTGAATGAAGAAAGTAACCTTATAAACAAATCTTCACCTCTAAGAAAACCTCCAACTATTTTGTGAAGAAAACCAATTCACTCAATTAAAATTAATGAAAAATTCTAAAACAATGGCTAATAAAATGTCTAAAAAAATGTGAGAAGAAAATCTAGTGGAATTTGGGATAATTACTTTGAGAATTTAAATGACACACAAAGATGCCAATTATTTAATAAATTGATGAAATTAATTAAGATGAGACCTATAATGAAGATCTTGGGGTTAAGAACATCTAATGTTTCGATCAAAATGCGTCAATTGTTGAAAACATACATAAAGCATACCAAATCAGTAGGTGGAAAAATACGCACCAAAGATAGTAATGCTACATGGCTTGCACTTACTAATTGTATAGTAAGTGATAAAACAATCAATAAACACTTGATTAGAAAAATAAGCAATGCTTTGAAGCTAAACAAAAAACACTAATGAAAGCAATAGAGAGACGTAAACGCGTCTTGAGTCGATCAAGGGTAAGTGCACGAAGTTGGGGGGCCAAAAAGTGGACAAAAATTAAAAAAAATCAAAATGCGTACACGTTCTATTATAACACAATCATGTTTTCAATTTTCAGGTTTGGGATTTCTAGAAGCATAACATGTACGCGTTACATAACATGTATGCATTATATAATGTGTACGCGTTATGCCTACTATAAACAAAAAAAGAGAGGCCCGAGCCTCTATCATTTTATCTCCCTCAAACGCAAGTTTCAGAGCTTAACCGTGCCCTCACATTTTTCATTCAGCTGGATCTCAAGCTCAAAGGATCATTTCTAGATCGCCAGGAAGATCTGAATTGACAATGGCACCACAGAGAAGAGGTAAGCACAATTCTTTTCTCAAAATTGCATTGAAATATGATAATTATAGATTAAAATTTGAATTGAATACATATTTTTTATTGTTACAGTTAGAGGTCAAGGGAATCAACCACAACCAAACCCTGTTATTCTTGTCATCCCTCCCGACACTCCCATAATTTTCAACATTCCCGGGTAGTCAAGAAGATTTAGCAGCCCACATAGTTGAAAAAAATTTAAAATTGAGGATTTAATCAAAACAATGAGGGATTCACAATATAAAACCCCCACCGCGTCTCTCTCGCAAACACATTGAGGCATTACTTGTTCAAATTGACGTGGCATCGGGAAAATTGATTGTTGAACAACTTATAGAGAGGGTTGTAGGGTTTATTATTCCAACAAATTATCATATGTGGATGTAAAGAAAAAATAAATTACAAAAGAACTCATATGCGCTTTATTCATGGACCCCGCACTAATCTTATTTTTTCGTTGACATATAAATGATTTCCCATCCATTGGTGCAATAATAATTTGATTAAAAATAAGTTTTGGGACCGATGGTGGATGGTGTTTGATTTTCCACCTTGTAATAACAACAAGGTTCCACTACACTTTATGAGGAAACTCTATTGTGAGTTTATCCTCAATGAGATCCCAAATTATTTTGATTTTTGAGATTTTCAGGGCTAAGGAAAAGGATCTACACAGGATCAACCAGGTGCACAACGTGCACCTATTTAATAGGGTAGATTCCCCTGCATAGAAGCCCCTCACCCTGAGATTATCCCTCAAGTAGTGAAGGAGATAGTAGAGATTGATACACTCCACGTGCTTCAGGGGCTATCTGCGACCCTTGTTCGACATATGAGGGATATTTTTGAGCTAGATGCTCGTGGAGGTACACAGAGTATTCCCTCAGGGAGTACTAGCATGAGGCCACATTTTTTCTCATCATGTGGTAGCATATGTTTGGGGCCCGAGGAGGATGATACTTTCATGCGTACTGATTTTGGTGCACTGGTACTAGGGGTGCACATGATAATGTCACTATGTCGATGTCCTTTTGAGTGAGACATTTGGATTACATTCATCAACGTCACTTTCACGAGGTAAATTTGTTATGTTTTGTTATGTGTGTTACAAATATTTTGGAGTACGATTTACTTATATATGTTAAATTTTTCAAATAATTGCATTTTACATGTATATGCATTGATATCACAAAGGCGCGGGAGGCACATATTCATCCCAACCACAAAGCGGTGAGCACCATGCATACACATACATTCACAGAGGTAATTTAGAATATTAATTATGTAAAATTTACACATACATGTGTATATATATATTAGTTTTGAAGTCAAATATATGTATGTTCTTATATGTCCATCTAACTCACACGATATACATGTTTGATAAAGATGTTGACTTCACTAGACACCTCACCATCTCTATGACAAGTAAGGTGTTGCCGCTGTGATTTCATCTACACAGCAACTCACTGAGGTATTCAAACAACACGTAAATTTTGTTAAATTTCTTGTGTAATTCATATTATGTTAAATTACATGTTATTATTGTCTTTCATTGTAGAATTATTAAATTATGTTAATAATGTCCTTCATTGTGTATATGCAAGAGTTACTGCGATAGTAGTAGCAACCCTTTTCATTTGATTCACAAGCGTGGTAGTGTAAAAACAATAGTTCTATATTCATAAAATTAGTTAAAATATTGTCATTATGTACATACATGTACTTAGTTCTATATTCGCTACTTCGATGTTAAATTTTCTGATCTTATGTGTATGTAGGGAACTTCAACCTCCTCCATTTTGACTTCGAGGAACAAAATCCTCCATCTCGTCATCTTTGTACCCTCGTTAAATCTGCATCGGCAGAGCTCTCGATGACTCATCCGAGTGTGAGATGAAAATTTGGCGTGATTGAAAACTTGCAGTAAGTTTGTGTATTTATGTAAATACTTTCATTCTAGCATGGTCTTAAATACATGTTGAAAACATATATAAATTAAGTTTTGACAAAAAACATTGTTTGCATTTACAGGCTCATCTACAGGAGAGTATTCAATGGAAGAGGACTCGAAGCATGGTCTTGGACGATCCAAAGTCATCTCATGGATCTCCATCTTCGTCTAAGTGAGAGCCTTCTTCGAGCAAGGCCAAGATAGGGATATATTTTGATGAGTAAGAAATATATATGTCTTACATGACATTTTTTTGTATGCCTATGTGCATGGGATTGTATGCACACCTATATGGAATTTGAACTTGATGGTATATGACCTATTTGGGCATTTTTGTATTTATTATGCACATTAAAATACTATTTGGAACTTGATAATTTTGTATGAGACCTTACATTTTCGAGATTATTTTCACATGAAACTAATATGATGTGCACTTGACAATATTTAAGACATTATGGATTATTTTTTCATTTATTGGTGATGCACATATACTAACATTTTCAATGTATAATATGCATCAAACTTTGGAAATCAATATTTATATAGTATATGTATATAAAGAGTTACCTAATCGAGTAATTATTCATTCAATTTATCAATGTGCATATGTGTATTTACCTTACTTGTGCTTCTTCTTGCTCATGGTCTCTTTGTAGTGGTTCCTATCTTATCATGCACTTACTACATTATTCTATGCTTCTTAGTATTCTCCCATGTTAAAACACCGAGAGTCGTCACAATTTGATGTCTTTCATCTATTCATATGTTGAGAATGTCTCTCCATATACATTACTCCAATGCTTGAGAATGTCTCTAGATATAATGACATTCGATTGAGATATCAATGATTATTGATTGTCTAATCCTATCCAATTTGTGTTATTACCTTTAAATATGTAGGAATTTCAAGTTATTTGGAAATTACATCACACCCTTCACTAGGCTTGATGACTACCCCTATCCTTTTGAAGCTACTTTTGAAAGCATCCATGGGTTTATCATAGCATAAATTATCAATTAATGGAAGGTCACTAAGCCGTAGGCAAACCGAATCCTATCCGAACTAAACAAGAAAGATTTACTAGGTGATTGATAACTCCGTGTGTTCTTAGACACGTCCCTATCAAATTCATTCTTAAGCCAATCTAGTCATTCAGGGCTCTTAAGGGACTATGCCTAGACGAGGTAACCCGAAAGCATGAAGAGCATAGGGAACTAAAATGAAGACTCCACTAGCATTCACTGGCCACCCCAATGTGTTGGCATAGTTGGTTCATCCCGTGAGATTCCATTTGCAAACTACATGCCGTCAGTAACCCTATCTTGACTCACACTGCACTATTTCACACATTTACAAACAATAGGACAACGAGAGAACTAGATGGAGATGGAGAAAACCATGAGAGGCTTTCCTAGAGGGCTTCAACATGGAGGTATCAGATCTATTGAGACATCTCTAGGTGTAATAGATTCTGAGAAATCACCCATCAAAGATATTGCGTGTTTTGGCCTTAGGGATCCGAAGGGACTACGCCCGAACGAGGTAGCCAAAAAGCACGAGGAGCGTATGGAACCAAAAAAATCCTCCACTAGAATTCACCTGAAAACCCTGATGTGTTGGCATAGTTGGTTTGGTCCCATAAGCTACTGTTTGCAAAATACAACATCTAGCAACCTTACATTGACTCAGATTACACTATTTCACATGTTTGCAAACAATAAGACGATGAGAGAACCAGATAGAGATGGATAAAACTGTTAGAGGATTTTGTAGAGGGATTAAACATGGAGGTCTTAGATCTAACGAGACATCTCTAGGTGCCACGGAGTCTGAGAAATCACCCGTCGAAGATATGGTTAGTTTGGGCCTCAACGATCTTAAGGGACTACGCCTAGACGAGGTAGCCCGAAAGCACGGGGAGCATATGGAACCAAAAGAAAGCCTCCAATAGAATTCAAATGGAAACCCTAACATGTTGGCATAGTTGGTTTGGTCCCACAAGCTTTTGTTTGCAAACTACAACGTCTGACAGCCCTACACCGACTCAGACTCCACTATTTCACACCTTTGCAAACAATAAGACAACAAGAGAACCAAATGGAGATGGAGAAAACCACGAGAGGATTTCATATAGGGCCCTAACATGGAGGTCTTAGTTCTAACGAGACGTCTCTAGGTGCCACGAAGTCTGAGAAATCACTTGTCGAAGATATGATGTGTTTGGGCCTCAGGGCTCTTAAGGGACTACGCCCAGACGAGGTATCCCAAAATTACAAGGAGCGTAGGAAAAAAAAAAAAAGACTCCAATAGTGTTCACCATGCCACCCCGACATTTTGGTATAGTTGGTTTGGTCCCACGAGCTTCCGTTTGCAAATTACAATGACCGACATCCCTACACTAACTCACACTTCACTATTTCACGCATTTACAAACAACAATACAATGAGATTCGAATAGAGATGGAGAAAATTATGAGAGGCTTTCGTAGATGGCTTCAACATGGAGGTCTTGGATATGACGAGACGTCTCTAGGTGCCATGTAGTCTGATAAACCACTCATCGAAGATATAGCGTGTTTTGGCCTGAGGGCTCTTAAGGGACTACACTCGAACGAGGTAGCCCAAAAGCACGGGTAGCATAGGGAATTGAAAAAAACTATCCAATAGCATTCACCTAGCCACCCTAATGTGTTGGTGTAGTTGGTTCAATCCCACAAGCTATCATTTGCAAAATACAACATCTAGTAGCCTTACTGTGACTGATTTGATCGCACTATTTCATACATTTACAAACAATAGGACAACGAGATAACCGGATAGAGATGGAGAAAACTACAAGGGGATTTCATAGAGGGATTCAACATGAAGGTCTTGAATCTAACTATACATCTCTAGGTGCCACGGCGTCGGAGAAATCACTGTCGAAGATATGTCATGTTTGGGCCTCGGGGATCTTAAGGAACTACGCAGACGAGGTAGCCCAAAAGCACGGGAGCGTAGGGAACCAAAACGAAGCCTCCAATAGTGTTAACTTGGCCACCTTGACATGTTGGTGTAGTTTTTTTGGTCACATGAGCTTCGTTTGCAAACTACGGCATCGCTGACCCTACACTGACTCAGACTACACTATTTCACGCCTTTACAAACAATAGGACAATGAGAGAACCAAATGGAGATGGAGAAAACCAAACGAGGATTTCGTAGAGGGCCCCAATGTGGAGGTATCAGATTTGACAAGACATCTCTAGGTACCACAGATTCCAAGAAATCACTTGTTACAGATATGGCGTGTTTGGGCCTCAGGGATCTTAAGGGACTACGCTTGGACGAGGTAGCCCGAGAGCATGGGAAGCGTAGGGAACCAAAACAAATACTCCACTAACGTTCACCAGGCCACCCTAATGTTTTGACATAGTTGGTTTGGTCCCACAAGCTAGCGTTTGCAAAATACAGCATCTAGCAACCTTACACTGATTCAGACTACACTATTTCATGCCTTTGTAGACAATAGGACAACGAGAGAACCGGATGGAGATGGAGAAAACCGTGAGAGGATTTCGTAGAGGGATTTAACATGAAGGTCTTGGATATGATGAGACATCTCTAGGTGTCACGGAGTCTGAGAAATTACTTGTCAAAGATATGGCATGTTTGTGCCTAAGAGATCTTAAGGGACCGTGTGCCCGAATGAGGTAGCCCAAAAGTATGGGGAGTGTAGGGAACCAAAGTGAAGCCTCCACTAGCATTCACCTTGCCACCTTGACATGTTGGCGTAGTTGGTTTGGTACCATGACCTACCATTTGCAAACTACAACATCTGGTAGCCCTACACTGACTTAGACTGCACCATTTCATGTGTTTGTAAACAATAGGACAGCGAGAGAACCGAATGGATATGGATAAAACCACAAGAGGATTTCGTAGAGGGATTCAACATGGAGGTCTCAGATCTGACGATATGTCTTTAGGTGCCACGAAGTCCGAGAAATCACCCGTCAAATATATGGCGTGTTTTAGCCTCATGGCTCTTAAGGGACTACACGGATGAGGTAGCTCGAAAGCATGGGTGGAGGAAACCACCAATGTTCAATGATTTTTCCATAGGATGCAACTATGTAGACTATGAACTTAGTTTTGTTGGGGAGACCACCAATGTTCCAACTGTTCATTTTGAAAGAATGAATATCTTCAATCAAACAGAGAATGAAGAGCCTGAATTTTTTTGGACATTACAAAAGGTTGTTTGTGCCCAAAAATAAGCCGAAGGCCATATAATTTTTTTGTCTTCAACTTTAGATGACAACGAACATCATGAAGAAAAACAATTCGGTGAAGATGTCACTATGTCCCTTAAAAGCCCTGAGGCCAAAACACGCTATATCTTCGGTGGGTGATTTCTTAGACTCCACGACACCTAGAGATGTCTCATCAGATCGGAGACCTCCACGTTGAAGCCTCTACGAAATCTTCTCATGGTTTTCTCCATTTCCATATGGTTCTCTTGTTGTCCTATTGTTTGCAAAGGCACAAAATACTGTAGTCCGAGTCGGTGTAAGGTGCTAGAGGTTGTATTTTACAAACGGTAACTTGTGGGACCAAAACAACTACACAAACATGTTGGGATGGCTGGGTGAAAGATAGTGGAGGCTTCGTTTTTGTTCCCTACACTCCTTGTGCTTTCGGGCTACCTTATATGGGCATAGTCCCTTAAGAGCCATGAGGATAAAACACGCTATATCTTCGATGGGTGATTTCTTAGACTCCGTGGCACCTAAAGACATATCGTTAGATCCGAGACCTCCATGTTGAATCCCTCTATGAAATCCTCTCGTGGTTTTCTCCATATCCATTCGGTTCTCTCACTGTCCTATTGTTTGCAAACACACGAAATAGTGCAGTTTGAGTTAGTGTAGGGATGCCAGATCGTTGTAGTTTGCAAACAGAAGCTCGTGGGACCAAACCAACTATGCCAACACGTCAAGGTGGCTTGGTGAACACTAGTGGAGGCTTTGTTTTGGTTCCTATGCTCCTCATGATTTTGGGCTACCTCGTCCGGCGTAGTCCCTTAAGAGCCCTGAGGCCAAAACATGCTATATCTTTGACCAATGATTTCTCAGACTCCATGGTACCTAGAGACATCTCATTAGATCTGAAACCTCCATGTTGAATCCCTCTACGAAATCCTCTTGTGGTTTTTCCATCTACATTCGGTTCTCTCGTTGTCCTATTGTTTACAAACGTGTGAAATAGTGCAATATGAGTCGGTGTAGAGGTGTCGGATGTTGTAGTTTGAAAATAAAAGCTCGTGGGACAAAACCAACTACGCTAACACATCGAGGTGGGCGGTGAAGACTAATAGAGGCTTATTTTTGGTTCCCTATGCTCCCCATGCTTTTGGGCTACCTCGTTTAGGCGTAGTCACTTAAGAACCCTAAGGCCGAAACATGTTATATCTTTGGTTGGTGATTTCTCGGACTTCGTGGCACCTAGAGACATCTCTTTAGATCCGAGACCTCCATGTTGAAGCCCTCTACAAAATACTCTTGTTGTTTTATCCATATCCAGGCCGGTTCTCTTGTTGTCCTATTATTTGTAAATGCATGAAATAGTGCGTCTGAGTCAATGTAAAGCTGTTAGAGACTATATTTTGTAAACGGTAGCTTGTGGGATGAACCAACTACGCCAACAGTCGGGATGGCTAGTTTAATGCTATTGGAGGATTAATTTTTGTTACCTACGCTCCTCATGCTTTGGGCACGTCATCCGGCGTAGTCCCTTAAGAGCCCTGAGGCCCAAACACGCCATATCTTCGACAGGTGATTTCTCATACTCTATGGCACCTAGAGAAGTCTCGTTAGATCTGAGACCTCCATGTCGGGTCCCTTTACAAAATCCTATCGTAGTTTTCTCCATCTTCATTTGGTTCTCTTGTTGTCCTATTGTTAACAAAGGTGCAAAATAGTGTAGTTTGAGTTAGTGAAAGGTTGCATGATATCGTATTTTACAAACGGAAGCTCGTGGGACCAAACCAACTACGCCAACACATTAGGGTGGCCGGTGAATGCTAGTGGAGTTTTTCTTTTGGTTCCCTATGCTCCCCTTGCTTTAAGGCTACCTCGTCCGGGTGTAGTCCCTTAAGAGCCCTGAGGCCCAAACATGACATATCTTCGACGGGTGATTTCTCAGGCTCCGTGGCACATAGAGACATCTTGTCAGATCTGAGACCTCCATGTTGGAGCCCTCTACGAAAGCCTCTTGCGGTTTTCTCCATATCCATTCAGACTAATTTAGTGTAAGGTTGTCCATTGCCAATCACCTGAATAATATAGGTGGTTCATATAATATAGGTGGTGAAATGAGAATTTTAATAAGATATTTTTACAATATAGGTGGTGAAATGAGAATTTATGTTTGTTGTTCCTTTCTAATATTTAATTTCTCTTAGCTTCACTTGGATTCAAGAATAATAAATTCTCTACTTGTGATTGCCAACCACGTGAAAATGGAACCTTTTTTGCACCACTAACCTACATAAACATGTTAGTAAGCAATTAAATAGAATTTTAAATCATAAAAAATTTAAAAAAACCATTTAAGTAAATATTCAAATTAAATTCATAAAGAACATACCTTTTCAAATTCAATCCAATGAACCGCAAGGATCAACTCTATTCTTGACAGTAGCAAGAATTGCTTCATGATCTGATTCACAAACCTTCCATAAATTTTTGTTTGATGGATGACCTTGATATTTGATCAATTTAATATTTGTTGCAAGGACCAAATGTGAATAGTGAAGTATCTTCCAATGTACTTCATAGTGTTCAAAAAACCAAATGTTTGATTTTTTGATAGGATATCGTTGAAGCCAAGTTCCAGTGACTACCATTAACCTAGTGGGATACTCAAGGTCTTCACCATCAATTCATTGTGGAATTCAATTTTTTCACCTCTATATAACGAGACAAGAAGTAGTACTTCCCTCTTCGTTAAATTCCTTTGCAATAACCGCAAAAACATGCCCTATATATCACAAAGTAAAAGCATTCGATCAATTTAAAAATACATTAAGAGTTGACCATTTAATAATTTATAAATCTAAAACATGACATGTACATATATGTGTACCTTGTTGCACTAAATCAGAGACTTGGTCAAAGTCAAGTGATGTTGCCATTTGATCCGAAGACCCCGTAAGTTGTAATTCTCGTGGAACTTGATGTGTGTTGAGTGGAACTAGAGGTCTACAAGTTCATTCATCCACTCACTATTGTGACTCACATTCATTCCATGTAACATCAATGCATGATATACAAAAACATGCCATGCACCTAGTATAAATAGTCCAAGTATTTGCATCTGAACTACGGAATGAGTGCATATCACTTGATCATGAAACTGTCATACAATATTCAAAGTTTTCCAGATGTTGTTCCTCTATCAACCAAAAATATCTACGAACCATTGATCTCTCTGGAGATTCATGGTCCATATTCTTGACACACCAATCAACAATTCTTTTTGCATCTGTAAATTTAGCACCATCCTTGAACTTTAACTCTTCTCTTGCAAGTGCTTTTTCCACACATGCTCTTGCACCATCATGATTTCCTTTTCCATGCTCTACCTCGGTAAAAAAATAGATATGTTGTACATTTGTTTTTTTTTGCATCCCGCTTTTGCCAATAAAACATCCACGCATTCTTAAATTGTGATGTGCAGTTGTCTAACCAAATGTAATGTTGATCTAAACTAATGTTCCTCTCATTCAAGTTCACATAAAACACTCTGGAAACACCCTTGTACATATTCGGTAGAATGTGTCCGATCATCACTGATGTAGAAATGATACTCTCTTAATATTTTTGATCTTGCTCATTGCTTTCAGGAGAGTGCATGAATGTTATATGCACAAAAATAGAAACTTGCATTGATTTATAATATTGAGACTGAACCTCTATTTTTGGTTACAATGTGTAATTCTCTGCGAAGTCAACTACTTTGAAACAATAGTACTAAGTGGGAATGTGTCCTTTCTTAAGTTGAATTGTTCATCAAACCATTGAGCTCTATGTGTATGCCTTGCGTATACTCATAAAAATGTTCCTCTCGAATTTGACCTTATATTATGATACGGGTAATTGTTTTCTAACAAGCTCACACCTCTTAGATTCTTTTCCATATTTTAATTGATATACCACCGATTTATATTTGGTGAAATCAACCAATTCTTTTCCTATTGAATATGTACTCTCCTCATTGATACAAATTTTTAGATTTGGCAAGCCACCGCATACATTGCACGTTCTATCCAAACATGCTTTGTTATAAAAATTGTCTTGTTGATTTTTCAAAAAATATTGTCGAGAATAAATTCCCTTGAAGATTTTTGTGGGACATTTATTCCACACTCCTACAATATGATGTCAGTATGTAAAACACGACGTATTTGACAAAAATTATCATAATGCATTGAAAATTTAACATGATGCCTACAACAACAAGTGGTATGTGAGTGATTGATTTTCACATAAAAGGGTTTTCTCATTTCAAATAATATTTGGCTAATGTTAATTTGTGGATTTTCATTCTTAAACTTAGAGAACAATTCTGTTTGAGTCATATCTAAGAAATGTTTTGCACACGATTCATGTTTACAAGAAGCTATTCTTCTTTTTATTGTATCTCTTATATTCGGTGACACCCTTATGTTCTCATTCAAAAATTTTACAATTAATTATTTTAGAATATCAGATGTATTCTTGACTTTTCATGGAAATGCAAGAGAAAGCCCAATAGTCGGTTTTATTGACTAACTTAAGATGTTTACATCTCTCGTATTACTTTCATTAGTGTTTTTATAATCAAGAATTTATTAACTATTTTATCACTTACTATACAATTAGTAAGTGCAATCCGTGTAGCATTACTATCTCGGTGTGTCTTTTTCCACCTATAGTTTGGTATGCTTTATGAATGTTTTCAACAGTTGATGCATTTTGATCAACAACATTAGATGTTCTTAACCCCAGGGTCTTCATTATAGGTCTCATCTTAATTAATTTCATCTATGAAACAAATAATTGACATCTTTGTGTGTCATTTAAATTCTTAAAGTAATTATCCCAAATTCCACTAGTTTTTCTTCTCGCATTTCTTTCAAACATTTTGTTAGGAATTGATTTTATATAGTTTTCATCAATTTCAATTAAGTGAATTGGTTTTCTTCACAAAATGGAAAGAAGTGTTCTTATAGGTGAATATTCATTTACAAGGTTACTTTCTTCATTCACTATTTTCATACAAATTTTGGGGTTAACATTTGGATTCTCGGGTAAGGGTTGTTCAACAATTGATTCATATCAGTTTCTTCATCCATACCGATCCGAAAATAATCAGATTATTACGACCTGATCTCGGACCCTTATAGGCTTTGATTATTTGCCGATAATTTACTCCTTTTAAGTAATCAATTTAAAATAATGCAAGACAATAATGAAAATTGCACACATGTTGATTACGGAGTTCGAAAATTGCCTACGTCTCCGGGTTTGTGGTCGAACTGTTCCACTAGTCAAAACTTGTAAGTTACAATAGTACTTTCACAAGAAAACCTAATGGAATTTTACTTGCCTACCAATACACCAGTTCTTCGGACGACAAGGGTGAAAAATAGCACCCGACTTCCACCTTCCTGGCGTATAATCTCCTTGATTGTGATCGGTCTTCCCGACGCAAATAATGCGAAAAGCTAGCACTCTGGTCGACAATCCAGGATTTGCAAGTAAATGGTGTGGCTCAATGGGCCTATTGGGTAGTTTACATTTCACTCCCAATCACAAATATTCCATCTAATATTGCCTAAAATAATAGGCCAATAGACAATACTTGTCAACACATCCTACAAATAAGCTTAACAAATAATAAGCTCGGGATCGGTGTCTCAGAATTTTGCCTTTGGCGTATCATGTGTGTCACCAGTGTGTTCATAACAAGCTTAACAAATAATAAGCTCGTGTTGTGTGTTTACAATGTGTGTCCCGTGTGTTTTACAAAGGAGAGGGGTCCCCTATTTATATAAAAATAAGGCCCTCAAATATTGAATTGCAAATTATCCTTAGGCTATTTTAAACCTAAGCCTTTACCGTACATGAAATTTGGGATTAAATTCCCAAATAGGGCCGATTTGCATATAAAATGGGATTAAATCCCCATTGAAGCGGCTTTACACATTTTAATGGGATTAAATATTCCCATTGGAGCGGCTTTTTGGTTTGAAATGGGTTAAAATCCCATGTTTGGCGCATTTGAATAAGGTCCCACGTTGGGCGGTGGGGATAATTCCTTAAGGCTTTAAATAGCCTTTTCCATGCGCATATAGTGGTCCATGACCACGTTGGATAAACCGCCCCCAACCTCCTTCTTCCACGTGGAGCAGTCCACGCATGGCTTAATGCCATTAACAATCACTTCTCCACCCACGTGGTCAGAATGACATGTTTTAATATTAATGTATTAAACATTAATATATATATATATATATATATATATATATATATATATATATATATATATATATATATATATTATGGCATTTGAGAAGTGGCCTTTTATTAATATAAAATTATTTCGACCAATACAATGTGGCATCGAAATAATTAACTCGGTAATCCTGTAGTCCACTTGTGCGTCTCCTGATAGGCAAATCAAGAGAATTCGACGAGTGTTGGCAAGCCACGTGTCGCAGTGCGATTCGGTCCAATATTGACCGATTGACCGAGTTGACTTTCCCGTTGACCGAACTTTGACCGAACATATCTGGAGCTCCCGATGTCCGTTTGTCGCGTTCTCATAGTCCTTGGAAAGCTCTCGAGATGATCTACTACATTGACACCATTTAGAGATGTTTAGGGAACTTTCAGAAATGGTCCCCTGATCACACGTCCCCACTGAGAAAAGCTTTTTGTCCCAAAAGCTTTCATCTGTCTGAATGCGGAACAATCCACGCCTCCTCGGAAGTGCTTCTGTAGTAGACCCTTGGGTCTTCTCCTCCAACCTTCTCACTTCGACAACTCTTCTCCGATCCTGGGACATGTGGGTTATGGGTCCATGATGCTTCCGCTACGCCACTCTGATATCCGAAGAAAACCTCCACGCCTCCGCTTTATGGTGCTAAGTTTCTGAATGAAACCTCAACGCTCCTTTTGTGCAGTGCTAAGCTTCTTGATATCTGACAACAAGGATCTTCTTTAACTCTATAACACAGCTCCTGGTTCCAAGTTGATTCTGCAGAATCCGAACTGGTTTGAAGGAACTCCATGTTACGTAGAGCTTTGATTGATCCGATGTCAATGATGGACAATGCCTTGTCCCTTTACAGACCTCAATGCCTCCGATGCATGATGCTAAGCCTCTTTCAAGACTTCGAGCCTCCGATGCACGATGCTAAGTCTATTACAGACCTCAACGCCTCCGATGCATGATGCTAAGCCTCTTTCAAGACCTCGAGCCTCCGATGCATGATGCTAAGACTTTTTCAAGACTTCGAGCCTCCGATGTATGATGTTAAGTCTCTGTAGACCTCAACGCCTCCGATACATGATGCTAAGCCTCTTTCAAGACCTCGAGCCTCCAATGCATGATGCTAAGTCTGTTGATCAACTACCATTCGTATGTGTGGTCACAATGCCTTGACACCAAATGACGTTCCGAGCTAATCCTTTGAGAGCTCCTCTTGTTGACATACTAATATCAGGTACCATTCTGCTGCACGGTCGTAATGCCTCTACACAGAATGAAGTTCGACCCAACGTCAATGCCAACGGTGATTCAGCTACCATTCTGCTGCACGGTCACAATGCCTCTACACAGAATGAAGTTCCGAGCTGATCTCTGTGAACTCTACTATCTGCACAAATGGCAGATCAATCTCCAAGCTTTATATGAGTCAAATCCTGTATCCAAGCTGTAACAGGTACTCACACGTTGATTAGGAGATATGTTAGGAGCATTAATCAAATTTTCTAAGTAATAAAATCCATTGAGTATTGTAAACCTTTCCCTCAGTATTTTCTCACAAAATATGATCTCCAAACTTAATACTGCATACGATTCCTCAATCTGAATTATACAATATATAATTGAAAAATTGTTGACTTACCCATTTCAAAGGACTTTCACTTTCAGGTATTACCTGGTCCTGGGTTGAATTGTCAACTGGTGGTGGAGTAGAAACCTCTTCTGCCTTTGTAATAGGCCTCCATTCCATCTTTGTCTTGCCATTACTTTGATGGCAAGATGGATGCGATTTCAAAGCAATTTTCCACCTGATGCCCATTCCTCGGCAATGAGCACAAAAATTCCTCTTAATCTCCTTCTTCTGGGATGAGGAACTGTTTTTACCATTTCTCGACTCTGCATGACGAGATTGGTCTTTCTCCACTGTATTGCAATGTGGATTGACTTCATTTGTCTCCTCCCTGCCAGAACAATGACTAAACAAGGAAAATATACTGCATTTTATGGTGTTAGCAAAATCACCAAAATAATTGCCCTCTGGGGGTCTTACTAATGCAAGTATAACAGAGTACAAACATTGCCCAAAATTGGGTCTTTAACTAATGTGCCATGTCTGGTTAGATGTATACAAACGTTGCCCTCAAAGGGGTCTTACCAATACATTCTACCCTACACAATAGTTTTCAGGTTTTATCTGCATATGAGATATAATGGATTCATCCAAATAGAAATGAGAAAATTACTGAGTATGTTAAACCTGTCTCTCAGTCTATCCCACCAATCTGGAAATCCAGAAGTACAAGCCAATGCCATCCCTGTCAAAGCAACCTGTACTGATTAACCTGCTCCATACCAACTTGCTTCAAAGATTAGTAAGTTTGCAGGTGTCGATTACCAGCTCTGATACCAAACATGATCCGAAAATAATCAGATTATTACGACCTGATCTCAGACCCTTATAGGCTTTGATTATTTGCCGATAATTTACTCCTTTTAAGTAATCAATTTAAAATAATGCAAGACAATAATGACAATTGCACATAGATTGATTACGGAGTTCGGCAATTGCCTACGTCTCGGGTTCGTGATCGAACCGTTCCACTAGTCAAAACTTGTAAGTTACAATAGTACTTTCACAAGAAAACCTAATGGAATTTTACTTGCCTACCAGTACACCAATTCTTCGGACAACAAGGGTGAAAAATAGCACCCGACTTCCACCTTCCTGGCGTACAATCTCCTTCGGTTGTGATCGGCCTTCCGAGCGTAAATAATGCAAAGCTAGCACTCCGGTCGACAATCCAGGATTTGCAAGTAAATGGTGTGGCTCAATGGGTCTATTGGGTAGTTTACATTTCACTCCTTATCACAAATATTCCATCTAATATTGCCTAAAATAATAGGCCAATAGATAATACTTGTCAACACATCCCATGCAAATAAGCTTAACAAATAATAAGCTCGGGATCGGTGTCTCCGTCAGACCTTTGGTGTATCATGTGTGTCACGGCGTGTTCACAACAAGCTTAACAAATAATAAGCTCGTGTTGTGTGTTTACAATGTGTGTCCCGTGTGTTTTACAAAGGAGAGGGTCCCCTATTTATATAAAAATAAGGCCCTCAAATATTGCAATTGCAAATTATCCTTAGGCTATTTTAAACCTAAGCCTTACCCGTACATGAAATTTGGGATTAAATTCCCAAATAGGGCCGATTTGCATATAAAATGGGATTAAATCCCCATTGAAGCGGCTTTACACATTTTAATGGGATTAAATATTCCCATTGGAGCGGCTTTTGGTTTGAAATGGGTTAAAATCCCATGTTTGGCGCATTTGAATAAGGTCCCACGTTGGGCGGTGGGGATAATTCCTTAAGGCTATAAATAGCCTTTTCCATGCACATATAGTGGTCCATGACCACGTTGGATAAACCGCCCCCAACCTCCTTCTTCCACATGGAGCAGTCCACGCATGGCTTAATGCCATTAACAATCGCTTCTCCACCCACGTGGTCAGCAATGACATGTTTTAATATTAATGTATTAAAAATTATATATATATATATATATATATATATATATATATATATATATATATATATATATATATATATATATATTATGGCATTTGAGAAGTGGCCTTACCAATATAAAATTATTTCGACCAATACAATGTGGCATCGAAATAATTAACTCGGTAATCCTGTAGTCCACTTGTCGTCTCCCGATAGGAAAATCGAGCAAATTCGACGAGTGTTGGCAAGCCACGTGTCGCAGTGCAATTCGGTCCAATATTGACCAGTTGACCAGAGTTGACTTTCCCGTTGACTGAACTTTGACCGAACATATTTGGAGCTCCCGATGTCCGTTTGTCACGTTCTCACAGTCATTGGAAAGATCTCAAGATGATCTACTACACTGACACCATTTAGAGATGTTTAGGAACTTTCAGAAATTGTCCCCGATCAATACCAACATTATCATTCAATTCAATATCATTATTCATTGCAAAATAATTATTCACCGCAACGTCATTATGTATTTCATCCCCATTTTCTAATACATTAGCTACATTTGATATAGCGGATGTACCTTTCGCTGCTCGAAGTTTTTGCATTCTCTTCAATTTATTTATCCTTTTCTCTTCTACTTGCTTGAGTCTTGTTGTTGAATTTTATCCTATCCTTATCTCAAAGTTTATCACCCATGATTAGGAAAAATCAACTAGTGGGGTAGGGGAGAAAATGAACTACTAAAAATCATGCAAGAATGTAAAGAAAATTGCAGACAAAACAAAATGTTTCGAGAATTTCGTGAAGGAGATGAAAGGGACGTTGAGGGGCCACAACATACAAAAAAATAAAAATGTGTACGCATGATAATCTATACGCATTTTGTATTTTCTCTTTTTTTTCAAGCCATGCCTCAAGGCTTGGGATCTGGTTTGGATCCCTAAGCCTCGAGGCATGGACTGTCTAAACACATCGAACATCATGTTTTCGCAAGAAAATGTAAAAATGCCACTTCCTCTATGATAAATCAAAATAAAACAATTGATCCATTTAAAAACATTATACCACGATGTAGAGCAGAGTTTCTTCTTTCTAAAAATATATTTTTTCAAATTTTCACTAATATAAGGTTTTGATATTTTTATTTTCTAACTATGCCTTTTTATATCTATTTTTGAAGTGTAAATATGTCTATCTTTCATGGTGTATCTTTTTTTTGGGTGATCAAAATTTTAAAAAAATTATAGTAGCCCAAACTAGGCAAAATTCTATACATATTAAAAAAACTAATTTTTATTATTTTATGAGGTAGTTAGGGGGCACAGATTGGAGCTCTGTTATTTTTCAAAACATAAAATTTATGTATAAAAAAATCATAAATAAAAAAATATTTGTTAAAAAAATCTAAAACAAATGGAGCCCAAACTAGATGCTCCTAGTTATCTTTCTACCAAAGGGTTTTCAAAAATACTAAATGGTGTTCAAACAATGGTGGGGGCACGAAATTCATTCTATTATATTTTTTATCAAAACCAGGAGTATCTGTTTGTATTTTAGTTTTTGAACCACTTAAACTTATCTGTTTTCAATAAAATTTAGTAGCTTAGAAACTAGACTCAAAATGCTATGATTCATATTTCTACAACATCTTCCAATTTTGAGTATAACTATTTTGAAAAACTCGTAGAAGTTGAAGTTTTTTTTTTCAGAAAAATGCATCCACTTAAGACCCCCTTTTGCCCCCCAACTTAGTGCACCTACCCTCAATAAAACTCACTATTGGGATTTCTTTAGCATAATTCTATGGAAAGACAAGAATACATTTGATATTCTAAAAAAATTAATTGTAAAATTTTGGAATGAGAACACAAAGGTGTCACCGAATAGAAGAGATACAATAAAAAGAAGAATAGGTTCTCGTAATCGTGAATCGTGTGTAAAACATTTCTTAGATATGAATAAAAAAAAATTGTTATCTAAGTTTAAGAATTAAAATCCACAAATTAACATTAGCCAAATATTCTTTGAAATGAACAAACCTTTTTATGTGAAAATCAATCACTCACATACTAGTTATTAGTGCATCATGTTGAATTTTCAATGCATTATGATGTTTTTTGTCAAATACGTCGTGTTTTGCATACTGACACCATGTTACAAGAGTGTGGATTAAATGTCCCACCAAAACCTTAAAGGGAATTTATTCCAACAATATTTTGTGAAAAATCAACTAGACAATTTTTTTATAACAAAGCATGTTTGGATGGAACGTGCAATGTATGTGGTGGCTTGCCAAATCTGAAAAGTTGTATCCATGAGGAGAGTACATATTCAATAGGAAAAGAATTGGTTGGTTTTAGCAAATATAAATCAGTGGCATATCAATTAAAATATGGAAAAGAATCTAAGAGGTGTGAGCTTGTTACAAAACAATTACCTGTATCAGAATATATGGTCAAATTCAGAGAGGAAATTGTTTATGAGTATGCAAGCACACACATAGAGCTCGATGGTTATATGAACAATTCAAGTTAAGAAAGGACACATTCCCACTTGGTACTATTGTTTTAGTAGTTGAATTCACAAAGAATTACACATTGCAGCCATAAACGAAGGTTCGGTCTCAATATTATAACTCTCAAAAGTAAGTTGCTATTTTTGTGCACTCTCCAGAAAGCATTGAGAAAGATCAAAAATATTAAGAAAGTATCATTTCTACATAAATTATGATCAGAAAAATTCTACAAAATATGTACAAGGGTGTTTCTAGGTGTTTTATGTGAACTGGAATGAAAGGAACATTAGTTTCGATCAACCTTACATTTGGTTGGAAAACTACACATCAAAATTCAAAAATGCATGGATGTTTTATTGGTTAGCAGGATGGAAAAAGAAACAAATGTACAACATATTTAGAGTTTTACCGAGGTAGGGCATGGAAAAGGAGAGCATGATGGTGCATGAGCATGTGTGACAAGAGCACTTACAAGAGAAGAGTTAAAGTTTAATGACGGTGTTAAATTAATGTATACAAAAACATTATTGATTGGTGTGTCAAGAATATGGGCCATGAATCTTAAGAGAAATCAATGGTTCGTGGATGTTTTTGGTTGATAGAGAAACAACATCTGAAAAAATTTGAAGATTGTATGATAGTTCCAGGATCAAGTGATATACACTCATTCCGTAGTTCGGATGCAAATGCTTGGACTATTTATACTAGGTGAATGACATGTTTTTGTATATCATGCATTGATTTTACGTGAAATGAATATGAGTCACAACGGTGGGTGGATAATGGACTTGTAGACCTCTAATTCCACTCGACACACATCAAGTTCCATGAGCATTATAACTTGTAGGGTCTTCAAGTCAAATGACAACATCACCAGACTTTGACCAAGTCTCTAATTTAGTGAAAAAGGTATTTACATATATGTACATGCCATGTTTTAGATTTATAAATTATAAAATGGTCAACTTTTAATGTATTTTAAATTTGACTTTAGTTTTACTTCATGATGTAGGGAACGTTTTTGTAGTTATTGTAATGGAATTTCACGAAGAGGGAACAAACTACATCTTATCTCGTTGTGTAGAGGGGAAAATATTGATTTCCACAGGTCATTGATGGTGAAGACCTTGAGTATCTCACTTCGGGTCGAGTGGTAGTCACTTTCGGAAATTGGCTTCGATGATATCCTATCAAAAAATCAAACATTTTGTTGTTTGAAGACTATGAAGTACATCGAAAGATACTTCATTATTCACATCTGGTTCTTACAACAAATATTAAATTGATCAAATATCGAGGTCGGCAATTAAACAACAATCATGGAAGGTTTGTGAATCGAGATCATGAAGAAATTCTTGCTACTATCAAGATTAGAATTGATCCTTGCGGTTCATTGTATTGAATTTGCAAAGGTTTGTTCTTCATGAATTTAATTTGAATATTTACTTTAATGATTTTATTTAAATTTTGTACGATTTAAAATTCTATTTAATTTCTTACTAACATGTTTATGTAGGTTAGTGGTGCCAAAAAAACTTCCACCTTCACGTGGTTGGCACTGTCAATAGAGAATTTATGATTCTCGATGCTAAGTGAAGCCAAGAGAAATTAAATATTAGAAAGGAGCAACAAATACAATTTTTCATTTCACTACCTATATTATAAAAATATCTTATTAAAATTATCATTTCACCACCTATATTGTATGAACCACCTATATTATTCGGGTGATGGCAATGGAAAACCTTACACTAACTAAAACTACACTATTTTGTGCATTTTCAAACAAAGTAGGATAGCGAGAGAATCGAATGGAGATGGATAAAACCGTGAGAGGATTTCGTAGAGGGTCCCAACATGGAGGTTTTGGATATGACGAGATGTCTCTAGGTGCCACGGAGTCCAAGAAATCAGTTGTCAAAGATATAACATGTTTTGGTCTCAGGGCTCTTAAGGGACTACACCTGGATGAGTTAGCTGAAATCACAAGGAGCATACGAAATAAAAACAAAGCCTCTACTAGTGTTCACAAGGCCATTTGGACGTGTTGGCGCGCAGGAGGTTTGGTCCCACAAGCTACCGTTTACAAAATATAGTGTGTCGCATGCCTTATACCGACTGGACTACACTATTTCATGCGTTTGCAAATAATAAGACGATGTGAGAACCGAATGGAGATGGATAAAACTGCAAGGGCCTTTCGTAGAGGGTCCCGAAGTGGAGGTTTTGAAATTGGTGAGACATCTCTAGGAGCCACGGTGTCTGAGAAATCACTTGTCAAAGATATAATGTGTTTTGGTCTGAGGGCTCTTAAGGGACTACGCCTGGACAGGTAGCTCAAAGCACGAGGAGCATAGGAAACAAAAAAAATCCTTAAATAACATTCACCAATCCATTCAGACATATTTTTCCGCATGACGGTTTGGTCCCACGAGCTATCGTTTGCAAAATATAGCGTCTTTCAACTTTACACTCGAATAAGATTACACTATTTCACGCATTTGTAAACAATAGGACAGCGAGAGAACTAAATGGAGATAGATGAAACCACAAGATAATTTCGTAGAGGGCCCCAACATTGACATTTTGGATCTAACAAGACGTCTCTATGTGCCAGAGAGTCCAAGAAATCCCCTGTCACAAAGATATAGTGTGTTTTGGTCTCAGGGCTCTTAAGGGACTATGCTTGGATGAGGTACCTTGAAATCATGGGGAGTGTAGGAAAAAAATCCTCCACTAGCTTTCAATAGGACATATAGATGTGTTGGCGTAGACAGTTTGGTCCCACGAGCTACCGTTTATAAAATATAGCATCTGACAGCCTTACACTGACTTAGACTACACTATTTCATGCATTTGCAAATAATAGGACAATGAGATCACCAAAAGGTGATGGAAAAAAACTAGAAGAGGATTTCATAGAGGGCCTTGACATGGAGGTTTCAGATCTAACGAAATGTCTCTAGGTGCAACGGAGTTCAACAAATCACTGTTGAAGATATAGCATTTTTGGTCGGACAACCTTGAACAAAAGTCTATTTTACAAAAACTCATATAACTTAAACAAATGACCTAAATTTGACCTAAAATTTTGTAGGAAGCATCATGACACCTTCCTCTATCATCTCCCATAATTTCTAGAAAATAATAGTTCTACATTTTTCTATCCCATCTCATTTGCATGCTACAATAGTGCATGCTAGAATAGTGTAAGGTTGTCTGATGCAATATTTTACAAATGGAAGCTCTTGGCACTAAACTCGACTGCACCAACACATTGGAGTGGAAGATTAAACACTAGGGAGGTGTATTTTTGAGGCCAAAGCTCTAGGTGCTTCGAACTACCTCGTCCAGGCGTAGTCCCTTAAGAGCCTGGGAGACCAAAATCAACTATATCTTTGATGGGTAATTTCTCGGCCTCGTGGCACCTAGAGATGTCTCGTCGATCCAAAACCTCCACATCACGGCCATTTATAAAATTATATTCAAGTTTTTTCCATATCCTTTCGGTGATCTTGCTGTCCTATTGTTTGCAAACGCACGAAATAGTGTAGTCCGAGTTAGTCTAAGGCTACTTGACGCTATATTTTGCAAAACGTATCTCATGGGAACAAAATTTCTACGCCAAAACTTCCAGATGGTCTACGAACACTTGTGGAGGATATGTTTTTGTTCCCTACACTCTTCGTGCTTTCAGTCCACCTCATCCGGGCATAGTCCCTTAAGAGCACTGAGACTAAAACACGCTATATCTTCGACATGTGATTTATTAGACTTCGTGACACCTAGAGATGTTTTTCCAGATCTAAAAATTCCATGTTAAGTCCCCTATACGAAAAACTCTTGCGGTTTTATCCATCTCCATTCGGTTCTCTTGTTGTCCTATTATTTGCAAACACACAAAATAGTGTAGTCTGAGTCAGTGTAAGGCTACCAGACGCTATATTTTGCAAACGGTAGCTCATGGGACCAAACCGTCTACACCAACATGTCTAGATGGCTTGGTGAATGCTAGTGGAGGATTTTTTTTGGTTCCCTATGCTCCCCGTGCTTTCGGGCTACCTCGTCTCGGGCATAGTCCCTTAAGAGCCTTAAGACTAAAACACACTATATCTTCGACAGGTGATTTCTCGGACTCCATGGCACCTAGAGACATCTTGTTAGATCTGAAACCTCCATGTCAAGGCCCTCTATGAAATAATCTCATAGTTTTATCCATATCCATTTGGTTCTCTTGTTGTCCTATTGTTTGCAAATGCACAAAATAGTGTAGTCTGAGTTAGTGTAAGGCTGTCAAATGTTATATTTTGTAAACGGTATCTCGTGGGACCGAACCTTCTGTGCCAACACATCCATATAGCTTGGTGAACTCTAGTGAAGGATTTTTTGGTTCCCTACAGTCCTTGTACTTTTGGGCTACCTTGTCTAGGCGCAGTCCCTTAAGAGCCCTGAGACAAAACACATTCTATCTTCGACAGGTGATTTATCAGACTTCGTGGCAACTAGAGATGTCTCGTCAGATCTGAAACCTACACATTATCTCCCTATACAAAATAATCTCTTGGTTTTTCCCATATCCATTTGGTTCTCTCATTGTCATATTGTTTGCAAATGCGTGAAATGGTGTAGTCTGAGTTAGTTTAAGGTTGTCAAATGCTATATTTTACAAACGGTAGCTCATGGGACTGAACCGTCTACGCAAACACATCTAGATGGATTGGTGAACTCTAGTGGAATATTTTTTTGGTTCCCTACGCTCCTCGTTCTTTCGGGATACCTCATCCATGTGTAGTCCTTTAAGATCCCCGAGACAAAAACACATTATATCTTTGACAGTGATTTATCGACTCAGAAGCACCTAGAGATGTCTCGTCGGATCCAACACCTTCACATTGGATCCCTCAGGAAATAATCTCGTGGTTTTATCTATCTCCATTCGGTTCTCTCGTTGTCATATTATTTGTAAATGCGTGAAATAGTGTAGTTTGAGTCAGTGTAAGGCTTCCAGATGCTATATTTTGCAAACGGTAGCTCATGGGACCCAACCTGTCTGTACTAAAGCATACGAGATGGCACAGTGAATACTAGTGGAGGATTTTTTTGGTTCCCTACGCTCCTCATGATTTCAAGCTACCTTGTCTGGGCGTAGTCCCTTAAGAGCCATGAGACCAAAACACGTTATATCTTTGACATGTGATTTCTTAGACTTCATTGCACCTAGAGACATCTCATTAGATCCAAAACCTCCATGTTAGGTCCCTCTATGAAATTATCTCATGGTTTTATCCATTTCCATTCGGTTCTCTTTTTTCCATATTGTTTTGCAAACACGTGAAATAGTGTAGTTTGAGTCAGTGTAAGGTTGTTAGATGCTATATTTTGCAAATGGTAGCTCGTGGGACCCAATCATTTGTACCAACACGTATGGATGTCTGGTGAACACTAGTGGAGGCTTTGTTTTTGTTCCCTACACTTCTCGTGATTTCGAGACTACCTCGTCAAGCGTAGTCCCTTAAGAGCCATGAGACCAAAACATGCTATATCTTCGACATGTGATTTCTTGGACTCCTTAGACCTAAAGACATATCGTTAGATCTAAAACTTCCATGTTGGGATCCTCTACAAAATCCTCTCATGGTTTTATCCATCTCTATTCGGTTCTCTCACTATCCTATTTTTTGTAAACACATGAAATATTGCAGTTTGAGTCAGTGTAAGGATACGAGACATAATACTTTACAAAAGTAAGCTCTTGGTACCAAAATGACTATGCCAAATGTCACAATGGCCGAGTAAACACTAGGGGAGGATTTTTTTGGTTCCCTATGTTCCCATGCTTTCAGGATACCTCATCCGGCCATAATCCCTTAAGATCCTTGAGACAAAGACACACTATATCTTCGACATGTGATTTCTCGGACTTCATGGTACCTAGAAATGTCTTGTCAAATCGACACCTCTTATGGGAGTTATTGTTCAATGACTAGATTGGATTAAGAATGAATTTGATAGGGGAATGTCTAAGAACACATGGGATTTATCAATCACCTAGTAAATATTTCTTGTTTAGTTCTCAATGGGATTTAGTTGGCCTACGACTTAGTGACCTTCCATTCCTTGATAATTTGTGCTATGATAAACCCATTGATGCTTTCAAAAGTTCCTTAAAAAGATAGGGGTAGTCATCAATCCTAGTGAAGGGTATGATGTGATTTCCAAATAACTTGAAATGCCTACATATTTAAAGATAATAACACGAATTGGACAAGATTAGACAATCAAGAATCATTGAGTGTCCGAATCAGAATGTCATTGCATCAAGAGACATTATCAAGCATTGGATTAATGCATATGTAGATACATTATCAAAATATAAAAAGATGAAAGGAATCAAATTGTGACGAATCTCGGGGTTTTAACAAGGAGAATACTAAGAAGCATTGAATAATGTAGTAAGTGCATGATGAGATAGGAACCAAGTCTAAAGAGACCATGAGCAAGAAGAAGCACAAGTAAGGTAATTACTCATATACACATTGATAAATTGAATGAATAATTACGAGATTAGGTAACTCTTTATATACATACATTATATAAATATTGATTTCCAAAGTTTGATGCATATTATACATTGAAAACGCTGGTACATGTACACCTCCAATAAATGAAAAATAATCCATAATTTCTTAAATATTATCAAGTGCACATCATATTAATTTCATGCAAAAATAATCTCAGAAATGTAAGCTCTCATACAAAAATATTAAATTCCAAATAGTATTTTAATGTGCATAATAAATATAAAAATTCCCAAATAGGTCATATACCATCAAGTTAAAATGCCATATAAGTGTACGTATGATGCCATGCACATAGGCATCCAAAAAAATGTCATGTAAGATATATATTTCCTAATAATCAAAATCCATCCCTCTATTGGCCTTTCTCGAAGAAGGCCATCCCTTAGATGAAGATTAATTTCTATGAGATGACTTTGGATCATCCGAGCTAATGCTACGAGTCCTCTTCCATTTGAATACTCGCTTGTAGATGAACTCGTAAATGCAAAGAATGTTTTTCTGTCAAAAATTAATGTATATATGTTTTCAACATCTATTTAAGACCATGCTAGAATAAAAATATTTACATAAATACATAAAATTACCGTAAGTTGTTGATCACGCCGAATCTGCATCTCATGCTCGGATGAGTCATCGAGAGCTCATGGAGTATGAATTTAGGGGTACGAAGACGACGAGATGGAGGAGTCCATGCCCTTAAAGTCAAAATTGAGGGGGTTGAAGTTCCCTACATACACATAAGATCAGAAAAAATATAGCATCAAAATTAGCAAAAATAGAACTAAGTAAATGCATGTGTAATGACAATATTTTAATTAATTTTATCAATATAGAACTATTGTTTTCACCCCGCCATGCTTGTGAATTAAATGAACAGGCTGCTCTTTATGAGGTAACTCTTGCATATACACAAGGAAAAAATTATTAACATAATTTAATAATTCTACAATGAAAGAAATTACTAACATATAATTTAACATAATATGAATTACACGAGCAATTTAATGAAATTTACATGTTGTTTGAATACTTCAGTGAGTTTTTATGCAGATGAAATTGCAACAACAAAACCTTTCTCTACTTGTCGCAGAGATGGTGGGGTGTCTAGTGAAGTCATCATCTTTATCAAACATGTATCACGTGAGTTAGATGAACATACAAGAACATACATATATTTGACTTCAAAACTAATATATATATTCATGTATGTGAAAATTTTACACAATTAACATTCTAAATTACCTATGTGAATGTATGTGTACGCATGGTACTCACCTCTTGTGGTTGGGATGAAGATACGCCTCCCGTGCACTGTAATATCAATGCATGTACATGTACAAATACAATTATTTCAAAAATTTAACATATATAAGTAAATCAAGTACTCCAAAAATTTTGTAACACACATAATAAAACATAACAAATACCTACGAAGGTGACGTTGATGATTGTAATCCAAATGTCTCACTCAAAAATGCATCTAACATAGTGACATTATCATGTGCACCCCTAGCACCAACTCCACCAAAATCAGTATGCATGAAAGTATTGTCCTCCTTGGGCCCCAAACATATGCTACCACATGACGAGAAAAGATGTGGCCTCATGCTAGTACTCCCTGAGGGAATAATTTGTGTACCTCTGCGAGCATCTGGCTCAGAAATATCCCTTGTATGTCGAATAAGGGTCATAGAGAGCTCCACGAAGTGCGTGGAATGTATAAATATCTCTGTCTCCTTCACTGCCTGGAGAGCTAGTCTCCCGGGTGAGGGGGATTACGTGTGGGGACTCTACCCTTTCCGAATAGGTGCACGCTATGCACCGGTTGATTATGTGAGATCCTTTTCCTCGGCCTTGGAAATCTTGAAAATCAAAATAATTTGGGATCTCGTTGAGGATAAACTCACAATAGAGTTTCCTCAAAAATTATAGTGGCACCTCGTTGTTATTACAAAGGGGAAAATCAAACACCATCGACCATCGGCCCAAAAATTATTATTGCACCAATGGATGGGAAACCATTTGCATGACAATGAAACATGAAAATTGGTGTGGGGTCGTGAATAAGGCACATATGAGGTATTTTGTAATTTATTTTTATTTACATCTACATGTGACAATTTGCTGGAATAATAAACCCTATAAC
This sequence comes from Taxus wallichiana var. yunnanensis, assembly GCA_018340775.1. Classification (NCBI taxonomy): domain Eukaryota; kingdom Viridiplantae; phylum Streptophyta; class Pinopsida; order Cupressales; family Taxaceae; genus Taxus; species Taxus wallichiana. Next base: position 104,427,274 of record CM031237.1, read on the forward strand.
CCTCTCTGTAATTTTTCCAATGATCAATTTTTCCCATTTCTATGTCAACTTGAGCAAGTGATGCCTCCAATGTGTTTGCAAGAGAGGCGCAGTGGGGGTTTGTAGATTTTGAATGCCTCATTCTTTTGATTAAATCCTCAATATCAATTTTGTTTTCAACTATTTGGGCTACTAAATCTTCTTGACTACATGGGGGATGTTGAGAAATTGTGGGAGGGTTTGGAGGGATGATAGGAATAACAGGGTTTGGTTATGGTTGATTCTCTTGACCTCAAATTGTAACAATAAAAAAATGTATTCAATTCAAATTATACTCTATAATTATCATATTTCAATGCAATTTTGAGAAAAGAATTGTGTCTACCTCTTCTATGTGGTACCATCTTTGATTCAGATCTTCCCAATGATATAGAAATGATCCTTTAAGCTTGAGATCCAACTGAATGAAAAATGCAAGGGCACGGTTAAGCTCTAAAACTTGCGTTTGAGGGAGATAAAGTGATAGAGGCTCGAGCCTCTTTTTAAAAAAATTATAGTAGACATAATGTGTACGTGTTATGGTTTGTTAAATCCCAAACCTAAGAAATTAAAACAAGATTGTGTTATAATAGATCGCGTATGCATTTTTCTTTTTTTTGGGTTTTTGTCCACTTTTTGCCCCCCCAACTTTGTGCACTTACCCCTTAACAAAATTGGAAGAAGATGGGGACAAAGCTATCCATCCCTATCTAGGATTTTATTTTTCCCCTTTGTACCCAAGGAAAGAGTAATTTTAGGCTAGTTATTAACCACCAAGTTCTTAAAGGCTTATAATCCTTCACTTTTTTTTATCAATTTCATATCCATAATAACTCGAAATACCTAACTCAATCGGTTTCCAAAATTCTTCTAAAGTATTTTTTCCACCATAAAAATCCTCTTATTCCTATCCAATGAAATGTTCCAAAGAATAATAGTTAGGTCTGCACACCATAACAATTTTAAATTATTTAGAACCTTATCTAAGAACAAATAGCCACCTTACTAGTCCATGGGAAAAACAAAAAAATCAAATATGAAATAATTTGGAGCCAAATTGTTACCATATATTTACAATGTAAAAGAATATGTTCAAAAACTCAACATCCCTCTTACACAAGAAAAATCAAGAATACCAATGAAGCATCAAATTTTCCACATCTATTCATGTGTAATAATCTTACCTAGATATTCCTTCTATGTAAAATAATTCTCCTTGGGAGTTGAGACCTTGTTCCATAGCAATGCAACCAAAAATATTCCTCTACATAAAATTTGAATCCAAAGTATATTAACATGCACTAACTTTGTACTTCCTTGAGATGTCTCCCATCTAGTGCAAAGATTCCTCCTCACCATTAACTATAATATTTCCGGTGCTAATAATTTCTTGCATTTCTATTTTTTCATTATGAGGAAAAATAATAATGGTAAATTCCTTCCATCACCCTGGAAAGACCACTAACCCCCACATCCATCCAAAGTAATCCACTAATTTTGAACCCCATGGAAATTCTAAAGATACTTGATTTTTATAGCTTTGCCATGTTCCCAAGAATTCCCATCCATGAATCGAACAAAAATTGGCATTATTTCGATTTCAAATTTCCTATGTGAGATTATCACAAACAATAAATCTTGATGTTCAAATAAGGTTCCAAACAAAGGAACCAATAGGTAAACATTCTACAAGAAACTCCTTTCTAGGATTATGTGTCAAGGTATTTTTTCCTCACCATTCTACTCCAAAACGTGTCATATTCTTCACATATATTCTAAGCTAACTTGGCACATAGTGCCAAATTTTTAAGTTTTAGATCCTTTAGCCCAACCCCTCTTATAGCTTTAGGTCAACAAATTTTTCCCATTTGAACAAATACAACTTCCATTTGACATATTTCCCATATCATATGAAAAACCTTATACTTTTTTAATCCTCTCCACATTTCTCGTTGGGACCAATAAAACCAAAAATAAGGAATTTCTTGAATAACTAATTTAAAAATGAATAATCTACTTTCCATACTCATGTGCTTCAACTTCCAAGCCTCTAGCCTCTGCTGAATTCTTCCCACCATTTCCAACTAGATATTCATGTTAACATGTCCCGAAAATAAAGGTACACTAATATAATTTTAGGAGATGTCCAATGCTTTTGGAAATGGAAACTTCTCTATCCCATTAAACATTGATAAATAAATTCTATATTTTAACAAACTATTTTTTTCTCGACACCTCATAATCTTGTAAATTTTTCTTAAACCCCAAGGCCTCCCTCATATCTAGTTTTAAAAATAAAATTATATCGAAAAATTATAAGTGATCAAAATACTCTAGTCCTTTATACACCTTCAAAACCCTCAATTCCCCTCTCGCTTTATCTCTACAGATAACCCTCCATAGGTATTTAACCATAATTATGACTAAAATGGGTGAAAGTGGTTAACCTTGACAAATTCCTCTTGAGTTTTAAAAAAACCCAACTAGATTGCTATTGATTAGGACAGATTTTTTTTTCACACATCCCACAATCTAAGCCATCTAATATAGATGAAACATGAATGCTAGAAGAACCTTCTTTAGAAAGCCCTAGTTTACTCTATCATATGCGATTGTAATATTCATCTTTATAAACATTCCTAATTTCTCTATTTTTTCAACTATATGGAGAATCTCATGGGACATAACAATCCCATCCAAAATACAATTATTTCTCATAAACCCTCATTGCTCATCTGAAATAATATGATGCACAAATAATTTTAGTCACTATGTAATTACTTTTGATATAATCTTATATATTGTTTTGCAAAGTGATAGAGGAAAAAATCAACAAAGGTTTCTAGATATAAATTTTTGGGGATAAGAAAAAATTTACAATTCAAATATCATAACATACCTTTGGACATAAAAATTCATTAACAATTATGATATCCTACCCCATAAAATTTCAATGTTTTTTAAAAATGCCATAAGAAATCCATCAGGTCCAATCACCTTTTCTAGATCCATTAACATCAATGCAACCTCCACCTCTTCCTTTGCTGATTTATGCATTGATTTTAGGTTCTTCTCATCTGAAATAACTAAAGGGATCATTGATAAAAAATAATTTTCCTTATTCTCACTAACCTTATCCTTATCTAAAATAAATCTCTAAAACATATATCACCTCCAACTCAATACCCTCTAAGTTTGTGATCTTACAAATCCTATTTAAATGTGACTTAGCCACCATTGATTAATTGAAGAACTTTGTATTCCTATCCCAATCCTTTGTCAATAACTCTCGTGATCTCATTTCCAAAAAAATTCCTCCCTCCTATATATTTCATGGATTTTCCCCAATATTTCCTCTTTTCAAGCTAGATGCCCATATGTTATAGAAGACCATTGAATTTCATTGTTTAGGGATTCCAACTCTAACCCCAACTTTAATTTTTTTAGAAAAATATCTTCAAAAATAGTTTTTTTCTAAATGTAAATATTTTCTTAATATTTTTCATTTTATGAGAAAAGCATTACGTAGTCATACCCTGAGTAGGATCACACTCTCCCCACCATTGTTTAAACCTTATGTGGAAATCCTCATGCCTCGGATACATCATTTCAAACTTAAAAGGGAATTTTTATAGATGCTTTTGGTCCCAACTTTGAATAAATATTGGAAAATGATCTGATTCTCGATACATTTGAAATTGATAATTCCAATTAAGAATTAATCTTTTAGGAAGTAGTGTTTATTATAAATCTATCCAATCTCTCTATAATATTATTAAAACCCCTCCTTCAGTTAGTCCATGCAAACTTTCCAACCTTAGGAAAAAAATCTAAGAAAGCATTTTCTACCACAAATTATTGAAATTCCTTTTCATATTGAGTTACTAAAGTCCTTCCCCTTTCTTATCATCATGGCATAGAATCAAATTAAAATCCACACTAATAACTTCCTTCTAATTTCCACACCTCCATAGTAATATAGAGATATAATCCCAATTATTTTCTTTTCTTTTTACATTATTCGGCCCATATGCATTTATAAGAACTCTTGATATGTTTTCTTTGAAATATATAAAATCACATGAAAACTAATCTACACTCTTTTCTAAAGGTTTCATATGAATAGTTCTTGCATTATAAATAATAACCATCCCACCATAATTTACCTCCACTACACAAGTCACCCCCTTCCAAGCCTTCCACTCAGATTGGTATCAAGAACGTCATGAATTCAATGAATTGAAGAGTGCACTAGTGATAAACGTGAGACGTGAATTACAAAAAGGAAATACTAGGCATTCACACACAAAATTGAAAGTTATGAAGAATAATGAGATAATTGTAATACAACAAGAAAATGGTTCCATCTCAATACTCTGCTCCATATATTACCTCAATATTCAGATGTACATATATAAGAGGATGAAATTATAACTACCACCTAGATCAGTGGTGAATAACTCTCACTAATTGATACTAGTAGTAGAGCTAAATCCACACAACTAGTAAGCTAACTCAACAAAATTGGTAATCTAACTTAACACAATTTGGTACACATACGAAAGAAAAAAACTAAGTTTAGATGTAACACAAGTGCAAGAATTATCCTGATAAAAAAATAAAAGGATAAATAATAACCTACACTTACACCCCTTTAAGCATAGCTTAGGTGGGTAAAAAAGAAGGCGTGTCCTGAAAAAAAAATCCTAATGAGGTACACATGTATAATAATTGGTAAAAAGGAGTTGCCATGGATGAATAAAATCACCAAAAGGTACCCAAAAACTAGTAAAAAAATTAGAGAGAGAAAAAACCTGTAGTAAGGCATCTCGAGAAGCTCAAGTAAAAAAAATCATACTTTGCTAAAGAATAATTTTGGTTTGCCGTGATGCGGATCCCTTTGCTCGATCACAAAACTCAAAAACAACTAACAATGTGATACAATAGAATAGATTCATACTAGGAGAATGTCAATGGAGTCTCTAATACTATAATTCAATAGAATAGATACCCTTCAAAAGGAGAACGAGTTCAAAAACAACTGAAGGAGACTATCATATGTGATGTAACAAGTGAAAGAAATCACCAAACATAGTTTGAAATATTAATAGAAAATGATTTGTGCTACGAAATAACAACAAAAAAAAAGGTAAGGACATGATACCTAAAGAAGTAGGATATACACCACACCCTCTCATCTTGTTGAATGGGTGTAGTGATTCTACAAAATTTGTATGAATGACCACACCACTACTCGAACACTAATAAGATGACAGTGGGATCCACAAGAATAGATCCATAAAAAAGGGAATATTAACATGGCTAAAATGTGTCAAAAATACATATACATAATCTCTAAAAATATCTTAAAACAAGGAGTATTATGATGCATGAGGAGAAAAAAATGGAGCAAGAAGAAAATGGTGGAAGAGCCATGCCTTTGGAGTCCTCTTAGTGAGTTCTTATGTCACCTTCCAAGAGTGATCAAATATCCATCCCATACTAATATTAATGGATGAAGAAGATGCATTCATATGATCGGTGCAAAGTGCATAATTATAGCATACATGGAAACATCAAAATGTGTGTCGGGTTGGTCATGCCTAAAAACTTAAATCCCAGGTGTTTCTCGAAGCTTGAGTAAAGGTGCGAAAAAAACATTTGTAGCTCATGATCCTAATAAAGAGTCGAGTAAACAAAAATTTCATCTCTATCAATGAGTGATCCTAATGAATTACCTAACTTAAAACCAATGCCATGATGAGAATTCCATTTAGCATGATAAATAGGGAAGTAATACCCTGTGAATGTTTGCAAATACCTCAACGAGAATATCTCGTAGAACAAAGAATGCGAGATCCAAATGCACTAGTATACTTCTCAAAATATCCATGCATGTGAGTAGAAGAAACTAAAGTTGGATACAAAGAATGTGTTATTGAAATAGGCACGGGTGCAGTAGAACATGCAATAACAAGCATAATAGGCTTAGGAACATCAAAAATAAGAGTAGGCTAATAAAATGAAAAATCAAGGTCAATGGTTGTAAGAGAAGTAGTTATAAGTGAAGCAGAGCAACAATATGAGGATGATGTTGTACATTAGAAAGTTTCATTGCTGAAAGAGTGTACGAGTACATCTTTACCGTGAATGAGGTTATGAATAAGAGAGTTTTGATTTTTAAGCGATCTATTTTCTTCCATAAATTTGACCATGTCCTCCTAAAGTCCACACACTTTAGAGAAAATAATCTCTTTCTCGATTCCATGATAGATCAAAGAATGAAACACTCAAAAATTTAGGATGTTGGGCTCAATAAAAAATGTGTCCGCATGCAATTACAACAACCCCCAAATGTTGACACTTTATAAATTAGTGATTTTTATAAATCAAATTATACTAATGCATGAGAAATTAAAAATATGTTTTTTTCACAAAATATGGTGCTCAATTTCGAGCTACCAATGAAAAGTTATTACATAAAATATTTCTTGTAAGCAAGACCTATTTTAAATAAAATTCCACTCAAACATTAAAAAAATGTACTAAATGAGGATGAACCTATCCTTCCAACCACTCATTCAAATTAGAATGAAATTTAGAAGATATTGGTTTAGTTTTTGAGGGGGAATTGACCGTCTTCAACTAGAGCCTTGATGAGACCAAACTAAGTCTCATATAATGCACAAAATAACATTATTCTTTCTCTTATAAAGTGGATTTAGACGTAGTCTTAAGAACTAGATAGATTATTTAAGATAAAATGTATAATATATTTGATCTATTTTTGAAAATTCCATTGCAATCTGAATGTTTTCATTCCCTAATATTTATTGTAAGTTGGAGTGTAGTATTGTGTATGAGCAGGTCATTTGAAGATATTTGAAAGCTAAATCACTTTAGAACACTTTGGACTATTCTTTAGACTGTATTGCAGCCAATGCTTGACTCAACTAGAATAAGACTTAGCCAATGCAAGAATCTACCATCACATGACTAAACCAACACAAGACTCACTCATCGAGCGCATGTTTTAGATAGTCAAGCACATGACTCACACAATCAGCACCGAACTCTCTCTAACAAAAATTATAGACATCCAAATGAGAAAATGAGAGAGGTTTTTGTTCCTATTATTTATAGGAGGAGAAACCTCTCTCCATTATTACACACCAATAATTTTTACAAAAATATCCACATTTGAAGAAGAAGGTTGTCAAACATAGGACTCACATAATCACCACATGAATCTCTAAATGAAATTGTAGACCCCAAATGAGAATATCGAGTCGTTTTTGTTCCTCTTATTACAAGGATGAAAAACCTCTCATTGGTTTTAATGGTTACAAAGATATCCATGTTTGAAGATATTATTTTTGGTTTAGATTCAAATGTAGAAACAATAAAATATAACACAAGAAAAACTATGATTTTTATTCATACGGGATGATTTTCATTATGAAGAGATTACATATAAATAGGTAAATGACATCCTTAGAATAAGGAGTCAAACCATATCAATTACCCAATCCCCACTTATCTCTCCAACATGATTCTCTCCACCTTTATTTTCTCATAGTTATCTAATAGTGAGTTGTTCTCACAACTCACGTACACCCAAAATATAATAATAATATCTCACACTCACCTAAATATTACAATATTATATTATAATCTAGATAATATAATTCCACAAACATTATTAATGTTCACACTAACACATTAATTTGACTAACATTCACCCCCTTAGTGTGAACATGGATGACTTCTATCTAGTACATGTTCATGTTCTACAATATAATATTTTTCAAAGAGTACCATCAACTCCAATATATTTTCTAGTGGAACCATTAACCACTCTGTATGTGATTTTATAAGATATTCACAAACTCTCAAATTTGTTTTCTAGTGGTCCACCAACCACTTTCATAGTAAGCGTACACGTTTCTCCATTCACATTTTACAAAGGAGAACAAAATATAGGAAAATATGTTCCCAACTATGAACAAGAATTATCTATATGTTCTTATTTACTACAACACATGAAAAAAACACACCGAACACAATTGAAAAACATGACCACCAAAGCAAGATATGGCCTCATCGATGGTTCCTGACGATAGGTCGCTAAAATGACTCCTTCCTCCATTACCTCTAGCCTCCATTTGGAACTGCCGTTACTCAAAAATTAAAAAAATTGAAAATGAAGCTCAATATGAAATTCCCCCCTCAATTTGAACTTGGTCGTCACGTACAAGCGAAAATGCGACCAAGAGAAATACGAGCAACCCTTTTTTTTTTATTTTCCTAATAATCACCTAAATGACACAAAAATGACTTTAAAATTTTTGACTCGACTTTATGATGTTTGTAATGATACAAATAAAATTAACAATTTTTTTTTTTAAAATTACAACTTAGACTTACGTAACTAAACAATAAATAAGACTTGTTCCCTAATGAATTAACTAAGAGAGAAGAAATACCACGTTTCTTTTTCTTCTTAAAAATAAACAAAAACCAAAACAACACGTGGACGGTAAAATAAATCAGAGACTAAAAAATAATGACCAAATGATGGAAGGAAGGTACATGCAATCCATGTGGCATGGCATGCCTGCAATCTCCCATGAACCCGGCAGATGAATTGCATACCGTGTGCCACAAGAAACATTTACAGAAACTCCAAACTTGTATAATGCAGGCTCGGTGAAATGCATTTTTCTCCAAAAATATTATCTAGGTTTGGCTGAAATTTCGTCTGTAGTTGTATTACCCATATTTCGTGAAACCCAATAAGTTTAAGAGAAACCCAGATCCTAGAACAAAAACTACAATCTATTCTTCAGACGGATTTTCTTAAAAAATGCTCTTGCTCAATCACAGAAAATCCATTGTCAGGTTTGCATACCTGCTCTGATACCAAATATTATTTTTGGTTCAGATTCAAATGTAGAAACAATAAAATATAACACAAGAAAAAATTTGATTTTTATTCATACGGGATGATTTTCATTATGAAGATATTACATATAAATAGGTAAATGACATCCTTAGAATAAGGAGTCAAACCATATCAATTACCCAATCCCCACTTATCTCTCCAACATGATTCTCTCCACCTTTATTTTCTCATAGCTATCTAATAGTGAGTTGTTCTCACAACTCACATACACCCAAAATATAATAATAATATCTCACACTCACTTAACTATTACAATATTATATTATCATCTGGATAATATAATTCCACAAACATTATTAATGTTCACACTAACACATTAATTTCCTAACATTCACCCCCTTAGTGTGAACATGGGTGAGTTCTGTCTAGTACCTGCTCATGTTCTACAATACAATGGTTTTCAAAGAGTACCATCAACTCCAATAGGTTTTCTAGTGGAACCATTAACCACTCGTATGTGATTTTCTAAGAGATTCACAAACTCTCAAATTGGTTTTCTAGTGGACCACCAACCACTTTCATAGTAGCGTACATGTTTCCCCACTCACATTTTACAAAGGAGAACAAAATATAGGAAAATATGTTCCTAACTATGAACATGAATTATCCATCTGTTCTTATTTACTACAACACATGCTGAAAGAAAACACATCGAACACAACTAAAAAAACATGGCCACCAAAGCAGTATTGCGGCCTCATCGATGGTGCCTGACGAGAGGTCACTAAAATGCCTCCTTCCTCCATTGCCTCCAGCCTCCATTTGAAACTATTTAGTTACTCAAAAACAAAAAAATTGCAAATGAAGCTCAATATGAAATTCCCCTTCAATTTGAACTTGGTCGTCAGCGTATAAGTGAAAATGTGACCTGGAGAAATACGAGTAACCTTTTTTTTCACAATTTTCCTAATAATCACCTAAATGACACAAAAATGACTTTAAATTTTTGACTTGACTTTATGATGTTTGTAATGATACAAATAAAATTAACAACAATTTTTTAAAAAATACAACTTAGACTTACGTAACTAAACAATAAATAAGACTTGTTCCCTAATGAATTAACTGAGAGAGAAGAAATACCATGTTTCTTTTTCTTCTTAAAAATAAACAAAAACCAAAACAACACGTGGATGGTAAAATAAATCAGAGACTAAAAAATAATGACCAAATGACTGGAAGGAAGGTACATGCGATCCATGTGGCATGGCAGGTCTGCAATCTCCCACGAACTAACCATGAACTGCATACCGTGTGGCAAAAGAAACATTTATAGAAACTCCAAACTTGTATAATGTAGGCTCGGTGAAATGAGTTTTTCTCCAAAAATATTATTTGGGTTTGGCTGAAATTTTGTCTGTAGTTGTATTACCCATATTTCGTGAAACCGAATAATTGTCGAGAGAACCCAGATCCTCGAACAAACACTACAATATATTCTTGGATGGATTTTCTTAAAAATGTTCTTGCTCAATCACAAAAATCCATTGTCGAGTTTGTGTACCTGCTCTGATACCAAATATTATTTTTGATTTAGATTCAAATGTAGAAAAAATAAAATATAACACAATAAAATTTTTAATTTTTATTCATACAAGATGATTTTCATTATGAAGAGATTACATATAAATAGGTAAATGACATCCTTAGAATAAGGATTCAAACCATATCAATTACCCAATCCCCACTTATCTCTCCAACATGATTCTCTCCACCTTTATTTTCTCATAGCTATCTAATAGTGAGTTGTTCTCACAACTCACGTACACCCAAAATATAATATTAATATCTCACACTCACCTAACTATTACAATATTATATTATCATTTGGATAATATAATTCCACAAACATTATTAATGTTCACACTAACACATTAATTTCCTAACTGAAGAAGGTTGTCAAGCGCAAGACTCACATAGTCAAGACAAAAATATCTATAATTGAAATTATAGACATCCAAATGAGAAAACATGAGTGGTTGTTGTTCCTCTTATTCCTAGGAGGAAAAGCCTCTCTCTTCTTTTACACAACAATAATGATTATGAATATATACATATTTAAGTAAGAAGGTTGTCAAGCACATGACTCATAAAGTCATCAAAAAACTCTTTCTAACTAAAGTTTCACACTTTGAAATGAGAAACTGAGAAAGGTTTTTGTTCCTCTTATTGCCCAGAGCAAAAAACTCTCTCCATTTTTACACAATAACAATAATTTAGGATATATATTCTTTTGAAGTTTTAATAGAATAAGGTTGAAGAGAAGCAAACAAGACAAAAACACAGATTCAAAGTAGAATTGTGATATCTCCCTCATTTATCAACAAAAAATAATTTAAAAATATCTATAAAACTTATAAGGAGCACTAAACCTAGAAAACATTTGAAAATATTCTTGAATTGAATTACAAAAGTAATTAAAGATTACTTTTGAATACAAAATAATAGAAAAACTATAAATAATGATAGTTGAAAACTTAATGACTTAATAAAAGTAAATTTCTATCAATAAAATTTCTCTACTACTGTCTATTTAACTAATAAATGAAAAATAGATTTGTAATAAAATTTGAACTACAAAACAAATATTTGGACATTAAAACATGAAAGTTTTGATTTATATAACAAAAACCTAATATAAAACAAACTTTAAAGAACTTACATTATGGTTTGGATTACTTGTTAAGTGGAAGGAGTGTGAAGACATATGGATGCACGAAAAATCTATCAAAAGTACACATGGTATGGAAGATTTAACGGGTTTAGATAGTGAATGATAAGGCGCACGAGGTAATAAATAAGCATCGGTCACATCACTTAATTTTTGTAAATGGATCTTGAGAATCCTCATTTTTCAGAAGCAAACAAGACAAAAAAACACATATTTAGTAGAATTGTGATATCTACCTCATTTATCATTGAGAAAATAATTTAAAAATATTCTAGAAAACCTCAACAAGGAGCATAAACCTAGAAAACATTTGAAAATATTCTTGAAATTGAATTAGAAAAGTAATTAAAGATTACTTTTGAATACAAAATAATAGAAAAACTATAAATAATGACAGTTGAAAACATAATGACTTAATAAAAGTAAATTTCTATCAATAAAATGCTCTACTACTTGTCTATTTAACTAATAAACAAAAATAGATTTGTAATAAAATTTTAACTACTGAAACAAATATTTGTACTTTACATTAGAAAAATATCAATAGTTTTATATTGATATAAAATATAGATTAAAACATGAATGTTTTGATTCATATAACACAAACCTAATACAAAACAAACTTTAAATAACTTACATTACGGTTTGGATTACTTGTTAAGTGGAAGGATTGACAAGAAGACATATGGATGCATGAAAAATCTATCAAAAGTACACATGGTATGAAATATTTTAACGGCTTTAGATAGTGTATGATAAGGTGCACAAGGTAATAAATAAGCTTGTCGGTCACATCACTTAATTTTTGCAAATGAACCTTGAGAATCCTCATTTTTCAAAAAGCAAAGAAGATGAAAAACACATATTTAGTAGAATTGTGATATCTCCCTCATTTATCAATGAAAAAATAATTTAAAATATTCTAGAAAACTTACAACAAGGAGTACTAAACCTAGAAATAGTTTGAAAATATTCTTGAAATTGAATTACAAAAGTAATTAAAGATTAATTTTGAATACAAAATAATAGAAAAACTATAAATAATGACAGTTGACAACATAATGACTTAATAAAAGTAAATTTCTATCAATAAAATGCTCTACTACTTGGCTATTTAACTAATAAATGAAAAATAGATTTGTAATAAAATTTTAACTATGAAACAAATATTTGGACATTACATTAGACAAATATCAATAGTTTTATATTGATATAAAATATAGATTAAAACATGAAATTTTTCTTTATATAACACAAACCTAATATAAAACAAACTTTAAAGAACTTACTTTATAATTTTGATTACTTGTTAAGTTGAAGGACTGACAAGAAGACATGGATGCATGAAAAATATATCAAAAGTACACATGGTATGGAAGATTTCAATGGGTTTAGATAGTGTATGATAAGGCACATGACGTAATAAATAAGCTTTCATCGGTCACCACATCACTTAATTTTTGTAAATGGACCTTGAGAATCCTCATTTTTCAAGATGTTTTGAATGCTAAAGATGACACCAATTCTTATGTTGCAAGATTACTACAACTGATCCAAAGTAAAAATAAACCTGAAATTAATCTCCAACTAATGTACATGTCGTAATAATGCTGGCTCAGAAAAATAACTTGATCCTTAGATACGTCTATGGAAGGCCTATTTCAAAAGAACATATATTCCAAATCCTTTCTGATGGGCACCAAGGAGAACAAACAAACTGACCATGGGTGCGAAAGAGTGACCGTTGGTAATATTAGTGTGATGCTTGAATGATATATCTGTGCATATGATAATGTGCACTATGAATGTCTCTCACATATATGCTTGCACAAATTTACACTAGATGCTAATGGATCCTCTATGATCTCCTTTGATACATTCCCACTAGGAACTTAGACCATTCATCCACAATAGGTGAGAGTATTCTTGGTGTGATGAAGATTTGTAAACTATAAATGAATAATTCTACAAGTATGATGAATGATATTTGAATCACTCTTGATTGATATGATCAGATTAAATTCATCACACCACTCCTAAATCTCTTGTACAAGAATCTCATGGATAAAGGCTCATCAAATCTCATACCAAATTTTATATTTGGTCAGAGTTTATGTATGCAAACTAATAATATAAAACGTAAAATTTGAAACAAAAAAGTAGTATTTTATTATTTCAAACATTCAAGCATTTTATTAATGTAAAGAGGTTACTGATATATAGTAGATTTTAAATCCTACAAAGGAGAAGTCAATTCTAATCATGAATCCCCCTTATCTCTCCATGATACACATATCTCACACAACTCTAAATATTTATGTGAGTTGTTATTAAAAATCACTCAAACTAACTACATTATTAATAATATAAACAATAGTAATATAACTAATATTATTAGTTGTTGCCACAACTAATAATATATTAGAAGTATATATCATACATTTTATTGTGAGAACTAACTAAACTAGGATTTCCATAACATTTTCCCTAATTCTCCCTAAACCATAAAACTATGGAATAACATTCCTATAGCTTTCCGATTCCTATTGGAATGTGTGAATCGGATATCGCATGATCCTAATATCACTTGTAAAAATTTATGGTAAAATTGGGTCAATACGGAAGTGCGGAGTCAATTAAACTAAAATATGAATATTCTAGTGTAATCTAATGCTATAGGAATAACAAAATAACTGAAGTAATAAAATATTGAAATAATACCCAAGAAATCTAAGAAATGAAATGTGAAACCCTAATATGCAAATAGGGTTAAAAATGCCTTAGCTGATTCGATGATGATGCGGGAATGTATCACGGTGGATACCAGATGAACATGAAGAGGAAACCTTTGTATAGGAGCACGAAAATGTGTAGATATGGACTTTCTAGATAGACTAGGGTGCACGGAGAAGGATAGGGCCCCGTGGGGCCTTGGTTTGAGATCCTGGGTGCATTTGGTCTACATAAATGACCAAAAAACCTCCTCCGAGGATCGGTGAGTGTTTGTATGTGTTTGTTTCATGTTGTGTGAATGTCATTGAACTTCGCTAGATGTCATTGTAAAACTGCAATAGAAGAATCACTGCGATAACCTAGACAAAACTTCAAAACCCTAAAAATAAATATGCATATGAAGTGGTCGGTGTGCCCACAAGTGGCCACAATGGTGAAATTACTAAGCGAGCGCTGCAGACACATCTCGAGACTCCAATGTAATTCTAGGTGTGTGTGTGTTTAATTTTTCCCTAGGTACTCTTGTGTCGATCACACTTTGTGAAGTAGTGAGTAAGTAACTAGATCTAGTATGTAATAAATGTGTGCATGGAAACAATAGACTCCCCTCCTATGAAGTGTGATGCAGATAAACCACCCTTATGTTCCTTGTGATGGAGGATGAAAATGTAGCTATAAATGCCTTTGATGGATGCAACCTTAGGTGGAGATAACTAGTGCTTCATCCCTCATTATGGTCTCATAAATTTATATTTATATGGTTCTTTTATTCTAAGTTTGTAATTAACCCTGAAAAGGTTGACCAACAAAAATATAAGAAGTTCAAACAGATAGAAAATTCCTAAAAGGTGAGAATAAAGTACAAAGAGGATCAATGTGCCTAGAGAGGGGACCAAGATGCCTAGGGCACTCCATTTGTGGCTAGGTTACCTAGTCGGAGATAGGGAAAATGCGGTATGAAAAGATGAATTGGGAAAGTATGGGTGCAAGATCAAAAGTAACGACATAAAGAAAAGTCAAATAGCTAAAGACAGGGGTTAATTATTACTCTTTTCACTTGAGAACCATATGAATAGTAGTATGAGACCAAGACTAAACCACGACCGAAAGTGCATGATTTTGTGTCTACATTTTCCCCTACTTTATGTTGGTGATTAGAATACTAGGTAGCATAAAGTAGATAGACATGTGTACCTAATATCCATGTAGAGTGATGCAACATGTGTGTCAAATGACTAGACAAAAGTGTGGAGTGATAAAAACATGGAGTGTGGAGACTAAAGATGCAAAAGTGTAACTAGTAATGAGAGTTAACCTAGGGAAAACATGTGTGTGTAGATGCCAATGTGTATGATTTACCGTATGGTTAGAATTGTGTATGTGATATACCCACTATGTGTGTGATGTTGACTGCTTCCATCCCATATGGACGGGGTAAAAGAGAAGATGATCAAGTAGTTAAATACACATTTATATGTTTAAATCCGTGAGCAAAAGTACATGTATATATGTAATAAGCATGTAATTAAAATATGAAAATGAAAAAGGAACATGTGAACCTGATCTCGTGATGAGAAAAAGGGGGTAAAAAAGAATCTTATAAATGTTGATAAAGTTCACATTTTTTGGGTGATCTCATGCCACCTTGACCGAAGAAGTGTAGGGAGAAAGATGTTTTATTATCCAGCCTATAACTATTTCTCAAGAGTGTGAAGAGATATTTGTCTTGTTTGGTTCTTTTGGAGATTCGACACCATTGCACAAAGAAGTGTAGGGAACAAAGTCCAATGTTCCTCCAACCTGTAACTACTCCCTAGAATGCTAAGGAAAATATGCCTGTAAGTGATGAAAGGAGAAGTGATAACTATGGTGTTCCTTATCATTTCGGGAAGTAGTTAGCATGCGGGGAGTATGTATTGTATCCTAAAGCATATACCAATAAGTGATGGAAGGAGAAGTGATAACTATGGCGTATATCACTAAATTAGGGACGTTTCATGGTGGAAAGGAAGGAATGATGAATGTACGAATATGATGAGGTCCATGTATGATGTATACCCTCAATAGTCCAAGTATGGACCATGAGACTAGAGTGTGTCATAGGGTAGTGAGTGAAACACGTAAAATAAAATGTATGTAGTATGTGTGATGATGAGAGACGACCATGTGATGTGTAAAATGTGTAATATGCAATGCAAAATGTGTAGATAACATAAGAGTATGAAATGCACATGTTGATGAAAAATCACATCACCCCCCGAATGGCCTCAGATCTAAGTGGGGTGTCTTGTGTGACTACATAACATGAGACCATCTCTTAAGTTGTGGGACTTGCGAACTTGAGATGGCCCTTTGGAGAAAGCTGACTTCTTCTTCTTGATCCTAATGCTAAACTAATCCTAATACATAAATGATGTCTAACTACACCTATCCTAACAATGCTAAGGAGAAAGGGAGAGAGAAAGTGCATAAAGAGGGAAATCCTACACTACAGAGGTGATAGCACCAAGAAAAGGGGGTTGCTGGTCATTATCTCAGCTACTGGAATGGAGAGAGGTGAGCAATGGAGAGGATGGACGAAGCATCAAAGACCAAAGATAGAGTTCACACGAAAACCAATTCAAACCCTAAAAACATAGCTCCAGAACCCGTAATAGACATGAGAGATATGCACAATATACCCCCGTAATGATGAGAGGTGAGAAGAGACAATAAAATAAATAAAGATGAAAAAAATGCATCAGGAAATAGATTTTATTGCTCCAAGAGTTCACACAGTACATCATCAGTGGGCAAGAGGCAAGAAAATTCCATTACAGAGCCAAGAGAGGAGGCTTAACCTACACATTCAACCCAAGGGGAGAAAAAGAGATGGGGAAAAGAGGGAAGAAATGACCAACCCTTAGAAAAATGCACCTCCTTACAATATATAGGAAGAATGAGAGAAGGAGGTAGAAGAAATATGGACTCTTGTTCAACCACCCAAGAGATGCATTGAATCCACCTATGAAATTAATGGGTCTCATGACACAACCCACGCCTCCATTACCATTTCTTGTTGGGAAAGAAATACCTCATTATAATGGTGGGTGAGAAATGTGATAGCCTCAAGAATGGTGGCCTATATTTACTCTAGTCATAGTCGAGGTCATCTAAAGGTTAGGGTCAGGTGCCCAACGTGGGATCTCACAATATTTTAAGATCCAAGCATTTAAAAATCTTGGCGGGCTTTATGATTCACCAAATATTTTTCCAAACATACTTTGGATTTGGAGTCTACCCCTTGAGATCTACATGGAACCCCATGTATTCTTAAGATTTTACTACCTCCTTTCACTCTTGAAATTACACCGAACTGACACATGACATCGTATGTGGGACTGCTCTATTTCCTTTGTATTCTACCTAAGCCACTCTTATTAGCAGAGACACTATGTCTGACCCAAGACACATGGAGGATCAACACACATTTGGGACCTGCTTTTGGATTCGCCCCTAAAAGAGTGCTAAAGGGACATGTGGGGCTTTTTCATTGGTTCTCCTTCCTTAGTTGATTCAATGGCCGGTTCTACCCCCTTTGTAATTCTAGCCACGTGGCGAGCTTGTGCTTGTTTGGGGACCACCTCCGGATTTTAACCTTGAAGATGTGTCGAGATGACGCGTGGAGGCTTCCTTCACCTATCCGAGCTTGGAATTTTCAATGGCCGGTGTCCCCTTTTAGACCTTGGACATGTGGAGGGCTGGCACTAGTTCAGGGTCTTTCTTTGGGTTGTGCCTTTGAAATTGTGTCGATGAGGCACGTGGCACCTTCTCGTGGCTCTGCTCTACCTCCCTCATGTTCTTCCCAAGTCCTTTCTGTTTGACAAAGGCTTTATGTCTGACCCGGGACATGTGGAGGATTCTCGTCGTATCTTATTTCCTTAGCCAATTTAACGGTCCTCTCTACCCCCATTTGGACTCTTGGCCATGTGGTGATCCCACGCACACTTGGGGACCCCACCTTAGATTCTACCCTTTGATTTGCACCGATGAGGCATGTGGCATCCTCCATGGGTTTGTGACTTTGCTTCGACATTTCAATGATTGATGTAAATTTTTCGAGCTCGACCACGTGGAAGGTTAGCGCTCATTTGGGAACCGCACTTAGACCTGACCTTTGGAGATGTGCCGTTTGGACACGTGGAGGCTTCCGCTAACTCTATTGTACTTAGCTGATTTGGGCTTGCTCCTCTCTTGATCCTCGACTACATGGTGGGCTAGCGCTCATTTGGGGATTGCCACTAGATCTAACCTTTGGAGGTGCACCGATGAGACACATGGAGGATTCCGTTATCTCTTCTTTCCTTAGCTGATTCAATGGCCATATCTACCCCCATTTGGACTCCTGGCCACATGGCGATCCCCGCACACTTGGGGACCCACTCTTGATTCCCCTCTTGAAGTTGCACCATTGAGACATGTGGGGCTTCCACTGACTCTCTTATACTTAGTCAATTCAGGGCCTTGAGTGAACACTTCCTTTCTCCATTTTTCTCCTGTGCGCTCTGATATCCTTTGACGCCATTGGCCTCCTTCGCTAACCTTGCCCCTTCATTGTTGGATTTGGAATGTGGGCTCGCATGACTGGACCAGTCCTTCCAATTTTCTTCGTAAGGTTGTGTTTGATCAATTTTTCGTGGGGGAAATTGGGATAACAACGTGTTGTAGATAATGTGTACGAGTGTAATTTATAAAATGAGTAATATGTGATGTAAGATGCATAGAAAATAGGAGTGTGACACATGTGTGATGAACACTAGTATGGTGTGTAAAATATGTATGATATGTAGATGCATAAATGTTGAAATACAAATGATGTAGAGTAAGTGTAAGATGTAAGATATATTATAAGATGTGAGAAAAGACATGATGCATGTGTGTAATGTGTAGAGTGTGAGGTTTATGTTTGTAGGATTCCCTCAATAGTCAAGTGTGAACCGAAGCACGAGAGTGTGTCATCAGGTAATGTTGATGCTAGCATGTATGAATATTTATATGCTAGGAGTTGTGTGTATGATGATGTGAATATGAGACATGTGTCGATGCTAGGGGAGAAATAAACATGATGCCCCCAAGTGTTCCAATGATGAATATTTATGCATGACGTGAGAGATACCATACCATTGTGGGAGAGCATTATCTATGTCATGATAAGGGTAAAGGACAACAAAATGGTATGCGAAGTAGCATTAGGACCATGTGATGGTGGAAGAATTTGAAATGTGTCTTGGACATCAGTAGGAGTATTTTCTTTGACAAAAGTGATTGGTTGGAGCTTATGTGGGATGGTGACACTGTAGAAGAATTGATAGGATAAGAAGGTGGATTGATTTTTAAAGGAGGTTTCGATGCCTTGGGAGGAGTGGGAGTGAGACTAATTTTGAGAGGTAGTTTCTTAAATTGAGTATATTTAATGGATGGAACTTGACTGATAGAGGAAGAAGAATTAGAAGTGATAACTAGATGCTCATTAAAACACAAATGAATTAGACTTAGGAACCCATTGAGATGTAACAAGTGGAGAATACAATATAACATAAACTTGTGCGTTGAATGAGATAAAACCTTCAAGCTCAAGATTATTGATTATTCATTGTAAAACATAACAATCATTCTCATTATGTCCATTAATTTGATGATAATTGAAATATGGAAGACGTTGATATTTTTCACGCCGATAAGGAGGATAACAATGAGTAGATGGAAAGTTGATTAATTAATGAGTTATGAGTTTTGGAAGAATGTCTTGTTGCTTAGAATTCATTGCAAAATTGAGAGGTTCTGGGAGTGGCAAGATTTTAGGTTCCCTAATATGAGCACATGTAGAAGGCATTGAATGGAGGTGAGATGTAGAAGGAGAACAAACATGAGCCTGAGAAGTGTCCTTAAGATGTTAGATCTACGATTTGAGAGATGCAATCGGGGATTCCATAGTCTAAAATTTATCTTGAAATAAAGAATGAAGAACTTGAATGGATTGAAAAATAGGTTGATTGGAATTCACGCCAAGAGATTCAATGGAAAGACGATCAAAAATAACATTGACTTGAGCAGGAAACATCACGATAG
The DNA here is from genome assembly GCA_018340775.1 of Taxus wallichiana var. yunnanensis. NCBI lineage: Eukaryota > Viridiplantae > Streptophyta > Pinopsida > Cupressales > Taxaceae > Taxus > Taxus wallichiana. The sequence continues at coordinate 104,447,769 of CM031237.1, forward strand.
GAAGATACATAGTCTCTAGGGTTTTTTAGAGAGTGTCTTTACAAGATGGGTGAATTTGAATAAATTAAAGAAAAGAGACTTGACAAACCTTAGGAGCCATGATAGAGGAAAATGAGGATCCTATGTGTGAAGAGAAAGCATGGGTTCAAAAAATTATTAAACTAAAATGTGAATATTCTAGTGTAATATAATGTTATAGGAGTAGTAAAATAACTGAATAAATGAAGTAATAAAATATTGAAATAATACCCAAACAATCTAAGAAATGAAATATGAAACCCTAATGTGAAAAGAGGGTTAAGAATACCTTATCTGATTTGATGATTCCTCGAGACTATGTCACAGTGGAGACAAGATGAATAGGAGGAGGAAAACTTCGCATAGGAGTTTATGTAGTCACAAAATCATACACTTTAGAAATTATTTATCTTGGTCTCATACTACTATTTAGAAGGTTCTTGAGTGAAGAAAGTACTAATTAACACTCGTATTTTAGTGATCTTTTTATTTTATTTCTTCATTACCGACCTCTTACACCCATATGTCCAGCCATCTCCTGTCACCCCACATTATTTTAGCATCGATTTGGAGTGCCCATATTAGTATTAGGGAGCCTCTGTGGGTGCCCTCGCCCCACCAGGGGAACCTTGGTTCTTTTTGCACTTTCCTGCCACTTTTTGTGCTCTTTCTAGCCATTTGATATCTTTATCTTTCTTGTGGTCATCCTTTTCAGGGTTAATTATGAAATTAGATCAAGAGAACCCTATAAATATAAAATTATGAGGCCATAATGAGGACCTAACATCACTTAGTACTATCACTCATCTAGAGTTGCATCCATCTATTAAATTTGAGATCACTTGTATCCACATAGCTCCATCACAAGGAACAAGGCCGGGACATCTCCATCACACTTCATACAGGGAGGGATTATATTATATTTCATGCACACATTCTATTACATTTTATACACATAATTATTGATTGCTACTTCTCAAAGTGCGATTGACACAAGAGAAACATAGGGCATGTTCACACACACTTGCACATAGAACTACATCGGGTCTGAGATGTAGTGCAATGCTAGTAATTCCACCATCATGGTGGATGAGGTGAGTCTAACCACTTCATATGAATTTTTATTTTTAGCATTTGATGTTTTTTTGGGGTCTTGAAGTTATTTATTTCATCTTGGATTATTGGAGACATCCAACACAAGATAACGAAGTTGATGCAAAAGATTGCGAGGGTTTTAGACCATCTGTCAAACTAGTGAAGATCATTTTAGGAGATTTTGCATAGACCAGGGCATTTATATTATAGACTAGAGCACCCAAAAATGGTATAATCTCTCTCCAAGTGCTCCGGTCCAACTAGATCCTCCATATCTATCCTTTTTGGGACTTATGCACAATGTTTCCACCTCTATATTTTTAGTCATCACTTTGTGAAACTGTTTTGTGAGCATCTTTTATTCGAGATGAATTATTTCCTCTTCCTTCTTGCACATTAGGTTAGCATTTCATTTTACATACTTCTTTTGCATTTATTTATTTTATTACAATTTTTCATAGCTTAGATTACCTATCCCTCTACTACATAGCTAGTAAAATATTAGTTAATAATTTCGGTGAACCTGACTCAATCATTCACGCTTATAGGTTCTTCATTCATTACTTGTCATCCTAGGGTTTGGTCATCAAGAGTATATCCCTTAATGATTATTTTCTTAACCATCCTAATTTACTACATCAATTTCAACAACTTCTTACTACTTCTTTCCTTTGTACAAACCATTATTTCCTACATCAAGCATTTTAAGATGCCTTTTCTCATCCCATTACATCTACATCTTCGGACATTGACTCACCTTTGTATGTCACGATTAACATCCATAATATGGGTATCAAGCGTGATTTAGTTTACATTCACTCCAAACTTAATCTATGTCCCATATCATTCATCAAACATTCAAGAATTTATGTTTCACATATTACTCCATCTCGGCTTTCACTAAGCGCATCTCGACGGTTCATCTGTCCATTCCTTGGTCACATTATACTACCCATTAGACTTGGGACTAAAACCCTACACATTGTTTTTTTATATTGGATTTCCCAGTCCTTATAATTGTTTACATTTTTGGCCATGAATTTATGTCATGCAAGTTGTAGTTGTATATCAAGGTCTTAAATTTCTACACGAAGGTATCGAATATACCATTTTTCGTGCTTATGATCCCTTCAAATGTTATGTCCATAATATTAACACCAATATACACCATTATTTTTCTATATTTTTCTATGGGTGAACCACCTCATTTTCCACCACATAACAATACCATTTGTATGATAGATGCAATTTCTTGTATGTCACCTACCACCGCTATCGCTATGATTCCTTATAAGTGGCCTATTCAATCTATGGGCATCATTCTATCATGTACACATTCACGTGAACCACCTACATCAGCATGCCCACCATTAAATTGCATACTCTTCAAGATTGATTCAAACTAGTAAAATATTCTATTTCATCCTATATGGAATGATATTATATGTACACATGATGGTCTAGAACATTTAGGGTTTGCTTTTGAGGACCTCTATCCTACATCATGTGCTTCTCATCTTTATTATGGATTTGTTCGTATCACTACTGCTTATGGTTTGTGTGTATTTCATCTTACAGTCTATCTCTCACATAATCCTCACTCATCATCACTTACATTAGGAAAATTATGGCTTGCTTATATTGGAGGTATGCTAGATCCGGATCATATAGAAATTTCATTTTATATTCCCTTTGGATGTGTTTTCATTTGCAATAGCTCTTTCCTAGGATACACTCAAAATATCACTCATTGGTATGCACACGGTTTTCCACTTCCTCCATTCACCGATGAGGAGTATGTTATGGGCATGTATAACTTACGCCTTAATGGCTCATTATATGATCCACCGACACTATTTCTTATCAATTCACTAATGCTTACCCATTCGAATATAAACCTAAGATAAATGATCTTCTAGATGACATTACATGATATCCTATTTCACCATGCATACATTGGGGGCATAGTATTCACATTCCCCCTCACTCACCCTTACATCCATCATCTTAAATTTTCATATAGGAATTTTCATCACATGTTCTAGCATCGACCACTACCCGATGACACACTCTTGTGCTTTGGTTCACACTTGAATGTTGAGGGATTACTACATATGAACCCCACACACTACACTATAGGCATTACACATTATGTTTCATCACACATTACACAACATAAACCTTACATTCTACATTTTCTATACAATATTGTTACATTTGTGCATTTAAACATAATATATCATCCTAGTCTTCATTATTTATGAGTGTTACATTATATCATCTTATACCCTACATTACTAGCCTATATACATACATTACATGATACTCTATACATTACATTTTACACATTCTACACATCACATACTTACACATTCCACTCATCACATGGTCAACTTTTATCATTACATACACTACATTATCTTCTACATACATGCGCAAACACTACCTAATGAAGCACTTTAGTTCCTCAATCCATACTCAACTTCCAAGGGTTTAAAAATAAAATGGAACTTACCTTCAACAAATGTTTTCAACCTTTCATCATGTGAAAATCCTAGGTTAGTGACATATGCTTTAGGATAAATCATCACCTATTCTATAAATTTGTAGTGGTATACACCTTATGTTACATCATCATCGACTCTTTTAATTTTGTAGTGATATACGTTTAGGGATAAATCATCACTCATCCTTTCATCTTATAGTGATATACGCTTAGGATAAATCATCACTTATATGTTCATCTAGTCATGATATATGCTTCGGCTATAGGGTTCACACACATCGTCGATAGGTCACATCTCAACACTAGACATATACATTCCTCACACGGCGTTGGACACATCACACTCTTCAACCATTTCCCGATGATGCACTCTCGTTTACGGTTCATTCTTGACTGCTAAGGGGGAAAATAAAATGAACCTCACTACATACACTTCCCTTAAATCGGGGAACGTGGCCTCTATCATGCCATTCCATCCATTCATAAAATACCGCATATTATGGTTGTTTTTATTCTTGCTTACTTATTCTTGTCCATACTAACTTTATTACATATGCTAGTTATATTTATTGTATGCCACTTATCTATATCATCCACACATGAAAATTCACGTCTTTTTCTAGTTGTGATCATAGATACAAGTCTCTTACATGCAACATGCATGCTCTCCTTCTACCCTTCCTACAATAGTCATTGGGGCATCCACATTCCTATCTCACAATTGTTATTGGTTCATTTTATACTTAACAATTAACAATACTTGCTTATACATGATTTTGACATACTAGTTATGTTTCTAACATGTTAACGATGTTTCATGTGCAACTATTGTTATGCAGCGATATTTGTTTCCATACTTATTTGTTATTGTATGCAAACCTTGCCCTTTGTTTGGTGTGCACACTTGTTTGTTTGTTTGCAGCCATGATGGCATTGCATGTCTTGTAACATTGTGAGTGATGTCCCATGTTTGAAACCAAATTTTTGTGGCTTACTTTGTCTTCTTGTGTGTTTGTATTACTTCACTATCTATGTAAATTACATATTATTTTCCATATACATGCATGTTTTTTTACACTTATCTTTGGCTAGCCTTCTTGTTTATGCGTGCCTTGGTTTCTACCAAGAACTTTCTAGGGTTACAACGTACATGTGGTTAGCCCTCTTTTAGGGCCAAATTTCTCCTATCAATGATGTTGCATGCGTCCCTAAAGAGGGGATGAATCATTTGGGGGTTTTTACATACTAACATAGAGACTATACACCAATTCGGTTCAATTATATAAAACGAGTGATTTTTGACCAATATACAAACTCCATACAAATTTTTTTTTACAAGACATGGTGTCCTTAGCATTCTAGGAAGTAGTTACAAGATTGAAGGTTACGGTGGGTGTGAATCTCTACACTACTTCGCCGGTGGCACCTGGATTTCCCAAAAACTAGGACATACATAGATCTATACACACATCTCGGGAAGGAATTAAAGGTTGAGGACACAAAATTTCCTCCCTATAATTATTTGGCATATGGCATGAGTTTTTCCAAAAAAATTGTAGTACAAGATATCCTTATACACTCTTTCTCTCAACATGGATCAGGTGCACATGTTCCATTTACATTTTCATTTATGTACTTTACATTTACATACTTTTACATGCATCTTTTACATTGTGTTTTTACACATACATACATACATATTTGACTACTTGATCATTTTATCCTTGTAGGTTTGGTCGTATGAGAAACAAACAATCAAATGGGGGAAAACAAGATATAAAAATAATGGTGTCAACAACGACACTTCACGGTAGTAAACTTCCTATACTAACCATATAGGTACATTACGAGATCAACATCAGCACCCACGTTCCGCCCTAGGTTCAATGTCATCACTTTTTCTTTGTGAATTTTTCATCTTTAGTTTCCACGATCCTCCGTCTTTAGTTATTCCATGCTTTTTCTAGTCCTTTGACACATTTCTACTATGCTCTTCATGGAAATCAGGTACGCATCCCTATCTACTTTATGTTACTAAGATTTCCGCTCACCAACATAAAGTAGGGGAAAATGTAGTCACAAAATCATGCACTTTAGAAATTATTTATCCCGGTCTACTGTTAGAGAGTAGGTATTTACCTTAGCTCATGTTCACCTAGGTAAATTATTTACCTTTATTGTATTTATCCTCACCCACTTATGTGTGTGGATATTTCTTTTTATTTATTTAGATATTAGGAGATATTATCTAGTTGTTAGGTATAGTTCTTTCCTTGATCTATGGTATTGACTAGTTCTTTCCTAGATCTATGGTATTGACTAGATCCTTGACGTCTAGTTCTCTCATAAATCTATGGACTTGACTAGTTCTTTGATGATTAGTTCTTTCCATGATTTATGGCTTGATGTACGACCTTGACTGGTTCTTATATTGTTATTCCTTGCCTATATAAGCAAGGTCCATTCTCATTGTATTTCATTGAGTTCCATAATAATATATGATATTGTTGCTCATTTGTTTGCAAAGGTTTTGTGTAAAGTTATTCTGGTGAATTTCTTTCATCTTATTGATCGTGGTGTTTGATTAGCATCTGTGTTCTTGGCTTGGTATGATCTGGTTATCATTCCTTTTATGGTATCAGAGCTACACGACTTTCCATCACACCAAAAGCTCGAACTGATGGTGGAGAGGGATCTCATCGTGTTAATCAGTTGCTACGCCAATACCCTCCTACATGATGGAGCCGGGTATACACCCAATCAGGCCCAACAACATTAGGAGGAAGTGACACTGTAATTTACGGGAGGTCACCCATCCCATAACTACATTGACTAGATCCTTGATGTCTAGTTCTCTCATAAATCTATGGACTTGACTAGTTCTTTGATGACTAGTTCTTTCCATGATTTATGGCCGATCTACAACCTTGGTTCTTAGATTTTTATTCCTTGCCTATATAAGCAAGGCCCATTCTCATTGTATTTCATTGAGTTCCATAATAATATATGATATTGCTGCTCATTTGTTTGTAAAGGTTTTGTGTAAAGTTATTCTGGCAAATTGCTTTCATCTTATTGATCATGGTGTTTGATTAACATCTATGTTCTTGGCTTGGTATGATCTGGTTATCATTCCTTTTAGTCTCATACTACTATTTAGAAGGTTCTTGAGTGAAAAAAGTTCTAATTAACCCCCGTCTTTTGGCCATCTTGTTTTATTTTATTTTGTCAGTACCGACCTCTTGCACCCATACTCCTAGTCATCTCCTTTCATCCCGCATTATATTAGCCTCGACTGGGGTGCCCAGGGACGAGTACTAGTCTACCCTCGGGCACCTTGGTCCCACTAGGGGCATCCCGGTCCTTTTTGCACTTTCCCGCCACTTTTGTGCTCTTTCTAGCTGTTTGATATCTTTATCTTTCTTGTGTTCAACATTTTTCGGGGTTAATTATGAAATTAGATCAAGAGAACCCTATAAATATAAAGTTATGAGACCATAATGAGGACCTGAAATAACTTACTACTATCACTCATCTAGAGTTTCATCCATCTATTACATTGGAGATCACTTGCATCCACATAGCTCCATCACAATGCAAAATACTAGGACATCTGCATCACAGTTCATAGGGGGAGGGATTCTATTATTTTTCATGCACACATTCTATTACACTTTCTACACATAGTTATTGCTCGCTACTTCACATAGTGTGACTAACACAAGAGCAACCTAGGGAATGTTCATACAAAATTATACATAGAACTACATCGGGTATGAGATGTAGTGTAACACTAAGCTAATAAGTCCACCATCATGACAACTAAGGTCAATCGAAACCCTTCATATGAATTTTTATTTTTAGGGTTGGATGCTTGTTTTAGGGTCTTACTGGGTATTTATTTCATCTTGGATTATTGGAAACATCTAGCATGGGACAACAAAGATAATGCGACAGGACAACGAGGGTTTCAGACCATCTGCCGAACTAGTGAAGATTAGTTTAAGATATTATGGATAGATCTGGGGTACCTAGATTGCAAACCAGAGCACCCAAAGATGCCCCAATACCTATATAGGAGCTCTAGTCTAGCTAGATCCATCCTTTTTGAGACTTTTATATAGTCGTTTCCACCTCTAGATTTTTCAGGTCATCACTATGACATTGTTCTCGAGCATCTTCAATTTGATTGAGTTCATTCCTCTTCCCTCTTACACATTAAGGTTAGCATTTCCTTTTACTTAGTTACTTAGATCATTTACATACTTCTTTACTAGAATTATTTATTTTATTATAGTTTTTCATACCTGTTGTCATGTAAATGTGCAACAGGGAAATTAACAATTTCCAAGCACGAAAACTATACCCCGTACCAAAAATTTCATGTTTTTCCATTCCCAGCACACGAAGCTCACCCAGTTAGTCCGGTGAGCTTCGAACAATGTTATCTCATCCCCTAGGTGATTTTAGGAGTTCATTTGCAAGCTAAAGGTAGTTGTGGGAAGGGCCATCACTGGCCTTCCTAGAGCTGGAGAAACTTCACGAAGTGGAATAAAAGAGTGTAAATGGAGGTGGAGGTGACTCAAAGGTCTTGAGACATTATGGAGATGATTTAGGAATATTTTGGAAGGGTTTAGAGAAGTTCAGTAGTTTCTCCGAATTAGGGTTCACAGGCCTTGTCAAGTACACAAGTCAAAACAACCATTGAGATTCGAGGAAGGTGATTCCAAGAGCTCTAAATGGAGTTAGAAGTAAAAAAGCATTTTTGGAAATAGTATTCTAAGAAGTACATGATAGTGAAATTATAGTTTTCAAAACACTTTGGAAAATCAGTCTCGCATGTAGTTTCTCGAAGGCATAGGTGGAGTACCAAATCAAAATTCCAATTTTTAAGGGATCGAATGGATTAATAAAGACATGAGACCCCCAAAATTGGATGAAAAATTCTATTTCCAGTCAAGATCATATAAAATGTTTCCAAAAACATGCGTTGTCGCAAGTTTTCCTCTTGGAACAAGTTCGGGACTTAGCCAATTTTTTGGAGGACACATGTCGATCCGGGAGCTTGGTGGGATTTTATGTCCATGAAATCCCTAAGGGTCAGTACATCAGACCTTGAAAACTTCACCCATATCCCATGTGACCTCCGGAGCCCCATACGACCATCAAAATTTCTAGTTTAGACCTCGGGTGTAATTTAGAGCTCAAATTCCCTACCGTCAGATAAACGCCACGTGTCAGCTCCCGGGGCTGCGATGGAAATTGATGTCCCTAAAATCCCTCATAGGTCAAGGACATTAGAAATTGAAAAATTCACCCATTCCTCTAGGAGAGTGTTTTAGTCACCGGTGTGACCCGCTTGCCCCTTAGCGTTTTATAGCTAATTTTTGAGAATTCACTCCTTGCCGTCGGAATGAGGACACATGTTAGCTCATTGATTTTCTTGAAAATTGATGTCCCTCACATCCATTTTAGGTGAGGGATGTCAGGGAAAAGAAAATTTTCCCATCCCTCTCTCTCTGTGATTTTAAAAATTTAAATATTCACCTACTTCCCTACTTATAACTGCTTCCACTCTGCACGCTGCATGACATATCTCCATTCTTCCTCAAAAATTTTACCATTGCTCCACCATTACCAAAGCTCAAAAAAGATATAACAAAGAAATAAAATCCTCTATCCCATGGTGATACATAGGTCATAGAAGGAATATTGATCAAACCAAGAAGAAAGAATGAAGAATAGAGGAAAAGAAGTCTGAAAACTCCATTGCCATAAAACCAAGAATCGAACATATCTTGCAAACCATTGCACGGATTGACAAACCATTTGTTGTTGAGTTCTTATCTCTTGAAGGCCATTAAAAATCATATTAAAACCTCCAATTTGCAGCAATTAATGCTCATAACGAAGAAATTTCACTTCCGGCTCCACGAAGAACAAAGTTCAATTTCCCATCAAACCGGTTGTCGGATTGAAGTAAAATTTCACGTGAAGCACCAGAAGAAAAAACCTATCACAATGGAATTTATTTCATTACAAATGGAAAAAAAAACTAAACCTGAAAATTTCAAGCTCCATTAATGGGTGCCATGATTGATAATGGAAAAAATCAGCATTTGCCTCTCTCTACTTCTCGGGGTTCCAGTGGGCAAAATCACCCGAAAATTGGAGGAAATGATCGTTAAAAAATCTAGTTTTGCGTGAACTAGTTTTCATGCCACGAAGTCCCTATTTTTAGGGATATGGAGGGATGTGTTTTTTATCAAAATTCTTCCCTCTTCCAAGAAATTTTCAAATTCCTGAAGATCTGACAGGAAAAATCATCCAAAATTCATAGGGAAGGGTCTCAAAAAAATCTACTTTCTCTCAAAATAGTTTGTGCACGATGAATTTTCCAGTTTATCGAGATATGACAAAATAGAGTTATTTTTCACAACTTACTAAAAATAGCATATGTTATATTTCCTCACATGCTATAAATGACGAGTCCCACTGAACTGTAAATTTTGTCACTCACGACAATTAGAAAAGGGATAAAATGAAAAGTAAGTCAGAAAACAACTTCTTCCAAAAATAGCAGGTCCCCAAATAACAACCTTCCAAAAATAAAAATGTGCTAAAAATAACAATATCTTAGTAATAGGAGAGGTTGGAATATGATATATAGTTCAAAATTTAAAACTGGAATAGGACAGTGATATGTCTCAAAATAGCAGAGCACAGGCTCATATTCTAAAAATAGAAAGTTTTCATTTCAGAGTGGAAAGTTGCATATGACTTCATTTTCACTCACCTTACTAATTTTTGGACTCCCTTTTGGATAATGAGATGGTTTCATGAGTTGAAAAGGAGGAATGAGAACTTCATGGAGGTCCTGGAAGCATCATCTTGAGAGTGATGGTTTACAGAAGCAAAACAAGGCATCGTAAGGCACATCATCTAAATTCATCTTCATCACTTAAGGAACCGAGTGATCCAAAGTGAATTGGTCAGAATGATTTCAACGATTCAAAGGGTTCATCAACCATGTTTCAAGGAGGGTCATCATGGGAATCGTATGTTCATCTTAAGTTTGTAGTGGTAAACATCATAACAATGTTTCTAGACACTCATTATATGGTCCAAGATGTCCATGCATCATAGAGTTTGCGGTCATCACTAGATTGGGAAAATGATTCAAATTTATTCAAGGGATAAATCTTCATTAGTGTATAAGATCACCAGTGGAAGAAATCCTTGCTCAAATTTCATGGTTGCATCAAGGCATTCAAAGCATTTCATCACGAGGAGTGTTTTCCCCTCCATCCCTTCCCTCTCCCTCTCTTTCCCTCTCTACTTTCTCTCTCTGTTATAATTCTTCATTATGCGTCATCATTGTATTTCATCCTATTCACTTAAGTGACCCATTTTAATTGTAAAAATTATCTTCTCAAAATTATAAGAGAAATACTTAATTCATGGAAAACGAAAGGTCATGAGTGGAATATGGAAACAAAGAGTCATGTGAGGGAGGTGAAAGGTCAATTCAGATTGCTATAAATTGTAATGAGCTCTTCATTCCAAAGGGTTCTTCTAATTCTAAAATTCTTCTAGCTGGTTGTATTCTTGTAAGTTCATGAGAGATATTTTTCTCCCTTGTGAGTGAAAAGAGTTAGCCACTTCTCCCCTATTCTCAATGTCTTCCATTCTCAAACTATGTATAATTTCTACTTGAGAATTAATACAAGAAGGAGTTTTGAGCCTTTTTTGACTAAGGGGTTTACTGATACTTTGTGTTCATTAAATTATAATCAATCTTCTTGCTTTGTTTGTAGTATTTTTTCTTCCTAAATTTAGTGCATGTGATGAAACTTATAACTAGTGTGTGTAGGAATATGATTTTCTACTTGCAACATTAGTTCCTTACCTCTTTTCTCACTCCCCTTTCCCGCTCTTAAGACAAAGTATCCCCTATAAATATATTTCTAGATTTTCCACAGGGTCGGTGGAGTGCCCTTGTTAGATCCTGGACATAAGGCCACTGACGAAAATCCACCTTTACTCACGCATGCATATATGAAATTTGCACTGGTTAAGTACAAGGACTTAGATTCCTAGAGCATTGGCAAGAAATCCACAAATTTTTCCACCCAAATTTTTTTCTCACCAATAGCTTTTGATGCCCATCGTGTGGAAGATTTAGCAACATCTACACCTAAAATACGAATGCAAGGTGCGAAAAATAAAAAATCAGATTTCAAAGGAAAATCATTTATGAAGGTGAATCCATCAAGGTTGAACCACCTTTGTCATGTTTGTTTCCCGCATCAAGAAGAAATTTCCAGATTGGAGTGAAGTACTAATGAGTGATAGTGAAGAAGAAAAATATGTATTCCCGAAAAGAAGATAATTGATTGGCCTTGGTTCTGAACTAGTGTTGAAAAAGGAAAGAAAAAGAACTCATCACCGATGAAGAGGAATGTATTCGAAGGAGACATAAGCTAAGGTGTGAATTTCGATAATATGTCAAATTCTTGCAAGAGATGAAGGAACAACTTGAAGCATGCCATATCGAGGAAGAAGAAGATTAGATTTTTCCTATAGAGGAAGATATTAAATATCATTGATACCATATGGTTTTCATACCTAAAAGGTTCTTGAATTCCATTTGAAGAAAATCCTATCCTTGAGCCTTTTGATGAAGATAAAATCAACATTCAATTAGATGATGAAAGACGGGATGGTGTAAGATTAATCGAAGAATATTTTTACAATCTCGCACAACTCACTACAAAATTGAGAATTTTGTCCTTCTTCCACTATTCTCTAGATGAATTCATTGCATACGGTGATGAAGAAATGAACATGTTGAAAAGAGAATATGTGGAAAGACTTGAGAGCATAATAAAAGGAAATTATGACCCCGAAGTCTTTGATGAAATTTGGAGGTATGCTTTAGCTCTACAGAGAAGATATGAACATCTTGAAGCTCCACATCAAATGGAGGAAGAAGACAAGATGTGCCCTATGGAAGAAGACCCAGATTTCTACCCATATTATGAGGCTTTCATTCCCAAAATATTATTGGATGCTCTGAAGAAGATCTTATCATGGAACCTTTGATGAAATCCAAAGCAACATCATGGAGGAAGAAGTAGAAGAGATGAAGATAGAATCACCATTCAAAAATTCCATTTGTCTTGAGTCACAACCCATGGGGGGAATAATATATTCAACAAAGGAATATCCTTGCTACATAATGGATGATCCAATGCTCTCTGAAGACTCCACCAATGATGAAGAAGATGACCAATTCAAAGTAAGCATGGATGATCTCTTTTCAAATTTTGATCTTTCAATTGATGATGAAATGGAGAGATGTGAAGAAGTGTAAGAAAGTCAGCCAACATCATGGTCTGAAAATGATGAATTCAAGATGGTCATAGATAATCTTCCCTCCTATTTTGATTCTTCAAGTGATGTAGAAATTTTTCATGAAGAAATGGAGGAAGTCAAAGAATCAAACTCTCTTCTCGATGCAATCATGGATGATAAAATGGAATAAGCCCACTCTCTTTTCAAATCCAAGGAGAACAAACAATTTAAACACAACCTCTACTCACTCGGGAGCTAGAATCATCATCACGGTGAAAACATAGCCTTTCATCTTTCACTTGAGCAAGAAGATTCAATAATGGATGGTCAAGATGTAGCTGAAAATTATTCTCATATTGCTGCCCCAACATAGTTCTCTGCTTCTTACCAAGAAGAAGATGATATGGATTTTGAGCTTGAAGGAGTGCCCTTTCCACGAAGCTTGGACATCTTCTCCTTGTCAGTAGGTGTCATGAATCAAGTATGCCACGTGTTTGTAAGAAAGTGAATCTTTGGCAATGAAAATCATGGAAGAGGTGAATGAGGATGTTTCAAATAAATCATGGGCCCATATGGATCATATTTTTAACCATCTCCTAGAGGAAAAACAAGAAGATTCTTCTAATGAAGATAAAAATGAGCCTATGGAAATTTTAGAAGAACTATTGACACAAGATATCTTTAAAGTTCACAGAAGAAACTGAAGATCCTTAACTCAGTCTTGAACTCTTAACCCAAGCCATGGAGATACAAGACATGTATGAGTCAATTTGTGCTTCCTATCTTGGTAGACCAATTTTTGATGTTGAGATGGAGCAGTTGGATAATCTCAATGACTTCCATAATAATTTGGTTAATGAGAATGGACATGAAAACATGTCTTTTTCTTCCACATCGTGCGAAGAAGTTCATGAGTGAAAAAGAAGAAAAGTTCATGAATCACCTTTGGACATATCTAGTTTTGAAGACAACACCTCCACCATGGAAGAAGATAACAGGGAAAACATTGAGATGATTTGCATTGAAGAAAGTTGTTCGAACATGGCAAAAATCTGTAGCAATGTTTGGAGTATATTCAAAACCAAGTCCCTCCCATCATTTTGGAATGTTCCATCAGTGAAAAACAAGAGTTCATATGGAAAAATCCAATGAAGGGTGAAGAATATTTACATGGGAAAACAAAAAGCTGCAATTTTTAAAATGGTATCAAGATGCACTCCAAACAAATGCATATTGGGAACCATTTCTCTAGAAAAAAGTGGGACTATGCATGATTCTTGCCAAATGATTCAAAATAAGACTTCACTCACCATCCCCCAAGCTCAGATTCACCTTGAAAAAGATTTGATACTTCAACAATATCTCAAGGATGATGAAGATCACTAGCTCAATGATTTAACCTCCATGTCTGAAAACACTTGCTCAAATAAAAAAAGTGGTATGTTTGGGGAAGTTATTACATGGGAAGAAAACCTATTTATCCTCACTCCTTCCAAGTGTTTTGTTGATATGAGAGACAATTTGAGGTTGCAATTCAAAGAAGATGAATTTTTTCATGATAGAAGCAATTTTCCCACTCTCGAAGACATGGAGGGATGGTGTCTCATGTTTGCGGGACATCAAGAGGAATCTTCAAAATGCAAAGTTTCAAGAGGTTAACCAAATTTTCAATGGATGAAGAAACATTCTCAATATAGTATGAGTACAAGGATGGAATTATGGTCAACCTTCTTCTTCTCAAGCCATGCAAATCCATCACCAAAGCATGGTTTGATCATATAATAGTTTTTGTGCTTCAATGGTCATACTTCAATCTGTTATTTCATGATGGCATGTACTTTTCTCAACCCATTGTCGGGTATGTGTATATCCTTTTCCCACCTCTATAGATTTCCCTCCCCTTGTATATAATTTCCTTTCGTGGTGTGTTTCCATTTATGTTGTGTGTCATGTGTTTCCTTTTCATCATTTTTGTGTGTGTGTGTGTGTGTGGGTTTCCTTCTTCGTTATCCTTCTCTCTTGTAAGTTGTAAATGACTCCGCTACACCCAATGGATAAGGATTTGGTCAATGGATTATATGGTCTGAAATTGAGATTCTAGATTCTCCATGTCATGTCTTTGATGCAATCATTCAATTCCATGTCCCCAAGCTAGAGCCAACCATTCTCATGTAAATGTGCAACAGGGAAATTGACAATTTCCAAGCACGACAACTATACCCATGTGCAAAACTTTTCATGCTTTTCCATTCCTAGGCACACCATCCTAGGTGATTTAGGAAATTCAAAGCAATCCCCTAGGTGATTTTAGGAGTTCATTTGCAAGCTACATGAAATTGTGGGAAGGGCTATCACTGGCCTTCCTAGAGTTGGAGCAACTTCATAGAGTGGAAGCAGGAAGAACGTAAATGGATTTGGAGGTGACTAAAAGGTGCTGGGGACATTATGGGTATGATTTAGGAAGATTTTGGAAGGGTTCATAGATATTGGGGTAGTTTTGCCGAATTAGGGTTCACGAGGCCTAGTCAAGACGTAGGTCAAAACAAATCTTGAGCTTCGAGAAAGTGATTATGAGAGCTGAAAATGGAGTTATAAATAAAAGAAAACATCTCTAGAAATATGATTTCAATACCTACATGATGGTGAAATCATATGTTTCACCACACTTTAGTGCATCGGGTTTGCGGGTAGTTTTTCAAAGGAACAAGTGGAGTACCAAATCACAATTCCAATTTTTCATGGATAAATTGAATGAATTAAGATGTAAGAACCCAAAAGTTGGATTTAAAAGGCCATTTAAAGTCAAGATCATATAAATATTTTCCCAAAAAATTCCATCGGGAGCTTAAGTTATCATCGTCACAAGTTGTCCTCTTGGAATAAGTTCGGGACTTAGCCAATGTTTTAGAGGACACGTGTCTACTCCATGAGCTCAAGCGGGATTTTATTTCCCAACATCCCAGAGGGTCAGTACATAAGACCTTGAAAATTTCCCTCAACCCCCATGTGACCTCTAGAGCCCTATACGACCATCCACATTTCCAGTTCACTCCTGGATGCAATTTGGAGCTCAAATTCCCTACCGTTGGATAAAATCCATGTGTCTCCAGGACCACCATGAAAATTTATGTCCCTCATGTCGTTCATAGGTCGGGGACTTTAGAACTTGAAAAATGTGTCCATCCTTCAGGAGAGAGTTTTGGTCACTCACATGACCCGCTTCCAGCCCCTCGGTTCTTTAAAGCTAATTTTTGAGCACTCACTCCCGCCATCGAATCAAGGACGCATTTCAGCTCCTTTTTATCATGGAAATTTATGTCCCTCACATCCCTTTTAGGTGAGGGACATCAGGGACAATAAAATGTGCCCAACCCTCTCTCTCTCTCTCTCTCGGCACTGAGACATAGCTCCATTCTTCCTCTGCAACCTTCTACCATCACTCTACCATTGCCAAAGTTTAAACCAGCTTCACCACAACAATAAAACCCTATAGCCCATGGTGATACATAGGTCACGAAGGAATATTTATCAAACCAAGAAGAAAGAATGAAGAACAAAGGAAAAGAAGTCTGAAAACTCCATTGCCATAAAACCAAGAATCGAACATATCTTGCAAACCGTTGCACGGATTGACAAACCATTTGTTGCTTTGAGTTCTTCTCTCTTGAAGGCCATTAAAAAATCATATTCGAACTTATAATTTACAACAAGGAATTATGAAAATGAATAAATTTCACTTTCGGCCCCACGAAGAACAAAGTTCAATTTCCCATCAAACCGGTTGTCAGATTGAAGTAAAATTTCACGTGAAGCACTAAAAGCAAAAACCTATCGCAATGGAGAGTTTATTTCATCACGAATGAAAAAAAAATCACACTTGAAAATTTAAATCTCTATTAATGGCTTCCATGACACGGTAATGGAGAAAATCAGAGAGCTACCTCTTTACTTCTCAGGGTTCCAGTGGGAGAAATTTCCCAAAATTGAAGGAAATGATCGTTGAAAAATATAGTTTCATGTGAACTAGTTTTTGCACCATGAAGTCCCTATTTTTTAGGGATATGGAGGGATGTGTTTTTTATCAGAATTATTCCCTCTTCGAAGAAATTTTCAAATTCTTGAAGATCCGGTGGGTGAAATCATCCAAAATTCAGAGGGAAGGGTCTCCAAAAAATCTAGTTTCTCTCAAACTAGTTTTTGCACGACGAAGTTGCTAGTTTCTCAAGATATGAAGGACTGAATTTTTATTAGTATTCTACCCTGGTAGCTCCATACCCGAAGCTCTTACAAGACATAAATTTCCATTTTTCATTTCTAAGATTTTTGGAAAGCGAATCATGATGAAAATTGGAGCACGAGTTCGTGACAAAGATTCGAATCCAAAACATTGTTCCCATCGCAAACAGAGGTCATTTTCACCACTTACTAAAAATAACATATGTTATATTTCCTCACATGATATAAATGACAAGTCCCACTTGAATTGAAAGTTTTGTCACTCAGGACAATACGAAAAGGGGTAAAATGAAAAATAAGACAGAAAATGACTTCTTCCCAAATTACCTATCCCCAAATAACAACCTGCTAAAAATAGTAATATATTAGTAACAAAAGAGGTTGGAATATGGTAGATAGTTCAAAAGGTGAAACTGGAACAAGACAGGTGATATGTCTCAAAATAGCAGAGCACAGGCTCATATTCTAAAAATATAAAGTTTTCATTTCAGAGTGGAAAGTTGCATATGACTTCGTTTTCACTCACCTTAATGCTTTTGGACTCCCTTTTGGATAATGAGATGGTTTCATGAGTTGAAAAGGAGGAATGATAACTTCATGGAGGTCTTGGAAGCATCACTTGGAAAGAGACGGTTTATAGAATAAAAACAAGGCATCGAAAGGCACATCATCCGAATTCATCTTCATCACTTAAGGAACCGAGTGATCCAAAGTGAATTAGTCAGAATGATTTAAACGATTCAAAGGGTTCATCAACCATGTTTCAAGGAGGGTCATCATGGGCATCGTATGTGTTCATCTCAAGTTTGCAGTGGTAAACATCATAACAATGTTTCTAGACACTCATTATATGGTCCAGGATGTCCATGCATCATAGAGTTTGTGGTCATCACTAGATTGGGAAAATGATTCAAAGTTATTCAAGGGAGAAATATTCATCAGTGTAGAAGATCACCAATGGAATAAATACTCTCTCAAAGTTCATGGTTGCATTAAGGCATTCAAAGAATTTCATCACGAGGAGTGTTTTCCCTCCATCCTTTCCCTCTCCCTCTCTTTCCCTCTCTACTTTCTCTCTCCATTCTAATTCTTCATTATGCATCATCATTTTATTTCATCCTATTCACTTAAGTGACCCATTTTAATTGTAAAAATTATCTTCTCAAAATTATAAGAGAAATACTTAATTCATGGAAAATGAAAGGTCACGAGTGGAATATGGAAATGAAGAGTCATGTGAGGGAGGTGAAAGGTCAATTCAGATTTCTATAAATTGTAATGAGCTCTTCATTCCAAAGGGTTCTTCTAATTCTGAAATTATTCTAGTTGGTTGTATTCTTGTAAGTTCATGAGAGAGATTTTTCTCCCTTGTGAGTGAAAAGAGTTAGCCACTTCTCCCCTATTCTCAATGTCTTCCATTCTTAAACTATGTACAATTTCTGCTTGAGCATCAATACAAGAAGAAGGAGTTTCGATCCTTTTTTGACTAAGGGGTTTACTAATACTTTTTGTTCATTAAATTTTAATTGGTTTTGTTTCTATTTGTAATATTATTTCTTCCTAACTTTAGTGCATGTGATGAAACGTATAACTAGTGTGTGTAGGAATATGATTTTTACCTACAACATTGGCTCCCCTACCTATTTTCTCACTCTCGTTTCCTACTCTTCAGATGAAGTATCCCCTAAAAAGAGATTGCTAGCTTTTCCATAGGGTCAGTGGAGTGCCCCTGTTGGATCCCTGCCCACAAGGCCATGAGGAAAATCCACCTTTACTTGCACATGCATATACGACAATTGCACCAGTTAAGTAGTGGGACTTAGATAGCCAGAGCATTGGCAAGAAATCCACAAGTTTTTCCACCCGACAAATTTTCTCACCAACAACTTTTAGCGCCCATCGTGGTGCAGATTTAGCAACATTTGCACCCAAAATATGACCCAATGTCTGTAAAAATCATATTTCAAAGGAAAATCATTTGTGAAGGTGAATCCATCAAGGAACGAACCCTTGTCATGTTCATTTCCCACATCATGAATAAATTTCTAGATTGGAGTGAAGTACCAATGAGTGATAGTGAAGAAGAAGAAGAAGATGTCTTCCTAGAAAAGAAGATCGTTGATCAGCCATGGTTCCGGACTAGTGTTGACAAAGGAAAGAAGAAAGAACCTATCATCGATGAAGAGGAATGGATTCAAAGGAGACATAAGCTAAGGTGTGAAGTTCAAGAATATGTCAAATTCTTGCAAGAGATGAATGAGCAACTTGAAGCAGCCCATAGCAAGGAAGAAGAAGAGGAGATTTGTCCTATAGAGGAAGTTCTGAAGATCATTCATACCATAGGGTTTTCATACCCGAAAGGTTCTTGAATTCCATGAAGAAAATCCTATCCTTGAGCCTTCCGATGAAGATAAAATCAACATTCAAGAAGATGATGAAAGACAGGATGGTGCAAGATCCACTAAAGAATATTTTTGCAATCTCGCACAACTCACTACAAAATTGAGAATGTTGTCCTTCTTCCACCATTCTCTAGATGAATTCATTGCATATGGTGATGAAGAAATGAATATTGTTGAAAAGAGAATATGTGGAAATACTTGAGAGCATAATAGAAGGAAATTCTGACCCCAAAGTCTTTGATGAAATTTGGAGGTATGCTTTAGCTCTACAAAGAAGATATGAACATCTTGAAGCTCTGCATCAAATGGAGGAAGAAGACGAGATGTACCCTATGGAAGAAGACCTAGATTGCTGCCCATATTATGAGGCTTTCATTCCCAAAAATTCTTGGATGCTCTTGAAGAAGATCTTATCATGGAACCTTCCGATGAAAGCCAAAGCAATGTCATGGAGGAAGAAGTAGAAGAGACAAAGATAGAATCACCATTCAGAAATTTCATCTAGCTTGAGTCACAGCCCATGGTGGCAATAATATGTTCAATAAAGGAATATCCTTACTGCATAATGAATGATCAAATTCTCTCTAAAGACTCCACCAATTATGAAGAAGATGGCCAATTTAAAGTAAGCATGGATGATCTCTTTTCAAATTTTGATCTTTCAATTGATGATGAAATGGAGAGATGTGAAGAAGTGCAAGAAATTCAGCCGACATCATGGTCCGAAAATGATGAATTTAAGATGGTCATAGATAATCTTCCCTCCTATTTTGATTCTTCAAGTGATGTAGAAATGTTTCATGAAGAAATGGAGGAAGTCAAAGAATAAAACTCTCTTCTCGATGTAATCATGGATGATAAAATGGAAGAATCCCACTCTCTTTTCAAATATGAGGAGAACAAAAATTTAAACACAACCTCTACTCACTTGGGGAGAAGAATCATCATCACGGTGAAAACATAGCCTTTCATCTTTCACCTAAGCAAGAATATTCAATAATGGATGGTCAAGATGTAGCTAAAAATTATTCTCATACTATTGCCCCAACATAGTTCTCTGCTTCTTACCAAGAAGAAGATGATATGGATTTTGAGCTTGAAGGAGTGCCCTTTCCACGAAGCTTGGACATCTTCTCCTTGTCAATAGGTGTCATGAATCAAGTATGCCCATGTTTGTAAGAAAGTGAATCTTTGGAAATGCAAAGCATGGAAGAGGTGAATGAGGATGTTTCAAATAAATCATGGGCCCATATGGATCATATTTTTAACCATCTCCTAGAGGAAAAAAAGAAGATTCTTCCAATGAAGATAAAAATGAGCCTATGGAAATTTTAGAAGAACTATTCATACAAGATATCTTGAAGGATGCAGAAGAAACTGAAGATCCTCAACTCAGTATTGAACTCTTAACCCAGGCCATGGAGATACAAGACATGTATGAGTCAATTTGTGCTTCCTATCTTAGTAGACCAATTTTTATGTTGAGATGGAGTAGTTGGATAATCTCAATGACTTCCATAATAATTTGGTTAATGAGAATGGACATGAAAGCATGTCTTTTTCTTCCACATCGTGCGAAGAAGTTTATGAGTGAAAAAGAAGAAAAGTTCATGAATCACCTTTGGACATATCTATTTTTGAAGACAACACCTCCACTATGGAAGAAGATAACATGGAAAACATTGAGCTGATTTGCATTGAAGAAAGTTGTTCGGAACATGGCAAAAATTTACAGCAATGTTTGGAGTATATTCAAAACCAACTCGCTCCCACCATTTTGGAATGGTCCATCAATGAAAAAAGAGTTCATATGGAAAAATCCAATGAAGGGTGAAGAATTCTTACATGGCCAAACCAAAATTTGTAATTTTGAAAATGATATCAAGATGCACTCTAAACAAATGCATATTGGCAACCATTTCTCTAGACAACAAAGTGGGAGTATGCATGATTCTTTCCAAATGATCCAAAATCAGACTGCACTCACCATCCTCCAAGCTTAGATTCACCTTGAACATGTTCCCATGCTATAAAAATATCTCAAGGATGATGAAGATATCCATCTCAATGATTTAACCTCCATGTCTGAAAACACTTGCTCAAAGAAACAAAGCGGGATGTTCGGGAAGTTATTGAATGGGAAGAAAACCAGTTTGTCCTCACTCCTTCTAAGTGTTTTACTGATATGAGAGACAATTTGAGGTTGAAATTCAAAGAAGATGAATTTTTTCATGATAGAAGCAATTTTTTCACTCTCGAAGACATGGAGGGATGGCGTCTCATGTTTGCGGGACATCAAGAGGTTAACCAATTTTTCAATGTATGAAGAAACATTCTCAATATAGTATGAGTACAAGGATGGAATTATGGTCATCCTTATTCTTCTCAAGCCATGCAAAGCCATCACCAAATCATGGTTTGATCATATAATAGTTTTTGTGCTTCAATGGTCATACTTCAATCTGTTATTTCATGATGGCATGTACTTTTCTCAACCCATTACCGGGTATGTGTATATCCTTTTCCCACCTCTATAGATTTCCCTCCCCTTGTATATAATTTCCTTTCTATGGTGTGTTTCCCTTTATGTTGTGTTTCGTGTGTTTCCTTTCCGTCATTTTGTGTGTGTGTGTGTGTTTCCTTCTTCGTTATCCTTCTCTCTTGTAAGTTATACATGACTTCATAGGGCCCAATGGATAAGGAACTAGTCAATGGATTATATGGTCTGAAATTGAGATTCTAGATTCTCCATGTCATGTCCTCAAGCTAGAGCCAACTATTTTCATGTTAATGTGTAACAGGAAATTGACAATTTCCAAGCACGACAACTATACCCATGTGCCAAAAATTTCATGTTTTGTTATTCCTAGTCACACCAAGTCCACCCATTTAGTCCAGTGACCCCCTAAAAACATTATCTCATCTCCGTAGGTGATTTAGGAAAGTCAAATCAGTCCCCTAGGTGATTTTAGGAGTTTATTTGCAAGCTACAAGAAGTTGTGGGAAGGGCTATCACTTTGGCCTTCCTAGAGTTGGAGAAACTTCACAGTGGAGCAGAAGAGTGTAAATGGATGTGGAGGTAACTAAAAGGTATTGGGACATTATGGAGATGATTCAAGAATATTTTGGAAGGGTTTAGAGAAGTTGGGGCAGTTTTTCCAGAATTAGGGTTCACAAAGGCCTAGTCAATACGCGAGTCAAAGCTGTTCTTTGAGCTTCAAAAAGTGATTACGGGAGCTCCAAATGGAGTTATAAGTAAAATTAAACATTGATCGAAAGAGTATTAAAATACCTACATGATGGTGAAATCATATTTTGAGAACACTTTAGCGCATCAGTGTGCGGGAATTTTTCGCGAGACACTTGGTGGAGTACCAAATCACAATTCTGATTTTTTAGGGATCAAATGGATGTATCAAGACATGAGACCCAAAAATGGGATTCAAAAGGACATTTCAATTCAGGATCATATAAACATTTTCCAAAAATGTCCATCGGGAGCTCAAGTTATCATCGTCGCAAGTTGTCCTCTTGGAACAAGTTCAGGTCTTAGCCAATTTTTTGGAGGACACGTGTCAGATTTAGGAGCTTGGTGGGATTTTATGTCCCAAAAATACGTGAGGGTTAGGTACATAAAACTTTGAAAATTTATCCCAGCCCCCATGTAACCTCTCGGAGCCCTATACGCTCAACAACATTTCCATTTCAGCCCTCGGGTGCAATTTGGAGCTCAAATTCCCTGCCGTTGGATCAACGCCGCGTGTTAGCTCCAGGACCACCATGGAAATTAATGTCCCTCACGTCCCTAATAGGTCAGGTACATCAGAAATTGAATTTTCCCAACCCTCTTGGAGAGATTTTTGGTCACCCACATGACTCGCTTCTAGCCCCTCAGTGCTTTAAAGCTAATTTTTGAGCATTCACTCCATGCCATCAAATCGAGGACATGTGTGAGCTCCTTTATTATCATGGAAATTTATAATAAATTTACAAAGGGGCTAGAAATTTACATAAAGGAATGCTCACAATGAAGAAATTTCACTTTCGGCCCCATGAAGAATAAAGTTCAATTTCCCATCAAATCGTTTGTCGGATTGAAGTAAAATTTCATGTGAAGCACCTGAAGCAAAAACCTATTGCAATGAAATTTATTTCATCAAAATGGAAAAAAAAATATACATGCATATTTCAAGCTCCATTAATGGCCACCATGACATAGTAATGGAAAAAATCAGCAAGCTACCTCTCTGCTTCTCAGGGTTCCAGTGGGTGAAATCACCCAAAAATTGGAGGAAATGATCGTTGAAAAATCTAGTTTCATGTGAACTAGTTTTCACGCCATGAAGTACCTATTTTTAGGGATATGGAGGGCTATGTTTTTTTATCATAATTATTCCCTCTTCAAAGAAACTTTCAAATTCCTAAAGATCCAGTGGGTGAAATCAGCCAAAATTCGAGAGGAAGGGTCTTCACAAAATCTAGTTTCTCTCAAAACAGTTTTTGCACGAAGTTGCTAGTTTCTCAAGATATGAAGGAATGAATTTTTATCAGTATTCTACCTTGGTAGCTCCATACCTAAAGCTCTTATAAGACATAAATTTCCATTTTTCATTTCTAAGCTTTTTGAAAGCAAATCATGATGAAAATTAGAGCATGAGTTCATGACGAAGATTCGAATCCAAAAAAGTTGTTCCCATCGCAAATAGAGGTCATTTTCACCACTTACTAAAAATAGCATATTTTATATTTCCTCGCATGCTATAAATGACGAGTCCCACTAAATTGCAAGTTTTATCACTCAGGACAATAAGAAAAGGGGTAAAATGAAAAGTAAGATAGAAAATGACTTCTTCCCAAAATAGCAGGTCCCCAAATAACAACTTGCTAAAAATAGCAATATCTCAGTAATAGAAGAGGTTGGAATATGGTAGATAGTTCAAAAGGTGAAACTGGAACAAGACAAGTGATATGTCTCAGAATAGCAGAGCACATGCTCATATTCTAAAAATAGAAAGTTTTCATTTTGAGTGGAAAGTTTCATATGAATTAAATTTTCACTTACCTTATTTCTTTTTAGACTCCCTTTTGGATAATGGGATTGTTTCATGAGTTAAAAAGGAGGAATGAGAAATTTATGGAGGTCCTGGAAGCATCATCTTGAGAGTGATGGTTTACACCGGGAAAGTAAGGCATCGCATGAACACACATCATCGAATTTATCTTGATCACTTAAGGGACCGAATGATCCAAAGTGAAATGGTCAGAATGATTTCAAAATTCAAAGGGTTCATCAACCATGTTTCAAGGAAGGTCATTGTGGGAATCATAAGTTTTCATCTCAAGTTTACAGTGGTAAACATCATAATAATGTTTGTGGACACTCATTCTATGGTCAGGATGTCCATGCATCATAGATTTTTCTTTCATCAATAGATTGGGAAAGGGATTTAAAGTTATTCAAGGGAGAAATCTTCATCAGTGTAGAAGATCACCAGTGGAATAAATCCTCACTCAAATTTCATGGTTGCATCAAGGCATTCAAAGCATTTCATCACGAGGAGTGTTTTCCCCTCCATCCCTTCCCTCTCCCTCTCTTTCCCTCTCTACTTTCTCTCTCCATTCTAATTCTTCGTTATGTGTCATCATTGTATTTTTTCATATTCACTTAAGTGACCCATTTTAATTGTAAAAATTATTTTCTCAAAATTATAAGAGAAATACTTAATTCATGGAAAATGAAAGGTCATGAGTGGAATATGGAAACGAAGAGTCATGTAAGGGAGGTGAAAGGTCAATTCAAATTGCTATAAATTGTAATGAGCTTTTCATTCCAAATGGTTCTTCTAATTCAAAAATTATTCTAGCTGGTTGTATTTTTGTAAGTTCATGAGAGAGATTTTTCTCGCTTATGAGTGAAAAGAGTTAGCCACTTCTCCCGATTATTAATGTCTTCCATTCTCAAACTATGTACAATTTCTACTTGAGCATCAATCCAAGAAGGATTTTCGATCGTTTTTTTACTAAGGGGTTTACTGATACTTTTGTTCATTAAATTCTAATTGGACTTGTTGTTGTTTTCAGTATTGTTTCTTCCTAACTTTAGTGCATGTGATGAAACTTCTTACTAGTGTGTGCAACAATTTTATTTTCTACCTATAACATTAGATCCCCTACCTCTTTTCTCACTCCCCTTTCCCGCTCTTCAAAAAAATTCCCCCTAGCAAGAGATTTCTAGCTTTTCCACATTTTCAATGGAGTTCCCCTATTGGATCCCTGGCCATAAGGCCACCAGGAAAATCCACCTTTACTTAATTTCAAAATGTTTTCAAAAATCATAATTTGATTATTTTGATCATGTAAACTGGAAAAAGTTTGATGATTTTAAATTTAGATTTTGATTCAATTTTGGTGCATATTTAAATCATATTTTAGATAAAATTTTAAATCAATTACAATTTAAATGAGGAAAATGATTAATTTTTAAAGTATCTATTTTAAAACCGAATGGTAACTTGAAGGGTTCAAATTGGTTTACATAACACTTTTGCTTAGTATTGTAGTGTTTGAGATCTAGAGTGAACAATATAGTTGGCCATCTCTTTCATGAACATATTATTCCATTCTACAACTCCATTTTGTGAAGGGCTATATGTGATTGTCCATTGTAACTCAATCCCCTCCGTAGTGCATATTTCTCAAACTGTTATTGACATATTCCCTAATATTATCTATCCAAAAATTATTGATGAATATCACTAACCACTTCTCTACAAGAGCCTTGAAATCATGAAAACATCATAAACATCATACTTCTAATGGATGAAATAAAACCAAATGTATTCGATAAATAATAAAATAATTTTAGAATATATCATTCCTTGGTGAAGGAAAGTTTGGTAAATGACCCAAAGACACCATTGTTACAAATTTCAATATCGGTGTAACTATATAAGCCTTTTCCTTGTCCAATATCTCGTTGGGATGCTTTCTAAGGGTAAAACCCACGACAAATACCTTTAGAAAAATAACTATAGAATATCCTTCCACCATATCATGTTTTTAAAATTTTTCTAATTAGTGATAGTTAAGGTGGCCAAATCAATCATGCAATAGTTTTTAACCCTGTTTGAGTGAGTTATCAATGTAGTTAAAGAAATTTTAGGATAAAAAAGTGAGAAGGTATATAACCATTCCTAGTGATCCTCCCTTCCCTTTGTAATCTGTAGTATTATTGTGTGTCTCTTTGATGATAAATGAATCTAGGTTGAACTCAACTATCATTACCTTCCCTATATGAGTGATCTAGTATATTGAGGAAATATTGGTGGAAAGTGTTGGAACACAAAATATTTTTGAATATTCCACCATCTACTTCAATCGATCCACTCCCTAAAATTGATATAGAGGTTTCATCACCCAATGTGTTAGAGGACATGCTACATAGTTCCAAAAAGAAAATTGAACCAATGAGGAACCCATTTGGTACAAAACACTAGAAGTCAATGACCCATGATGAAGTTGGAGCCACTATTGCAACTAAAGCCTTGTCCTTATTTTTCTCTTTACTGTTGTCTTTTTCCTTAGAAGAATCTTGGCTAGATGAGATTGATTTGATAGATTCAAGGACCCCTATGTTATTTTTCTCAAGAAGATGAGTGAGGTGGTCAATTTTTTTCTTCATACACTTGTGCTCATCATGGCCAATCTTTGTCCAATAGATAAACTTAAATGTTTCCTTCTTAGGTTTATCTTTAGAGGAGGAATATTCAATGCTTGATTTGGGGGTGGATGGTTTCTTATCCTTTTTCTTCCCTTGATCCTTCTTCTCTTGTTTCTTCTCCTTATTGTTAGAAGCCTTAGGTTTCCCTTTTCATATAATCAAGAAATATGATTTGGAAGAATTCAATATGCTTATCTTTATCAACATGTCTTGTTACCTATTTAAATGACCAACAAACACATCAAAAAGGGAATTTTCCATGATGTTCCAAGTGCATCCTTGGTGGCATGAAAAGTGGAGATGAAAATTGAGTAATCTAGACCTAGTTTTGAAATAATAGAAAGGATAAGTTGTGAGTCCTTCTTTTCAATTCCACATTCCTTCAACTGTAATCTCATAGATTTAAAATTTATGAATAATTCTGAAGTGTGTTATAACTACTAGGGATTATACTAATAAGCTCATTTTCTAGTTCATACCCTCTCATTTCATCTTGTTTCCCAAAGAGTGATTCCAATATGGTCCAAAATTCATTAGGATATTTGGTAGATTCAACATGAAAGATAATTTTTGGAGACAAAGATACAAACAACAACCTAAAAGCTTCATAACAATGGTTTTACCGTTTTACTTTCTCTACATCATGAGTTAATTTGATTTCAAGGCCCATGGTTATGTGATGTAAACCTTTTCCCCTTAAAATGATGTTCATTTTAGATTTCCATTCATGATAGTTAAAATTCATGAGCGATTTAATTGAACTCGAATCCATAGTATAGGAAGTAGAAATTACGTGAAAGATGGTAAATTGGAAAAGAAGGTACACACAACATGATACACCTCATTTAAATTATGATTTTGACCCAACTAGTTTTGGATCTACATAATTTTAGTACATTTTATAAAATAAATATGATGGTTAGGATAAGAAAAAATTACCACCTTTGAAAAAGACAAAACTCAAAACTGAGTATCCATTTAAAAGATTTAGTGAAAAAAGTTTCTCTTTATTACATATTTAATCAAGTTTTTAATAAATTTTTTAAATGTATCCTAGGTTGGTTTTAGTAAAAAATTAATGAGGTTCGATACATGAAACATCCTAAAAAAATTAGCCTCTTAGGTTATCTCACAATTTTACAAAAGGATATTTCAAATCCCACATTAATTTATGTTTTTAAAATTGAGAATATATGACCATAAAGCACATAAAAACTTTAGATTACATTTCAAAAATAAAATGAGAAATGAGTTTTTGTGATCAAGGTTGAATGAATTGTTTGGAACAACCCCATTGAACCACCAAGTGGAAAGCAAAGTGGAGGGCTCGGGAAATATAACGACAGAGCAAAAGTCGATGGAAAGAGAAACATAATAAAGAAGAGACAAGATGAGTTGGTGGAGAGATGTCATTGCTATCACCAAAAACCAACACCCTCTTATTTTTCATGGATGAATGGATGAGCAATCAGTGTTTTTGGGTAATATGAGATTGTCTCCAAGTTGTGGGACTTTCTACTTGAGACAAACCTCCAGAGAAGGTTTTTTTTTCTACCTAATCCTAATGCTAAAATACTCCTAAGGAAGTGTAGCTATCTAATCCTACCCTAACATCCGTAGGGACTAGGGAGAGAGGAAAATGCATAAAAATTGAAAATCCTAAGCTAAAGAGAGGTGATAGCACCAAGAAAAGGGGGAAAGACACTCTTAGATTAATGGGAGTAAAATGAAGGAGGAGAGGGTAGACATCGATACCAAAATCAAAAACAACATCAAAACTCTCATTTCCACAGAGCACAACAGAGAAAAAAAGCTGTAAAGGAGAATAAACATGCACAATATACCTGCAAGTAGATGGAGAGGAAAGATAATGCAATAAACACAAGCTAGGGAAAAATATAGCCACAAAACATGAATTTTATTGCTTTATAAGGATGCATAGTCCATTACAATGAAGGAAGAAGGCACAAAACCATTGCAAAGATCCAAATCTAAGGCTTATAACTCAAAACACACATGCAAGATATTAAATTAGGTAAGAGTCCAATTAGCTCTGCAGAGAATTAAATCAATATAGATAAAAATAACTAGAAAGATTTTCTATTTAGATTATCATTGAATTACATTCACATGCTATTATATACCACAATATTAGATAAACTACTTCCTATAAAATAGGAAGTCAACCAAAAATTACCCGTTTATATCATTTGTGGGTATAAACAAACAATAGAATATATTGTTTTTTACAACAATATAAAATAACCAAAGCAAACAATAATATATTATACCCATGTAAATATTAATTTCCTAACATTCCCCCCCTTAATGTTTACATGGTAGCAAAATAACTTTCACACTTCCTCTGTAGCTTGCCACCCGTGCTTGCTCATGATCTTGGTACACACTTGAACTAAAGGTAGAAGAAGGAACACATCAACTTATTATCAACCATGCACTTGGGAACACATCTGACCGACGAGGATGGGAACATGCTCAGGAATCATCTTCTTATCAACCAGTCACTCTAGGGAACACATCTGACCTAACAGTGTGGGAACTCAAGCAGGAACACATATGAGCAACCTTCAATGGTTTTCCAGAGGCTAACCACAAACCTAGGTATGAATAGGAACACATTTGACTATTCAACCTCATCAAGACTCATGATGTTACATTTCATTGTGCTATTTTCTCTTCACTATGTTTTTGCATAGGGAAATAGGAATAACCACATACCAGTGAACATGAATGAAATTTTGTTCTTATTTTTCAATTCACACTAAAAACCACACCAAAATGAAATGTTGAAATCAAACATGCTGCACACTAAAATAAGGCACACCACTTCAAAGCAAAAACACACACATGCCACCAAATCAGTGAAGCGGCCTCATTATTGGTCAGCGATGAGCAATCGCTATCGACCTCCGGCCTCGATGCCTCAGTCCTCCGGTAACATGCTTGATAGCTCAACTGATATTGAATTTGAGGCTTAATAGTTTGCACATTGGGTTTATTTTATCTCCCCCCATAATGTGAAACATTTTATTTTCCGGATGTCGGGTAACACTTTGAAAATGTGTCCATGAGGAAAATTTTAATTTTTTTACAAATTTTTACAATAACAATAACTCTCAATAACAAAAAAACGACTTAAATTTTTGATATTACTTTTGATGACTAAATAATATTTGGCTCTTTTGAAAACAAATATCATAAAAGAAAACCGACATATGAAAGACACTCAAAATAACTCCAACTCTAGACTATGAATAAGAATGATCTATAAATTTGTACTAAGAGTACCTATTACCTATTTAACAAAGGCATACAATAATTTTATGAAACATATAAACAACGAGACCTAAGAAATAATGGAATACTTTTTAAAAATGGCTTTGAATATACTCAACTTATACAACTGATTTTAGACTATAAATGTAAAATAGAGGTCTCTAATGTATATGAATCAAATAAATTTTTACTAAACTCTAATAAAATAAATGGCTATTCTAACAAATGCTGCTATGATGGATTTATTCACATACCAAATGTCACCATTCGCCAGAAAATTAGTCAGTAGATATTATTTCGTTGGACCCAAAATAATAGACCACACGGAGAGGAAGACAATGCCGCTCAACTTCAGATGGTGAGTTCTTGCATATCCGAGATACTCGTGATGGGATACTATCATCCCTTGTGATAGGCCAATCATAAATAGGATTTAAATAATTGATCCAAAGACATAGTATGATGTAGAGAGAATCACTTCATGTGATATTAAGTATGGACATGCTTAGAGGAAGATAATTTTTGTTTTTAATGACATAAATTCATTTGTGCCAATCCGTTCACCACGTGCTTCATTTTTTTGGCACAAAAATTGAATGCAAGCAATTACCAGACTTGATGGGTATTACAAATACCAAATTCCTTGGTGTGAATAAAATCCCATCGGAATAGAGGCTCTCCTCAAATACGACTGCAAATGTGTGAGTTCTAAATTTTCCAACTATGTGAATTTCAATGAAAACTCA
Source organism: Taxus wallichiana var. yunnanensis (assembly GCA_018340775.1). Classification (NCBI taxonomy): domain Eukaryota; kingdom Viridiplantae; phylum Streptophyta; class Pinopsida; order Cupressales; family Taxaceae; genus Taxus; species Taxus wallichiana. Next base: position 104,479,146 of record CM031237.1, read on the forward strand.
AGTCTCTCTATATAGGAAATGATTTTAGTGGATTTTTCATTAATTTGTAGGTGCCAGATATTTGATAGATTGCAAAAAGCTATCAAGATAGACTGTGAACTAATAATGCTGACAAATCACAGCATCATCAATCGACTAGATGCAAATTTTTTGTAAAGATCCAAGTTAATAATTGGATCGTAGACCACATAAAGATCACTAATAAGGATTTATCCTTGCCCCCTCTCACATTTTCAATGAATTTGTCATAGTTGTGTGTGATTTCTAACATCGAAATTTAATGCAGGACCAATGAAGCACAACACATCGATTTGAAACGGACAGGTGCTTCTATAAAGCTAATCTACATCAATTTATCACTTGACTCTCTCATTACCAGGGCAACCAAAAATTTGGAGAAGCCCTTCAAAAGTTTAAATACTCCATGAAGAAATCCGCTCTAATTTCTGTTAGTGGATTCACCTGCTCTGATACCAAATATAAAATTTGGTCAGAGTCCAATTAGCTTTGTAGGAGAATTAAGTCAATACAGATAAAAATAACCCAGAAAGATGTTCTATTCAGCTTATCATTGAATTACATTCACAGGCTATTATATAGCCACAATATTAGATAAACTACTTCCTATAAAATAGGAAGTCAATTAACAACTTACCCGTTTATATAATTTGTGGGTATAAACAAACAATAGAATATATTGTTTGTTACAACAATATAAAATAACCCAAGCAAACAATAATATATTATACCCATGTAAATATTAATTTCCTAACATAACACTTGTAGAAGGATGCACTAGCATTACAAAAAGAGTACAACCTTTACAAATGAGCATCCTTTTACAATATATAAAATATAGGAAAGAGAGAGGAGAGAAAAGAGAGGGAACTCAAATTTCCACTTTCAACCACCAACAACATGCATTGAATGTCTGAAAATAATCATGGGCACCCTTCCAAGACCATTCCCCATGATAATTTTCTTCTTGGCTAAGGAATGAACACCATATAATGTTGGGATAGTCTTTCCTCATTTAAAACCACTTAACCTCAACAAATTAAAAATCCTTTTCGTGGTGTAGTACATGATAAGAACTTTCCAACAATGCCAAGATTGTGAAATTTGGAGATACATGGTGAAAGATATGGTGCTTGGAAGTTTAGGGGATTGGAACGGTCACGACAGGGTTCCACGTAGGTCTCCAAATTCTGATTTAATGCATTTATTTTTGGTGCAGACAAAATGGCTGGTCGCTGAACCATTGGAACGATGGAACAATTCCCTCCATGTCGTATGTGCCCACTTTAACCTCTTCACTTGACTAATTCCTCCCCGCAACACTCACCAATTAGTTCCTCCCGCCACTTAGTCACCTGAATCGGCCATGTGGAGAAATAAAGGAAAACAAGAATTGTTCCATTAGTTCCACATGACCCGATCCATCTGCAATACAATGTCTTGACCTCTCCGATTCAACCAGATTGCTTAATCGGAGAACCGACAACCCTATGGAACTATTCCTCTGGTTCTTGGAAAACACAATTTATCTACAACACTATGGTAACTCTTTATTGTGGACGATACAGAAATGTAGAGAATATGAGGAACAAATGAATGGTTACTCATGTCCCTCCCATGCCCGATTTAGCTAATTTGCTCCAGATTTTGCCCAATGCTTTTTGATTTTTGGCTGAGTATGGAAATGAGGGGTTAGGTAAGGAGGAAAGGAATGTCCCCAAAATGGATTTATTCCACTTTTGATCAGTTTCCCTATCCAATTCCAAGATGGAGTTACAAGTCATAAAAACATCCCAGGAGGGGTATTTTGGGTAACATTTTGGTGACTCAATGGGGATATATTCCTACCACATGAAGAGATTAGTGGCCTTAAATTATCCATTAGGCATGAATTCAAACTTATAATTTGAAAATTGATTTGAAAATTGAGTCTCCCACCCATAAATTTGGATGAAGCACTACTTGAACTTGGCATTGATTTAGAACTACTAGAATTGATCATTTCCACCATAAAATGTGTTCAAAATAGAATTTTAATAAGAGTGGAAAACTGTTTTGAGTTTATATTTTCACCATGTTTTCTGAAAGCTATGATGGCGAGAAAATAAATCCCAATCTCAAATGTATGCCATCTTCATATGAATTTTGTGCATGTTCTCTGTCAAATACTCTTAAAAGTTGATTTTAGTTACTCTGCATTTGATTCGTGAGATATTGTAGCTATTACTTAAACCTTTGAAAATATTCCCACCTCATAATTTATCTGGAATATTCCATAAAAACTATGCAATGAAACCATGCCATCCAAAAGAAACAAAACACTGTGCAAAGCACTTAGGAAATTGAAAGCTACTACTACCAACAAGACAATGTGCTTTGAAAGCACTTGGAGGAATTAAAACTAAATTACTATGTAACAGGGAAAGTCTTTGCTTAATAGAAATTCTTGAGGTTTATCTCATTGACTGGGATATTAAGCTCTTATCCATCCAACTTTGATAATTGAAAAACATTGTTTGATTTGCATCCTGAAATAACATAGGGGCCACTCCATATTGCTTAAAACTTTGAGTTCTTTGTTGGTTTAGCTCGGTTTGCATCTCACTTTAAGACTAGATGTCCTTTTTGGTAAATATCATCTTTTTCTTTCTTTTTAAAACTCTTTTAATTTGAGCTTGATCTTTCTCAATTGTTTACACGCTCGATTTCTCAATTCTTCCATCTTCATGGGCTCTACATACGAATTCCATTGATTCATGTTCAAACAAGTCCAACTACATAATGAGCTCTAAGGCTGGTAATTCAAGAGATATTGGAAGCCGTTCTTCTTTACAATAAACTAGTTTGTAGGGAGAGCTGCCGGTTGTTATTTTAGGGTGATCCTATCAGTTCACAAGGATGATTTTAACTTTTTGTGCCAAGTCCTATGATTCTCATCCAAAGTAATCCTTACGATCCTTAAAAGATTCTTATTTTTGGACTCACCTACCTACCTACCTTGGGGGTAGTAGTTTGAAGAGGTTCTCAAGTATATTCCATTTTCATAGCCCAATCAGAGAGTTCTTTTCCAAGTAAATCTAGAGCATTATTAGAAATGATGCGGAAGGAACACTAAATCTAGTCACAATAACTTCTTAGAATTCCATAATGCTACCTTCATTTTCTTCTTTTAGTGCAACTTCCTCTTTTCATTTGGTGAAATAATTAGTGGCTGTGAGGATCCACTTGTGACCCAAGCTTGAATGTGGGTTGATCACTCTAATGAAATCCAATCCCCATTGCATGAATGTCTGATCTACTGATATTGGGTGGAGTGGAAGGGATGCTAGTCTTTCTTTACCTGTAAAGAAGGAAACTTTATTGCATTTCTTGATCCATGCATCACATTCATTGAAAATATTGGGCCAATAATAACAAACTTTCATGATCCTGAGAGATGTTTCCTTTGGAGAAAAATTACCTCTTGCTTATCCATCACGAAACTCATGTAACACTTAATCTATCTAATTTGTTTTAATACACCTCAAGAGAACACCATTCACATCTTTCCTAAATAGAATTCCATCAATAAACACAAAGGGAATGGACTAAAGTCTAAAATACCTTATTTTGGATTTTCTCAAACCTTGGGGAATTGGCCTATTTGGGTAAAGTTCACTACATTATAATTCCAACAAGGGGTAGGAAAAGCATCGGATGATTATTCTTGGTCATGTTGAAGCTGAGGATGGATTCTTTATCAATATGTTGGTTTAAATCTAGTTTCTCACATAATCCCTTTTCTTTGACCAACTTAGTTACATTTATATGCACATCATATTCAATAACTTTTGTCATCTAACCAACTCTTTTCTTGTTCGAGTCCTTACTTAGAAGAAATTCTTTTACACCCGCATTTAAGACCATTAGGTGAATCTTGTTGTTGATATCTTGAATGCCCGAATTTCTTCAAACTTCTTATAACAGCTAATGCATGTTTCTTAATAAATGAATACCTCACCTCATAATCTTCTATAATCTAGCTAAAAAATGCAATAGGTTGTTCCAAACCTTCCTCATTGATTACACCAATATGACTGGATATTGTTTTAGTGCCAAAAAAGTGTAAAGTGTGAAACCTTTTTGTAAAATCAGGATTAATGAAAGTTGAGGCATGTGTTATTTCTTTCTTTATGGATTCAAATCTGTTTTTCCCCTTAGTGGTACACTTGAAGACTATGCTCTTCTTGACAATTAATGTTAATGGTGTAATAAGGTTGGAAAAATTTAGGACAAATTACGAAAAGTTGATTCTTCCCAAGAAACTTTGAAGTGACTTCTTGTGACTAGGTAGTGGCAATGTAAGGATGACATTAACTCTCTCTGGATCAATACTTAATCCTTCTTTAGAGACAATATGGCCAAGGAGTTTACCTTCATGAGCTAGGAAGATGCATTTCTTTAGATTAAGAGAAACTCCAAACTACCTACACCTCTCAAACACTTTCCTAAGATGGAGAAGATGATCAGCTGCATTCTTAGAGAACACTATGATATCATCCAAATACACAAGAACAATGTTATTGATCATCCCTTTGAATGCCATATCCATGGATATTTAAAATGTTGCTCCTACATTAGATAACCAAAATTAAATTTTATTATAGGCATAGGTTCCCCATTTTTGGTAAAGGTAGTATTGAATTGATCTTCCTTCTTTACCATGATCTAATTGTAGCTGGAGTATCCATCTAGGAGAGAAAACCTTTCTGATCCAGTAACTATTTGTAAGATTTGTTCCATATAGGGAAATAGGTAATGATCCTTCAAAGATGCCTTATTTAAATCCCTAAAATTGACACACAGTCTGATTTCTCCATTCCTTTTCCATATTGGAACTAGATTAAAAACCCAAGATGAATGCTTGATGGGAAAGATGATGTTTGCCTCAATCAACTTGTTCAATTCTTTCTTCATCGGGGATTAATATGTGGATTAACAGTGTCTTTTTTTATCTGATAGGTTTGGAAGTTGAATCCAACTCAATGGTGTGTTGAGCTAAACTAGGATCAAAACCTCTAAGGTATTCATAGCTCCATGCAAAAATATCAAAAATTCTTGGCAAAGTTCTACAAAAGCATGTTTTTCATGTGGAGTGCTTACCTTACCAATTTGAAGCAATTTTCCTTCACCAACTGAGATGGGTTATGAATCTTCACCCTTGACCATTATGTTTTCCTTTTCTTTTCTAAATTGGTCATTGGGGTTGAAAATGGATTCCAAGGTCACTAGGACCTGGGAAAGTTATTTGATCTTAGTTAAAAAAACTTAGTCTCCATATTGCATCTCCAACTTGTCTGATTTCTCTAAGAAAAATCAGCCTCTTCTTGAATAAAATTGACAATTTATTGATCATTTTCAAACACTTTCCAATTGGTTTCATTATCTAGTATGGTGGGTCTTACTACTACCTTGATATGTGGTTGTACTTTGTCTCTCTTAACATTCTCAACAATATCAATTTTTTCTCCAATTGCAATGCAACCAACCTGTCAATAACTTCATTTTCTTTTCTTAGAACTATATAGATGTTAAAGGCTTCAAAATATTCTAGAAGGTCTCATACCACGTGCTTGTAATATTTTATCAAGTCATTCTTGGTTTCATTTGATCCTCTAATTTGATTCACTATCCTCAAAATTTTGCAATTTTTTCGTGTTCTTCTTTCTTTCCCATTGCAAGCCATGGATGAGGGACTCATAATTTTCTATGTTATTAGAGCAGATGCATTGAAATATGAAAGAGGAGTAATAATTCATACCTATGGGAGACACAAGGACTATAACTCCTCCTGCTCCTTGTTTACTTCTTGATCTATTAAAGAACATTTACCAAATGCCATTTTCCTTGGGATCATTTATTTTCAAAATACTAGGAAAAGGTGAATTCTCTTCATGTAGGCAATAAATACTAAGGAAAGATTCTTTAATCTAATGATATGAATCAAAACCATGGAATTCGTTTCCCCATTCATCAAACAAAAATAAGAAATTCCTTCAATTTGAGTATCCCCATCTTAAGGATTTGGACAATCCTCTTGATTAAATATGGTGTAATTTACATTGATGGGGCTGAGCACATAAGGATCTACATGGTATGTAGAAATTGGTTTAGACTTGATAGTAGCCTTAGTGCCATACCTAGTTCTAAAGAATATATGATACTATTCAGATGAGAGATATATTCCATTATTGGAAGTGAAGTATTTAAACAAACATAGAGAAAAGAGTGGAGGTACATAAATTATAAAAAATATATTGGGGGATAGAAAAGTTGGGGCATGCATGCAATGTGAGGCTTAGAAATTTGATAACCTTACTAATCCCCACTACTTTCCCAACTTGTTACACCACTCCTTTAGAAAGAGGTTCATATTTGAGTTCTAGTTGATTCTGCAATCTACTTGGGCTTGACATAGTTTCTTGCACCTAAGTCGATCATACAATTTTGAACTAAATGATTTCTGATGATCACAGATACATACAAGGGTGAAGGTTTCAAATTTTTGTTCGGATGATCTTCCTTATACTGTATGGAATTAGTGAGAACAACTTTTTCTTGTTCTTTGAGCATCAATTGGGATATAGAAGTTGGCCATAGTTACTTGTAAGAGATATCTCTATCTGGGAATTTCTAAAGAGTCCCATATAGATATGCTCACATTGGTATTCTTCATTTATTCAAGGATTTGAAGGAAGATGAATTATTTTGTTTTGTACCTGCTTGAAAGAACCTTTATTTCACTTGATGATATAGAAATTCCTTTAGGTTGATTTTTATAAATAGAGCTACGTTTGAATTTCCACCTCCTTGGAGTGTCAAAGAAGGTTAGGAAGGACATGCATTTGCTGACTACCCCTCTTCCATAGCCCTCTTCTTAGATCTAGTATTTGTAACCACACCTTGAGGAAAGGTCTGATTTATTCCACAAAAGTCATCCATTTTCCAATTACAAGTGAAGTATCACTTGGTGGTGTCTCTTGAGTGACTATCTATTGTTGATTTTCCCTATAGGTGTATCTTGAGGAGAAAATGCACTTTGCACCATTAAATCTTGGTTCAAAATGCCATTGGGGCATGTTTCTTGGTTATGTGGAAGATGACAAGGGAAACACCACTCATAATCTTACACAAGGTTATTTTGAACAGGAACCAAAGCTTGAGATGAACTAGCCACATTTGGGTTATATGGTTGAAATGGTCTTATAGAGGAAAAACTGATTTTGATTTGTAGGAGCAATTTGAAAGGAAGGATTGTTTGGTTGATAAGGGGACTTATTAGGTTGGTATGGAGGTTGATAAGGTCTGAAATTTTGGGCTTGTTGCCTCTTAATGGATACCAACTCATTCCATTTTATTTCAGTTATTTCATTACCTCTTTAAACTCAAGAGAATTACTTGAAGAAGTAGATATGCTAAAAATTTGATTTATTGGGGATGGAATTGGAGTTGAATTAAGAGCTTGATGAGAGGAATGCATCTCAACCTCTATGAATATAGGCATTGGAGGTCTAGGAGTAAGTTTCCTAGCCTGAATAAGGCTATTCTCAGCTCTAATAGAAATGTTATAAGTATTTGGTATGGTTCTACCCCCCATAGATTGAATCCTAACTTAAATATCATTTTTCAAAGCCTTTATATAATAAATAAATGCATATTGTGGTGTAGGTATTACCACTTGAGTAGTGTTGTCCCAATTCCTTTGAAATATGATATTGAAATTAGTCATCTGTTGATTTGGGGCTCTCTTTGTCATGGTCAAATATTCTATCAAAGACACGTGATATGATTTGTTCTAAAAATGATTGCAAAGGGTTGTGCCAAGTTGATCCTAATTATGAATTAAGGCTAGTCTCAAAATCTTGTACCATTTAAGTGCTTTTCCTTTGAATGATGAAGCCAAGATTTTAACAACAATGTCATCTCTTCAGTAATAAAATGGACTGAGAAAACATTAACAACATCTTATATATGGTCATTTGGGATAATATGGTTTTCAAAAGTGAAGAAAGGGATACTTTTAAGTGTAAACACTAGTATATCATGTTGTGCATTGATAAATAGAGGAATACCACAATTGAAGATAATAAAGGGATTATTTCTTTGATGTGCTATGATCGGGATACATCTCAAAACTCTAGAAGAAACCGGGAAGGACATACTAGGAGTAGAGAGGACTCTGTTTGGAGGAGATGTTGATCTCTGAATTGATTTGCCTCTTCTTCTTCTCCTCGTTAGCAAATAAAATTAATCAAAATATACTTGTTTGGTTGTTCTTGACCTTGTTTTAATCCTTCTCATAAGAAATAGACACTCTTTTGCATGAAACCAATAAATATAGTGCTTGGATTCACTATATGTGTTATTGTAAAGCCTCTTAAAGGATGAGATTCACCAAGATACACACCAAAAATTAGTGAAAAAATAGGAAAATATCAGGAAGTCACACACGGGGCATGCCATAACTCTAATCAGCAAAAATCAACACCCTCTAATTTTTCATTGATGAATGGATGAAGAATCAATGTTTTTTGGTAGCATGGGATTGTATCAAAGTTATGGGACTTGATACTTGAGAGAAACCTCTAGAGAATGTTGGTTTATCTATGTAATCCTAATTCTAAACTACTTCTAAGGAAGGAAGTACAACTATCTAATCCTACCCTGACATCCACAGGGACTAGAGAGAGAGGGAAATGCATAAAAATAAAAAAATCTTAAGATAAAGAGAGGTGACAACATTAATAAAAGGGGTAAAGACACTCTCAAATGAGTAGAAATGGGACAAAAATGAAGGAAGATAGGGCATACATGGGTACCATGATCCCAAACAACATCCAAACTCTCATTTCCATGGAGCACAATAGAGATAAAACCTGGAAAAAGAGAATAAACATGAACAATATATCTACAAGTAGATGAAGAGGAAATATAATTCAATAAACACAATATAGGGAAAAATAAATCCACAAAACATGAATTTTATTTCTTTATAAGGATGCACAGTCCATTACAATGAAAGAAGAAGGTAAAAAACTGTTATAAAGATCTAAATTTGAGGTTTCTAATTAAAAATACAAATGCAACACTTATAGAAGATGCACTAGCATTACAAGAGGCTCTAACCTTTACAAGTGAGCACCATTTTATAATATATAGAAGATGGGAAATAGAGATGAGGGAAAAGTGAAGGAACTCAAATTTCAGCCATCAACCACCAATAACATGCATTGAATGTCTTGAAATAAGCATGAGAACCCTTCCAAGAGCATTCCCCCATAATACTTTGCTGTTGGGAGAAGGAATGGGCACCATACCTCATCAAATGTGGTGGTTGAGAAACTTAGAATTATATCTTATAATGTTGGGATAGTATTTACTCATATTATCCCACCTAACCTCAATAAATTCAAGAAATGCAGATTCTATGGTGGAGTAGATGATGATACATTTCCAATAGTGCCAATATTGTGAAATTTAGAGATACGAGGAAAAATATATGGCCCTAAGAAATTTAGACGCTCTAGATAATCTGATAGCGTTCTTTATAGGTCTCCACGATTTGGTTTAATGTATTTTTTCTTGAGTGCGAGACAAAATGGTGATCGGTGAACCATTAGAATAGTGGAATAGTTCTATCCATGCCATGTGTGCCCACTTTAATCACTTCACACGACTTGTCCATCCCCTACTGACACTCGTCAATTAGTTCCTACCACCTCTTAATCACCCAAATCAACCATGTGGAGAACGAAAGGAACAAAATATTTTTTCCATAGGTTCTACATAGACTCGATCCATCTGCAATACAATATTGCGACCCCCTCCCACTCAGCCATATCACTTAATAGGATAATTTATGGCCCTATGGGAACTATTCCTTCGGTTCATGGAAAACCTAATTTATCCATAATATTTCCCTAACTCCTTATTACGATCGATACGGAAATGCAGGAATAGGAGGAATAAAGGAATAGTTCATATTGTTCCTCCCAGGCCCGATTTAGCTGATTTGCTCCAATTTTGCTCAATTGTTTTTATGTTTTTTCTAAATATTGAAATGAGGGGCTATACAAGGTGGAAAATAACATCCCCAACATGGATTTCTTCCACTTTTGATCAATTTCCTATCCAAGTCCAAGATGGAGTTATAAGTCATCAAAATATCCAGAGGGGCATTTTGGGTACTTGATCATGATGCAAAGTGCGAGAACAAGGTTGATCTAGGAAGTGAATGGGTCAAACTAGGAGACTAAAGAACCTAAGCTAAGCATGAGTGAACAACGGATGAAGCTAGATGGTTTTGGAAAGGAGTTGAAAAGTAGTTGTAAGGAGTCAAAAATGGAGTCTAAGTTGGTCGGTGAACACAAGGATTCGAGATATGTAGGCCTCGCCGACTAAGACTATCTATCGAGATATAAGATCTACATAAACATACAAACAAACACCATTTTCCATACAAACTTGTGATCTAAATCTGTTATCACCGAATCACAACACCCTTATGTTTACACAAGTGCATATACTTAAACTCACGGTGTGATTGGATAACATGGGTCATATCTCCAAGTTGTGGGACTTGCTACTTGAGATAGACCTCCGTGAGAGAAAATTTGGTTCTTGCTCCTATACTACCTACCACAATATACTCTAATGAATGGTAAACTAACTATTCTAATCTAACTTTCCAAGGGACCAAGGAGAGAGAATGCATGAAAATGAAATCCTACACTAAAGCGGTGATACACTAGAAAAGGAGGGTGTGAGAGTAGTCTTTCAATGTGTGAAAACTAGGAGTAAAGTGCATACTAGAAGGGGTGATAACAGTTCTCCACAATCTGAAAATGCATTCACAACAATGTTTCATACATGCAAAATAATAATGGATCCTTGCAAGAGTATAAAGATAGAAACAATAAACTTGTAATCAAGGTTGAAGGGGCAAGAAGAATACAAGAAAACACAAGCAGGGGAAGATGCATCCAAAACTTATATTTTATTACTTCATGATATGCATAGTTCAATCTGTTACAAGATAAGGGCCTAGATCACCATGCAATGAGTCCACAATAAGGGCCTACAGCACATTGGCTTCACAAAGCAATTTTGGCAGAGCTTTTCTACAAAACTACCTCTCCTTACAATGAGCCCAACACTCCATTTTATAGGAAAATGGGAAGAGAGAGAGAAGGGGAAAATGGAAATCTTGAAATCTATCCTCCAACCACTTGTAAGAGGCATTAAATGGAGTAAAATTATTGTATATTACTTGAAAAAGGCTCCCATCTTGTACCCAAGTCTTTTGCGGCGAGAGAAGGAATGATGACCATGCCTCTTAAATGCACTCCCAACTACCAAATAAAACACTGTCATGAACTTGGCCACGTTTTATGAAAAAATACCCATATATTTCTCATCAAATCTGGAATTTCTCAAATTTTGTGCATCAGGATTGAAGCCATGAATCCAACGGTACCAATTTTGTGCGATTTCGTCGAAATGCAAAATTTATGACCTTTCGAGTGCGAGCGAGATGTTTTGGCTCGCAGGCATTTTATTTCATATTGGGTATGGAGCCGAATATGTTTCTTTTACGTTGTGCTCATTCCAAAAAGTCCAATTTTTTGAAAATCGGAGCTTGGAGTCAAAAGTTATGGCCATTTGAAGTTCACGGGTCAAACGTTGACTTTTCCTTTGAATTATGGGTATTGCGGCAAAATCGGGTCCACTTGTCCCGGACACATTCTTCCGCATCAGCTGATTCGGGATTCCTTTTCCCCTTTTTTGTCATTTTCACCTTGCATGTCCCGCACGTACTTTTGTCTCGACTGTCCCGGACGAAAATCACTACACCACCCGCAATTGACTTACTTGCGACAAATCGACCGATTCACGTCCCACAGCGTCGATGCCTCAAACTGCCCCGCTTAATTTCGCTTCGGATAAAAATTTCTGACTTATACAAATTTCTTTGTATTTTGGCCCCAAACTTGGTACGATGAACCTTGGTACGACCTGCACTAGTATGAGGTACAACCTTTAGACCCATAATGCATTAAAACAAGCCTGCGACTTCATTTTTGCATTTTTTCAATTTTTTCTAACTCGTTGGGATTTTTTCTTGGATGGGAGAGTTAGAGAGAAGCCAAAGGGGCCCCAAAAACATGATTTTGGGCATTGAATCAATCTACTTGCTTGGGACTCAAGAATCTGATGCATGTTATCAAAATTTACCTTGAGGGTGAATTTTGGATAACAAAATACTTAAAAATGTCTCCTATTTTTTTAAGATTTTCTAAAACATCCTATAATTTTTGTAAACCCTCAATAATGAAATTAACAAAATTTTCACATCAAATTTTTAGATTCAAATATAATGATGATATTAGGAAAACTTGATAAAGAGCTTAACATGACCTCAAACAACTCACTTTGTTAGAATTGATTCAAAATACAAAGTATACCCTCTAGGTCTTCAAAAATAACTTCTAACTCAAGCTCACAAGCTCCTTTCAACATGAAAATTCTTGATTTTAGTATTAATGCACTCAACCAAGTCTTATAACTTGTTTCTTCCCATCATTTAGTCTTATTCAAACCAATAAATTAAGTCTAATCATCAAAAGGATCAAATAACTTACCTTGTTGAAAAACCCTGCATTTCTAGGCTTCTTGAGCAAATTTCCACTACTACATTAAAGGTTAGAGAAATCCACCAACACCCTGAAGAAATGATCAAAATTTTGAATACACTTTTCCTTCCTACATATGTGGGGTAAAACTTTTGGTTCAACTCCCTAGGTAACTACCTCTTCCTTCTTTACCTCCCTTCTAGACCTACTCCTCCTTACTAGCCCTGCTAAAGTAGATTTTTGAGTATAATTTTTTAATTCATAAATTCACAAGTCACCAACCTTTCAAGATACCCATTAGGCTCATTCCCTTTGATTATAAGTTTCAATAGGTCCTTTTTAGAAAAATTTCACTCAAAATCAGTCTCCAGGTTATAATTATGTCTCTAGAGCTTTCAAATATGGATGTAGGTGTTTTTCTTTATCAACCAATGGAAAATTAAAGGAATTGTTGATGGTGTCTCGTGCACCCCTAAATTTCTGCAACTTGATGGGTTGAGACTCTTAGTGCGATTGCATAACATGGAGCTTTTCCCAAGTGTGGGACCTTGCGAAATCGGAAAAGCTCTCCGGATGAAGGTCGGTTCCTATTCCTCTATTCAGATGCACACGTAGAAAATGCATAGGGTTTACTAAAAACCTAATCTAACTTTCCAAGGAGACAGGGTAAGAAGATGCATAAAATAAAACCTAAACTACAAAGGTGATGCGAGGAATGAAGAACATCTGTCTTGTTAATAAACACGCAAACCCTAAAATGCAATGCAAGATCATACACAAATAAGCGATTTGTAATGAAAGATCAAGAGGATGCAAATGAACACGAGAGAGGGTTGAGAATCATCCACGAGACATATATTATTTTCTCCAAAAATTGATACAATACACTACAAAATGCCAGAGGATAAGTTGCATTACTGGTTAGATGGGAGGTTTGGACTCCACAAATTCACTGCCAAAGAGAAGAAGGGAGGGGAAAAACAAGAATGTCCAACCTTTAGAAAGAAGCCCCTCCTTACAATTTATAGGAAGAATGAGAGAGAAAAGAGAGAGGAATTCCAAAACTACCCCAACCACCTCTAGGTTGCATTTAATTCATCTCATTATGATGGTAGGTGAGAACCCCAGCGAACCCAAAAGTGGCAAACTGTATTTTGCATTTTTAAGAATTTTTTCTCACCCAATTAAAGATATCCAGTCGTAGTTGGATAGAGGACCTCGTAAGCTTTCCAAAAAGTCCAACCTTGCATGAATCCGAGCTCCTAGTGAAAATTTATGGCCATCTGAATATCTCGTGCTGTGAGTCTGCTTCCTGTCAGCACTCAGAATGTTGCGCCTCCTAAAGGTGCACCATAGGCGCATTCATGTGTGTGTCAACAGCCCTTTACCTACACCTTGGTGCATCTATCTTTGTGTCAACATCCATTTTCTTTTGCCCTTTACCTGTGCCTTGGTGCATCTATCTTCATGTCAACATCCATTTTCATGCGCCCTTTACCTGTGCTTTGGCGCATCTATCTTCATGTCGACACCCATTTTCATGCGCCCTTTACCTATGCCTTGGCGCATCTATCTTCATGTCGACATCCATTTTCATGCGCCCTTTACCTATGCCTTGGCACATCTATCTTCATGTCGACATCCATTTTCATGCGCCCTTTACCTGCGCCTTGGCGCATCTATCTTCATGTTGACATCCATTTTCATGCACCCTTTACCTGCGCCTTGGGCTGTTGGTGACGCAATAAATATTGGGCTCTAAGTTTCTTTGATTTCTATATTCTTCTGTTTGTCTATATCTACCCAGGGGAAGATATTTACAACAATTTGGTGACTCAACGGGATCACCTGCCTGCTAGGTAGAAGATCAGTGGCCTTGTAGCAATCCATTGGGCATAGAGTCATAAGCAATAACTGAAACCAACCTGATATTTGATCTCGAGCACGATATCGCAACCCCTTCTCTCGAGAGCACTTAAGCGTAGAAATCCAACCTAGAGCAACAAACACTGTGCCGAAGCACTTAGGGAAATTGAAACCTAACTACAAAAAGACAATGTGCATACGCACTTAGAGGAATTGAAAACTAATCTAATATTTACAAGGGTAAACCTTTTCCTTTTAGTAGCAATGTTTAAGATAGATTCCGTTAACCGGAATCGAGAGTTCTTCTCCATCCAATGTAGACAATTGGAAGGCATTACTACTTTTACATCCCGTGACCATGTAGGGGCCACTCCAAATGGCATCAAACTTGGAATGCCTTCCTGGTTTTGCTCGATCTGCATCCCATTTCAGGACTAGGTCCCCTTCCTAGAAGGTCCTTGCTCTTGCCTTCTTATCAAACCATCTTTTTACTAAGGTCTGATCCTTTTCAATCATCAGAACTGCATGTTCTCTTATTTCTTCCAATTCCATCAACTCTGCGTACCTGGCCTCCATTGGTTTGAACTCAGACAACTCCAACTGCTTCATGAGCTCCAATGCTGGAAATTCTAATGATATAGGCAATACTGCCTCTTTCCCATAGACCAATTTGTAGGGAGAACTACCTGTAGACCTCTTTGGTGTTATCCTGTCAGCCCATAATGCTGATTTTAGCTTGGTATGCCATGTCCTTTGGTTTTCATCCAGAGTTCTTCTGATGATCCTTAGAAAATTCTTGTTCGTGGACTCTGCTGTCCATTACCTGTGGGTAATAATTTGAAGAGGTGCTCAAATAGATTCCATTCTTGATAGTCTATTCTCGTAATCTTGGAACCTATGAATGCTAATGCATTATCTGATATGATAGTGGCCAGCACACTGAACATGGTCACTATTCCTTCATAAAAGTCTAGTATGTTAGACTCATTTGCTTCCTTGAGTGCTACTGCTTCGGTCCACTTGGTGAAATAGTCCGTTGAGGTGAGAATCCACTTGTGGCCTTGGCTTGAGTTAGGATTTATGACCCCAATGAAGTCCAATCCCCATTGCATAAATGGTTGGTCAACCAAAATTGGGTGCAATGGAAGCATTGCTAGTCTTTCTTTTCCTGTGAAGAGTGCACATTTCTTGCACTTTCTTATCCATGTATAGCAGTCACTGAAGACTATCGGCCAATAATACCCTGCCTTCATTATCTTGAGAGCTATTACTCGTGGGGCGAAATGTCCTCCAGAATCTCCATCGTGAAAATCTCGTAACACCCTCTCAATTTGACCTGTCCCAATGCACCTCAATAGAACTCCATTGATGTCTTTCTTAAACAAAACACCATCAACAAGCACATATGGAATGGCTTGTAATTTGAAGTATCTCCTCTTTGCTTTGCTCATTTCTGGAGGGCATAGGCCTATCTGTAGGAAGTGTATCATATTTTGAGTCCAACAGGAGTGGGCACATCATCATTTTCCTGTTCTTGACCATCCTGTAGTACCAAGACAGCCTCTTTTTCATTACCTGCTTCAACTTGTTGACTCAAGGCTAGTTGTTCGCATAGTCCCTTCCCACGTACTAGTTTGGTGACCTTGATCTCGATGTCATATTCCATGACACGAGTTATCCATCCTACACGTTTCTCATTCAGATCCTTGTTTAGAAGGAAGTCCCTGACTCCCGCATGAGAGACCAATAATTGGATCTTGTTGTTTGAGACTAGGTGCTTGAATTTCTTTAAACTCCTGATCACTGCAAGTACATGCTTTTCAATGAAAGAGTACCTAGTTTCGTATTCCTCCAAGCCTTGACTGAAGAAAGCAATTGGTTGTTCTAATCCTTCTTTGTTTTGTTGTGCCAGGATTGCAGAAATTGTGTCTCCACCACCAAAGGCGTATAGCATGAAACCCTTGGAGAAGTTTGGATTGACGAGAGTTGGAGCTTGAGATATAGCCTCTTTTATTGCCTCAAAACTTGCCTTGCCTTCAGATGTCCACTTAAATGCCATGCTCTTCTTCAACATCAGTGTTATTGGCTTTACGAGAGCTGCAAAGTTTGGAACAAACCTGCGGACAAAATTGATCCTTCCTAAGAAGCTTTGAAGAGCCTTCTTATGACTTGGCAATGGCAACGCTTGAATTTCTTCAACTCTTTCTGGGTCAATCATCAATCCCTCCTTTAAAACAATATGGCCAAGAAGTTTTCCCTCATGAGCCAAGAATATGCATTTTTTGGGATTCAATGATACCCCAAATCTTCTACACCTCTGAAATACCTGCCTCAGATGAAAGAGGTGATCCACTACATTTTTGGAGAATACAGTGATGTCATCAAGGTATATCAAAACTATCTTATTGATCAACCCCTTGAATTCCATATCCATTTCCCTTTAGAAAGCGGCAGCATTTGATAGCCCAAATGGCATCTTCTTGTAGGCATAGGTGCCCCATTTGGTGGTGAAAGCCGTCTTGAATTGGTCATCTTCCTTCACCATTACTTGATTATACCCTGAGTAGCCATCTAGGAGAGAGAATCTCTCCGAACCGGATACTGCTTGCAATATTTGTTCCATTGAAGGAAGTGGGTAATGGTCTTTGAGAGATGCCCTGTTGAGGTCTCGATAGTCCACACACAACCTGATTTCTCCGATCTTCTTCTTGACTGGAACCAAGTTTGCAACCCAGCTTGAGTGCTTGATCGGGAATATAATGCTTGCCTCTATTAGCTTGTTTATCTCTTTCTTCATTAGAGGCTCAATGTGAGGTTGGTGGTCTACCTTCGCCTAATGGGCTTAGCATCGGATCCAATTCTATGGTATGTTGTGCCAACTTCGGATCGAATCCTCTCAAGTCTTCATAGCTCCAAGTGAAGACATCTGGAAATTATTGGCAAAGTTGTATGAAATCTGAGTTTTCTGCTTTCGGTGGCCACTTTACCAATTTGAAGTGTTTTGCCTTCCCCAATCGGAATTGAATCGAATCTTCTCTCTTGACTGTATGTTAGCCTTTTCCTTATGAAACTAGTCGTTAGGGTTGAAGATAGACTCAATTTTACTAAACCCTTGGGAAGCTTGTTTGTCCACACTACACTACTTGATCCCCATCTGCTGCTCTAGTCTATCTGATTTCTAGTGAGAATTCAGCCTCTTCTTGTAAAAATTGACGATCGGTTGATCATTCTCAAACACTGACTTGTGTTATTATCGGAATTGCTGGCCTCACAATCACATGGATATGTGGTTGTGTTTTTCCCTTATGATGTTGTCAACCACATCAAATGTTGGTCCAAGCTGCTGCGAGCCTATCATGGCTTCATTTTTTCTTCACAGGTATGGACACGATGTTGAAAGCTTGAAATTCTCAACGAAGTCCCATACCCTTTCTTGTAGTTCTTTAGCGGTTCATTCTTTGTAGCATGTTTTCCCTTGACTTGATTGATGATCAAATCACTATCCCCGAACACTGCAAGTTCTTTCGCCCTTTTCCTAGCCCAATGAAGTCCATGAATCAAGGCCTCATATTCAGTTGTGTTGTTTGAACAAGAAAACTGGAAACAGAAAGCTGAATAATATTTGATTCCTTGAGGTGAAACAAGCATAGCTCCTCCTCCTGCACCTTGCCTACTCCTTGATCCATCGAAAAATAATTTCCATACCTCATTGTCATCCTTATGGTCGGTTTGGTGATGCTAGGAATAGGCTGTTTTTTTCATGTATATCTGATAGACTCCTAGCTCAGATTCTCCTACTTCTTGGTAGGGATCAAAAGCATGTACCTTGCTTGCCCATTCGTCAAGATTCAAATCTGGAATGCTTCCAACTTTGGTGTCAGCTTCATCTGTGCTTGGATAATCTTCTTGATCAAATCTTTGAATAGTTGGCATTGATTTGGCTTGGAGTATGAGGCTCAATATGAAAGTTTGCAATTGGTTCGGATCTAATTGTGACCTTAGTACCATATCTTGTTACGAACAACATGTGTGACCAATCAAGCGAGATAAGTAGCCTCAATTTTGTTTGTGAAATCCCTTGATAAACATAGGGCAAAGAGTGGTGGCAAATCTATCAGCGACACATCTTGCAAAACTATTACGTTGGGACATGCATGTAGTGTGAGGCTCAAACCTTTGATTACTCCAACCGTTGTCACCGATGTCCCATCTAATTACACTACACCCTTGGAGATGACCTCATATTGGAGTCCTAGTTGATCAGCTATTTTCTTGGGCATCTTGAGCTACTTGCCCCGAATCAATCATGCAATTGTGTACTAGTTTATCCCCGATGATTAATGAAACATAGAATGGAGGGGCTTCAAAACTTTACCTTGTTGTCCTCCATGATTCCCTTTAGGATGAGCAACATTTGTGAGTACCTTCTCTTGCATTTGGACCTGTTGATTTGAAGTTGACTAGTCCTTCATGGCAGCTTGTAGCAAATCTCTTTGTCCTGGGATAGATAGTGATTCCCACATTGATATGTTTACATTTGTCTTCTTCATCTGATCAATGATACTGAATGGAGATGAAGTATCCCTTTGCTGTCCTTGGCCTGTAAATTCATTCCTTGCACATGGGCAGCAACAAGTGGCATTTGGGTTGGCCTAGAAGGTGGTTTGGGCTGTCCTTGCATGTTTGGAGCTGCATTTTGCTTACCGACAACTTGTGGAGTGACGGAAGGTTGTAGATCCTTGGAGCCAATGACTTCTCTTCACCAATATTCCTCTTCTTTGATCTTGTGTTAGCTGCTACACTCTGAGAAATTGTTTGATTCATGCCACAAAAATCCTTAGCTTGCCAATTTGCAAGTGTGGTATCATTTGTACTTGTGTTTTGCTGAGATGTCCCTTTTTGCTGATTTGTTTCTTGACTCACTTCACCCTCAATGCCAGTATTTGTCACCATCGAGGCTTGGTTTAAAGCACCATTAAAGCACATAGATTGGTTGTGAGGTTCATTACATGGAAAACACCAATCATACTCTTGAGCTATGTTGTTTTGGACTGGCACTAATGCTTTAGAAGCAGATGTAACATTGGGGTTATAGGGCTGAAATGGTCTATTAGCGGGAGGCCTTACTTGGCTTTGATTTTGATTTGCAGCTTGATTTGGTGACCTATTGGGCTGGTATGGTGGCCTAGCCTGGTACTGCGCTTGAGGCTGATATGGTCTAGCACTTTGAGCTTGTTGTCTTTTGATAGTCACCAGCTCATTTCCAAGGTTCTGCAATTGTTTCATAACCTCTTGGAGTTCATTTGAAGCACTAGAGGATGAAGTAGAAGTTTCATTTGAACTTTGATTTCTAGGAGTGGGAATAGGAGCCAAAGTGGGTGCTTGACTAGTACTTGGATTTTCTAAGTTTGGATAAAAGGGCATGGGAGGCCTAGGAGCCAGCTTACCAGCTTGAATAAGACATTTTTCAGCCCTAATGGCAATGCTATAAGTAGCAGGTAAGGTTGTGCCTCCCATAGATTCAATTAACATAGAAATATCAGAATTCAAAGCCTTAAGATAATATAGAAAAGCACCTTTAGCTGTTGGCCTGACGGCCATTGGAATCCTATCCCAAGACCTTTGAAATCTGAAGTTGAAGTCGGTCATTTGCTCGTTGGGAGCTCTCTTGATAGTCATCAATTGTTCTAGTAGAGACAAATTGTCTCCCTTTTCCCCAAACTGCTCATGGAGAACTATGCATAACTGATTCCAATTTGTGATAGAACCAGCTGCAAGGCTCTAAACCACTGCAAAGCCTTCCCTTTGAACGAAGATGCCAGCAATTTGACAGCAACATCCATTTCATTTATCTCGTGGATTGCACAAACATTAGCAATGTCTTTGACATGATCACTGGAGTAGTATGATTTTCTCCGGTGAAAAATGGAATATTCTTCAATGCTGCAATTGAACCGGATTACGTGCATTGAGGGCAAGTGGATCGCTGCCGGTGAAATTAACAAAGGGATTCGGTGGTTGTGCCATTCGATTGGCACGAGAACCCTTGTTGATGCGAGAAAAGGTCTACCAGGTGGAGGTGTAGACAAAGTCCGGTTAGGTGGAGATGGTGATCTTTGTGGTCTTCTTCCTCTCCTTCCTCCTCCTGGTGATAGTTGCAAGTGGACAAATAGCCCCTCTTCTCGAGTATTGGACCTGGTTTGAATTCTTCTCATATGCCTGGGCAACTTTTGCTGCTACACCGCTGAATTCT
The DNA here is from genome assembly GCA_018340775.1 of Taxus wallichiana var. yunnanensis. Lineage (NCBI taxonomy): Eukaryota > Viridiplantae > Streptophyta > Pinopsida > Cupressales > Taxaceae > Taxus > Taxus wallichiana. Next base: position 104,499,954 of record CM031237.1, read on the forward strand.
ACCCCTTCGGAGTCGCCAGATGTGTTAGAAAAATGAGCCTCAAAAGGCTAGCTTCTGCCAAGTTACACACCAAACCTGACAATATTAAAAATAGAATTTTGAAAGACCTGTATTTTTGAGATTTTAGAGTTTGGAATTTGATTTGGAATGACAGTCCCGAAAATCCAAAAATGCCAGACTTCCGAAAACCCGAAATCCGAAATTCAAAAAACCATGAAATTTTGAAAGTCAAAATATCAAAAATCTAAGAATACCCTTTTGAAGATTATCCCCGATCTATCAACTGGTGAAATTTTGACTTGTTTTGAGCAAGTTAAGTCCTTGAAAATTGATTTCAAAGTTCAGCCCAGAAGGTGAAAATATGAAATTGTAAAACCTGCAATTTTTTAAGTCCGAATTTCTTGAAAGTTCCTTCAAATATGTGGAATGACCTCTTGGTCCCACTAGGCATGCCAAAACTGTTGATGGTGTCTCGCTACACCTCTAAATGTCTGCAACTCGATGGGTTGAGACTCTCAGTGCGATTGCATAACATGGAGCTTTTCCTAAGTGTGGGACCTTGCGAAATCGGAAAAGCTCTCCGGATGAAGGCCGGTTCCTATTCCTCTATTCAGATGCACACGTAGAAAATGCAGAGGGTTTACTAAAAACCTAATCTAACTTTCCAAGGAGACAGGGTAAGAAGATGCATAAAATAAAACCTAAACTACAAAGGTGATGCACCGAGGAATGAAGAACATCTGTCTTGTTAATAAACACAAACCACTAAAATGCAATGCAAGATCATACACAGATAACTGATTTGCAGTGAAAGATCAAGAGGATGCAAATGAACACAGAGAGGGTTGAGAATCATCCACAGACATATATTATTTGCTCCAAAGATTGATACAATACACTACAAAATGCCAAGAGGCAAAGTTGCATTACAGTTTTAGATGGGAGGTTTGAACTCCACAAATTCACCTACCAAAGAGAAGAAGGGAGGGGAAAAACAAGAATGTCCAACCTTTAGAAAGAAGCCCCTCCTTACAATTTATAGGAAGAATGAGAGAGAAAAGAGAGAGGAATTCCAAAACTACCCCAACCACCTCTAGGTTGCATTTAATTCATCTCATTATGATGGTAGGTGAGAACCCTAGTGAACCCAAAAAGTGGCGAACTGTATTTTGAATTTTTAAGAATTTGTTCTCACCTAATTAAAGATATCCAGTTGTAGTTGGATAGAGGACCTCGTAAGCTTTCCAAAAAGTCCAACCTTGCATGAATATGACCTCCCTGTGAAAAGTTATGGCCATCTGAATATCTGCGCGAGTGGTCTCGCTTCTGTCGGCGCTCGAGAATGTTGCGCATCTGAAGGTGCACCATAGGCGCATTCATGTGTGTGTCAACAGCCCTTTACCTACACCTTGGCGCATCTATCTTCATGTTGACATCCATTTTCATGCGCCCTTTACCTGCGCCTTGGTGCATCTATCTTCATGTCGACATCCATTTTCATGCGCCCTTTACCTGCGCCTTGGCGCATCTATCTTCATGTCGACATCCATTTTCATGTGCCCTTTACCTGTGCCTTGGTGCATCTATCTTCATGTTGACATCCATTTTCATGCGCCCTTTACCTGTGCCTTGGCGCATCTATCTTCATGTCGACATCCATTTTCATGCACCCTTTACCTGCGCCTTGGCGCATCTATCTTCATGTCGACATCCATTTTCATGTGCCCTTTACCTGCGCCTTGGGCTGTTGGTGACGCAATAAATATTGGGCTCTGAGTTTCTTTGATTTCTATATTCTTCTTTTGTCTATATCTACCCGGGGGGAAGATATTTACAACAGGAATGTTTTCCCTTTTCTTGTGATCCACCTTTCTTACAACTTTTTGACATCCAATAGAAATATTAGAGCTTAGTTTTTCCTTGAAGTGTTATAATTCCTAAACCCTCTGTGTCTCCTTTAATATCTTAACTTTCTTCCTCCAACACTATTATGAGAAGTAGAAGCATGTAGATGAGTTAAGCTCTCTATCATATGACATTAGTAAGAAAAGGTCCTTAAGGTTATTTTTACAAGGTTTATCAACCAAATTCAATCTTGTAAGCCTCCAAATTTCACAATAATCTTGCTCATGCATTCAAAACATGTACCTACATGTCAACCTTTGATTGTCACATTTATCTTATTATTGGAAGCCCTTCAAGACTCCTTTTTGGAATCACCCTTAGAAGTACTACCCCAACACTGTCTTCCATTTTTTATGTTAGTGACTCTTTGTATAAACCAAGAATTAATGAATTTGTACTAAACCCTATAGAGGGTTTAATATAGACCCGATACGTGTTATTTTATTATAAGAAGAGTATTACTTACTTTCCAAGTTTGGGACTCATCTCATAAGCCCGACATAGCCTTCTTCACAGCTTTCTCCTTACCATTAGTGTTCAATAAGGATCAAACTCAAGAGAATGGTATCAAACCTCTCTAGATTAGAGTTCTCTTCCTTGATATAGTTTGCATAAAGAAAGTGACTTTATCCTCACTTTTTAGATCACTATTGACATGAAATGCACTTTTGGGTCTTCACTAAAATTGGTTGACAAGATTCATCCATCTATACAAGAGTCTCTTTCTCCTCAATTTTTATACCTTGACCTTAATGGTCTCCTCTCTATCCAACACATGATTAAGCAATGCGAACAATCTTGTATCTACACACAAATCATAAAAACTCACTAATATCAATGAAATCACTCAATGTAAAACATCTTACCACCGAAATATCTCATTTAATTGACATGCACATGTTTTTTAACATCACCATGTTCAAAACCATGAAAATACTACCACAAACTATGTATATAAAAATTTCCAATTCAAAACCCTCTTGAAGCTCTCTTCCATTGAATGAACATCCAGATGACGGTATGAAAATAGTAAAAAATGTTTAAATAGTCTATTTAGCTAGATTAGAACTGATTCTTGGTCTGTTTGAACCTTACACATGACATATTTGTCCTTTGTTACATCATTAGAAGAACTAATTTAGACTATTTTTCTAGGACCTAAGTACTACTTCACCATCATGACCCAAGTAGGAATCCTAGAGCTCAATAAGGCTTAACCTAACCTTTTAACATGATTTGTTGATACAAGATCACATTTAAAATCCAATACAAGAAAAATTCCCTCAATGCTTCAAACAACATTTAGGAGGAAATGACATAATTTGAATCCTTAAAGGTCTTATTCAAAATCAACATACCTAGATAGCTCTAAAACACCTCTAAAACCTATCAACATACTAGGAAATCCAAAGTTGGATGTGATCACCCTATATACAGACTAGGAGTGATGTTCCTACATCATACTCCTAAGGGGAAAAGAGAAGCTTCCCCATACTTGTGTTAGCTCTCTGTGTTCTTCTTCTTCTTTCACTACTTGATTGTAGATGATCCTCTAGAAATGTGCCTTGACTATATACCGTCCTTTCTCTATCCTTTGTCTTCCTTCAATTGTTTCTCCTTTGAAATGATCAAATTCTTGATCAAGATTGTGCTTATAGAATTATATGCTCCATATTCCACTTGATACTTGAGTATGTATGGTTGATTTTTGTGTACTTATGTTTCTTCTCTATCCTTCATGGATGTTAAAATGATATTCTCATCTTCCTGTTGTCCTTTTTGAATAACTTTCCTTGCAAATTCATGAAATACTAGATCTTGTTGACAAGGATCACCTTCCTTTGACTTGTCTTCTTTCATCTCAGCCATTGTACTTGTGTATTCATCACTCAAAAATATATTATAATGATAGAACTGATATTCATTACTCTTCTTAACCATCCTTTTCACGCCTTGCTTGTCTTTCTCAATTAATTTATCTTGATTTTCTACTAGAAATTACAAATTTTTGTCTTTTAGGATTGTTTTAGCATACCTTTCATTGTTGTTTCCCTTATTCTCAATGCTTGAATGCTTCTGCCTTTTGCACATTCTGAATTTTTATTAGTGTTCAATAAGGCTCAAACTTGTTAGCATACGTAGCATATTTTATATTTTAGGTGTGTTTGTTCTCTATTATCCCTTTATTCTCTCTTCCTTGTTGTATTCCATTATTCTCTCACCTACATCCATATCTTCCTCCTTCAGTTTAGGGGAATATTGTTTATTGCTTCTCCTATATAATGTACATGCTTCTTCATAATAAAATAATGTGTGAAGAGTATTTCACTCCACATTATTCTCTCTATCTGCTTCCTACATTTTGGTATCAAAGTAGAAAATTCTCTTCCTGTGTATGGAAGAATTGTAGAGGAGCGGCCTGCATGTAATTGCATGAAAACTTGCATAGTCTGGTGTGTATCTTGCTGCTACGTGGAGGAATAGAGAAGAACACTGCGTGGAAGGAGAATTTGTATTATGTCGTGTATAGAGACCTACGTGGAGTTGTAGTGAACTTGTGTAAAAGCTGCGTGAATATTCAATTATCTCCCTCACATAAAAAAGTGAAAAACACTTCTTCAAACTATGTGGAGATCGAAGTCTTCGCCTGGTTTCTTACAATGCATGGAGAGGTGCATGAAAATAAAACAGAGATAAAATTTCTGCGTGGAAGTTCAAGGAGATGGAACTTGAAATTGCGTGGAGGAAAATAAACGTGGGACCTCTCTTTTTTCTTTTCTGTCCATTTTTTTTAATTTTGCAACAAACCTGCATGTAGAAGCAAACAACTGAGAGGAGTTATACCTGTGTGGATATCTTCTTCTACGTGGATATTACCAAAGACCTGTGTGAAAGGATGTGCATGGAGAGATAAGATCAAGTCTTCTACCTGGAGTGTTGTGCCTGAATTCCTTTGCATGGAATGCTTCTGCATGAACATTACTGTGTGTAGTGCTCTGTGTGATTGAGTGCATGCTTCATGGAGTAATTGACACCCAACATTAAAATGGATACCTAGACTGACAAGCTTGATTAATAATTTAAAAAAAAGGGTGCCATCAGTTACCTAGAGACAATGAAGGACGTGAAGTAGATCCTTCAACACTTCACTAAATGTCGAGTGTAGACAACTCGATTGAGAGCATGAATAACATAGTTGCCACTTTGAAAGATGGAACATCGACTCGCCAGCCATAGAACATCGTGAAGAAGCTCCTGAGAGCTCTGGGTTTTACTTTTCTTTGTTGAACAAGCTTCGAAACACCGGTAATCTTGTCTTCAATGAGCTAGTTCAACAAGGACTTCTTGAATATTTCCTTTTCGATGTCAGCTGCCAAGCAAAGTGAATACATGAAGAATTAGAAGTGAGTATGATAGTTGATTGTGAAGATGAAGAAGAATGCCCCACCAAGTGTCATCATCTCTCAGCGAGTATCGAGAGCATCTTCGAGCTCGTACTTCACATCAGTGAGTTTAAAAAAATTGTAATATCTCTTGAAATAAATAAATAAAAAAGTTTTTTATTTTATTTAAAAAATAAGAAGAGAGAGACGTTTGCTCCAAATTTTCTCCACTCGATGCTCAATTGCTCAAAGGTCCTAATTTTGTGACTTGGAAAACCAAGATGCGGACAATCCTTCAGTTTGAAGGATTATGGGGCATCATGACCAGATCGGTGCCTGTTCCCACTACTCCTGATGAATTAGTAAAGTATGAGATGGCTAGTGCAAAATCCTTGATGTTGATAATGCTTAGTATCAGTGATGATGTGCAAATGCATGTTCGGAATGTGGAGAAACCAAAGGAGGCATAGGAAAAGCGGCAACAATTTATGAAGCCAAAAATCAGATGAAGATCCTCCATCTTCAGTCAAAGCTGCACACCCTCTCTATGGGTTTAGATGAGAAAGTTGAGGAGTTATTACATCACATGGCTGAGCTGCGATCAGAGTTATTGGCACTCGGTGAAACGGTGGACAAAAAAATTCTCGTGCCGATCACCTTGAGAGAACTCCCTTCTCAATTTCGAGTGTTTGTTACGACACTGAATGTCTCTAAAAAAATAGTGGAATTCAAAGAACTCGTGAATTTGCTGTAGTAGGAAGAGGCCATCAATTCATCCCAAGAGGAGTCTTAGGATAAAGCCCTGTTATCAAAGCCATACCGTGGCCAGAAGAATCGAAGGGTCCCCAAAGAAGACAAATCAAGTGCAACCAAAACAACAACAAAAAGATCAAAAGTCAAAGAGGTGGTGTCACATTTGCAGAACCAACACTCATGACATTGATCACTTTGTTAGTACAATAGCTTGAAAAAGGGTCTTCAAGTCAAACAAGCACATCAGGGTGCAAAGATTTTTAAAATTCCAAATGGCGTCCCCCGTTGGAGAAGCGAAGGGACATCTCACAGCCCAATAAGATGATGAATCTGATGAGGAGACATGAGAAGGAGCCCATTGTGGTAAAAACCTTGTACTCATCTCTCGAAACTTATCATCCCATGAAGAAAGTCTGGTGATAGACTTTGGTGCAAGCAAGCATATGTCGGGTGAAAAGAAGTCGTTTTATTCACTACACAAACAACCAACTGGAGATCAAGTTAGGATAGTAGATGACAAAGAGTACGTTGTAGAAGGAATAGGAAATGTCACCATTCCTCTGGGACCTTGAAAAGTTACACTTACAAAGGTACTATATGTTCCTGGCTTGACTAACAACCTCTTGTCAGTTACTCATCTATTGAATCATCACCTTAAGGTAGAATTTCTTGTTCAAAATGACATTAAATCATGCTTAATCTCTAGACAATGTATGGTTCTTGCTAGAGAATTTGTAAAAGATAAGTTATTTGCTTTAGATATTGTTTCATCTTCTGCAGTAGCTTTATCTGCTTCTACAATAGAATCAACTACCCTATGGCATTTTAGATATGGACACTTGTCGGTTAGTTCATTGCACTAGATGAGTTCAAAAGCAATGGTCCATGGACTACCCAAATTTTCTAGTTCCTTGCCTATTTATCCTGGCTATCTTGCAAGAAAACAACATAGAGATCTGTTTCAGGTGAGCAACTTCCATGCCAAGAAGAGTCTGGATGTAGTTCATACTAATCTAAACGGCCCATTTCTGCTTCATTTTAGGATACAAGTACTTCCAACTATTCATGGATGACCACTCTCGTAAGATGTGGGTATATTTCCTAAAGAAGAAAAGTGAGGCTCTTCAACATTTCCAAAATTTCTATCATCATGTTGTGAAAGAGACTGGAAAACCACTTCTTCTACTTCACTCAGATCAAGGGGGGAATTCACATCAAATAAGTTCTTGGCCTTCCTAAACCAACAAGGTGTTAAGCAGAACCTAACTACTCCCTACACACCCGGTAAAATAAAATTGTTGACCATCATAATCATAGAGTGATGGAGATGGCTCACTAAATGCTCACAACAACAAAGCTAGAGGAACACTATTGGGTTGAAGCAATACGAGATAGTTGTATATCTTCTCAATAGGGCACCAACAAAGATTCTACAAAATAAAACGCTAGAAGAGGTATGGAGTGGTAGAAATCCATCAATTTCTCATTTGCGAGTATTTGGTTGCATAGCATACATGCATGTCCCATCTCAAAAGAGAAAGAAGATTGATCCAAAGACACTCCCTGCATCCTACTTGGCTACAACACTACCTCAAAGGTGTATCGTCTCATGGATCCTGAGACAAAGAAAATATACGAGAGTCATGATGTGGTTTGTGATGAGTCATCCTTTGACTCAATAGTATCAACAGAAGATCCACTTCCAACCACCTCTCACTGACTAGTCTCCGAATCAGATGATGAGCCAAAGGAGACTACTTAGAGAAAAGAAATGCTGCCAAGAGAGCTATTTGTTGACCTTGGAGAACTAGAGAATGTGACTCCACATCAATCCACATGGAAACAACATAGTTATTCTCAAAAGCAGCCAAGTTCTCGTCTAAAGTGGGTACAAAGCACTATCAAGGACTCACATTTACAATAACTCCCAGATACATCATTCGAGTCAAAATAAGGAGTCAAACAAGAAATGAGGTAAACTTTGCACTCATGAGTTCACTGATTGATAGCTCTGAGCCTGATAATGTTTGTGAAGCACTCAGTCAACCTCAGTGGAAGGAATCCATGGATACAGAAATTGAATCACTCAAGAAAAATCAGACATGGGAACTTGTTGATCTGCCTACAGGTAAGAAACCCATAGGATACAAATGGGTTTTCAAAAAGAAATATAAGGCAGATGAATCCATCGGAAAATATAAAGCACATCTTGTAGCAAAAGGATATGCTTAGAAAGAGGGCATTGACTATGAAGAAACCTTTGCACCCATTACAAAGATCAAGGCCATCGAGTTGTTTGTGCGCGGCGGCAAGAGAAAGGATGGAAACTTTAGCAGATTAACATCAAGAGTGATTTCCTAAATGGTGATCGGAAAGAAGAAGTCTACATGACCAAAAGCTGAAGGATTTGTTGATGAAGAGCATCCTAAAAGGGTATTTCCTCTCATCAAATCATTGTATGGATTGAAACAAGCTCCAAGGGCATGGTATATCAAGATCGACGATCAACTTTTGTAGCATGGATTCACTCGTAGCCCCTCATATTCCAATTTGTATATAAATAGGTAGGTAAAGAAATTTCATTCTTGTTGTATATGTATATGATCTTGTGATCACTGCAATTTAGAAGATCAGGTTGATATTGTGAAGAATGATCTCAAAAGAACCTTTGACATGACATATTTGGGGCTACTACATTACTTTATTGGCTTGGAAATATGTCAAAAGGAGCATCACATATTTTTCTCCCAGATAAAGTATGCCCATACACTCCTGGAAAAGTATAAAATGTCTGATTGTAAACCTATATCCACTCCCATGGAAAAAGGATTGCAACTTTCAAGATTCCAGGACTCACCTCAAGTAGATGCTACACTCTACATGCAACTTATTGGAGGGCTCATCTACTTGACATATACTAGACCAGATCTATGCTTTTCTGTCAGCTATCTTTCTAGGTTCATGTAGGATCTAAAGCAATGTCACTAGACAACAACAAAGCATGTATTGAGATATGTCCGAGGAACATTTGATTATGGTTTGGAATATAAGAAGAATGATCAATTATTCTTACAGGGATACGTCGACTTGGACCACACCGGATTTGTTGATGAAAGGAAGTCAACTACAGGATACATATTTCATCTCGGATATTGACCCATCTTGTGAATAAACAAGAAGCAGAATGTTGTTTCTATCTCATCCTCAGAGGTAGAATATTGTGCCGCACGAGGAGGTGTGTGTGAAGTGATATGGTTACGTCATATTTTAGATGATATAGGAATTCCTATAGAACATTCACCTATTCTCTATTGCGACAATCAAAGTGTATTGAAGCTCGTGTAAAATCCTATTTTTCATGAATGAACAAAGCATATTGAGATTGATTTCCATTTCATTTGAGAGCATGTCTTGAACTATCAAATTCAACTCTAGTACTGTCCTACAGAAGCACAAGTTGTCGACATTCTCACAAAATCTCTTGGAAAAGTGAAATTTGAACTTTTCAGGGGTCACATTTGCAAGAATAATGTAATAAGGGGGGAATGTTATCATACGTAGCATATTTTATATTTTAGGTGTGTTTGTTTTCTATTATCCCTTTATTCTCTCTTCCTTTTTGTATTCCATTATTCTCTCACCTACATCCATATCTTCCTCCTTTAGTTTAGGGGAATATTGTTTATTGCTTCTCCTATATAATGTACATGCTTCTTCATAATAAAATAATGTGTGATGAGTATTTCACTTAACATTCTTCTCTTCTATCTGCTTCCTACAAAACTTCCATGTTTACATACGCGTGAAAACTTGAATTTTTTCTGGTTGCCTTGCGGTTGGGGATCCAATATGGGAACTCCACTAACCTTGTGGAAAAGCTAACAATTTCTTACTAGAGATGACTTTATCTTGAGAGCGGGGAAGGGAGTGAGAATAAGAGGTAGGAGAACTAATGTTGCTAGGTAGAAACTCATATTCTTGCACACACTAGTTAGAAATTTCAACACATGCATTTAAGAGAAGAAACAACCAAAACTTCAATGCTACCGGCTAGAGGAAACCATGCATACAAAGATGCACACATTCATATGCCTTGGAAAATAAAAACTTCTTCCTTCATTAGCATTTCAATTAGAGTTGTACATAGTAGGAGGATGGAGGAAAAGTAGTGAGGAGAAAATAGAAGAAAATTGGCTAACTCTTTGTTCTTCCACAAGTAGGCAAAAGCTCTCTCATGAATTCACAAATTCACAACCAACAACCCTTTGAGAATGGGAGGTATTTTCCTTTTATAAGAAGAGAGATGACTCTTCATTTACCCCCAATGACCTTTCATATGTCCTCTTGCAACTTAATTTTTTTTAACTTCCTAGGAAAATATTAAGCCCCTTTTTATAACATAAAGGTGACTTTTACATTATAAACATAAAGTTGATTTTTTAATTTCATTAAGGACTTTTGAAAAAGTGCACCCCCAACAGAAAGATGATGAAGAATCCACCTCGATGAATTCCTTTGATCCTTTTAGATGACTCGATGGAATGAAACCATGAATAGTCTCATTATAATGATTGCAGACTCGACCTCGCACATTATACATATACAAATGTAAGCCATGAAATGAGTGTCGAAAGACACTATTGATATATTTTGTAAGAGTCCTTGTTGTCACCTAATCCTCAACATATTCTGATGAGAAGGCGTGCACTAGTTTCATCCCTTTGAACTTGAATTTAACAATTCCTTGACACTTACTATATTTGTAAAGGGAAACTATTTTCGGTAAGTGTCAAGATTCTGCCTCACTGGTCCCCAACTAATGATGTTCAATTGATTGGTTACCCCTCTATGAACTCCTCCTTTGAAATCTGCTTCTGGAATGAGTTACTATTAATAGTAAGTGCCTACAGGACAACTTACTATTTTTAGTAAGTTATGTTTTTTAACCAAAATGACCACACCAATGAGATTTGATTATATCACTACCCCTATGTACACTGTCTTCTCCTAGATTTCTCTTCTGAGGTGACTTACTAAAAATAGTAGGAAACCATATGGGAGACTTAATTTTTTTAGTAAATGATAAATTTCACTATTTCTAGTCTTGGAATAATTCCCCGACCTTCTACATGTCCTCTCTATAGATTGTCTTCATCCCCACTACTACAGGTATAAAATTTCAAAAAATAGCCTATCCCCGTGTAGGAAGGCTTAATTTTTTTGGAAATTGGGTCTCAGTGCTTGGTTTTTGATGAAACAAAATTTTATGATATGGGTTTTTTCCCAATAGCACTCCTCTAAAATTTTAGCTTCACCCGATCATCGGTTTGAGAGATTTTAAATTTCAATTTTTTTGCCATGGGAAATTGGGGTTTCTTCACTACAAACAATATGGGGTGTTTTTGAAAATATTATGATTTATCTCTAATGGATTATGAAAATATGGATGATAAAAAAATCCCATGTCTATTTGTGCATCGTTCTTCAAGTTATGAAGATTCTTCACTTCGTGGGTTACAAAGTCATTATGGTGAAGAAAAAGCCTGGATCCTTGAAAAATCCATGTTTTTTTATTGTTTTATCTTCATCCGGTCATGGGAAAATGGTATCAATGGGTCTAATCTTCTGATTCTTCTTAAAACTCTTCTAAAATGACATCCTTCCTTGGAATCACCGAGTGTGCCCGCTAAAAATGAACTCACCTAGGAAGCACATAGGGTGTTATTAAAAATATGAATATTCCATCATGTATAGGATCTTATAATATTTTAGAAGAGTATTTATTTTCATCCTAACTCCTTATAGAGCTCTTGTAATCGTCCGACGAAGATCAAGTACCTATTTTGACTGCCTTCTCCTCACAGGGGCTGAGACTGGGTCATATGAAAAAATTCGTGGAAATAAGGGGAGAGGGAATTTTTTTGTACCTTTCATTTATTTGCAAAATTGAAAAATGGGACATGAAATTCATCTTCATTGTGGTGATGACATGCCGGACATGTAGTGGTAGGTAAAGACATTCAAAACCGGTTAACAGGGCTTAATAGGTAAGTACATGGTCATATTAGTGACACAGGGACTAAAAAGGGTTGGGTGCATTTTTATGTTCCATTTTTCCCTTTGAAAAAGAGAAAAAGGGGACATGAAATTTCTCATTAACCACAATATGCCACGTGTCCCATTAAAAATTTGATTAAGTATGAGAGAGCGCACCTTGGAACCAACTTGCGAAGGCGATATCTCGAGCTCCCGAATGAATTTTGGGTGAAATTGTATATGATTTATCTTGGAAACAACCCCATGTGTTTAATAATGATGTTTTAAAAGTCCATATATGACCTAAAAACCTCAAAATTACCCATTATTTCTTGGGACCGCCAGTTGCGTGTGAGAAGAATGATTTGCCTCGAAAAGTGTATGATGTTTCAGGATCTACCATCTTTTCCACCATATAGGAATCAAATTTTTTTCCATAGGTATTTTTTAGATTTAAAATTCCTCATGGAGCTCTCAGAATCTTTCTTTGAAGCTTAGGTCCTCTTTCACGGTGCATGCTCCTTCAGGCCCAAAACGTGCTTTCATTGAATTGTTTCCAACACCTCCAAATATTCCCTGAATCTTTCAAAATAATCTCCCTGATGTTCCTAGTACTTGAATACTCCTAAAAAATGATTTTTGTTCCTCTCGATATGCTACGGGGTGGTGTACTAGTTCTAAGAGGGTTGATGATAGTCGTTGCTAAAACCGCTTGAATGCTTGAATGTTTTAAAAGATCCTAAATCACCGAGGGGAGCGATATTAATTTCCTAAATCACCTAGGGGTACTGATGATGACCACTTGGGGATCGTTTGAATAATAGGATAGTATCTTGGCGATTGGGATGGATTGACACAGCTTGGGGGTATCTTGGGAAGGTATGGACTTGAAATTTTTTAACACCGTGGTCCATTGTCATTCTTGAAAATCGGAAATTTTATTGTTATAGATTTGCATGACAACAACCTACAAAATCAATCTTAAAACATTTTTATAGTCAAATAAAAGAGGCTTGCATGCCTCATCTTCCTTCTTCATACCTTTTTTCCTTTTCTCTACTCACTTCTTCACACAACATTTTCTTTCTTATATCCTCTATCCTCCCTTTCTTATTACCTTTATCAAATTCACTATATGATTTCCTTCTCACTAGACCACTCTATTGGTCTACAAGCACTTTAACATGTGCTTCTCTTCTCTTTCTATTCTCTCTTTCCTGTTACATTACTCTTCATCTTCATCTTTCACCTCCCTTGTCTTGAAACCATTTCAATCTCTCTACATATGTGAAATTCATCATCATCAAAACCATTTCTCAAATATGAATTTCGAGGCTTAGCAACCATGTATGGTATCTTTTAACATGCTTCTTTAGTCTCTGTTAAGAACTTCTTGGCTGCCATCATCATCAAGTAACCCTTTTTGTGCTTCTTGCTCACCTTTGATAGGTAAAAGTGTGTGGCTAAATCCATTTTCTAAAATAGTATAAGTGTTCTTCTTGCCATTATGGAATTAATTCCTATCATACTTCCATGCTATGCCTAAAAAAACATTAAAACATCCATAGGAACTAAATCACATAGAAATTTTTGTTTATACCTTCCAATCTGAAACTTTACTTGACATTGTTCCCTAACAAAGATATGATGTCCCTTTACATCCATGATACATGATATGGGTTAGGGTGCATAGTAGTTTTCAAGTCGTATATTTTTACCATCTTCAATGAAATGATGTTTTCTATACTTCCACTATCAATAACCACATTACAAAATTTTCCCTTTGCTTTTATATAATTTTGAACAAGCATGTCCTTTGAGTTGTATCATTCATCACTATACTTGGTTTCAAAAGAAATATTCTACACAAAAGTGACTTACTTTCTGTCTTCATGATTATGATCAGCAGCTCGTCCATCTCTTTCCCTCTTGAATTCACCTCTTTGCACTCATAATCCTTTTGTCTTGCATACCTCCGACACTTGTAGAATTTACATGCAAATTGCACTATGTTTCTTATCCAATTTCTATACATATAACTAATCTCTATCCTCATATTTTTTAAGTCACTTCCATACCTTCCAATCTTCTCAACAAAAATTCTATCATCCTTTGCATTTTTACTTACCAAGATGACTTTCTCTTTTCTGTTTCACCATCCTATCTTCTTCTTGATATCACTTCTCAAAACGATATATTTTCCTTTTAATGAACCTATTTCATGATTTGATACCAAATGATGCAGATTTTAACACCCTCAAACCAATCGCTTTATTAGAATTGATTTAAAATACAAACTATGTCATTTGGGTCTTCAAAAGTAGCTTCTAACTCAAGCTCACAAGCTCCTTTCAACATGAAAATTATTTATTTTGGTATTGATACACCCAACCAATGATTATAACATGTTTATTCCTACTATTAAATGTTATTCCAACCAATAAATTGAGTCTAATAAGTCAAAAGGATCAAATAACTTACCTATTTGAAAACTTTCCTTTCTCAAAAGTTATTCCAACCTTAATAAATTGAGTTTAAGGTTAGAGAAATCCACCAACACTCAAAATAAATTATATAATCTTACGAATACCCTTTTTCCTCCTACTTTTGGTTCAACTTCCTAGAAACTACCTCTTCCTTCTTTACCTCCCTTCTAGACATACTCCTCCTTACCAACCCCGTTAAAGTAGATTTTTTAGTATAAATTTTGTTTTAATGCTTTAATTCACAAATCACCCACCTTTCAAGATACCCATTAGGCTCATTACCTTCCATGCTAAGTTTCAACAGTCCTTTTCGAAAAATCAACTCAAAATCACTCTCCCGATTATAATTAGGTCTCTAGAGATTTCAAATATGGTCAGGTGATTTTCTTTATCAACGAATGGAAAATTAAAGGAATGTTTACAATTTTCTTGTGATACACCTATATTACACCTCTTTTGACCTCGAATAGAAATCTTAGAGCTTAGTTCTTCCTTGAAGTGTTCTAACTCCTAAACCATTTGTCTCTCCTTTAGTCTCTTAATTGTCTTCCTCTAACACGCTTATGAGCAAGTAGAAGCATGTAGATGAGTCAAGATCTCCATCCTATGAAATTTGTAAGAGAAGAGGCTTAAGGTTGTTTTTCGAAGTTTCTCAACCCAATTCAATCTTTAAAGCCTCCAAATTTCTCAATACCCTTGACCATTCATTTAAAACGTGCACCTATAGGTAAAAATTTAGACTATCACATTTATCTTATTATTAGAAGCCCCTCAAGACTCAATTTTTTTGGAATTACCCAACACTATCTTTCAATTTTGAGGTAGTGACTCACCGTATAAACAAGGAAACAACAAATTTATACTAAATCCTAATGAGGGTTTTACACAGACTCGATAAGTGTTATTTTATTATAAGAAGAGTATTACTTTAAAATTTGTGTACTCCTCTCACAAGACTAACATATCCTTCTTCACAGTTTCTCCTTACAAATAGTGTTCAATAAGGCTCAAACTCAATAGAATGGTTTGAAACCACTCTAGAATAGATTTCTGTACAATGATATAGCTTGCATAAGGAAAGTGACTCTCTCCTCACTTTGTAGATCATTGTTGGCATGAAATAAACTCTTGGAATTTCACTAAACTCTATTGAAAATATTCATCCATCTATACACGAGTCTCTTTCTCATCAATTTTTATACCTTAACATTAATGGTCTCCTCTTTGTCCAACAAAGGCTTAAACAATACAAAAAAATTTCTATCTACACACAAATCATGAAACCTCACTAATATCAATGCAATCACTTAGTGTTAAAATTATTACCAATGAAATATATCATTTACTTGACATGCAAAGGTTTCTTGAACATCACCATGCATAAAACCATGAAAATACTACCATAAGCTATGTTTACTAAAATATTCACATTCTAAACCCTCTTAGAGCTCTGTTTCATTAAATTACCATCCAAATGATGGTATGAAAACATTTTTAAAAAAAAAAAAACTGTCCCTTTAGCTTACTTTTAATTGATTCTTGGTCTTTTGAACCTTAGAAATGACATATTTGTCCTATGTTACATCATTAGAAGCACTAATTTAGACCATTTCTCTAGGGCCTAAGTATTAGTTCACCATCATGACCTAAGTAGGACTTCTAGAGCTCAATAAGCCTTCACATAACCTTTTAACATGATTTATTTCTCCAAGATCACATTTAAACTCCAATACAAGAAAACATTCCCCTCAATTCTTCAAATGGAATTTAGGAGGAAATGACATAATTTTAATCCTTAAAGGTCTTACTCAAACTCAACATACCTAAATAAATCTAGAATACCTCTAAAACCAATAAACATACTAGTAAAGAAAAAATTGGATTTGATCGCTCTATATAAAGACTAGGACTGATGCTCTTGCATCAAAACTAAAACTTAAGAAAAGGGGAAAATGTTTTACTAGAATGGATCTGATACCATATCATAGATCTCGTGAGAATATTTGGATAACAACGAATGCACCTGTTGTTGCATGAATATTTAAATCACTAACAAGTAGATGCAATATGAAAATAATCTCACAAAACATAAGAATAGTTCTTAAACATGAAACAAATCAATAGCTCAAATGTGGTTTGTACAAATTGGAGAGTAATGAGTAACTCCTCCAAGAGAATAGTGGTCAAGAGTCCAAGGATAGGAAGGGGAGATACATTCCCAAAAAAAGCCAATCAAATGTAGCTCCTATGAAACATTATGAAAAACTATGACATGTATGATAGTGTATGACAAGTCAAGTAAATCCTATATAAAAAGTACATCTAATAAAAATGAGTCACCACGTGTGTAGGAGATATTATGAGTAATAAATAAATAAAAGTAAAATATATACCTATACCAACAAATACAACACATAATGGATCCCTAAAAACATGAGTTATATGACCACCCATAATAACGTAGGTTATATCACTTATATGATCCCAATATTCTATAAAGGGGAATCCAAAAATTTTCTTAGGGATAGCCTCCCAAACCCCTTAGCCAGGAGATGCCCCAAATTGCACAGTTGTGTTAGGCTATACAATCTTGAAGAGTGTAACTCGTGGAAAATTTACAAAACATTTACAACAAATGCATCAATAAGTTTATGAAATATTAACTATTATGGAGCACTTCCCTTACCACCTTCACTAGAAATAATATGTTATTACTTTGTTTTATTTATATAGTATAAATAGTGTTAATAAAACAATTTACTCACTATTCATTAAAGATGGGTGGAATAAATTTATAACTTCAAAAATAACACATTAAGTTTGACTTAGAAACACCAATATAATATACCAAAAGGTGATCTACATGATTGAATCCTGAATTAATAAGTTCATTATACAAATATTTAAAAGTTATGTTTTACTAGTTAAACCTTACCTAGAAAAAGGAAAATCCTCATCATATTATTTACAACCCCACCCAATAGTGAAGAACTCACACCTTTTAGGTATGGGATGTGAAATAAGTGAAAGGAGATAACACTTGATCATGGTTCAATAGTGGATATAGTTCTAGATCACACAATACCTTACATTTTTCATAGTACCACCTAATAGTTTTCATCACACCGAATGTGTTTATTAAGTTGGATTAAAATTCACCACCACTTACAATTTCCGGGAGATGTAGCGGTGCTGAGTCAATTGATCATTGATTTGGAAATAATTTCATTAAATAGCCATCCACATAACACATATGACATCTGATATCTATGTCAACATCATTCAAAATTGAATATTGGTGTTTTAACACACCATATGGAACATTTTAACAAAGTGTAATATTTCCTCGGGATTATTTTGGTCCCAATGGTGGTTCTAAACTTTTAGTTACTTAGAATAATGGGTAACTTTCCTATCTATTATTCCATGAGTAGGAATTTTTACAAACAAGAATGGGTTGATATGGATCAATGATGGCAAGAAAATTCCATTCCTAATGCATGTTTGACATGGGCCAATTCATTTTGGAATTTTTTTATTTTCTTAAAATTCAATACGCAATGACTAATATGCAACAATGTTAAAATAATTTCCATATTTTTCCTAGCGGCCATTATTTATAGGTTAGATCTATTTGTGAGTTCTTGTAGATCCAACATGCTTGAATTTAAAAAACATTTGATTTATATACGGCTAATATTTTTTTTTCAAAACATCCATGGATAGATTTTACAAGAAATCAACTATGTCAACCTATAGTAAGTACATAAATAATAAA